>JARKNS010000005.1:96107500-97357500 GCA_029990575.1 Petunia axillaris subsp. axillaris
AGCGAGAGTGGTCGCTAAGGAAAATTTCCTTCATAGAAATCGGCTATAACATTGTCTTTCCCCTTTTTGTAATGAATTACATAGGGAAAACTCTCAATAAATTCCACCCACTTGGCATGTGTTCAGTTTAATTTCTCCTGGCCTCGAAGATGTTTCAAGGACTTATGATCACTTTTAATCACAAACTCTCTCGGCCACAAATAATGTTGTCGATGGGCGAGTGCTCGAACGAGGGCATACAACTCCTTGTCATACGTAGAGTAATTCAAGGTTTCACCCTTAAGCTTTTCGCAGAAGTAAGCGATCGACTTCGATTCTTGCATAAGCACTCCTCCAATCCCAAATCCGGACGCATCATATTCAACCTCGAATGCTTTGCCGAAAAGACGGGGCAGAGCTTAGCCTCCATTTCAACTCTTGGAAAGCCCTCTCTTGGGACTCTCCCCACACAAACGGATGGTCTTTCTTTACCAGCTTGAGTAAAGGAGCTGCCACGGTGCTAATGTCACGAATAAGTATTCGGTAAAAGCTAGCTAATCCATGAAAGCTACGAACTTGAGATACCGAGGTTGGAGTCGGCCAATATTTGATAGCCTCGACTTTTGACTCATCGACTTCAACACCATTAGCCCTCACAACAAATCCTAGAAGACTACACGCTTAACACAGAAGGCACACTTTTTGAAGTTAGCATATAACTGTCGTACTCGATTTTGGACTCAACTCGAGGCGAGTCGGGTGGAGTCGCAACCTAATAAATTTTCTAGGCGTATTAGGTCACCTATTAATATCTAATTCCATTTAATTAACTCTGGGTTGGTCTACGAGTCAGAGATTCAGATAAGAAGTTCAAGTTAACTCGAGAGGAAGGGGTTAGGCACCTCTCGAGCTCCACAAATATGGTTACCGGCCGGACTAAATAGTTAGGATTCTAAGAATTATAAAAGAATAAATAACTAGCTACAAATACGAGAATAATTAAATAATCATTTACGTGCATATAATGATGAAAAATATTTAGGTTCACTAATCGACTTTTTCGAAAGGCACCTCGCAATAAAAATGAAAAGGAGTTAGTGAATAATAATATTAATAATATTAAAAGTAATAATGATAATAATAAGATTAGTAGATAATGATAATAATAGTAATAATTGTAATAATAACGAAAAGTAATGTAAGTAAAAGGATTTTTCTTCTAGCAGTCTTTTCCCTCGTCTCTCATCCAATTTTACATTGCACAAAATATAGAGAAAATAAGATTAGTATTAATAAAAATAATAATGATAAATAATAATAATAATAATAAGGTAAAAATATAATAATAATAATAATAATAATAATAATAATAATAATAATAATAATATTAATAATAATAAGATAAAATAAAAGGGGAAAGGGATTTTGTAAAAGTGACGGCTCAAGTGTGTATGAATTGGGTGGAGGTTAGGGACATCGATACGGCTGCGAACACGCCGGCCGGTCGTGTTTCCATGCCAAGTACCGGTCTCATCACACCCTCACCGGCTCGTTTGTAATTGCGGCTTATACACGTCATCATAGCCTTTTTTGTTTTGTTTTAGGGACACGGAAATGGGATGTTCAAGTGTAGTATCATGTTCAAACTAATCAAATAGGCCTCAAATAATTTATTTTCCTTGGACAATTGATGTATTATCCCTCAATTCAGTGTGTAGGACGATGTAACTTTTCACCAAGGATACACTGTATCAACAATACTTAGTGAAAGATTAGACAACAATTTAACATGGTATAGCAAAATAAGCATAATAAGACAAAAGTGAAAAAGGGATAATAATAGGCTGGTCCCACATAATTGTGAGCCAAATCAGTCAACGCAAACAAAGCAGAGCCAAAGCTTGACGCAACTAGAAACAACAAATATAAAACAACGTCCAAACCCAGTGACACCCATCGACGGCGAGGGTAAGGATCGGTAACAACAATAAATCGCCGGCGAGAAACTCCGGCAACCACAGTAACATCAATATATAAACCTCCAAACCAAACGATGACCCAAATGGTCACCCCTGGTTCCAAACGCGATGGGGATCGGTGATGGCAGCGATCTTAGCGGCGAGGAGGAGGAGCGACACTCAAGCCATGGCAGGCGTCACTACAACCCCTAACCCCTTTCCCCGTCTCAATTTCTGATTCAAACACTGGAGCAAAAAATGGCCACAGGCAAAGGGAGCCTCTGCCGCTGCTACAGATGTCACTTTCCTGTGCTTTTTCTTTATTTTCTGGTGGTGGTGGTGGTGGTTTTTGCAACGGGATGACAGTTTTGGTGGTGTGCGTCTGTTATTGTATGTGTTTTTGTGTGGGTGTTTTGGAGATGTGGGTATAGTTTTGTGGGTGTAAAAATGGAGAGGCTGTGATGGGTATTTTTGGAACTCTGGAGGGGAGTGGGGTACTGTTATGGTGAGAACGGGGTAAGTGAATATGTTGTGATGAGGAAGAAGGTAAAAAATGGGGGTCGACTGGATTATTTTTGGGTAGTTGTTGTCGAATTGAAAGAAGAGGAGAAGATTTTGGGGTCTCTGTATATGGTGTTCGTGTGTAGATGATGTGGGTGTGGGGAGAAGTGTTTGGTAAAGTAGGAAGAAGAAGACTCAAAATTGGAGAGTGGGGTCCTGTGTACTGTAGAAGAGGGAGTCGGGTACTGTGAATATGCCTCCATGCTAATTTTTGACTATGTGTAGATATAGGATTAAGGAAGGTGATACGGAGAGTGATTTCGGGGGATCATTGGACATTGGGAAATTAGGGGATTGATTTAGGGGAATGATTTTAGGGATTAGGAAATTAGAAAAGATTAGGGAGGGATTTTAGGTAGATTTGGATAATGATTTAGGAAAAGATTTGGGGGGATGAACTTGGACAGGAAAACGTATCTAGACTATTATTTTGTTAGATTCAAGGTAGAATTAGGAAGAAGGTTTGGGATTTAAGAATATAAATAATGAGAATGTATTTGGTTAGGAAATTTTGCTAGGCTCAGAGCAAATGTAAATAAATAAAATAAATAAAGATAAAGAATTTTGGGTAGTAATTTTGAAATATGGAAGAATTGATTATAAAAAGGAATTTGGACACTTTAATTGGCCAATATTTAACTTAAAGGCGTAAAAAAAATATAGATATACATATATTATAAAATACACAAATAAATATTAAATAAACTCAAATAAAATTATTTAAATATGTATAATCATAAATAATTACTAATTGACACAAATAATCACAAATTGTAACAAACTTGACATGTAGCCTAAATGACGTAATTATATAATGTAGCCACTAATTTTATAAATGTACTAATTTCAAAAATAGTCACAGTATTGACAAATAGCCTAAATAATGCAAAAGTTACGTAATATAGCCACACTTAAGTATATAATATATAAATAGAGGATAACGCACGAAAATGCATCATTTGTAGTGCACATTTTGCAGAAATAGTCACATTGCACCCTTAAGTTGAATTATGGCCAATTTTAGAAAAAGGAGGGACAAAATTGGGTGTCAACAGCTGCCCCTCTTTGCCCGGGGATGATGAAAAAGTTTTCGGGCAAAGATAGTTGACGGAGTAGCCAATTTTGGCACGACTGGTGGGAAAAATGATTGAAAGGGGAGAATGGGAGTTTTGGGGTATTTTTGGCCGAACCCCGGTCTATGAGTTGCCTACATATCTCGAGTTTCACGAGAATCAAGCCGTGTGTTTTTCTAGAATGGCATGTTGCCTGTATGAGGCGTTTATGACACATGGTTTTGGATGTAAAGACTAAACTTATCCAAATATGTAAAGTTTAGGTTCGTGTATGCTTTGCCTTTTCGGCGGAATGAATATTGAATAAAGTAAGGGTACTATCGAAGATGAGATAACATCAGTAGGTCGAGCGTGGAATAAAAGGCTTATAATCATCCTACTTATGAATATGTGGCTCGCTACACTCCCATGAAGAGGACTTTATATGTACATAGTTTCCACTTCATCTCAGCAACTAAGTAAGCTCGTCTCAAGTATTGCCTTGACTGAGCTAGGAAGAATTTGAGGGGCGAGTTTTATAAATACGCACGACTCGAATAGAGGGGGCACGATTAAGCACGAAAGCACGCACGATTGACGCAGATAGGCTTGTATAGGCAAAGTAGGCATTAGTTGGAATGAAATGCAAAATCCCATCCTAATTCACAATGAAAGATTAGGCAAATTACTTGTGAGGGCATGAAATGATCAGCTTTTGGTCATGTCATAATTCGCCAGAATAGTTATTTTGCAGGTAGGACCAGGCGTTGTCGAAGACGAGATAACCTTGATAGATCGAGTATGGTGAAATAGGCTTGTAAACAGCCTAGTTATGAAGATGTGGTGAACGACACACCTATAAGAGGGGTTTACATGGGCCTATTTTCTACTATAACTCGATAGAGGAGTCATCTTGGCCTCAACATTGTCTTGAATGAACTGAGGAATCTTGAGGGATAACGCACGATGAATATGCACGATCCAAACAGATAGGCATGAATAGGAAGTAGTATGAAGATGGGACCCAATCGGCAGGGAAAGATTAGGTAGATCACTGGTGCGAGTATAGATTGTAGCTTTTAGCGCTTTGGAACTTGGCAAAATAGGTAGCCTGTGGGTGTAGCATAGCCATTGTATGTAGGATTAGGCCTTTTGAATTGGGTCTTGGAAGGATGCTTTTAGGTATGCTTGAGTCTTTGCGGTTGCATAATCGGTAGTGATTTTTTGAGCAGATGTGAGAGTAGGGGAAGAGGTTTGTCGAGAGATCGGAAAGTCCCTATATTAAAATCAAGACAAATGTAAATTGAGATAAAAACAAAGATAAAGTAAACTTCCCTGTTGAGTCGAGATCTCCTTTTTCTGGTCCACTTTCAAGTGCTCAATGCTAGGGGATGTGTGCCTCTCCTCCGGGGGATATCCATTTTCTAAATGCTTCTCATCAAGAGGTAGTTGCTTGGTCGTGCTGAACTGTTGTTGGATCATCTTGCCAGTGTGGCGCCGGATTGTATGTCCATTATTTTTCATCCAATAAATGTGTACTTGTCACATCGGGTTGTACTCCTTTCATATTGAGTGGTACATCTCCTCATGCAGGGTTGCTTATCACTCTTTGATTTTGGCTGCACACCCTTTGTCAGGTTGTCCTCTCCCTGGGCTGTCTACCCTCCAGGCTGTCTTTCTGTTACAATGTCAAAATCTACATCGGGCTGTGTACCCTCCGCGGTGCCAGTTTTGACATCGGGCTATGTACCCTCCGTCGGTGCTTTGGGTTGTGTGCCCTCGGCAAAATAAATGCAATCGATATCGGGTTGTGTACCCTCAATCGATGTTTTGGGTTGTGTACCCTCAGCTAATTTAAATGACAAATCGATATCGGGCTATGTACCCTTAAACGATGCTTGGGGCTGTGTACCCTCAGCTAAAGTAAATGCGAATCGATATTGGGTTGTGTACCCTCAACCGACGCTTCAGGCTGTGTACCCTCAGCTAATTTAAATGACAAATCGATATCAGGCTGTGTACCCTCAACCGACGCTTCAGGCTGTGTACCCTCAGCTAATTTAAATGACAAATCGATATCAGGCTGTGTACCCTCAACCGACGCTTCGGGCTGTATGCCCTCAACAAATTCAAAATGGAAATTAATATCAGGCTGTATACCCTCAACCGACGCCTCGGGCTGTATACCCTAAGCTAATTTAAAATGAAAATCGGTATCAGGCTGTACCCTCAATCGACGCTTCGGGTTGTATGCCTTCAGCTAATTTAAATGACAAATCGATATCGGGCTGTGTACCCTCAATCGACGCCTCGGGTTGTGTGCCCTCAGCTATTTTAAAATGCAAATCGATATCGGGCTGTGTACCCTCAACCGATGCCTCGGGCTGTGTGCCCTCAGCTAAAGTAAATAACAAATCGATATCGGGTTGTGTCCTTAACCGACGCTTCGGCTGTGTACCCTCAGCTAATTTAAATGAAAAATCGACATCGGGCTGTGTACCCTTAGTCGATGCTTCGGGCTGTGTACCCTCAACAAATGGAAGTGTGAAATTTGACAGCGGGCTGTATACCCTCAGTCGATGCATCAAGAGTAGCACAACAAGTAGAATGCTATTGTTATATCATGCGATGTGCTAAGGAGACTATCATGTTGCTGTTGTAAGGACTTTTCTTGAAATTTTTTAGGGGACCTAAAAAATTTCTGCCCCAGTGTCAAGTTTGCGTCTTTTGGAATTTTTTAGAGGATTCTCAAAAATTCTGCGCCAGTTTATTGTTTATGACAAATCACCGAGAAAAGGTGGTTGCATTGCACTGAACACCAAATGTATTGGCTAGAAATCTTCTTTCGTCCTTTGGTGTGACGATTGAGTGTACTGATGACTATGAGTATGTGGATATTTTGCATACTCAGTCTGTGGTTTGATATTAGGATTTTGCCGGATTTGAAGGTCGTCAAAAATGGTATTTGTCTTAGGTTGTGATGGGATGCCTTCATGTTTCGTGCTTTTCTTTTCGACAATCATGGAGCTAACTTTGATGGATTGGCCTTTGTGGAAAATGTGTTTGTGGTCTGGGAGTTAGAGTTTCCCTTTGTTGGTTTCTGTTGTATCGTTGTCTTTCTTTGGTCAATCAGACTCTGAACTTTGTGTTTTAGTGCTTGATGTCTCGCGGTACCATGGCATGGAATGTTTGCGGGATGGGTCTAGATTTTTTTGGATCGAATTTAGGAATGGGTATCCAGGGAGTAGTTTGTTTGTTAGATGCAGTACCTTTTGACTGAGCTAAAGGAATAAAGATGTGAGATTTCGTCTTTTTGTATGTCTTTGATTGTGTTGATCCTAATAGGGCTGTGGTTGGAATTCTTGATGGAGGGGAGGTTGTTTAATGTGTAAGTTGGGTGCGATGTGAGGTTGTGAGTTTTGTCAGCTTCGGTTGTATAGTGATTGGACTTCTTCGGTTGTGACTCTCATGTGAGTATACCGCAAGTTGTACGGCGTTGGGATTGTCTAAATGCTCTTGGCGTTATATGTTGACACCAAATTTCGTCCCGCAATTTAATTAACAAAATCAATTATTAAAATTAATCAAAATTTCGTAAAGTGGATCAATTAATTTTTTGGAAGGAGGCTAAATTTGTTCAAGTGTTGAAATCTAGCCTATATTTGCAAAATTTATATAAAATGTATGGAATGCACACATTTCACCCATGCCCCTTATACATTTTAGAAACCCGATCCTCCCCGATTCCCCAAAGCCCTAACCCGATTCCCTTTCCAATTTCTCCCCAAAAAAATCCCTCGAAACAGTCAAAATTTTTGGACAAATCGGTCCCCCTATTAGTACAACGGGTCTTTCATCCACTTCCTCCATTTCAAATCAAATGAATATGAACCCTTGATCGATTTCTGTGAGATAAAGATGAGAGAGGTGTAGGTTTTTACCTCTTTCACCCTTATCTCACAAGATATAGATCAAAAAGGAGAAAGGTAACTGGAATTTTTCAACTGAGGTAAAAAAACCCTAATTTTTTTTAGTATAAATGGAAATTTTTCAGTTCTGGTACAAGTTCAGTTTCTGGGGGGGGGGGGGATTTTCATTAACAGGAGCAGCGGGGGAGAGTTCTAGAAAGGCAGAATATATAACATTGTATACATAATATATTTTCCAGTTTCGACTTTTCTTCTAAAAAAAGTTCAGAAATTACAGTCATTGTTTCTGCCGAAGTTTCGGATTAGATTTGTTTTGTGTCGTCGCTTCGCTATATTTGTCATCGACCTTGTTCGCGTCGCTTAGTCAAGTCGCGTTTGCTTCAGACCCTCGCCCCATTCATTGCCCTTAGAAAGTTGAAATAAAACTCGCAAATTGGGATGGCGTGCATTTGGAAGTTATTTGACCCACCCCGCATTTTTTGGGACTTGATATCCCCAAAAATTGTAAAAAAGAGAGAAAAGAAAAAAAGAAAAACTCTAAATTCAAGGCTCAGTGATTGAGTTGCCAAATCCGGGTTCTATCTTCTAAACTCCCTCTTTCCCATCCCCTTTAAAAAAACATGTTTTAGGAGCCCTGTAGAATAGAAATCGTATTTGAATTGTGAATAATTATTGTAAATTACTTAAATTGTTTTTATATGAATGCATTGTATCATTTCTTGGCGAATCGCCAGTTAATTTATGGATGTTTAGAATCATTTGTCAATTAATGAGTGCAAAATCAAACTCGACTAAAAATCGTACCCTCGTCATAATTCGCATTTGAATTGCTTCATTATTTATTATATTGAATATTCAATTATTTATTTATTTATCTAATCTAATTTATTTATTTAGTTAATCAATTATTAATTTACTCCTTTATTTAATTAAAATTGATAAGTATTCATTTATTTAATTAAGTAATTTATTTGCTTATTTATTTATCTATTTATTCAATCAATTAATTAATCCTTTATTATTATCCAATTATTTATCTAGTTTATTTTATTTAATTATCTAACTTCATTTAACCTTTACTTATTCTATTAATTAATCAATTGATCATTATTTTATTATCTATTTAATTAATCTTAAATTGGATCATTTAGTTTTTTAAGTATCGGCATAATTAAAATCTTACCTTATTTATATTATTCCTATTATCCTTATATAAAATTAGCTTTATATACTTATTATCCTTAACAAATTCGTGAAAACCGCCAGATTAACCGCATGTAGCGGAGTTTCGAAAGTGCTCCCGCTAGGGACCTTCTTTCGAATTTAATAGAACCACTTATCTAAGAATCTCTGATTTTAATAATTTTCTTTTAAATAAGAAATAAAATTACACTATTTAATTAGCTTAGGTTCCTAATAATCCTTAAATTAGGTGGCGACTCCAAAAAAAATCCTTTGGAGTCCCATTTTGTTGAAAGTACATCCCGATGCATACTTGTGTGCATTTTTTAGAGGGTTCAACAGCGTGGCAATTCCGCTGGGTAGAATAAAGGTTTTAACCATAAAAGTTTCCAATTATTTGCAGCTAGCATGCTTAATTTATTTTACTTTATTATATCTGTTTGTTTGTGTGCCACGAAAAGCATGTCACTACACTCTTATTTGCGCACATATAAACTGGCATTCCATTCATACTTCCCCACTCCTGGGAACCTATTACATTTTCACCCCAAATATTCGTGAGGTACGCTCATGCGTACCCGCACTTTCTTTCACTAAAGAACCCTATGAAGAGTTGGTATACCGGCGGTTGTCGTGGGAGTAATTAGACTGCGAGGCCGCTTGCTACTCACCTGTTAGCCTCAACTATTAACCCACTCTTAGACGGAGCTTTTAGGAGCATGCATGCATTTACACCTTAGTCCGAACCCGGTCTTTGGTACCGCCTCCATAGTTAGGAAACCGCTCTTACGTCAGCGGGTTCTTGAAACTCAACGACAATGCATATTATGTGCTGTGTGATAACGAAACCTCAGTCCTAGCCATGTTTTGAGCAAAATCATGTTTATAATTTTGTCTCCCATTTTGTCTTTTAGGTTAGAAAGTTGAAGAATTTAGCAGAATCTGTGTGGTCATAGCAGTCCACGGAGTATTTGAGATCATAGTGTAGGATTTTGTGAACAAGACAGAATTGCAGTTTGGGGAAAGTTAGGCAGATTTGGTTGGTTTGTATTTTGGAGATAGTCTGGTATGATGAGATCTAAGAAGTGAAGCCCCTGGTGTCTTTAAAAGATAAGTCAGGTCTCTCTTATGAAGACCTGTGTCTGTGCAGGCATATGTTGATTGACCAGCTGAATTTCTTTTATGAAAATTGAAGTATGCTTCTCGCATACTAGGAGAGTGAAGTCCCTGTGCCTTTGAATGACCAGTGGGGCCCATCCTTGAAGACCAGTGAGGTCTTGGCTACCTAGGAAACTGAGAGGCTTGATTAAAGCCGAGGACCAGTGAGGAGCCCTATGAACATGGTCTGTGAGCCTTGCAAAACCTAGGAAGCTGAGAGGCTTGTCCAAAGCCAAGGACCAGTGAGGTTTTATTTGTAAAAGGTCAATTGGAACCTTTTATGATTTGTAGTCTGGTATTGTGAAGGCAGTTGGAAATTTCACCCCTGGATGTTGTAAAATAAATGGGAGTTGTGCTTGGAGGAGTGTGGATGTTTGCAAAGGTGTATGGGGGATTGTTTCAGGTTTTAGGCATTTGGGTTTAGAATTTTGTGCAGATGTTGTGAAGAGTATGAGCTGTGTTAGAATTTTGAGTTGATACCAACTTTTAGAAGACAATTGGGATAACGGAATTTCCGTGTCAAGGCGGAGAGCTGATTGTTATCAATTATTGTTATTATTTATTGCTTACTCGAAATCTGAATTGCTCAGAACTGGCATGGACTATTTTTCGTTACCACATGTTTGCGCGATTAGGCTTACCTCTAGCACAAAGAGGCACCTTACAGGGTAGGACGCGCCCGCACTTCAGTTTACGCTCAACTAATTGTGGTTGCCACATGTCAAACTTGTTTAAAATGCAAAGCGCTACGTGACGCGTGCTACATGATTGTTTGCAATTATGCCAATAACCTGGAAACTAACATAGTCATCTTTTGAATTTTTCTTTTGCTTTGATTATCTCCCAAAAGAGAGAGTTTGATTCGTGTTGACTCCCGAGTTGGTTAAGCGTCTAATCCGAAGTGAAGCAAGCTATGACTGATTTGATTGATAATCAGATTGGTATCCCTGCATCTTCTAATAAGAAATAGTTGTTGTTCCTGATGAACAAATTGCTAGAATGGCTAAGCAGATTGAATGTATAAAAACTGAACAAGAGAGAATGAAAGGGTCAGGCCACAGAAATGCACCAGCCATGCTATCAACTCTGAATCCCAATGTTGAAACTGCTAATCCAAGCATGGCTTTAAATTCTAGTGTCATTCATATGCTTTCACCAGTTAACAACATCCCAAATGCATTCATTAACCAGAACAACTTGCCTCACTATCAATATTTACCTGCCAAAGATACTCCTCGTCCTCCACAATCCAAAGCACCCATTGCTGTGGCTGATGCTCCTCAAAATGCCAATGATCCAGGACAAGGATATCCTGAAACCCAGTACTATGAGCATTACCCCAATGGTAAGAATGTGGATTTCACTGACTATGTGCTACAAAGTGAAGTGCCTGTAACTGTGGAAAAGCAGGGAAAAATAGTTGGGCTAGGGGAGATAATCCAAATAATGAAAATTATGCAGTAATCCATCAAGGATTTGCAAGTTTCTAGAGGGCGTCAAAGCATCTCCTATCGCAGTCTTTATTTATACCCTGATGTTACTCTTCCTCCCGGGTTTAAAGTGCCAAAATTTGATATGCATGATGGTTATAGTGACCCATTTGCTCATTTGACCAAGTATCTCAACCGAATGAGGGTTGCGGGAGGTAAAGAACTTCTAATTGCTTACTTCAGTCATAGTTTGGAAGGCATTGCGGCTGAGTGGTTTGCACGACAAGATACAAGTAAATGGCATGAATTTGATGACATAGCAAATGATTTCACAAAGCAATTCGAGTACAATGTTGAGATGGTTCCTGACCTTATAACCTTATCTAATCCGAAGATGAAACTAATAGAAACCTTCAGAGAATATGCACTAAGATGGCGAGAACAGGCTGGAAGTGTGACACTACCAATGACTGAGAAAGACATGGTAAAGTATTTCATCTGAGCCCAAAATGATTCTCATTACAAGCACTTGCTCCCTATGATGGGTAAACCCTATTCTGAACTTGTTATGATGAGAGAAATGGTTGAAGAAGGGATTAAGACAGGGAGAATTGTAAGTTTTGCTGCAGTAAAAGCAACTGCGCAAGCTATCCAGACTGGTTTGGAAAATTTAGAAGAAAAAGAGAAGGAAGTTGGCATTATTACTACCAAGAATTCATTACCTCTGCCTACTCGCCAAAGCATTCCATATCCAGGCTACAATGCTCAACCCGTTTACTACCAACACTCATTTGGCCACCAATCAGAAATTACCAATCCCCAAGTCTGCACTTTTCAAAATCACCTAGCCGTACTAAAGCCACGCACTAATCCTGTCAAGAAAACATATAAAACCTACACATCTTTAGCGGAACCTTACAGTCAGCTTTATGAAAGGCTAAGGGCAGCTGGAGTGATTCACCCTATTGCTGATGCAACCCCTAATCCTCTTTCAAAATGGTTCGATGGAACCAAACATTGTGCCTATCATTCAGGGGCTCCAGGACATGACACTGAAAATTGCTACAGTCTAAAAAATGCAGTTGAAACTTTAATCCAAGATGGTTCGATTCAACTCATTAGGAATACACCCGCTGATAATAACCCCTTGGTAGATGATGAGTATGGCATACATTTGATATCAGTTGATGAGGCTGAAAAAGGGACCATTGTGATCCAAAAGAGCCAAACAACAAAGAAGAGCTCTCGAACTTACAATGTCGGGAGGACCAAAAGCTTTCAATGTAGAGGACAAATCAAGAAAAACCCGAACTGGGGCAGATTTTATTGAAGAAATTTTGTTGCCAAAGAAGGTAAAGGAAAATGTCTAGCCAATATCAAATCAAGAACAATCAAGAGATACTACATTTGACAAGCGGAAAAATCAGTCTTTTCATTTCAATGTTATTTTCTATGTAATGCAGAACTACGCACGGTCTGATTCCCAAGGAGGGATACGTAGGCGTTCTCAACGGGCTTGACCCTATAATATTAAAATTTTTAGTTTCCCCCCTAAAAGTCAACTGGGGCAAATTTCGCAAAGCAAATTGAGATTTGAAAGATAGCAACTGTGGCAGATTTTGCAAAGCGAGTTGAAGGCGTAAAGATTATAACTGGGGAAGATTTTGCAAAAGCCGTATTGCTTGACAGAGATAAGTTGGCGAAGTTTCAAGAGTTATTTTGAGAGATAATGCAGAGTTGCAAAGATAAAAGACGTTCAACTTGTTCAAAATATATGTCACAATCTGAAGTACAACAGAGTTCATTAGCCAAGCCTCAAAGACAGATCACGAATCTAGGCAGAGTGAGAAGAAGGAAGCGTTGCAGGATGAAGGCTTGAGTCAGCATGAATCAAACGCTTCCCCCTCCCTCCCATAACTAACAATTTTTCTTTGAGTGCAGGAATTCCCAAAGCAGCAAAATGAGGAAAACTAGCAGCTATCAGTTCCTCATAGATTATTTGTCATACACATTGAACAAAGTTGCGAAGATAACTGACCGAGATTGGAGGCGTTATCTGACTCATTGCATATATAAAAACGATCTTATTTCTCTCTCTATTTCTACCCCTGAAAAATCAAAACTTTATTGCTTTATTAATAACTTTACTTTACACTTTGTAGGAGTTAAGCATTAACTCCAGTTTTGCTCAAGGAAACACTCAACTATTTATGGCTTAAACTCTCACTTTATATCTCTTTTATCTTTGACATTTTCCTGTTTATATGGATATGATGAAAATTTTATTTTGTAGGATATTCTACCATTTATTTTACAAGTACCAACATCAAGTCTATCGTATACAATCGAAGACATGATTATTGAAGCCTATCATAGACAATCGAAGGCCTTATTATTTGAAGCCTACCATAGACAATTGGAGGCCCTATTATGAAGTCTACCGTAAATAATCGGAGACATCACATTTACCAAGTCTACCGTAGACAATCGGAGGCGTGGTTCTTTATCAAGTCTATCGTATACAATCGAAGACATTATTATTAAAGCCTATCATAGACAATCGAAGGCCTTATCATTTGAAGCCTCTCATAGACAATTGGAGGCCCTATTATAAAGTCTACCGTAAACAATCGGAGACATCACATTTACCAAGGCTACCGTAGACAATCGGAAGCGTGGTTCTTTATCAAGTCTATCGTATACAATCGAACACATCATTATTGAAGCCTATCGTAGACAATCGAAGGCCTTATCATTTGAAGCCTACCATAGACAATTGGAGGCCCTATTATGAAGTCTACCGTTAACAATCGGAGACATCACATTTACCAAGTCTACCGTAGACAATCAGAGGCATGGTTCTTTATCAAGTCTATCGTATACAATCGAAGACATTATCATTGAAGCCTACCATAAACAATTGGAGGCCTTTTATGAAGCCTATCGAAGACCATCGAAGGCGCTATTGTTATGGAGCCTACCGTAAACAATCGGGGACCTCATTATAAAGTCTATCGTAAACAATCGAAGACGTCATTATCATTTAAAGCCTACCCTAGACAATTGAGGCCTTTTATGAAGCCTATCGTAGACAATCGAAGGCGCTATAGTTATGGAGCCTACCGTAAGCAATCGAGGGCCTTATTATGCAGTCTATCGTAAACAATCGAAGACGTCACTATCATTTGAAGCCTACCATAAACAATTGGAGGCCTTTATATGAAGCCTATCGTAGACAATCGAAGGCACTATTGTTATGAATCCTACCATAGACAACTGGAGGCACAATCATGAGTCATTGCCAAAAGGCGGTATTTTTATCCTTATATTTTATTTAAGTCTACTTTATGTTTCTATGGATTGAAGTCCTTTACTTTATTATTTTCAGTCTACCAACGGCCCTGAAGTCATCTTGCCTCACAAAGCCGGATTTCTTCTAGTTGATTGGAGACGAGCTTGTCATTGACATTGAAACCAGCATCTACAAATTTTATTCATTATCTATTTCTTACTCCATTTATTTAGCCTTATTTGCAGTTACACGCCTACCGTTTGTCGAGTTTATTACAGGATATTAGCAGCACCTCAACGACATTTGGAGCATAACGTGGAATTTTTCTCAGCAGTGAACTGGGGCAATCGCTGATATGAGCTAGACTTGTCAACGAGGATCTGAAGAATCGCACTGGAACAAGCAAGTCTTACCTAATCTTTTGTTTCCAGATTAGGGGCCAGTTTGAATTCTTTTCTATTCGTGCATCCTTTTTCTCACAATCGTGCGAGTCTTCGTATCTAAGTGTCGTTGAACTACATATGGCCTGATTCTCTTTCAGCCCGAGATATGTAAGCAACTCGAAAACCGGAGTTCGGCCATGTCTATAAGCCTCTCACTTTGGTCCTTGGAATCAAAATCCTTGGCTTAATTGTGACAAAATTGATTTCCCGTCAGCTTCTTTACCCTGAAAACTCTTTCATCCTTTTCGGGTAAAGAGGGGCAGCTGTTGACGCCCAATTTCGTCCCGCAATTTAATTAACAAAATCAATTATTAAAATTAATTAAAATTAATCAAAATTTAGTAAAGTGGATCAATGAATTTTTTGGAAGGAGGCTAAATTCATTCAAGTGTTGAAATCTAGCCTACATTTGCAAAATTTATATAAAATATATGCAATGCATACATTTCACCCATGCACCTTTTACATTTCAGAAACCTGATCCTCCCCGATTCCCCAAAGCCCTAACCCGATTCCCTTTCCAATTTCTCCCCAAAAAAATCCCTCGAAACAGTCCAAATTTTTGTACGAATCGGTCCCCCCACCAGTACAACGGGTCTTTCATCCACTCCCTCCATTTCAAATCAAATGAATATGAACCCTTGATCGATTTTTGGGAGATAAAGATGAAAGAGGTGTAGTTTTTGCCTCTTTCACCCTTCTCTCACAGGATATAGATCAAAAAGGAGAAGGGTAATCCGGATTTTTCAATTAAGGTAAAAAACCCTAATTTTTTTAGTATAAATGAAAATTTTTCAGTTCTGGTAAAAGTTCAGTTTCTGGGGGGGGGGGGGGATTTTTGTTTAACAGGAGCAGCGGGGGAGAGGTTTAGAGAGGCAGAATGTATAACATTTATACATAATATTTTTTCCAGTTTCGACTTTTCTTCTAAAAAAAGTATAGAAATTACGGTCATTGTTTCTGTCGAAGTTTCGGATTAGATTTTTTTTGTGTCGTCGCTTCGCTACATTAGTCGTCGACCTTGCTCGCGTCGCTAAGTCGCGTTTGCTTCAGACCCTCGCCCCATTCACTGCCCTTAGAAAGTTGAAAAACTCGCAAATTGAGATGGCGTGCATTTGGAAGTTATTTGACCCACCCCGCATTTTCGGGACTTGATATCCCTGAAAATTGTAAAATAGAGAGAAAAGAAAAGATGAAAAACTCTAAATTCAAGGCTCAGTGATTGAGTTGCCAAATCCAGATTCTATCTTCTAAACTCCCTCTTTCCCATCCCCTTTAGAAAAGCATGTTTTAGGAGCCCTGTAGAATAGAAATTGTATTTGAATTGTGAATAACTATTGTAAATTACTTAAATTGTTTTTATATGAATGCTTTGTATCATTTCTTTGCGAATCGCCAATTAATTTTCGGATGCTTAGAATCATTTATCAATTAATGAGTGCAAAATCAAATTCGACTAAAAATCGTACCCTCGTCATAATTCGCATTTGAATTGCTTCTTTATTTATTTTATTAAATATTCAATTATTTATTTATCTAATCTAATTTATTTATTTAGTTAATCAATTAAATTTTAATCCTTTATTTATATATTTACTTAATCTAATTTATTTAATTTCAATTAATCATTTGTTTAATCAATTATTTATTTATTTATTTAATTAATCAATTATTATTTATTTACTCCTTTATATAATTAAAATTGATAAGTATTCATTTATTTAATTAAGTTATTTATTTGCTTATTTATTTATCTATTTATTCAATCAATTAATTAATCCTTTATTATTATCCAATTATTTATCTAGTTTGTTTTATTTAATTATCTAACTTCATTTAACCTTTACTTATTCTATTAATTAATAAATTGATCATTATTTCATTATCCATTTAATTAATCTTAAATTGGGTCATTTATTTATCTAAGTATCGGCATAATTAAAATCTTATCTTATTTATATTATTCCTATTATCCTTATATAAAATTAGCTTTATATATTTATTATCCTTATCAAATTTGTGAAAACTGCCGGATTAACCGCATTTAGCGGATTTCCGAAAGTGCTCCCGCTAGGGACCTTCTTTCGAATTTAATAGAACCACTGACCTAAGAATCTCTGATTTTAATAATTTTCTTTTAAATAAGGAATAAAATTGCACTCTTTAATTAGCTTAGGTTCCTTATAATCCTTAAATTAGGTAGCGATACCAAAGAAAACCCTTTGGAGTCCCATTTTGTTGAAAGTACATCCCGATGCACACTTGTGTGCATTTTTGGGAGGGTTCAACATTATATGCTGATGGTTCAAAGGACTTTGTTTTATAAGAAAAATGTTTTTGGTCGGCTTGCCATTTATGCTTTTTCGAATGCAGATTCATGACCAATTTCGGTGCTCAAGTGCAACCATAACAAAGTGGTGAAATGCACAAAATAGTGTGGGCATGTTTAGCAAAGACTTGAAGAAAAAATGACACATAAGCTTAAGAGAATGCCTAGACCGTGGATGACGGATTAGCTCTTGAATTTGGAGTTTGTGATAGATCGTATAGATATCACAAGAGATTGCCTAAGTGCTTTATGTAGCTGTCAAGGTAAGGATTTTGGCCAAACGACCGACGCTTGTTTAAACGGGAGATAAGGAGTTGAATGTCAATGAAAGGTGGTAAAGACATTGCATAAGGAATACTGTGTTGTGTAACAGAAAAGGGATGTTGACTTTTGTCGAATACCAGGAGCTTGAGTGCATTTGTCATCCTTCCTTGCAAACTTGTCTGCCATGATGGCTATGTGTCCTCGAACAGATACTTTGTGTCTTTCATACTTGTCAACCAATTGCTGCAATATAGTCCTTGCACCAACTTCCCTCGTTGAAAATATCTCATTGTTGCCGTTGAACTCGATGTAGGTTTGCTACGTATCATGTTCGTTCTTAGATTGCTTTTGTAGTGGTCATCATGAGACTTCATATCACCCTAGTAAAGCCTTCGACCAAGGTTGCTCCAAGAAGTCTATTTGCATGTGCTTTTGTATCAGCTCAACCCTTGCTATGGTAAGGGTGTCGAATAACCTTATTGTCTTGCTTTATCTTTTCTAGTGGATAGGGATATGCTTCCAAATGCTCCAGGGGTCTCCAGGTTGGTTATATGATGATGGCTTTGTAATTGTGTTTTGTCTCTCTTTTGCAAGTTGAATCGGCTTGCTTGTTTTGGTTGTTGTGCACAAGTATTTGCTACACCTCTGTTTTTCACTGTTGTATTTCACTGGCCCTTTGACTGCTATTTTGATCATGATAGGAATAAGTTGGAAAGTGTTTTGGGCCACAATCATGTACTATAGGTGGTGTGACTGTGTGGACAGGTGCAACAAAATCATCCTTGGATGTTGGTGTCAAAAGGTCTTAAGGTTCCTTTGAGTTTGACCAACATTTTCCTTGCCTTGTCAATTTTCATATTGCTCGATGGAACAATTGAGGTGCTTGGGGCAATAAGCCCGACAGTTTCTCATTGCTCGAATAATTGAGTGTGAGATTTGGCTAGTGGAGTGTAGTTTCTTTTCGGTCTTTGGTTTGCATCAGGGCGAGGCCTTTGAGAATATGGTAGTGCATTTCGATAGTTGGGTTAAGTATTTTGCTGGTATGGTGGATGCTTTGGTGCTGGGATGTGGAATATATGTCAAGTGGGTTGAACGGCATATTTAGGTGGTATATGAGGGTAGGGATAAAATGGTAGCGCTGTTCGATAATGGTGATTGAAGGTAGGGTCTTGGATGGTTGCGACAAAAGAGACTTCATCTTTCTTCTTGAAAATGCTCACATTTCCAGCCTGGCAAACCTTATTGGTATTTTATAGTGCAGCGGAGGTAATGTAGAGGTAGGAGAGGGCTGGTGGGAGCTGCTGTGAAAACTTCCTTATTTTGGAAAATCCCTGACAAGTGCACTCGCTTAACCATGTCCTTTGCCTTGGTATTCAACTCGAGCCAACCTTTTGGTAATAGACTTTGAGTTTGGTAGGTCAATTTAGAGACAGTTTGGATATGTGAAAGATTTGATCATAGAGTAGAGAGAGGAGGTGCCTTAGTAGGCAGTTGAATTTGGAGAAAGAATTCTTAGGTAGAAAGAGACTCAGAACAACAGACGAATTCATGCAATGCACACATATCAAATAAGAAATGCATCCTACAATATGAAGAATCGTTTTACGCATGATGATTTTTGAAAAACGCTTTGTGCTACATACATCATTTCATTTGCTAACAAAATGCCAGCCTAAAAGATAATATTGTACTTTATTGAATTTTCGTTACATTGACTGATATTGAAACAGTACAAAAGGTGGAAAACAATGATAGAGGATTAGATCATGGCCAGGTGAACATCTTTATGTTGATCCTCCCGAGAAGATTCTTCTTCTTCTTCCTCGGTCGAGTCTTGCTTGGACAAGCTTGCCTCTGATGAGTACCCTTGGAAGATGATATTTTCTGCATCAGTTAAGAGACGGAATATGTCAAATGTGAAGTTCTTCAACATTACCCAAGCCTTTCTTCCTTTCTCCGCTATTCCTTTGTTTGCCACAGAGTTCATCCCCTTGCCAGCCCATACTCCAATAGACTCTATGCGTTTTGTCAGGAGCTCTGCCTTACTGCGCCATTTGCCTTTTTCTTCATTTTTTGCTTCGACCAAGCTTTGCTTCTTTGCTATTTTCCCTTGTGCTCTTGTCAGTTGTTTGCGTAACCTTTTGCACTCAAATTCTAACTCATCAGCATTCATTTTCCTTTTTGTTGTTGAACTTGGTTGAATTTCCCTTGCTATGTCCTTCCTAAGCCAGTCTAGATAGTCTTCATCATAGCCAACGTCAAATCTTTCTCGTCCAATATTCTCGATTCCCATTCGTTGCCTTTCTTTCCAAAGTTCTATTAACTTATCTTTGAACGGTATCACTACTCCGAGAATATTTGCTTTGAAATTTCTGATGTCTGCAATTTGAGGTATAGTCTGCTTTCTCCCTGCTTGTCTAAGTGTCCTTAAAGGAGTGTATGGATAAACTCCTCTAAAGCCCACTAAGATGAGAAATGATTCCTTTTCGGACCTTGTGATTACCGTTGTGCTGGGAAAGTAATGAAATATCCATTGAATGTTCTCAGGTGTCAATTGACAGAACATGTGCTGCCAATCGTTGGCGGTTATTGGTTGGTCCCATTTCCTAAAAGAATTGTCCATGTGGGAGGTATGAGTCAAGAGGTAGTTTTCTCTTGGTATGGAATGGAAAGCTTGGTCTGTGCTAGCCATCCTTTGCAAATGCTCCATCAGCCAAATTTGTAAAAGCAAATTGCAACCTTTAAAGAAACCAGCGCCCTTCTTGCATCTTTCTAAAGCTCGGGACATCTCTGCAACAATCATCGGTACCAAAGCGTAGTTCTTGTTAGTGTCTTTGAGTAAGACATTAGCAATTGTGACCATGCAAATATCAACTCGTCCTTTGTGTTGTGGAAAGACGATAGTCCCTAAAAAGCTGGTGACAAAAGCAAGTACTCTCCGCTCTTGCCAATCTGCCTGGTTAATGCTGAAATAGCCTTCGGATTCTTGAAATGCTTCTCCATACCCAAATTTGATGTAGAGGGAAGTTAGAAAAATTCCCGATTTCCATATACGGTCTGTACACAACTCAATCTTAAACCCTACCATTTTGAAGAACTCCTCGGGTGTAATGTTCTTAGGCATTAAGCCTTCTTCACTTTCAAATGGTAATTGAGTTAACCCACCTATTTCCTCCAGTAATGATGTTAACTCTACATTCCCAAAGTGAAAGACTGCTCGGTCTGCATCCCAATAATGTACTGTTGCTTCTATCATCCCTTCCACTGCAGTGTGCTCAATTAGTGAAATTATATTACCCATCACCATTTTGACTCGGTCTTGCTGATCTATGCTTAGGTTTCCCCACCAATCTCTGAGCAACTGAGGGGTTTTAACAACCATGTCAAATGTTCTAAAGGTCATGATCTTTTGGAAAAGGTGAAGGATGATAGGAAAAGAGAGAAGAAAAATGACTAAGATTCGCTTCACTGTGAGCAAAATGATCAACGTGCGGCACATGTTTTTGAAAACAATGCGACAGAGGATATGAGGAGATGTGTCGTTGTGAGTTGAGAACCCTTTAGATACTTTAGAAGGAAATTACTAATGGAATTGTGACATGCCAAGGATGTCAAGTCTTTATATAATGCTTAAAGGATAAATGTTCGTTATGCGTCATCCCGTCTATCAAGCGGTTATTTATGCTTCAAATTGGGCCTTTAATGTCTCTTTGGTTACCATTTAATGCCTTTGAATAGCATTGAATACAGAATTATTCCAATTGTTTAAGAAATAAACGGTCGTTTCTGATTCAATTTGGGATTTTGACGCCTCTTGGATAACCTTTGTGCCTTTGAATGGCATTGAATACAGAGTAATTCCGATAGTGTAGGAATAAACAATCATTTCTGATTCACTTTGGGCTTTTAAAGCCTCTTAGGTAACCTTTGTTCCTTTGAATGGCACTGAATGCAGAACAATGTTAATAAACGTTCTACATTTACACGTTTAATCCTTTAAGTAAATGCAAAATAAATCATGATTAACGCTCTTTGGGGGTTAAAAACCCGTTCAGATTGTTAGAACAAGTTGGCCTATCGGGCTTGAGAACAAGTCGAGTAATGACATGTCATGATGCATGATTCCTAACACCGCTACTAAGGAATGGAGTTAGCTAGACCAGGTATTATTATCCTCCCAAGCGGATGGCTCGGGAGCGGGAGCGTCTCGGACCAAATGGGTTCCAAGTCGTTCCCCCTAAAGGAATTTTTATGTGAGGGGAGATGTGGTTGTAACCACTGTGTTTTCAACGCACGATTTTAAAAAGTGGCCAGAAGTGGCGGAAGGTATGCATGATATGAACGAGTTTAGAAATGTACAAATCTTGAAACAAATGCACAAGTCAACCTCGAGAGTGGGAGTAAAACTAACACATGAAACAACAAGTTAGAAATAATAATTTCATATGCAAATTAGATCAATACACATGATATGCATGATAGGCGTCATATGATGACGCTTTTGGACGAGGTTGGCTAATGGACTTTAACATACCAAGGATGTTAAGCCTTCCTAATTTGATTATGGTATTTAAAATTAAATATGTATTTTGTATCATCCCAATTATTCTCATAACCAAAAATTAACAGAAAATAATTTTATAAAATAAATAATTTTATTGCATAAGTGTAGAAATAACATTTTGCTTTAGGTAAATATAAATAATAATTGATCTTGCTACATAAAAAGTAGAAGAGATTAATTTAAAATATATGATTTTATTTTCATAAAAATAGAAAAAATTAATTTCGTTCATAACCCAAAAAATAATTTTATAAATAATTGATTTTGTTATGAGAACTCACTTATATGTGAACAAATGGTCTACGTTAGACACATTCAACTTTAAATAAATGCACACATAACATATTTAAATGTCCCTTAGAATCGAAAACCCATTTGGTTCATTCAAATATGGTGAATTAATAGACTTAGACATGAGCCGAAGTCAAAATTTTCCTAAACATGACATGATACATGATTCGTAGGCAAGAGTCTCCACTAAGAGTTGGGTAATTCTAGACACGGTTCCCCAAGGCGGACGGCCAAGGAGTGGAACCATTTGCAATTGTTGGTTGTACCACGGACCAACTATATTCCAAAATGCCCCTCCTAAAAAATATTTTTGTGGTAATCGCTCATGTGTGTGCAAAGTGTTGTTTCCTAGGAGTGGGAGAAGCGTGAGTGACATGAACAAATAATATAATATAATCACACAATTCAAAGAATAAAACACATAAATAAAAAATAAAAACTAAACTTTAATCCTGCAAAAGAAAAAGAAGAAAAATAGTTAGTATCGAATAAATGAAAATAAAGCAAGTAAATAATCCCAATTTAAAGTCCGTTATGGTTTGAACCTTGATATCATTAGCGGAGTCGCCATTCTGTCATACCTGATTTTGGACTCAACTTGAGGCGAGTCGGGTTTCGGATTTGACCGGGTGAACTCGTTTGAGTTTAGATGTTGGAGTCGCCACCTAATAAATTTTCTAGGCATATTAGGTCACCTATTAATTTTTAATTCTATTTAATTAATTCCGGCTTGGTCTACGAGTCAGAGATTCAGGTAAGAGGCTCAAGTTAACTCATGAGGAAGGGGTTAGGCACCTCTCGAGCTCCGCAAATGTGGTTACTGGCCTGACTAAATAATTGAGATTCTAAGAATTTTAAAAGAATAAATAACTAGCTACAAATAGGAGAAGAATTAAATAATCATTTATGTGCATATAATGATGAAAAATATTTAGGTTCACTAATCGATTTTTCCCAAAGGCACCTCGCAATAAAAATGAAAAGGAGTTAGTGAATAATAATATTAATAATAATGAAAGTAATAACGATAATAATAAGATTAGTAGATAATGATAATAATAATAATAATTGTAATAATAACGAAAAGTAATGTAAGTAAAAGGATTTTTCTTCTAAGCGGTCTTTTTTCCTTGTCTCTCATCCAATTTTACCTCGCACAAAATATAGAGAAAATAAGATTAGCATTAATAAAAATAATAATGATAATAAATAATAATAATAATAGTAAGGTAAAAATATTATAATAATAATAAGATATAATAAAAGGGGAAAGGGATTTTGTAAAAGTGTCGGCTCAGGTGTGTATGAATTGAGTGGAGGTTAGGGACGTCGATACGGCTGCGAGCACGCCGGCCGGTCGTGTTGCCATACCAAGTACCGGTCTCATAACTCCCTCACCGGCTCGTTTGTAATCGCGGCTTATACACGTCATCATAGCCTTTTTTGTTTTGTTTTAGAGACACGGGAATGGGCTGTTCAAGTGTAGTATCATGTTCAAACTAATCAAATAGGCCTCAAACAATTTATTTTCCTTGGCCAATTCATGTATTACCTGTCAATTCAGTGTGTAGGCCGATGTAATTTTTCACCAAGAATACACTGCATAAACAATACTTCAGTGAAAGATTAGACAATAGTTTAACATGGTATAGCCAAATAAGCAGAATAAGACAAAAGTGAAAAGGGGATAACAATGGGATGGTCCCACATAATTGTGAGCCAAATCAGTCAGCAGAAACAATGTAGAGCCAAAGCTTGACGCAACCAAAAACAACTATTATAAAACAACGTCCAAACCCAGCAACACCCGTCGACGGCGAGGGTAAAGATCGGCAACAAAAATTAATTGCCGGCGGGAAACTCTGGCAACCACAGTAACATCGATATTGAAACCTCCAAACCATACGATGACCTAAACGGTCACCCCTGGTTCCAAACGCGATGGGAATTTATGATTGCAGCGATCTTAGCGGCGAGGAGGAGGAGCGACACTCAAGCCATGGCAGGCGTCGCTACAACCCCTAACCTATTTTCCCGTCTCAATTTCTGATTCAAACACCGAAGCAAAAAAATGCCACAGGAAAAGGTAGCCTCTATTGCTGCTACTGGTGTCGCTTTCCTGTGCTTTTTCTTTGTTTTCTGGTGGTGGTGGTTTTTGCAACGAGATGACAGTTTTGGTGGTGTGCGTTTGTTATTGTATGTGTTTTTGTGTGGGTGTTTTGGAGATGTGGGTATATTTTAGTGGGTGTAAAAATGGAGAGGCTATGAAAGGTATTTTTGGAACTGTGGAGGGGAGTGGGGTATTGTGATGGTGAGATCGGGGTCAATGAATATGTTGTGATGAGGAAGAAGGTAAAAAATAGGGGTCGACTGGATTATTTTTGGGTACTTGTTCTGGAATTGAAAGAAGAGGAGAAGATTTTGGGATCTCTGCATATGGTGTGCGTGTGTAGATGATGTGAGTGTGGGGAGAAGTGTTTGGGTAAAGGAGGAAGAAGAAGACTCAAAATAGGAGAGTGGGGTCTTGTGTACTGTAGAAGAGAGAGTCGGGTAATGTGAATATGCCTCCATGCTGATTTTTGACTATGTGTAGATATAGGACTAAGGAAGGTGATTCGGAGAGTGATTTTGGGGGATCATTGGAGATAGGGGAATTAGGGGATTGATTTAGCGGAATGAATTTAGGGATTAGGAAATTAGAAAAGATTAGGGAGGGATTTTAGGTAGATTTGGATAATGATTTAGGAGAAAATTTGGGTGGATGAACTTGGACGGGAAGACGTATCTAGACTATTATTTGGTCTAGATTCAAGGTAGAATTAGGAAGAAGTATAGGGATTTAAGAATTCAAATAATGAGAATGTATTTGGTTAGGAAATTTGGCTAGGTTCAAAGTAAAATGTAAATAAATAAAATAAATAAAGATAAATAAAGAATTTTGGGTAGTAATTTTGAAATATGGAAGAATTGATAATAAAAAGGAATTTGGACACTTTAATTGGCCAATATTTAACTTAAAGGCGTAGAAAAAATAAAACATAGATATACATATATTATAAAATGAACAAATAAATATTAAATAAATTCAAATAAAATTATTTAAATATATATAATCACAAATAATTAGTAGTTTGCATAAATAATCACAAATTGGAATAAACTTGACATGTAGCCTAAATGACGTAATTATATAATGTAGCCACTAATATTATAAATGTACATTATATTTCAGTAGCCAAAGTAGGAGGAGCACCTAAGGCTGGGCGAAGCGCCCAAGTACTGAAGAGAGCCAACTTTTGTGTGTGAAGTTCCTATTTTAGCCCTAAGTGTTCCCTTACGTTTTAAACCACCTTGGGGGCATTTTAGATATTTCACATTGTCTTATGAAAAACTAAAATAGGAACCTTAGCCATTTCATTTCATAACTTAGTTTTGGTATGAACATCGAAGAGAGAACATAGAGAGCCTTCTAGTTCGAAGCGGATCGCTTCATGAATCTTGTATAACTTGGAACCTATGGATATTCAACGCGTAGTATGAATAACTTGTAAGCTTCGAGTTTCATTCTCCCTTTTGGATAATTTGTTTATGTCTTGAGTCGATTATCCATTCTTTCTTCTCGTTTCTTGCCTCCCGAATCCTTGATTTCCGATATCTCTTTTGATATCACGTATCTTGTTTTATCGCTTCCACATTTTCGTATTGTTATTTTCTTCCGCTATTTTGCATTGCATCAGCAGCTTTGTGATTTTGTTATATATCTCATGGCTAATGTATAAGATAAAGTATTTTCTTTGCTTCAGTATAACTCTCCTGTTGGTAAGCTTAACAAGTAGATTTATTTCATTAGAGTAAGTTTATTACATTGTAAAATTTATAGCTTCCCGGTACTAATTCCATATCCCTTTTTGTTTCTTGGGGTACAAACTATTTTGGAACTCAACCATCTGAGACACAATTTAGCTGGCCATCTCCGTATACCTACATCTTCCGTCCAAGACTGTCCGTTCGCCCAAGCTTCTCATCAGGCCAAGAAATTTTCATCTTGGTCCTCGTTTGCACACATCTTTAACTCCTAGTCGCTTTTCGGGTTCTACCATTTTAACTCATCTCATTATTTATTTTAGTAAATAGATAATTTATACTTAGATAATTTATTAGTAGAATAACTTATTTATGAATAAATATTTGTTTATTTAAGTTATTGTTTTACTTTATGTTCATTACCTTTTATTTGAGAGTTGTTATTTATTTATCGCAAATTGGGGTCATTTTAGCAAATGCGTACAAGTTAAATCATTTTTGAAAATAAGTTTTATTTCTATTAATTACTTTTAGATAATTCTTTTAGAAAAGTGCACTTGTAAATATTTTGAAAACCTGTCGGATTAACCGTTGTTAACTGAATTTTGAAGTGCCTAAAAACCTTCTTTCAAAATTAGTAAAACCTCTTATTTGGAATCTCTGAAAGACCTCATTTTTTCAAAAATAGTGTTTTGCACACATTTGCTTATTTTTGTTCTATGTTTTCCTTAAATTGGGTGGAGGCTCTAAAAAATCCAAAAGAGTTAGTCCATTCAGTTGATATTTTGAATTTCACCTTAACCAGGTATTTTTTATGGGTTTCAACAGCATGGCCACTCCACTGGGAGCAATAAAGGTTTTGACCATAAAGGTTTCCAATTATTTGCAACTATCATGCCTATTTTTGTTTGCTTTATGTTGCACTTGGTGCACCTTCGTAAGACAATAGAGGGGGGGGGGGGGGGAGGGGTGAATAGTGTCCTTACCCGATTTTCGGATTCTAAAACTTGCTTTTAACTTTCTGCGCCTAAGTCACAAAGAACCAGATTCCTTGCAAGTTTCACCTATCTCTAAAACTAAATAAATTGCGGAAACGTAAAGAACACAGAGATTTTTACGTGGAAAGATCCTTGCTCAAGGGATAAAAAACCACGACCCAACCTCTTGGGATTTCAACTCTTCCACTATAGGAAAACCCGAGCAAGTTTTAGACTACAACGTAATGTAATCAAGGAACTAGAACCCCCTAGCACCTAGAACCTTCACGACCACACATTAGCTGGTAAGGTTACCTCTACTTAACCTTAAAAAGTAATCTCCACTATATGCTTCTAAACAAGCGAATAGATTACAACTCAATAGCCTATAACAAAGAACCTAAACAACAGACTTATCTATAAAACTGCTCCTTCGTCATGTTCTGCTGCTCAGCCTTTGTTCTTGCACACAAAGCTTCTCACGATCTGATTATACTTGATATGCTCTGTTGAGATGTCTTTTGTGCATGCAGGTTTTGGTCAAATTAACTTGTATATATAGGAAATAGACTTAGCCGGATCCAACTAAGTTTAGGAATCCTTTTCATCTTTGAAATCAGTTTAAAGAAAGTTACCCATATTTCCTTATTTAAAATCTAAGTTAATTTGCCTTATGTTCCAATCTGTTGTCGTTTAGGAACCATGTCCTTCTCAGCACCGCCTATAGCTTCTTCTACTTCAGGTAGGATTGGAACTTTGACTCCAGCCGTTCTCTTCTTTCCTTTTTCAGCTTTGTGTTGAACAACTCGTTGAACAGCTGGTCTTCTTCATTCAACTGTGAACTTTTTCGTGGTCCACTTAGCATTAGGTCCTTTGTCATCTTCAAAACTCATCCTTCAACAAATTCTCCCTTTTTGATGATGATAAACCATGTTGTCTCACCGAGTGTTTATAATCTCAAGAACCTGTAAAAATCAAACACTAACACGAACCAGGGTAATAACAGTTAGGCGAAAAATAGGTCACAAACATACAATGAATCAACATCTAACTTACCCCTTTTGGCATCATCGAAAAGTTTCACAGTTGTTAGAACCTGCTTAACTTAAATTAAGTCTAGTTAACTCTAGTGCCAAAGGCAGCAAGCCAACCTTTAAACGTCAGGAACCTGTTTCAGACAATAAATACTAGCAAATAGGATAGTTATAACAACAAAAAGTACCAAACCAGCTTAAAACATCCAAACATCATTCAAAATATTACAAACCGAAATATTAAATTGTCTTAAAAACAGCCCATATAAGAACCAGGAGGCGACTAGGGAACGGAACTGGTTCAGAATTGGGGAATATCAGGGATGTTAAAGTGAGCAAGCAACAAGGCGAGGCGACGCGAGTTTCCTTCTCTTTCATGCTCCAGCTTTGCATCCAGCCTTGTGTTTTCAGTATTCATCCACCATATTCTCTGGTTCATCAGCAGGTTCACCATCCAACAAATAGTCACAGGACTTTAGAATGTTCCTCCCAAACAAGTCATTGTGGTCCGGCTCAGTCCACTTACCAACAAGCACCCCAAAGAAATCAAATACCTTCCCTAGAAGAAACCCATAGACCAGCGCATGTTTGCCTAACCCCATATCAGCTACTCTACCAATGTGCTTGATCATCAATTCAGGCAGATTAATACGAACCTCTCAATCTAGCAGGTCCATATAGGTCATATCCAGAAAGTTGGCCTCACTCCTCCACTCTGACCTCTGCAACAGGTTCTTCAGCACAAATTCAAAAAGCAACTGGTAGAAGGGTTGCATTGCCTTCTTCTTAACTTGTGTAGCCCTTGCCAGTCTAGGTCTCCCTACAAATTTCCGGGTTACCTCCAAAGCAGACACACCATCTCCTCTAGCCGGCCACGAGTTACTCATGTACTCGCTGTAGCCCTGAGAGGGAACACTCAAAATCTCACCCAGTTCCACACTATCAAACTGAATTACCAGCCCCTTGACTATGGTTGTCATAATACCTTCACTCACTGTGCAATTGGAATAAAATTCTCGAACCTCCTACTCCCTCAGCTGTCTAGCACCATCACTGAATAGGTTCAACCAACCTTGAGCTCTTTGCTTACCACCAAGTTGAGTCATACCCTCAGCTCCAGGTCAGTTAGAATTTTACCCTTCACCATTGGTAGACCTCTGAAGTAGGCCACCCTTCTCTTCTTGTCGTTCTTGTCATCTCCAATCACCAGTTTTGATTTGGAACCTCTCCTATGAACCTCAGGTTCCTCCACAATCTTCTCCTGCTGCTCTCTCACAGAGCCATGAGTAGCAGGTCTTCTCACATGACTCCCTATTTTTCTACTACTTTTTCCCACCCCGTCTGCATCACCAGTCCTTCCCATTTTGGAACTACCTACAAATTCTCCTCCCTTCACTAACCTCTGTTTCTTCACAGCTTGTTTTTGTTCCTGAACTACAGGCATTTTTCCCAATCTCCTCTGTTCCTCTACCACCACAACATCTGTTTCACTGGAAGAACCTTCACTAGCTTGAGGAGTGGGATTGGGCTCAGGCAACACAGCATCTACAGGCTCAGTACAACCTACACCTTCTACATTCTCTTCCAAAAAATCATCAATCTCTCTCAAATCTACGTCATCACCTGCGACAGAACCAGAGAACGAACCAGGTTCTTTCTCAGGTTCTTTAGCAGGTTCAGCAGATTTTCCTTCTCCCTTGTCACTAACAGTCTTTTCTACAATAGGAACTGTCTCAGGAACAGGTTCCTCAGCTATGTTCTCAATTTCTTTAGCGACCACTACAACAACCTCAGTTTCGACAATTTTTTCAGGATTTTCTACAACTATCTCCTCCTTATCTCCTACTTCATTATCAACTTGTTCTTCTAAATCTACAGGCATAGAGGGTACACTAGTATCGACAAATACAGTACCAGTAGGAGAACTAGTGTTTACGTTTTCAATTTCTTGGATGATTTCTTGAGTATCTTCCATGATCCCTTCCTCCGTACCAGTTTCTGGAACAATTTCCCCCTTACTAGTTGCTTCCTCCGACAACTTCTTCTGTCTCAATTTCACAAACTTCCTCGCCATAGCCACAGAACGACTCGTGGCCAGTTGCTTCATCTTATGATTTAGTTTAGAAATTTTGAGTTTTGGAGAGGAGAGTTGAGAATCTACTTTAGAACTGGCCGACATTTTTTTTTTCCAGAGGATTGTGTTTTAGAGAGAAAATATTTTGAGAGAGTTTTTAAAATTATCATACGGTAGGAACAATTTCAATGATCAAGTAGTGGAATAGAGACGGGTTTAGGTTTACCGGGAAGGGGAACGGGTTGATGGGATTGGAAAAAACTGCTACTACTTATTGCACGTAGGAGCTGACGCCATCAAGGTTCAGAGTATTTGAAGTTTAAAAGTTTTGCACTAATCCGGCGCCTAAGTGAGGGTGATTGGTAACAAATTAGGCCATATAAGACAATGTTATATTCAGTAAGTAATATAGAATGTGTACCTGAATGTCCATGCACCAGCTTCTTCAATTATATCCTAGATTTCAAAAATTTGCCAGTATCTAAGTCATTAAAATAGGTTCCAAACAGGTTAGCATGCAAAGCAATTAAGTTTTCATAGTAGAATCAACTAAGCAAAGTTAAGCTAAGTAAAACAAGGAAACTTCACTAGCCAATCATTAGGAGAACCAGGTGCTGCTTCTATCATTGTATCTTGGTCATCCCTAGCTCAAGCCTGTTCTTTTCAAATTGTACCTTGTTCAATGCCTTAGTGAAGATATCAGCAATTTGGTCCTCGGTCCTGCAAAAGTTCATAGTGATTAAGACTTTCTCAACATTGTCCCTTAGGAAGTGATGCCTAATATCAATGTGCTTTGTTCTCTTGTGTTGGACCGGGTTCTTGGCAATATTGACTGCACTGGTATTGTCACAAAAGATTGGAACTGGTCCACACTTGATTCCAAAGTCCTCCAACTGCTTCTTAATCCATAATAATTGTGAACAACATAAAGCAACTGCTACATATTCAGCTTCAGCTGTGGATAATGCCACTGAGTTTTGTTTCTTTGTAGCCCATGAAACTAAACAAGGACCTAGGAAGTGTGCCATCCCGGATGTACTTTTCCTATCAACCAAGTGACCAGCATAGTCAGCATCTGCATACCCAATTAGATCAAAACTTCCACCTTTTGGGTACCATAAACCAAGATCTTGAGTTCCTTTCAAATATCTCAAGATTCTCTTGACTGCAGTTAAGTGTGACTCCTTTGGTTTTAATTGGAACCTTGCGCACAAACCCACACTATAAATAATATCTGGATGACTCGCAGTTGAATACAACAAGGAACCAATCATTCCTCTGTACTTAGTTTAATCTATTGAAGCACCAGTTTCATCCAGATCTATCTTCGTTCCAGGAGCAATGGGTGTGTTCATATCCTTAGCAGACTTCATATCCTATTTCCTTAACAACTCTTTGATGTACTTCTGCTGGTGGATCATTGTGCCTTGCTGATATTGCTTGATTTGTAAGCCTAAGAAGAAATTTAGCTCACCCATCATACTCATCTCAAATTCACTTCCCATCAGGTCGGCGAACTCCTTGCAAAGGTTCTCATTTGTAGCACCAAAGATGATGTCATCTACATATACTTGAACAATCAACAGGTCCTTGGCTTTCTTCCTTAAAAACAAAATGTTGTCTATTTTACCTCTTGTAAACCCATTCTTCAATAAGAACCCAGAAAACCTTTCATACCAAGCCCTATGAGTCTGTTTCAATCCATACAAAGCCTTGTCAAGTTTGTAAACATGATCAGGAAACTCTATACTTTCAAAGCCAGGTGGTTGAACCACATACACCTTTTCATTCATATAACAATTAAGGAATGCACTCTTCACATCCATCTGGTATAGAATGTAAGCTGCAAAAGCAATAAGCATCCTAATGGCCTCCATTCTAGCAACAGGTGAAAAGGTTTTATCATAATTGATTCCTTCTTCTTGACTATAACCTTGAACCACCAGTCTTGCCTTGTTCCTTGTAACTATGCCATGTTCATCCAGTTTGTTTCTAAATACCCATTTAGTACCAATGATGGACCTGTCCGTTGGTCGAGCGACCAGGTGCCAAACCTTGCTACGTTCAAACTGATGAAGCTCCTCTTGCATCGCAATCACCAAGTCTGGATTCTCAAGTGCTTCACGTACATTCTTTGGTTCTATTGTGGACAGAAATGCAAAGAATGCACAGAAGTTCTTCAAAGCTCTTCTAGTAACAATTCCAGTGTTTAGATCAGACATGAGGTTCTCTAATGGATGAGAACTTTGATATCTCAAAGGTTTAGGCTGAATCTGCTGAGTGTCGTTTCCAGGAGGATCTGAGCCATCTAACTCTCCTTCAACTTGCCTTTCAGTTCCCCCTGTTTGATTGCCTTCTAGTTCCCCCTAAGTTTGATCCTTATCATCCTGATTACTTTTAACCCCACTCAGATTCTCAGAGTCTTCAATAGGTTCATCTCTTGCAAGATCAATCTCCTGATCATCATCTTCTTATCTGTTTGTAACACTTTCAGATTCATCAAATACCATATGCACACTTTCTTCTATAGTGAAGGTCCTCTTGTTGAACACTTTATAAGATTTACTTTGTGAAGAATATCCTAAGAAGATGGCTTCATCACTTCTAGCATCAAACTTCCCTAGAGGTTCTTTCCCATTGTTATGCACGAAACACTTGCACCCAAAAGCTCTGAGATGTGCAATATTAGTTTCCTGCCTCTGATCAGCTCATAGGGAATTTTCTCTAGTAAAGGACGGATAGAACATCGATCAGCAGGTAGCAGGCGGTGTTGACTGCTTCAGCCCAAAAATTATTTGATAAGCCGCTTGACAGCAACATTATTCTAGCCATGTCCTCCAAGGAACTGTTCTTCCTTTCAACTACACAATTCTGTTGAGGGGTCCTTGGTGCAGAGAAGTTGCGATCCACACCATGTTTGGCGCAGTATTCAGCAAACTTAGCATTCTCAAATTCTGTACCATAGTGAGACCTTATACTCACTATTTGAAGCCCCAGTTTCTTCTGATTGACTCTGACCCAGTCCTCGAACATATCATATGCTTCATCCTTAGATCTGAGGAACAAGGTCCATGTGTATCTGGAGTAGTCATCAACTATTACCATTGCGAATCTCTTACCTCCTCTGCTCCTTACCCTCATTGGTCCACACAAATCCATGTGAACCAGCTCAAGTGGTTTAGAAGTGCTAACCACTTTCTTTGACTTGAATGAACATCTTACATGTTTCCCCGTCACGCAAGCATCACAAATCTTGATGTTATTGAACCTCTTGCTTGGCATTCCACGAACCAGGTCCTTTGACACCAACTTATTCAATTGAGTCAAGCTTGCATGTCCTAGTCTCTTGTGCCACAACTGACTATCATTCTCCAGCACATTCAGACAAGTCAAATTATTTTCAGGAAGAGACCCTAATGTCGGCTTATACACATTATTAGCTCGTTTCCCTTCCATTATCACTTCACCAGTATGCAGGTTCTTCAAAGTGCAACCTACAGATGTGAAACTCACTGAGTTTCCTCTATCACATAGTTGAGAGTTACTTAGAAGATTGTGCCTCAATCCATCCACACAGAGTACATTGTCAATAGCATGATTGAGGGATATCCCAACTTTTCCAATACCAACAATTTCACCGCTCTTGCCTCTTCCAAAAGCCACACTGCCCCCTTGAAACGCTGCGAGTCAGAGAGAGTTTCTTCTATCTCCTGTCATGTGTCTAGAACACGCACTATCAAGAATCCAGTTTGGGTTGTTCCATCTCACTCCAGCCTGCAAAAGAAAATCAAGGGTTAGTAACAGGAACCCAGACTAGCTTGGGTCCCTTTTTGTTATCGAATGGATGAATCAAATCTCTCTAGCCCAATAAGGTAAAACTGATTTTTTATTCCTTTTTACTACATCTTTTGCAACACTGCATTCATTCTTAATATGTCCAGTCTTACCACACAAGAAGCAGATTTTGTTGCAAGGAAGTCCTATATAGTTACTATTAGGGTTCCAAGCAGGCAAAGGTTTCCTATGTCCTAATCCAGTTTTACCTCTATTATGATTTTCATGCAACCAATTCAAAGCTACAGAATACTTGTTCCATTTAGTGAGTCTGGTGAGCTCAGAGTTAGCTTTTTCAACCTTTTCCTGAAGAATCCGGTTCTTCACAGTTTCCTGATGCAGAGCCAGGTTTTTCTTTTCAAGCTCAGTTTCAAGGTTGATTTGAGACTCACTAACTCCTTGCTTAACAGACACTTCTTTCAATTTTATTCTCAAGTTCGAGTGCGGAACCTAGCTTCTTCTCACAAAGCACATGTTCTTTTAATTGAAGAGTTTCTAATTCGAGGGCTGAGACTTTCTGATTTAGTTCCAAAACTTGAGCTTCACTAGCAATTAATTCCTTTTTAAGATCAGATTAAGCTTTTTCCAAGTTTTTATTTCTCTTTGAAAACTCAGACGCAACTGACATTAGTTGGTCCTTCTCAGAAAGTGCTTGTTCCTTCTTAGACCTCAAATTTTTAATTTCTTCAATCAAAGTCAGGGCAAGAATATTTAATTCCTTACAAGAAAAAGTATGAATTGTAGTTTTCAGTTCATCTAGACTTACCACAGGTGTGTCATCAATCGAAGATTCATTATCCGCCATCACTGCCAATGGAGAGTCGTCTTCTGGTTCTTCTTCTTCTTCATCACTTTCTCTTTCAGAAGGTTCCCATGTTGGACAATGTTTAATAACATGGTCTCTTTGGCCACACCTGTAGCATCCTGAGTGATTTAGATTCTATACAATGTTGTTCTTGACAGGAATGACCTCGATTGAACTTTCTTCTGATTTTTTAGTTTCTTCATTGTATAACCTGTCTAGCGTATCACAGATTTCCTTTGTAGTTGAGCACTTGGGAATACATAAACATACATTAAGCCCTAGACCACACTGAAGAATCTTCATGGCTTCAGCATTCATCTGAAGTAGTTTGAAGTCTTTTTCATTGAGTTCTTCTACAGGCGTTTGGACTTTGTTCCCTGATGTATCAATCTTTGTAGGAATCAAGGGACCATTCTGGGTAATCTTCCATAGCTGATAATTTTCTGCCTATAGAAAGGTTTCCATCCTAAACTTCAGAAATTTATAGTGTTGACCATTTAACTGCGGAGGCTTGCTGGTAGAGTATCCTTTGGGCATGAATGGTGGTGCACTCATTGTTCATATCTTTCTCAAGATGTTAATTTTTCTTTGAGAGAACCTGCTCTGATACCACTTGTTGCAATTGGTACATCTTCGTAAGACACTAGATTGGGGGAGGGGGGAGAGGGGGGTGAATAGTGTCCTTACCCGATTTTCGAATTCTAAAACTTGCTTTTAACTTTCTGCGCCTAACACACAAAGAACCAGACTCCTTACAAGTTTCACCTATCTCTCAAACTAAACAAATTGTGGAAACGTAAAGAACACAAAGATTTTTACGTTGAAAAATCCTTGCTCAAGGGATAAAAAACCACGACCCAACCTCTTGGGATTTCAACTCTTCCACTAAAGGAAAACCCGAGCAAGTTTTAGATTACAACGTAATGTAATCAAGGAACTAGAACCCCCTAGCACCTAGAACCTTCACAACCACACGTTAGCTGGTAAGTTTACCTCTACTTAACCTTAAAAATTAATCTCCACTATCTATTTCTAAACAAGCGAATAGATTACAACTCAATAGCCTATAACAAAGAACCTAAACAACAGACTTATCTATGAAACTGCTCCTTCATCAGGTTCTGTTGCTCAGCCTTTGTTCTTGCACACAAAGCTTCTCATGATCTGATTATACTTGATATGCTCTGTTGAGATGTCTTTTGTGCGTGCATGTTTTGGTCAAATTAACTTGTATATATAGGAACTAAGTCTTAGCCGGATCCAACTAAGTTTAGGTATCCTTTTCCTCTTTGAAATCAGTTTAATCAAGGTTACCCATATTTCCTTATTTAAAACCTAAGTTAATTTGCCTTATGTTCCAATCCATTGTCGTTTAGGAACCGCGTCCTTCGCAGCACCGCCTATAGCTTCTTCTACTTCAGGCAGGATTGGAACTTTGACTCCAGCCGTTCTCTTCTATCTTTTTTTCAGCTCTGTCTTGAACAACTCGTTGAACAGCTGGTCTTCTTCATTCAACTATGAACCTTTTCGTGGTCCACTTAGCACCAGGTCTTTTGTCATCTTCAAAACTCATCCTTCAACACTTTATTATACCTGTTTACTTTGTTTGTCACAAAAGCATGTCACTACACCCTTATTTATGCGCATATATAAACTGGCATTTTGTTCATATTTTCTCCCACTCCTGAGAGCCTCTTTAATACTCACTCAAATATTTACGAGGTGCGTCCATACGCACCCGTACTTTCTTCCACTAAACAACCCTTTGAAGAGTTGGTACACCGGCGGTTGTCGTGGGAGTAATTTGAAGCCGCTTGCCACTCACAAGTTAGCCTCAACCATTAACCCACTCTTAGAATTAGCTTTTAGGAGCATGCATGCATTTACACTTTAGTCTGGACCCGGTCCTTAGTACCGCCTCCATAGTAGGAAACCGCCCTTACGTCAATGAGTTCTTCAAACCCAATGACAATGCATATTATGTGCTCTGTGATAACGAATCCTCAGTCCCGACCAATTTTTTAGCATAATCATGTTTAGAGTCTATTTTTTTCTTAGAATATGCTTTATAGCTCAGAAAAGTGACAAACTCTGGATTATCTACTCTAAATGCGATTGGCTTACAACTTGTTTGGACTATTTTTCGTTAGAACTTATTTGACGTCTTAGGCCTATATTTGGCAAAGAGGCACCTTACTGGGTAGGATGCATCCGTAATTTTTTTACGCTCAACTAATTGTGATTGCCACATAACAACTTGTTTAAAATACAAAGCGCTATGTGATTCTGTGCAATTTTGCAAATGACATGCAAACTAACATAGTTACCTTTTAAATTTTTCTTTTGTTTTGATTATTCCCCAAAGAGTGTTTGATTCATGTTGACTCTCGAGTTGGTTAAGTGTCTGATCCAAAGCGAAGTAAGCAATGAACGATTTGACTATTGACTAGAATAATGCTAAGATAGTCATAAACCCGGTTGACCATCCCGAATCTTCAAATAAGCTAGCAGTTGTTGTTTATGATGAACAAATTGCCATAATGGCTGAGCAGATGGAATGTATGCAAGTTGAGATGGAAAGATTGAAGGAACTGAACTGCCTGGCAATGCTAACTCATGGGCCAAACCCGTCTGAGTCCTTGAACCAAAACATAATAATCACTCAATCATCCGATAACCCAAACTCTGGAGCCACAAATTTGAACACCTCAGTATTTCCAAATACCGCCCATGCACCCATATCTGCCGCCGTTAACACCCAAAATGCACCCTTCAACAAGGACAATCCATCTTCTATTCACACTTTCCCACCTAACAACACCCAATCTGCACAAGGGACTGCACATACGAACCAAATGATTTTACATAGCTATGCAAAATCAACTTTATACGCCATACCCTTCTTATACCTCCTACCCACCTTATGCTCTTTATTCCCATCATATACCCACATATCTAAATGAGCCTACCTAGAAACCTTACTCAGAAAACCCACCCGTTCCCATGGTCCAGGTGGAAACGCCAGGTGGACCAAATGTTCATCCCGTGCAAGTTGATGTTAGGGGATCAGAAAAAATGGTTGATTCATATGAAGAACTAGAAAAAAAAGTGCAGGCATGGGTACTGAATGCTATTAATAAAGCATCAGTTGGCATGGAAAAAGAACGCTTAGAATATGAAGATCTTTGTAGTCACCTTGGGATTTAGTATCCTGAAAGATATAAGGCACCTAAATTCAATAAGTTTGATGGAAAAGGAAACCCTCGATCTCATTTGAGGAGGTATGGCGAAACCCTAGGAATTACGAAGAATGAAGAGATGCGTATGAAGTTATTCATTAACAGTGTGGAGGGAGAAGCATTAGACTGGTATTTTGAACAAGAGCCTAGCAAGTGGATTTCTTGGAGAGACATGGAACGAGACTTTATGGAACGCTTTCAATTCAATGCAGAAATGCCATTAGATCATCTGACAATTGTTAATTTTCGTCAAAAACCAAGTAAAATATATGGGGAGTATGCAGCACGTTGGAGGACTGAAGCTTTAAAGGTTAAACCCCCTATGAATGAAGGAGAAATTTTTACAGTTCATTGAAACATTTGAAGAGTTTTACTATGAAGAAATGGTGGCCATGACTGATTCTTCCTTTGCCCATCCTGTAGAAATAGGGGAAACCTTTGAGGCTGGTTTGAAATCTGGAAGGATAGTTATCTTAGCAGCTCTACAAGCAATAAGCAAAGCAAAATAATATGATTCTGTTGGAGATTTAAAAAAGGAAAGAAAAGCGAAGTTGATGTTGTTACCACCAATAAACTGATCTTTAAGAATGCGCCAACTCACCCTAATTACCAAAGCATTCAATATCCAGTCTACAATGCTCAGCCCATTTACTACAAACAACCACCGTGCCGTTAAATAACAATTACCAACCCCCAAGCATGCACTTTTCAAAATCCCCCAAGCCATACCAAAACCGCGCACTAATCAAGGAACCAATCCTCTTCCAAATTGCGGATGCAACTCCTAATCCCCTTCCAAATTGGTTCGATTGAACCAAACATTGTGCCTATCATTCTAAGGCCCCAGAGTATGACACTGAAAATTGCTACAGCCTAAAAACTGTAATTGAAGATTTAATCCAAGAAGGATTGATTCAGCTCACTGAAAATGCACCTGCCCATAAAAACAAACCTTTTCCAGATGATGAGAATGGCTTACACTCGGTATCAGTTGATGAGGTAGAAGTAGAGATCATCTTGATACCGGGGAACAAAATAAAGGTAAAAACTAAGATGAAATCTCGAGTTTACCAATTTAAGAGGACCAAAAGCTTTCAACGTAGAGGAAAAATCAAGACAAACCCAAACTGGGGTAGGTTTTATTAAAGAAATTTTTTCTTTTCAAAGAAATTAAAGGCAATTGTATGATCAATAGCTATCAAATCATGTGCAATCAAGAGATACTACATTTGACAAGCAGCACAAGAAGTCTTTTCCTTTCAATGTAATTTTCTAAGTAATGCGAACTACGTGTAACCTGATTCCCAAGGCGGGATACATAGTAACTCACATAGAGTTTGGTTGCAATAGCATAAAAATTCCCCATTTCTTCTTTTATGTAATTTTGAACTACTTCTGACCTGATTTCTAGAATAGCAACTGGATAAGTAGGTAATCCCCATCGAATTTAGTCAAAATATTGTAATACATTAAGCTTGTTTATCTCTTGATGATGTAACTCCGAACATTGTATCTGGGCAGATTTGTAGGCATTCCAATTCGGATATGGTTTGTACTTATATTGCCATATTTCCCCAAAATTTTATGTAGGCAGAACTACCCACAGTCTGATTCCCAAGGAAGGATACATAGGCTCCTCCGTCGGGCTTGACTCTTTAATATTAAAATTTTCATTTTCCCAGGAAAGGCAATCCTGACAATTTTCGTAATGAAAGCTGAAGAAGTGAGAAATAGAAACTGGGGCAAACTTTGCATAACAAGGTTAAAATAGGGAAGATGACAACTATGGCAGTTTTGCAAAGCAAGTTGAAAAGTTGAAGATCATAACTGGGGAAGCTTTGCAAAGCAAATTAAAGGAGTTTGTGAAATCAATACTGAGGCAAATTTGGTAAGATAAATGGGGCAAATTCTGAAAGCTAATAAACGACCTCGGTTAGTCGTTTCGAAAGTTAGGACTCCGATTGGTGTGCCGATAATTTTAAAATTTTCGTTAGGTCCATTGGGACTTATCTGTAAAATTTGAGCTAAATCAGATATCGTTTGGTAGGCATTGGAAGAAGGTTTCAGTTTTTATTGTCGATAAATATTAAAAAGAGATTTTCGAACTCGATTTTGGCGAACGAGCTCCGATTCGAAATCCGAAAGCGCCGTTAGGTCCGAACGATTATTTGTAACTTTTGTGAACTTTCAAAAGTGAATTTCAATGTTGTTCGGCTAGTTTCCGCTAAAACGCCGAAAGTTAAAAGGATTTGATCTTTTCCGTTTTAATTCGCATCTTGAGTTTCCTTAATCCGATTTGAGATCCGCCTTAGCGATTACGTCACATAAATTTGGTATAACTTGTTTACAAAAGTTAGAAATATTTTGAATTTCGTAGGGTACCGTTTTAATTTTCGAAAAGAAAAGAAATTATAAAATAAAAGAAAAGAGAAATGAAAAAGGAAAGAAAAGTAAAAGAGAAAGGCGGTGGCCTTGGGATTATTAATCCCTTGGCTACTGCTCCATTAGATATGAATTGAAAAACAGAAACAAAAGTAGAAACGGGAACGAGAAAAAAACAAAAAAATGAATCAGAAAACGCAGGAGAAAAAAATACCAGAAAATAAGGAAAGAGCCGGAAAAAAGTAGAATTTTTACCCCGAAATATTCAGGTAATGATCCTAATATATTATTTGAGTTTATTACGTGTGTTTGAATATATTTTAACGGTAAAACATGGAATATTAGACATCGTTTTAGTAAGTTCAATTAATAGTTTAAAAGGTCAAATGGACCCGGATAATAGAATTGATTATATATTCGTACTCAGTGAGTTATGGATACCATATAAATGTAATTTATTTAGGGTTTGGTTATATGGCTTTGAACCTTATACATAGGCATGGCCTGCGTATTGCGTATGCGAATAGGGTATCAGGTTCCTACCTGGATTGTTCTAAGATGCGAGGAATGAAGACTTTAGTCTAATTTGATATATTTTTCTGCTTATTGAATAGAGTGGGATCGTTTAGCAATGAAACCAAAGGATAAAACGGTTGTTGATTAGCAGAGCTAACTTTTGGAAGAGGTAAGTGTTTGTATCCATTTCTTTGGAGGCACCTGGCCTCGTGGATTGTCTACCACATATTCCTTACGTGTGTAGCTGCCGATAGGAGTACTCATTACGCCTTAGCTTTGGATTTACGTTGTATATTATATGTTATGTCCTGTTGTTGATATTGCATTGAGGATCTGAGCATTGTACTCTGGCTGTGAGCTGGCATCTACTTCCCGGTTGTCGATGAGAGTCCCGCACTGGCGAAGGGTTATTATTGCATCACATTGCATTCATATGCATTATATGTCATTCATATGCATTACATTGCATATCATATTGGGTGCAGGAGTATTCCTCCCCAGGAGCAGGAGGATTCCGCCCCAAGAGCAGGAGTATTCAGCTCTTATGTCAGATATTGAGTGCAGGAGTATTCCGCCTCAGCTTTACATTATATCGGGCAGGAGTATTCTGCCCCAGGAGAGTGCAGGAGTATTCCGCCTCTGGTTTATGATATATCGGGTGCAGGAGTATTCCGCCCCAGGAGCAGGATTATTCCGCTCCAGTTGGTTATCAGATTGGATTCTCCTCGAATGCAGAAGTATTCCGCTTCGGGATGGGATTACGGGCACATGTGATCCTTTGCATTATATTTCATTTCATTTCATACCATTGTGTAAACTTGTGGTACATAACTACTGTTCTGCTTATACGTGCATTGCTTATTTGTTGATATGTTTCTGACTCGTATTCTTGGTTGAGTTTATGGTTTCATACGTGTTTCCAATTATTATCTGGCTATACCTTTTCATAATTTAAATAAGAGGAATTTCGTTTATCTGTTTCTTCTCCCTGGCTAGTTATCCTATTCTTTGAGGTGGCTAGTCTGCCCCATTTATTGAGTCCTTTGACTCACGCTTGTTTGTTTCTTGTCTATCTATTTCGTTTCGGCAGGTTCGCTCCAGGATTGAGTTCGCTACGTTGTGAAGGAGCGAAGACGACTTCAGCTATCAGGGTGAGCCAGCTTTTATTCAGAATGGCCACCAGTTTTATGTTTATTATTTCAGTTGCATTTTGCTCCCTTCAGGAGGTATTTGTCTTCTTTCATACTCTTTGATGTCTAGTCTGGATAGCCCTAAACCTAGTATGTTGGGTAGTCAGCTGTAATTTCTTTTGTACAGCTTAGAGGTATCAGTATGTCTGTGCTTTTTTTTTTAAGCCTTGTTCTTAATTATGAATTGAATTATATTTAGTTTCCTAAATTAATTACTAAGGGTTCGCCCGACTGATGCAGTCAGCCTGACCAAGCTACGCTCGTGCCTTCAAGACCAGTCACGAGAAGCCAAGCTAAGGAGCTTCATGATGCTCACTTGATGGTGATGATGAGCCATGATTGTGCAAGCGTTGAGGAAGGGAGGGGTATGTTAAAAGAGCCTTTGGATTCATAGGTTTGCATTGGAGAAGGGGCGTTCGAGAAGAATACTTGGCGTGTGGTACTCGCGTGCCACGCGGCCTATATTTTCTAGACAATTTAGCCGCGTGGAGGGCTCGTTTATTGGCCTTTATGCGCTGTATTTTTTAGCACTTTTTCATGCTTTTGTGTAGCTAGACTTATTTATTTTATGGTGCTTTATTTGCCCTACGTGGCTATTGACATTTAGCCCACTTTGGGCTTATTTCTTTACCTTTCAAGCGTGTGAGGCTCAACTATATAAGCCTAACACTTAGTTTATTTTCAGCACCTTACTTCATTATTAAAAGAAATGCAGCTTTTGCTAAAACCTAGTTCATGTGGGAATTCTTGTTCTTTTTGTGTGGAATCGAATTGAATAACTTCCTTCTTCTTGATCATTCAACTTTCAATTCGTAGTTGTCTTGAGGGTTGTTGCTTAGTATAGGTCCTCATTGGTTTCATCAAGAAGGTAAGTAGACTAGTTCCTACTTGCAATTCTTGGTAGATCATTGAGTGCCTTGCTTTTTATCCTTTATTTTCGTTTCTCGCTGTTATTCTTGCATCAGTTGGTATTCAGAGCTTGAAAAGGGTTTGTTTCTACATCCCCAATCCTGTTCTTCGTGCCTTACTTTAGGTTCTTAGTTTAGATTTCCAATTAATTTTCGTTTTTTATTTAAAAAAAGAAGAAGAGAAAAACGTGAAAAAGAGAAAATTCAGCCGTGTTTATTGTTGTGGATGATCATACACACCTAGGGTACAAGAAAACTTTACTAAAGAAGTGGTTTGTTTGAATCTTGAAGTTTGAAACGATTCTTGAAGAGTTTCTTGAAGATTCTTGGTGTGTTTCTTGATTTTCATCCGTTCTTGCTTGATTCTTGATTTTTCTTGAAGTAGAATACTTGAAAACATTAGAACCTTGTAAGAAGTATTAGGGCAGCGTGTATTGATCATTCTTCAGCCCTTTGGAACGTGATTCTTGGTAGAAAGTTGTTAGATCTTGAACAACAACTTGTGTTTCTTGAGTTTGGTTGAAAGAACTTGTTTTTGATCTTGAATCCTTAGCCTTTCTACACGTTTTTGATTTTGTTTTTTGCTGAAAAATTTTGGTGTTAAGGAGGCTTAAAAAACGGCTGCATATAGGGGAAAGAAGGAGGAAAACCTAAGCCTAATTCAAGAAGGAAACAAATTCCAATTCAAAAGGGAGAAGTTTACCCACTTTCCATATAAGGAAATTAGTTTTCCTTAACCTTTAGGAAAAGGTTTCCCACGTTTTTCTAAGGGAACATTCAGCATATTAGGCGTGTCAAAGGAGGTAGAAAAAGTTGTAAAAGTTGTCCAAGTTTGAGTTGGAAAGGAAGGGAAAATAGGAAAAACTTAGCCTACTCAAATAACGCTTGTCTTGGAGGCCTATTTAAGGGTAGAAAATTAGATCTCCTTAGGATTTCCTTATTTCTTTGTGAACATCACTTCTAATTAGTAATTATTAGGTAAATCTTCTACTTAAGTTAATTACTAATCCTTGAGCTTGTAGGACTTCGTGCTAAAACTCAGAATTTCCAACTTTCGTAGTTAATTCTTTGACTTCCTGTGCTCACTTTAAAAGCTGTCCGCCTATAGAGTCTCATAAATTCACTCACCCCGAAGAGAACTAGTGAATTTGTGAACTTAAAAGGTCATTGAAGAACTTGATCAATTCGAAGAAGCCATTTTGGACAAGTTTGTGAGATACTACCTCAAATATTGAGTGAACCCGAGTGTCATTCAAAGTGAGGGTGCGGGTGAGGTATTTTAGTAACCTTAACACATTCTCTAGTTTTTGTTTTTGTGCAGGTACATGGCTACTGAAGGAGACAAGGTTGTGCCCGAGATTACTTTAGCCGATCTCTTGGCTGAAATAAGGGTAATGGGCACACGAATTGAGAATATTGAAAATTCAGCTAGTATCCAGAAGAATGCCGGGGAAGGAACTAGTGATGGTTCGCCTGTGAAGCCTGAACAATTTGCTAAAATAGCTCGTCGACAAGAGTTGAGAGAAAGAGATGCTCATAATTTGAGAACCTTGGGCATTCCCCAGGGCAATATACCACCATTGATGCCAGCCCGGAGAAACATAGCACCCGCGGGGGAAATAAGAGCAGCCCATGAGGATGATCAACCCGAGTTAGGGGAATATGACGATGATGATTTTGGGCAGCAAGAACCAAGGGTAAGACAAGCATATGGGGGCCGTGGTAATGTGAGACGTCGTGGCTTTGGCCGAGGTCCTAGAGGGGGCTTTGGGGGCTATAGAAGAAGGAATTTTGAGCCTGACTTTGATGAGTATGTTGATTATTATGAGGGGTATCCCGAACCAGACCGTGGTGCTCGTGAGAGTGGTCTAAATAGTGTCAAGGTTACCATTCCCGGATTCAAGGGAACTAGTGATCCTGATAAGTTCTTAGAGTGGAGGCGTCAAGTTGAGTGGATTCTTGATATTAATGACATGACTGAGGAGAAGAAAGCTACATATGCCATTGCAGCCTTTGAGTCCTATGCTTCTACCTGGTGGGAAGCCGAGAAACGAACTAGAACAAGACACAATCAGCCCGTGCGCATAACTTGGACAGAATTGAAACAAGTGATGACCCAGAAGTATGTCAATCCAAAGCACAAACAAGAACAACTTCGGAGGTTATATGACTTGAAACAAGGGCTGAAATCTGTTGAAGAATATCATGACGAATTTGAGAAGATTGGGCTATCACTTGACATGGAAGAAGAAGAAGAGGATGAGGCTATCATACGGTTCAAGAATGGGCTGAATCGTGACATATCTAATCAGTTGAGGCTACACACTTTCTTAACTCTTTATGATGCATTGCTAGCTGCCATTGAAGCCGAGAAGATGACTAAAGAGGAGAAGGCAGCCCGCTATAGAGGTAGTTCTACTTCTACTCCTATTAGCCGAAATAAAGAGTGGAGGACACCAAGTACCGGGGGAGCAAGTATGGGCCGTGATGTGCAGAAATCAGCGGATAAAATTTTGCCAAAAAGTTATCCTAAAGGGTCGGGAGGTATTTCTAAAACTCAGCTTAATACTCCTAGTGCTTCCTCTTTTAAATGTCATAAATGTCAAGGCTATGGGCATTTTGGAAAGGATTATCCTACATGAAAAACCATGCTTATTCTTTATGATGGTACTGTCCGTGAGGCGGAGAGTGATGAGGAGATGGAGGGGGGCTGATTTTGGTGAGTGTGAGGAAGATGTAGTGGAAGATAAGAGTGTGAACATGTTTTTAGTGGTGCGTAGGAATTTGAGCGCAATGAGTGTAGAAGAAGAGAGAGATGTGCAGCGTGAGAACTTGTTTCATACTAGATGTAGGGTGAGGGGAAATATGTGCTCTATGATAATTGATTCGGGTAGTTGCACTAATGTAGTGAGTCAGACGTTGGTGACTCAACTTAAGCTGCCCACAATTAAGCATCCCCATCCCTATAAGCTGCAATGGTTGAGTGAGTGTGGTTAGTTTTAGGTGGTGAAGCAAGCGCTTATTAAGTTTAAGGTGGGAGCTTATCAAGATGAGTTCATGTTTGATGTAGTACCGATGCAGGCTTCCATTTGTTGTTGGGCAGGCCTTGGCAATTTGATAGGGGTATCACTCACGATGGTAAGGCCAACACTTACACGGTCAAGTTAGAGGGAAAGAGTTATACACTCAAGCCCTTGACACCCAAACAGGTTAGTGATGATTATAGGCGCATGCGAGAGCTGAAAGAGGCGGCTAAAGTAAAGTCTCTTATGGAGACTAAGCTAGAGGCCGAAACTAATGCTACTACACCATCCCTGCCTAGTAATCTTTGTGCCATGTTGCAGCCAGGTGAGTATTTACGAGGTAATGATGATTCTAAATTGTTAAGTTGCCTTGTACATAAGGGTGTTTATTTGAGCTCTAATGAAGATGTTACTACTAATGTTCACCCTTTGCCTAGTGTTGTTAATGATGTTTTGCAGGAATATAAGGATATGTTTCCCGAGGAGATGCCGAGTGTGCTTACTCCTTTGAGAGGAATTGAGCATCAAATAGATTTCATACCGGGCTCACAAATACCTAACAAACCAGCCTATAGGAGCAACCCAGACGATACCAAGGACTTGCAGCGTTAAGTGAATGAGTTGCTAACTAAGGGGCTGGTCCGTGAGAGTCTAAGTCCTTGTGTCGTGCTCGTGATCCTTGTTCCTAAGAAAGACGACACTTGGAGGATGTGTGTTAATTGCTGGGCAGTCAACAAAATAACGGTAAAGTATCGTCATCCCATTCCTAGATTAGATGACATGCTAGATGAGTTAAGTGGTTCAAGTGTATTCTCTAAAATTGATCTTAGGTCCAGCTACCACCAAATCCGTATGAAACCGGGTGATGAATGGAAGACTGCGTTCAAGACCAAGTTTGGTCTATATGAATGGTTGGTGATGCCCTTTGGCCTCTCCAATGCACCTAATACATTTATGAGACTAATGAATCATGTACTTAAGCCGTTCATTAATAAGTTTGTGGTCGTTTACTTTGATGATATTCTGAATTATAGCAAAAGTGTAGATGACCATGTTGATCACCTAAGGCAAGTACTTTATGTGTTGAGGGCTGAAAAGCTCTATGCTAATTTTAAAAAGTGTGCCTTTTGTGTAGAGAGAGTTGTCTTTCTTGGCTTTATAGTTAGCGCTAATGGTGTTGAGGTGGATGAGTCTAAGGTTGAAGCTATTAGAGATTGGCCCGCTCCAACTAGTGTGACACAAGTTAGGAGTTTCCATGGTCTAGCTAGTTTCTATAGACGTTTTGTAAGGGATTTTAGTACTATAGCAGCACCACTCACTGAATTAGTAAAGAAAGATCAACCCTTTGTGTGGGGAGAGTCTCAAGAAAAGGCTTTCCAAGAGTTGAAGCATAGGCTTAGTTCTGCCCCATTGTTGCAATTGCCCGACTTTAGCATGGCATTTGAGATTGAGTGTGATGCCTCGGGGGTTGGGATAGGTGGCGTCCTAATGCAAGATAGGAAGCCTATTGCTTATTTTAGTGAGAAGTTGAAGGGGGCTGCCTTGAATTACTCTACGTATGACAAGGAGTTGTATGCCCTCGTGAGAGCTTTAGCCCATTGGCAGCATTATCTATGGCCTAGGGAGTTTGTCATTAGGAGCGATCATGAGTCGCTCAAGCATCTTAGGGGTCCAGAGAAGCTGAACAAGAGGCATGCCAAATGGGTTGAGTTCATTGAAAGTTTCCCTTACGTAATTCATTACAAAAAGGGAAAGGAGAACGTAGTGGCTGATGCACTTTCTAGGAAGTTTGCTTTGGCTACCACATTAGCATCTAAGCTGATGGGTTTTGAGAGTATTAAGTCTATGTACATGCATGACACAAAGCTTAAGAGTGTGTGTGATGCTATAGCTAGAAGACAGTGAATAGAGAAGTACCAATGGCATGATGGGTACCTTTTTAAGAAGGGGAGAGTTTGTATACCCGAGTCTTCATGGCGAGAGTTGCTGGTGCGTGAGGCACATTGTGGGGGTTTGATGGGTCACTTTGGGGTTGATAAGACCTTGGCTATACTTGGGGAGAAGTTTCATTTGCCTAAGATGAAGCGTGATGTTGAGCGTGTTTGTGGTGCTTGTTTAGACTGCAAACGGGCTAAGTCTAGGTCTAGTAATCATGGTTTGTACACTCCCTTACCCGTCCCTATTAGTCCTTGGGTAGACGTCTCCATGGATTTTTTGATGGGGCTGCCTCGTTCTAGGGATGGTCATGATAGTATCTATGTGGTTGTTGATAGGTTCTCCAAGATGGCTCATTTCATTCCTTGTAAAAAATATGATGATGCACAACATGTTGCTTCCTTGTTTATTGCTAATGTGTTAAGGCTGCATGGTGTGCCTCGTACTATTGTGAGTGATAGGGATTCGAAATTTTTGAGTCACTTTTGGAAGTGTTTGTGGAGTGCTCTTGGTACCAAATTGTTGTTTTCCACATCTCATCATCCACAGACTGATGGTCAGACTGAGGTTGTTAATCGAACCTTGGGAGCTCTTCTTAGGGCTATGACTAAAGGTAAAGCGGGGACATGGGCTGATAGGTTGCCTATTATGGAGTTTTCTTATAGTAGAACTGTGTATAGGATGACTAGCATAACTCCATTTGAATGTGTTTATGGCTTTAACCCCTAGATTCCACTTGCTCTTACTCCTTTGCCTAGAGATGCAGTTATTAATGTTGATGGTGAAAACCGGGCAGCCGCGTTGCTCGAGTTGCATGCTAAGGTAAGGAAGAACTTGGAAGCAGCTTATGAGAAAGTGGCGACCAAGAAGAATAAGGGGCGAAAAAAGCTGGACTTGAAAAGGGGTGATTGAGTTTGGGTGCACTTCCGAAAGGAGAGGTTCCCGAGCCACCGGAAGGGGAAGCTAGCCCCGAGAGGCGATGGTCCATTTCAAGTGCTTCAAAAGATCAATAATAACACCTATGTTAAAGATCTGCCTGGTGAGTATAATGCCTCTAAAACTTTCAATATTTCTGACTTAACTCCTTGTGTTGCAGGTAATGCTGCTTTGAGAGATGATGATGGCGCGATTTCGAGGACGAAATCTTCTCAAGAAGGGGAGAATGATGCAGTCTAGCCTGATCAAGCTACGCTCGTGCCTTCAAGACCATTCACGAGGAGCCAACGTAAGGAGCTTCATGATGCTCACTTGATTGTGATGATGAGCCATGATTGTGCAAGTGTTGAGGAAGGGAGGCTTTGGATTCATTGGTTAGCATTGGAGAAGGGGCGTTCTAGAAGAATGCTTGGCGCATGGTACTCGCGTGGCACGCATCCTATATTTTCTAGACAATTTAGCCGCGTGGAGGGCTCGTTTATTGGCCTTAATGCGCTGTATTTTTTAGCACTTTTTCATGCTTTTGCGTAGCTAGACTTATTTATTTTATGGTGCTTTATTAGCCCTACGTGGCTATTGACATTTAGCCCACTTGGGGCCTATTTCTTTACCTCTTAGGCACGTGAGGCTCACCTATATAAGCCTAACACTTAGTTTATTTTCAGCACCTTACTTCATTATTAAAAGAAATGCAGCTTTTGCTAAAACCTAAATCATGTGGGAATTCTTGTTCTTTTTGTGTGGAATCGAATTGAACAACTTCCTTCTTCTTGATCATTCAACTTTCAATTCCTAGTTGTATTGAGGGTTGTTGCTTAGTATAGGTCCTCCTTGGCTTCATCAAGAAGGTAAGTAGACTAGTTCCTACTTGCAATTCTTGGTAGATCATTGAGTGTCTTGCTTTTTATCCTTTATTTTCGTTTCTGGCTGTTATTCTTGCATCACCGACAGGTCTAGGGGAGGATGTCGGGTGCCCGCACGGCCTAGCCGGATTCAGGGTCGTGTTAGTTGGTATCAGAGCCCAGTTTAGAGTCTATCCAGATAAGACAGTGTCTAGTAGAGTCTCGCTAATGGGTACGTCGACGTCCGTACTTATCTACGAGAGGCTATGATGGCATTTAGGAAGTTTCATCTCGTGATTCATTTTTAAATAAAATGATGTGAGCGTATCCTTCAGGCTCTTGATTATATCGAGCGGTATGGTGTTGATTATTCTTCTTTCCAATTTCAGGGGTCCAGCCTTGAATTTGTGGGACGCTCTCTTATTAGTTAACTTAGTTCGGTTTTCTTCTAGATTCGTGGAAAAATTCCTTTCGAGTAGCGAGCGAGATGAAAAGTGTTCCCAGTTTGAGTGGATTGGACAGGGTAGCCTGTCGATTAGGTTGTTGGTGTTTCAGAATATGAGATTTAATTCTGTAGAATGGCTGAATATGCATTAGAACTAGTCCATGAGCCTTTCGAGAGATTCATGGATTTATTGATGACCTTTCTCCTTCCTTGAGATCACAGATGGCTCGAAAAATTGAGGTTGGGACTTCATTTGAGGTCATTATTGATATTGCTCAAAGGTATTAGGCATACCATAAGTTAGAGCAGGAAGAGTTAGGGCAGGAGATCTAGAGATCCCGTGGCCCTAGTGAGTAACCATGGTACCTCATTTGGAGGTAAGAGTTCTGATTATTTTGGGAGGTCACCTTCCAGGTTATGTCAGCTTATGTCACGTGATTCTTAGAGTGTGCCAGTAGCTCGTCAAGATCAGATTCAGTCTTTTCTTTACAGCTATCAACAATCTTTCCAGCTTCCATTTTTCAGCGAAAAGGTGGTATCGTTATCGTGAGTCTGGCTATCATTTGAGGAGTTTTCCCTTATTCCGACAAGTAGGCAGTCGTCTTTTCTCTAGTCATCAGGCACCTACATGGTCGCATGGGATTTCATTTAGATCTTAATCAACCAGAGATATGCCCTCATTCGATAGAGGTCGAGAGCGTGGTAGTAGTGGTTCTTCAGAAGGTGATTATCAGAGTAGTCGGTTAGCTCAGCTGCAGAGGCAGTTCTATGAACTGCTAGTCTGGAAGGATGCTGAGGCATCCGATGTAGTAGACCCAAGTATTTCTTCTTTCCTTAAATGTGAGTAAGATTTGATTCTTCCGATCGATTCAGAAATGGGGTGTCCTATCATGTTTCCATGGTTTCTTTTATGTTGTTTCTATTAAGAATTGGTTGCAGTAGAGGGGTGAGCTTCTAATATGATTTATTCCTAGCATTTATGATGACCATACTAGTTGATCTGGTTTAAATGTGAGAAATTTGAGAGAGAGTTTCGGTATTGTCTGCTTGGCATCCTGTTGTACCACTTTCTCTTATTATGTCAAGTTAGTCTATCTCTCTTTGGAATTCAGTGTTGATAGGATGGTCGGATTCTTATTTGTCACCATCAGAATGTGATATTATTTCTTCCGGTGCAAAGTGATCAGTAAGTAATATTCGATCTACGTATCTTCTCTTGGTTCAAAATGCTAGTAAAGTCATATTATCCTATAAGCTCATCTTGGTTAAAAAGGGGAAATTGTCAGAGTTTCCTTCTTATTGAGAGGTTAAATTGGCGTAGATGTTATTTCATATAAGCTTATTATATGTCTATTTCTTTAATTGTGACTCTTTGGCTAGCCTGACTCGGAAGTAGTCTAGCTCGGATAGCCAAGCAATAAGAAGATGAGCTTCCTGAAGCTCTAATTATTTCTATGCTCGGTCCATTTCCATTTCTTCTTCGTCTGGCACTAGTGAGCTTGGGCGGTTGGTAGCCGCTTGTGATGATCCCTGTGTTGAGCCAGAGTATGCGTTATTGTAGACGTGTAAGCACATTGTTGTTTTTCAAGGCTACTAAGGGCAATGAGAGGCATCATTTGACCTTTGATTTGATCCATTTGGCGGTGGTGTTTACGAAAAAGGTATGGAGTTGCGAACTCGACAGTTGCAGCTGTTTGGAAACTCGAAAGGGTAGTTGGTAGCTTAGGTCTGCCTACGTTCAGCTTTTAGCTAAATTTTCTTTAGTCCAGCAGACTGTGCGAGGATGGTTATTCCTATTCAAATGGCTGCATGAGTTTGTGTTTTAAGTGGAGGAGTCTTCCTCCAAATACTAAATGGTAATACTAAATCTCTAAGGCGTTGATATCACTTTCGTCACGACCCAACCTAGGGCCACGACAGGAACCTACAATGAGTATCGATCATTGCTAAACCCACTAATAATCTATTAATGATAGAGATAAGCTGGCAACCTGATTATATATATACATACCTGTTTGCTGAAAGCATAAAGTCTGGAAAGATGACACGACTTTAATTTGCTGGCAATTAGAACACTGAGCCACAAATTCTACTATATCACACTTCATTCCATCCCACCAATAAATCTGCTTAAGATCATGGTACCTCTTAGTCGAACCTGGATGAATAGTGTATTTGGAATAATGTGCCTCTATCACAATCTGTCCACGTAAATCTGCAACATCAGGAACACAAAGTCTATCTTTATACATGAGAACATCGTCAGTAGTAACCTTGTATGGTGACTTCGGTTTTCTTCTAGCTATCTGTCTGTATTCAACTAGAGCTGGATCCTCATACTGACGCTGTTTTACTTCATGAAAATTTAGAGTGAAAGGTCTAGTGCAGTTTATCGTCCATCCATCAATGGCATATCTCCTTCACACCTCAACTCTTTGAGAAGTTACTTTAGCGTTATAAGTTCTCATGTAATCAACGTGTTACTGGTATTCTGCCTCAGCTCATGGTCCAAGCACATGTCTCTTTTATTTTCACTTTTTCAAGTCATAATATTTCCAATTCAAAGACAATACCCTGAAGTAGATGTTCAGTCTGAAGATCATTCCTGGTTTGCATCATACTATCTAGTAGTATTTGATTTGCATGATCCTTATCCTTGTATGATAGTCCATGTTCAGATGAACCTTTGACATACATTAGGAAATGAGTAACTACATTCCCACAAGGAGTTTGCGGAACAACAGTAACATCAACTGAGAAGTTGCATAGTGCGTTCGTAAAAGTAATATAGCTTGCATCAAATCTTCTATAGTGAGTAGTGAGAAGGTACTTCAAAAGCTTCCCCTATTGCATCAAGCGTGAGCTAATTCTTAGTTCCAACGACCTATTCTATATGGAAAGGTATATCGAAGAGGTGGTTATCGGCTGAATCATGTTAATCCATCTAATGTTCCGTGTATCTTTGTTTCGAAAATGTAGAACTCTCCTCTCGTGATCGAGGAAGGGTCATCTTAGTTAGAATAATCCGGGCTATGGTGTTATCATATTATCCAGATATGTTTTATTCCAAGAGTTCAATTTCGTGTTATAATTCTGATTCTGCAATCATGAGATAATGTCCGTAGAGTAGCTTATGAAGGTCGTGCAAGTTCTTTTGTTATCTGTGCGAATTTTTCTTTAGGCTTCGGCTCGTTCGAGGACTAACGAGAGTTTAAGTGGAGGAGAATGAAACGACCTCGGTTAGTCATTTCGGAAGTTAGGACTCCGATTGGTGTGCCGATAATTTTAAAATTTTCGTTAGGTCCATTGGGACTTATCTGTAAAATTTGAGCTAAATCAGACATCGTTTGGTAGGCATCGAAAGAAGGTTTCAGTTTTTATTGTCGATAAATATTAAAAAGAGATTTTCGAGCTCGGTTTTGGCGAACGATCTCCGATTCGAAATCCGAAAGCGCCGTTAGGTTTGTACGATTATTTGTAACTTTTTTGAACTTTCAAAAGTGAATTTCGATGTTGTTCGGCTAGTTTCCGTTAAAACGCCGAAAGTTAAAAGGATTTGATCTTTTCCGTTTTAATTCGCATCTTGAGTTTCTGGAATCCGATTTGAGATCCGCCTTAGCGAGTACGTCACATAAATTTGGTATAAGAGAAAGGCGATGGCCTTGGGATTATTAATCCCTTGGCTACTACTCCATTAGAATTGAGAAATAGAAACAAAAGCAAAAACGAGAACGAGAATAAACAAAAAAGGAATCAGAAATCGCAGGAGAAAAAAATGACAGAAAATAAGAAAAGAGCCGGAAAAAGTAGAATTTTTACCTCAAAATATTCAGGTAATGATCCTAATATATTATTTGAGTTTATTACGTGTGTTTGAATATATTTTAACGGTAAAACTTGGAATATTAGATATCGTTTTAATAAGTTCAATTAATAGTTTAAAGGGTCAAATGGACCCGGATAATGGAATTGATTATATATTCGTACTCAGTGAGTTATGGGCAGCATATAAATGTAATTTATTTAGGGTTTGGTTATATGGCTTTGAACCCTGTACATAGGCCTGGCCTACGTATTGCGTATGCGAATAGGGTATCAGGTTCCTACCTGGATTGTTCTAAGATGCAAGGAATGAAGACTCTAGTCTAATTTGATATATTTTTCTGCTTATTGAATAGAGGGATCGTTTGGTAATGAAACCAAAGGATAAAACGGTTGTTGATTAGCAGAGCTTACTTTTGGAAGAAGTAAGTGTTTGTATCCATTTCTTTGGAGGTACTTGGCCTCGTGGATTTTCTACCACATATTCCTTACGTGTGTAGCTGCCGATAGGCGTACTCATTATGCCTTAACTTTGGATTTACGTTGTATATTATATGTTATGTCCTGTTGTTGGTATTGCATTGAGGATCTGAGCATTGTACTCTGGCTGTGAGTTGGCATCTACTTCCCGGCTGTCGATTAGAGTCCCGCGCTGGTGAAGAGTTATTATTGCATCACATTGCATTCATATGCATTATATGTCATTCATATGCATTACATTGCATATCATATTGGGTGCAGGAGTATTCCGCCCCAGGAGCAGGAGGATTCCGCTCCATTATATCACATTGAGGGTAGGAGGATTCCGCCCCAAGAGCAGGAGTATTCCGCTCTTATGTCAGATATTGAGTGCAGGAGTATTCCGCCTCAGCTTTACATTATATCGGCTGCAGGAGTATTCTGCCCCAGGAGAGTGCAGGAGTATTCCGCCTCTAGTTTATATTATATCGGGTGCAGAAGTATTCCGCCCCAGGAGCAGGAGTATTCCACTCCAGTTGGTTATCAGATTGGATTCTCCTCGAATGCAGGAGTATTCTGATTCGGGATGGGATTATGGGCACATGTGATCCTTTGAATCATATTTCATTTCATTTCATTTCAGACCATTGTGTAAACTTGTGGTAAATAACTACTGTTCTGCTTATACGTGCATTTCTTATTTGTTGATATGTTTCTGGCTCGTATTCCTGGTTGATTTTATGGTTTCATACGTGTTTCCAATTATTATCTGGCTCTACCTTTTTATAATTTAAATAAGAGGAATTTGATTTATCTGTTTCTTCTCCCTGGCTAGCTATCCTATTCTTTGAGGTGGCTAGTCTGCCCCACTTATTGAGTCCTTTGACTCACACTTGTTTGTTTCTTGTCTATCTATTTCATTTCGGCAGGTTCGCTCCAGGATTGAGTTCGCCACGTTGTGAAGGAGCGAAGATGACTTCAGCTATCTAGGTGAGCCAGCTTTTATTCAGGATTTCCACCAGTTTTATGTTTATTATTTCAGTTGCATTTTGCTCCCTTCAGGAGGTATTTGTCTTCTTTCATACTCTTTAATGTCTAGTCTGGATAGCCCTAAACCTAGTATATTGGGTAGTCAGCTGTAATTTCTCTTGTACAACTTAGAGGTATCAGTATGTTTGTTCTTTTTTTTAAGCCTTGTTCTTAATTATGAATTGAATTATATATATTTTCTTAAATTAATTAGTAAGGGTTCACCCGACGGGTCTAGGGGAGGATGTCGGGTGCCCGCACGGCCTAGCCGGATTCAGGGTCGTGTCAGCTAACTAGGGCAAAATTTTGCAAGAGTATTAGTTTGATTATCAGGAATTGAATTGGCTAGAGTTAGAAAGTTGGGTGAAGCAAACAGTGCGAAGTTGCAAGATAAAGGATGCTCAACTTTGCTTAGAGACATATGTTACAACCTAAGAAATTGAAGAGATCTTCAAATACAGAAAATGTTTAAGTTTGGAGATATTTTGCCTTGCTTCATTAAGCCAAGTCTCGAAACTCGAGTTACAAGCCCAAACAAAGGGAGAATAAGAAAGCGGCTACGGGATCAAGACCCCAGTCAGCACGAATCAAACAACCCCTCCAAAACTAAAAATTTTTCATTGAGCGCAGGAGCATGAAGAATCGATGGAATTACGCATCGAGTCTATTTATCTCGGATCGAAAGCCTATTTGACTCGTCGCGACTTTACCGACATAAGCCAAATGGCTTCAACTGTTAGTTGGCACTTACTTTATTTTTAATATTATCATTTCTATATAAATTTAAGGGATACTTTATTTTGTGGGCAATCCTAACATTTATTTGAAAAGTATCAACATCAAGTGCATGGGAGACAACTGAAGAAGTAACTTTATTTTTGTTATTTACCATAAACAAACAATGATATTATTTTGGCAAAATAATTGGCAGAACTTGTCATAGACAATTGATTGAGGTATTTTTTTTGAGTTTTATTTTATACATACCCCAGACCATCAAGGATGTTATTATTGAAGACAGTGACTTTCAATATTGGAATCATCGTACACGATCAGTGGTATGATTCCAGTGGCATTTTATATTGAATTCATCGTACACAATCGATGGTATTATTTCAAGAGCTTTCTATATGGGATCTATCCTACACAATCAGTGGTATTATCCTAACGACTTTCTATATTGGATCCATCGTACACAATCGGTGGCATTATTCCAATGGTTTTTTATATTAGTCATCGTACACAATCGAAGATATTATTTTCAGGGTTTTGTATATTATATCTATCGTATACAATTGGTAGAATTGTTCCAATGGCCTTCTTATATTGAATCAATCGTATACAATTGGTGGTAATATTTCAATGGCTTTTTATATTGGATCCATCATACACAATGGTATTATTTCAAAGGCTTTCTATCTTGGATCTATCGTACACAGTCGGAAGTATATTTTAATGGCTTTTTATATGGGATTTATCGCACATAATTGGTGGTATTATTCAATTGGCCTTCTTATATCAGATTTGTTGTATACAACCAGTGGCATTATTTCAACTGATACATACATTACACCCACCCACAATGTAAACCGGCAGAGTACATACCACACACACATCTGTACATACAACAACACACACCCATTATACTCACACACTCATATACAATTACACACACTCACAGACCACATCCAGATCAACACTCCCAAACCTCTCGTGTTTTTCCTCATGCTATACCATCAACTCCCTCGTCTTTCTCACTCCAAACACACCCACTAAATAAAGAAGAAATCATACACCATACACAGATCAAGAAATAGAGCAGAACATACACGCACATGGGGAAATCACGGCAGAAATAGGCAGTGGCAAAAGCTACCACCACCACATGAAAAAGAAGGAGATATAGGAGGGAACAACAGCAGTGGCGTGACGCCGGTGACAACGGAAGACGCCAGAAACACCCGTCGCAAAATCTTTATTTCTCTGTCTTTGTTTGATTTCCCTGATGTCTTGTTATTAAGTTTTTTGATAGGAAAAGAAGGGAAGGAAAACGAGATTCAGGGCTGTAGTGATGCCGGTGAGATCACCAGAGTTTTTACCAAGATCTGCCGAGAGGTCGCTCCTCTTTTCCCCTCCGCTTCTGGCGATCCGTGTGACCTTGATTTACCCGTCGTTGGTTTCAATTGGAAATCACATATGGTTCCTTTTCATAGAACTGGTGTTTTTCGCCACTACTGGATTCTTTCTTGGGGAAATCTGCTTATGGGTTTATTTGTTCTTTGACTCTGTTTTGTTTCGTTATACATTTATTTCGCCTGTTTACTTTTATATGTTGATGTGTCTCACATATGGGATATTATACATTGTGCTAATTACTTTTTTTAACAGATGTTGCACGACAAGAGTTTTTAAAGAGATACTACACTGTTAGCCTATGAAAATATCTTATTTGAGGCTTTGCACTGATTTGAACGGATACTATAATGTTCAACCTATGACAATTTGGAGGCAGAAATAGTCCCGTCCCATATACATATAATGTCCCTTACGTGTCCCTCCGAAAATAAAATAGGCGATAACGATAACATTTATATACAATGTTGCAAAAACAAACGGGATTGGGAACGAGACCTGTACTTGGCATGGCAACACGACGGCCGACGTGTTTACAACTGTGACGGTATCCTTAACCCCTTATCACCCGAATCTGAGCCTAAAGCCTTCAAAAATTCTTTTTTTCCTATTTTCCTTTTTAGTATTATTTTGCTATTTTTATTATTATTATTACTAATATTTTATGTTCATTATTATTATTACTATTATTATTGTTACTAACATTTTAATTTTCATTATTTACTATTATTATTATTATTACTAATATTTTTATTTTCATTATTATTATTTCTATTATTATTATTATTATTATTATTATTATTATTATTCTTCTTTTTCTTCTTCTTCTTCTTCTTCTTGCTACTAGTTCATATCTTTACATTATTTCGCGAGGTACGTCACGGTGGACTCACAAACAAATTGGCAACGCTTTTGAAGAAGACAACATATTTCAAAACAACTACATTTTACTTAATTCCGTTTTATTCTAAATAATTTTGTTTACTTGTTTGTTTATTTTGCAAGGCACGTTTTGACAAAGCTTGTTAGAAAAAGCTGAATATTTAGTTCATATTATGATTATTAGTGTACAACAGTCGATATTCAATATTTTATTGTTTATTCAGTTTAATTACTTTTAAAATCCAAATATATTGTTCGGCCTGTAACCACATTTGGTGGAACCCAGGGGGTGCCTAACACCTTCCTTCCAGGTTAACCTGAACCCTTACCTAGAAGTGTAGGAATTAACATAAAATTGGCTAGAAACAAAGTAGATGCCCTAATACGCCTAGTAAAAAAAATATGTTAGGTGGCGACTCCAAGTCTTAACACGTTAGTTCCAATAACCCGAGCCCTTTTTCGAACTCTATATGGTTTGGGGAAAAATGGACGTCGACAAGGCGAAGACGTCATTATCATGAAAGCCTACCATATACAATTGGAGGCCTTATTATGAAGTCTATCGTGAACAGGCGAAGACATCATTATCATGATGTTTACCGTAGACAAAGGGATGCCTTATTATGAAGTTTATCGCGGACAAGCAAAGACATTATTTATCAAGTTCTAATACTTTTTGCGTTATGTCCAGACTGTTCTACCAGTTGATCCATCAGTCATTGCGTTTTCCGAAATCATGAGTTATTGCCAAAAAGGCAGCTTTTCTTATCCTTATATTTTACTTAAGTCTACTTTATGTTTCTATTGATTAAAGTCCTTTATTAATTTATTTTCAGTCAATCAACAGCCCCAAAATCATCTTGCCTCACAAAGCCGGATTGCTTCGCCAGTTGATTTGAGGATAAGCTTATCATTTTTTCCCTAACAGCATCTACAAGTTTTATTATTGTTAATTATCTACTCAAAATGCGATTGGCTCAAAACTAGTTTTGAGTATTTTTTGTTAGCACTTATTTGATGTCTTAGGCCTACCTCTGCCAAAGAGGCACCTTATTGGGTAGGATATGCCCACATTTTATTTTATCCTCACCTAATTGTGATTGCTACATAACAACTTGTTTAAAATACAAAGCGCTACGTGACGCGCGCTACGTGATTGTGTGCAATTTTGCAAATGAGATGCAAACTAACATAGTTATCTTTTGAATTTTTCTTTTGGTTTGATTATTTTCCAAAGAGAGTTTGATTCGTGTTCATTCCCGAGTAGATTAAATGTCTAATCCTAAGCGAAATAAGCAATGGACGATTCGACTGTTGACCAGAATAGTGCTAAGAATGTCATAAACACGGTGGAGCATCCCGAATCTTCAAATAAGCAAGCATTTGTTGTTTAAAATGAACAAATTGCCAGAATGGCTAAGCAGATGGAATGTATGAAAGTTGAGATGGAAAGATTGAAGGAACTGAACCGCTTGGCAACGCTAACTCATGGGCCAAACCCATCTCAGTCCTTGAATCAAACCACAACAATCACTCAATCATCCGATAATCCAAACTCTGGAGCCACAAATTTGAACACTCCAGTATTTCCAAATACCGCCCATGCACCCACATCCACCACCTTTAAAACACGATAAGGGGCAAACCACCACAAGACCCTTTACTAGAAGCCAATCCAAAGCACTTTATGATTCTCACTTGTACTTGATTCAGAAGGGTGTTGATGATACGAGCTCGGGATATGACTTGAAGATCATGCACTTGAGTTCGATGGAAGAAAGGACACCCATGCTTTAGGGCCAGGTGGAGCGCCTAGCCCCAGGACGTGCGCCTAGCAGTGAAGCGCCCAGGAGGGGCGCCTGACCACCAGGCAGAGCGACTAGAACCAAGGCGAAGCGCAAAGAACCAAGGGACCCCAGGCGGACTGCCCAGTACACTGCATTGGTCAGTGGCTCCTCCAGGTAGAGCGCCTGGATCCAGGCCGAGCGCCTGAGTTGCTAAAACTCCTAGATTTTTGTGTAAACTTACTATTTTAGCCCTAAGTGCTCTATTGTGTTTCTACCTAGCTAAGGGCTTGTTAGGTATTTCATAACATTGTAAATGAGTGCTATAAATACACTCCTTATCTCATTTATTTCTTCAACCTACCTTGAACACAAACATTAAAGATATTTGCTCCCAAGCACTTGTATCATTTTTGGCTTGAAATCAATTGGAAGAATCCAAGTTGACCTTCAATCCTCCTTGATCATTCTATTTGCGAGAGCCGGGTGTCTCTTGAGGATAGTTGCATAGCATAGGTTCTACTTGACTTGAACGAGGGTTTATCAAAACATCATTCTTTGGTGTTACCTCGTAAGTTGTTTAAGTCGCATCTCACTTTATCTTTATTTTATCGCTTCCGTAGTTTTTCCCTTATTAGAGCAAGGCTTTGGTGTTGTTTCTACAAACCTCATTCCTTTTTCAAAGTGTTTTTATCTTGTTCTTATTGTTATACATGTTCTTGTTCTTGAAGAATTGAAAAAGAAGAAAAAAATTCAAAAAGTTGAAAATCACAAAAATTGCTAGATCTTGCTTATTTTAATGATTTCTTGGATGTTTGATATCGGGGATTGTTCTATGATGTTAATCCGTCGTTTTGATACCCCCATTACATCGTTTGGTGTTGCGGTTTCAGAATTGAAATTTTGAAATCCAAAAATTTCTTGAAACCCTTGAAAACTTTTACTCAAAATCTTGAATCAAGAGTATTATGGTTGTTTAAAATCATTAGGGTTTGGTTGTAGTAGTATAAAACGCCTTTGGGTATCATTTAAATTGAAAAACACATTGAAATCGTTGGAAAATTTGATTGGAAAATCGTCAAAATCATTTTCTTGAATAAGCTGAAGCACAGGCCAGGCGGACCGCCCAAGACCTAGACGCTCCGCCCAACCAAGTTTCTGTCTGAAACTTACAAATTTCTAGTCGGACCGCCCATCACCTAGGCAGACCGCCCAGACCTAGAATGGGTTCGGGTAGCTTGTTTTCTTAGGTTTTCGTGTTTGTTTGGTTTCCATTTCTTTCGGCTAGTACTTTGAGAGTAACACTACTACTCAATTAGTACTAGTTAATTGAGCGATTAGGGTACTCGTGCCTAGTGGAGAGTAGAGCTCAAAGAAGCCTTGTAGTTTAATTTTGCTTCAAGTGCGCAGCTAAATAGCCTAGCGTTCATCGAGTCCCATCAACTCATATCTTCCCGAAGAGTATTTGGTTCTTGTGAATTGGTTTGGTTATCGAGGATGTTGATCAACTACGAGGAGGACATTGAGCTCAAGCTTGTGTGAACCTACCCCAACTTGAGTGTACCCGAGAGACAATCAAAAGTGAGGGAGTGCGTGAGGATTTATACTCTAATCTCTCTTCTTGTTTTTGATTACTTATAGGTACATGGTGGAAGAAACGGCAAAGGATACCGTTGAGGTACCAAAAAACATCTTGGCTAGTCTATTGGCCGAGGTGAAGGCTCTAAATCTAAAGATGGAGGTTTTTGAAAGAGAAAGGACCCCGAGTATCCACAAAGATGCCGGAGAAGGCACAAGTGATGGTTCAACCGTGAGGCCGGAGCGATTTGCCGAGCTAGCTCAACAACAACGGTTGAAAGAAGAAGCTATTATTCATGAGAGATTGTTGGGCAATCCCTAACCCTTGGCAATCCTCAAGGTGAAGTTCCCCTCATGAGGCCCTGAAGAAACATATCACCCCTTAAGCAAGTTGATGGAGCTCAAGAAGGGGAGGGTCCTGGACTTGGTGAAAATTATGATGATTTTGATGCTCCCTACCCAAATAAGAGGGCAATGAATGGAGGCCGGGGAATGGATGGAGGTCGTAGGCGAGGCCGAGGACCTCCAAGGGCTTTTGTGGGGAGGAACTTGAGGCGAGAGTATGAGTATATTGATAACTACTATGAGGGTCAACCGGAACCAAACCGCGGGGGTCGTGACAACAACTTGATCTATCCCACCTTTCAAAGGGACCAGTGATCTGGAAAAGTTCTTAGAGTGGAAGGTTCAATTGGAGCGGATATTTGATACAAATGACATTTCCGAGGAGAAGAATGCTATTTATGCCATTGCTTCATTAGAGTCCTATGCTTGCACGTGGTGGGAATCCGTCAAGAGGTAAAGAAGATGAGTTTGGATGCCAATGAACATTGCTTGGGAGAAATTGAAAGAGGTAATGAGTACAAAATATGTGGCACCTAAGTATAGACAAGAACAACTCAAGAGGCTTTATGAGTTGAAACAAGGCTTCAAGTCGGTTGATGAATATTCAATGAATTTGAAAAAGATCGAATGGCTCTTGACATGGAAACATAATATAAGGAGCAAGCCATCATCCGATTCAAAAATAGTTTGAGCCGGGAGAATGCTTCTCAATTAAGGCTACATATCTTTCATTATTTTCAAGATGTTGGTCATGCCATGGTTGAAGCCGAAAAGTGGCTCAAGGAAGAGAAAGCTCCTCGCTATGGGAGTGCTACTTCTACTCATTGAATCGACCCAAAGACTGGAAAAACCCAAACACAAGTGGTGCTAGTGGAAGTTGTGATATGAAAAAGCCTTTTGAGAAGGCCACTCCAAGGAGCAACTTCAAACCACTCCAAGGAGCGACTTCAAAGAAGTGGGAGGTACCTCTAAAACTCAATTAAATACTCCTTCTTCATCTTCCTTTCAATATCACAAATGTAAAGGTATGGCCACTTTGCCAAAGATTGCCCTACCCGAGAAACAATGATAATCATGGATGATGGGTTGGTGTATGAGGAGGAAAGTGAGCCCGAGGGAGAGGTTTTTGACGATGGTGAGGTATTTGAGGGAGAAGAGGATGTGGCGGAGGGTGATGACCCTAGCATGTTCTTTGTGGTACGTCATTGTTTGAGTGCCATGGTGAGTTAGGAGGAGGTGGATGTACAAACGGAGAACTTGTTCCATGCTAGGTGTAGGGTAAAGGGAATAGTGTGCTCCATGATTGTAGATTCGGGTAGTTGTGCTAATGTAGTGAGCCAAAGTTTGGTCTCACAATTGAAATTGCCTACCCTTAAACACCCAAGCCCCTACCGATTACAATGGTTGAGTGAATGTGGGAAGTTGAAGGTGGTGAAGCAAGTCTTGATAAAGTTCAAAAATGGGAATTATCAAGACGAGCTTATGTTTGATGTGGTTCCAATGCAAGCTTGCCACCTATTGTTTGGTAGGCCTTGGCAATATGATAGGAGTGTGGTACATGATGGCTGAGCCAACACTTACCCGACCAAACATGAGGGTAAGAAATATGTGCTTGTTGTTTTCCCAGGAGACACTACTGAAGGACCAATTCCTTCTGTGTGTTCCTTTACTTATAAAATGCGGAATTAAGTTAAATAAGAGTAAATGAACACTGATTTTAGCATGGAAAAACCCCCTTGAACTCGGGATCAAAAAACCACGACCTACTCTCTCAAGTAGGATTTCAACTTCACTATTTGAAAGACTCACTTGGTTACAAGACTTCTCTCTTACTAACCTAGGACCAACTCTAATCCTATACCCTTTCACAATCAGTGTAGTTCTTCCAAGTAACAATACTTGAATGACATGTACTACTACAGAACTTCTATGAAAGCAAATAGTACAACTTGATATACCCTACTACAGATGAACTAAGACTGAACTTTGACAAGACTCTATCTAAGGAACATGTTCTTCACTTAATTCCCCGTAGCTTAATGACTGCCCAAATACAATTTCGACTCAACAATGCTATAGCTCTTTTCTCTTTGTTTTTGTGTGTATCTTCAACAGCTGAAATGCTCCTCTATTTATAGCTTTGAAATCTGAGGAGTCTTGAGCAATTAGAACTCCAAAACATCCATGAGTTTGAGTCTTAATTGAACTCCTTGCTTGTCTTCAAGCCTTATCCTAATCTTATGCAATCTTTTCTTAGCACGTACAAATCTGCATGATTATCAAGATAAATATTAGATAATACGATAATAATTAATTTTCCTGCTTAATTGATTTTGCAATATTATTCATTCAGCTACCGTGATCCAAAGGAACAAGTCCTTGGATGTGTTCCTTCGTCATCAGTCAAAACTCTGAGCTTATTCAAGCTAACGTTTTCCCTCTTTCTGATGATGACAAACACATAGACTTTGATGCATATCCTTAATGTCCTGAACCACAATTTTCAACTTTAAAACCAAATTAGTAGAAATCAATTTCATCTCTAAGGAGCAGGTTCTTAAACAGGTTATAAATATCACAAGCAAAATCATACTTACTCTTCCCCGTTTTGGCATCATTGAAAAGGTTGCATAAGTTAGAATATATCAAGCAAAAGAGATTGCAATTCATAGACATGAAGGGACTCAAGATGCAAACATAATCCAACAGAAAACAACTGCATTGAAATGATATTAGCCATCGAAGATATGACATCATAAGCAAAAGATTATCAATCGGGGGAAAACAACCTAAGAAACTACTGCTAAACTAAACAAAAACGAAAGATAAGAAGGCTAGGCAACTAGAACTACACTAAATCCCACTGGACAAAAGATGGCTACAAGGGTTTTGGGTTTCAGGTGGTGGAAGGACCAGTTCCTTGAGACTTGTCCTGCAACATGTCAAACATTTTCTGAAGCATCCCTTCATTTGTTTCTTTTGCCTTAGCAGCTTTAACTCTTCAGAAGTCTCTCTCGACCTCCAACCTTTTAATCTCAACATCTTGCATATGAATTTGCTGCCTCAACACCCTAACCTTATTGTTCAAAGGTCCATTGGAGGAACCAAAAACAGTAGCCTCAACATTCATAGCAGCAGGTTCAGCATTGACTGTCATGTCACAGCTGATCAGTGTGGTAGCCCCAAACCTTTCCTTCTTTGTAGCAGTTTTCACTTCCTTCAATAAAATGCCTAATTTGTCAAATAGATCAGTCAAAATGAACCTATATGGCAGATCATGCTTCTTTTTTCCAGTCGTTACTCTAGTAATTAAATGCAGCATAAACATGGGCCAATTTATTTGCTTGTCAGAGTGCAGCAACTCCATAAGGACCAGGTCCAAGAAACTTGCTTTTGATCTTGTTGACAAACTCAAACAGAAGTTGATGTCTTGGTTGTATCTCACATTTTTCCACTCCTCTTTGTTTTTCTTCTTGTGGATTTTCAGCAAATTTGCTTGTAATCTCCAAGGCAATAGGCAAACTTGTGAGATCAGGTCATTCCCCCTTAACATAGTCACTATATCTAATAGCAGGGATATCAAACAGTTCTCCCAGTTCTTGTGCATCAAAGGAAATGTCCTTTCCATTGACTATTTTATTGTTTCTGCCTTCATCAATGGAGCAGTTGAAAAAGAATTCAACCACTTCATCTTTGGCAATCTTCCCCCTAAATTTAAGGATCATGTCCTTCCAGCCCTGTTTGTCAATCCTCTCCAGCAACCAACACATACCTTCCTCTTCCTCCCTTTCAATAACTTTCTTTTATCATAGTCAGTATGCAGATTCTTTCCTACTTCCTTCTCTTCACTGTCACTTTCAGCCTCTTTTTCTTGATTCTCACTTTCTCCTTCAGACTCAGTGCTTTCATCCACTAAAGTCCTCCTTGAGAATCTTGTTCTTTTTAACACAGGTCCAGCACTGGAAGATCTATCATCAGTCTGTACAGACCTCTTTTGAGAAGTTCTTCTTTTCCTGGTCAAAGAAACAGTTTCTTCTTCCTCTACCTCAGAATCATCAATTGGCACAACAACCTTAGGAACCTATTTCTTCTTACCTTTCCTATTTCTCTCAAGGGTCTCAGCCATTAGTGCATCAGCAGCTGTTACAGATCCCCTGGTTCTCCTAACGCTACTTGCAGGAGTCTAGGTGGAAGGAACAGTTCTTTTACCCTTGCCAGAGCTTTTCTTTTAAAAATTCTTCTGAATTCCAAGCTTATAACTATCACTTATCTTTTTACACTTAGTATTTATTTTAGCAAGTCCAGCAAGATTAACAGGCCCCTGCTCTGTCAGCTTGTTCTTCAACCCTCTTAGCTTAATCAAATCAACAAGTGGCCTATCACTGTCACTAATTGCCTCATCCACATCTACCATGTCTGAATCATCCATGGGTGCTCTAGAAGCAGCCACTGGAGAATCAGAAGACTCATGCATGGGAGCTTCTAAACACTTCATAGTTTCCTTTTCCCCCTTACTTTCTAGTACAGACACACCTAGCCCCTCTACTTTCTCCCACTTATCATCAACTACTTGTAAAGGTTCAGCATAGTTTACCTTGAATTCATACAGGATCATGACCCTAGACAAATCATCCAAATGCTCCAGTGTCTCAACGACCGATAGACCTGATCCTTCTCCCTGAATTTCAGGGTTTTGGTTTTCTGGAGGTGAGAAATTTGTTTGCATGGGTGAGGTAGGGTTCTCAACTAGTGGTTGGTCAGTGGTGGGATTGGATGAAGTGTTATCAGATGAGAGAGACATGGCAACACTTCAAGTCAAAAGATAATTAATGAACTTTTCTGAAATTTTGAAAACTTAAAACTGAGATTTTTAGATGAGAGCTTAAGGAATTATATAAGACCAAGAAGTAGTGATAGAGTTTGAGTCTTAAATGATTTACCTTTCAGCTTCCTTGTGTTAATAGAGTTCCAAACTGATTGGATAACTTGAACGTTACAAAAAGTTACCGTTATGATTAGAGTTCAAGTGGGAGATGGAGTGTGGAAATGGTTTCTTGATGAGACTGTTTTCAAAGAGATAGAGGTTAAGTGGGATGTAGACTCTTCTAATTACCAATGACCATCAAACTCTAATAATTTCTTAAAAGTAAAGTAGTACATACCTGAGAATGTAACAAGGAACGGTTCCTTTGCCCAATTTCAATCAAATTGCATAATCTGAAATTCTAAGAACACAAGGGTAACATCATTAAAATTTAGTAAACTTAAGCAGAAATTATGGCATAGAGTATACAATTAAGTATAGAACTGAGCTGAAAACTTCATTTTTAAACTAACTTTTCTAGCTAATTTTTGAAGTTAGGCTAAGTAGACTTAGGTGAATTTGATCATCCCTAATTCTAACATGTTCCTTTCGAAATGATCTCTACCTAAAGCCTTTGTACAAATATCAGCAATTTGTTTCTCAGTAGGACAAAAGACTATAGTAATCAAATCCTTCTTATAATTATCTCTAAAAAATGGTGTCTTATATCAATGTGTCTAGTTCTTTTGTGATGCACGGAATTCTTTGTCATGTTAATTGCACTAATGTTATCACAATAGATAGGAACAGTTCCTATATCAACACCAAAACCATGTAATTGCTGCTTAATCCATAACAATTATGAACAACATGAGGCAGCTGCCACATACTCAGCCTCTGCAGTGGAAAGTGCCACTGAATTTTGTTTCTTGGTTCCCCATGAAACCAAACACTCACCAAGAAAATGTGCCATACCTGAGGTACTTTTTCTATCAACAAGGAAACCTACATAGTCAGCATCAGTATACCCAACAAGATTAAAATTACTACTTTTTGGGTACCAAAGTCCCAAGGGACCTGTTCCTTTTAAATATCTTAATATCCTTTTAACAACTTTAAAATGAGATTCCTTAGGATTTGACTAAATTCTTGCACATAAGACAATACTAAACACAACGTTAAGTCTACCAGTAGTTAAATAAAAGCAAAGAACCAATCATACCTCTATACATTTTTTGATCAACTGAATTGCCATGTTCAAGATCTAATTTAGTAGCAGTGGCAATTGGTGTATCAACTTCCTTACTTTATCTATGTCAAACCATTTAAGTAGTTCCTTAACATATTTCTGTTGATGGATCATAGTTCCATTTGAGGTTTGCTTGATTTGTAAACCCAAAAAGAAATTAAGTTCACCCATCATGCTCATCTCAAACTCACTCCCCATCAAGCTTACAAATTCCTTACTCAGATTTTCACAAGTAGCACAAAAAATTATATCATCTATATAAATTTTAACAATTAAGAGATGTTTACCTTTTTTCTTTCAGAAACAATGTGCTATCAATTTTACCTCTTTTATAACCATGCTGAAGTAGGAATTTTGATAGACGTTCATACCAAGCTCTTGGTGCCTGCTTGAGTCCATACAAGGCTTTGTCCAACTTTTACACATGTTCAGGGAACTGTTCATTCTCAAAACCTGGTGGTTGTTTGACATATACTTCCTCCTTTAAATAGCCATTTAGAAATGCTCTCTTAACATCCATCTGATGTAGAGTGAAATCCATATAAGTAGCAAAGGTTATAAGGAGGCTTATTGCTTCCAATCTTGCAACTGGAGAAAAGGCCTCATCATAGTCAATGCCCTCCTCTTGACTATACCCTTGAACGATCAATCTAGCTTTATTTCTTGTTACCATACCATCCTTATCAAGTTTGTTCCTGAAAGCCCATTTTGTTTCTATGATGGACCTGTTCCTTGGCTTGGGTTCCAGATGCCAAACTTGACTTCTTTGGAATTGATTCAACTCCTCCTGCATAGCATTGATTCAATCTGCATCCTTCAGTGCCTCTTTTACATTTTTGGGTTCAACAAGAGAAAGAAAAGGCACTAAATGCACATAGATTGTGTTTCTTGACTGCTGATCTAGTTTGAATTCCTGCAGTCTTGTCTGAGATTATCTGATCCACATGATGTGAACCTTGATAGTTGTAAGGCTTGAGTATTAGACCATCTTTAGAAGTTCTTTTCTGAGGAACAGTTCCTGATGTAGTAGCAGTACAGGTTTGAGAGATGGATCTATCATTTGTTCCCCCTGTTTCTGTGCTACTTTTCTCAGTTCTATCCCGAGGAACAGTTCGTTGCAATTCACTTCTCACAGCATTCTTATCCAATGCCAGCATTTGTTGAGGATCAGGTTCACCATGCCTCAGCAGTCCAATTTCATCCAAAATGCTCATTCGCCTAGTGCACAAAGGTATGGTTCTAAACTCCGATTGTGATTATTTTTCTAACCCTAGCCCTTTGCCTAGTGCTATTGAGAATATTTTGAAGGTTTTTGAGGACATGTTCCCGGAAGAGATGCCAAGTGGACTTCCTCCTTTGAGGGGGATTGAACACCAAATTAATTTTGTCCCGAGGTCCCAAATCCCAAACAAGTCAGCGTATAGAAGCAATCCCGAGGATATAAAAGAGTTGCAAAAGCAAGTGGATGAGTTGCTCAACAAAGGCTTGGTTCGTGAAAGCTTGAGTCCGTGTGCCGTATCGGTCATTCTTGTGCCAAAGAAGGACGGGACATGGAGGATGTGTGTTGATTGACGTGCGGTTAACAAGATAACGATAAAGTATCGTCATCCCATTATTTGATGACATGCTTGATGAATTGAGTGGTTCTAGTGTCTTTACCAAGATAGATCTTAGGTCCGGCTACCACCAAATCCAGATGAAACCAGGTGATAATTGGAAAACTGCATCCAAGACCAAGTTTGGTCTCTATGAATGGTTGGTAATGCCTTTTGGCCTCTCCAACGCACCTAGCATTTTTCATTCGGTTAATGAACCATGTCTTAAAGACAAGGCCTTTGTGTTGGGAGGGCCTCAAGAGAAGGTTTTCCAAGAATTGAAAAGTAAGTTGAGTACCACCCCATTGTTGCAATTGCCCGACTTCGGAAAAGCATTTGAGGTGGAATGTGATGCCTCAGGGGTGGGTATTGGGGGTGTTCTCATGCAAGAAGGGAAAATCGTTGCCTACTTTAGTGAAAAGTTGAAGGGTGCAACCTTGAATTACTCCTTGTATGACAAAGAGTTGTATGCCCTTGTAAGAGCTTTAGCTCATTGGAAACACTATCTATGGCCTAGGGAATTTGTAATCAAGAGTGACTATGAGTCACTCAAGCATCTTAGAGGCCAAGAGTAATTGAACAAGAGACATGCCAAATGGGTAGAGTTCATTGAGTCTTTTCCCTATGTAATTCATTACAAGAAAGGGAAAGACAATGGTGTGGCCGATGCACTTTCTAGGAAGTGTGCTCTAGCCACCACTCTTGCTTCTCATGGGTTTTGAGAGTATTAAATTGATGTATGCTCAAGACACTAAGCTAAAGAGCATTCATGAAGCGCTTGAGAAGGGAGAAAGAGTTGAGAAGTACCAATGGGTTGATGGCTATATCTTTAAAAATGGTAGAGTTTGTGTGCCCGAGTCCTCATGGAAAGAGTTTCTTGTTCGTGAAGCACATTGTGGGGCCTAATGGGTCAGTTTGGGAGGAACAAAACATTGGCTATTCTCAAGGAGCAATTCCTTTGGCCAAAAATGGATTTGCAAGTTGACCGACTTTGCAAAAATTGCTTAGATTGCAAGCATGCTATGTCCAAGTCCAACCCCCATGGTTTGTATACTCCCCTCCCTATTCCTACTAGTCCATGGATGGATATTTCTTTGGATTTTTTTATGGGCTTGCCACGGTTTAAGAGGGGACATGATAGCATTTATGTTGTCGTGGATAGGTTGTCCAAAATGGCTCACTTCATCCCTTATAGGAAGAGTCATGATGCACAACATGTAGCTTCTTTGTTCATTGATAATGTGTTAAAGTTGCATGGTGTGCCTTAAATCATTGTGAGAGATAGGGACTCTAAGTTCCTTAGTCATTTTTGGAGGAGTCTTTGGGGCGCTCTTGGCACCAAGTTGTTGTTTTCTACGTCCTACCACCCTCAAACGGATGGTCAAACCGAGGTGGTGAACCGAACTTTGGGTGGTCTACTTAGAGCTATGGCCCGAGGTAAGGCCGGGACTTGGGTTGAAAAGTTACCTCTTATGGAGTTTGCATATAACCGTACATTGCATCGCATGATTGGCATGATTTTGTTTGAGTGTGTTTATGGTTTTAATCCTCTGATTCAACTTGATCTAACCTCTTTGCCCAAGGATATGGTTGTTTGTTTTGAAGGTAAAAGCCGAGCTAAGGCAATGCTCGAGATTCATGCCAAGGGAAGAAAGAGCTTGGAGGAAGCCTATACAAAGGTGACCCTTAAGAAGAACAAGGGAAGGAAAAATTTGGAACTCAAGAAAGAAGATTGGGTGTGGGTGCACTTCCGCAAAGAAAGGTTCCCAAACCTTAGAAAGGGGAAGTAGGGACCCCGAGGAGATGGACCATTCCAAGTGCTTTTCAAGATCAATAATAATGCCTATGAGATTGATCTACCCGGTGAGTATAATGTGTCAACTACTTTCAATGTTAGTGACTTGGCTCCTCTTGATGCAGGTGTTGACGCCATGGAGGATGATGCCTTAATTTCGAGGAAGAAATCTTCTCAAGAAGGGGAGGATGACAAGGGGCAAACCACCAGAAGACCCTTTACTAGTAGCCAAGCAAAAGCACTTCATGATGTTGACTTATACTTGATTCAGAAGGGTGTTGATGATACAAGCATGGGAGATGAATTGAAGATCATGCACTTGAGTTCGGTGGAAGAAGGGACTCCCACACTTCAAGGCCAGGCAGAGCGCCTAACCCCAGGAGGTGCGCCTAGCAGTGAAGCCCAGGAGGGTGCCTGACCACCAGGCGGAGCGCCCAGAACCAAGGGACCCCAGGCAAAGCGCCCAACACACTGCATTGGTCAGTGGCTCCTCCAGGCAGAGCGCCTTGATCCAGGACGAGCGCCTGAGTTGCTGAAACTCCTAGATTTTTATGTAAACTTACCATTTCAGTCCTAAGTGTTCTATTGTGTTTCTACCTAGCTAAGGGCTTGTTAGGCATTTCATAACATTGTATAGGAGTGCTATAAATACACTTCTTAGCTCATTTATGTCTTCAACCTACCTTGAACACAAACATTAAAGAGATTTGCTCTCAAATACTTGTATCGTTTTTGGCTTGAAATCAATTGGAAGAATCCAAGTTGACCTTCAATCCTGCTTGATCATTCTATTTGGGAGAACCGGGTGTCTCTTGAGGATAGTTACATAGCGTAGGTTCTACTTGACTCGAACGAGGGTGTATCAAAACATCATTCTTGGGTGCTACCTCGTAAGTTGTTTAAGTCGCGTCTTGCTTTATCTTTATTTTATCGCTTCCGTAGTTCTCCCCTTATCAAAACCCTAAATGTACCCCTCAACCAAAACAATCCACCTTCTGTTCACATTTTCCGACCTAACAACACCCAATCTGCACAAGGGACCGCACATACGAACCAAATGATTCCACATAGCTATGCACCCTACCAGCAATACCCCCTTTATACGCCATAACCTTCTTATACCTCCTACCCACCTTATGCTCCTTATTCCCATCAAATACCCACATACATAAATGATCCTACCCAGAAACCTTACTTAGGAACCCGCCTGTACCCATGATGCAGGGAAAACGAGCCAAGACACCTTTCCAATATGTATCAAGCTTGGAAGAAGCAATGGACTAGAAGTCAAGAGCGTTGGCCGTTCCGGGTGATCAAAGCGCAAGAGGAGAAGGGCAGCATTCTAGGCGCCCCGCCTGAGCTTTGGGCGCTCCGCCCAGCCCCCTCCACTGTTCAACTTGGTGGGCGCTCCGCCCGATTTGCTGAAGCACGGGATTTTAAGTTTAAAGTTACTATTTTGACCTTGCATGGTCTTTTAGCTTAAAGCCTAGCTTGTGGGCATTATAGACCTTTTACTTAATGCCTAGAAACCTCTATAAATAGCTAGATAGATTGTTTTATTCCTTAGTCTATTTTGAATGATGAATTAACATTGTAAAGAGGGATCTCTTTGGGTTTATGGAAAACCAACCTTTGTTTGGGATTTGTGTGCTTCTAGTGGATTCTAGTTGGACAACGACCCCGCCCCGACCATTCTACTTGCGGGTCCTAGTTGGCTCGAGGGTAGTTGCCTAGCGTAGGTGTTCTTGACCTTCTCTCAGGGTGTTACGGAACGGGTTCTCCGTTGCTACTTGAGATTTGTGATCGACATACGTCTCGTTCCTATCTTTTACTTTCCGCGTTTGATTTCCTACATCATTTGGTATCAGAGCGAGGTTCGGGTATCGTTTCTACGAACCCCCGACCCTTGATTCTTCGTGCTTAGGTTAGTTTGTTTAGATTTCTTGTTGTTGAAGTTATTGCAAAAAGAAAATTACAAAAAAATTGAAAACTCAAAAATTCAAAAATTTGGTGTAACTTTTTGGTGTGTTCGATTCTTGAAGTGGGTGTTATAGATTCTTAATCCTTGTTGAAAACTTGACGATTGGGTACCAAATTTGTTTGGATTGGATTGAATTGAAAATTGAAAACCCCAAATATTGTTAAACCCTTCCAAACCCTTGTTCTTGAAGAATTTGATTGATTTTGGGTTGTGTGATTGTGGGGTTTTGAAATTGATTACCGTGGTTTGATCTCCTTTGAAAATCAAACAAATTGGAATAAGAATCGTGTGATTCGGAGTTCGGTAACATTGTTTTTGGAAAATCAAAACCCACCTTTGAACCTTGAAATCCATGTTGAAACCAGAAACTTGAAAACTTTGAATCTCGATTGAACCTTGTTTGTTGGTTGTTTGGGTGTGAAATTGATTGGGGATTGAAGGTTGTATCAAGGAACAACTTTGGGTACCTTGAATTTGGCCAAAACACATCGGAATTGGCCTAGAAAGTGGATTGAAACCGAAGAACACGGAGTGGAAAAACCCAGGTGTTCTTCATTCGGGCGCTCCGCCTAGACTTTGGGCGCCCCGCCTGACTTGTTCTTCGTCCAGGCGCTCCGCCCAACCCCTGGGCGCTCCGCCTGCCCAACCCCACTGCCCCATTTTTCAGGCGTTCCGCCCCACACCTTTGGGCGCTCCGCCTGACCCCTGAAGGGTTGAATTTGGGTGGTTTCTTCTAGGTTTGCTTGTTCCTTTGTTTCCTAACCTCTAATTAGTGCCTATCTAAGTAATCTTTCTACTTAGTTAGCACTAATCTTTCATTGCTTTTAGGTTATTCGTGCCTTAGTTGGAGAGTAGAACTCCAAGAAGATCCGTAGAATCCTTTAACTCAAGTCCTTACTCTAAATTGCTTATCGTACATCGAGTCACGTTAACTCCACTCACCCCGGAGTACACTTGACTTGTGAGTTGATTGATTGAGTTGAGGATTGTTGTCCAACTACTTGAAGCTTTAGTACTCAAGTCCGAGTGAAATATCAACCACCATTAAACGAGTGAACCGAGTGCTATACACGTGAGGGTGTGTGTGAGGTGATTTCACTAACGTTTGTTCTTTTTGTAGGTACAATGTCTACCGAAGGAGAAGATTTTGCTAAGAGTGCCCTTTCTACTATCCTTGCCAAATTGGATAGTGATAAGAATCAAACGCGGAAAATAAAAAGAATAAGAACGAGACGTATCTCGATCACAAGTCTCAAGTAGCAACGGAGAACTTGTTCCGTTACACCCCGAGAGGAGGTCAAGAACACCTACGCTAGGCAACTACCCTCGAGCTAATGTGAGCACGCAAGTAGAATGGTCGGGGGGGATTGGAATTCATCTAGATCCGCTAGAGGAAGAACAAGTCCCAATTCAAGGTTTTTCATTCAATAAGAGTTCAACTCTTCAACACAAGTGTTTGTTTTTCATCAAAGATAAGCTAATCAAAATAATAAGACAACTAGCTATTTATAGGTGTTTTTAGGCACCTATTGAAAGATCTAAAATGCCCACACTTAGGCTTAGGAACAAAGGACCACGTAGGGTAAAAATAGTCATAACATAACTAAGAATCACGTGCTTCAGCGATTTGGGCGGAGCGCCCGGAATTGGGGCGGAGCGCCCAAGGAATTGATCAGTGGGGTGGCCTAGGCGGGGCGCCCAGAGTTTGGGCGGAGCGCCCAGGCCTAGGCTTGCTCAGGTGGAGCGCCTGGCTCCTTCAGGCGGGGCGCCCAGGCCTAGGCATCCTTGGGCGGAGCGCCTGGTTCTTCAGGCGGAGCGCCTGGATGACTGGGCTGCTCCCCTTGCACTTTAAGCACTCGGAACGGCTTCCAATCGCTTCCTTCTTCTAGTCCCTTCCTCACCAAGTGTAGGTGTACTCCTTGGATCTCCTTAGCTTGGCTCCGAGTGAAGGGTCTTTTGGGGGTTTGGGTCTTATCATCCTCCCCTTCTTGAGAAGATTTTGTCCTCGAAATCAATGCATTCACGTACATGGCATCATCTCTTCGGGGTGCCCACAGCTCTCCTCTCTCGCAACTCTTGACCGTCACTTTGACATAGGTTTCTTCCAAGGTCTCCTTTGCCTTAACATGGAGCTTAGAACCTACAAGCAACGACAAGCAAAAACAAGATTTCCTACCTTAAAGGTAGGTTAGTGCAAGAAGTGTGGAAAACACACTCTTGTGATATAACCAAGCATCAATGTTAAGAACAAATATCAAGTCTCCAAAGAGAACAATAAGTACTTGGTTAAAGATCAACATGCACTCATCACAATAATGAGCAAGTAGGCTATGGGGACATGGAAAATGCAAGACCAAGCTATCAAAATCCCCTTGAACCTTAAGCTCAAGATCAACAAACCAATCCCTACTCAAAGTGTAATCAATATGTGGAGTGGAGTGAGTCAAATAACCCATCATGCAAGTAACATCAAGAACTCCACTCCCCTTCTTTAAAGCATACCTACTCACACCAAGGGATTCCTTGCCACCTCCCATTTCATCACTTAAGCAACCCGTCTCAAAAGACAAACTATCAAGAAAGGTATTGATAATGGCCTCTTCTTCATCATAACCCAAACAAGCAATAGTAGGGTCACTCAAAGAGTCATTTACCTCATTCAAATCCTCACACAATGGGTTGCCTAAGGGGTCAAACCCTTCACACCATGGAGGTTCCATCTTACTATCAACCCTAGTCCTATACAATTTGCTACCACCAATGAGATTATCTTCAAACAATGGAAACGTAAAAACATGCATCTTAACATCATGATCAAGCATAGACAAGTTATCAAGACTAGGTTCACTTGAGGAGTCATCATAGACAACTTTGTCCAATTCATGCAATTTGGACTCCTCATTGCCACTAACATCTTCACCACAACACATAGACCCACCAAATAGAAGCATATCAACAAGGGTATGATCAACTACCTCATCTACCCCTTTATCATAGATTGGCGGTGTGTCATAGCAAAGGTCAAATTCATTGTCAACCATCAAGTCTACACTAGTGAGAGATTCATTGAACAATGAGCTCACATCATGATGCGGCTTAGCAAGGCTCTCAACTAATGTCACACAAGCACACACAAGTTGACTTTGAGACTCTTCACTAGTGGCATATTTACTAGATGCAACACAAGCACCAACTAGTGTTGAGTCATCCCAAGACAAATAGCTAGTAGATTCATGAAAGGGTGGAGCAACACTTACATTGGTAGTTCTCCCTTGAGCACTTACAAGGCTTGAAGTGTCATGTGCGACTCCTTCTTCATGAAGCTCACATTGAAAGTTTTCTTCCTCTTGGCTCTTCTTCCAAGCACATGGTTGAGGCTCCAATGGCTTGTCTTCATTTGTACCTACACAAGAACTAACACAAGAAAGAGTAGAAGATGAAGAATTGTTAGAACAATGGGTGCTCTCACTCTCAATTTTTCTTTCCTCACCTCTCTTCTCTCTCAATTTTACCTCATGGTCAAGTGTAGTTGGTGGTGACAATCCACTCACATCACTCCTCAATTCCTCTCCTTTTTCCTCTCTTAGATTGTCACCGGTCACTTCCTCACTTCTCTCTATCTTTTCTCTCTCATTTGAAGTGGAGTGACTCTCATTTTCATCATGCTTTGGCAAGACAACAAGATTGCTTGCCTCGGATTCAAGTACAATGGGCGACTTGGCTTTAGCCGCTTCCCTCAACTCCCTCATCCGATTGTAGTCATCACTCACTTGTTTGGGAGTTAGGGGCTTCAACACGAACTTCCTTCCTTCATGTTGGAGCGTGTAAGTGTTGACACGCCCATCATGGACCGCTTGTCGATCAAATTGCCAAGGCCTTCCAAAGAGAAGGTGGCAAGCTTGCATGGGCACAACGTCGAACAAGTGTTCATCAACATAACTACCCATTTTGAACTTGATCATTGCTTGCTTCACAACCTTTAGCTCCCCACATTCACTAAGCCATTGCAATCGATATGGCTTGGGGTGCTTCACGGTAGGCAACTTCAATTGGACGTTCACTGTGTTGAGCCAGAGTACGTGTTATTGTAGCCAGGTAAGCATATTATTGTTTTGGATATTAGTTTATCCGGGTATCTATTCCCGTGTATAGTATAGCGCTGGTTCTGTTTTGCGGATCATCCAGTTTCAGGGGAAACTCTGTCGAAATTTTTACATAGAAGTACCATCCATCAGGCGATGGTGTTTACGGCAAAGGTATGGAGTTGTGAACTTGAGAGTTGCAGCTGTTTGGCAACTCAAGAGGGTAATTTAGTAGCTCAGGTCTGAGCCGCATTCTGTTTTTAGCTAAATCTTCTTTAGTCCAGCAGACTGTGCGAGGATGGTTATTCCTATTCAAATGGCTGCATGAGTTTGTGCTTTAAGTGGAGGAGTCTTCCTCCAAATACTGAATGCTAATATTAAATCTCTGAGGTGTTGATACCACTTTCCTTACGACCCAAAGTAAGGCCACGGCAGAAATCTACAATGAGTGTCGATCACTACTAAACCCACTAATTATCTATTAATGACAGAGATAAGCTGACAACCTGATCATATATACGTACCTATCTGCTGAAAGCATAAAGTCTGGAAAGATGACATGATTTTAACTTGCTGCTAATTAGAACATTGAGCCACAAATTCTGCTATGTCACACTTCATTCCGTTCCACCAATAAATCTGCTTAAGATCATGGTACATCTTAGTCGAACTTGGATGAACAGTGTATTTGGAATAATGTGCCTCTATCATAATCTGTCTACGTAAATTTGTAACATCAGGGACACAAAGTCTATTTTTATACATGAGAACACCGTCTGTAGTAACCCTATATGGTGACTCCAGTTTTCTTTTGGCTATCTGTCTGTATTAAACTAGAACTGGATCCTCATACTGACGCTGTTTTAATTCACAGAAATTTAGAGTTAAAGGTCTAGTGCAGCTTGTCGACAATCCATCATTGGTGTGTATATCTCTTTCGCACCTCAACTCTTTAAGAAGTTACTTTAGTGTTATAAGTGCTCATGTATTCAACGTTGTTGCTGGTATTCTGCCTCAGCTCATGGTCCAACTGTATGTCTATTTTATTTTCACTTTTTCAAGTCATAATACTTCCAATTCAAAGGCAATACCCTGACGTAGATGTTCAGTCTGAAGATCATTCTTGGTCTACATCATACTATCCAGTAGTAGTTGCATGATCCTTATCCTTATACGATAAGACCCTGTTCAGATGAACCTTTGACATACATTAGGATATGAGTAACTACATTCCTACAAGGAGCTTGCGGAACAACACTAACATCAACTGAGATGTTGCATAGTGCGTTCATAAAAATAATATAGCGTGCATCAAATCTTCTATAGTGTGTAGTGACAAGGTACTTCAAAAGCACCCCGATTGCATCAAGCGTGAGCTAATTCTTAGTTACATCGACCTGTTCTATATCGAAAGGTATATCGAAGAAGGATTATCGGCTGAATCATGTTAACACATTCAAAGTTCCATGTATCTTTGCTTCGAAAATGTAGAACTCTCTTCCCGTGATCGATGAAGGATCAGCTTAGTTAGAATAAGCTGTGCAATGGTATTACCATATTATCCAGATATATTTTATTCCAAAAGTACGATGTGCGTAATATAATTGTGATCCTGTAATCAAGAGATAAGGTCCGTGGAGTAGCTTATGAAGGTCGTGCAAGTTCTTTTGTTATATGTGCGAATTTTTCTTTTGACTTAGGTTCGTTCGAGGACGAACGAGAGTTTAAGTGGAGGAGAATGAAACGACCTCGCTCAATCGTTTCAGAAGTTAGGACTCCGATTGGCGTGACGCTAATTTTAAAATATTCATAATATCCATTAGGACCCGTCTGTAAAATTTGAGCTAAATCAGACCTCGTTTGGTAGGCATCGGAAGAAGATTTCAGTTTTTATTGGCAATAAATATTAAAAAGAGATTTTCGAGCTCGGTTTTTGCCGAATGAGCTCCGATTCGAAATACGAAAGCCCCGTTAGGTTCGTATGATTATTTGTGATTTTTGTAAACTTTCGAAAGTGAATTTCGATGTTGTTCGGCTAGTTTCCGCTAAAATGCCGAAAGTTAAATAATTTGACCTTTTCTATTTAAATTCGCATCTTGAGTTTCGGGAGTCCAATTTGTATAACTTGTATGCAAAAGTTAGAATTATTTCGAATATCGTAGAGTACTATTTTAATTTTCGTTAAGAAAAGAAAATATAATAAAAAATAAAAAAAAATAAAAGAGAAAAAAAGACAAAATAGACTAAAGATCAAAGAGTGGCGGTGGCATACATATATGCTGCTAAGCCTAAGTACGAAAGCAGTAACAAACAATTCAGAAGCAGAGGAAAGTAAAATAACGCAGTGGAAAAAATACCAAAAAATGAGAAAAGGGGCCGGAGAAAAATAGTATTTTCACCCCAGAACATTCAGGTAATGATCCTAATATAGTATTTGAGTTTATTACGTGTGTTTAAATATATTTTTGCGGTAAAAATAGGAATATTAGACATCGCCCTAATAACGTAAATTGATAGTTTAAAGGGTCAAATGGACCCCGATAATGAAATTGATTATGTATTCGTGCTCAGTGAGTTATGGGCAACTTATAAATATAATTTATTTGGGATTTGGTTATGTGGCCTTAAACCCTGTATATAGGCCTGGCCTGCGTATTGCGTATGCGAATAGGGTATCAGGTTCCTACCTGGATTGCCCTAAGATGTGAGGAATGAAGCTTTTAGCCTAATGTGATATATTTTTCTGCTTATTGATCACAGTGGGATCGTTTGGCAATGAATTCAAAGAATAACGTGGTTGTTGGTCGCAATGCTAACTTTTGAGAGAGGTAAGTGTTTATATCCATTTCTTTGGAGGCACCTGGCCTCGTGGATTTTATACCACGTATTCCTTACGTGTGTAGCTGCCGATAGGCGTACTCATTACGCCTTAGCTTTGGATTTATATTGTATATTATATGTTATGTCCTATTGTTGGTATTGCATTGAGAATCTAAGCATTGTACCCTGGCTGTAAGTTGGCACCTACTTCTCGGCTGTCGATGAGACTCTCGCACCGGTGAAGGGCTATTATTGCATCACATTGCATTCATACGCATTATATGTCATTCATATGCATTACGTTGCATATCATATTGGGTGCAGGAGTATTCCGCCCCAGGAGCAGGAGGATTCCGCTCCATTGTATCATATTGAGGGTAGGAGGATTCCGCCCTAAGAGCAGGAGTATTCCGCTCTTATGTCAGATATTGAGTGCAGGAGTATTCCGCCTCAGCTTTACATTATATCGGGTGCAGGAGTATTCCGCCCCATGAGAGTGCAGGAGTATTCCGCCTCTGGTTTATATTGTATCGGGTGCAGGAGTATTCCGCCCCAGGAGCAGGAGTATTCCGCTCCAGTTGGTTATCAGATTGGATTTCCCACGAATGCAGGAGTATTCCACTTCGAGATGGGATTACGGGCACATGTGACCCTTCGCATCATATTTCATTTCATTTCATCTCATTTCATCTCAATTCATACCATTGTGTAGACTTGCGGTACATGACTACTATTCTGCTTATATGTGCGTTGCTTATTTGTTGATATATTTCTGGCACGCATCCTTGGTTGAGTTTATAAGTTTCTTACGTGTTTCCAATTGTTATATGACTCTGCCTTTTTATAATTTAAATAAAAAGAATTTGGTCTATCTATTTCTTTTCTCCCTGGCTAGCTATCCTATTCTTTGAGGTGGCTAGTCTGCCCCACTTATTGAGTCCTTTTGACTCACCCTTGTTTGTTGTTTGTTTTCTTGTCGATCTATTTCGTTTCGGTAGGTTCGCTCCAGGATTGAGTTCGCCACGTTGTTCAGGAGCGAAGACGACTTCAGCTGTCAGGGTGAGCCAGCTTTTACTCCGGATGGCCACCAGTTTATCGGTTATCATTTCAGTTGCATTTTGCTCCCTTCAGGAGGTATCTGTTTTCTTTGTACTCTTAGATGTCTAGTCTGGATAGCCCTAAACCTAGTATATTGCGTAGTCAGCTGTAATTTCTTTTGTACAGCTTAAAGGTATCAGTATATCCGTGTTTTTATTTTAAGTCTTGTCCTTAGTTGTAAATTGTTATTTTTATTTTCCCGATTTAACTGGTAAGGGTTCGCCCGACGGGTCTAGGGGAGGATGTCGGGTGCCCGCACGGCCTAACCGAATTCCGGGTCGTGTCAACAAAATTTTGTAAATTATCAAGCCCGAATTATGTAAACAAACCGTCATTATACACATATTTACCGAAAAGGTGACTCAAAAATTGACACTGCAGTACCATAAAGATGGACACGACAAAATTTATTTATGTTTCTTTTCACAATGTTCCCACTATCTGAATTGGAAAAAAGATGAATCTTTAGAGTATTTACAAAATCCTACTATTACGACGATACGAAATGACACACATGAACGATTCACAAAATTTTGTCATTATAATAGCGAAGAATGACGACAAATTATTTTCAAACTCAGGATCAAACCCAGTCACACACTCGGATACAAAAAGGTTCTGAAAAAATTTGTCATTATAATGGCGCAAAATTACGATAAAAAAAATATTTTCTTAGACTCGAGATGAAACCCGAACATAGACCTAGACAACAGAAAGGGTTCAAAAACATTGTCATTATAACAAGATGAAAATGACAACAAAACATTCCTACAATTCGGGATAAAACCCGGACACAGACCTAGACAGTAGAAAAGGTTCCAAAAACATTGCCATTATAACAACGTAAAAATCTTGACACATAATTAGAGCCGAAAAATTCTGGAAAAAAGTCGACATTATAACAATATAAAATGACAACTTAAAAACTATTTCAAGACATGGGACTGAACCCCATTTTTCATTCTTTCTCCCTTTTTTCATTTCTTTTTCCAAACTAACTGACCCCCACGCTTCGGTAATTGTCTGCATAACAACCCTTTAACTAGAACAAATAGAACACAAAATATGCCATAACTGTGTATTTCGGGGATGCATGCCCCGTCATAAACACCAAAGGTCAGCCAAAAAGTGCAGTACCGGTGTACTGCACCTCACTAAGTTAAATATGGAATGCTGATAATTGGGCCTAAAGGTTTAACTCTAGGTGATGCAACCGACTCGGTGTCTAGACTGGCTCAGAATCCGGTGAAAAGCGCATCAAGGTTGTCCAGCAAAAGTGTGTCTGGCTTAACCCAAACACACCATCTTCCTAAATTATGAGCAATTTATGTAAGAAAATTTCCCAAATTCTGAAAGAAATATCGGTAAGTACATGTGTGCAAGTGTTCCAAAGACTCAGAGGGGTGCGGACGAAGACAGTTTATGACAGTTCAACAATATCAAAAGGGTAACATTCAACTCTCATGCAATAATGGCATAAATACAACATCCAGATTTTTAATAAACAAAAACATGCAACAAATTACCAAAGCCGGAGTTTATAGTTTTCATTCATTTCTCCAGCGGAGTCGCTAAGGTGTCACACCCTAAAATTTTACAAGTGATTAAGTTAAAGTCAATGACTGTGTTCAAAAGGTACGAAATGATTATTAAAACGGAAGTCGCAACTTGACAAGTTAAAGGTGTGTCAAGTCACCCAATTGGTATACCCTTAGAATACCTTTGACGCGTAATGTTCTGCATCAGAGATTTTTGTAAGGTTCTGAGTTGACTCTAGAGAAGGTATGAGGCACCCTCGAGTTTTGTGTAGAGCACAGTTGCTTTGTTGTCACAAATTAATTTAAGAAATATGTGGTTGTCATATATTTATGTTAGTTAAAGTCATGCTTTGAAAATGAATTACTCAGCACTAAACTTGATGATTTGAACTTGAACTCCAAAAATGAATCATAGTTACATTTCTTGAAACCTAACTAATTTAAATCAGTTTAATTACACAATTGGAGCATTTAAACAAAAGGTGATTGTTTGTGAAAGGTGACTATTTCATCAAAAGAGGGGCTATTTGTCAAGAAAAATTCAAATGAGCAATTCATAGCTCACAGGCGGAAAATATTTGCAAGGTTAGCCTTCTGATTTAATTTCCTTTTATGTTTGTCACGATTTGCACAATTTGAGGTATTTTGGATGAAATTCAAACTTAATGTCATTTCTTTCGCCTCCAATTTTACAAAGATGTCTTATATTTGCCTATTCGCTTCAGAATTGTCCAAATTTGCTACAAAATGTTGCACCATGTTGTCATTTCTTATTTATGGGTCAGCTTTCCAATTTTTCTGCAAAAAAAAAAAGGTATGAGTTTGCAAAATTCACTACTTCAAGTTTCTGCGTATACCCTTCTCATGCATAGCTCAATACATAACAAAAAGATACGCATACCAAATACCAACTATTTATTATTTTTTTGCTAACATCCACTTTATCAAGATTTAGCCAAAATAAAATGCATGTAACAAAATACACATTATTAGGCCTTTAGGCATGCTGATTTTTGTGTCATTTTATAGCAAAATGCTTAATACATGCAAGGTTCAAAATGTGACCTAGTAAACGAGACCTTAGAGCTTAGCAAAGTCGATCCACTAGCTAAAATCAACGGACGTACGCAGCAAAGCCACCAAAATCAACAACTAAATAGCCTCTTAAAACCTCTATTGAACCCTTTAAACTATAAGATTTATGCTCCAAAAGCCCTTTGATGTAAAGTCTTTTGGATCTAGATCTTTCTCCCACACTTACTTTCTTTTCACTCTATTTTTCTCTAAATGTAGACTAAATGCTCATATTTTAAGCTAAAAATTGAAGGCAATGGGGTGGACAACCAACTTTCACAAAAGCACAAGCCCACACTTTTACTACTTAAGTACCCCTTGTCAAACCTCATCTTTTGGCCTTCTTGAAAAGAACAAACAACTATCTTAGTAAGCTAAAAAGCTGAAAATAAGTTGTCCTATAAATGGGACAACCCCTGGGCTTGGCTAGTTGGCTATTGGGCCTATTGTGGTTAATTCTTATATCCAAAATCCCTTTAAACACTAAAATGGCAGATCTTGAAATTACTTATACCAGCCTCAAATACCTAACTTAACAACCTCTTGGGCCCAAATCAAACTCCTTGTTTACTTTAGGCACCAAAAAAAGATTAAAGACAAAACCAAAAGCCACTGATTCCAACTCTTTGTCTAACCGGTTCAAGATCGATCTCAAGGTAACTATTAATTCAATATTAACTAAACAAAATACAACATACTGAATCTCCATAATCTTGGCAGATTTCAAAACAAATTCATGACACGACCCAGAATCCGGTTAGGCCGTGCGGGCACCCGACATCCTCCCCTAGATCCGTCGGGCGAACCCTTACCAATAAAATTAGGAAAATAAATATAATAATTCATAAATAAGGACAAGACTTAAAAAAAATACAGACATACTGATACTTCTAAGCTGTACAAAAGAAATTACAGCTGACTACCCAACATACTAGGTTTAGGGCTATCCAGACAAGACATTTAAGAGTACAAAAGAAGACAGATAAACTGGTGGCCATCCGGAATAAAAGTTGGCTCAGCCTGACAGCTGAAGTCGTCTTCGCTCCTTCACAACGTGGCGAACTCAATCCTGGAGCGAACCTGCCGAAATGAAATAGATAGACAAGAAACAAACAACAAACAAGGGTGAGTCAAAAGGACTCAATAAGTGGGGCAGACTAGCCACCTCAAAGAATAGGATAGCTAGCCAAGGAGAAGAAACAGATAAACAAAATTCCTCTTATTTAAATTATAAAAACGTAGAGCCAGATAATAACTAGAAACACGTATGGGATGACAAACTCATTAACAACTAGGAACGTAAGATAACCAAAACATATAGGTATCCCAAACACATCAACAATAAAAAATATATCCTGTTGCGGCGTGCAACCCGATCCATATATTCATCCTGTTGCGGCGTGCAACCCGATCCATAGATTTATACCATTGCGGCGTGCAACTCGATTCACGCAACCCGGGATACGAGCTAGAAATATATAGGCAAACTGAGATATGTCCACGTCATAGTGTACAAACCGCATACATTAAACACAACACAATACACACAATAGTCGGTATGCGGTGCAATGAGATGGGATGAATGCGTTACAATGCAATGCAGTCACACATGCCTGATACCTATCTCCGGCGCGGGACTCTCATCGTCTACCAGGAGATATATGCAAAGATGACCCTTCACCGGTTCGGGACTCTCATCGATTACCGGGAAGTATATGCAATGATGATCCTTCACCAGTGCGGGACTCTCATCGCCAACCGGGAAGTATATACAATAATGACCCTTCACCGGCTCGGGACTCTCATCGATTACCGGGAAGTATATGCAATAATGACCCTTCACCGGTGCGGGACTCTCATCGCCAATGGGGAAGCATATGCAATGCTCAAAACCAGAGTGCAATGCTCAGATACTCAATGTAATACCAACCAAAAGGCATAATATATAATATACAATGTAAATTCAAAGCTAAGGCGTAATGAGTACGCCTATCGGTAGCTACACACGTAGGGAACACGTGGTAGAAAATCCACGAGGCCAGGTGCCTCCAAAGAAATGGATATAAACACTTACCTCTTCCAAAAGTTAACACAGCCTCTCAATAACCGCTTTGTCCTTTAGTTTCATTGCCAAACGATCCCACTCTATTCAATAAGTAGAAAAATATATCAAATTAGGCTAAAGACTTCATTCCTCACATCTTAGGGCAAACCGATTAAGAACCTGATACCCTATTCGCATACGCAATACGCAGGCCAGGCCTATATACAGGGTTTAGGGTCACATGACCAAACCCTAAATAAATTACATTTATATGTTGCCCATAACTTACTGAGTACGAATATATAATCAATTTCATTATCGGGGTCCATTTGACCCTTCAAACTATCAATTTACGTCATTAGGGCGATGTCTAATATCCCTATTTTTACCGTAAAAATATATTCAAACATACGTAATAAACTCAAATAATATATTAAGATCATTACCTGAATGTTCTGGGGTGAAAATACTATTTTTCTCCGGCCCCTTTTCTCATTTTCTGGTATTTTTTCCCATTTCTGCACCATTTCATTTTTCTCTGCTCATCTGCTGCTTTTGCTTATGTTTCTGTTAGCATTTACAAGATTCTCGTCCTTAGCTAACAAGCTAAGGACCACCGCCTAACGATTTTATGTTTTTGTCTTTTCTATTTTATTTTTTTTAATTCGCTGTTACGGTAAAAATTAAAACGGTACCCTACGATATTCGAAATAATCCCAACTTTTGCATACAAGTTATACAAAATATATGTAACATACTCTCGAAGACGGATCTCAAATTGGACTCCCGAAACTCAAGATGCGAATTTAAATAAAAAGAAGTCAAATTATTTAACTTTCGGCATTTTAGCGGAAACTAGCCGAACAACATCGAAATTCACTTTCGAAAGTTCACAAAAATCACAAATAATCATACGAACCTAACGGCGCTTTCGGATTTCGAATCGGAGCTCATTCGGCAAAAACCGAGCTCGAAAATCTCCTTTTAATATTAATTGCCAATAAAAACTGAAATTTTCTTCCGATGCCTACCAAACGAGGTCTGATTTAGCTCAAATTTTACAGACAGGTTCTAATGGACATTACGAATATTTTAAAATTATCGGCACACCAATCGGAGTCCTAACTTTTGAAACGACTGACCGAGGTCGTTTCATTCTCCTCCACTTAAACTCTCGTTCGTCCTCGAACGAGCCTAAATCTAAAGCAAGATTTACGCAGATAACAAGAGAACTTGCACAACCTTCATAAACTACTCCACGGACATTATCTCATAATTACAGAATCATAGTTATAACACGCACATCAAACTCTTGGATAAAAACATAGCTGGATAATATGATAACGTCATTGCCCAACTTATTCTGACTAAGCTGATCCTTCCTCAATCACGAGAGGAGAGTCCTACATTTTCAAAATAAAGATACACGAAATTTGAATAGGTTAACATGATTCAGGCGATAATCACCTTTTCGATATACCTTTCGATATAAAACAGGTCGATGGAACTAAGAATTAGCTCACGCTTGATACAATAGGGGATGATTTTGAAGTGCCTTGTCACTACACACTCTAAAAGATTTGATGCAAGCCATATTATTTTTTTACGAACGCACTATGCAACATCTCAGTTGATCTTAGTGTTGTTCCGCAAGCTCCTCGTGGGAATGTAGTTACTCATATTCTAATGTATGCCAAAGGCTTATCTGAACAGGGTCTATCGTATAAGGATAAGTATCATGCAACTACTACTGGATAGTATGATGCAGACCAGGAATGATCTTCAGACCGAACATCTACTTCAAGGTATTGTCTTTGGATTGGAAATATTATAACTTGAAAAAGTGCAAATAAAAGAGACATGTAGTTGGATCTTCATCTGAGGCAGAATACCAGCAATAAAGTTGATTACATGTGCATTTATAACGCTAAAGTAACTTCTCAAAGAGTTGAGGTGTGATAAAGATATATGATGGATTGTCGACAAGATGCACTAAACCTTTAACTCTAAATTTCCATGAAGTAAAACAGCGTCAGTATGAGGATCCACTTCTAATTGAATACAGACAGATAGCCAGAAGAAAACCGGAGTCACCATACAGGATTACTACTGACAGTGTTCTAATGCATAAAAAAATAGACTTTGTGTTCCTGATGTTGTAGATTTACGTGGATAGATTATGATAGAGACACATTATTCCAAATACACTATTCATCCAGGTTCAACTAAGATGTACCATAACTTAAGCAGATTTATTGGTGGGACGGAATGAAGTGTGACATAGCAGAATTTGTGGCTCAATGTTCTAATTGCCAGCAAGTTAAAATCGTGTCATCTTTCCAGACTTTATGCTTTCAGCAAATAGGTACGTATATATGATCAAGTTGCCACCTTATCTCTGTTGTTAAAAGATTATTAGTGGGTTTAGCAATGATCGACACTCATTGTAGATTTCTGTCGTGGCCTTACTTTGGGTCGTCAGAAAAGTGGTATCAACACCTCAGATTTAATATTATCATTTAGTATTTGGAGGAAGACTCCTCCACTTAAAGCACTAACTCATGCAGCCATTTGAATAGGAATAATCATCCTCGCACAGTCTTCTGGACTAAAGAAGATTTAGCTAAAAGCTGAACATAGGCAGACCTAAGCTACCAACTACCCTTTCGAGTTGTCAAACAACTGCAACTCTTAAGTTTACAACTCCATACCTTTGCCGTAAACACCACCGCCTCATGGATGGTACTTCTATATAAAAATTTCGGCAGAGTTTCCCCTGAAACTGGATGATCCGCAAAAACGGAACCAACACTATACTATACATGAGAATGGATACCCAGATAAACTGATATCCAAAACAATAATATGCTTACCCAGCTACAATAACACGTACTCTGGCTCAACACAGGGAACGTCACAAGCGGCTACCAATCGCCCAAGCTCACTAGTGCCGGACGAAGAAGAAATGGAAATGGATCGAGGATAGAAATAATTAGAACTTCAGGAAGCTCATCTTCTTATTGCTTGGCTACCAGATCTAGACTACTTCCGAGTCAAGCTAGCCAAAGAATCACAATCGAAGAATAAAATATTAAATAAGCTTTATGGAACAACATCCATGCTAATTTAATCTCCCAATAATAAGGAAACTCTAACAATTTACCAGAAAACCCTTTTATAACCCCGATAAGCTCATGGGATAACATGACTCTACAAACATCTTGAACCATGGAAGACACATAGATCAAATATTACTTACTAACCACTTTACACCGAAAGAAACGATAACACTTTCTAATGGTGACGAATTGGGATCTCATTATCCTACAAACACGGAATTCCGAGAAGAGAGGTATACTAATTTGACATAATAATAGAGGGTGGCACAAAAAGATGCCGAGCAGACGATACCGACACCCTCTCCCATATTTCTCACATTTAAACCAGATCAATTAGTAGGGTCTCACAAATGCCAGGAATAGATCATACTAGAAGCTCGCCCCTCTACCGCAGCCGATTCTTAATAGAAACGACAATATCCAAGGAAACTGTCGAAACATGATAAGACACACCATTTCTAGATTGATCGGAAAAATAAATCTTACTCACAGATAAGGAAAGAATAAATACACAGGTCTACTACATCGGATGCCTCAGCATCCTGCCAGACTAGCAGTTCATACAACTGCCTCTGCAGCTAAGCTGAGCCGCTACCCTGATAATTATTTCCATAAGAATCACAACCACCACGCTCTCGAACTCCACTGGATAGTGGAATTTATCTAGCTGATTAAGATCTAAATAAAATACCCTGCGACTGCGCGATGCCAAATGACGAGAGAAAAGATGACTGCCTACTTGCCGGAGTAAGGAAAAACTCCTCAAAGGATAACCAGACTCACGATAATGATAACACCTTTTTGCTAAGAATGGAAGCTGGACAGATTGTTGAAAGCTATAAAGAGAAGACTGAATCTAATCTTGATGAGCTACTAGCGCACTTTAAGAATCAAGTGACACAAGCTGAGATAACCTGGAAGGTGACCTCCCAAAATAATCAGAACTTTCACCTCCAAATGAGGTACCATGGTTACCTACCAGGGACATGGGATCTCTTACTTTTCCGCTTTAACTCTTCCCGCACTAACTTATGGTATGCTTCAAACCTTCGGGCAATATTAACAACAACATCAAATAAAATCCAGACCTCAATTTCTCGAGCCATCTGGGATTTCAAGGAAAAATAAGGGTCATCAATAAATCTCTGAATCTCTCGAAAGGCTCACGAACTAGTTCTAATGCATATCCAGCTATTCTATAGAATTCAATCTCATATTCTGAAACACCAATAGGCTAAACGACAGGCTACCCTGTCCAATCCACTCACACTGGAAACACTTTTCATCTCGCTCGCTACTCGAAAGGAACTTTTCCACGAATCTAGAAGAAAAATCGAACCACGTTAGCTAATAAAAGAGAGGCCCACCAATTCAAGTCTGGACCCCTAAAACTGGAAAGAAGAATAATCAACACCATACCGCTTGATATAACCAAAAGCCTGAAGGATACGCTGGCATTATTTTATAAAAAAAAAATCACGAGGTTTATTTGATGCATTGCTTAAGAGTATCGGAAGGTTCAACCGCGTAAAATAATGCAACCTCTTTGGGCACTCGGACCCAATAATTACCTCCGCTGGCTAACCAGCCAGAACAATTGGTGGCGCAACACATGTTGCATTTGGAACATATTTTACAGGGGCAATATTAAGAATTGGAATATGAGCTCCCTGAGACCGAACATCTGCATCTGCAGCAACCTGATAAGCTACCTAGCGAATAATAGGTTCTTGTGGTATCTGCGTCGCCAAAATTCACGTAAAAGCATCGTAGAGAGCCAAGGGAACCACAAGGCCCTGCTCCCTTGCCCATCTCAAGCTCGTACAGCTGGCACCTCCGTAACTAGATCGTCAGCACAATAAAAAACTCTCGGGGCTTCATCAGTACTAGCCCTACGCTAGACTGCTTCGTTTTTAGCTCAAACCGTTAGCTGATTTATTGCGTGAGGGTTCACAATTACCACGAAGGAATTAACGAAAATACTTTTGCATCCTAGACCGATGCACGATCAGAAAAGAAGGAAGTGAAACTTCCTAAATGCCATCATAGCCTCTCGTAGATAAGCACGGACGTCTACGTACCCATCAGTGAGACTCTACTAGACACTGTCTTAGTCTGGATAGATACTAAACTGGGCTCTGATACCAACTGACACGACCCAGAATCCGGTTAGGCCGTGCGGGCACCCGACATCCTCCCCTAGACCCGTCGGGCGAACCCTTACCAATAAAATTAGGAAAATAAATATAATAATTCATAAATAAGGACAAGACTTAAAAAAAATACAGACATACTGATACTTCTAAGCTGTACAAAAGAAATTACAGCTGACTACCCAACATACTAGGTTTAGGGCTATCCAGACAAGACATCTAAGAGTACAAAAGAAGACATATACGTCTTGAAGGGAGCAAAATGCAACTGAAATAATGAACAATAAACTGGTGGCCATCCGGAATAAAAGTTGGCTCACCCTGACAGCTGAAGTCGTCTTCCCTCCTTCACAACGTGGCGAACTCAATCCTGGAGCGAACCTGCCGAAACAAAATAGATAGACAAGAAACAAACAACAAACAAGGGTGAGTCAAAAGGACTCAATAAGTGGGGTAGACTAGCCACCTCAAAGAATAGGATAGCTAGCCAAGGAGAAGAAACAGATAAACAAAATTCCTCTTATTTAAATTATAAAAACGCAGAGCCAGATAATAACTAGAAACACGTATGGGATGACAAACTCATTAACAACTAGGAACGTAAAATAACCAAAACATATAGGTATCCCAAACACATCAACAATCAAAAATATATCCTGTTGCGGCGTGTAACCCATTCCATATATTCATCCTGTTGCGGCGTGTAACCCGATCCATAGATTTATACTATTGCGGCATGCAACTCGATTCCCGCAACCCGTGATACGAGCCAGAAATATATAGGCAAACTGAGATATGTCCACGTCATAGTGTACAAACCGCATACATTAAACACAACACAATACACACAATAGTCGGTATGCGGTGCAATGAGATGGGATGAATGCGTTACAATGCAATGCAGTCACACATGCCTGATACCTATCTCCGGCGCGGGACTCTCATCGTCTACCAGGAGATATATGCAAAGATGACCCTTCACCGGCTCGGGACTCTCATCGATTACCGGGAAGTATATGCAATGATGATCCTTCACCGGTGCGGGACTCTCATCGCCAACCGGGAAGTATATACAATAATGATCCTTCACCGGCTCGGGACTCTCATTGATTACCGGGAAGTATATGCAATAATGACCCTTCACCGGTGCGGGACTCTCATCGCCAACGGGGAAGCATATGCAATGCTCAAAACCAGAGTGCAATGCTCATATACTCAATGTAATACCAACCAAAAGGCATAACATATAATATACAATGTAAATTCAAAGCTAAGGCGTAATGAGTACGCCTATCGGTAGCTACACACGTAGGGAACACGTGGTAGAAAATCCACGAGGCCAGGTGCCTCCAAAGAAATGGATATAAACACTTACCTCTTCCAAAAGTTAACACAGCCTCTCAATAACCGCTTTGTCCTTTAGTTTCATTGCCAAACGATCCCACTCTATTCAATAAGTAGAAAAATATATCAAATTAGGCTAAAGACTTCATTCCTCACATCTTAGGGCAAACCGATTAAGAACCTGATACCCTATTCGCATACGCAATACGCAGGCCAGGCCTATATACAGGTTTTAGGGTCACATGACCAAACCCTAAATAAATTACATTTATATGTTGCCCATAACTTACTGAGTACGAATATATAATCAATTTCATTATCAGGGTCCATTTGACCCTTCAAACTATCAATTTACGTCATTAGGGCGATGTCTAATATCCCTATTTTTACCGTAAAAATATATTCAAACATACGTAATAAAATCAAATAATATATTAAGATCATTACCTGAATGTTCTGGGATGAAAATACTATTTTTCTCCGGCCCCTTTTCTCATTTTCTGGCATTTTTTCCCATTTCTGCACCATTTCATTTTTCTCTGCTCATCTGCTGCTTTTGCTTATGTTTCTGTTAGCATTTACAACATTCTCGTCCTTAGCTTGAGTTAAGGACCACCGCCTAACGATTTTATGTTTTTGTCTTTTCTTTTTTTTTTTTTTAAATTCGCTGTTACGGTAAAAATTAAAACGGTACCCTATGATATTCGAAATAATCCCAACTTTTGCATACAAGTTATACAAAATATATGTAACATACTCGCGAAGACGGATCTCAAATTGGACTCCCGAAACTCAAGATGCGAATTTAAATAAAAAGAAGTCAAATTATTTAACTTTCGGCATTTTAGCGGAAACTAGCCGAACAACATCGAAATTCACTTTCGAAAGTTCACAAAAATCACAAATAATCATACGAACCTAACGGCGCTTTCGGATTTCGAATCGGAGCTCATTCGGCAAAAACCGAGCTCGAAAATCTCCTTTTAATATTAGTTGCCAATAAAAACTGAAACCTTCTTCCGATGCCTACCAAACGAGGTCTGATTTAACTCAAATTTTATAGACAGGTTCTAATGGACATTACGAATATTTTAAAATTATCGGCACACCAATCGGAGTCCTAACTTTCGAAACGACTGACCGAGGTCGTTTCAATTCGGCACCACTTACTAAACATACAAACATGGTTTTGGAGACAACAATTATTTCCAAACATTGATCCTGACTGAACTTTTAGTATAGCAAACAAATCAAACATGACGAACAAATATTGATATATCCACATACACAAACAAAAGACATTCATTCTTAAGCAAGTTTCATTCTTACGACAAGTATTTGCTTCAAAGCGTCAATACCAAAACACTAAACCGCTATCAATGGAGAACATGAACGAAACAGAGATCATAAGTGATATTGTTAACACTATTATGAAACTAACACAATTTTATCAACTGAAACATATGAACTGATTAAGACTAATATGGGAAGAAAAAAGAAACTATATTTTCTACGCTAACCCTTCAAAAAAAGAAACTGCATCGATCAACAAGATGTTGCCTTGCTCCAATGTCATCATTGTTTCGTTGCATCTCCATGTATGCCGTAACACCATAATTACATTGTCTCTATCTCGCCCTCACTACCGCGACACTGCTATAGCTCTTCGTCCTTACCATGTTCGTAATAGCAGCATTGCCACCGAGTCACCATAGGTGCTGCCTCATGTCCACTACTTCTCCGTCATCATTGTTGAAACTAAACATGGAATCACTTCATCGCTACTAACCGCACCTTGTGTGGGTAAAAAGGCACCACCTATGATTATGGGGATACGAGTCCAATTAGCATAGACTAAACTTAATCTGCATATGCGGCAGCTGCCTAGCGAATAATAGGTTATTGTGGTATCTGCGTCGCCGTGATTCTCGTAAAAGCATCGTAGAGAGCCAACGGAACCACAAGGCCCTGCTTCCCTGCCCATCGCGAGCTCGTACAGCAGGGACCTCCGTAACTAGATCGTCAGCACGATAAAAACTCTCGAGGCTTCGCCAGTGCTAACCCCAGGCTAGACTGCTTCGTCTTGAACTCATACCGTTTGCTGATTTGTCGCATAAGGGTTCACAATTACCACGAAGGAATTAACGAAAATACTTTTGCATCCGAAACCGACGCGTGATCAGAAAAGAAGGAAGTGAAACTTCCTAAATGCCATCATAGCCCCTTGTAGATAAGTACGGACTTCTACGTCCCCATCAGCGAGACTCTACTAAAAATTGTCTTAGTCTGGATAGACTCTAAACCGGGTTCTGATACCAACTGACACGACCCGAAAATCCGTCTAGGCCGTGCGGGCACCCGACATCCTCCTTTAGACCCGTCGGGCGAACCCTTGCCAATTAAATTAGGAAAATAAATATAATTCAATTCATAAATAGGAAGAAGACTTAGAAAAAGAAGCACATACATACTTATACCTCTAAGCTGTACAAAAGAAATTACAGCTGACTACCCAACATACTAGGTTTAGGGCTATCCAGACTAGACATCTAAAAGTACAGAAGAAGACAAATACCTCTTAAAGGAGGAAAATGCAACAGATATATAATAAACATAAAACTGGTGGCAATCCGGAATAAAAGCTGGCTCTACCAGACAGCTAAAGTCGTCTTCGCTCCTTCGCAACGTGGCGAACTCAATCCTGGAGCGAACCTACCGAAACGAAATAGATAGACAAAAACAAACAACAAACAAGGGTGAGTCAAAAGGACCCAATAAGTGGGGCAGACTAGCCACCTCAAGGAATAGGATAGCTAGCCAGGGAGAAAAGAAATAGATAAACCAAATTCCTCTTATTTAGATTATGAAAAGGCAGAGCCAGATAATAACTAGAAACAAGTATGGAATCACAAATTCATCAACAACCAGGAACGTAAGATAGCCAGAACATATAGGTATCCCGAACACATCAACAATCAGAAATACATCCTGTTGCGGCGTGCAACTCGATCCATATATTCATACCGCTGCAACGTGCAACCCGATCCATATATTTATACCGTTGTGGCGTGCAACCCGATCCCGGCAACCCAGAATACGAACCAGAAATATATAGATAAATAAGCAATGCACGTATAAGCAGAACAGTAGTTATGTACCACAAGTCTAAACAATGGTATGAAATAAAATGAAATGAGATGAGATGAAATGAAATATGATGCAAAGGGTCACATGTGCCCGTAATCCCATCCAGAAGCGGAATACTCCTGCATTCGAGGGGAATCGAATCTGATAACCAACTGGAGCGAAATATTCCTGCTCCTGGGGCGGAATACTCCTGCACCCGATATAATATAAACCAGAGGCGGAATACTCGTGCGCTCTCCTAGGGCGGAATACTCCTGCACCTGATATAATGTAAAGCTGAGGCAGAATACTCCTGTACTCACTATCTGACATAAGAGCGGAATACTCCTGCTCTTGGGGCAGAATCCTCCTACCCTCAATATGATACAATGGAGCGGAATCCTCCCGCTCCTGGGGCAGAATACTCATGCACCCAATATGATATGCAATGTAATGCATATGAATGACATATAATGCATATGAATGCAATGTGATGCAATAATAACCGTTCACCGGTGCGGGACTCTCATCGACAGCCGGGAAGTAGATGCCAACTCACAGCCAGAGTGCAATGCTCAAATCCTCAATGCAATACCAATAACATGATATAACATATAATATACAATATAAATCAAAAGCTAAGGCGTAATGAGTACGCCTATCAGCAACTACATACATAAGGAACACGTGGTAGAAAATCCACGAGGCCAGGTGCCTCCAAAGAAATGGATATAAACACTTACCTTATTTCAACTTGCTACTCAACAACCGCTTTATCATTTGGATTCACTTCCAAGCGATCCTGCTTATTCAATAGGCAGAAAATATATCAAATTAGGCTAAAGGCTTCATTCCTCACATCTTATGGCAATCCGGTTAGGAACCTGACACTCTATTGGCATACGCAATGGGTTTAAGGTCACATAACCAAACCTAAAATTAATTACATTTATATGTTGCCCATAATTCACTAAGTACAAATACATATTCAATTCCATTATCGGGGTCCATTTGACCCTATAAACTATTAATTGAACTTATTAGGATGATGTCTAATATACCAAGTTTTACCATTAAAATGTATTGAAACACACGTAATAAACTCAAATAATATATTAAGATCATTACCTGAATGTTTCGGGGTAAAAACTCTACTATTTTCCCGGCTCTTTTCTCATTTTCTAGAACTTTTTTCTGATAATTTTCTCTATTTCTGTTCATTTTGATTTTGTTTCTATCGTACTAATACTACCTGTTCCTTAAATTTTTCGCTAAGGACCCACCGCCTAACATTTCATTTTCATTCTTTTCCTTTTTTTAAAAATTCGCTACTACGGTAAAAATTAAAACGGTATCCTACGATATTCGAAATAATTCCAACTTTTGCATACCAGTTATACAAAATATATATAGCATATTCGCGAAGGCGGATCTCAAATTAGGTTACCGAAACTCAGGATACGAACTTAAATAGAAAAAAGTCAAAGTATTTAACTTTCAGCATTTTAGCGGAAACTAGCCGAACAACATCGAAATTCACTTTCGAAAGTTCACAAAAGTCACAAATAATCATACGAACCTAACGGCGCTTTTGAATTTAGAATCGGAGCTCATTCACCAAAACCGAGCTCGAAAATCTCTTTTTAATATTTATCGATAATAAAATCGAAACCTTCTTCTGATGCCTACCAAACAAGGTCTGATTTAGCTCAAAATTTACAGTCAGGTCCTAATGGATATTACAAATATTTTAAAATTATCGGCACGCCAATTGGAGTCTTAACTTCCGAAACGACTGACCGAGGTCGTTTCACAAAAAAAAAAAAAAAGGAAAAGAAAGAAAATAAAACAAGTGACTATGTCGGCTAAAGCTAAGGGATCATAGATACATTTCAAGGAACAGAAACAGAGAAACACGAGCATAGCATGTAGAATATAAAATGAAAAATACCAGAAAAAGAGAAAATAGCCGGAGAAAAGATAGAATTTTCACCCTGAAACATCCAGGTAATGATGTTAACTCATTATCTTAGCTTATCACGTGTGTTTGAATATATTTTAAAGGTAAAAATGGGATATTAGGCATCGTTTTAATAAGTTCAATTGATAGTTTCAAGGTCCCATTGGACCCCGATAATGGAATTGATTATATACTAGCACTCGGTGAGTTATGGGGAACATGTAAATGTAATTTATTTAGGGTTTGGTTATGTGACCTTAAACCCTGTATATGGGTCTGGCCTGCGTATTGCGTAAGCGAATAGGGTATCAGGTTCCTAACCGAATTACCCTAAGATGTGGAGAATGAAGCCTTTAGCCTTATTTGATATAGTTTTCTTCTTATTGATTACAGCAGGATCATTTGGCAGTGAATCCAAAGGATAAAGCGGTTGTTGAGTAACTGTGCGAACTTTTTAACAAGATAAGTGTTTATATCCATTTCTTTGGAGGCCCTTGGCCTTGTGGATATTCTACCACGTGTTCCTTGCGTGTGTAGCTGTCAATAGGCGTACTCATTATGCCTTAGCTTTGAATTTACATTGTATATTATATATTATGCCCTGTTGTTGGAATTGCATTGAGCATATGAGAGTTGCACTATGGTTTTGAGTATTGCATATACTTCCTGGTTGGTGATGAGAGTCCCGTACCGGTGAAGGGTCATCATTGCATATACTTCACGGTAATCGATGAGAGTCCCGAGCCGGTGAAGGATCATTATTGCATATACATCCCGGTTGGCGATGAGAGTCCCGCACCGGTGAAGGGTCATCATTGCATATACTTCCCGGTAACCGATGAGAGTCCCGAGCCGGTGAAGGATTATTATTGCATATACTTCCCGGTTGGCGATGAGAGTCCCTCACCGGTGAAGGGTCATCATTGCATATACTTCCCGGTAATCGATGAGAGTCCCGAGCCGTTGAACGGTCATTATTGCGTATATCTCCTGGTAGACGATGAGAGTCCCGCGCCGGAGATAGGTATCAGGCATATGTGACTGCATTGCATCGTACCGCATTCATCCCATCTCATTCATATGTGACTGCATTGCATTGTACCGCATTCATCCCATCTCATTGCACCGCATACTGACTATTGTGTGTATTGTGTTGTATGTATGCGGTATGTATACTATGTTGTGGACATATCTTAGTTTGCCTATATATTTCTCGCTCGTATTCTGGGGTGCGGGGATCGAGTTGAACGCCGCAATGGTATAAACATATGGATCGGGTTGCACGCCGCGACAGGATGAATATATGGATCGGGTTGCACGCCGCAACATGATGTATTTCTGATTGTTGATGTGTTCGAGATATCTATTTGTTCTGGCTATCTTACGTTGTTGATGAGTTTCTGATTCCATACGTGTTTCTGGTTATTATCTGGCTCTGCCTTTTCATAATTTAAATAAGAGGAATTTGGTTTATCTGTTTCTTTTCTCCCTGGCTAGCTATCATATTCTTTGAGGTGGCTAGTCTGCCCCACTCATTGAGTCCTTTTGACTCACCTTGTTTGTTGTTTGCTTTTTTGTATCTACTTCGCTTTGGCAGGTTCGCTCCAGGATTGAGTTCGCCACATTGTGAAGGAGCGAAGACGAGTTCAGCTGTCAGGGTGAGCCAGCTTTTATCCCGGATGGCCACCAGCTTTATGTTTACTATTTTAGTTGTATTTTGCTCCCTTCATGAGGTATCTGTCTTCCTTTGTACTCTTAGATGTCTAGTCTGGATAGCCCTAAACCTAGTATGTTAGGTAGTCAGCTGTAATTTCTTTTTTACAGTTTAGAGGTATCCGTATGTCTGTGCTTTTTCTAAGTCTTGTTCTTATTTATGAATTGAATTATATTTATTTTTCTAATTTAATTGGCAAGGGTTCGCCCGACGGGTCTAGAGGAGGATGTCGAGTGCCCGCACGGCCTAGCCAGATTTCGGGCCGTGTCACCATTGTTCTAATTATTCTTCATCTTCTACTTTTTCTTGTGTAGGTACATTTGAAGACAAGCCATAGCCATTGGAGCCTCAACTATGTGCTTGGAAGGAAAGACAAGAGGAGGAAAATCTTCAATGTAAGTTTCATGAAGGAGGAATTGCATATGACAGTTCAAGCCATGTGACTGATCAAGGAAGTACTTCAAATGTAAGTGTTGCTTCATCTTTTCATGAGCCTACTAGTTACTTGTCTTGTGATTACTCAATGCTAGATGGTGCTTGTGATGCATCTAGTGAATCTGCCACTAGCGAAGAGTCTAGTAGTCAACTTGTTAGTACTTGTGAAATACTAGTTGAGAGAGATGCTATGCCACATCATGATGTGAGCTCATTGTTCAATGAACCTCTCCCTAGTGTAGATTTGATAGTTGACTTTGATTGTGACCTTTGCTATGACACACCACCAATCTTTGACAAAGGGGAAGATGAGATAGTTGATCATACCCTTATTGATATGCTTCTATTTGGTGGACCTATGTGTTATAGTAAGGATGGTAGTGACCTTGAGGAGTCCTTTTGCATGAATTGGACAAGGTTGTTTCTGATGACTCCTCAAGTGAGAGTGAAGAACCCAGTCTTGATACTATGCCTTTGTTTGACTATGAAATTGAGGTGCATGCTCTTACATTTCCGTTGTTTGAAGACAATTTCCTTGGTAGTAGTGAATTGTATCGGACTAGGGTTGGTAGTAAAATGGATGGTGTGAAGGGTTTGACTCCTTAGGCAACCCATTGTGTGAGAACTTCAGTGAGGTAAATGACTCTTCGAGTGACCCTACTATTGCTTGTTAGGGTTATGATGAAGAAAAAGCCATTATCAATACCTTCCTTGAGAGTTTGTCTTTTGAGAAGGGTTGCTTAGGTGATTAAATTGGAGGTGAAAAGGAAAACCTTGGTGTGAGTAAGTATGCTCTAAAGAAGGGGAGTGGAGTAATTGATCCTAGTTGTAGCTTGGGCTATTTGACTTACTCCATTCCACATGTTGATCACACTTTTAGGATGGATTGGTGTGTTGAACGTGCGCTTAAGGTTCAAGGGAATTTTGATAGCTTGATCTTACATTTCCCATGTTCCCATGACCTATTCATTCATTTTTGTGTTGAGTGCATGTTTTCATTAAACAAGTACCTGATGATCTCCTTGGAGACTTGATTTTTGTGCTTATTATTGATGCTTGGTTATATCACAAGAGTGCATTTTCCACACTTCTTGCACTAACCTACTTTCGAAGTAGGAAGTTTTGTGTTTTCTTGTCGTTTCTTATAGGTCCTAAGGCAAGGGAGATCTTGGAAGAAGCCTATGTCATGACACCCAATTTTGCCCCTCCTTTTTCATAATTGGCCATAATTTAATTTAAAGGTGCAATTTGATTATTTGTGCATAATTTGCATTAGAAGGCATGCATTTACATGTATTATCCTCTACTTATATATTACATACTTAAATGTGGCTATATTACGTAATTTTGCATCATTTAGGTTATTTGTCAAAATATGTCTATTTTTGCAATTTTAGCGCATTTAATATATATTTATGGTTATTTATATTTAATTAATTTAATTTGTATCCTAATTTGCTTTTGTGTGTGCATTTTTGCTTTTCATTTATCTTATTTTATACAATATATATATATATATATATACACACACACACACACACACACACACATTAATATTTTAATTATTTTGCACCTATTAATTTAAGGTTGGTCCAATTTTATTACTAATTTCATTTCATAATTTAAAGTTTTAAATCTTCTTTTGAACCTAGACCAAAAGCTTAAACAAATACACTCATGTTACAACTTACATCTTTGTTTTACTAAAATTACTCTTTTCTTAAAACAAATTAAGTCCAAATTCATTATTACTCATTATCCCCATTTTTAATACCAAATACATCACTCCCTAATTTCCTCCAAATTATCTCCCCAATCTTCTCCAATATCTCGAATCCCCTTAATCTCTCTAAATTGATTCTCAATTCCAACGGTTTCCGGAACGATTTTTGCTATACATACGATATTGTTTCCCTTCGGTGACAACAGTCAGAGCACTACACCACACACGCATACCCACCTCCCTGGGTCTTCTTCTTCCCTCAACCCATAGTGCACACAGATCACCTCACCCCCACAAAATCATCAGCATCAGCCTATACACACACATCACACCTTCGTCTCCTTCCCCGATACACCATTCCATACATCACCCGCAAACACAAATCAATATCCGCATACAACATCACCATTACAAACCCATCACAAATACATATACACACACCTATAACCATAGTTATATTCACACATACACACACAAAAAATCGAGCAGAAACAAATCGGGTTTGGGGAAATGGTTCAACGGCGATAAAGCCACCACCACACACCATCGGCATCACAGACACACAGCCAGAATAGAAATACCCCATCATTACCCTCCGTTTAGAACAAATTGGGGTCATCGGGCACAGGGGATTAACAGAACCACCACCACCAGAAAAACCCATTGCCGGCGACCCTGTTCTTATTATTTCCGGTTTCTCTTGCAACTAAATCAGAATCAAAAAGGGGAACGGTGGTAGTGACGCCACTGGTGTCACTCTTCTTCCCCGTTCGATCGCAGTTCTATTTCGTTTATTTCAGTGATTTGTTCGAGGTTATTTATGTTGTTGCCGGCGGGCCCCTTTTTGTTTTGCTGACTCACTGGTTCTGTTGATTATTTGTGCAAGTTCTTTTTGTCTATATGCAGGGATGGGCCTATTCATTGTATTGCTAAATAATTCTGATGAGATTCTGGATGTTTGCTTCATTTCTTTTAAATGGACAGTGTGCTTAGGCCTATAAAAAAATACTTTAATTTTGAGGCCTACACAAGGAATTGATGGATGCTACACCAATTTAGGCAAAGGAAAATAATTATTTATTTGAGGCCAATTTGACTAATTTGAACATGATATTACACTTCAACGACCCATTCCCGTATCCCTAAAATAAAACAAAAAAGGCTATGATGATGTGTATGAGCCGCGATTGCAAAACGAGCTGTGATGGAGTGGTGGGACCGGTATTTGGCATGGCGACACGACCGGCCGGCGTGTTTGCAGCCATATCGATGTCCCTAACCTCCACCGGATTCATACACACCTGAGCCGACACTTTTATAAAATCTCTTTCCCCCTTTATTTTATTTTTATTATTATTCTTGATATTTTACACTATTATTATTATTAATTATTATTACTATTATTATTATTATTATTATTATTATTATTATGAATATTAACTTATTTTCTTTATATTTTTTGCGAGGTAAAATTGGATGAAATACGACGGTCTATTTTGGAGAAGGACCCTTTTATTTTTATTATCTTCATTATTATTTATTAATATTACTAGTATTATTATTATTTATTATTATAACTTTTATTATTACTATTATTATTAATTGTCATACTGATTTATATTTTTACAATTTTCGCGAGGTACATCATGATGAAATTACCAAAAGACAACCCTTTCAAAAAAGATAATATATTCAAACTCATTTTCTTTTATTTAAATTTCGTTCTATTAATTTTATTTGCAATTCTTACTAACTTGTTTGTTTATTTTTCAAGGCACATTTGGAAAAAGCTTAATTATTACAAGAGATGATTATTCATCACTTGTCTTTAATTTGTATATTATAGTTTAATATTCAAATATTTTATCGCTTAGTTAGTTTAATTACCTGCTTTAAATCCCAATTATAAAGTCCGGCCGGTAACCACATTTGGTGGAGCTTGAGAGGTGCCTAACCCCTTTCTCTCGAGTTTACTTGAACCTCTTACCTAGAATTTCTGGTTCGTAGACTTAGTTTCGGAGTTAATTGTAAAATTGGCTAGAAACAAAATAGGTGCCCTAATACGCCTAGTTAAAAATATATGTTAGGTGGCGACTCCAACTCTTTACCCGTGAGTTACCCAATAAGTCGAGCCCTATTTAAACTTTAACCGGTTCGGGTAAAAATAGGATGGACAGTGACATTCAAAAAGGATAAAGGAGGAGAATATTGGGCACCCCGTAAGTCGAGCCCTATGTGTTTATTCTTGAATTGTTTGATTATATTTTATTATTGCCTATGTCACTCACATTTCCTCCACTCCTGGAAACTTTACACTTGCACACACTATAAACGGTTACGTGGATCTCATGGCCGTTTCACCCTAAAAAAACACTTTAGGGGGAGCGGTTGGAGTATAGTTGGTCCATGGTACAACCAACAATTCCAAACGTTCCCACCCCTTAGTTGTCTGCCTAGGGGAACCATTTCCTTGTCTAGAGTAGCCAACTCTTAGTGAAGACTCTTTTTAGGGATCATGCATCATGTCATGTTTAGGGAAATTTTGACTTCGGCTCATGTCTAAGTCTACTAGTTCGCCATATTTAAATAAACCGAACGGGTTTTCGACCCTAAGGGACGTTTAAATATGTTATGTGTGCATTTATTTAAAGTTGAACGTGTCTAATGTAGACCATTTGTTCACATAAAAGTGGGTTCTCATAACAAAATCAATTATTTATTTACCTAAAATCGTTATTTCTACGTTTATACAAACAAAACCAATTATTTTATAAAATTATTTTTGGGTTATGAACGAAATTAATTTTTCTACTTTTATGAAAATAAAATCATAGATTTTAAATTAATTTCTTCTTCTTTTAATGTAGCAAAATCAATTATTATTCCTATTTAACTAAAACAAAATGTTATTTCTACATTTATACAATAAAATTAATTATTTTTATTTTTTGTCAATTTTGGGTTATGAGAACAATTGGGATGATACAAAATATACGTTCAATTTTAAATACCATAATCAAATTAGGAAGGCTTAACATCCTTGGTAAGTTAAAGTCCATCAGCCACTTTTGTCCAAAAGCGTCATCATATGACGCCTATCATGCATATTATGTGGTTTGCATATGAAATTATTATCTCAACACTAACTTGTTGTTTCATGTGTTAGATTTACTCCCACTCTCGAGGTTGATTGTGCATTTATTTCAAAACTTGTACATTTTTAAACTTGTGCATATCATGCATACCTTCCGCCACTTCTGCCAACTTTCTAAAATCGTGCGCGGAAACACGGTGGTTACAACGACCTCTTCCCTCACATAAAAATTCCTTTACGGGAACGACTTGGAATCTATTTGATCCGAGACGTTCCCGCTCCCGAGTCGTCCGCTTGGAAGGATAATAAAATCTGGTCCAGCTAACTCCATTCCTTAGTAGCGGCGCTAGGAATCATGCATCATGGCATGTCATTAGTCGACTTGTTCTCAAGTCCGATAGGCCAACTTGTTCAAACAATATGAACGGATTTTTGACCCCAATGAGCGTTGAACATGATTTATTTGCATTTGCTTAAAGGGTTGAACGTGCAAAATGTGGACCGTTTATTGGCCCTGTTCAGCATTCAGTGCTATTCAAAGGCACAAAGGTTACCCAATGGGCGTTAAAAGCCCAAATTGAATTAGAAATGATTGTTTATCTATAAACAGTTGGATTATTCTATATTCAATGCCATTCAAATGCACAATGGTTGCCCTAAAAGGCGTTAAAAGTCCAAATTGAATCAGAAATGACTGTTTATTCACAGACAGTCGAAATTATTATGAATTCAATGTCATTCAAAGGCACGAAGGTAACCTAAGATGCGTCAAAAGCACAAATTGAATCGGAAATGACTGTTTGTTCACAGACAGTCGAAATTATTCTGTATTCAATGTCATTCAAAGGCACGTAGATAACCTAAGAGGCATCAGAAGCCCAAATTGAATCGGAAATGATTGTTTGCCTGTAGACAGTCAAAATTATTCTGTATTCAATGTCATTCAAAGGCATGAAGGTAACCTAAGAGGCATTAAAAGCCCAAATTGAATCAGAAACGACTGTTTAATCCTAAAGGATTGGAATCATTCCGTATTCAATGTTATTCAAAGGCTTAAAAGGTAACCGAAAAGGCATTAAAAGCCCATTTTGAAGCAGAAATGATCGTTCGATAGACGGGATGACACATAACACACGTTTATCCTTTAAGCATTATATAAAGACTTGACGTCCTTGGCATGTCACATGTCCATTAGCAATTTCCTTCTAAATTGTCCAAAAGGTTCTCAACCCACAACGACACATCTCTTCATATCCTTTGTTGCGTTGTTTTCAAAAGCTTGTGCCACACGTTGATCATTTTGCTCAAAATAAAGCAAATCTTAGGCATTTTTCTACTCCCTTTCCTTGTCGTCCTTCACCTTTTCCAAAAGATCATGGCCACTAGAACGTTTGACATGGTTGTTGAAATCCCTCAGTTGCTTAGAGATTGGTGGGGAAACCTAAGCATAGATCAACAAGACTAAGTTAAAGTGGTGTTGGGGAATATGATTTCACTAATGGAGCACACTGCAGTGGAAGGGATGAGAGAAGCAACAGTGCACTATTGGGATGCAGACCGAGCAGTTTTTCACTTTGGGAATGTAGAGTTGATACCACTACTGGAGGAAATAGGCGGGTTAACTCAATTACCATTCGAAAGTGAAGAAGTTTTGATTCCTAAAAACATTACACCCGAGGAGTTCTTCGAAATGGTAGGGTTTAAGTCCAAATTATACACAGACAGTATACGGCAATCGGAAATTTCTCTAACTTCCCTCTACATCAAATTTTGGTATGGAGAAGCATTTCAAGAATCTGAAGGCTATTTCAACATTGACCAGGCAGACTGGCAAGAGCGAAGGGTACTTGCTTTTGTCACAAGTTTTTAGGGACTGTCGTCTTTCCACAACACAAAGGACGAGTAGATGTTTGCATGGTCTCAATTGATGATGTCAAACTCAAAGATATTAACAAGAAATACACTTTGGTACCGTTGATTGTTGCAAAAATATACCGAGCTTTAGAAAGATGCAAGAAAGGCGTTGGTTTCTTTGAAGGTTGCAATTTGCTTTTACAAATTTGGCTGATGGAGAATTTGCAAAGGATGGCTAGCATAGATCAAGCTTTCCATTCCATACCGAAAGAAAACTACATCTTGACTCATACCGCCCGCATGGACAATGCTTTTGGGAAATGGGACCAACCAACAACCACCAATGGTTGGTACCACATGTTCTGTCAACCGACACCTGAAAACATTCAATGGATTTTTGATTACTTTCCCAGGACAACAGTAATGACACGGTCCGAAAAAGACTCATTTCTCATCTTAGTGGGTTTAAGATGAGTTTATCCATACACTCCTTTAAGGACACTTAGACAAGCAGGAAGAAAGCAGACAGTACCCCAAATTGCAGACATCAGAAGTTTCAAAGCGAATATTCTCGGAGGAATGATACCTTTTAAAGACAAGATAATAGAACTTTGGAAAGAAAGGCAACGAATGGGAATCGAGACTATTAAACGAGATAGGTTTGACGCTGGCTATGATGAAGATTACCGAGACTGGCTTAGGAAAGACGTAGCAAGGGCAAATCAACCAAGTGCAACAACAAAAAGGAAAAGAAATGCTGATGAGTTGAAATCTGAGTACAAAAGGTTACGCGAACAACTAGCAAGGGCACGAGGGAAAATAGCAAGGAAGCAAAGTTTGGTCGAAGCAAAGAATGAAGAAAAAGTAAATGGCGCAGTAAGGCAAAGCTCCTGACAAAACGCATAGAGTCTATCGGTGTATGGGCTAGCGAGGGGATGAACTCTGTGGCAAACAAAGGAATAGAGGAGAAAGGAAGAAAGGCTTGGGAAATGTTGAAGAACTTCACATTTGACATATCTCGGCTCTTAACTGATGCAGACAACATCATCTTTCAAGGATACTCATCGGAGGCAAGCTTGTCTGAGGAAGACTCGTCCAAGGAAGAAGAAGAAGAATCTTTTGAGGAAGGATCAGCGTGAAAGACGTTCACCTGGCCATGATCTAATCCTCTATCATTGTTTTCCACCTTTGCACTATTTCAATATCAGCCAATGTAACAAAAATTCAATAGATACAATATTATCTTAAGGCTTCCCATTTTGTTAGCAAGTGAAATGATGCATGTGGCACAAAGCGTTTTTCAAAATCATCATCTGTAAAACGCTCCTTCATATTATAGGATGCATTTCTTATTTGATATGTGTGTATTGCATGAATTCGTCTATTGTTATGAGTCTCGTTCAACCTAAGGAATTCTTTCTCCAAATTCAATCGCCTGCTGAGGCACCTCTCTCTCTCTCTACTCTGATCAAATCCTGGTATTTATAATCTTTCGCATGTCCAAACTGTCTTTAAATTCACCTATCAAACTCAAAGTCTATTACCAAAAGGTTGGCTCGAGTTGAGTACCAAGGCAAAGGACACGGTTAAGCGAGTGCACTTGTCAGGGATTTTTCGAAATAAGGAAGTTTTCACATAGTTCCCACCAGCCCTCTCCTATCTCTACATTACCCCCCACTGCACTACAAACTACCAATAAGTCTAGCCAGTCTGAAAATACGAGCTTTTTCAAAAGAGGAAATATGAATTCTCTTTTGTCGCAACCATTCAAGACCCTACCTTCAACCACTACTATCAAACAGCGCTACCATTTTATCCTTACCCTCATATACCACCTAAATATCTCTCTCAACCCACTTGACATATATTCCACATCCCAGCACCAAATTATCCACCCTACCAGCAAAACACTCAAGCCAACTACCAAAATACATCACCATGCCCTCCGAGGCTTCGCCCCGATGAAAACAAAAGACCAAAAAGAAACTAAACTCCACTAGTCGAATCCCATACTCAATTGTTCAAGAGATTGGAAACTCCTTGCCTTATTGCCCTAGTACCTCAACTGTTCTAGCAAACAGTATGCACACGGAGAGAAACTGACAAAGCAAGGAAAATATTGGTCAAACTCAAAGGCACACATGGCTCACCTCAAAACATTTTGACACCAACATCCAAGGATCATTTTGTTGCACCTGTATACACAGTCACGCCACTTACAATACATGACTGTGACTCAAAGCACTTTCCAACTCGCTCCAAGCATTTAAAAGGCTAGTGAAAGATAATATTGGAAAGACAGAGGTGTAGCATATACTTGTTCACAATAATCAAAACAAGCAAGCTGATTCAACTTGCAAAGGAGAGATAAAAACAAAATGACAAAGCCATCATCATATGACAAACCTGCAGAACCCTGGAGCATTTGGAAGTATGTCTCTATCACTAGCAAAGATAAAGCAAGACGATGAGGTTATTCGAGACACTTACCATAGCAAGGGTTGAGTTGATATAAAGGCACAGGCGAATAGACTTCTTGGAGCTATTGTGGTCGAAGGCTTTGTTGGAGTGATATGAATTCTCATGATAATGACCACAATGAGACGCAACAATCTAAGAACAAATATGATACAGAGTCAACCCACATCGAGTTCAACGGCATGGCAATAAGATATTATCCAACAAGGAAGATTGGTGCAAGGACTATATTGCAACAAATGGTCAACGAGTATGAAAGACGTTGAGAACCTCTTTGAAAGATACATAGCCGTCATGATAGACAAATTCTGAAAGAAAGGATGACAAATACACTCAAGGTCCTGGCATTCGACAATAGCCAACATCCTTTTCTGTCACACAACATAATCTATTCTTTACACAACATCCTAACCACCTTCCATTGACATTCAACTCCTCACCTCCTGCTTAAATAAGCGTTGGTCGTCTGGCTAAAATCCTTGTCTTAACTGCTGCATAAGACACTTAGGCAATCTCTTGTGATATCCATACAATCTATGACAACCTCTAAATTCAAGCGCTAATTCGTCATCCACGGTCTAGGCATTCTCTTAAGCTCATGTGTCATTTTTGCTTCAAGTCTTTGCTAACATGCCCACACTATTTTGTGCATTTCACCACTTTGTTAAGGTTGCCTTGCGCTTGAACACTGAAATCGGTCAAGAATCTGCATTCCAAAAAGTCGAAACGGCCAACCAAGCTGAAAAACACTTTCCCCTACCACAAAGTCTTTTGAACCATCAACATATGATATCAAGAGTACTCGGACAATCCCAATACCGCACAACCTGCATTACACTCACACGAGAATCACAACAAAGAAGTCCAATCACTATACAACCGAAGCTGAGAAAACTCACAACCTCACATTGCACCCAATTCACACGATAAAATAAACTCCCATCTGTCAAGACTTTCAACAACAACCTTAGCAGGCTCAACACAATCAAGGATAGACCTAAAAGACAAAACCTCACGCCTTCGTTCCATTTAGCCCAATCAAATGAAATTGCAACCAGCAGATCACCTACTCCCTTGATACCCATTTCCCAATTCGATCCGACCAGATCTAAACTTATCACTCAAACATTCCCTACCATGACCCTGCAAGACATCCAATATTGAAACATAAAGTGCAGAGTCCGATTGACCAAAGCAAGACGATAGTACAACAAGAACCAACAAAGGGAAACTTTAACCCCCAAACCACAAACACACTTTCTACAAAGGCCAATCCATCAAAAGTTAGCTCCGTAACTTTCAAAAATAACGCATGAACATCCCATCACAATCTAAGTCAAATACAATTTTGGGAAATCTCCAAATCCGGCAAAATCCAAAATCCAACCCCAGTCTGAGTATGCAAAATATCCACATACTCATAGTCATCAATACATCCAATCGTCACACTAAAGGGCGAATGCAGATTTTAGCCAATACATTGGTGTTCAGTGCAATGCAACCACCTTCTCTCGGTGATTTGTCATAAATAATAAACTGGGGCAAAATTTTAGAGGATCACCTCAAAAATTCCAAAAGATGCAAACTTGACACTAGGGCAGAAAATTTTTAGGGGACCTTACAACAGCAACATGATAGCCTCCTTAGCACATCGCATGACATGACAATAGTATTCTACTTGTTACACTTTACTCTTGATGCATCGACTGAGGGTACACAGCCCGATGTCAAATTTTGCACTTTAAATTAGCTGAGGGTACACAGCCCGAGGCATCGATTGAGGTACACAGCCCGATATCGATTTGCATTTAAATTAGCTGAGGATACACAGCCCGAAGCGTCGGTTGAGGGTACATAGCCAGATAATGATTTGCAGTTCAATTAGCTAAGGGTACACAGCCTGAAGCGTCGGTTGAGGGTACACAGCCCGATATCGATTTGCATTTAAATTAGCTGAGGGTACACAGCCCGAAGCATCGGTTGAGGATACACAGCCCGATATTGATTTTCATTTAAATTAGCTGAGGGTACACAGCCCGAAGCGTTGGTTGAGGGTACACAGCCCGATATCGATTTGCATTTAAATTAGCTGAGGGTACACAGCCCGAAGCGTCGGTTGAAGGTACACAGCCCAATGTCAAAACTGACACCGCGGAGGGTACGCAGCCCGATGCAAATTTTGACATTGTAACAGGAAGACAGCCTGGGAGGTAGATAGCCTGTTGAAAGGACAACATGACAAAGGGTGTGCAACCAAAATGAAAGAATGATAGGCAACCTTGCATGAAGAGATACATAACTCAATACGACAGGTGTACAGCCCGACTTGACAAGTACACGTTTGAAGGCAACCTTGCATGAAGAGATACATAACTCAATACAACGGTTGAGGGATGAGACTCTTGCTAGAGAAAGAATGTTGGGCAATTCTAATAAGAATCAAAAACGAAATGCGGAAATAAAGATAAAGAGCGAGACACTACTCGAACTCCCTACGAAATAACTATGGAGAACTCGTTCCATAATACCCTCGTATCGGTGTCAAGGAGGACCTACACTATGCAACTACTCTCGAGTCACACTTGGGACTCGCAAATAGAATGATCGGGTTTTCGGTTCAAGACTCAACTAGGTTCCACTAGTGAATTCAAGCAACCAAGAAAGGGTTTCTTCATAAAAAGAGATAAACTCTATTCATCATTCATAAGATTCAAAGGTAAGCTAATGTTTCAAAGAGGCTAAGTGAAGTATTTATAGGCTTCACTTAGGCATACTAAAAGGTCTAAAATACCCCCAAAGTGGGTTAAAACAAATAAGGCCACGCAGGGCTAAAGTTGGAAGTCCAAGACAAAAGTAATAAAATATCCCGCAACTCGTCACAGGGGGAGGCGGTCCGCCTAGGTAGGGAGGCGGTCCGCCTAGCAGCTTCAGCTTCTCTGGATTTCTCTGAGGCGCTCCGCCTCTTGTCTGAGGCGCTCCGCCTCCTGACTTCCTGCTCTCTGGATTTTGGGAGGCGCCCCGCCTCAGCTGGGAGGCGCTCCGCCTTGTTCTGGAGCCCCTTGGGGTGTCTCATTTTGAGTCTCTTGGGCCTCTCCAAGTGTCCTAAAGGATCCTCCATCCACGACACACCAAAGCATGGTCTTCAAGTTGCTCTCGGGGCCTTCTTCCATACTCTTCCATATCAAGTGAAGATGGGTATCTTGGATCAACTTGGCTTGACTCCGAGTGAATGGTCTTGAGGGGGTTTGGGTCTTATCATCCTCCCCTTCTAGAGAAGATTTCGTCCTCGAAATCGAAGTGTCATTCACGACCTCTTCATCATCATGCACGACCCCTTCATTACCTACATTCAAAGGAACCAAGTCACAAACATTGAAAGTATTAGAAACTTGATACTCACTTGGCAAGTCGACCACATAGGCATTGTTGTTTATCTTCGAGAGCACTTGGAATGGGCCATCTCCCCGGGGTGCCAACTTCCCTTTCCTAAGGTTGGGAAACCTTTCTCTCCGGAAGTGCACCCACACATAGTCACCCTTCTTGAGTTCCACCTTCTTGCGGCCTTTGTTTTTCTTGGAGGCAACCCTAGCATAAGCTTCCTCCAAGTTCTTCTTTGCCTTTGCATGGAGTTCAACCAAAGCCTTGGCTCTAGCTTTACCTTCAAAATTAACAACCATTTCCCTTGGCAAAGGGGTTAGATCAAGGGGAATCAAGGGGTTAAAACCATAGACACACTCGAATGGAGTCATGCCTATCATGCTATGCAATGTGCGATTGTAGGCAAACTCCATAAGAGGTAGACGATCAAACCAAGTCCCGGCCTTACCTCGAGTCATGGCTCTAAGAAGAGCACCCAAGGTTCGGTTTACCACTTCCGTTTGCCCATCGGTTTGGGGGTGGTGGGACGTGGAGAACAAGAGCTTGGTGCCTAAAGCACCCCATAAACACCTCCAAAAATGACTTAGGAACTTAGTGTCCCTATCACTCACTATGGTTTGAGGCACACCATGCAACTTCAAGACATTTTCAATAAACAAAGTTGCCACATGTTGTGCATCATCACATTTCTTGCACGGAATGAAATGAGCCATTTTGGAGAACCTATCCACAACAACATAAATGCTATCATGGCCCCCCCTAGTCCTTGGTAATCCCATCACGAAATCCATTGAGATATCCAACCATGGACTAGTAGGTACGGGGAGAGGGGTATACAACCCATGAGGGTGGGCTTTAGATTTGGCTCGCTTGCACTCAAGGCAATTAGCGCAAAACTTTTCCACATGCACCCTCATCTTTGGCCAATGGAATTGTTCTTGAAGAATGGCCAAAGTCTTTCTTGTGCCAAAATGTCCCATGAGTCCCCCGCAATGTGCCTCATGCACAAGCAACTCCCTCCAAGAGGACTCCGGTATGCACACCCTACCATTTTTGAAGATATAACCATCAACCCATTGGTATTTTTCAACTCTCCCCCCTTTCTCTAGAGTGTCATGGACACTCTTTAGCTTTGGGTCATGAGCATACATCAATTTAATGCTCTCAAAACCCATGAGTTTCGAGGTGAGTGTGGTTGCTAGAGCAAACTTTCTCGAAAGCGCATCCGCCACAACATTGTCCTTCCCTTTCTTGTATTGGATCACATAGGGAAAAGACTCAATGAATTCAACCCACTTGGCATGTCTCTTATTGAGCTTCTCTTGGCCCCTCAAATGCTTGAGCGACTCATGGTCACTCTTGATTACAAACTCACGAGGCCAAAGATAGTGTTGCCAATGGGCAAGGGCTCTCACAAGGGCATACAACTCCTTGTCATATGTAGAATAATTCAAGGAGGCCCCTTTCAACTTCTCACTAAAGTAGGCGATGGGTTTACTATCTTCCCACCCCCGAGGCATCACACTCAACCTCAAATGCCTTTCCAAAGTCGGGCAATTGTAATAGCGGGGCGGTACTCAATCTACTTTTCAACTCTAGGAAGGCCTTCTCTTGAGGCTCTCCCCAAACAAACGGCTGGTCTTTCTTCACCAATTCGGTGAGTGGAGCGGCAATGGAGCTAAAGTCCTTCACAAATCGCCTATAAAAGCTTGCGAGACCATGAAAGCTCCTCACTTGAGTCACTGTAGTAGGAGTAGGCCAATCACGTATGGCCTCTACCTTAGACTCATCCACCTCCACTCCTTGGGCACTCACAACAAACCCAAGGAAGACCACCTTCTCAACACCAAAGGCACACTTTTTAAAATTAGCATAGAGCTTTTCGGCTCTCAACCTTTCAAACACTAGCCTACGGTGTTCAACATGGTCGTCTATTGATTTGCTATAGATCAATATATCGTCAAAATAGACGACCACAAACTTGTTGATGAATGGCTTTAGAACATGGTTCATTAGCCTCATGAAAGTACTAGGTGCATTGGAGAGCCCAAAGGGCATCACCAACCATTCATAGAGACCAAACTTGGTCTTGAATGCGGTTTTTCATTCATCACCCAGTTTCATCCGGATTTGATGGTAGCCAGACCTAAGGTCAATTTTGCTAAACACACATGAACCGCTCAATTCATCTAACATATCATCAAGTCGGGGAATAGGATGACGGTACTTTACCGTTATTTTGTTCACGGCCCGACAATCAACACACATTCTCCAAGTGCCGTCCTTCTTGGGAACAAGGATCACGGGCACGGCACAAGGACTCAAGCTTTCCCTCACCAAGCCTTTAGTGAGCAATTCATCAACTTGCTTTTGCAACTCCCTTGTATCCTCCGGGTTGCTCCTATAGGCCGGTTTGTTCGGGATTTGGGATCCCGGGACAAAGTCTATTTGATGCTCAATGCCCCTCAAAGGAGGCAATCCATCCGGCATTTCATCCGGGAACATGTCACCAAAATCCTTCAAAACATTCTCAAACACACTAGGCAAAGGGTTAGAAGAAAGATCACAATTAGAGTTTAGAACCATACCTTTGTGCACTAGGCATATGAGAAGCTTGTTGCCATCATTTCCTTTTAGGACCTCGCCCGGTTGCATCATGGCACATATGCCACCGGTGGAAGTAGGTGGGATTGCCACCAAGCTTTTGGACAAAGGGCTAGTCTCAACAACCGACTTAGCCTTTGCCACTTCTTTCAACTCCCGCATCCGTTTGTAATCATCGCTCACTTGTTTGGGAGTCATGGGTGGGAGCACAAACTTTTTCCCCTCATGTGTCACCGTATAGGTGTTGGCATGACCATTATGAACCACACGTCGATCAAATTGCCAAGGCCTACCAAAGAGTAGGTGGCATGCTTGCATAGGCACGACATCGAACATGTGCTCATCCACATAGTTCCCGATCTTGAATTTGATCAAACATTGTTTAACCACCCTCAACTCACCACACTCACTAAGCCATTGAAGCTTATAAGGATTTGGGTGTTTCAAGGTAGGTATTTTCAATTGGGTAACTAGTGTTTGGCTAATAACATTAGCACAACTTCCCGAATCAATGATCATAGAGCAAAGGAGTCCCATGACTCGGCATTTGGAGTGAAAGAGGTTCTCTCTTTGTAAGGTCTCAACATCCTCTACACACATGGCTCCTAGGCTTCTCCTCACAACAAGGAAGGCATGGGAATCATCATCTTCTTCCTTGGCAATCTCCCCATCATCTCCTTCCTCCTCACCCTCTACTCCCTCTTCTCCTCCCTCCTCGGGCTCACTATCTTGCTCATAGACCAAGTCACCAACAAGAACCATAGTTTTCCGGGTCGGGCAATCCTTAGAGAGATGACCATAACCCTTACACTTAAAGCATTGAGTAGAAGAAGAGATTGGATTACTCAATTGAGTTCTAGAATTACCTCTCACGGGTTGTGTAGACCTTTCAAAAGGCTTCTTCACATCCTTGCTAGCACTTGCACTTGGGAATTTGGCATTCGTTGTGGGGGCTTTCCAATCCTTTGGTTTGTTCATGGAAGTAGAAGTGTTGCTCTTGTAACGGTTGGACTTCTCTTTCTCAAGCCATTGCTCGGCTTGGATAGCGGCATCAAGAACCTCTTGAAGTGATAGATAAGCACGCAATCTCAATTGTGAAGCTATACCATAGCTCAACCCATTCATGAAACAGATCACGGCTTGCTCCTCATCCTCGGTGTCCATATCCAAAGCCTTTCGAGTTCTTTCAAACTGATCATAATATTCATGCACCGTCTTGACACCTTGCTTCAACTCATAAAGCTTCTTGAGTTGCTCTTGACGATATCGAGGAGTGATGTACTTGATACTCATGATACCCTTCAAGTCGATCCAACCCACATTCATGGGGATTCCCGCCCTTCTCCTTGATCTCTTGACGGATTCCCACCAAGTAGATGCATAGGATTCAAAGGATGAAATAGCATAGGTGCCTTTCTTCTCATCGGACATCTCGTTTGTGTCAAACAATCTTTCCATTTGTAGCACCCATTCAATGTAAGCATTCGGATCACAATTCCCTTTGAAGGTTGGGAGATTAAGCTTCACACTATTGAAGTTGGTGTTGTCACGACCCCCACGGAACGGCTCCGGTTGGCCCCCATAATGATCTTCATTCACACCATACTCCCTCCGCGCATTCCCTCCAACATATCCCATAGGTGGCCCTCGACCTCGGCCCCTACCACGATCCACATTACGACCCCAATTCATACCTCGTCTCGGTTGAAAGTGATCATCAAGCCCATACATATCATCACCATATTCGGCTTCCTCCCCTTCTTGAGCCTCATCGACTTGCTCAAGAGGTTGCACATTTCGGATGGGTCTTGGTAATGGAACGTCTCTTGGGGGATTATCCAAGATACGGGGAATGCCCGTTCGTTCAATTCTCTCCCGGTCCTCCTTTACCCGTTGTTGATTGAACAACTCAATGACATGGCTTACTTGTTCCGGGGTAAAGTTAGGAGTACTTGAGACTTCACCGGTCTCAATTGGGACACTCGGGGTCCCTTTTCAATTGGGACACTCGGGGCCCCTTGGTCACCTTGGGTACTTGAGGCACCCTTTTCAAGTGACTCAATCCTTTGAGTCATGACGTCCATCTTGGCAAGAATGCTAGCCAAGGCATCCTTGATGAAATCTTGACCCTCGTTGGCCATTGTACCTACAAAGAAAGAAACAAGAGTTAGTCAAAACACCTCACTCGCTCCCTCACAAGTTTTCACTCGGATCACTCGTATGGTGGTGAGCTATTTCACTCTTGCTTGAACTCAAAGTTTCATGAAGTTGAATAGTAAACCTAAACTTAATCACTCGACTCGAAAGCCCAATGCACTCCGGGGTGAGTGGAGTTAATAGGACTCGATTGGAACGCTAAGCACTTTGAGTGAGGACTTGAGTCAAAAGGCACTACGGGTCTTCTTTGAGTTCTAGTCTCCTCTCTAAGGCACGATGATCCTAATTAGCTCGAAGTAATTAGTACTAATCAAGTAGGATTATACTCTAATAGCACCAATTAGAAGCAATGCAAACAACAAAACATGAAAACCTAGAAGAAACTACCCAATTCCCAACGTTCAGGAAGTAGGCGCCCCGCCTCAGCTGGTGGGCGGTCCGCCCAGGGTAAAATGCCAGGTGGAGGCGCTCCGCCTCAGCAGGGAGGCGCTCCGCCTCAGCAATTTCTAGAGAGGTCACAGACTTGAGGCGCTCCGCCTCAGAATATAGGCGCTCCACCTCTGCAACCTTCAGCACAGTTCAACAACGTGTTTTCTTGGTTTTTCACCCAACAATTCAACTAATCAAACGTTGTTTTAGCAATTCAAAGGTACCCAAATGTTGTATTAGTCACAAAGATCAAACCCCAACAACTTTTATCAAACCCCAATCGAAAACAAACAATCCACCATGATCATCTTCTTCAAAGCTAGGGTTTCAAAATTTTCAAATTCTCATAGGGTTTCAAATCTTCAATTCATGCAATACAACTCCAAATTGGGTGTTTAAGGTACCAAAAGAACGGGAATCACACAAGGACCAAACCCCAATATCAAGTTCTCAATCCAATGTCATTCCAACCAAAGAATCAATCAAAAGTCATCAAGAACAAGTTCATCAAGGGTTTAAAGGGGTTTTGGGGTTTTGATTTTCAATCTTCACCAATCCAAGTGTTTTTGGTACCCAAACGACGGGATTTCAACCACGATCAAGAATCTATAACACCCATATCATGAATCATTCAAACCAACAAGTTACACCAAATTTTTAGATTTTCAATTTTTCAATTTTTTTGTAGTTTTCTTCCTTTAATAACAACAAACAAGAACCTAAGATAGAAACTAACCTAGGCACGAAGAATCAAGGGTCGGGGGTTTGTAGAAACAAAACCCGAGCCTCGCTCTGATACAAAGATGATAAGAATCAAAAACGAAATGCGGAAATAAAGATAAAGAGCGAGACACTACTCGAACTCCCTACGAAGTAACTATGGAGAACTCGTTCCATAATACCCTCGTATCGGTGTCAAGGAGGACCTACAATATGCAACTACCCTCGAGTCACACTTGGGACTCGCAAATAGAATGATCGGGTTTTCGGTTCAAGACTCAACTAGGTTCCACTAGTGAATTCAAGCAACCAAGAAAGGGTTTCTTCATAAAAAGAGATAAACTCTATTCATCATTCATAAGATTCAAAGGTAAGCTAATGTTTCAAAGAGGCTAAGTGAAGTATTTATAGGCTTCACTTAGGCATACTAAAAGGTCTAAAATACCCCCCAAAGTGGGTTAAAACAAATAAGGCCACGCAGGGCTAAAGTTGGAAGTCCAAGACAAAAGTAATAAAATATCCCGCAACTCGTCACAGGGGGAGGCGGTCCGCCTAGGTAGGGAGGCGGTCCGCCTAGCAGCTTCAGCTTCTCTGGATTTCTCTGAGGTGCTCCGCCTCTTGTCTGAGGCGCTCCGCCTCCTGACTTCCTGCTCTCTGGATTTTGGGAGGCGCCCCGCCTCAGCTGGGAGGCGCTCCGCCTTGTTCTGGAGCCCCTTGGGGTGTCTCATTTTGAGTCTCTTGGGCCTCTCCAAGTGTCCTAAAGGATCCTCCATCCACGGCACACCAAAGCATGGTCTTCAAGTTGCTCTCGGGGCCTTCTTCCATACTCTTCCATATCAATTGAAGATGGGTATCTTGGATCAACTTGGCTTGACTCCGAGTGAATGGTCTTGAGGGACTTGACAAGTACACGTTTGAAGGCAACCTTGCATGAAGAGATACATAACTCAATACAACGGTTGAGGGATGAGACTCTTGCTAGAGAAAGAATGTTGGGCAATTCCCAACCCTTGGGCAATCCCCAAGGAGATGTTCCATTCCTAAAGCCTCGGAGAAACATTGCACCTCTTGAGCAAGTTGATGAAGCTCAAGAAGGGGTGGGCCTCGGACTTGATGATGATTACTTTGATGCTCCCTATCCAAATAGGAGAGCGATGAATGGAGGCCGAGGCGTAGATAGAGGTCGTGGGCGAGGTCGAGGACCTCCAAGAGCTTACATGGGGAGAAACTTGGGAAGGGAATATGATGATGTTGATGACAACTATTGGGTTCAACCGGAACCAAACCGAGGGGGTCGTGACACTAATCTCAATAGTGTCAAGATCACTATCCCTCCTTTCAAAGGGGCTAGTGATCCGGAAGCATTTCTTGAATGGAAGGTCCAATTGGAGCGGGTCTTTGACACGAATGATATGACCGAGGAGAAGAAGGTCACTTATGCTATATCTTCATTTGAGTCCTATTCCTCTACTTGGTAGGAATCTATCAAGCGATCAAGGAGAAGACTTGGGTTGCGGGTGAACATCACTTGGGAAGAGTTGAGAGAAGTTATGAATAACAAGTATGTGACTCCCAAGTATCAACAAGAGCAACTCAAACGGCTCTATGAATTGAAGCAAGGTTACAAGTCCGTTGATGAGTATTTCAACGACTTTGAGAAAAACCGGATGGCTCTTGATATGGAAACGGAAGATGAGGAACAAGCTATCATCCGTTTCAAAAGTGGTTTGAGTAGGGAGATTGCCTCCCAATTGAGACTTCACATCTTCCACTCTTTACAAGATGTTTGTGATGCTGCGGTTGAAGCTGAGAAGTGGCTCAAAGAAGAAAAGGCTCCTCGCTATAGGAGTACTACCACTACCACTTCATCAACTCGCACCAAAGAATGGAAAATCCCATATGCTAGTGGAGCAAGTGGGAGTCGAGAAGTGAAGAAGCCTTTTGAAAAGGCCACCCCGAGAAGCGACCACAAAGAGGTTGGAGGTATTTCTAAAACTACTTTAAATACTCCTTCTTCTTCTTCTTTCCAATGTCATAAATGTAAGTGTTACGGACACTTTGCCAAAGAGTGCCCTACCCGGAAAACAATGATTGTGAAGGATGATGGGTTGGTCTATGAGGGTGAAACTGAGTCTGAGGGTGAAGTTGAAGATGAGAGTGAGGAAGTTGAGGGTGAGGAGAGAGCGACGGAGGGGGATGATCCTAATATGTTCCTTGTGGTGCGTCGCATTTTGGGAACCATGTTGAGTGAGGAGAGGGAAGATGAACAAAGGGAGAACTTGTTCCATGCCCGGTGTAGAGTGAAGGGGTAAGTTTGTTCCATGATCATTGACTCGGGTAGTTGTGCAAATGTGGTGAGCCAATCCTTGGTCTCACATTTGAAGTTGACTACCATTAAACACCCGAGCCCCTACCGTTTGCAATGGCTAAGTGAGTGTGGGGAGTTAAGGGTAGTGAAGCAAGTCTTGATTAGATTCAAGATTGGGAACTATCAAGATGAACACATGTTTGACGTAGTGCCAATGCAAGCTTGCCACCTTTTGTTTGGAAGGCCTTGGCAATACGACAAACAAGTGGTTCATGATGGCCGGGCCAACACTTACACAGTTAGACATGAGGGAAAGAGGTTTGTGCTTACGCCTTTGACCCCGAAGCAAGTAAGTGAAGACTATCGGCGCATGAAAGAGTTGAGGGAAGCGGCTAAGGCCAAGTCCCCGGTTGTGGCCAAACCTTTGGCCGAGACTCCACCATCTTCCACCGGTCACATGTGTGCCATGATGCAACCGGGTGAATATTTGAGAGGTAATGATGGCACCAAGATGCTCATATTCCTAGTGCACAAAGGTATGGTTTTAAATTCCGAAAGTGATTATTTATCTAACCCTAACCCTTTGCCTAGTGCCTATGACAATGTTTTGAAGGTCTTTGAGGACATGTTCCCGGATGAGATGCCGGATGGATTACCGCCTTTGAGGGGTATTGAACATCAAATTGACTTTGTCCCGGGATCTCAAATCCCCAACAAGCCGGCATATAGAAGTAATCCCGAGGACACAAGGGAGTTACAAAAGCAAATTGATGAATTGCTTACCAAAGGCTTGGTGAGGGAAAGCTTGAGTCCTTGTGCCGTGCCCATGATCCTCGTTCCAAAGAAGGATGGCACTTGGAGGATGTGTGTGGATTGTCGAGCGGTCAACAAGATCACGGTAAAGTATCGACATCCCATACCTCATTTGGATGATATGCTAGATGAGCTTAGTGGTTCTAGTGTCTTCTCTAAAATAGACCTTAGGTCCGGCTACCATCAAATCCGGATGAAACCCGGAGACGAATGGAAAACCACATTCAAGACCAAGTTTGGTCTATATGAATGGTTGGTGATGCCCTTCGGCCTCTCCAACGCACCTACCACTTTCATGAGACTAATGAACCACGTGCTTAAGCCATTCATCAACAAATTCGTGGTCGTCTACTTTGATGACATATTGATTTATAGCAAGTCAATAGACGACCATGTGGGCCACTTGAGTCAAGTGCTTGAAGTGCTACGAGCCGAAAAGCTCTATGCCAACTTTAAGAAGTGTGCCTTTTGTGTTGAAAAGGTTGTCTTTTTGGGCTTTGTTGTTAGTGTCAATGGTGTGGAAGTTGATGAGTCCAAAGTTGAAGCCATTAGAGATTGGCCTACTCCTACCACCGTTTCTCATGTGAGGAGTTTCGATGGCCTTGCTAGTTTCTATAGGCGCTTTGTTAGAGACTTTAGCACCATTGCCGCACCACTCACCGAGTTGGTGAAGAAAGATAAATCCTTTGTGTGGGGAGAGCCTCAAGAGAGAGCTTTCCAAGAATTGAAAAGTAGGTTGAGTACCGCCCCCTTGCTACAATTGCCCGACTTCGGGAAGGCTTTTGAGGTTGAGTGTGATGCCTCGGGGGTGGGAATTGGGGGTGTTCTCATGCAAGAAGGGAAACCCGTTGCCTACTTTAGTGAGAAGTTGAAGGGCGCAACCTTGAATTACTCCACGTATGACAAGGAGTTGTATGCCCTCGTGAGAGCTTTAGCCCATTGGCAACACTATCTATGGCCTTGGGAATTTGTGATCAAGAGTGACCATGAGTCACTCAAGCATCTAAGAGGACAAGAGAAGTTGAACAAAAGACATGCCAAGTGGGTGGAGTTCATTGAGTCTTTTCCCTATGTAATTCATTACAAGAAGGGCAAGGACAATATTGTAGCCGATGCGCTTTCTAGGAAGTTCGCCCTTGCTACCACTCTTGCTTCTAGACTTATGGGTTTTGAGAGTATAAAATCTTTGTATGAACATGACCCAAAGTTCAAGAGCATTCATGATGCTCTAGTGAGTGGGAAGCGGATGGAGAAGTACCAATGGGTAGATGGCTACATTTTCAAGAAAGGGAGAGTATGTGTCCCCGAGTCCTCTTGGCGAGAATTGCTAGTGCGTGAAGCACATTGTGGAGGCTTGATGGGTCACTTTGGGAGGGATAAGACTTTGGCTATTCTTATGGAGCAATTCCATTGGCATAAGATGGGGTTGCATGTTGAGCGGCTATGCAATGCTTGTTTAGATTGCAAGCACGCCAAGTCTAAGTCGAATTCCCATGGCTTGTATACTCCTTTGCCTATTCCTACTAGACCGTGGATGGACATTTCGATGGATTTTGTTATGGGATTGCCACGGTCTAGAGGGGGGACATGATAGCATTTATGTTGTCGTGGATAGGTTCTCCAAAATGGCTCACTTCATTCCTTGTAAAAAGAGTAGTGACGCACACCATGTAGCTTCTTTGTTCATTGATAATGTGTTAAAATTGCATGGCGTGCCTCAAACCATTGTGAGTGATAGAGACACTAAGTTCCTAAGCCATTTTTGGAGATGCTTGTGGGGTGCCCTTGGCACCAAATTGTTGTTCTCTATGTCCCACCACCCTCAAACGGATGGTCAAACCGAGGTGGTGAACTGAACCTTGGGGTCTCTTCTTAGAGCTATGACCCGAGGTAAGGCCGGGACTTGGGTGGAGAAGTTACCACTCATGGAGTTTGCATATAACCGCACCTTGCATAGAATGATTGGCATGACTCCATTTGAGTGCGTTTATGATTTTAATCCTTTGATTCCACTTGATCTTACCCCTTTTCCAAGGGAAATGGTTGTTAATGTTTAAGGTACAAACCGAGCTAAGGCCTTGATGGAACTCCATGCCAAAGCAAAGAAGAACTTGGAGGAAGCTTATGAAAAGCTAGCCACCAAGAAGAACAAGGGGAGGAAGAAGGTGGAATTCAAGAAAGGAGATTGGGTGTGGGTGCACTTCCGGAAAGAAAGATTTCCAAGCATTCGAAAAGGGAAGTTGGCACCCCAAGGAGATGGCCCGTTCCAAGTGATATCCAAGATCAACAACAATGCCTATGTGATTGATCTACCCGGTGAGTACAATGTTTCAAATACTTTCAATGTTAGTGACTTGGCTCCTTGTGATGTAGGTGATGCGGTGGAGGATGACGCCTTAATTTCAAGGACGAAATCTTCTCAAGAAAGGGAGGATGATGCCGGGCAAACTAGCTCGAGACCCTTTACGAGAAGCCAAGCCTAAGCTATCCATGACGCTCACCTACACTTGGTTTGGAGAGGCGTGGATGATATGATCTCGGGAGAGGACTTAAAGACAATACATTGGAGCTCAATCAATGTTTAAACAGGGCAGAAAACAGTGCAGGAAGCAGGGGAGCAAAACAGGGCAAAACAGGGGAACACCTGCTGAGCTTACTGCCTGACGGAGGGAATTTTCTCTTCGCGATCGCGTGCACACCTTCGAGATCGCGAAGGGCTTTTGTTTGGTCTTCGCCTTCGCGTGACATAGTGCGCGATCGCGCGCCTCAGCTTTTAAGTTCTCCATGCGATCGCATTACTTCTTGCGCGATCGCGCAGAGAACTTGAGGGACAGCGAACCAGAATCTGTAAACAATTGTATTGGGGTGTTATAAATACACCCCTACTTCATTTATTGCCTTTTTACCTTACTTTGAACACAAAACATTAATGAGCATTGCTCTTGAACACTTGTAAACCTTTTGGCTTGAAATCAATTGGATGAATCCAAGTTGCTCTTCAATCCATCATCTATCATTCTATTTGCTTGAGCCTCGTGTCTCTTGAGGATAGTTGCTTAGCGCAGGTGATTCTTTCCAATCGTTTGGGGGTGTAACGGAACAAGTTCTCCGTTGCTACTCGAACTTTAGTGTGAGTCTCGTCTCGTTTTTATCTCTTTATCGCTTTCGTAGGTTTATCCTGCATCAATATCACAGCCATGAGATCGGCTGACGATACCTCGGGCACTGCAATACCCTTCTCTCCATTTCCAACCATTGCACCTGCACAAATCGAAGACTAAAAAAAATGTTAAGGTTAGAAATCACCTCTCACACTCCCTCACTTTGTTTTTGGTGGAGCTCAAGTCCACTCAAATTTTGGGTAAGGTTTTGGTCACTCAAGGAACTTGTCAGCAGTGGCTTCGTCGGATTGATCAATGTCCTCTGAGATCCTTTAAGATCGACAATAGTCACTATCTCCACAGGAAGAGTGAAGTGATGTTCGACTCGATGGAACGGACGATGTTTTAACTGCGCTCGGAAAGTCAAAGAATTGTACGAAATATGGACTTCGATCACCCCTCGCACGAGTTTCTATAAGCTCAAACAAATTAGTACGACCTCGATTAGAACAAATTACTCCAGAGATCAACTACGAGATTTATCGATCACAAAGAAAAGCGAGAACCTAGGAGAATCTACCTTTTGATTCCTCTTTTAGAATCCCCGGACACGTCACCTCTATATGGACAAAAGTGGTCCCTCCTTGGTACGAATTAGGGTTTAACCTTATCCACATTCTTTTTTCGTGCCGACAAATTTTTCACCTGGGTTTTTGGCACGGCGTCTTTTTCCTTTCTTCTTCAATGGAACAGTGAACTAGACTCCGGTGTACGGACAACTTTTAAACCTTTGTTCACAGTCCACGAAAACAAAATTCAGCTCAAGATTTAGGTTTTCTCCGGTAACTCAATGTCAGAGAAATTTCAAGTTCCTAGCCAAGCCAAGAACAGCTTATATCGTCGTCTGTACACTGTTACAATGTAACAATTTTCCGGCGTACGGACGGTGGCTCAAACACAGAACTTCAGAATTTAAGCTGAAAAATCAACCCAAGTCAGGCTACAACCACCAATATTCGATAACAACAACCAAAACTCACTAGGGTTTCAAACAACCACCACCACGTCCGAAACAGTACGAAACTCACCGAGAAACCCTTGTCGTTAAACAACGTACGGCAAGTGCTTGTTTGATTCCTTAAGCGATGGTGATCATGAATCCGTAGTTGTTTAATCCAAACAATCAACAATCAAACAAAAAATTTTGAATTTTCTTCTTTTCACTCTTTTTTTTTTTTTTTGGTAAAATGGAAACACCAACAGTAATAACACACAATAACAAAAACAATAACACGAAAATGGAAACAAAAAGACACAAATGCATGAGATAAAGACGAACAGGATTTGGGGTTGTAAGAACAAGCCTAAACCATGCTCTAATACCAAGATGGTGCAGGCTAATCGGAGATAAGCTTAGCACCCGAAGACAAAACAGCGGAAAACAAAAGATAGAAGCTTGACACAGTTTTGTTGCTTGAACAGCACCAAGGAATTGGCCTCGGTACGATTCAAGTAGATGGAAAGAGCACCTAAGCTATGCAAGAATCCTCAAGAGAACAATGTCTCTTGCAAACTGAATAATCAAAGAGGAATTGTTCAACCGAAGTCACCGAAAGTGATAAGAATCAAACGCGGAAAGTAGAAGGATAAGAACGAGACATAACTCGATCTCTAATCCCAAGTAGCAACGGAGAACTTGTTCCGTTACACCCTGAGATAAGGACAAGAACACCTACGCTAAGAAACTACCCTCGAGCTAACGTGAGCACGCAAGTAGAATTGTCGGGGGGGGGGGGAAAGGAAGTCATCTAGATTTGCTAGAAGAACAACAAGTCCCATAAACAAGGTTTCATTCAATTCCAAGAGCTATGCTCATGTTCAATATTCATCAATCATAAACTAAGTTCAAAATAGGCTAAGCATGGCTATTTATAGTGTTTCCCAAGCTTGCACAATGACTAAAATACCCTTACTAATTAGGTTCACAAAATAGGCCACGTAGGGCAAAACGGTAAAAGAAACATAGGCTTTCACAGCTGAGAGGGGCGCCTGGGGGCTGGGAGGGGCACCTGGAATGGTCTTTAGCTGGGCGCACAAGCTGCGAGGGGTGCCTGGGTCAGGCGGGGCGCCTGGCTAGGCGGGCGCCTGGCTGGGTGGCCCGCCTGTGCATTTTGCATCTCCTATGCAGCGTGTTGGCCAGGCGGGGCGCCCGGGCTAGGCGGGGCGCCTAGCTCTGCAGTGCCTCCTTCTTCCTTAGGTGTGAGGCCTTGTGAGATCACCCGGAATGGCTTCCACTCGCTTCCTTCTTCGAGGCCTCTCTTCACCAAGTGTAAGTGGACTCCTTGGATCTCCTTAGCTTGGCTCCGTGTAAAGGGTCTTGTGGGGGTTTGGTTCTTATCATCCTCCCCTTCTTGAGAAGATTTCGTCCTCGAAATTGAGGCATCATCATCCACGACCTCGTCATCACCTACATCCAAAGGAACCAAGTCACAAACATTGAAAGTATTAGAGACTTGATACTCATTTGGCAAGTCGACCACATAGGCATTGTTGTTTATCTTCGAGAGCACTTGGAATGGGCCATCTCCACGGGGTGCCAACTTCCCTTTCCGAAGGTTTGGAAACCTTTCTTTTCGGAAGTACACCCACACATAGTCACCCTTCTTGAGTTCCACCTTCTTGCGTCCTTTGTTTTTCTTTGAGGCAACCTTTGCATAGGCCTCCTCCAAATTCTGCTTTGCCTTTGCATGGAGTTCAACCAAAGCCTTGGCTCTAGCTTTACCTTCAAAATGAACAACCATTTCCTTTGGCAAAGGGGTTAGATCAAGGGGAATCAAGGGGTTAAAACCATAGACGCACTCAAAGGGAGTCATGCCAATCATGCTATGCAATGTGCGATTATAGGCAAACTCCATAAGAGGCAAACGGTCAATCCAAGTCCCGGCCTTACCTCGGGTCATGGCTCTAAGAAGAGCACCCAAAGTTCGGTTTACCACCTCGGTTGCCAATCCGTTTGTGGAAGGTGGGACGTGGAGAACAAGAGCTTGGGGCCTAAAGCACCCCATAAACTCCTCCAAAAATGGCTTAGGAACTTAGTGTCCCTATCACTCACTATAGTTTGAGGCACACCATGCAACTTCAAAACATTATCAATAAACAAAGTAGCAACATGTAGTGCATCATCACATTTCTTGCATGGAATGAAATGAGCCATTTTGGAGAACCTATCCACAACAACATAAATGCTATCATGGACCCCCCTAGTCCTTGGTAATCCCATAACAAAGTCCATCGAGATATCTAACCACGGACTAGTAGGTACGGGGAGAGGGGTATACAACCCATGGGTTGGGCTTTGGATTTAGCACGCTTGCACTCAAGGCAATTGTTGCAAAACTTTTCCACTTGCACCCCCATCTTTGGCCAATGAAATTGTTCTTTAAGAATATCCAAAGTCTTTCTTGTGCCAAAATGACCCATGAGTCCCCCGCAATGTGCCTCATGCACAAGCAACTCCCTCCAAGAGGACTCGGGTATGCACACTCTACCATTTTTAAAGATATATCCATTAACCCATTGGTATTTCTCTACTCTCTCCCCTTTCTCTAGAGCGTCATGGACACTCTTTAGCTTCGGATTATGAACATACATCAATTTAATGCTCTCAAATCCCATGAGCTTAGAGGTGAGAGTGGTGGCTAGAGCGAACTTTCTAGAAAGCGCATCCGCCACAACATTGTCTTTCCCTTTCTTGTATTGGATAACATAGGGAAAAGACACAATGAATTCAACCCACTTGGCATGCCTTTTGTTTAGCTTCTCTTGGCCTCTTAAATGCTTGAGTGACTCATGGTCACTCTTGATTACAAATTCTCGAGGCCAAAGGTAGTGTTGCCAATGGGCAAGGGCCCTCACAAAGGCATACAACTCCTTGTCATACGTAGAGTAATTCAAGGAGGCCCCTTTCAATTTTTCACTAAAGTAGGCGATGGGTTTGTTATCTTGCATTAAAACACCACCAATTCCCACCCTCGAGGCATCACATTCAACCTCAAATGCCTTTCCAAAGTCGGGCAATTGCAATAGAGGGGCGGTACTCAACCTACTTTTCAATTCTTGGAAGGCCTTCTCTTGAGGCTCTCCCCAAACAAAAGGTTGGTCCTTCTTCACCAATTCGGTGAGTGGAGCGGCAATGGAGCTAAAGTCTTTCACAAATCGTCTATAAAAGTTAGCAAGACCATGAAAGCTCCTCACTTGAGTCACCGTAGTAGGAGTAGGCCAATCACGTATGGCCTCTACTTTAGACTCATCCACCTCCACTCCTTGGACACTCACAACAAACCCAAGGAAGACTACCTTCTCAACACCAAAGGCACACTTTTTAAAATTAGCATAGAGCTTTTCGGCTCTCAACTTTTCAAGCACTTGCCTAAGGTGATCAACATGGTCGTCTATTGATTTGCTATAGATCAATATATCGTCAAAGTAGACGACCACAAACTTGTTGATGAATGGCTTTAGAACATGGTTCATTAGCCTCATGAAAGTACTAGGTGCATTGGAGAGCCCAAAGGGCATCACCAACCATTCGTAGAGGCCAAACTTGGTCTTGAATGCGGTTTTCCATTCATCACCGAGTTTCATCCGGATTTGATGGTAGCCGGACCTAAGGTTAATTTTTCTAAACACACATGAACCACTTAATTCATCTTACATATCATCAGGTCGAGGAATGGGATGACGGTACTTTACCGTTATTTTGTTCATGGCCCGACAATCAACACACATCCTCCAAGTGCACAAGGATAACGGGTACGGCACAAGGACTCAAGCTTTCCCTCACCAAGCCTTTAGTGAGCAATTCATCAACTTGCTTTTGCAATTCTCTTGTATCCTCCGGATTGCTCCGATAAGCTGGCTTGTTTGGGATTTGGGATCCCGGGACAAAGTCGATTTGGTGTTCAATACCCCCTCAAAGGAGGTAATCTATCCGGCATCTCATCCAGGAACATGTCCCCAAAATCCTTCAAGGCATTCTCAAACACACTAGGCAAAGGGTTAGTCGAAAAATCACAATTAGAGTTAAGGATCATACCTTTGTGCACTGGGCATAGGAGAAACTTGGTGCCATCATTTCCTCTTAGGATCTCGCCCGGTTGCATCATGGCACATATGCCACCGGTAGAAGAAGAAGGTGGGATTGCCACCATGCTTTTGGACAAAGGGCTAGTCTCAATGATTGACTTGGCCTTTGCCGCCTCCCTCAACTCCCTCATCCGATTGTAGTCATCACTCACTTGTTTGGGAGTTAGGGGCTTCAACACAAATTTCCTTCCTTCATGTTGGAGCGTGTAAGTGTTGACACGCCCATCATGAACCGCTTGTCGATCAAATTGCCAAGGCCTCCCAAAGAGAAGGTGGCAAGCTTGCATGGGCACCACGTCGAACAAGTGTTCGTCCACATAACTACCCATTGTAAACTTGATCATTGCTTGCTTCACTACTTTTAGCTCCCCACATTCACTAAGCCATTGCAATCGATATGGCTTGGGGTGTTTCACGGTAGGCAATTTCAATTGGGCTATAAGAGATTGACTCACAACATTAGCACAACTTCCCGAGTCAATGATCATAGAGCATACAACACCCTTGACACGACACCTAGCATGGAAAAGATTTTCTCTTTGAAAGGTTTCGCTATCCTCCACAATCATAGCTCCTAAGCTCCTCCTCACTACTAGAAAAGTATGAGGTTCCTCATCCTCCACCGTGTCATCTTGACCATCCTCCTCTACTCCCTCATCTCCCTCTACTCCCTCATCTTCCTCCGGTTCACTCTCTTGTTCATATGCATTTTCACCAACAATAACCATGGTCCTCTTCGTAGGACACTCCTTAGCAAAGTGTCCATACCCCTTGCATTTGTGACATTGAATTGAAGAAGAAGTAGGAGTATTCAATTGGGTTTTAGAATTACCTCCAACATTGGGTGTGTACTTCTCAAACGGCTTCTTCATATCTTTGTTAGCACTTGCTCCACTAGGGCCACTTGCATTTGTGAATCTTGCATTGGAAGTAGAATTTTTCCATTCCTTTGACTTGTTCATGGAAATAGAAGTGTTGCTCTTGTAACGGTTGGACTTTTCTTTCTCAAGCCATTGCTCGGCTTGAATAGCGGCATCAAGGACTTCTTGAAGTGAAAGATAAGCATGCAATCTCAATTTTAAAGCTATACCATAGCTCAAACCATTCATGAAACGGATCACGGCTTGCTCCTCATCTTCGGTGTCCATATCCAAGGCCATTCGAGTTCTTTCAAACTCATCATAATATTCATGCACAGTCTTGACACCTTGCTTCAACTCATAAAGTTTCTTGAGTTGCTCTTGACGATATCTAGGAGTGATGTACTTGATACTCATGATACCCTTCAAGTCATTCCAACCCACATTCACGGGGATTCCCGCTCTCCTCCTTAATCTCTTGACGGATTCCCACCAAGTAGATGCATAGGATTCAAAGGATGAAATAGCATAAGTGCCTTTCTTCTCATCGGTCATCTCATTTATGTCAAACAATCTTTCCATGAGTAGCACCCATTCAATGTAAGCCTCCGGATCACAATTTCCTTTAAAGGTTGGGAGATTAAGCTTCACACTATTGAGGTTGGTGTTGTCACGACCCCCACGGAAAGGCTCCGATTGGCCCCCATAGTGATCTTCATTCACACCATACTCCCTTCTAGCATTCCCACCAACATACCCCATAGGTGGCCCTCGACCTCGGCCCCGACCTCTATCTACATTTCGACCCCAATTCATACCTAGCCTCGGTTGAAAGTGATCATCAAACCCATACATGTCATCACCATAATCGGCTTCGTCCCCTTCTTGAGCTTCATCAGCTTGCTCAAGAGGTTGCACATTTCGGATGGGTCTTGGTAGTGGAATGTTTCTTGGGGGATTGTCCAAGATACAGGGAATGCCCGTTCGTTGGGTATTGCCCAACACTTGATCAATTCTCTCTCGATCCTCCTTTACCCGTTGTTGATTGAGCAATTCAATAACATGGCTAACTTGCTCCGGGGTAAAGTTAGGAGTACTTGAGACTTCAACTTGGACACTCGGGGTCCCTTTCTCAACTTGGACACTCGGGGTCCCTTTCTCCGATTGGACATTGGAAGTCCCTTGCTCAACTAGAGCACTTGAGTTTACCCTCTCAAGGCTTTCAATCCTCAAGTTCATACTATCCAACTTGGCAAGGATAGTAGCAAGGGCACTCTTAGAAAAATCTTCTCCTTCGGTAGACATTGTACCTACACAAGTAACAAACATTAGCAAAACAATCTCACACACTCCCGAACTTGTGTTCACTCGGATCACTCGTTTAGTGGTGGTGGATATTTCACTCGACTTGTAGTCCAAAAGCTTCACGTAGATGAATATCAATCCCTCAACTTAACCAAACTATTCACGAGTCAAGCACACTCCGGGGTGAGTGGAGTTAATGGGACTCAATGAACGTTAGGCACTTTGAAGTGAGGACTTGAGTTAAAAGATTCTACGCTTCTTCTTAGAATTCTACTCTCCTATCTAGGCACGAGTCACCTAAAAGCAATTAAAGGGCTAGTACTAATCAAGTAGAACGGTTACTCAAAATAGTACTTACTAGATGTTATGCAATCAAACAAATGGGAAAACTTATGAAAATCTACCCAAAACAACACCTTCAGCACTCAGGTGGGGCGCCTGGATCTCAGGAGGGGCGCCCAAGGTTGCAGTCAAACAGGCGGGGCACCTGGGACCTAGGCCTCGCCTGGGTCCAATGCAGTGAGTTGGCTAGGCGGGGCGCCTGGCTTAGGCCCTGGCCTGAAGCTCTTTCCAACTCGTTTCAAACTTGTTTCAAGTCGATTTCCAAGCCTCAAATCCGGTGTTTTCAACTTGTTTTCACAATCCAATGATACCCAAAGTTGTTTTTGTTCTTCCTTAACAAAACCCAATCAAATTTATATCCAAACAATCAATCAAATCAAGGTTCAAGTCAAGAAACTCAAGAACACAAGGGTTTATCGAAAGGGTTTCAACAAGGATTGTGATTCATCAAACTTGGTGTTAAACATGTTCAAATCCCACAAAATTGGTACCAAATCGTTTGTTTTTCAGTGAAGATCAATCCCCAATATCAAGCTATCAATCAAACATCCAACCAACCCAAGAATCAAGCTAAAATCATCAAGAACGAGTTCATCAAGGGTTTAAGGAAAATTTGGGGTTTCAATTTTTTCAAACTTCACCAATCCAAGTAATTTTGGTACCCAAGCAACGGGAATTCAATCACGATAAAGAATCCATAACACTCATATCATGAATCCAACAAACCAACAAAGCACACCAAATTTTTGGATTTTCGAATTTTCAATTTTTTTGTGTTTTTTCTTCTTTCAATAACAAGAACAAGAAAACTAAAGTAGAAACTAACCTAGGCACGAAGAATCAAAGGTCGGGGGCTCGTAGAAACGATACCCGAACCTTGCTCTGATACCAAACTGATAAGAATAAAACGCGGAAAGTAAAAGGATAAGAACGAGACGTAACTCGATCTCTAATCCCAAGTAGCAACGGAGAACTTGTTCCGTATTGAGCTACCAGAGATGAAGCGTCCCAATGAAGCTGGAAAGACGAACGATCTGAACTACTGCAAGTATCACCGACTTGTGGGGCACTCACTTGAGAAATGCTTCATCTTCAAGACAAGGTTATGAAATTGGCCAATGAAGGGAAGATTGTATTGGAAGATGAAAAGGAAGATGCGAACCTTATGTGATCCGCATTAATACCCGAAGCCAGGAAGGGTTCACGCTCAACATACGGAGCTTGGAATTCTTCAAAAGAGCTTGGAAGCCAAGAATCAAGCCAAAGGATTGGCCAAATCATCAAATAGGAGCTTACTAGAAATGGGGTCCACGCGTTCGCGAGGCAACATGCGCGATAGTGCAGAAGCAGTCAAATCTATTGCACGATCGCGATGAAGCCTCGTGAACATAAGGTGCGATCACAACATCGAAGGCGGTCGTGATGAAGGATGCCCATGCCAGATTTTCAAAATCATCATTAGGGGTCTTTTTAGTCCATTCCTTCATTGTATTTAGTAACTACTATAAATAGCCTAATTTAGGGGTTTAGTCATTAGTTAGAGCTTGATTTTGGATGATAGAGAATAATCTTAAGAGAGTGTGTGTGGGTTTAATCCTTTTTCCTCTTCTTGGAGCTCTCTTGGATTCTCTTCAGTGAGAGATCCATTGCTTGAGTTCAAGTCTCTTCCTCCTCGGATATTGGTCTTTGGTTGTATTCCTCTAGATTAGGGTATTACAATTTATTGTAGTGTTCTAATTTACTTACAATTTTGGGATTGATTTCTTTCTTTCTTCTATCCATTTCCCTATTCCCTTCTATCATTTACTTTATGTCGTTGATTTTATCGTTTTGTTGATCGTTTCCTATTCTTAGCGTTTAGGATCATATTATTTGGTATTAGAGCTCGGATCGGTGTTTGTTTCCACAAACACTATCTTGGATTTTATTTTCAAAATCTGAAAATTACGAAAAAATTAAAAAATTCCAAAAATTGAGTCATAGATTTATGGTTTCTTTGGATGAAATATATGTTGGAAGTTGTTGATTATTGATACAAGAAGCTGTGATTAAAAGAAATTTAACAATAAACAACGTTTGGGGAATCAATTTGAAGGATAAAAAACTAGGGTTCTTCAACAATTGATTTAGGGCTTTTGCATCATGGGTGATGTATTTGAAAAATTGATCATTGGGTTTATTCACGGACTTATAAGGAACTTGTATCTAAAATTTGAAGCAAAAATAGGTTGATTTGTGAAGATTTAAGTGAAGAAAATTTCCAGAAATTCGGGCTTCAAGTTCTGCATCAGACCCAAATTTTGTTCTTCGCGATCGCGCGCCAATTATCGCGCACGCTTGTGAATTATTGATCGCGCGGTGACAGCACAGGCTTGTTGAAATTTGTTCTTTGCGATCGCGCGCCGCCAGCGCAGGGTTATTTACTTACTCTTCGCGATAGTGCCCTGATGCAGCCCGAACACGTGCTGATCAAGTGTTCAATCCACCAAGGCCGATGACACGAAGCCAAGCCAAGCTGTTGCATGACGTTCGCATTCAATTGTCTTGGTCAGGAGAAAGCAACTGTTCCGAGGATGAGTGGTCGAGTTCAAGAATCAAAGGCTTCATTTATAAGCTTGAGCTCAAAGATGGAAGCGACCGAACCCCAGCCGAACACTCAACATCAATCCTGAAGTAAAGCAAATATACAACCAAAGGAAGAGCGTCAGATGTCAAGATGAGCCTAGTTGAGCAACTGAGCACCGAAGTCAAGAACTCGAGCTCAAGGGTTCGAAACTCAAGTGTTCGGTTGAAGGAGTGACCAAACACTCAATTTATACAGCCCCGCGTGGCATACTCCTATTGGTCGACTGTGACCATTTTACTATTTTGTCCCTAGAATAGGTTATATAAACTCCTTGACATTTTATTTGTAAGAACCTAGTTTTTGATATATGTTAAACATAGCTGTTTCTATTAAAGTTTCTCCAATGGAGCCGAACCCTGATGTGTAATTTTAAAGAACTTGTGTATCCATACACCATTTGAAATTTCTCCCGAAAAAAAACTGCACGCGCTCCAGAACGCGCCATCACGCGCACCTTTGGCGATTTTTACTCCAATGGCGCCACATGCGCCACCTGACCTCCAACGACCGTCGGACCTACCGGAAAACGATCGTCTCCCCTCCCCTATAATTTCTACTAAACTAATTTCTCTCAATCAAACTCAGGAAACCATGAATCTCAGTCAAAGTGTGGAGGTTTCCGTCGATGAAGTCACTCGCATCAGGGAAATCATTTCCATTTTTGAATCTGGAATGATTCAAGCTCGTGCACCCATTGGAGATAAATCAGCACCCTTGGATCCATCTATGTCCCAAAAATCAACAGATTCCATCTTCACATTTGGGAGATCAGTGAAAAATGATTCTTGGGGAATCGCCTCCAAATCGCCTCCCAGTCGCCTCAACTTTCCGGCAACCTCTAACAATTCTTCACTAAATCCAATTGGTGGAAATGATTACCCATCCGAAGACATACCTCCACAACAAAATACAAAGGATTTCGTCTGGTCAATCGCCGGCAAAGGAATTCAGGCAGTCAGAAATGGAGCTCCGGTCAAACGTTCAGGCCAAATTGAATGAAATATTGTAGTGGAACAAGGGGTGCATCTCTCAGTATCAAAAGCCCCAATTGGTTCTTCAACATCAGCATTTAATTTGGGAATTAGGGTTTTCCCCTCTCGCAGGATTTCGATGATCAAATTCCGACCAGCCGAAAAACTCAGCAACTCCTCCATGATACTCAGAATGACTCAAGCAATACAGAAAATGAGGTAATTCATCTGGATTCCTTTACTTTTGATCAAATTAGGCCTAAAACTACCCAGCACTCCTCTGTTATCTCCCCTGTGGGCCCCAGACACATTGAAAATGGAGGGAGTGAACGGAATAAGCTTCAACAAGAAGCTGGGCATCTTCTAAACCAAAAAGCCCCAATTCCCTCGTTCAATCTTGAATTTAATTTTGATTCTATGGTTCCATGCACTGTTTCATTGACAGAAAACTCAAAAGATGATCATCATGTTTCTAGACCAATTAACCTTACTCAACCCAAGCTAATAGACCTTAGTAACTCAGATGAGGCTCTAGTGAGCTTTACTAAGGACCCTAATGGTTCAAGAGAGGTTAATAGGGAGGAAAGTTCACCTAGCAAGGAAATGAATGGGGATCAGGTGTTAGAAAATGATCCTCATCAATTTAAGGGGACTCCTGATGTCTATGTTGAACCCCATTTGACTCAAAAGGGCCTGAAGTACTCTAAGGATCTAGATCAATTCCCCCCCCCCCCCTTAACTGGTAAATTCCCAACCCAGCAGAATCAGAACCCAGGCTTTGATAAACTTGGCATACCAGTTATCAACAATACCAAACATGGGGAACCTACTAAGAGGAAACCAGGGGGTTGGGTCCCTCTTCAACACCCTATTTCTATGTCCAAATCAGCTACCCCTGCAGAAGCTAACACTGCCACCCCTAATCCCCAGAAACACCCTGCATATAAGATAAGTGCAGTCCCTCCTCCAAATATTGGTCCATCATATGCTACAAAACTCAGATATGCCAATCCTAGTGAATCACAATTGAGCCTGGTCCCACCAAAAACCACTGCCAAACAAGGATTCCCTGCTGTTTTGTTTAATAGGGAAGATTTCCTAGAAAAGCTAGCAGACAAGTGAAAATACACTCTCATTGGCAAGTTCAACAACACAATGCCCAAAATGGACATAATCAAGAAAAGCCTCACCACTCAGCTTTAGATAACTGGTAGTTGCAAGGTTACTCACTTTAATTCAACACATGTTTACATTGACCTTGACAATGCCCTTGATCATGCAACTCTATCAGACAAGGGCAAAATATACATAGCAGGCAGACAGATGAGGTTGATTGTTTGGACTCAAACTTTTAGGCCAGACCAGGAGACTCCTAATGCTCCTGTATGGGTTAATTTGCCCCAGCTCCCCTGGCATTGTTATAGGCTAGATTTTGTGACTAAGTTGCTTGAACCAGTTGGAAGAGTGCTCTTCTTTGATGCTGCTTCTGTCCAAAAGACTAGAAGAAGTGTAGCCAAGTAAAAGTGGAAATTGACATTACTAAACCCAGGCCACCATATATCTGGATGGGCTTTCCACAAGAAGAAGATGATGTTTTTGGTGATGGAAGATGGCAACTTTTGGAGTTTGAAGAAGTGCCTGACTACTGTGACTATTGCAAACACCAGGGTCATCCTGAGAGGGTTTGCAAAATCAAGGCCAAAGATGATGACTATGTGAGATGGAAACAAGAACAAGAGAACCAAGTGAGAAAACACGGTGAACAAAGGGTGGAAATTGTGCAGCAACATGAAGCTACAACCAGTAGGCATACATCTGGTCAATCCAAGCCACAACAGCAACACCAACAGGCAAAAGAACCAAAGCTGGCCAATAAGCAAACAAGGCAAACCCTTAAGCAGCAGCACCAAGAGGAATGGAAGATTCAGATAAAGAAGAACTTTAAAGCTACCAACAAATACCAGCCTGATCCAAATCAGCAGAGGAATTTGTTAAGGAATCAAACAGTTGAACAATCATGTCCTTATAATGCTTCTCCTGCCATTAATCCTGAGACTGTCCCTCCGGTACCTGTTCAGAAAGAAAAGATGGGAACTCCTGTGTCTATTATGAATTCTCCTCATAAGAAGCAAGGGGAAACATCTATGAGGAGACAGGTTGAAACAACTGCTACTAAAGAGGTTGCTCCTCATATGAAGCATAGGGAAGCTTCTATGAGGAGACAGGTTGGAACATCTGGTGTCAAAGAAGCAGCCCCTCATATGAAGCAAGGGGAAACTTCTACGAGGGGACAGGTTAGAACTGTGTCCAGAATAGTTCAACCCGTAATCCTTACCAACACTAATGATGCCACTCAAACTAAAGATCAGAATTCACAGAGTAACAACCAAGAGGAACAAGGGACCAAGCAACAGAGGAGTATGTATAATGTAGAGGAAGAATTGACCTTTAAGCAAGAACCTGAACAACAAGAAGAGCAGCAGAGTTCAGGGCAGATACAAAAGTCAAATCCTAAGGGTGCAGGAAATTTCTCTGAATCAGACTATGATAGACCTAACAATAGTAAAGGTATCATGTCTGAGGAGGAAGAAGAGAGTCCACTCAGGAGGAAGAATGCAAAGAAAAAGGAAAAAAAAGACAAAAAGAAGAAACAAAATCAACAAGATTGGAGTCAAACAGGAGCCATCATCAACATTGGTAGTCAGTATACTACTCATTTGCAATGTCAGGGACCGGATTCACCTATTGAGTGTGATTCACAAGACTTAACAGATGACAGTGACCCTGATGATGACCTAGGGCTTAAAAATTTGCATGAGTCTATCAGAACAGCTGAGCAGGATACAATATGCAAGTTAAACTCTCAAGTCACTGGCTTCAGCCAGGATGATGTAGGAAATCAAACGCGGAAAGTAAAAGATAGGAACGAGACGTATCTCGATCACAAATCTCAAGTAGCAACGGAGAACTTGTTCTGTTACACCCCGAGATGAGGTCAAGAACACCTACGCTAGGCAACTACCCTCGAGCTAACGTGAGCACGCAAGTAGAATGGTCGGGGGGGATTGGAATTCATCTAGATCCGCTAGAGGAAGAACAAGTCCCAATTCAAGGTTTTTCATTCAATAAGAGTTCAACTCTTCAACACAAGTGTTTGTTTATCATCAAAGGTAAGCTAATGAAAATAATAAGACATCTAGCTATTTATAGGTGTTTTTAGACACCATATGACAGGTCTAACATGCCCACACTTAGGCTTAGGAATAAAGGACCACATAGGGTCAAAATAGTCTTAACATAGCTAGGAATCTCGGGCTTCAGCGATCCGGGCGGAGCGCCCACGTTTTGCTCCATTTTGGGCAGTGGGGTTGGCTGGGCGGTGCGCTTGAGGGTGGGGCGGTCCGCCTGGCCCCTTTGCTCTCTGGGCAGAGGCGCCTAAGGTGCAGGCGGGGCGCCTGGTTCGTTGGGCTGCTCCCCTTGCGCTTTGAGCACCCGGAATGGCTTCCAAACGCTTCCTTCTTCTAGGTCCTTCCTCACCAAGTGTAAGTGTACTCCTTGGATCTCCCTAGCTTGGCTCCGAGTGAAGGGTCTCGTGGTTTTCCCGGCATCATCCTGGCTCCGAGTGAAGGGTCTCGTGGTTTTCCCGGCATCATCCTCCCCTTCTTGAGAAGATTTCGTCCTCGAAATTGAAGTATTATCATCCACGACCTCTTCATCACCTACATCCATAGGAACCAAGTCACAAACATTGAAAGTATTAGACACTTGATACTCACTTGGTAAGTCGACCACATAGGCATTGTTGTTTATCTTTGAGAGCACTTGGAATGGGTCATCTCCACGGGGTGCCAACTTCCCTTTCCTAAGGTTTGGAAACCTTTCTTTCCGGAAGTGCACCCACACATAGTCACCCTTCTTGAGTTCCACCTTCTTGCGTCCCTTGTTTTTCTTGGAGGCTACCTTTGCATAAGCTTCCTCCAAGTTCTTCTTCGCCTTAGCATGTAGCTCCATCAAAGCCTTGGCTCTAGCTTTACTTTCAAAATTAACAACCATTTCCCTTGGCAAAGGGGTTAGATCAAGGGGAATCAAGGGGTTAAAACCATACACACACTCGAATGGAGTCATACCAATCATCCGATGCACGGTTCGATTGTAGGCAAACTCCATAAGAGGTAGCTTATCTATCCAAGTCCCACCCTTACCTCGGGTCATGGCTCTAAGAAGAGCACCCAAGTTTCGGTTCACCACTTCGGTTTGCCCATCGGTTTGGGGGTGGTGGGACGTAGAAAACAAGAGTTTGGTGCCAAGGGCACCCCATAAACTCCTCCAAATATGACTTAGGAACTTAGTGTCCCTATCACTCACTATGGTTTGAGGCACACCATGCAATTTCAAGACATTATCAACAAACAAGGTTGCAACATGTTGTGCATCATCACATTTTCGACATGGAATGAAATGAGCCATTTTGGAGAACCTATCCACAACAACATAAATGCTATCATGGCAATCCCTAGTCCTTGGTAATCCCATCACAAAATCCATCGAGATATCCAACCATGGACTAGTAGGTACGGGGAGTGGGGTTTACAAACCATGGGGGTTCGACTTGGACTTAGCAACCTTGCACTCAAGACAAGAGTTGCAAAGTCTCTCAACATGGGTCCCCATTTTTGGCCAATGGAATTGTTCCCGAAGGATGGCCAAGGTCTTGTCCCTACCAAAGTGACCCATGATTCCTCCACAATGTGCCTCTTGCACAAGCAATTCCCTCCATGAGGACTCGGGTATGCACACTTTACCATTCTTAAAGATATATCCATTAACCCATTGGTATTTCTCAACTCTCTCCCCCTTTTCTAGAGCTTCATGGATGCTCTTGAGCTTTGGGTCATGAGCATACATCAATTTAATGCTTTCAAAACCCATAAGCTTAGAGGTGAGAGTGGTGGCTAGAGCGAACTTTCTAGAAAGCGCATCCGCCACAACATTGTCCTTCCCTTTCTTGTATTGGATCACATAGGGAAAGGACTCAATGAATTCAACCCACTTGGCATGTCTCTTATTGAGCTTCTCTTGGCCTCTCAAATGCTTGAGTGACTCATGGTCACTCTTGATTACAAACTCATGAGGCCAAAGATAGTGTTGCCAATGGGCAAGGGCTCTAACAAGGGCATACAACTCCTTGTCATATGTAGAATAGTTCAAGGAGGCCCCTTTCAGTTTCTCACTAAAGTAGGCGATGGGTTTGCTATCTTGCATTAGAACACCACCAATTCCCACCCCCGAGGCATCACATTCAACCTCAAATGCCTTTCCGAAGTCGGGCAATTGCAATAGAGGGGCGGTACTCAACCTACTTTTCAACTCATGGAAGGCCTTCTCTTGAGGCTCTCCCCAAACAAATGGTTGGTCCTTCTTCACCAATTCGGTGAGTGGAGCGGCGATGGAGCTAAAGTCTTTCACAAATCGCCGATAAAAGCTAGCAAGACCATGAAAGCTCCTCACTTGAGTCACGGTAGTAGGAGTAGGCCAATCACGTATGGCCTCTACCTTAGACTCATCCACCTCCACTCCTTGGGCACTCACAACAAACCCAAGGAAGACTACCTTCTCAACACCAAAGGCACACTTTTTAAAATTAGCATAGAGCTTTTCGGCTCTCAACTTTTCAAGCACTTGCCTAACGTGATCAACATGGTCGTCTATTGATTTGCTATAGATCAATATATCGTCAAAGTAGACGACCACAAACTTGTTGATGAATGGCTTAAGAACATGGTTCATTAGCCTCATAAAGGTGCTAGGTGCATTGGAGAGCCCAAAGGGCATCACCAACCATTCATAGACACCAAATTTGATCTTGAATGCGGTTTTCCATTCGTCACCCGGTTTCATCCGGATTTGATGGTAGCCGGACCTAAGGTCAATTTTGCTAAACACACATGAACCACTCAATTCATCTAACATATCATCAAGTCGGGGAATAGGATGACGGTACTTTACCGTTATTTTGTTCACGGCCCGACAATCAACGCACATTCTCTAAGTGCCGTCCTTCTTTGGAACAAGGATCACGGGTACGGAACAAGGACTCAAACTCTCCCTCACCAAGCCTTTAGTGAGCAATTCATCAACTTGCTTTTGCAATTCTCTTGTATCTTCCGGATTGCTCCTATAGGCCGGCTTGTTTGGGATTTGGGATCCCAGGACAAAGTCTATTTGATGTTCAATACCCCTCAAATGAGGCAATCCATCTGGCATCTCATCCGGGAACATGTCCCCAAAATCCTTCAAGACATTCTCAAACACACTAGGCAAAGGGTTAGAAGAAAAATCACAATTAGAGTTTAGGATCATACCTTTGTGCACTAGGCATAGGAGAAACTTGGTGTCATCATTTCCTTTTAAGATCTCGCCCGGTTGCATCATGGCACAAATGCCACCGATAGAAGAAGAAGGTGGGATTGCCACCATGCTTTTGGACAAAGGGCTAGTCTCAATGATTGACTTTGCCTTTTCCACCTCCCTCAACTCCCTCATCCTATTGTAGTCATCACTCACTTGCTTGGGAGTTAGGGGCTTCAACACAAATTTTCTTCCTTCATGTTGGAGCGTGTAAGTGTTGACACGCCCATCATGGACCGCATGTCGATCAAATTGCCAAGGCCTTCCAAAGAGAAAGTGGCAAGCTTGCATGGGCACAACGTCGAACAAGTGTTCATCAACATAACTACCCATTTTGAACTTGATCATTGCTTGCTTTACTACCTTTAGCTCCCCACATTCACTAAGCCATTGCAATCGATATGGCTTGGGATGCTTCACGGTAGGTAACTTCAATTGGGTTATAAGAGATTGGCTCACAACATTAGCACAACTCCCGGAGTCAATGATCATAGAGCATACAACACCCTTAACACGACACCTAGCATGGAAAAGGTTTTCCCTTTGCAAGGTTTCACCATCCTCCACAATCATAGCTCCTAAGCTCATCCTCACAACTAGAAAAGTATGAGGTTCCTCATCCTCTACCGTGTCATCTAGATCATCCTCCTCTACTCCCTCATCTCCCTCTACTCCCTCATCATCCTCCGGTTCACTCTCTTGTTCATAAGCATTTTCACCAACAAGAACCATGGTCCTCTTCATAGGACACTCCTTAGCAAAGTGTCCATACCCCTTGCATTTGTGACATTGAATGGAAGAAGAAGTAGGAGTATTCAATTGAATTTTAGAATTACCTCCCACATTGGGTGTGTACTTCTCAAATGGCTTCTTCACATCTTTGCTAGCACTTGCTCCACTAGGGCCACTTGCATTTGTGAACTTGGCATTGGGAGTAGGATTTTTCCAATCCTTTGACTTGTTCATGGAGGTAGAAGTGTTGCTCTTGTAACGGTTGGACTTCTCTTTCTCAAGCCATTGCTCGGCTTGGATAGCGGCATCAAGAACTTCTTGGAGTGAAAGATAAGCATGCAATCTCAATTGTGAAGCTATACCATAGCTCAAACCATTCATGAAACGGATCACGGCTTGCTCTTCATCTTCGGTGTCCATATCTAAGGCCATTCGAGTTCTTTCAAACTCATCAAAATATTCATGCACCGTTTTGACACCTTGCTTCAACTCATAAAGTTTCTTGAGTTGCTCTTGCCGATATCTAGGAGTGATGTACTTGATACTCATGATACCCTTCAAGTCATTCCAACCCACATTCACGGGAACCCCCGCTCTCTTCCTTGATCTCTTGACGGATTCCCACCAAGTAGATGCATAGGAATCAAAGGATGAAATAGCATAGGTACCTTTCTTCTCATCGGTCATCTCATTTGTGTCAAACAGTCTTTCCATGTGTAGCACCCATTCAATGTAAGCCGCCGGATCACAATTCCCTTTAAAGGTTGGGAGATTAAGCTTCACACTATTGATGTTGGTGTTGTCACGACCCCCACGGAAAGGCTCCGGTTGGCCCCCATAGTGATCTTCATTCACACCATACTCCCTCCTCGCATTCCCTCCAACATAACCCATAGGTGGCCCTCGACCTCGGCCCCTACCTCCATCCACATTTCGACCCCAATTCATACCTCGCCTTGGTTGAAAGTGATCATCAAACCCATACATATTATCACCGTAATCGGCTTCCTCCCCTTCTTGAGCTTCATCGGCTTACGCAAGAGGTTGCACATTTCGGATGGTCCTTGGTAGTGGAATGTTTCTTGGGGGGTTATCCAAGATACGGGGAATGCCCGTTCGTTGGGTATTGCCCAACAGTTGATCAAGTCTCTCTCGCTCCTCCCTTGCCCGTTGTTGATTGAGCAATTCAATGACATGGCTAACTTGCTCCGGAGTGAAGTTAGGAGTACTTGAGACTTCAACCGGGACACTCGGGGTCCCTTTCTCGACTTGGACACTCGGGGTCCCTTTCTCCGATGGGACATTAGAAGTCCCTTGCTCAACTAGAGCACTAGAGTTCACCCGCTCGAGGCTTTCAATCCTCAAGTGCATACTATCCAATTTGGCGAGGATAGTAGCAAGGGCACTCTTTGCAAAATCATCTCCTTCGGAAGACATTGTACCTACACAAGTAACAAACGTTAGAAAACAACCTCACACACTCCCTCACTTGAGATCACTCGGCTCTCTCGTATAGTGACGGTGGGTATTTCACTCGACTTGTGGTTCCAAAGCTTCACGTAGATGAGTAGCAATTCCTCAACTCAACCAAACTATTCACGAGTCAAGCACACTCCGGGGTGAGTGGAGTTAATAGGACTCAATGAAAGCTAGGCACTTTGAAGTGAGGACTTGAATCAAAAAGAGTCTAGGATTCTTCTTGAAATTCTATTCTCCAACTAATGCACGAATCAACCTAAAAGCAATGAAAGATTAGTGCTAATCAAGTAGAAAGATTACTTAGATAGGCACTAATAAGAGATTAGGCAACAAAGAACAAGCAAACCTAGAAGAAGCTACCCAAAAACAACCCTTCAGGATGTTAGGCGGAGCGCCCAAGCAGTGGGGCGGAGCGCCTGAAAATTTGGTCAGTGGGGTTGGGCAGGCGGGGCGCCTGGGATTTAGGCGGAGCGCCTGGGGCAAGCACAAGTCAGGCGGGGCGCCTAGACTTTAGGCGGAGCGCCTGGACGAAGAACACCTGGGTTTTTCCACTCCGTGTTCTTCGTTTTCAATCCAATTTCTAGGTCGATTCAAAGGTGTTTTGGCCAAATCCAAGGTACCCAAAGTTGCTCCTTGATACAACCTACAATCCCCAATCATTTTCACACCCAAACAACCAACAAATAAGGCTCAAGCAAGATTCAAAGTTTTCAAGTTTGGGGTTTCAACATGGGTTTCAAGGTTCAAAAGTGGATTTCGATTCTTCAAAAACTATGTTACCGAACTCCGAATCACACGATTCTTGTTGCAAATTGTTCGGTTTTCAATAGAGATCAATCCCCAATAATCAATTCCAAAACCCCATTAACACACAACCCAAAATCAATCAATTTTCTCAAGAACAAGGGTTTGGTAGGGTTTAACAACAATTGGGGTTTTCAATTTTCAATTCAATTCAATCCAATCCCAACAAATTTGGTACCCAATCATCAAGTTTTCAACAAGGATCGATAATCTATAACACCCACTTCAAGAATCACAAACACCAAAAAGTTACACTAATTTTTGAATTTTTCAATTTTTTTTGTAATTTTCTTTTTCCCAATAACTTCAACAACAAGAAAACTAAAAGAAGATACTAGGGACGAAGAATCAAGGGTCGGGGGTTTGTAGAAACAAAACCCGAGCCTTGCTCTGATACCAAATGATGTAGGAAATCAAACGCGGAAAGTAAAAGATAGGAACGAGACGTATCTCGATCACAAATCTCAAGTAGCAACGGAGAACTTGTTCCGTTACACCCCGAGAGGATGTCAAGAACACCTACGCTAAGCAAATACCCTCGAGCTAACGCAAACACGCAAGTAGAATGGTCGGGGGGGATTGGAATTCATCTAGATCCGCTAGAGGAAGAACAAGTCCCAGTTCAAGGTTTTTCATTCAATAAGAGTTCAACTCTTCAACACAAGTGTTTGTTTATCATCAAAGGTAAGCTAATGAAAATAATAAGACATCTAGCTATTTATAGGTGTTTTTAGACACCATATGAAAGGTCTAACATGCCCACACTTAGGCTTAGGAATAAAGGACCACGTAGGGTCAAAATAGTCTTAACATAGCTAGGAATCTCGGGCTTCAGCGATCCGGGCGGAGCGCCCACGTTTTGCTCTATTTTGGGCAGTGGGGTTGGCTGGGCGGTGCGCCTGAGGGTAGGGCGGTCCGCCTGGCCCCTTTGCTCTCTAGGCGGAGGCGCCTAAGGTGCAGGCGGGGCGCCTGGTTCGCTGGGCTGCTCCCCTTGCGCTTTGAGCACCCGGAATGGCTTCCAAACGCTTCCTTCTTCTAGGTCCTTCCTCACCAAGTGTAAGTGTAGTCCTTGGATCTCCCTAGTTTGGCTCCGAGTGAAGGGTCTCGTGGTTTGCCCGGCATCACAGGAGGATGAATATAGAGTGTTCCTGTCTGAAGACGAGAAGAAAGGTGAGGTGCAGAGTGATGTACATACTGATTCAGAGATTGAAGCTGAGTCTCATACCCAAAACGTCATCCAAGCTTTCACATCACACCAAACCCCTGAACCTGTTCCTAGTGATAACCTCAGGAACCTGGTTGATCAACAAGGGACTCTCTCTAAGATCCAAATATCATTTTTCCCCTAGACTCACTAGGGGGAAAATCAAAGCCAACCAAACTCCCTAAAAATAATGATTAAGACCTTAATATGGAAAACCAGGGGAATCAGATCCTTGGGTGCTATCCAAATGATCAAATCATTAAGAAAAATCCATAACCTTTCATTCATTGCTATTCTTGAGCCCTTCATAGATAGCAGCCACCTTCAAACCTACCAAAATCTCATTGGGATGAATGCATCTTGGGCAAATCCAAATGGCAAAATCTGGATTTTCTGGGATTCTAATTATTCTGTTACAGTCATATCTTCAAAAAAGCAACAAATCACTACAGAGGTCAGGCACATTGAGGTTGGGGAAACTCAGTTGATCACCACAATCTATGCAAAATACAGGGCACAGTTAAGGAAGCCTTTATGGGAGGCCCTGAAAGCTCTGGCCAACGCTTGTAAACCTTGGTGTGTGACTGGGGATTTAAATGTCATAGCAACAATGGAAGAAAAATTAGGGGGCCTGCCTTATCAAATTCAGAAAAGTTTTGACTTCTTGCAAGCAATTGAAGACAGTCATTTGATTGATCTGGGATTCTCAGGAACTAAGTACACATGGTCAAAGGGTAGATGCATGGAGTCAAGGGTCTGGAAGAGGTTAGATAGAACCATGGTGAATGATGAATGGCTAGAGAAATGTCCTACCACAACTGTAACTCATTTATCATCAGTTGGGTCAGATCATTGCCCAATGTTGGTTTCCGTGTTCACTAGGGAACACAAGCATACAAAGTACTTCAAGTTTTTGGACTGCTGGACAGAACACCCTGATTTCTAGAAGGTGTTTAAAGAAAGTTGGGGACAACATGTATATGGTAACTTTATGTGAGTACTGCAGCAAAAAATCAAGACTCACTCATACTCTTAGGCAGTGGTCTAGGAAAGAATTTGGGGATATCCATCTGAAGGTTAAGGAGTTTGAATCTAAGCTCAAAGAAACAGAACATAGGTTGATTGAGGATAACACTGAAGCTTCCAAGACTCAATTGCAGAAACTTAAAGATGAGTTCATCCAGTACCTGAAACTAGAGGAATCTATTCTTAAGCAGAAAACTCACATGCAATGGTTCAGAGATTGAGATGCAAACACTAAATACTTTCACAGTCTGATGAGAAGAAGAAGGAGAAGATTGTTCCTTCATAGAATCAAGACTGATCAAGGAACATGGGTACAAGGTGATGATGAAATTGCAGAGAAGGCTTGCAGATTCTACCAGCATCTATTCACTAAAGGAAATGAAGCATTCACTGAGGATGAACTGAGTTGCATTCCATCCTTGGTAACTGAACAGTAGAATGAATCTCTTTCAGAAATCCCAACTAAAGCTGAAATCAAACATATTATTTTTGCAATGAACCCTAGCAGTGCAGCAGGCCCAGATGGGCTTAATGGAAAGTTTTTTCAACAGTGTTGGGACATTATCAAGATGGATATAGTAAGGATGGTGCAAACCGTCTTTTGTGGTCACACAATTCCAAAGTTCTTTACTCATGCTGGTCATGTCCTCCTCCCCAAAGTTGAAAACCCAACCAAACTATCTGAGCTGAGACCTATCAGTCTTAGTAACTTCACAAGCAAGATTGCCTCCAAAATACTGTGTACCAGATTAGCTCCTATGCTCCCAGGATTGATCTCTTTGTATCAAAGTGGTTTCATTAGGGGGAGATCCATATCAAGAAACATAATGTTAGCACAAGAGATCCTTTCTGACATAAAGAAGCCAACCAGAGGGGGTAATGTGGCTATTAAGCTTGACATGGCCAAGGCCCATGACAGGGTGTCATGGCCCTTTATCTGCTGCACTATGAGAAAAATAGGGTTTTGTGAAACATTTATTTATATGGTCCTCAGAAATTTGGAAAACAACTAGTACTCAGTCATAATAAATGGTTCAAGACATGGCTTCTTCCAGTCTACTAGAGGACTGAAACAGGGTGATCCTCTGGCTCATGTCCTCTTTGTCAGCGGTGTTGAGTTTCTCTCAGGAAAACTCAATGGTTTGTATGATGATCATTCCTAGAAAAGGGCCCTAGAATCAACCATTTATCATTTGCTGATGATATTATTATCTTCACATCAGGCAGCAAGAAAACCTTACAGAATCTTATGCATGTTTTGAAGAATTATGAAGACAGAACTGGTCAACTGATAAACAGGAGCAAAAGTTTCTTTGTTACAACTCCTCATGCATTTAAGGCTACAATTGATAGAGTTCAGGAGGTCACATCTTTTTCTCACAGACAGAGACCTATTAACTACCTGGGGTGTCCAATATACATTGGGATGAGAGAATTCATTATTTCTTTGACATCACTAAAAAGGTGTTAAATAAAATCAAAGGCTGGCAGGGTAAGATGCTAAGTCCAGGGGGCAGAGAAACCCTTATAAAATATGTCCTCCAGTCCATGCCAATACATCTTCTCTCTGCTGTTTCACCCCCCGAGACAACCATGTAACAAATTGAAAAATACATGGCAAACTTCTTTGGGGGAGTCAAAGGGGAAAAGAACAACTATCACTGGGCATCATGGGCCAAGCTATCTGCTCCAACTACTGAATGAGGTGTTGGGTTTAGGAAATCTCAGGATGTCTGTAAGGCCATGGAGTTCAGATCAAGACACACACTTTGGGGACAATTTCTTAAAGCTAAGTACTGTCAGAGATCCCATATAATGTCAAAAAAAATGGTACTCTGGACAATCTCAAGCTTGGAAAATGTTACTGAAAAACAGGAAGGAAGCTGACAAGTACATCACCTGGAGATTGCACTCAGGTAATTCCAGCTTTTGGTGGGACAACTGGATGGGCTCTTGACCTGTTGCTGATCTGACGCCAAGAGGAATCAGGTATGGTAAGGCTCAGGTTAGGCAATTCTGGACAAATAAAAACTGGGATAGAAGCAAATTGTTGGCCAAAGTTCCTGAGTCCATCATCTCAAGAATTATGCAAACTCCTATCAGTCATGATGATGCTACTGATGACCACCCAATTTGGTCCTTTAACCCTGATGGGAATTTCTCCTGTGCCTCTGGATGGCAGGCTATTAGAAAATCCAGGCCTACCAGTTTCATAGACTCACAAACCTGGAACAAGAATGTTTCTTTCAAGTGTTCCTTTCTCTTGTGGAGAGCACTTAGACAGAAACTGCCCACAGATAACAGAATCATTAAGTTTAGACATCAGGTGGTGTCCTCCTATGTTTGTTGCATCAAACCCCAAATAGAGACAATTGAGCACATCTTTAGTACAGGAGCTTTAGCTGACAGTGTATGGACAGTCTTTTCAAAGCCTATGGGCATACACATCGACTCCCAAATGACCCTAAGAGCTCATCTAATGCAATGGTGGATGCAAAAGTGGAAGAATGAAGCCCAAAGACTAATTCTGCAGTGTGTTCCTATCTTGATTCCTTGGCATCTGCGGAAGAATAGACGTGGGAAGAAATATGGGAGCAAGGCATCTTCTAGACTCAGGACAAATTACAATGTCCTGGCAGATCTGAGGATGATCCTGAACATCAGATACCCAGAGCTCCAATGGCCTCATAATTATGATGAACTGACTTCCTTTGTTGACAACTTGAGACAGATCAAGACAAGTATTGAGGTGAGGTGGCAATTTCCCCAGTTTTAAAACTTAATACTGATGGCAATGCTCTGAGCAATCCAGGCAAAGCAGGGGCAGGTGGAGTAATGAGGGACAATTCTTGAGCATTTGTATTTGCTTATGTTATTCCATTGGGAATCACTACTAACAATCATGCTGAAGCAGCTGCTATCTCTCATGGACTTCAACAATGCATGAACAAAGGGGTGAATCAGGTAATTGTTGAAACTGATTCTTCCCTTATGGTTAAATAGATAAAAGATTCATATGCTGCACCCTGGCACCTGTATAAGACAATAGCAGATATCAAAGCTCTGATTCATGCAGCTTCTTAAATGGTGGAGAATAAAGGCCTCAAACATAGAGGACAGTCTCAGGCAATGCTGTCTCACTCATGGTTTGACATCTGAACTAAAGGAAGGACTGACTCACACTAAAACATTGGCGAGCAAAATGACAAACTTCTGGGAGGAATTTGGCCTGACCTCACATGTACTGAGATGTTTCTGTAGCTCAACTACTGAAACACCAAAGCACCTTCTAATCAAATTCACTAGAGCTGCTGAAATTAAGCTACCAACTATTTGGTGGACTGAATTTTATCCAAGTTCATTTGCTCTACAAGCACGGAACAAATCAGATAAGACTGCTGAACTGAGGTCATTGCACCAATATATCCTTGTTAGATTGGTGCCCTGCTCATCTTGGTTATTCCTGTCTAAACGAATGACTGAGATGAAGAAGGAAACATCTCCAATCCCCTCTGATCCGGGATGCATCTCCTTATGGTACTCCCTGTATCATTGCAGACTCACATTCTCTAAAGTGTCAGCCCCACAGTCCAAAGTACCCCATTGTCCAAGGTCCTCTCCAATATTTAAAACTAATTTTGACAGGCCATTGAGTATGCCTTACAGTTTGCAGGTTGCCTACATGGTCTGGTCCCTGTTTTTGCCTAACTGTTTGCTTATGCAGTCTTGCAGCTGGAGGAGTTTAAAGACCTCAAAACTTGAGGAGTTCAGCTTATGTTATCTGTTACCTTGTGCCCCATCTTGGTTAGTGAAAATGCAACATTGGACACTACATGTTATAGGTTCAATCTACTGTGCTAAAAACCATCCACTGGAAGCCATCAACAACTGGCTGAAGATGGCTTGGCCATTGCCTTCCTCACAGGAAAGGCCAAACAGCTCTATTCTAAAATGCTGAGACCTACACAAGGCTTCATGATGTTGTGGTTAACTTCCCTAGTTCCTGAGTGCTGCTCAACAATGCTGAAACAACGGTGGAAGATGTTCTTGTTTACCAATGTTACCAAGGCTGCTGTGACTTTCTGGAAAAAGCTGAAGTTCTTGCTGCACCCAATGCAAAGGAAGTTGCCCCAATTTACTTCACCTGATGATGTTACTGCCTTATGGTGTTGCCTGCTCAAGCTCACTCTCTTCTGTCTTCAGCCAAGATCAAGTTTCATACTGGAATGGCTGATACAATTTGTACTAGGCAGACTGTTTTTGCTGCTTTCATCATGTATTGGAAGGACATATTCTTCATATGGGCTATCCTTTGTTCAAGAGATAGCTCATATGAAGACCTGTTTGCCTTCAATTTGCTTCTTTCACTGATTGTATATAGGTTGGCTAATCATTTTTTGTAAAGGGAAAGTAATCCTCACATTAGTTTCTAGGTTGTTTTTGCGTATAGGTATACTTACCTATCCTAGACTAGTGAGGTACTTTAATGTCAAATCCGGATCCCTTTCCCTCTTAGAGGATTTAGAATTTTCTAGATTGGAGGTAAGGTTTAGGTCCCACTCATTTGTAATTATGTTTATTATAATGAACAGGTCGGGGTCTATGCCTAACCCTGCATTGGAACAACTAAGTGTGTCCTGAAAAGCACACTTAGTATGTTCTAGTGGTTTAATTAAAAAAAAAAAAGAACTTGTGTCATTCGGTGTTGAATCGTTTGAACAATCTTCTTCTTTGGTCATTCAGTTTGCAAGAAGCATGACTTCTTGAGGATTGTTGTTTAGTATAGGTACATCTTGACATCCGATTCTATCAAACTCGAGACTAGTTCCTTGACGTTCTTTTAATTCGAAGCAACATTTATCTTGCTTCTATCTTTTATTGTTGTTATTTTTCGCGTCTCTGGTTGTTAGCTTTATCTTCGAATTTGGCTTGCACCATCTTGGTATCAGAGCATGGTTTGGGCTTGTTCTTACAACCCCAATCATGTTCATCTATCTCTTGCTTTTGTGTCTTTAAGTTTCAGCTTCAATCTCCGTTGTTGATTGTTGTTACTATTGTGTTGTTATTACCAAAAAAAAAAAAAAAAAAAAAAATATATATATATATATATATATATATATATATATATATATATATATATATATATATATATATATATATATATATAAAAGAAAAATTCAAAAAATTTGGTTTGATTGTTGGTTGTTTGAATTAAACAACCACAGATTCTTTTTCACTATCGTCTGATGATTCCAACGAGCACCTGTCGTACATGATTGACGACTAGGGTTTCTCGAAGTTATTTGGACTGTTTTGGCGTTGTGGCTGTTATTATCGAACCCCAGTTGAGTTTTGGAGTTTATCATTGAAGACTGGTGGTTCTTGTTTGATTTGGGTTGTATTTTGAGCTTAAAATTCGAAGTTCTGTGATTGAGCCACCATTCGTACGCCGAAAACTTGTTACATTGTAATAGTGTACGGATGAAGTGAAGTTTTCTTAGCTCAAAATTTCTGGAACTCCTTTCTTCCGATGTTGAAGTTACCGGAGTGAAAAGCAACCCAGAATCAGTGTTAAAATCATGGTCAGTGAACGAGTTTAAATTTTTTCGTACATCGAAATCATTGAGTTACTATTCCATTGAATAAGAAGGGGTAAAGTATAAAAATCAAAAACCCCAGGTGAAAATTTTGTCGGCTAAAAAAGGGAAAGTGGATAAGGTTAAACCCTATCCATGCCAAGGAGGGACCACTTTTGTCAGTACAAGAGCTGGTGTGTTCAGAGATTCCAAAAGAGAAATTGAAGGGTAGATTCTCCTAGGTTTTCACTATTCTTGTGTTCGATAATTCTCGTTAGTAGATCTCTGGAATAAATTTTTCTACTCGAGGTCGTACTAACTTGTTTGAGCTTATAGGAACTCGTGCGTGGGGTGATCGAAGTCCAAATTTCGTAGAAAATTCTTTGACTTCTCGAGCGCAGAGTAAATAGCGTCCGTTCCATCGAGTCACATCAATTCACTCTTCCAGAAGGAGACAGTGTAACTTTTCAAATTCGAAGGAACTGAGAGAAGTTGATCAACTGAGGAAGCCATTGGCTACAAGTTCTTGAATGACCAAAACCGAACCCATAAATTGAGTGGATCTCATATCTGCGATACAAGGCATCAGTGCCGAGGTAAGAGGAGCGAGTGCTCGAGTAGCTAACCTCGAGCAAGGGAGCGTGTCCGTGGCCTTACCTGGATCCGGCGCTGGAACTAGCAACTCCACTCCGATGAAACCTGAGCAATTTTCTGAGCTCGTTCGACAACAACGGTTGAAGGATGAGACTATTCGAAATGAAGCTATGGGCAATCCCCGAGCTAACCAACACTTGGGTAATCCAGAAGCTGTACCACATTTGGGCAATTCCCAAGTGGAACAACAAAACTTGGAAAATTCCCAAATTGGTCATCTAAACTTGGGCTTTCCCCGAGGTGAAAGACTACCACTTCCAAGGGCCCGAAGATAAATCGTGGTCATTGATGAATGGGTCGATGAAGGATAATTTCTCGAGGCCGAAGCTAAGTATGAGCCACAGTTCATTCAACGAAGGCAGGTTCAACGAGGTCGTGGGAATCTCCGAGGTCGAGGCCGAGCTGCAAATGTTGACCGATATTTTGAGCGTGAGGCTGATGACTATTATGATGAGTACCCGGAACTGATCCGAGGTGCTCGTGATTCAAACTTGAACAGTGTTAAGATCACTATTCCACCCTTCAGAGGAATTAGTGATCCGGACCAATATCTTTATTGGAAGATTCGACTCGAACGAATCTTTTAAACAAATGAGATGACCGAAGAGAGAATAGTTGCACATGCTATTGCATCGTTTGAGCCATATGCATCAACATGGTGGGAGGCTAAAAAAAGATTGAGATGAAGGAATGCTTATTCCGAGGTCACCACATGGGCGCAGTTGAAAAGAGCAATGGATGCTAAGTATGTAAATGCCAAATTTTGGCAGGAATAACTTCGAAAGCTCTTAGAGTTGAAACAAGGGTCACAATCGGTTGAAGAGTACCATGATGAGTTAGAAAGAATTTGATTGGCTCTTGATATGGAAGAAGATGACGCGCAAGCCATCATTCAATTAAAAAATGGCTTGGCTCGAGATGTGTTATCTCAATTGAGATTGCATGTGTACCAAACTTTGGAAGATGTGTTTCATGCTGCTATCGAAGCTGAAAAATGGTTTACGGATGACAAAGCAAACCGGTATCGAGGAGTTACTACTTCGAATCCTTTGAACCGAGGTAAAGAGTGGAAGAGTCTGAATTCTACAAGTGCCAACACTAGCCGAGATTTGAAGAAACCCTTCGAGAAGGGCGTGACCGTTAACCAGTAAAGAGAAGTGGGAGGTAAAGTTCAACTCAATACTCCTAGTGCTTGTAGCATTCAGTGTCATAAATTCAAAGGTTATGGTCACATGGCAAAAGAGTGTCCAACTTGCAAAGTTATGCTTTTGCTCGACAATGGAGATGTTTGTGAGCAAGCGAGCGACACCGAGGAGGAAAATTTCGAGGAGATTGACCGAGCTGAAGATGATGGTGGTTGAGAAGCTGCCGAAGCTGATCATCCGGACATGTTTCTTGTAGTTCGAAGGAATTTAAGCTGCATGACTCTTGAAGAAGAGGACAACCAAAGAGAGATCTTTTCCATGCAAGATCTAGAGTAAGGGGAAAAGTTTGTTTGATGATAATTGATTCGGGTAGTTGTGCAAATGTCACTACAAGAAAATACATCTATCGCTACGAATTCTCAGCTACAAAAATAAATATCGTGGCTAGTACATAACAATAGCTACAAAATTTGAAATTTGTGGCTATTTATAATTTCGTTAAATTTCTTAGCCACAAAAGTTTAATTGGCAAAGCTAATTTATCTCTTTTGCTACACTTTCGAACTATCATGGCAATAAGTACCTAAACAGCTACAAAATTATTGCTACAAAAATATTTCTTAGCTAATAGTTAGTTTTTTCTACGCTTTCATAGTTACCATAGCAATAGTACCTAGTAGTAGCTACAATAATTAAAATTTTGTGGCTAATTACAATTTATTTGAATTTCTTAGCCACAAAATTTTAATTGGTGAAGCTAATATTTTTTTTACTACACTTGTCAACTATCGTAGCGATAAGTACCTAAATAGCTATAAAATTATTGCTACAAAATATTCTGTAGCTAATAATAAGTTTTTCCTATGCGTTTATAGTTACCGTAGCAAAAGTACCTAGCGATAGCTAAAAAAATTAAAATTTTATGCTATTTAAATTTTATTAAAATTCTTAGCTACAAAATATAATTGGTAAAGCTAATTTATCACTTTTGCTAACTATCGTAGCGATAATAATATCTAAATAATCACAAAATTATTGCTATAAAAAACTTCGTAGCTAATAATAAGTTTTTGCAACGAGTTTAATAAAATTTCGTAGCTAATTATATTATAATTTCGCCACGCACTTTAAGTTGCTCTAGTTGCAATAATATTTTAGCTAGAGTAAATTGTTTGAGAAAAAAATACATTAGCTAAATAAGATTCTTTGCTTCAAGGTATAAAATATTGGTAATAGTTTACATAATAGCTACGGTGACCACCAGACTATATTATTACAAGAAAATTTAGTAGCTAATCATAATTGTTTGTCAAGCGTTTTAATTAGAATACAACAATAATTTCATATTATTCGTAACAAAATGTTACAACTAATATTATTTTTACTTTAATAAAAATTCACCTATTACATATGATAAATAGGCAGAAGGACAAATATTTTGAAAATTTTATTTTTTTCTTAGCTAGTAACCGAAGTTAACTGTAATAAATATTTCGAAAACGGGTTTTTGGACCTTTTGCACCCAAATTTCGATGTTCCAATGGTGTTTTCAACTACTCTAATCAATCCCCAATGATTTATAACAACAACCAATCCATAACGAATCCAAATCAAGAAATTTCAATCAAATTCAAGGGTTTTTCAATTTTGGGGTTTTGATTTTTCTAACTTGTGATTTTCAACACCAAATCAAGAAACAAGGGTACCAAATCAACGGGTAAACATCATAGATCGATCCCCGATATCAAACACTCGATGAATAATCGAATCCAATCCACAGCACGAATTTTTTTGTAATTTTCACCTTTTCAAATTTTTTTTTTGTTTTTTTCTTCTTTTCTTAAGAACATAAACACAATAACAATAAAGTAAAGATAGGATGAACAAGGAACGTGGATTCGAAAGAATGAAAACCGGGCCTTGCTCTGATACCAAGATGGTACGGGGTAAATCACGGAAGCGAATAACAAGTAACGGAAGCAACAAAGTAAACACGATAGAAGGAAAATAGGGATGGGGGAGAATAGAAATAGAAGAAAGAACGAATCAAACTAAACAATTAGATTGATTCAAAAGGGAGGAGAGAATTGAACCATTAAACGGGAGTCACGCTAGCGGTGATCCACCATGGATTCAACATAACAGATACATGAAGCTCAAGCTTCAACAAGAAGGCCAAGCCTATTCTATCTTCTCAATTCTATCTTCAAAACTAGATTCTCAAATAAATGACTAAGTGTGGTATTTATAGGTTCACCACGACTCTAAATGAAATGACTAAAAGCGCATAAGACAAGTTAGTGCAATAGAAGCACTTAAGGCTAGAATAGGAATTACACCATAAAAACAAGTCTTCAAATGGCTCGGAAGTAGGCACCCCGCCTAGTGAAAAGAGGCGCCCCGCCTAGTGCTTTGTATGCAAAACAGGCGCCCCACCTACTTGGAGTAGGCGCCCCACCTACTTGAAGTAGGCGGTCCGCCCAAAATAGAGGCGGCCAGAGATCCAGAGGCTTGCATTCTAGTAGGCGGTCCGCCTAGTGAAACAGGCGGTCCGCCCCTTCCTGGAGGTTCTTGAAACGGCTCAAAATGTGTCTCCCAAGCCCCTCCTTTGAAGCCTAGGTGTTCCTCCTTCCTTGGCGCTCCTTTGCATGATCTTCAAGTTGCTTCCCCGAGCCTGTGACTTGCCTTCCTTGTGCTCTCAAGCTTGGCTCTTGATGATTGGCGCTTTGGCTCCAATTTGCCCCGCATCAATAACATTAAATTATCCTTCAACTCCTTGATTTTCTAAAGCTCCTTCAAAATACACAGAGCAGGATCCTATTATCCTTCTATATATTTTTTCATCACAAGAGAATCAGTCTCCAATATCAAAGGATGAAGCTCCTCCTCTACGCAATAAGACAAGCCCTCAAGAACAAGAAGGTGACTACCATGCCACCATCATAGTAACAAGAAGGGGTCTATATTCCTCAAAGTACTTGATCATGTTCGGCCATAAAGGTGGAATTCCTGTCAACCATGGATACCTCACCCTAGCTAAAAAGAAAACAATTTTTTTACCTCTTGAATGACTCTATTAACAGAAATTTTACCTCCATGCTTCACATCATTCCTTCTTTTCCATAACTCCCACGTAAGTATTGCTGGCATAGCAAGATACCGTGGCTTCAATTTTTGGAAGCATTCAACGTTCCACCAAACTTTAATAGCCTCCTCAGCTGAGTCACATGAGTCAGAATATCTGTAAAATCTAGAAAGAACCTCCATACCTTTAAGGCAGCTGGACTAGTTAGAAGCACATGTGTCAAGGTCTCCTACTGGCTATTCTCATAACAATAACACCTAGAAACCACTGAAATTCCCATTCTCCTTATGATGGCATCAGTTGGAACCTTATAGTGCTAGAGTCTCCATATGAAAAAAGATATCTTAAATAGCAAACCCTTAACCCACATGAACTTATGCTTAGGTTGTGGATCAACTTTACATCTGAGGAACCCGAAAGCACTAATCACAAAGAACTTACCAGAAGTAGTCGGCATCTACCATGGCTTGTCACAGGTATCTCCATTTCATGCAAAGTGAATGTCTTGCCAAATGTGATCAACAATGTCCTCTTGAACGATTTCATTCAACAATTGATCATTTCAGCTCCCATTAGCCATCACCTCTGAAACATCTTCAGTGTGCTCATTAATGAAAAAATTCATCCGTTACAATATGATACAAGGCACCCAACTTTGTCCAGTTTTCATGTCAGACACTGGATGTACCTCCTTTCAGCTGCCACCAAATTTCATGCTCCACCTCTGCCCTTTCCTCCAACATCTTTTTCCACACATGGGAACCATTTTTAGTGTCTACCAAATTTAGAGGCTCCTTTTTACAATACTTGTTCCACATGAAAGCAGCCCATAATGACTTGGAAGTCTAAAATCTCCACCAAAGCTTAGGAAAAAGAGCCTTGGACACATCAAATAATGACCTGAAGCCTAGACCACCCTCTTTTGTGGGCAAGTTAAGATTTTTTCCATGAAACTTAATGTCCGCTCCTCCCTTCTTCCTTGTTACTATAGAAAAACCTTGCAATTATTTTATACAATTGCTATAACACATACTTTGGAGGATCCATGACTGAAAGCAGATGAATGAGCATGCTTTGTAATACACTGGTAATTAAAGTTGCCTTACCTCCATATGACATAAGCGTCTCTTTCAAAGAATGCAATTTAGCCTTCACCTTCTTGATCAAATCATCGTAGTAGTACTTCTTCCTCCTTGTGTAGAATACAGGACACCCCAAGTAAGTAAAATGGAATATTCCCTTTGAAAAACCTGCAATATCACCCAAAGACTAGATTAAAGTGACTGATACTTTAGAATGCATATAGAACAAACTCTTTCCCTTGTTAATCAGCTGCCCCAAAATCTGCTCATATCTGTTCAAAACTTCCATTCATTTCTTCAACGAATAAGGCTCAGCTGAAGCAAAGATAATAGTATCATCAATATAAAAAAGATGATTCAAAGGAATGGACCACTTAGGCATGCCATAACCAATAAATTTCTTATCCTCAAATAGCCTGTTCAAAGCCCTTGACAACACCTCAGATGATAAAATAAACAAAGCTGGTGTCAAAGAATTACCCTGCTTAATACCTCTAGTAGACTGAAAAACCCTGAACCCTGACCATTAAAAGCACTGACTACCAGTTATTTGACAATAATATCCATATCATGTTAATAAAGTGTTAAGCAAATCCCATCTTCCTCAGCACATATAGTAAAAATTTTCAAGACGCCCTGTCATATGCCTTGGCCATATCCAGTTTTATAACCTCATTAGCTGGCTTACCACCCTTCCTAATACATACGACTATTTCTTGTATAAGAAGAATATTTTCAAAGATGCTCCTTCCCTTCACAAAACCTTACTGATTAGGAGATATCAATGTAGGAAGTATTTTCTCCAATCTATCATGCACCACCATGAAAATCACCTTGTTTGTAAAGTTGCTCAATCTTATAGGCCCCAGGTCCGAAAAGGTCTGAACCAACGGTTTCTTCGGTAGAAGCACAAGGTTGGTATGTGTGATGAATTTATGCAGAGAGGCACCATCAAAGAAAGCCAATACCATATTATATTTATCAATACTAACTATATCTCAGCACACTTGGAAGAAATTACCATTAAAACCATCCTGACTACTAGCACTGGCACCACTTAAAGTAAAAACAGCCTGTTTTACTTCTTCAATAGTTGGATACCTGGAAAGATCTTGGTTCTGAGCAACTGACACCATATAAGGAACATGCTCGAGCAGCTCATTCTCAACTAGATCAACCCCTTGTGCAAACTGACTCTGATAAAATTGACAAGCAGCCCCATAAATCAATTCTTCATTGTCAATTCAATCTCCATTACCATCATGTATTCTTGTAATCTGCAGTTTCCTCCACTTTCTATTGACATGATTATGAAAAAATTTAGTATTCTTGTCCCCTACATAAAGCCAAGAGAAACCTGCTTTTTGCTTCCAGTATTGCTCTTCCATTCCATAGTATTTTTTTAGCTCAGCCTGAGCCATTTGCAATACAATTATATTCTCAACAGTTGACTCCTCTTCACAATATCCTCCCTAGTAGGAATCTGCTTGAAAATATCACCAAATGTATCCCTACTCCACTTTGATAAATCACCTTGAACACTCTTTAGCTTCTGCTTGAAAACGAAGAAAGGATCACCAACAAAGTCTGCCCTCCAGTGCTCTCTCACAACATCAATGAATGTTTCATGCTGAGTCCAGAAATTCAAGAACTTGAAAGGCTTAACAAGATGAACATCACCCTCCCCACAAGTTAACAATAAAGGAGAATGATCATAACCAGTGCGTATAAGGTGTTCCACTTTAAGAGATTGGAACAAGTTTTGAAATTGAACATTCACAAGTATCTTGTCTAACCTCTCGAAAATACATTCTGCATTAGGCCTACCATTCCACCAGGTAAAATGACTACTTTTTAAAACCAATATCAAAAAAGCCACTAAAGTTGACACAAAAAGCAAAATCATCATATTCAGAAGAAAACACCGACAGCCCTCAAATATTCTCATCCTCACTAAGCAAAATATTGAAGTCCCCTCCTGATGCAGCCCGATCACGTGCTGATCAAGTGATCGATCCACCGAGGAGACCGATGACAAGAAGCCAAGCCAAGCTGCTGCACGATGTGCATGTTCACTTAGCCTGGCCGAAGGAAAATAATTGCCCCGAAGCTGAGTGGCCGAGCTCAAGAACCGAAGGCATTATCTTCAGATTTGAGCCCGAAGGCAAAGTGACCGAGGATAGTGAGCTCGAAGATAATTGAGCGTCCGAAGGCAACAAGTGTGTGTTCGAGCAGACAATCGAGAACCGAAGCCAAGGCTTACCGAAGTCAAAGTCTGCCGAACACATTTTAACTCAGCCCTGCGTGGCTTATTTCTATTGGTCAACTGTGACCTATTTACTAGTTTACCCTTAGTATTTCCTATATAAACATTGTTTCCTTTCATTGTAAGAACCTAGTTTTTGAACATTGATGAATTGAATGAAAGTGCCGAGCACATTTTTTCTTGTCTCCGTCGTGAGCAAAACCCCGGTGAGGGCTTTTAAGGACTTGTGGCTTTCGGTTAGTCCGATTGAACATTCCTCTTGATCATTCAGTTTGCAAGAGGCAATGTTCTCTTGAGGATTGTTGCATAGTATAGGTGATCCTTGTATCCCTTTTGATTGAGCTTTGAGACAGGTTCCTCACTGTTCTTTCGAAAGAAGCAAGTTTTGTCTTGCTTCTATCTTTATCTTTCTTGTTTGTTCTTCCGCGTTTGTGCTAGCAACCCCTTCGGGAATTGTATTGCACCATCTTGGTATCAGAGCACGGCTTGAGTTTGTTCTTACAACCTCAATCCTGTTCATTATCTTCGTGCGTTTTTGTGTCTTTGTTTCCTTTTCGTGTTCTTGAACTTTGTTACTGTTGGTGTTGTTATTTTACAAAAAAAAAAAAAAAAAAAGAGTGTTAAAAAGAAAATTCAAAAATTGTGTTTGATTGTTGGTTGTTTGGAAAAAAAAAAAAAAAAAAAAAAACAACCATTGATTCTTGTTCACCATCGAGTTCCGAATCCAACAAGTACCCGACGTACCAATTTCGTGACTAGGGTTTCTTGGTGAATTTTTGGACTGTTTTGAGCTTTAATGGTGACTGAAAACTCGAACCCCACTGTGTTTGGAAGAAACCGGTGAAGATTGGTGGTTCTTGAGTGATTTGGGTTTGTTTGTTGCTTAAAAATCGAAGTTCTGAGTTTAAATCGTTGTCCGTACGCCGGAAAGTTGTTACAATCGTAACAGTGTACGACACGAACGAGCTGATTTTTTGTTCGAAGAACTTCGTTTGATTTCCTCCGTTGTTGTTTGGAACTGGAGTCGAAAGAGCAACTCAGATCTGTTGAATTTCGTGGTCAGTGAACCGAAGTTGTTGTGTCCGTACGCCGGAGCAAGGTCACTGTTCCATTGAAGAAGAAAGGGGTTAAAATTTTAACATCAAAACCCCAGGTGAAAATTGTCGGCTGAAAAAAGGAAGGTGGATAAGGTAAAACCCTATCCGTACCAAGGAGGGACCACTCTTACGGACAGGAGTGGGTGTGATCGAAAAAGATTCCAAAAGGGAATCAAAAGGGTAGATTCTACTAGGTTTTCACTTTCTTTCGTGTCTAATTCTAGTTGGTGGATCTTTTGAGTAAATTGTCCTACTCGAGGTCGTACTAACTCTTTTAAGCTGATAGGAATTCGTGCGAAGGGGTGACCGAAGTCCAAACTTTCGTAGAAATTCTTTTGACTCCCCGAGCTCAGTTAAAAAAAGCGTCCGTTCCATCGAGTCGAACATCACTTCACTCTTCCCGAAGAGGCAGTGACTATTGTCGAACTTGAAGGATCTTAGAGGACCGATCAATCAGACGAGCCACTATTACCATGTCCTTGAGTGATCAAAAACCGAACCCATAAATTGAGTGGACCCGAGTGCCACCCATCAAAGGCGAGGGAGTGTGTGAGGTGATTTCTAACCCTAACTTTTGTTTGATCTTTGACTTGTGCAGGTACAATGGCTGGAAACGATGGCAAAAGCATTGAGAAGCCTGAGTTGTCGTTAGCCGATCTCATGGCTGCGATACACAGTGTCAGTGCCGATGTGAGAGGAGTGAGTGCTCGAGTAACTCAACTCGAACAGGGAAGTGCGTCCGTGGCCATGCATGGGTCCAGCGCTGGAACAAGCGAATCCACTCCGATGAAACCTGAGCTGTATGCTGAGCTTCTTCGACAACATCAGTTGACGAGTGAAGCAATTCGGAGAGAGCTTAACTTGGGCAATCCCCAAGCACAACAAAACTTGGGCAATCCCCAAGCTGGAAATCAAAACTTGGGCATTCCCCGAGGAGAGAGGTTACCACTTCCAAGGGCCCGAAGAGACCTTGGTGCTGTAACCGAAGAGATTGATGAAGAGGAATTTCCCGAGGACGAATATGAGCGTGAGCCGCCATTCGCTCAACGAAGGCAAGCTCACCGAGGACGTGGAAATTTCCGAGGTCGAGGCCGAGGCGCAAATGTTGAAAGAAATATTGAGCGTGAGGCTAATGATCGAGATGATGAGTTTCTCGAACAGGTTCGTGGTGTTCGAGACTCAAACTTGAACAGTGTCAAGATCACTATTCCACCCTTTAAAGGAACTAGTGATCCCGATGAGTATCTTGAATGGAAGCTTAAAATGGAGCGCATCTTTGAAACCAATGAGATGACCGATGAGAGAAAAGCTGCCCATGCCATTGCTTCGTTCGAAGCTTATGCATCAACGTGGTGGGAGTCTGACAAGAGACATAGACGAAGGAATGACTATCCTGAAGTCACTACCTGGCCGCAATTGAGAAGAGCAATGGATGCTAAGTATTTGAGTGCCAAGTACAGGCAGACTCAAATGCAAAAGCTCTATGAGTTAAAGCAAGGGTCCAAGTCAGTCCAAGAGTACCACGATGAGTTCGAAAAGGTTCGATTGAATCTTGATCTGGTCGAAGACAAAGAGCAAGCCATTATCAGATTCAAAAATGGCTTGGCTAGGGATGTGTCATCTCAGTTGAGACTCCACGTGTACCACACGTTGGAAGGTGTGTTTGATGCTGCCACCGAAGCTGAAAAATTGGTGAAGGACGATAAGGCAAACCGGTATCGAGGAGTCACTACTTCTACTCCTTTGAACCGAAGTAAAGAATGGAAGAGTCCAAACCAAGCAAGTGCTAACACTGTTCGAGATTCGAAGAGACCCTTCGAAAGAGGTGTGACCGTTAACCAACCAAGAGAAGTGGGAGGTAAAGTTCAACTCAACTCTCCTAGTGCTTCAAATATTCAGTGTCACAAATGCAAAGGTTATGGTCACATGGCAAAAGAGTGTCCAACTCGCAAAGTTATGCTTCTACTCGAAGATGGAACCGTCCATGAGCAAGCGAGTGACACCGAGGAGGAAATTATCGAGGAGACTGATCGAGCTGAAGTTGATGATGATCATGAGGCTGCCGAAGCTGATCATCCGGAAATGTTTCTTGTGGTTCGAAGGAATTTGAGCTGCATGACTCTTGAAGAAGAGGACAACCAAAGAGAAAACCTCTTTCATGCCCGATGTCGAGTGAGGGGAAAGGTGTGTTCGATGATCATTGATTCTGGTAGTTGTGCCAATGTAGTGAGCCAAACTTTGGTTTCACAAATGGGATTACCTACGATGAAGCATCCCCACCCTTACAAGTTACAATGGCTAAATGAGTGTGGAGAACTGAGAGTTGTTAAACAAGTGTGGATCAAGTTCAAAATCAGAGAGTATCAAGATGAAATGATATTCGATGTGGTTCCGATGCAAGCTTGTCATTTGCTATTGGGTCGACCATGGCAGTATGACCGAACAGCTGTTCACCATGGTAGATCCAACACTTACACTGTGAAGCTCGATGGGAAGAGTTTTATACTCAAACCCTTGTCTCCAAAACAAGTCACCGAGGACTATAAACGAATGAAAGAATTGAAAGAAGCGGCCAAAGCTAAGCTTCCGATGGGAGAAAAATTGGGGCCCGAAGAGACGAACTCACCGATCGAAGTGAAAGGAATTTGTGCAATCATGCAACCCGGTGAGATCTTACGAGGCAACGACCACGGTCAGATGATGATTTGCCTCGTGCACAAGGGTATCTTTCTAAACTCTAATGATGATTTTTCTAATGATAACCCTTTGCCTTTGTTTGTTCGCAAAGTTTTGCAGGACTTCGAGGACATGTTTCCCGAGGAAATGCCAGGTGGATTACCTCCGATGAGAGGAATCGAGCACCAAATTGACTTCGTACCAGGGTCTCAAATCCCTAACAAACCTGCATACCGGTGTAATCCCGAAGACACCAAAGAGCTCCAACGGCAGGTTGATGAATTGCTGAACAAGGGCCTCGTTCGCGAGAGCTTGAGTCCTTGCGCCGTTCCTGTTATCCTTGTCCCGAAGAAGGATGGAACATGGCGAATGTGTGTTGACTGTCGAGCAGTCAACAAAATAACGGTAAAGTATCGTCATCCTATCCCTCGATTAGATGACATGCTAGATGAGTTAAGTGGTTCTTCATGCTTTTCGAAGATAGACCTCAGGTCCGGTTACCACCAGATCCGAATGAAACCCGGAGACGAGTGGAAAACCGCATTCAAGACCAAATTCGGTCTCTATGAATGGTTGGTGATGCCTTTTGGCTTATCCAATGCACCGAGCACATTCATGCGATTGATGAACCATGTGCTCAAACCGTTCATAAACAAGTTCGTTGTCGTTTATTTCGATGACATACTTGTTTATAGCAGAACCGTGGATGAACATGTCGACCACCTAAGGCAAGTGCTCGAAAGGCTTCGAGAAGAGAAGTTGTATGCCAACTTCAAGAAATGCGCTCTTGGTGTCGATCGTGTAGTCTTTCTTGGATTTGTTGTCAGTGCTAATGGTGTCGAAGTCGACGAATCAAAAGTCGAAGCCATCAAAGATTGGCCAACTCCAATCTCGGTATCACAAGTTCGTAGCTTCCATGGCTTAGCTAGCTTTTACCGAAGGTTTGTTCGTGACTTTAGCACCGTGGCAGCTCCTTTAACCGAGCTGGTGAAGAAACACAATCCATTTGTGTGGGAAGAGTCCCAAGAGAGGGCTTTCCAAGAGTTGAAACGGAGGCTTTGTTCTGCCCCGTTGTTGCAACTCCCTGACTTTGGCAAAGCATTCGAAGTCGAGTGTGATGCGTCTGGAGTTGGGATCGGAGGAGTGCTGATGCAAGATTCGAAGCCGATCGCTTACTTTAGCGAAAAGCTTAAGGGTGCAACCTTGAACTACTCTACGTACGACAAGGAATTGTATGCCCTCGTTCGAGCACTCGCCCATTGGCAGCATTATTTGTGGCCTCGAGAATTTGTGATCAAGAGTGATCATGAGTCTTTGAAACATCTCCGAGGTCAGGAGAAATTGAATCGAAGACATGCCAAGTGGGTTGAATTTATTGAAAGCTTTCCCTATGTAATTCATTACAAAAAGGGAAAAGATAATGTTGTGGCCGATGCGCTATCAAGGAAATTTGCCTTAGCGACCACTCTCGCCTCTAGGCTCATGGGATTCGAAAGCATCAAGTCGATGTACGAGGACGATCCCAAGCTGAAATGTGTTCGAGACACAATCTTGAGTGGCCGAAGGGTTGAGAAATATCAGTGGCATGATGGCTACCTCTTCAAAAATGGGAGGGTTTGTGTGCCAGTGTCATCGTGGAGAGAGCTCTTGGTTCGAGAAGCTCACTCAGGTGGACTGATGGGGCACTTCGGTGTCGATAAAACTCTTGGTATCTTGACCGAGCAGTTCCATTGGCCCAAAATGCGACGAGATGTGGAAAAGCTTTGCAACGCTTGTCTCGTTTGCAAGAAAGCAAAATCGAAGTCCAACCCTCATGGTTTGTACACCCCGTTGCCTGTGCCTGATCGACCTTGGGTTGATATATCCATGGACTTTGTCTTGGGGTTACCGAGGTCGGGGGGAGGACATGATAGCATCTTCGTTGTGGTTGACCGTTTTTCAAAAATGGCTCACTTTATTCCTTGCAAAAAGTGTGATGATGCACAGCATGTAGCTACATTGTTTGTTTCTAATGTGTTAAAATTGCATGGTGTACCTCGTGCTATTGTGAGTGATCGAGACTCAAAGTTCTTGAGTCATTTTTGGAAGTGTTTGTGGGGTGCCCTAGGCACCAAGCTACTATTCTCGACGTCTCACCATCCTCAGACTGATGGACAGACCGAGGTAGTTAACCGAACCTTGGGATCTTTGCTTCGGGCAATGACCAAAGGGAAGGTTGGAAACTGGGCTGATCGTTTGCCCATGATGGAGTTTGCATACAATCGAACGGTGCATCGAATGATCAACATGACCCCGTTTGAATGTGTGTATGGCTTTAATCCTTTGATTCCACTTGATTTAACCCCATTGCCTCGAGATTCTGTTCTTGATTTTGAAGGTACTCGACGAGCAGCTGCCGTGATCGAATTGCATGCAAAGGTGAAGAAGAACCTCGAGGAGGCCTATGCAAAGGTTGCCTTAAAGAAAAACAAGGGGCGTAAAAAGTTGGAATTAAAGAAAGGAGATTGGGTTTGGGTGCACTTCCGAACGGAACGCTTCCCGAACCAAAGGAAAGGAAAGTTGGCTCCTCGAGGGGATGGTCCATTTCAAGTGTTGACCAAGATCAACAACAATGCCTACGTGATCGACCTCCCTGGTGAGTATAACGTGTCCAACACCTTTAATGTTGCTGACTTAGTTCCTTGTGTTGTAGGTCCAACTTCGGAGGATGAGGAGGGCTTGATTTCGAGGATGAAATCTTCTCAAGAAGGGGAGGATGATGCAGCCCGATCACGTGCTGATCAAGTGATCGATCCACCGAGGAGACCGATGACAAGAAGCCAAGCCAAGCTGCTGCACGATGTGCATGTTCACTTAGCCTGGCCGAAGGAAAACAATTGCCCCGAAGCTGAGTGGCCGAGCTCAAGAACCGAAGGCATTATCTTCAGATTTGAGCCCGAAGGCAAAGTGACCGAGGACAGTGAGCTCGAAGACAATTGAGCGTCCGAAGGCAACAAGTGTGTGTTCGAGCAGACAATCGAGAACCGAAGCCAAGGCTTACCGAAGTCAAAGTCTGCCGAACACATTTTAACTCAGCCCTGCGTGGCTTATTTCTATTGGTCAACTGTGACCTATTTACTAGTTTACCCTTAGTATTTCCTATATAAACATTGTTTCCTTTCATTGTAAGCACCTAGTTTTTGAACATTGATGAATTGAATGAAAGTGCCGAGCACATTTCTTCTTGTCTCCGTCGTGAGCAAAACCCCGGTGAGGGCTTTTAAGGACTTGTGGCTTTCGGTTAGTCCGATTGAACATTCCTCTTGATCATTCAGTTTGCAAGAGGCAATGTTCTCTTGAGGATTGTTGCATAGTATAGGTGATCCTTGTATCCCTTTTGATTGAGCTTTGAGACAGGTTCCTCACTGTTCTTTCGAAAGAAGCAAGTTTTGTCTTGCTTCTATCTTTATCTTTCTTGTTTGTTCTTCCGCGTTTGTGCTAGCAACCCCTTCGGGAATTGTATTGCACCACCTCCAAATAGCTAAGGCAGCTCCATGTCACTAGCAAGACAATATAAACTATCCCGCAACTCCATTAATTTCATAGCACTACATTTTGCATATACAAAAGTTACCACCAATTGTTGGGCAAAATCTTGGTGCAATAACTTCAGGGTGATTTGCTGGGAAATATCACTAACTACCTCCCACTGGAGTAGCATCTAAGAAAACCCAAATCATCCCATTTAAATTATACAATGCAGCTTCCATACCCAGTCTTCTCCTATATCTTTGAACATGTCTTGAATGTTGAAATGGCTCCATAAGTGCAATCACAAAAAATTCATGCTCTTTATGCATATTAATGACTCTCTAAAAGTCATACTGAGTATTAACAGACCTAATATTCCATACAAGATCTTTAATCATTATTTAGACTTGGATACAACCTTTTTGGGCAATATTCTACTTGGCTCCTGAGGCAGATTCAGCTTCTTGCCTTTCTTGCCTCCCTTTAAAGTAGTACTTTGTAATCAATCACCTTCCTTTATCATTTGTTTAAAGTTGCCAGTTGTAGATTATCATCACCTTCATCTTCAATTTTTTGTTGCTCAACTATTGCTTTTTGAAGCCCTCCAGGATTGACATTATGAGTAACCAAGTCCTAAAGTACCTGATTTGGAGATTTCAATGGAGCGTAAGCTTGAAACTTCATTGGAAAATCAGTCCCTGAGTCACATGCAATTGGGACAACATTTATAGCACCTATGTTGGTTGGAACAGTCATCACAAGCTCATTACCCTTGCCTAGATGACTGCAAAGTGGGTCAGCTTCTGGCTCAAAATTACCAACAACCTCATTATCCTCACTAGTCACATCCTGCTTATTATCATTCAGCGCACAGCCTTTCTCCATAGCCTGTCTCTGAGCCTGGGCACCGACTGCAGCATCTTTACCAGACAGTACTATCTCACCTACCTCCTGGTTCTTTGGGTGATCCTTAAAATCATTTGATATGCCATCCCTAGTGTTACCATCATAAGTGTTAATCGTCATCGCTTTTTGAAAACAGATGAGCCTTTTGTATTAGTTAACCAAGCATCACAAGTATTTTAAGCTACCGATTATTCAAATAAAGGTTGGCATGATGTTTTGCCCAAAAAAAATGACGACCTAGAGGAGTTAGATAACTCTAAGTCTACACAAATGAAAAGGAAAAGATCTGATGAAGTCTTGGAGCTTTAGTATGTTAATTTTATTTTGTCAAATCATTAATGGTAATAAAAATTCTTTGTAGTATTTGCTCGAAAATATTTTTTAATGAATTTGATTTTTTGGATATGTTATCTCAATATTATTGTTATTGTAATGGTTCGTGGAAAGAACTTATTTGACAGGTACTTGTTTTGATTTCATTGTCAAATTGTTCTTCTACTTATTGGAAACTTGCTAACCTATTTCGATCTCTTCTTTGGGGAGCGTAAAAATATTGTACACGTTATTTTTCATCTACTTTGTTGTATCAGGTTGACATGAATCTCTCAAAATTTCAAAAGTCTGAAAAGAGATTAAGTTCGAATTTTGCTAAGCAATCATACATTCAACTAGGTGCCTTGGCAAGGGGATAAGGTCAAAACTTAAGAGCTTTGGGCTCTTTAAGAGTTACTGCTGAACTAAGAACTCCAATTGGTAAAAGCAAAAGTTGTCTTGTGCCTCCTGGGTTTGATCCAATGGAAGGTGATGTTCCACCCTGTTAGGCAGCTAAAGTGACGCAACACACTAAGAGAATTGAAATAAGTATTTTATTATCTCATATTTTTTTTAATTTTTTTACATGTTGCATTTGTGAAACAAAGTAAATGGTTACCTTAGTCACTTTTACATCTGCCCAAATTTTTATCCCAGGGTGCCTAAAATATATGTCAGAACTAGGTTGTTAAACAAGTAGAAGCCTAATAATATACAATGCATAGCGGGCAGACTTGAGTCTCCTCTACATCCTGACTGAACTAGTAACTTGAACCCTACTTGAACTGGCTTCATTGTTCTTCATTAAAAGGTTCGGAAACTGAGATTCAAGATCCCTACTTTTGTTTCGATGATGTTTGGAGTGATTCTGCTGTTGTGACTACTGATGTTGCTGCTATTGCAGTTGTTGTCTCTGTATCTAATACGCATTCTGTAACCTTGTGAGTTCCTTCTCCAACATCTCTTGTCTAAATATTTTATGAGCTGCTCTTGTGATAAGCTATCAAAACGATATCTCAGGGCTCTATTCTCCATGCTCAGTATAATATTATGTTGGTCTAGAAATTCAAGCTCAGCAGACAGCTCAGATCCTTCTGCGTGCAAAGTTTGAACTGTTCTTTTCAAGTTCAGCTATGTGCTGAAGTTTCCTGACATGTGATCGATGAGCAGATTGATGTTTAGCACGTTTCGCATCTGCCTTGGACATAGAATGTTTGGCTTGTGCATTGTTTAACCTTTACCAGAGCCTTCTTGGTTTTCTTAAATTAGTGACCTCTCTATTATGCTTCTCATGAGATACAGATGTTGCACCCCATTCAATTCCTGAGCAGACATACTAAAATTTTGCTTATGGGAAGACTTAGCTTTGTCTCAGAAGAAACTGCATTCAAATCTTTGTAACTGACATAGTTGACTGATCCCCATGAAGCTCCTATATTTAGATTCTTATTTTTAGCTTCTTCCCTATATTATTATCTCGTGTAAAATATTCTTTAGTCGTTAGTATTCTTTCTTTACTGGACCAGTAAGTCTATCTAAATCTCTCTCCTTTTTGGGCTCTATATTTCTTAGTTTTTATGATCAAGACTGTGTATTTAATCATTTATCCCACTCTTTTGAACTCCTTAAGCAACATTGAACTAAAGCACTACTGCCGCTTTGCTATCTGTTGGGCATGGTTTCTGCATATCCTTGGCATCTCTCTCTTTTGGCCTAATTATAAAATCTTCAGCATGTTAAATACTTCAGCTAAGAAAACTTTAAAGTGCTATGTTGCTTGGCTTTTTACCCCTGATGTTGTTAGTCACTGTGGACTGGAACGGTTTTTTTTTAATGTTTGACTTATGTTAAATTTAATACAGGTCCATGTGAATTTGAAAAGGCAAACAAAGTGAGAGGGAATAATATGTGTAAGAATGTTGCAAGACTAAAAACCTAGAGAAATTATCTGAAATGAGTGTTGAACCCTCTCGAAAAAATGCACACACAAGTATGCATCGGGATGTATTTTCAACAAAATGGAGACTCCAAAGGGTTTTCTTTGGAGTCGCCACCTAATTTAAGGATTATTAGGAACCTAAGTTAACTAAAGAGTGCAATTTTATTCCTTAAAGGAAAATAATTCAGAGATTCTTAGGTAAGTGGTTCTATTAAATTCGAGAGAAGGTCCCTTGCGGGAGGCACTTTCGAAAATATGCTAAATGCAGTTAATCCGGCGGTTTTTACGAATTTATTAAGGATAAAAGGTATAAAGTTAATTTTAAATGAGGATAATAGAAATAAGATAAGATTTTAGTTATACCGATACTTAGATAAATAAATGACCAAATTTGAGATTAATTAAATGGATAACAAAATAATGATCAATTGATTAATTAATAGAATAAGTAAAGGTTAAATGAAGTTAGATAATTAAATAAAAAAAACTAGATAAATAATTGGATAATAATAAATAATTAATTAATTGATTGAATAAATAGATAAATAAATAAGCAAATAAATAACTTAATTAAATAAATGAATACTTATCAATTTTAATTAAATAAAGGAGTAAATGAATAATAATTGATTAAATAAATAAATAAATAAATAAATATTTAATTGATTAAATAAATGATTAATTGAAATTAAATAAATTAGACTAAATAAATAAATAAAGGATTAAAATTTAATTGAATAAATAAATAAATAATTAGGTTAGATAAATAAATAATTGAACATTTAATATAATAAATAAAGAAGCAATTCAAATGCGAATTATGACGAGGGTACGATTTTTTAGTCGAATTTGATTTTGCTCTCATTAATTGACAAATGATTCTAAACATCCATAAATTAATTGGCGATTCGGAAAGAAATGATACAAAGCATTCATATAAAAATAATTTACTCCCTCCGTCCCAATTTATGTGGCACCATTTGACCGGGCACGGAGTTTAAGAAAATAGAGGTTGACCTTGTTAAATATCAATTTTACCCTTGAAAAAGTAAGAGAGAGAAGATTTGAGTAATAAAAAAGTTTTTGGTAGGTTTAAAAGTATGTAGGGCCCAACAAGGGTAAAATAGAGATGATGCATTAAATAGTTGTCAAATAAGGAAAGGTGCCACTTATTTTGGGACAAACAAAAAAGGAAATGGTGCCACATAAATTGGGACGGAGGGAGTAAATAATTTACAATAATTATTCACAATTCAAATACCATTTCTATTCTACAGGGCCCCTAAAACATGCTTTTCTAAAGGGGACGAGAGAGAAGGATGGAGTTTAGAAGATAGAACCTGGAAGCGCAAACTCAATCATTGAGCCTTGGACTTTGTGATTTTCATTTTTCTTTCTTTTACATTTTCGGGGATATCAAGCCCCGAAAATGCGGAGAGGGTCAAATAACTTCGATGCGTGTAGCCAACCCCAGTTTGATTTTTACCCCAACTCGATCCCGAGTGCGATTATGTAAAGTAAAAAGGAGGATAAGGATTAGTATACCTCTAATAAGATGAAAACTTGAAGAGTAAACTAAACAGATAAAAATTTAAGAACGGAATCAATGTTCAGGCAAACAGACAAGCCTTAGAGCAAAGCTATACTGGTATTGTATGGTATTCAGCAAAGAACTTTTCGAGCCAAACAGTTGTATCATTTCTTTATTTATCACACCAGATGCACAAGCAACTTTCTGAGATTCTAAACAATGACTTTGGCTTGCAATTTTAACTTGGCTTTTCTTGTCAAATTTTAGTTTAAACACATGAACAAATGGCATCATGGCAATCACCTTACTTCAATAATCAATGGACACATAAGGGAATGGAATGCAGAGAGATGCAGACATCCAAGCATGCCAACATTCATGGGACAAAACGAACATCCAGAACCTCCTTTCTACTCCAACTACCTGCAGGCACAGCTGGACCAAATATAACCCATTTACCGATCACCAAAGCCCTGAATTAACACCTGAAACCTCTAATCATCTGCCTGCTAACACCTACATAAACCAGGAACCAGAGACAACTCCAGGACCACACCAGATCTATGCCAGCCAGGAAATATCATGGCAAGAAAACAATCCTTCTACCTGCTGCACCTGAACCAGACCCCTGCAACAACCTAACTAACTGCTACCCCTTCAATAACCTGCCTAACCATACCAGCTTCAATCCTTCACAATTCAAGCCTAATAGAAAAAGCTATACCTTTAGGATTTCAGCATCTAGGATAAGAACCAAGACAACCATTACCCTCCTAGAGATTGGACAAAACAATGAAGACTGGAAGCAGGACTAAACCTAATTCCAAACTCACACAGACCTTCACATCTCCTACTCCTACTAGACTGCTGCTTTCATTTCTCATTTTCAGCAACAACCTGCAAGAAATATCATCGCCTGCACCCTTTATTCTCCTAAGCCAAACCAAAAACATCCCTACTCCTCTCAACATGAACTAAATCCCTGAACTCCTACTCCTACTATGCCCCTGAACCTCTTAAATTATCCCTATGCAGTTCCAGAAATCCAGAACAAAACTAATAGAAACCAAGCCTCACACTCTCCTTTAAAGCTACCTGAACCAACCTTCACACACACAGAAATAGTCAGCCGCTATCACCTGAAACTCTGGCTGCATATACACTTCCTGAACACCTTCCTACACTAGCATACAACCTCCTGCACACACAGCTCACACACACAGCTGAACAATCACCCCTGACCTCCTAACATTGCCTGAAATCCCTTAGACACAAAGAAAAACAGAGATAGCCTCACTCAAACCTCCTGCACCCTCTTACACATACAAACAGACGTCCTTGACTCCCTGGACTAACCTACTTATCACCTTCTCCTGAACTCCTTTAAGCAATCAGCACACACACTCATACCTTCTAACTACACCCATGCACTTCCTCAGAACCATACCTGAAAGCCCTTATACTTCTCTTACTACCAGAAACAACTCTACTTGCTTCTACTAAAAAAGACAGAACACATGCACCTCCTCCAAACTCCAGAATTACTCTAAAACAAAAACAGGTACTGCATCTTCCTTTTTACTCCTTTGAACAGACAAGCAATTCATAGAAACCAACCCTTTCAAACTTCATCATTTTCTTATAGAAACATGACTCCTTATCAAAACCACCTAGTTTGCTTTTCTTTTTTTTAAAAAAAAGAACTCACTGAACATGTTGTTCACACATCATTTTTTCAAAAATAAACAAACAACCAAATTAATCATTTATAAAGTTACAAGTTCTAAAATAAGTACCAAGTCACCAGTTTTATCATGTTTTATCATAGAAACAGGGTCCAAAGCTGCAAATTTTTAATGTATTTTCTTTCACTTTTAAACTTGATTTCCTATTCAAACACATTATGACCAACACAGATTCATTCAAGCTGAAAATAATAGATGGAACAACTTCCGTTAGCACGTATTACACTAAAATAATAAAAGAACAAAACTTTATATCCCAATCTACATTTATAACTATCAACATGAAAGAGAATATACAAACCAGTTTTAAACCAAAAATAATATCATGATCAAACCTTAAACTGAACATGAAAAACAAAAGCTAAGGTGAAAGAGTTTACCTCTTTGAGACAGTGAACAGGGTGAGGATCCGATAATGCGACTCGAACGAGCGACGCGAATGGAGTCGACGACTGGGGCTAGGGTTTTAGATTTTTGGCTCCATCTTTTTGAAAATCCGCCCCAAATTTGTAATTTCTTGTTAGATAAAGGTTAAAATTGTCTCACCCTCGGGGTAGTACAATTTTAATCCTCATCTAAACAAGAAAAATTACCGTTAGGATCAAAGCCAAGGGCTCAGATCGAATTCGAGTTCAAACCTACGGCTAGGATTGAAACAACTAATTTTGTACGGGGAAGGTGATGTGGAGGATATAGGGGGACTAGTGTACTGATTTTTGGATGGATTCGATCAAGTTTTGGGGGGGGGGGGGGAAACCTGAAAAGGAAACAGATCAATCGGGTTTTTGAGACGGGTTGGGGAAAGTGGGGATCGGGTTAGGGATTCTGAAAATGGGAAATGCGTGTTTGTGTAATGTGTTGTATGTACATATAATGCTTGCGCAACTAGGCCAGATTTAGGACCTAGAACAATTTTAGCCTCCTTTCTAATATAATTAAGCAAATAGAGGAATTGCAAAGGGTAAGCTTAAATTGAGGTTGCAATTTTAGCCACTTTTAAGTGAAATTTATCAATTACCTTTAATTTCAAAAATTAATTTTAATTAATTAAATATTTTTTTATTAAATAATTAGGCTTTTAATTGAAACTTCCGGGACAAAATTAGGTGTCAGCAATGAGCTAGCAAAGACAAATTGTCGTTTGCCTCCTAGTTTTGATCAGATGGACGATGACGTTTCCCCCGGTCAAGAAGCTGAAGTGACACACGATGATTAGAGCAGTGAAATAACTATTTTTTTGCGAGTGAAATACTGTTTTGTTTTTAATGGACTGAAAATTTATGTTATATTGACTTAAATTGAAATCTGCAGATCGATGTGAATCTGCAAATGCAAAAAACATGAGAGGGAAGAAAATGTGCAAGACTAATGCAAAAAAAAAAAAAAAAACCTGGAGAAAATTTAAGAGTTATTTTTTTACCACAATCGAGTCGTCGTGGAGAATCATGCTATTTTTACGAGACACTTAGGTTTGTTAGTTCGTGATTCTAATATGGGTCCCTTTCGGTACACTCATGGACGGACATCGAAGATCATAAGCTGGAGCACACGTGGAAAGCTGTCATAGTAAGATTCTAAAGCATTATATTCTTGCTTTTTTTTCGAGGATGACTGCTTTTCGTAATAATCCTTTAAAAGTCATTAATGTGTATTTAATCGAGCTTAGTATCAGCTTAGAGAACAGATGATGAGCAAAATAAATTGTGTTCATTCAATTGCTCGTGAAATATTTTAGGAAAAGTTTGACAGTGATGACATGAATGATCATAAAGATCATGTTCTGCAATATATGAGAAGGCTTTGGAACAATTCGAGAGGATCATTGCACAAGAACGTGAAAGCTAAGCCATTACACGAGGTTCTAAAAGACGTGCTCGAGAGGGTAGACAAGAGTGATTTGGAATGGTTTGTGAAAGAGCACTTTTTATCTGATAAATTTAAGGTATAACTTCATAGCTATTAAGTAACAACATCATATTTTATGTGGAATTATGTTATTACTTTTTCTTGGATAATTTATGAAGGTGTTCAAATTTAGCTTTTCTTTTAGAACATCATTGTATGTCTTTTTTTACATGACTCACAGAATAAGTGTCTTGGTCTACATACTTCTCGCTTTCTCGATTTTCTCCCTTCTTGTCTATCCTAAAGTTTCTATTAAAAATAGAATCATTAAACATACTTGTCATAATTTCACTGCCACATTGTTAATGTAGGAAGCAAGTTACAGAAACTCAGTCAATAGGTCTAAGCTGAAAATGCCTCATCGTACGGGTAGCAAGTCGATTAGACAGGTTATTTATGATCTGGCAAGTAAATCATACAATCATATAAGAAAACCTCTTCTTTGTTTAAAATATTTCTGTGACGTAACTGAATGTGAAGGGAGATAAAAATCGTAAACCACCAGACATGGCAACTATTTTTTTTAAGACTCTTAAGAAGGACAACAAGCTTGTTGAACCTGAAACAAATGAAAAATATGTATGTCTATTGATTTGTTTCATTCAACATCCTTCATTTTATTTAGGCATTGCATTATTTATAATATTTATGTATTTTATATGCTGATATCAAAGAATTGGTACAATCTGAGCCGTCGCTTTCACACATTGAAGTAGTGGAAAGGTGCTTTCGATGAGACCCAAATCGAGCCAAGACACCTTTCCAACATGTATCAAGCTTGGAAGAGGCAAAGGATGCAAGGGCAAGAGCTTCGGAGATGAGTCAAGCATGTTTAGGTGATGGAGCACCGGTGCTCCACCCCACAGGCAGCCAGGCGCTTCGCCTAGGCAAAGCAGGCGCCCCGCCTGAGATACACTTGGCTCAGGCGCTCCGCCCAGCCCCCAGGCGCTCCGCCCAGCCCCCTCCACAGACCAACTTTGTGGGCGCTCCGCCTGATTTGCTGAAGCACGTGATTCAAGTGTAAAGTTACTATTTTGACCTTGCATGGTCTTTTAGCTTAAAGCCTAGCTTGTGGGCATTATAGACCTTTTACTTAATGCCTAGAAACCTCTATAAATAGCTAGATAGCTTATTTTATTCCTTAGTCTATTTTGAATGATGAATTAACATTGTAAAGACGGATCTCTTTGGGTTTATGAAAAACAACCCTTTGTTTGGGATTTGTGTACTTCTAGTGGATTCTAGTTGGACAACGACCCCGCCCCGACCATTCTACTTGCGAGTCCTAGTTGGCTCGAGGGTAGTTGCCTAGCGTAGGTGTTCTTGACATTCTCTCGGGGTATAACGGAACGAGTTCTCCATTGCTACTTGAGATTATTTATCGAGTTACGTCTCGTTCTTTATCCTTTTACCTTTTCCGCGTTTGATTCTTATCAGTCACAGTTGTTGTGTGACATTTTGGAGAGTGATGAATACTATTAAACTCTTTTCTTTTTCTTATATATTTGGGCCATTTCCACAAAATAGTGTATTCACCAGAAAGGTTGATAAGCTAAAATAGCAACTTTACAGTTCATATTAGTTGAAATAATGCCTTCAAGAGTTACCTAAAACTAAAGACGTTCCAGTGTAGAACAAGGTATTGATAATGTGAGATCTTTCATAGACAAACTAAAGATTACATACATTTCAAGCCTAGAGCCACCAAGACAGCAGATTCATGAGCATTATTTGCATTTTTCCCATCATTTTGTAGTGTGCATACCCATTGTAAAGCTCTTGCCTAAAGGCATAGAGTATTGCCACTGAAAGATCCTCTTTGGCACAAAATCCCTAAGAAATCATCTCAAAAAATACAAACAATTATAGTAACTTTGCAAGTAAAATTGTTACTAATTTTCTATAGTATCTTATATAAGCGTTTATCTAATAAACAGTAGTATGAGATAATGGCACTTGAAGCCCCTAAAAGAATGTACTCATAAAATCATTGTTACTTTTTACTTTTGAAAAGTATTACTCAATCATCATAGTATCTGTATCTGCAGATTTTTCATTTCCAAAAAGTATAATCAAATTAATATTTTTAACTAAGTACATTGAAACAAATATAAGTTATACTGTCCAACCAATCATTCTTGTTAGTTCCAATTAGTCTTCCGAGCCTATTGAATGTCCTAATGCAAATATCAACCAAAATGAAAGAGTCACAGACAAAACATTTACCTTTAAACCAATAAGCTCAAGAAGATATCTTTCATGCTGCTTTGCCGAATGCAACTGTTCCTCCATATTTGTCCGCTCATGCACTTAGAAACTCTCCTATCATCAAACTGATTGCTATTGTTTTTCTTTGAAGAGGATCATGGGGGCTGCATACAATTTTCTATGAAGACAAATTGATCTCACCCAATATGGTCTCTCACCTTTGGATGCCCAAAAAATAAAAGTGTTCCATGTTTGAAGAACTTGGATAACGTGTTAAAGGGTTTGAAGACCAAGGATCTGAAGAGTCTAGCAAACCAACAGCCATCGCTCTATAAAATGAAAAAGGATTTCACTACATCATCAATAAAATGCACCAAAATTCCAATAACGTTAACAATCAGCATCTTTAATGTACTCAATAATAGTACGACAAATTAAGAAGATAGTTTTAAACTTGGATCTTATAGACTAAAGTAATTATAGTATCTATTCTGCTGTAGGTAAAACATATGCAAGTTTCTTCCAGAGTAATAATTAGGTAACATATACTAATTACCAACAAAAAAAAAATAGGTAACATATGCAGAATAAATTCTCTAAAGTGCCAAAAAAGGTCTTCCCCACAATATTCTAACAGGGTAAACTTGAAATCATCCATACAGTTATGGTGAAAAATGTGAAGACCATACAAATACGTACCAAGACTAACCTGATACATAACTCATAGTAATATAATGTTCACTAATCATGTCTATGTAAATGATGCACCTTTAGGAATAAAAATGATGTATTGTACAATATAGAACAAATGTGGAAGAAGAAAACACCTTTGATGCACCAAAATTCTTCTATGTTTCATTACACTATTTCTAAACAAATAGTAATCACATTCATGAAAAGAAAGTTATCACAGATTTTTCCAACAATTACTAACATGCAAGTAAGAATCCAATAAACTGGAGTATTTGAAAGAACAAAATGTTTACAAAATTTCACTGAATTGCCAAGCAATAGTGAGATGCTTATAAAGAAAAAAACAATAATGCCAAAAGAACTCACACTTACTTAGATGTAGAGCATCGACAGAAACAACTCGAAAAAATGGCAATTTGAAAGAGAATCAATTGAAAGTCTTGGAAAGAGCAAAGGAAAGTCAAGAGAAAGTGAGATTGGTAGTAGCAGCTTCTCCATTGCAACATTAAAGAGTGGAATACGTGTATTTTTTTTTTTTTTTTTTTTGGAGGGGAATACATGGCTTAGAGAGTAAATATGGGAAAGAACCATAGTCCCACGTGGGTATATCAACCATTAACACATGTAACCATGGTTAGAGTATAAGGGTTATAGTTGACCTCAATGTTAATTTTATTTACTTAAATACCAGGATGGACGACGAAGGACTTGAGAACTTTTTTTTTTTTTTGCTAAAGAAAGCATAATTCATATATATCATGACTGTTCAATATTACAAAAGTTCCCCTTTCTCTCCCTAAGTAGAGAAGAGGAGTCATAATCCAGTTCAACCATAACAAAAGATGGTACATAATTAAGATAAACTAGAGAGTCTTGAGAAGCAGTACAACCATATTTAGATAGTAAATCAGCAACAGCATTCGCTTCTCTATATATATGCTTGACTTCTGTGCATCCTAAGTCAGATAGTAAGGACCTGCAATCATATAGAAGATTAGCATATGTTGCATTTGTTCCTTTCAGCATTAGCGTTAAGATGTTTGAATCAACTTCAACTTGTAACGGCACAAGGTTGAATGACTTTGCCATGGTTAACCCTTGGTAGAGGGCATTTATTTCTGCATGGATTACAGAAGATTGAGTATAGTGCTTTGTAAAACCAATCCTCCAAGATCCTTGCGAATCCCTAATGAGACCTCCTATTCCACCAGTTCCTAGTGTTTTGTTGAAAGCTCCATCCGTGTTTAGCTTATAATAGCCCTCGTCAGGGGGGTGCCATTTAATATAGATGGTGCTAGAAATATCTTTTTTCCCAGCAGTTGATTTCAGGTAGTAATACTCCGCTGCTTGAGATGCTATTATACCACCACTTGCAAGAAGGGAACTATTTTCAAAGATGTTCTTGTTCCTATTTTTCCAAATATTCCATAGAGCAAATGGAATGTATGTTTCGAATGGGACGCCGTTAACGTTTGATGTAGCCCCTTTTTTGCAACAGAGCTCTCTTAACCAATGCGAGAGGTCTTGAGGTGAGGCTGGATGAAGAGAATTACATATAGTGTTGCCTGCCTTTGAGCACTCGAAGAAGATATGATAAATGGATTCTTGTTGAGATGGGCAGTGCTTACATGAATTATTTTGAACGATATTTCGATGGTAAAGGTTTTGGGCAGTTGGGAGTTTGTTGAGGCTAAAAGACCATAGGAAGAATTTAATTTTATTTGGGATTTTTAAATTCCATATCCAAGATGTTGGGTTTTTATCTAAAATTTGTTCAGTCAACGGATTTGTGATTGCCCATAGAGATGAGGCTGATTTAGTGGTAAAGTGACAATCATGAGATAAATTCCAGTAAAATTTGTCTACTTGGTTGCCTGAACGCCCATAGTGTGTGTTCTTGATTTGGTTTTGGATATCTGCTGGTAGATCAAATGGAAGGTTAGATAAGTTCCAAGAGGAAGGGGTAAGGATAGATTGAACTGTTGTATTTAGGTATTGACTTGGAATTGGTCCCTGAATTAGAGATCTTAGAGATTGGTTTGGGTATATCCACTTATCATTCCAGAGGTCTATTTTCCCTCCATTTCCCACAGTCCAAGAGATTGCTGTACTACTTACTTTAGTGGTTTTAGCAATACTTTTCCAGATGTAGGAGTCATTCGGTTTTGCAATAATCTCTCGAGCCATGTTGCAACTTCTACCATATTTGCTTGTCAGGATCTGAACCCATGGCTTATTTTGATTCATTTTTAGTCTCCATGCCAGACCTGTAACCAGAGCTCCATTTTTCTGTTTTGCTTTATGAAGGCCCAATCCACCTTTAGCTTTAGGAGTGGTTACCATGTTCCAGTTAGCATGATGACATTTTCTCTTTTCTGTGGTTGACCCCCATAAAAAATTCCGCTGAATTTGATCAATATTTTTCAGCGTCTTAGCCGGAAGTAAGTTTACCTGCATAGAGTATGAAGGGATAGCTGCTAGAACTGAGTTGTTAAGAGTGGCTCTACCTGCAATACTTAAGCAATTTGTTTTCCATCCTTGGAGCCGAGAGTTCATTTTATCAAGGATTGATTGATAATCTGAATTCTTGGGATAGTTATTAGTGATAGGAAATCCTAAATATTTTCCAATTTGATTTGCAATAGAAATATTCATAATAATGGAAATATCATTACAAAGACTAATAGGAGTATTCTTTGAGAAAATCATTTTGGACTTTGAACAGTTAATTTTTTGGCCAGATAATCTGCTAAAGTGCGAGAGGACTCCATTGATGGTGGTAGCATTTTCCCTGGTTGCGGAACCAAACAAGATGAGGTCATCTGCAAAAAGAAGGTGTGATAGCTTAGGGCCAGCTCTAGATAATTTTATAGATTTCCAATCCGAATCCTCTACTGACTTGGAAATATTCCGACAGAGGACTTCCATACAGATAATAAATATGTAAGGAGATAGGGGGTCTCCTTGCCTAATACCTCTTGAAGGTAAGAAGTATTCAGATGGCCTTCCATTGATAAGGATAGAGATGGAGGACGAAGTGATACAGTCCATGATGAGATTTATAATATTGATAGGAAAATTGAAATAATGGAGGCTATATTTTATAAAGGACCATTCTAGTCGATCAAAAGCCTTTTCAAGATCAATTTTAATCATCATTTTACCTGTCTTACCAGATGTCCGTTTGAAAGAGTGGATTGCTTCCTGGACTATAATAGCATTGTCTGAAGCTCGCCTTCCTGGAAGGAAACTAGATTGATATGGGCCAATAATACTGTCTAGATGAGGACGAATCCTATTAACAAGAATTTTAGTAATGGTCTTATAGATTGTGTTACATAGGCTGATAGGGCGGTAATGATTCACAGATTCAGGAAATTGATTTTTGGGAATGAGAGTAATGTGAGTTTTGTTAATAGTTGGGTCAATTTTGGTAGTAGCAAAGGCCTGGAAACAAACTCGGTTGATAGCATCTGATGTGTCAAGATGAAATTTTTGAAAGAAAGCTGGATGAAGACCATCCGGGCCAGGGGCTTTCAATGGCTTGAAAGAAGAAATAGCATTTTTAATTTCACTAATTGAGAGAGGCCTACTAATAAGGCTAGATGTTTGCTGGTCGAGAAAATTGTCGAGGGCAAGATCTGAGGGTTTGATAGACTGAAGAAGATTAGTTTTGTAAATATTACTAAAGTGATTAATGATCATACTATGAATATCAGAAGGGTTAAAGAACCAATTTCCTACCGAATCTACTAAAGCTGAAATTTTGTTACGCCGACGTCTCTTAACAGTGGTAGTATGAAAAAATCTTGTATTAGCATCCCCGTCATCTATCCATTGAATACGCGATTTTAATTTCCAGAAGTCTTCCTCATTTTTCAAGATAACATTATACTCATCAATGAGTGAGTTTTCAAGATCATAGTGAAAGTTATATTTCCTAGATGGGTCCATTCTTTGTAAACCGGCCAATCTGTTGGAAAGAATTCTCTTTTTTTGAAAAATATTGCCAAAGACGTTTTTATTCCAGAGGGTGGCAGCTTTCGTAAAATTTTCCACAGACTGAGAATAATGGGCCTGGCTATGCCAACATGTTTTAACTATCCTAGGAAAGTCATAATGATTTAGCCACATTGTTTCAAACCTAAATAGAGTATTGGTAGGGCCTTTGTTAGGGATAATATCTAATAGCAACGGGCAATGATCTGATCTAGTCCTAGGCAAATGGGTAACGGTGGCATCACTAAATAAATGAATCCAATCTGCATTAGCTAGAAATCTATCTAGTCGTTCAAGGATTATACCGGAACCTACTTTACTTTTATTAGTCCAGGTAAATTTTGAGCCAGTGTAACCTAGGTCTATCATACCAGAGTTGTTAATACAATTTAAGAAAGGGATAATTCTTCTATTACTAATAGGATTTCCTCCGAATTTTTCATGAGCTGCCGTGACCTCATTAAAGTCACCACATAATAACCAGGGGCCAGTTATGTTACAGGCGTAATTTTCAATACTATCCCACAATTGGAGCCGCTTATGCAAATTACAACTAGCATACACTACACTTAAAAACCAAGGGGGAGAAGTCGGGTTTACCTGAATACTAACGTGAGTCTCTTGAGGGCTATTGTAGACAAAGTCCAAATGTAGCTCCTCTTTCCTCCATAGTAATGCTATGCCACCAGAGTATCCATCTGCGGGTACTTGTTCAACAGCATTGAAAGGTAAGTAGTTCAGTAATTCATAGTGGCCTGTTATATCCATTTTGGTTTCCACCAGTACTAGTAAGGAAGGAGAGTGTTGCTGAATAAGATCTAGGGCACTGCGGCGAAAAGCCACACTACCCGCACCCCTACAATTCCATAGAATTATCTTCATCTTGGCATTGTTCAGATTTGAGGAGCTCCCTCTGGTCAACATTTGCACACTGAACGGCATTCCTGAGTGGTCCCTCGATCCTGCCCCCATTGGGTAATCTTCTAGAAGTTTGGGAATTGAACAGATCTTGTACTTGTGCTCCGCTGGAGGTGGGAAGCAACGAACAGTTAGCGATGTCTTGAACATAGACTCCGGGAAGTTCCACATACACTTTTCTTCTACATCCTCTTTGAAACCCTTGTATAGATCGCCCCATAGAGTCTCCACTTCCATAACTATCTCTGCTCCGTTTGGTGGTGACGGACTGTTTTGAAATTGAATTGGCGTTGGGGATCTGAAGACTCGAGGTGATGCAACTGGTGGAGGTGGAGGTGTTGGAGATCTGAAGTCCATAGGAATTGTTGGAGCCGTGTTGAACATATTCTTGGAGATAGGATGTTGGCGTGACGTCCACAAGAATGTTGGCCAAATCATTAGAGTTGTATTTGGGTTGCGGATAAACTGTTGGTACAAATCCACTGGGTTCAATTCTTGGAATCTCACTGCTTGAAGACCTGCTAAATTTTGGCTTCCATGGCGCATTAGTTCCACTGATAGGATTGCTAGAGCTAGAGGGTCGCGGAGTGGAACGATTGTTGGCTGGTTGTTGATGATGACCGTGAATTCGCATGTTACCCCTGTTAGTCCTAGTTCCAGCCACATTTCCGGGCTCATTGGTGGCTCCCTTGTCATATCCATTGTTAGTCGCATGCTCGTTATAGGGAAGCTGTCCACTGGTATTGAACGTGTTCTTAGACGAACATTTTGGGGTGGTATTTGGTGATTGGCTTGAGTTGAATTTTGGGATGGTGGGCTTTGGGGGTGATGGTGTGAGTTGGAGCTTTGTGGTGACTGGGAGTACGAGGTTCTCCGACGCTGAGCTGCTTGAGGAGCTTGGGGAGATGCTCTGCGTCTTGGCATTTTTTTGGCTGATGGAATTCAAGTCTAGTGAATTTTTGTGGTGGGTTATCTTAATGAGAGGTTGTTGATTAGAAGTGGCGGATAGCAGAGGTGTAGTGGAGGAAGAGTGTGAATTTGGAGAAGAAGGAGGAGTGTTGTTCTGAGCAGTAATGAGTAAGGTAGAGTCTAATTTAGACTTAGGCATAGTTGTTGGAATAGGAGCACTGATTGAATTCTTTTTCCCTGACGAGTCATTATGTTTACTGCTTTGAACTGCTTCAGTTGAGTTGCTTTTGATACTGTCATTCAAGGCTTGAATGATTTCTGAAACTTTTTTGGGCTTTTGGTTAGTCGTATTAGATGAATTGTCATGGGATCTGCTGGTTAAAGGAGATGTTGGGGCTACACTAGGAGTTTGGGAAGAAGTAGTAATATTGATCAATGAAGTCCTAGTTGGACTAGGATGATTTCCCAGATTAGAGTTAGTACTATAGTTGATTGTAATAGGCTTGCAGCTTGGATCCAAAGTAACATTTTCAGTGTTGCATACTTGCTGAGAAAGAATGTTTTTCGAAGTATCTAAAGAAATGGTACAAACTTGAGTTGAAGGGTCTTCTACAGTAGCAATCTTTGTCGAGTGATTTGAGGAATTATGGGTTGCTTTCTTTTTATCATCTTGAATGACTTGTGATGTCATAGGAGTGACATCATAATTAGAGTTTGGGTTAGAAGTATTAGTAACATCCGTCTTGGCCATTTTTCCATTGACCTGAACTTTTGGTTTATTTGGAATTTCAGTGTGTCCCACATTTAAATTATGGGTGGGGCTCATATTAGCTTTATCTAATTTAGAAATAGAAGGTACTAAAAGTGGGTCAACTTTTTCTATTTGGGTTGGAATAGTAAGGTTGTCGAGAGAATTTGTATGATTTTTGGAATATTTATTCTTGGCAAAATTAACAGTTTGTCATCCTTCTTCTTTTATGACATTAGAAGAACTAGGCATAGTTGATTGTGAAGCTGATTTGGTAGTGGAGATATTTTTTTGTTTAGGACAATAATGGATTAAATGACCTATGCACCCACATTTAGTACAAAAATCAATTGAAGGTTCGTAAAGAATTTTTTGAATATGTCTCCCAATCATAATTTCCGTAGGTAACGGTTTTCCTATGGGGGCTAGAACGCAAAGTCGAGCATACCTTCCACGTGAGGCTTGAGTGGTGCAATTATCCATCTTGAGAAGTGCTCCAATTTTACCACCGACTTTCTTTAAGATGTCCTTGTCATAGTATTCTGTTGGTAGCTCGTGAAGGCGGATCCAAATGGATGAATAGTTTTGCGTGGAATCAGAAGCCTGAAACTTTGGCTCCCACTGTCTGACAGTTAGAAAATGAGGACCAATAAACCGTGGACCATTATGGAGAGCCATATTATAGTTATCTTCGCAATTGAGGTTGACAAGGAAAAATTCAGATCCAAGATCAACGAGATTAATTTCGCCATTTAATTTCCACATGAGCTGAATTTTCGCCTTTAGAGTAACATGGCTCATTCTCTTTCCGAGAAGCTTTATGATTACTGCATATTTCCATTGCTCATAGAGCCTATCTTTGTCTGAAGCTGACACTGGGATAAAGAAGGGATGGTTGACAAGATTGTCCACTTCATCATCCATGTCCTTGCCTTGAGGGAGAATTGGATTGAATTCTTTTTGAGTATCCTTGGCAGCTGAACCTACTAATTTTTGGAGAAAGCTTTCTTTCGGAGGAGAAGAAGTTATAGGGGGGTTCAACTTTTGGTCAATCATTTCTTCATCACAGGAGTTCATGGTGGGGAATAAAGAGAAATTAAAAAAGGAGTTCAAATTTGACGAGGGAATTTAACGGATGATGTAGAAGATGCAATAAGGGAATTGATTCAGACTTTTAAAAGGAGGAATTGAGGATGCAGGTTGAGGAGGTGATATATATTCGATTTGGTTATAAGGAAGTATAGGATTATATATTTAATATTAAAAAAGATTCAAGATGGAGCCTTTTACTTGATAGCCAAGCAACTTAATCTAGTAGCAATTGAAGAGATTCTGAGGAATCATTTTCTGGTGAACTTGAGCAATAATAGAAGATCAATCTGATAGAAGAAATCTAATCTTAATATTAAGAACGTAAAATACGAAGGAGTAGTATATGAAAACCTTGAATGGTGCTTTCAAGCAGTATACTCAGGTGGAGGAATGGATGTAAACTGAGATTGCTCTCAACCATAAGAACTAGTCAATATAATAGAGGATTGCATGATGAATGCTCAGGCATAAGCAGGCTACTGTGGTTGGAATAAAATTCCCATAATGAAGAACTCAACTTTGAAAGGATAAATGTAGTGAGAGAAATTTAGAGAGAAGTGAGAGCATTTTTGGATCCCCTTTCTCAACACGAGCTTGTTGAGGAAACCTCGCAATTAGGAAAATCTATAGTTATCCAGTATAATAGCTAAGTCTCTCTATATATATATACACGTAGATACATGTAGAACAATAAGCTCTCATCTTGGATAAACTATACTAAATATTAAGATAGAATTTAATTTACTAGATTTAATTTAATAACTTCGCCTAATTGTCTTGTATTACGACTTACAATATGTACAATTATTAGCCATAGACCTGCCCCCATACCCATATTTTGATCTGTAACCCTGAATTCTAAAATTGACGTGATAGAGAATCCAACCTTTAAATCTACACTTTTATAGGATACATACACCCATGTTCGAGCAAAACGTAGGTCCACATTACATTTTCAATGGCATCACTCAAACTAAGATCTGTTTCCTCAAAAAGAACCAAGAAAATTTGATAAGCAAGAATCATCATGCAGGGTAAAGTCAACGTGGACCCTTTCTTTACAAAATAAAGGGTCCAGGTTTACTTTTTTAAAATAAGGTCCATGCGACTTGATCCTGGTTGGGTTTCTTCATAATCAAGATTTATTGGTTCTTTTTGAGGAAAACATATCTAGTTGTAGTGAGATGCCACTGGAAGTGGTAGTTTGAGAACACTTTTGCCAAAATGATGCAAGTGCTTGCAAATTTCTACTCTGTCAAAAGCAAATTGTTATGGCTATACTTTAAACTGATAATCTAGATATCTGTATAATAAAAATAAAAAAAAAAAGTTAAGACTTTGATTTGGCTGCAAGGAACTCTAAACTATTATATCAAGACTGAAGTCAAATGTTTTTATATTGGTAGAGCTATTATAGATGGTCAAGATTGGCAGAAAGTATCCTTAAATTTATAATTGAAGCAATTACTGGCTCATTGGCTTTCTTGCATAATTTGACAAGAAAAAATAATTTATTTAAGTCCCACATCAGATGATTTTTCTCCATGATTCTTTAAGTATACATGTATCTGTTTGGTTGTGGGAGAGTTTCTGATGAAGCATCTAAGTTTTTCATTATGTTTCTACTGATAGGACTTCAACACTATGGTGAACCTTGTTGTTGCTATGGAGAAAGAAGGAATCATTGCATTTCACTTTGATTTTGCTGGACATGGGTAAAGCACCTTGGTATTAAAAGGACAATTGTTGATTGTTTGGGTGATCTAGATAAAGGGGTCCCTTCGTTATAGGTATTCTAAATGCTCTATATGAAGACTATTTATTGGTGTGAATGTTGAACCCTATTTTGGCACTAGTCAAAATTGTTTACAACTTTCGAAACTCTTTTGGGTAAAGAATGGAGTCGCCACCTAGCAATTCTACAGTCTGCTAGCACGCCTAATCAAATTAAAGAAATGCTTGCTTAACTTCGATTATGGTCTGCGAAACATGTGAGAATCTAGACAAGGGTTCAAGTTATCTAAAGGGAAGGTGTTAGGCACCCTTCAAGATCCGCTAAATGAAAGCGGTTCCATATCGGACTCAATCTAACAAAATGTGGGGTTGTGTAAAAGAATGAACGAACAAATTAACTTAAGAGGAATTGATGAATAATTAGCAAACTATTTTGAATATTTAAGGAAACTATTTAATTCCATGCAATCATGTCAATTCAAACTAAGATGGCAACAAATTATTCGCTCTAGGCAAGAATGAATCAAAAGAGAAATATATAACCAGGCTCCTTTTCAAGTTCCCAAATAATTATTGTAAGTTTTAATATTCAAAGAACAATAAATATAAAAGCAAGTGTGGCTCAAGCAACTTCCTTGTAATCTCTTGGTTTCTTGGATGACATCTTTTAATCACACTTTGAAGTGTTTCGAGCTATTCTCATGTATCTTTCTCAACCAAACTTCAGAGAGTAAGACAATGCCCCAAGGGAAATCTGAAAAAAAGGAAGAACGATTGTCATTCAACCAAATGATTACTTTAAAGATCACAAATTAAGTTTTAACTATACGTAATGATTTTACTTATACTAACAGGTTCTAAGATGAGTTAGAGTGAATCATACTTTAATGCAACATCTTTGCGGATACAAATTTATATACCAAAAAAAAAAAAAACAACAATAAAGCTCATACCTTTATACTAAAATAGGTTGTAAAGCATTTCATTCTTTCAAAAACCGCATATCATTACATTGACTTTATAATCTGTAAAACTATAAAAAAAAATAAAGAGGAAGGATTATTACCCTTTTTAAGGTAATGAAGGGAACGACCGACCTCTGGATTCACACTCGAATGCCAATACACAGGAAAGGAAAACTCAAAGTTACAGCTTTAGTGAAAGTGACTACCGGTTGCGAGGCAAACTCTCGGTCGAGCCTTGGTAGCGAGTTAAAGATTTATCAAAGTGATATTCATTGTTTGGACTGGGCTGGTTTAATTGGGCAGCAACTAGCAAGCAACAAACATCTCCGAGAAAGTAGACGAACTTAAGGGGATAAATGCAAATCGGGCCCCATTCAGGGCCTTCCATGGGCTGAATCTTAAGGCTAGGCCTCGATGAGTTCACGCCGTACCAAGAGAATATAAAAAAGGATTAGTAAATGTTCCACAGTTATTTACAAAATTAACTTCACAAACAAAAAAAAAAAAAAAAAAACTAAACAAAAGGTACAGCTAGCAAACACAGCCAAACTTGATAAATGCAGAAAGGTAAAACGAAACAAGATTCGTTAATTTGCAACACAGCCTATTGAGGTATCAATGTTGGTCCTTTAAACACCCAATAAATTTCATATGTCAAACTGTCATAAAGATTTGCACTTTTAATTTCTAATCAATCACATAATTAGGAGTACATATTTTACCATTTTCTGAAGCTACATAGGAATTGCCAACTGACTTAGCATGCTTACTGTTTAACCTAGATCCAATTTTAGGCCAATTAACAATTAAATTTGTATTTGCGGAGTTACGATCAATAGTTTAGATTAAGATTTTAGCCGATTTAGATACAGGATTGCATTAATTACAAGATTATGAATGTATGCACGATTTTTGATGGAGACGTAATGATAATTAACGATAATATGAAAGTAATATGAAATAATTGAAGATAAACAAAATTAAAGCGTGAATTAAATAGGTAGAAGGAACCGTATTAGATCTCTTGATCCCAGTGAGGATCCCTTGATATTAATTACGTTTGAAGACTTGAGAATGAAATATGTAGCAATGTAAATGATGAACAATATTGAGCGAGAGCAAAGAGAGTATTTTATTGATATTGTAGGTAGAGAAGAGAATGTGTGCTATAATGATTCGAAAACGAATGCTATATATAGATTTTGCTAGGCAGCCGTTGGGTATGTAACCGCTGGGTATGTAACCATTCATTGAGCAGTCGCGTATGAACAAATAACTGTTCATTCAAATCGCATCGATTCGGGGAGGCGTCACGCAACTGCCTTGGACCTGCTCGTGGTAACCGTCTAGCCAGTCATCTGTCCGTTAGATGTCTGTCCGGGGAAACCTCTGCCCGTGCCACGTGGCAGACACGTGTCACTCTTTTAAATGACGATGGTTTTTATCCAATACACTTACATTAAGTGATAATACTGAAATTAGATCCTATCGGCCTGCTACAGGTGACTGAACCATAAAAATACAATCTGATTTAGGCAAGTTGAATATGTACTTCTTGATTTAGGCGACCAACTCCTATATATTAGACAATAAATTTTCCTAAGCGCTACTAATTAATGAACGGACATCAAATGAAAAGTGAAAAGATGAGATATATGTGGCCATCAATTCCAAAACAAAACTAGCTCCTCTTTCTTATTTCCCTAAAGATTAACTCTTGACATAAATCAAAAGCTTATAGATCTTCAAGTTAGAATTATCTCCACCTAACAGTAAAATTTTCAGCATTTAAAATTTAAACTGAATAGACATTGTAACTCTCTATTGACTAAATACCATTCTAACTCGGAGAGCAAGAAGAAATTTGTTTTGGAAAAGATGGCTCGGATCTGTACTCAAATTAGGCAAGAACTTCAAGTTCGCCATGACTGCAAAAATCGTCTCGCCAAGATACGGTACTTATAAGTTCGCGATGGCTTTGGCTCGCCAAGTTACGGTTGTATTGGATAAAAAACATCGTCACTTAAAAGAGTGACATGTGTCTGCCATGTGGCACGGGACATGTGTCTGCCACGTGGCACGGGCAGAGGTTCCCCCAGACAGACATCTAACGGACAGATGACTGGCTAGGCGGTTACAACGAGCAGGCCCAAGGCAGTTATGTGACGCCTCTCCAAATCGATGCGATTTGAATGAGCAGTTACCTGTTCAAACGATGTTGCTCAATGAATGGTTACAAGGGCAATGGCTACCCAACGGTTACATACCCAATGGCTGCCTAGCAAAATCTATATATAGCGTTTGTTTTCGAATCATTATTCTCTACTCTATCTACAATATCAATAAAATACTCTCTTTGCTCTCGCTCACTACTGTTCATCATTTACATTACTTCATATTTTGTTCTCAAGCCTGCAAGCGTAATTAATATCAAGGGATCCTCACCGAGATCAAGCGATCTAATACAGTTCCTTCTACCTATTTAATTCGCGCTTTAATCTTATTTATCTTCAATTATTTCATATTACTTTCATATTATCGTTAATTATCATTACATCTCTATCCAAAATCGTGCATATATTCATAATCTTATAATTAATGCAATCCTGTATTTAAATCGGCTAAACTCTTAATATAAACTATTGATAGTGATTCCGCAAATACAAATTTAATTGTTAATTGGCTTAAAATCGGATCTAGGTTAATCAATTTAGCGACTACAGTGGGAGCCGGTCAATAGCCTCTATAGGTTAATAGTTTATCTTTTTCCTGCATTGTATTCTTCTCTGTCGATCTTTTGTTTGTAACTAACATGGCAGAAAGCGATTCACCAGGAACTACGGTGGGCGGAAGTCAAGTAAGTACTCCTCCATCAAGCCCTAATTACTCTCCAGATTACTCGTCCGACAGGCAAGAACGTTCTTCCCAAGGACCAAGTAGGCAACGAAACAGGCGTGAACACTCTCAGAGCAGAACCCCGCCTAGAAGACGACGCCATAGAAGTCTCACCCCTGGCGCACGCCGTGTAGGACCCAGTCCGCCACCCCAAGATCAAAGGAATCTCCAAGAAACAATCTTTGAGTTTATGCAACAACAAACAAAGGTTAACAACGGAATAAACGAGGCGATCAAATCTCTTCGAGGGCAAATCCCATCAGTTACGGGGACTGATCCTGCAGCCCAAGGTCGAGATGTTCCTTCTTCACACACTTCAAGGCAAGATGGAGAACAAAATGCGGCCAACAACGGAGGAACCATGGATCCAGCAACCCAAGCAAATCAAAATCAAAACGGAGGATCTGTGGTATCCACTGAAATGAGCGTCGTCGTGGAGGCACTCACCAAGCAATTCAAAGAGAGCCAAGAAGCACTTCAAAAGTCTCTCCACGAGAGAATTGATCAAATACCAGGCGCTCCACCCACATTGAAGAAAATTGACGTTCAATGCTACTCGCAAAGGCCTTGGAATAAGGAAGCAACACCAAAGGCGATACCAAAAACGTTCAAGATGCCAAACATTCCGAGATATCGTGGGACAACTGACCCCAATGATCATCTCATGATGTGTAGAAATTTTATAAAAGCAAGTGATCTCACCGATGAGGAGGTTGAATCAGTGCAATTGAAGAAATTCGTGAAGACCCTAGCGGATGGAGCTCTACGATGGTACTCAATGTTGCCGCCAAACTCTATTGGGTCCTTCGCGGAGATGGCTGAATTGTTCGTAAAAGCCCACACAGGAGCCCAGAAGACGGAAACTCACGTGGAAGACATCTTTGAGATCAAGCAAAAGCCCGGCGAATCTCTCCGAAGATATGCGGACTGTTTCCAACGGGAGCGCATGTTGTTGCCCAAGGTACCAGACAGATGGGAGGCCATTGCATTCACAAACAGTTTGGATGTCAAAAGCTCAAAAGCTTCGCAGGCTATACGAATCTCTTCACGAATTCCCAGCAGCCAATTGGTCAGATGTCTACAATCGCTACAACTCCAAAGTACGCGTTGATGAAGACAAGATGATAGGAACTAGTGCCCGAGGAAAGAATCAATCACGAAGCAGTAGCTCTGGCGTGAAGATAGAGTCAGAAAGGTCGGATGTACGTTATGAACCGTACCCGGACCGACCACGTAACAATTCCAAAGGGCGCGGTCGCAATAACAAAGGACTAGCACGAGGAGAAGATTCAGAGTCAAGTACTTTTGGAGCCCCAAGTCTACCAAACTTCAACGTAGAAATGACTGAAGTGATTGCAGCCCTCATAGATATGGGCGAAAAGGTCAAGTGGCCAAAGGAGGTGAAAACTGATCCAAGTAAGAGAAATTAGGACCTTTGGTGCAAATTTCATCGTGACCACTGTCACACCACTGAAGATTGCAAGGCCTTAAGATACGAGGTTGCACATTTATTAAAACAAGGATTCTTAAAGGAACTCCTAACCGAAAAGGGAAAGCAAACTCATACGAAGGCTCAGCAAAACAAATCTGGTCCTCTACGAGCATCTTCTCCGTAGAAGACAGTCAACGTTATTCCGGGCGGGATCGAAGTTGACTCCGTTGTTTTCACAGTAAAGAAATACGCAAAGGTCTCTATTACAAAGACCAAGAATCCACGGCCAGAAGAAACAATAACGTTTGAAGATTCGGATACAGATGGCTTACAATTCCCACATGTTGATGTGCTGGTCATAACATTGCGAGTGGCAGAGTTTGATATAAAAAGAGTGTTCATTGATGCGGGCAGTTCTGCAAATATCATTCAATCACGAGTTGTCAAGGAGATGCAACTAATGGATAAGATCGTGCCAGGGCCGCGAGTTCTCTCCGTCTTTAACAACTCAAGTAAGAAGACTCCATTGGTGAGAGGAAGGGTGAGATTACTCTTACAACTCATGTCGAAGGGGTAGCAAAGGAGACGGTGTTCCAAATTGTCAACGGAGACATGGCCTACAACATTATACTTGGAAGACTATGGATCCATGAAATGCAGGCTGTTCCCTCCACATATCATCAGGTATTGAAATTCCCATCAGAATGGGTAATACGTGAGATACGAATAGAGCAATGCTCTGCTCGAGATTGCTATTCGGTGGCCCTCAAGCTGCCCGAAGAAAATAAATAGCAATCACAACAACCAGGATCTGACGCAGCAAATGAAGAAGCAAAGTATGAGGTCCCGGAATTTATCACAAAGCTAGAGGCACGGGAAAATTATACACCGACCGTGGAAGCTTTGGAACCAGAAAAACTATTCGCGGATATGCCAGAGCGGAAGGTCTACTTAGGGGCAGAATTAAATGAATGCCTCCGAGGAGATATCCTTCAATTCCTCAAGGAGCAGCATACGACATTCGCTTGGTCGCATGCAGACATGACGGGTATTTCTCTAGAAATTATCTCTCACAAGTTGAATGTGACCCGTACCGCCGTCCGGTGAAGCAGAAGAAGCGCACCCATGGAGCTTTTCGGAATCAAATCATACATGATGAGGTTGATCGACTACTGAAGATTGGATCTGTACGCGAAGTTAAATATCTAGACTGGTTAGCCAACGTGGTCGTTGTGGCTAAGAAAAATGGGAAATGGCGAGTTTGCATTGACTTCATTGATTTAAACAAATCCTGTCCGAAGGACTCATATCCTCTTCCCCGTATAGATTAGTTGATTGATGCAACTGCCGGGCACGAGGTGCTCACCTTCCTTGATGCATATTCAGGGTACAATCAAATATTGATGGACCCCAACGATCAGGAAAAAACGTCATTCATAATGTGCAGAGGGACGTATTGCTACAAAGTCATTCCGTTTAGATTAAAGAATGACGGTGCAACGTATCAGTGATTGGTCAATCGTATGTTTCACGATCATATCGGTAAGACCATGGAAGTATACATTGATGACATGCTGATCAACTCGAAACATGTAGAAGATCATTTGGCACACTTGAAGAAAGCCTTCCGAATACTTGACCAATACAACATGAAGCTTAATCCAGAGAAGTGCGCATTTGGAGTTGGTTCAGGAAAGTTCCTAGGCTTCATCGTCTCTCAGCGTTGAATTGAAGTCAGTCCGCTCAAATCAAAGCAATTGAGTCAATTCCAGACGTGCTCCACAACCGGAAAGACGTCATAAAATTGACTGGGAGGGTGGCTGCCTTGCGCAGGTTTATATCCCGTTCATCTGACCGGTGTAAAAGTTTCTCTCATGTTCTCAAACAGAACAAGGAATTCAATTGGGCTCCTGAATGTCAACAAGTGCTGAGAGATCTGGAAAAATATCTGTCCAATCCACCACTACTCTCTACGCCTCAGCACGTGGAGTAGTTGTTGATCTATTTGGTGGTTTCAGAGTCTTCGGTAAGCGTAGTTTTGGTTCGAGAAGAAAAAGATAAGAAACTTCCCATTTATTACATTAGTAAAACTTTGATTGATGCGGAAACACGTTACCGACCCTTAGAAAAACTGGCTTTAGCACTCGTAATTGCTGCCTGTAAATTACGTCCTTATTTTCAAGGTCATTCAATAGCTGTAGTGACAACCTTTCCTTTACGCAATGTTGTGCATAAACCCAAATTTTCGGGGAGGTTGGTTAAATGGGCTGTAGAATCAAGCGAATTCTATATTACCTACCAGCCCCGGTAGCAATTAAGTCACAAGCCCTAGCAGATTTCGTAGAAGAATTTAGTGCTAATATATATCCTGATGCGGAAAAAGATACAATTCTCTGCACTGGGCAGGCCCCTGGTGTATGGACCCTATTCACTGATGGCCCTTCAAGCGTCAAAGGGTCCGGTCTTGGACTGGTTCTTATCACCCCGTCCGGAGAGACCGTCAGGCAGGTAATCAAGTGCCCGTTTATTACTAACAATGAGGCCGAATATGAGGCCGTAATGGCAGGATTGGAGTTAGCCCGAAGCTATGGAGCAAACATTATCAAACTCAAGAGTGACTCTCAACTAGTAGTCAACCAAGTGACTGGAGGTTTCATCGCACGGGAATCCAGAATGCAAGTGTACCTTGCCCGTGTAAAAGAACTTTTGGCTCAGTTCGACGAATGGGAAGTGCTCCAAATTCCATGAAAAGAAAACCATGAAGCAGACGCCCTCGCAAATTTATGGTCAGTAGCGGAAATTGGGGCGGCCAGCTCCTCGGATGTCGTTCAACTCCTCTGCACGACCATAGATCGAGAAAAGTTTGAAGTTAATGCTATAAACACAACTTGGCACTGGCGAAATGAAATCACAGATTACATTCTTCATGGAACTCTGCCCGATAACGCGAAAGCTGCTCGCAAACTTAGAATAAAGGCTTCTCGATATACAGTCGTCAACGGCGATCTTTATCGCAGGATGTTCACAGGGCCCCTTGCCAAGTGCCTGGGACCAAACCAGATCAACTACGTGATGCGAGAGGTCCACGAAGGTTGTTGTGGTAATCATTCTGGGGGCAAAGCGTTTGCGTGCAAATTGATCCGCACAGGATATTATTGGGATAAGATGGAGAAAGATACAAATGATTTCGTCAAGAAATGTGATAAATGTCAAAGGGTTGCGCATCTTCTCCATCAACCGGCAGAACCGCTCCACTCAATAATCTCCCCGTGGCCATTCTTGAAATGGGGAATGGACATAGTTGGTCCTCTTCCTGCTGCGCCAAGAGGGGTACGTTTCTTACTAATCGTAACCGATTACTTCACCAAACAGGTCGAAGCGGAAGCATATGCAAAGATACGACAAACAGAGGTAATTGACTTCCTTTGGCGGTATGTTGTATGCCGCCTTTGAGCACCTAATAAATAGTCATGGATAATGGCCCACAATTCATCGGCCAGAAAGTGAGTAGGTTCCTCGACGACTTACACATCAAAAGGATTACCTCTTTTCCATACCATCCGGTTGCCAATGGACAAGCAGAGTCAACAAACAAAATAATCATTGAGTCTCTCAAGAAGCGCCTTGAGCAGGCCAAAAGGTGTTGGGTAGAAGAACTGTCCGGTGTACTATGGGCTTATCTCACGACAATAAAAATGAGTACAGGGGAGACACCTTACTCATTGGTATATGGCGCAGATGCTCTAATCCCAGTTGAAATTGGAGAGCCAAGTCTATGGTATGCACATGCTACCGAAGAATCCAACTCAATCAATCTTTCCGAAGAATTAGATCTCCTCGAAGAATGAAGGGTACTGACACTTGTACGATTAGTCGCCCAAAAGGAACGAATCGAACAATACTATAATTGGGGACTACGCGTACGAAGTTTCTAGATTGGAGATTTTGTATTAAGAAAAGTATCCCAAAACACACAAGAAGCAAACTCGGGAAAATTAGGCCCTAATTGGGAAGGCCCCTACAAGGTAGTCGCGTCAGTCGGTAAGGGATCTTACCATTTGGCATGACCAGATGGCTCAATCGTCCCAAATAATTGGAATGTGATTCACCTCAAAAGGTATCACTTCTGAATAGTAAAACGGTCAGTTATTCTATTCCTACCTTTTACTTTTATGGCATTCTTACTTTTATTATATTTCTCCTAAATGGTACTAACGGCCTAAACAAGGCCAGATCCGTTTAGCTCAACCGGTAGAGCTCGAAGTTCTTCAACTTCGCGGCTGTGGGTTCAAATCCCTCAACGGACACACTCCTCTTTTGGTTATATATGTTCTTTTATCTACGACCAGCCTTAACTTTTTTTATGTTAAAACTTCCCGTATTTCAACATAAAAACAAGGAGGGTGGTAAGAGGCCCCTGTACGCCAGATAAGACCTTCATAAAAGCAAGAGACCTTGTAAAAAGGCGAGTTTTTAAAACTTTTAATGTGACAAGCTTCCACGAAAATAAGAGAAGTTGTTCACAAGGCCAGCGACTCGGCCAGAGTTAAACTACAAACTATCTGCGTCGACTTTCAATTATCAAAAATGTTAAGTAAAGTTGTTCGCAAGGCCAATGACTCGGCCAGAACCTATTGACCGCAGAATGAAACATCTGCGTAGACCATTCACAACTTATGACCTCTTCTTTGAGAAAGGCTAAGTTAAGACATACTATCAGGCTTTTAAAGACTAGAACTTAGCAAAGTTCAAACTTCTAAAAGCGCTTAAATAAAAGGCACAAAGGCCACAATTTATCCAAACGTAATTACAAAGATCGAAGATTTAAGCTATACACAGCCATTCAATTAAAAGATCTGAAAATATAGAAATTGTCTTGACGAAACAATAAAAATGCCAAAGCGGCTGACAGAAGTTTTCGTTGAGCGACAAAGGCCAATGAAACCGGCTGTAAACAAACAAGGATCAGAAGGTCCCAAAAAGACCTCTGTCCATAACCAATCATCCGGCTTTCGCCGGCCGGACACATGAACCTACAACTTGATCAATTTTTGAAAAGGGGGGCATTAATTTTGGGGACTCTGACCAGAGCCTGATGCACCAGCTCCATCAGCTCCGTGATCATCACCCGAGCACTCATCTCTACCTTCATCACTATCATCATCATCATCATCTTCATCAGACTCCTTAGGAGAAAGGTTCAACATTTGTCTCACTTCGCGAACGGCACGCTTCACTATCGGCATTGTTTCCTCAATGTTGATTTGACCTGCATGGACATGCTCGAGTAGTGTTCGCTTGGTTTCAACCGCAGTAAGCTTAGCCTTGATATCAAACTGATAACGAGTCTTGAATGCTCATTAACTGGGCAACTTGGTCCCTGGCAGCTTGACGTTCAGCTCGAGCATTAATAGATTCTTTCTTAGCCTTCTGGAGGTCCGTCTCTAAAAATCCACATTCGTCAAGTGCCTTGTTCAGCAAAGAACTGTTTTCTTCTAGTAGAGCCCCTTAGTCCCGGACAGATTGTGTGAACCCCTCTTTCTCTTCCGAAAGAAGGTCCTTTTCCTCGGTAAGCTTGTTAATCTGTTCAACTTGTTTATTGTTGTTCTCAGCCAACCAGTTAACTTCGCCCTCGAGCAAACCACACTTCTATACCAGAGCCTTGTTCTCCTTCAGAGTCTTCAACAATTCTTTCTTCAGTTCAAGCGCCTCGTCTGGATTGTTGATTCTGGAACGAAACATCAACTCGGCAGCCATCAAACTAGACTGAAACCACAAAAGAAATAAGGTAGAAGTATAAATTCAAAATTACGTACGACTTCAAAAGTGTTAAAAAGCACTTACCCGGGCAGAGTCAGCAGCAATAGCAAAGGCCAGATCTTCATCACTCATCTCCGTCATTGTCCATTCTTCGCGGGAACCAATGAGCGATGAAACTGCCTTGGCCAAACTACACGGCCTAGTCACAAAGTTCACATTGGGGGCTAGCTTCATGGTGCATTTCCTCTCATAATGTTTAGGCTCCCTAGCCTGCTCAGAGGGAAAGTTTGGGCTAAATCTATAGCGCACGCCCTGAATGTTCCGTGATCCAGTCAGACCGCTGATGAAGGTCTGCCGAGTAAGCTTTGTGCTTGGCATATCAGAATTATTTGCCACTTCAGGATCTTTTGTGTCACAGTCATGCAAACAAATATGCACTTCCCCCTCAACAGCCACGTTCTCCAAATCCTCGAAATAAAAAACACGGGGACTCTGGCTGCCCTCTTGGGGGATCTCTTCTTTTCCTTCTTCTTCTTCACCAACTTTTCTTTTGCCCTTTTCTGCACAAGAAGAGCCTACCTTTACCCCGTCATCAACTAGGGGATTTCCTTCCGGAGCACGGGCAGTCTTTTCCTCGTCCTTCTTCTTGTTGCTTCGGGATAGGGCTTTCTCACAAGGTTTTCAATAGTTTCAGTATCAAAAACGTCGATCACTTCTATTTCAAAGCCCTCTCCCCGTGCAGACTAGAGGACTGCAGCAGAAGTCTTAACACTCTCTTTTTCAGGCCCGGGCACACTAGCACCGAGCGGAGTCTCACCTCCAACAACTGAGGTCTTCTCGGCAGCAACAAAAGCCTTACGAGTAGCCTTCTTCCGTGCTCCGCCCTCACCCAAGCTTTTCATCTCCCTCTTCATAGAGCTGATACCGCTAGACAATAGTTCCTCGCCACCTTCGCTCTTACGCATTGCCTCCGCCGCAATTTTTACGGCCGCAACCTCATCCTCAGGGTCAACAGCAGATCCTGACGACACAGCCTGAGGGGGAGGGGTAGGGAAAAGTTTCCTTGTGCGCCTAAACCTGTAAAAGGCAAAACGGTCAGATATAGCAAAGCCACGAAGAGAAGAAGTAGTTGCAACAGCGAAAAGTTCTCACCGTGAGTCTTTACGGTCAGACCCTTTTTTGTGGCAAAGTACGTCCATTCCCTCTGCTCGACGGGAAACTTCTCCAGGATGGGCTCAACCCACGCTCTCAGCTCATCAACCGATATGAGCTTATCATAGGGTAACTTGGCAGCTGTAAGGCAGAATCCAAAGAATAAATAAACGAAAAGGGGAAATACAAAAATTCCAAAGGAAAACTCGGGGACTTACGACTCTTATTCCAGTTTTCCAAGAGAGGAGCCTTGGAGTTGTAAGACAATGCCTGAGTGCGCACAAATATGTACCGGTGCAACCATCCCCGGTCATTGGTGTCCTCAGAACTGCGTATCAAGCCTTTGCTTCCACGCATTCTGGCATTGATGAATCCGTCCTTAAAAACTTGAATATTGTACAAAGTAATGAAGTGTTTATACTCAAAACTTTGACCGGTCTCTTCAGTAAACCAGTCAATAAGTCTTATCATTGTAAACATGCTGGGGCTTGGTTGTCACGGACAGAGAAAATACTCCCTACAAAGCCTGTCAAGAACAGGATAGAGGGGTAACGTGCAACCAATTGTGAATGAATAGGTAGACATGGTCGTCCACCCTACCGTATGAGAACTGATGTTCTCATCCTCGGATACTGGTAAAATGGGAATGCTCGTGTCCCAGCCGCAGTCTTCTCTAACTCGAGGGATCATCGCCGATGTGATCCCGGATTTGAATCTATACGCTGGCCATACGCCTAGATCACCATGCTTATTGAAGGCCTTAATGTTGCAGTCCTTCTCCAGTTAACCCCAATTCTTGGGGATAATTTCTAAAGCAGTGGCCTGAGCGGCCTTAGATTTAGGGGTAGCAATGGAAGAACTACTGGCAGTGGCGTCCATGTTCAAATTTTTTTAGCTTTTGGAGGCACAGTTGGAGAGGAATCGAAAGTTAGAAGAAAGATTGAAGAAAATTCAAAGGTTTTCAAGATTCGGCAGTTTTAGAGAAAAATCAAACAAAATGGTTAAAATTCAACAAATCCCTATATATAGGAGTAAACAGGTCCGGCCCATTAAGTTTCCATAAGACACGTGGAGATCATCGAAGAGATTACGGTCAGATCCAACCGTCAAAAGAGAGAGTAGGTTTCGCCGAGTTTCAAAGCAACATCATTACTCTGAAGCACAGCGGTCACCTCGCAACTGACAGTGGACGTGTGCACGTGACTGAGGCGGTTAGATATCATTACTTTTGCTCTTGGGACGCATAATAGTCATTTTGAAACTGACGGCGGACGTGTGGACGTGTCCGGTGCAGTTACTTTCAAAATAAAATTTCCTGCCAAAATTCACATCCACTCCTCGAGCAAAAACTCTGCTCGAGAAGTGCGGGGACTATCTGTATTGGATAAAAACCATCATCACTTAAAAGAGTGACACGTGTCTGCCACATGGCACGGGACATGTGTCTGCCATGTAGCACGGGCAGAGTTTTCCACTGACACACATCTAACGGATAGATGACTGGCTAGGCGGTTACCACGAGCAGGCCCAAGACAGTTACGTGACGCCTCTCAAAATCGATGCGATTTGAATGAACAATTACCTGTTCAAACGCAACTGCTCAATGAATGGTTACAAGGGCAACGACTACCCAACGGTTACATATCCAACGGCTGCCTAGCAAAATCTATATATAGCATTTGTTTTCGAATCATTGTAACATACATTCTCTTCTTTATCTACAATATCAATAAAATACTCTCTTTGCTCTCGCTCACTACTGTTCATCATTTACATTACTGCATATTTCTCAAGCCTTCAAGCGTAATTAATATCAAGGGATCCTCACCGAGATCAAGCGATCTAATACGGTTCCTTCTACCTATTTAATTCGCGCTTTAATCTTATTTATCTTCAATTATTTCGTATTACTTTCATATTATCATTAATTATCATTACATCTCCATCGAAAATCGTGCATATATATTCATAATCTTGTAAATAATGCAATCCTGTATTTAAATCGGCTAAACTCTTAATCTAAACTATTGATCGTGACTCCGCAAATACAAATTTAATTGTTAATTGGCCGAAAATCGGATCTAGGTTAAACAACGGTACTTAAGATTTCTTGCCCTAATTTGAAAATTTAGAAATGTCTTCATCGCCGAAAATGTACTTTTTATTTTTTGTAAAAAAAAAAAACAGTAAAGGGGCAGCAGCAGCGCAAAAAGGTAAATGGCTTGAGAATGTCATCCACCTAGTGTAGTATCATGTTCAAGTTTATTTTGTCTAGTAAAGCTTAGCAAGAAACAACCAGGTGATTAAGACACATAAATAGCCATTTACCAGAAAGCACAATTTGCTCAAAATGGTAGCTTCACAGCAAGATCTGAAACGACCTCGGTTAGTCATTTCGAAAATTAGGACTGTGATTGGTGTGTCGATAATTTTAAAAAATTTCGTAATGTCCATTAGGACCTGTCTGTAAAATTTGAGCTAAATCAGATCTTGTTTGGTAGACATCGGAAGCAGGTTTAAGTTTTTATTGTCGATAAATATTAAAAAGAGATTTTCGAGCTCGGTTTTGGTGAACGAGCTCCAATTCGAAATCCGAAAGCGTCGTTTGGTTCGTATGATTATTTATGACTTTTATGAACTTTCGAAAGTGAATTTCGATATTGTTCGGCTAGTTTCCTCTAAAATGCCGAAAGTTAAATAATTTGATCTTTTTCCATTTAATTTGCATATTGAGTTTCGGGAGTCCGATTTGAGATCCGCCTTCGCGAGTATGTTACATATATTTCGTATAACTTGTATGCAAAAGTTGGAATTATTTCGAATATTGTAGGGTACAGTTTTAATTTTCACCGTAGCAGCGAATTTTAAAAGAAAAAAAAAATAAAATTGAATAGCGGTGGGGACATGTGAAGGGATATATATATCCCTTGAGTAATAAGCTTCATTTCGAAACTCAAATGAAAAAGTGAATAAAAAATGAAACAAAAGCAGAGAAAGGAAAAAATGCCAGAAAATAAGAAAAAGAGCTAGAGAAAAGTAGAATTTTCACCCCGAAACATTCAGGTAATGATCTTAATGCATTATTTGAGTTTATTACGTGTGATTGAATATATTTTAACAATAAAACTTGGAACATTAGACATCGTTTTAATAAATTCAATTAATAGTCTAAAGGGTCAAATGGACCCCGATAATGGAATTGATTATATATTCGTACTCAGTGAGTTATGGGCAACATATAAATAAAATTTATTTAGGGTTTGGTTATGTGACCCTAAACCTTGTACATAGGCCGGACCTGCGTATTGCGTATGCGAATAAGGCATCAGGTTCCTAACTGGATTGCCCTAAAACGTAAGGAATGAAGCCGATAGCCTTATGTGATATATTTTTTCTGCTTATTGAACACAGTGGGATCGTTTGGCAATGAATCCAAAGGAAAAAGCGGTTATTGAGTGGCTGTGCTAACTTTGTAACGAGGTAAGTGTTTGTATCCATTCTTTGGAGGCACCTGGCCTAGTGGATTTTCTACCACGTGTTCCTTACGTGTGTAGCTGCCGATAGGCGTACTCCTTACGCCTTAGCTTTGGATTTACCTTGTATATTATATGTTATGTCCTGTTGTTGGTATTGCATTGAGGATCTAAGCATTGTACTATGACTGTGAGTTGGCATCTACTTCCCGGCTGTCGATGAGAGTCCCGCGCCGGTGAAGGGTTATTATTGCATTCATATGCATTATATGTCATTCATATGCATTACATTGCATATCATATTGGGCACAGGAGTATTCCTCCCCAGGAGCAGGAGTATTCCGCTTCAGTGTATCATATTGAGGGTAGGAGTATTCCGCCCCAGGAGCAGGAGTATTCCGCTCCATTGTATCATATTGAGGGTAGGAGTATTCCGCCCAAGGAGCAGGAGTATTCCGCTCCATTGTATCATATTGAGCGTAGGAGGATTCAGCCCTAGGAGAGTGCAGGAGTATTCCGACTTAACTTTACATTATATCGGGTGCAGGAGTATTCCGCCCCAGGAGAGTGCAAGAGTATTCCGTATATCGGGTGCAAGAGTATTCCGTCCTAGGAGCAGGAGTATTCCGCTCCAGTTGGTTATCAGATTGGATTTCCCTCGAATGCAGGAGTATTTCGCTTCGGGATGGGATTACGGGCACATGTGACCCTTTGCATCGTATTTCATTTCATTTTATTTTATTTCATACCATTGTGTTGACTTGTGGTACATAACTACTGTTCTGCTTCTACGTGCATTGCTTATTTGTTGATATGTTTCTGGCTCGTATTCCTAGTTGAGCTTATGGTTTCTTACGTGTTTCCGGTTATTATCTGGCTATGCCTTTTTATAACTTAAATAAGAGAAATTTTTTTATCTGTTTATTCTCCCTGGCTATTTATCCTATTCTTTGAGGTGGCTAGACTGCCCACTTATTGAGTCCTTTTGACACACCCTTGTTTGTTGTTTTTTTCTTGTCTATCTATTTCGTTTCGGCAGGTTCGCTCCAGGATTGAGTTGGCCACGTTGTGAAAGAGAAAAGACGACTTCAGCTGTCAGGGTGAGCCAGCTTTCATTGCAGATGGCCACCAGTTTATTGGTTATTATTTCAGTTGCAATTTGCTCCCATCAGGAGGTATCTGTCTTTTTTTGTACTCTTAGATATCTAGTCTGGATAGCCCTAAACTTAGTATGTTGGATAGTCAGCTGTAATTTCTTTTGTACAGCTTAGAGGTATCAGTATGTCTGTGCTTTTTCTAAGTCTTGTTCTTATTTATGAATTGAATTATATTTATTTTCCTAAATTAACTGTTAAGGGTTCGCCCGACGGGTCCAGGGGAGGATGTCGGGTGCTCGCATGGCCTAGCCGGATTCAGGGTCGTGTCAGTTGGTATCAGAGCCCCGCTTAGAGTCTATCCAGACTAAGACAGTGTCTAGTAGAGTCTCGCTGATCAATACGAAGACGTCCATACTTATCTACGAGGGGCTATGATGGCATTTAGGAAGTTTCAGTTCCTTCTTTTCTGATCGTGCGTCGGTCTTCCTTATTTTCTGATCGTCCGTCGGTCTAGGATGCAAAAGTATTTTTGTTAATTCCTTCGTGGTAATTGTGAATCCCCGTACGACAAATCAGCAAACGGTAGGAGTTCAGGACGAAGTAGTCCAGCATAAGGCTAGAGTTACTCAAGCCCCGAGAGTTGTGGATCGTGTTGATGATCCATTTGCGCAGGCCCCAGTTGTACGAGCTTGCGATGGGCAAGGGAGCAGGGCCTTGTGGTTCCCTTGGCTCTCTACGATGATTCTACGAGAATTTTGGCGATGCAGATACCGCAAGAACCTATTATTCGCTAGGCAGCTTATCAGGTCGCCGCATATGCAGATGTTTGAACTTAGAGAGCTCTTGTTCCAGTTCCTGATGTTGCCCAGTAAATTATGTTCCAAAGGCAGCATGTGCTGCGTCACAAATTGTTCTGGCTGGTTAGCCAGCCGAAGTAACGGTTCGGTCCGAGTGCCCAAAGAGGTTGCATTATTTTACACGGTTGAACCTTCCGATATTCTTAAGCAATGCATCAGATAAACCTCGTGATATTTTTTTAAAATAAAATAATTCCAGCGTATCCTTCAGGCTTTTGATTATATCAAGCGGTATGGTGTTGATTATTCTTCTTTCCAGTTTCAGGGTCCTGCCTTGAATTGGTGGGCCGCTCTCTTATTAGCTAACTTGGTTCGGTTTTTCTTCTAGATTCGTGGAAAAGTTCCTTTCGAGGAGCGAGCGAGATGAAAAGTGTTGCCAATTTGAGTGGATTGGACAGGGTAACCTGTCGGTTAGCATGTTGGTGTTTCAGAATATGAGATTGAATTCTATAGAATGGCTGAATATGCATTAGCACTAGTCCATGAGCCTTTTGAGAGATTCAAAGATTTATTGATGACCTTTCTTTTTCCTTGAGATCCCAGATGGCTCGAGAGATTGAGGTCGAGACTTCATTTGATATAGTTGTTAATATTGCTCAAAGGTATTAGGCATACCATAAGTTAGAGGGTGAAAAGTTAGAGCGGGAGAGCAAGAGATCCCGTGGCCCTAGTGGGTAAACATAGTACCTCATTTGGAGGTAAAAGTTCTGATTATTTTTGGAGGTCACCTTTCAGGTTATATCAGCTTGTGTCACGTAATTCTTAGAGTGCGCCAGTAGCTCGTCAAGATCTGTCCAGTTCCCATATTCAGCGAAAAGGTATTATCATTATCGTGAGTCTGGTAATCCTTAGAGGAGTTTTCCCTTACTCCAGCAAGTAGGCAGTTGTCCTTCTTCTTGCCCTCAGGCACCTGCCCAGTCGCAAGGATTTTATCTAGATCTCAATCAGCTAAAGAAATGCCAGGATCCAGTAAAGGTTGAGAGTGTGGTGGAAATTATTCTTCAGAAGGTAATTATTAGTATAACGGCTTAGTTCAGCCACAGAGGCAGTTTTACGAACTATCAGTTTGGCAGGATGCTGAGGTATCCGAGGTAGTAAACCTTGAGATTTCTTCTTCTGTTAAATGTGAGTAAGATTTGATTCTTTCGATCAATCTGGAAAAGGTGTGTCTTATCATGTTTCGATGGTTTCCTTGGATGACATTTCTACTAAGAATCGGTTGCGGTAGAGGGGCGAGCTTCTGGTATGATTTATTCCTGGCATTTGTGAGACCTTACTAATTTTTCTAGTCTAAATATGAGAGATTTGGCAGTAAGTGTCGGTACTGTCTGCCTGGCATTTTGTTGTTCCACCTTCTGTTATTTTGTCAAATCAGTTTACCTCTCTTCTCGGAATTTCGTGTTGGTAGGATAATGGGATCCTAATTCTTCACCATCAGCAAGTGTATCGTTTCTTCTGGTGTAAAGTGATTAGTAAGTAATATTCGATCTACGTATCTCCTCTTGGTTCAAGACGCTAGTACAGTCATGTTATCCCATGAGCTTATCTGGGTTATAAAAGGGTTTTCTGGTAAATTGTCAGAGTTTCCTTCTTATTGGGAGATTAAATTTGCATAGATGTTGTTCCATAAAGCTCATTTAATGTCTATTTCTTCAATTGCGATTTTTGGGTTAGCCTGACTCGGAAGTTGTTTAGCTCTGGTAGCCAAGCAAATAAGAAGATGAGCTTCCTAAAGATCTAATTGTTTCTATCCTCAGTTTATTGCCATCTCTTCTTCTTCCGATACTAGTGAGCTTTGGCGGTTAGTAGCCACTCGTGATGTTCCCTATATTGAGCCAGAGTGCATGTCAAGGTAGCCGGATAAGCACATTATTGTGTTTCAAGGCTACTAAGGGTAATGAGAGGCGTCATTTGACCTTTGATTTTATCCATTAGGCGATGGTGCTTATAGGAAAGGTATGGAGTTATGAACTCGAGAGTTGCAGCTGTTTGGCAACTCGAAAGGGTAATTTTGTAGCTCAGGTCTGAGCCGCATTCTGTTTTAGCTAAGTCTTTCTTAATCCAGCAGGTTGTGCGAGGATGATTATTCCTATTCAAATAGCTGCATGAGTTTGTGCTTTAAGTGGAGGAGTTTTCCTCCAAATACTGAATGGTAATACTAAATCTCTAAGGCGTTGATACCACTTTTGTCACGACCCAACCTAGGGCCACGACAGAAACCTACAATGATTGTTAATCATTGATAAACCCACTATTAATCTATTAATGCTAGAGATAAGCTGGCAATCTATCTGCTGAAAGCATAAAGTCTGGAAAGATGACACGACTTTAACTTGTTGGCAATTAGAACACTCAGCCACAATTTCTGTTATGTCACACTTCATTCTGTTCCACCAATAAATTTAATTAAGATCATGGTACATCTTAGTCGAGCCTGGATGAACGGTATATTTGGAATAATGTGCGTCTATCATAATCTGTCCACGTAAATCTGCAATATCGGGACAGAAAGTCTATCTTTATACATGAGAATACCGTCAGTAGTAACCCTGTATGGTGACTCCGGTTTTCTTCTGGCTATCTGTCTGTATTCAACTAGAACTGGATCCTCATACTGACGCTGTTGTACTTCATGGAAATTTAGAGTTAAAGGTCTAGTGCATTTTGCCATCCATCCATCATTGGCATATCTCCTTCACACCTCAACTCTTTGAAAGGCTACTTTAGCGTTATAAGTGCACGTGTAATCAACTTTGTTGCTGGTATTTTTCTTCAGCTCATGGTCCAACTACATGTCTCTTTTATTTTTACTTTTTCAAGGCATAATATTTCCAATTCAAAGACAATACCCTGAAGTAGATGTTCAGTCTGGAGATCATTCCTGGTCTGCATCATACTATCCAGAAGTATTTGCATGGTCCTTATCCTTATATGATAGATCCTGTTCAGATGAACCTTTGACATACATTAGGATATGAGTAACTACATTCCACAAGGAGCTTGTGGAACAACACTAACATCAACTGGGATGTTGCATAGTGCATTCGTAAAAAAAAAAATATAGCTTGCATCAGATTTTCTATAGTGTGTACTGACAAGGTACTTCAAAAGCTCCCCCTATTGCATCAAGTGTGAGCTAATTCTTAGTTCCATCGACCTGTTCTATATCAAAAGGTATATCGAAGAGGTGATTATCGGCTAAATCATGTTAACCCATTCAAGGTTCCGTGTATCTTTGCTTTGAAAAAGTAAAACTCTCCTCTCGTGATCGAGGAAGGGCTAGTTTAGTCAAAATAAGCTGGGCAATGGTATTATCATATTATCCATATATTTTTATTCCAAAAGTACGATATGCGTGTTATGATTTTGATCCTGTAATAAGAAGATAATGCCTGTGGAGCAGTTTATGAAGGTCGTGTAAGTTCTTTTGTTATCAGCGTGAATCTTGCTTTAAACTTAGGCTCGTTCGAGGACGAACGAGAGTTTAAGTGGAGGAGAATGAAACGACCTCGGTTAGTCGTTTCGGAAGTTAGGACTCCGATTGGCGTGTCAATAATTTTTAAAAACTTCATAATGTTTATTAGGACCTCTCTGTAAAATTTGAGCTAAATTAGACCTCATTTTGTAGGCATCGAAAGAAGGTTTCAGTTTTTATTGTCGATAAATATTAAAAATAGATTTTCGAGCTTGGTTTTGGCGAACGAGCTCCGATTCGAAATCCGAAAGTGCCGTTGGGTTTGTATGATTATTTATGACTTTTATGAACTTTCAAAAGTGAATTTCGATGTTGTTCGGCTAGTTTCCGCTAAAATGCCGAAAATTAAATAATTTGATCTTTTTCCACTTAATTTGAATATTGAGTTTCGGGAGTCCAATTTGAGATCCGCCTTTGCGAGTATATTACAGTTTTAATTTTTACCGTAGCATAAAATTTTAAAAGAAAAAAAAAAGGAAAAGGACAAAAATGAAATTGAATGGCGATGGGGACATGTGAAAAGATATATATATCCCTTGAGTAATAAGCTTCATTTCGAAGCTCAAAGGAAAAAGTGAACAGAAAATGAAACAAAAGCAGAGAAAGGAAAAAAATGCCAGAAAATAAGAAAAAGAGCCGGAGAAAAGTAGAATTTTCACCCCGAAACATTCAGGTAATGATCCTAATCAATTATTTGAGTTTATTACGTGTGTTTGAATATATTTTAACGGTAAAGCATGGAATATTAGACATCATTTTAGTAAGTTCAATTAATAGCTTAAAGGGTCAAATGGAGCCCGATAATAGAATTGATTATATATTCGTACTCAGTGAGTTATGGGCAACATATAAATGTAACTTATTTAGGATTTGGTTATGTGACCCTAAACCCTGTACATAGGCCTGAATTTATTTAGGGTTTGGTTATGTGACCCTAAACCCTGTACATAGGCCTGACCTGCGTATTGCGTATGCGAATAGGGCATCAGGTTCCTAACTGGATTGCCCTAAGACGTAAGGAATGAAGCCGTTAGCCTTATGTGATATATTTTTTCTGCTTATTGAACACAATGGGATCATTTGGCAACGAATCCAAAGGACAAAGCGGTTATTGAGTGGCTGTGCTAACTTTGTAATGAAGTAAGTATTTGTATCCATTCTTTGGAGGAATACTACGTGTTCCTTACGTTTGTAGTTGCCGATACGCATATTCCTTACGCCTTAGCTTGGGATTTACCTTGTATATTATATGTTATGTCCTGTTGTTGGTATTGCATTGAGGATATGTGCATTGTACTCTGGCTGTGAGTTGGCATCTACTTTCCGGTTGTCGATGAGAGTCCCGCACCGGTGAAGGGTTATTATTGCATCATATTGCATTCATATGTATTATATGTTATTCATATGCATTACATAGTATATCTTATTGGGTGCAGGAGTATTCCGCCCCAGGAGCAGGAGTATTCCGCTCCATTGTGTTATATTGAGGGTAGGAGTACTCCGCCCCAGAAGTAGGATACTCCGCTCCATTATATCATATTTAGGGTAGGAGTATTCCGCCCCAGGAGCAGGAGTATTCCGCTCCATTGTATCATATTGAGGGTAGGAGGATTCCGCCCCAGGAGAGTGCAGGAGTATTCCGCCTCAGCTTTACATTATATCGGGTGCATGAGTATTCCGCCCCAGGAGAGTGTAGGAGTATTCCGCCTCTGGTTTATATTATATCGGGTGCAGGAGTATTCCGCCCCAGGAGCAGGAGTATTCCGCTCCAGTTGGTTATCAGATTGGATGCCCCTCGAATGTAGGAGTATTCCGCTTCGGGATGGGATTACGGGCACATGTGACCCTTTGCATCATATTTCATTTCATCTCATCTCATTTTATTTCATTTCATTTCATACCATTGTGTAGACTTGTGGTACATAACTACTGTTCTGCTTCTACGTGCATTGCTTATTTGTTGATATGTTTCTGGCTCGTATTCCTGGTTGAGTTTATGGTTTCATACGTGTTTCCGTTTATTATCTGGCTCTGCCTTTTTATAACTTAAATAAGAGAAATTTGTTTATATGTTTCTTCTCTCTAGCTAGCTATCCTATTCTTTGAGGTGCCTAGTCTGCCCCACTTATTTAGTCCTTTTGACTCACCCTTGTTTGTTGTTTGTTTCTTGTCTATCTATTTCGTTTCGGCAGGTTCACTCCAGGATTGAGTTGTCCACGTTGTGAAGGAGCGAAGATGACTTCAGCTGTCAGGGTGAGCCAGCTTTTATTCCAGATGGGCACCAGTTTATTGGTTATTATTTCAGTTGCATTTTGCTCTCTTCAGGAGGTATCTGTCTTCTTTTGTACTCTTAGATGTCTAGTCTGGATAGCCCTAAACCTAGTATGTTGGGTAGTCAGCTGTAATTTTTTTTGTACAACTTAGAGGTATCAGTATGTCTGTGCTTTTTCTATGTCTTGTTCTTATTTATGAATTGAATTATATTTATTTTCCTAAATTAACTGGTAAGGGTTCGCCCAACGGGTCTAGGGGAGGATGTCGGGTACCCGCACGGCCTAGCCGGATTCCGGGTCGTGTCAAGATCACAGGCCATTAAGTTCAGTATCCTATTCGGATCAGCTATGTTTAACACCAACAGGAACCATCAGGACATTGCTAAAGTCATCAAGTCCTCAAAGAAATAATTTGAGAAATGCAACATCAGTTAACAAACTTCCTCTGTAGCTTCAGTAAAGAGAAACTACAACCATTCTTCACATAAATATAGTAAGAGTTAAGCAATCCCTATAGTAAGGACACTTTTAAGCTAAAGGAAGGCATCGTAGGTAGGTCAAGTGTAGCACTGTTCTTAATCAGTATATTTACTACGCCAACAAACAACATTGCGAGGTCCTAAAGGATGGTTATTTCTCGAGGGTCTTATGCAGCATCCGAACTGGGCAAGATGAATCTAGGCAGCAGGAATGATACCGGCTGATTGAGGTGCGGGATTGGAGAGTCTCAGAAGCTGTGAAACAAAAGATAATGTCGCCATGGCTGCAGACTGGTTGCAATACAATGCCATACCAAGTCGCCCCGCCAAGCTATGTTTCATATTATCTGAAGGCTCCGCTTCCGATTTATCTTGCCAAGCCAGGCCATGAATCAACTCAAATCATTCACTTTCATTTTCACTAAGACGAATTTCCCTTCCTCCCTTAGAGTTCCATGAAAAAAATCATCATGGTAATCACTTTAAGAGGGCTCAGATTTCAATTTGAGCAGGCATCGTGTTAATAAGAAATTTTCGTGGCTAAAAACTCTCAAGGTTACCCCGCTAAGATACAACTTTTATCATCCCAAACTGCTAAAAGAAAATGCTTTATCATCACAGCCATAAGGAGATCCAGCAGCAACAGTAACAACAACAAGATACCTCATTCTTTGAGTTGATACTAAGAAAGAAATGACATAGGCAGCCAGATAAAGAGGTCCTGAGTTTCAGTCCCAAAACATCCTGAAGGAGAATTTGAAAATTCAGGCTCAGATCTTATAAAAGTAGGCAAAGGAATGAGAAGAGCTCGCCATGGCTTCGAATTGGTTGCATGACGGTTATTGGCCATCCAAAATCGCCATGCCAAGATACAATTGTCTTAGCATCCTACCAACTGATTTAGTTGTTAAAAACTCTTTATCATCATTGCCTCTTTTCGTTTCTGGGCAGCAACATAACAATAGTAGAGGGACAGCAGTAGTGTCAGCAAGTTAGCCTCACCTCACAAGATTGTGATAACTGGCTAAGTGTAGTACTCTGTTCAAATCAGTTTATGTGTCGAGCCAACATACTACTAGAAAATGCCGAGGCTAAACCAAGAACAGTGACCAAAGTGCAGGGTTGATGGTTGAGGCTCAGAATTAATTGAATTGCAGCCGTGACGAGAAAAACGCCAGCGTCACCATGGCCGCGAAGATCGTCCTGCCAAGATATGACTCCTCGTATTTCTCGCCTTGCTATTTTGTAACTATTCATCGTCATCGCCCCTTTTCTTTTCGGGTCAGCAGCTGAACAGTAGTGGAGAACATCACGGGTGAAACAATAACCCATATACAATTGATCAAAGTGTGGCCTTCGATCTCACACGCCAAATATAGTATCTGCTCAAATGAGTTTTATATCCCACAAACCACTTGTGAAGCCTAATAATGTAAATTTTCTACAGGCCAAAATGCACAACAATTTAACCAAAACTCAGGCCTCTTAACATGACGTGACAACCCAAAGGTGATATGAAATTCACACAAAAACAGCATAGCAGCATCAAACTGGAAAAGCCATGAATTGAAAAAGAGCAATAACAAGTTTCACTGCTGGTCGTGGAGGCTCAGAAATAATTTGAGGACAACGTCGCCATGGCTGTGAGCTGGTTGCTTGACATCCACCAGCCATCCTAGCTCGCCTTGCCAAGATACGAACGTGTCGCTCATTTACCCCATCGGGTTTGTATAAATTTCATCATTTACTTTAACGGACAACATAAGTGCTGCACAGTTGGAGCAGCAACTCAAGACAAGGGTCGCCGGAGAAAAACTCAAGTAGAAACTCTGGTGAGGCACCACTGCCTCTGTTTCTTTTTTGATAGTATTTCAGGGGAGGTATTATTTATATACAAAAGAGAAGCAAAAATACAAAATGTGACAGAGGTTACTGGGCAAAATTCTGGTGAAGTCGTCGTCCAAAACCACCTCACAGCTTCTGTCTCCTTCTCTCTTTTCTTTCTCTGATCTCTCCTCCTTTTTCCAAAAATCGCCAGCTTTTCATCCCTTCCAATTAGTGTTTTCAAAGGTGTGAAAAAAATGGAAGAATCCCACCGAACGACTATAATTTTCTAAGAACTTCAAATCCTATGAAAGATCCACAAAAATGAGAGGGGATACAGGAACCTCTTTTGCTAATAAGATATATGAACATACAAAATGTGTGTTTTTTAAGAATGGGCTAGAATTGAGTCTAAATTTCATATTAAGCCCTTTTCTAGAAATAGCTAATTTCCTTAAGTAATTTTGAAATTAATTTAAAGAATTTTCTAATTAAATAAATGCTCATAAATATTTTAAATGTTGTAGGCTATACAAAGCTGAAAACATCAAATTGAAAATATAGTAAAACCTTATTAAAAAAATAGCTACATTGCGGCAAAACTTCAAATTTTACAATTTCTCTTAGAAAAGGCCACTTTTGGCTTAACATTAACACAACATGCTATATTTTGAGATTTATATAAAAAGTAAGTATCAACAAATTAATTTCAAAAATACCGGACCAAAATTGGGTGTCAATAGTGAATGGTATCTTCTTCTTATTCCTTTTCTTTTTATGAGCAAAGTGGGGAATATATCTGGTTATATGAACAAATATTCAATGTGCCCTAATGTAGGATTTCTACTTCTCTCTGGTCATCGGTTCTTTTGTATTTACTTCCTAAAACTATAGAGGCTTTTAACTTCCGAATAAAGATTAACTACGTGCCTACCTTATTACTAACAGAATAGATCATTATCCAACAATGTGTGCATGGTTGATCGAAAGCTCAAATGTCTGCATTCCAATGTTGATTGCTTATAGAGATGGTAAAGTACAGTGCAATGTTGACCTAACTAGAGGTAAATGCAACAGGTCAAAGAGGAAAATTTTACATCATTTCTACTCCATATTTGTTGTTGATTAACTTTCTCCCTTCATCTTAGCTTTCAGAAATTTGTTGTTCCATAATTCTTGACTGTACCTTATCAACTATTTTCCAGTGAAAGCGAAGGTGTATTTTAGTATGGTGACTACTGTAGAGAGGCGGACGATTTGCACTCTGTGGTTGAATATTTCAATTGAGCAAACTACAAAGTAACTGCAGTCCTTGGACATAGTGAAGGTTTGTCATCTTTTTCCAAGAGTTGTATAATATCAGAGTACCTTGTGCACCATGGTAAAGAAAGTTTTTGCACATGATACTGTTATGCTTTAAGTTTTTTCTTTTATTTCTTATTTGTTTTGTTTTGGTGCCTGTTTTTGTTCTCTAGATGTGATAATATTGTTAAGAAATGGATCTTGGGCCTAACTCAACTCCAAAGTTAGCTCATGAGGTAAGAATTGTCCAAAGTCATATAAGGAGATAACAACCCATTTTCTCCACCAATTTGGGAAACTTAACATTCCCCTCACACCCAGTACCGCATATATGGAGCGTAGTGTGACACCCTCACCAAGTCATCACGCCACATGTGCGCGACATGGCGCCCGGATGGCGCCAACCAAGCCAAAGAGAGTGGAATACTCTAGAATAGTGGGGGAAGTTCTCATGTAACAACTTAGAACCTCTTAGAAATGTAAAGATGGGCATGGAAGATTCTAGGTCCATGGAGTTCTCTAGAGTAGGTCCTTCAGTGTAAATAGTAGGGACTTGTAAGCAATTATTATTTACACGTTAGCCCCTAGATGATTAGTATAAATAGAGGGGAGCATTCATTTGTAAAGGCATCCAACAAAAAACTTTCAAGTTTGAGTGAATAGAAAAGTTCTCTTTGGCAAACCTCTGTAGTCTTTCTTTGTTTAGCGATCTTGTGAAGTTAAAGGCTTAGTTAAGTTTGCTGCTCTACAGACAAACCATCAAGTGCCGCACAGAGTGCTACTTTGAAAGTTAGGTCGTGACAACATGGTATCAGAGCGAAGGTCATTACTAGGGGAATGACATACATCGGAGAAGACATCACTGCTAGCACCCTAACCAACGTCCAGGATGCTGCCGGGAAGAAGAATAGGAAGAAGAGGAATGCTAGGAAGGGTGACGAGGTGCTGCCCGAAGCCCCTCAAAGTGAAGGCCACACCACCCAACCATCGGCTACGAAGGTGAGCGACGATGAGGAAGATCTCACCCCTGGCCGTGACTGGGTTAAGAAGGTGGAAGAGGCTACGTTGATTGTGGAAGCCCATGGCCAACGCATGTCGAGGATTGAAGGCAAGCTAGAGACCCTTGAGAACCATTCCTTGTCCGAGTTCGAAGCCATTCAGGACAAGTTTGGGGAACGCGAGCAAGCCGAGTTGGAGATGAAGGAAACCATCAACACCTTGGAATGCAGGCTCACGGAGGCGCTGAGCACCATCGAGGCGATGAAGGCCAAGACCGAGGCACTCGAGGAAGAAGTTAAAACTGGAGAGACCATGGCATCCGACGCTAGCAAAGAGGGGAAGATTGAGATCCCCAAGCCACCGGTGTTCAAGGGAGTTCGTGATGCACAAGAGGTTGACAACTTCCTATGGAACATGGAGAACTACTTCAAGCATGGCAATGTGAAGGCTGAGGAGAAGAAGATGCTGTCGCTATCCCATATCTCTCAGAAAAGGCCATGCTTTGGTGGGGAAGGAAGGAGGCCGACATGAAGAAAGGCTCGTGCACCATTGACATATGGGAGTAGTTCAAGACCGAGTTCAAGAGGGATTTCTTCGCTAACAATGTCATATACGAAGCAAGGTGCAAGCTGAGGGAGCTGAAGCAGACATGGAGCATCAGTGCCTATATAGAGAAGTTCCAGACGCTCATGCTTCAAATCTCAAACCTTACCGATGAAGACTTGTTATTCCAGTTCATGGACGGGTTGCAAGGCTGGCTTAGGAAGGAGTTGCAACGCCGGCAAGTCACTACCATTGATGAAGCTATCATTGAGGTTGACTCTTTGGCGGATGACAAGTATGACAAGAAAAGGGCAAAGATTCAAAGGGTAATCATGCCAAAGGTGGGGGAGACCGTGGCAAAGGCAAAAAGAAGCAGCAACATTCCAAGACTAACGATGCTCGCAAGTCCGATGGCATGAAATCTGGGCATCAAGATTATGCCGAGAAGAAGGCGCAGGCTGAGAAGAAAGGAAGTGGATGCTATGTGTGCGGGGGACCTCATGGCTTCGAAAAGTGTCCCGAGTTGAAGACCCTTGGTGCCATGATACGTGAGAAGAAATAATGGGAGGCACAAGATCCAGATGTGAGTTCGGGCACGATGCAGTTAGGCATGATTGGACTATGTGCTGCTGTCATGGAGAAAGCTAGCAAACTAGAGGAGAACGACACGCAGTATGTGGACATCACCATCAAGAACAAGCCTACCCGCGCCATGGTTGACACTGGAGCTCAAGCTAATTTCATGACCGAGGCTGTATCAAAGAGACTTGGATTGAAGCTGAGCCCGACCAACACCCGCCTCAAGACAGTCAACGCCCCAGCCATACCAGTATGTGGAGTAACCGATGGGGTTAGTGTTGCGTTGGGAAATTGGAAGGATAAAACTAACTTCATGGTGGCGCCCTTGGATATATTCTACATCATTTCTTAGGAAGGAGTTCTTCAGGCAGTGCCACACCATGATCGATCCTTACTTGCAGCGTCTGTTGGTTGTGGAACGAGAAGGGTCATGCATGGTGCCTATGTCTACGATGCCCCAAGGAGAAACTCATACGCAGTTGTCAGCCATGCAGCTTGTGAAAGGATTAAAGAAGGACGAGCTGACGTTCATGGCAACCATTGCAAGCTTGAGTGAAGATAATGGTGTCGTAGAGACCTTGCCGCAATGCATAGAGGAGGTGCTTGAGGAGAACAAGGATGTGATGCCCGAAGTGTTGCCGAAGAACTTGCCACCTAGGCGTGAGGTAGACCATAAGATCGAGTTGGAGTCTGGAGCTAAACCGTATGCCTATGCCCCATACTGTATGGCACTACCCGAGTTAGAGGAGCTACGCAAGCAGTTAAAAGAGTTGCACGATGCCGGCCACATTAGTCCGTCAAAGGCACCTATGGTGTGCCGGTCCTATTCCAAAAGAAGAAGGATGGTTGGTTGAGGCTATGCATTGAATACCGGGCGCTCAACAAGATGACCGTGAAGAATAAGTATCCCATCCCTCTCATTGTCGATTTGTTCGATAGGCTTGGACAGGAAAAGTACTTCACCAAAGTGGATCTAAAGAAGGACTACTACCAAGTTCGCATTGCGGAAGGGGATGAGCCGATGACCGCGTGTGTGATAATGTATGGAGCTTTTGAGTGGTTGGTTATTCACTTCGGCTTAAGCAACGCACCTGCTACCTTTTGCACACTGATGAACAAGATTTTCCACCCCTACCTTGATCAATTCGTGGTAGTCTACTTGGATGACATTGTCATCTATAGCCACACTTTGGTGGAGCATTTGAGGGTAGTTTTCCAAGTCTTGCAGGAGAACGAGCTATACATCAAGAGGGAGAAGTGCGAGTTTGCCCAATCAAAGATACACTTCTTGAGGCATGTCATTAGCAATGAGAGCTGCAGATGGACGAGGCAAAAGCATGTGCCATACAAGAATGGGAGCCGCCGACCAAGGTAATAGAGTTGAGATCTTTCCTTGGTATTGTCAACTACTACCGATGCTTCATAAGTGGATACTCTGCTAAAGCCGCACCTTTGATGGAGCTACTAAAGTAGGAAAAGCCGTGGGTTTGGTTGGAGCTATGTCAAAAGGCGTTTAAAGGCCTTAAGAGAGCTATGATAGGGGAGCCAGTTCTAGCATTGCCCAACTTCACCAAGGCGTTCGAGGTGCACACGGATGCGTACCACTTTGCTATTGGGGGTGTGTTGATGCAAGACAAACACCCCATAGCCTTTGAGAGCCGCAAGCTGAACGAGACGGAGCGGCACTATACCGTGCAAGGGAATGAGATGACGGCTATTTGGCATTGCCTCTACACTTGGTGCCACTACTTGCTTGGATCAAAGTTCGTGGTCAAGACCGATAATGTGGCTACTAGCTACTTCCACTAACAGAAAAATCTCACACCGAAGCAAGCTAGATGACAAGACTTCCTTGCCGAGTTTGATTATGTGCTTGAGTGCAAGCCCGGCAAAGGCAATGTTATAGCCGATGCCTTAAGTCGCAAAGCTGAACTTGCTGCCATCACATCAGCAAGCTTTGCCATCCGAGTTGCAATAAAGGAGGGTATACAGCATGATCCAGTCGCTAAGCAGCTTTTGGAGCTAGCCACTCAGGGCAAGACAAGGTGCTTTTAGGTTGAAGATTGCTTTTTGCTCACCACAGGATTGGGGGGGGGGGGTCTATGTGCCTAAGTATGAAAACCTTAGGCGGCGCATTGTGAAGGAGAGCCATGACACATTGTGGGCCGGTCACCCAGGCCAACGCTGCACAAGAACCTTGGTTGAATCGGTATACTATTGGCCCCTAATGAGAGATGACAGTGAGGCATGTGTGCAGTCTTGTCTTGTATGCCAACAAGACAAGGTGGAGCAGCGGTTACCCGGAGGACTATTGGAGCCACTACCTGTTGTAGAGCGTCTGTGGGAGAGTGTCACTATGGACTTCATCACTTGCTTACCGAAGTCCGACGGATATGGTACTATTATGGTTGTGGTGGATAGATTCTCTTAGTATGCTGCCTTCATGCCCGCCTCAGCTAGTTGCATCGCTAAGGAAGCCGCCAAGTTATTCTTTAAGAATGTTGTGAAGTATTGGGGCTTGCCAAGGCATATCATTAGTGATCGATACCCTCGCTTCAGTGGGAATTTTTGGAAGGAGTTGTTCGAGATGCTTGGCACGGAGTTGCATTTCTCTACCAGTTTCCACCAACAGACGGATGGCCAGACGGAACGAGTCAATGCGCTACTTTAGTGCTACTTGAGACACTTTGTAAGCGCACATAAAAAGGATTGGGCGAGTCTCTTGGCTGTAGCCCAATTCTCATATAACTTGCAGCGGAGCGATTCCACAGGGAAGACACCGTTTGAGCTAGCCACAGGCCAACAGCTCAAACTCATCATTCTCTACCGTCCGCGTTCGACGACAGGAGTTTGGGAGCATATCACATAGCTAAGGGCTTTGGAGAGCAGCTTCACACCGCCAAGTCTTACTTGGACAAGGCATTCCGGAAAATCAAGAAGTTTGCCAACCGCAAGAGGCGTCCCAGTGAGTATCAAGTTGGGGACATGGTATAGTCAAGTTCAACCTGAGGCAATTCAAGGCATTGCGAGGCATGCATCCGAACTTAGTGTGCAAGTATGAAGGGCCGTTCGAGATCATTGCTAAGGTGGGCAAGGTTTCTTACAAGTTGGACTTGCCTACACACTTGAAGATCCATCCACTCTTCCATTCTAGCGTGTTGAAGCCATACCATAAAGACAAGGAAGACCCGAGTCGGGGCCAAACGACTCGCGCACCTATTACTGTCACTGCCTCTCAAGATAATGACATTGAAGCAATCATTGACTATGAGGCAAGGGGCAAGAAGGGCCAGAAGCCGACAACCATGTTCCTTGTACATTGGAAGGGACAGTCTCCGGAGGAGGCTATGTGGGAGCGATATCAAGACTTGTGGCAATTCAAGGACAAGTGCCACGAGTATATGCAGCAACATTGCGCCGCGGTCGTCGTAACATCAAATGGGGGAGAGTGTGACACCCTTGCCAAGTCATCACGCCACATGGGCGCGACATGGCGCACAGATAGTGCCAACCAAGCCAAAGGGAGTAGAATACTCTAGAATAGTGTGGGAAGTTCTCATGGAACAACCTAGAACCTCTTAAAAATGTAAAGATGGGCATGGGAGATTCTAGGTCCATAGAATTCTCTAGAGTAGGTCCTTAAGTGTAAATGGTGGGGACTTGTAAGCAATTATTATTTTCACGTTAGCACCTAGATGATTAGTATAAATAGAGGGGGCATTCATTTGTAAAGGCATCCAACAAAAAACTTTCATGTTTAAGTGAATAGAAAAGCTCTCTTTGGCAAACCTCTCTAGTCTTCCTTTTTTTAGCATTCTCTTAGCGATCTTGTGAAGTTAAAGGCTTACTTGAGTTTGCTACTCTGTAGACAAACCATCAAGTGCCGCACGAAGTGCTACTTTGAAAGTTAGGCCATAACAGTGGACAACATAACGTGGAGGCCCAGCACTTGGTATGCATGAATGATTTTGTGGATCTAGCTTCAAGTCCATGTTAACTAGACCTTGGGCCCAACTCAGAAGCTAGCTCATGAAGTGAGGATCCCCAAGACCATATAAGGAGCAACAACCCATTTTCTCCACCAAGGCTTTGACATTAATAGTTCTTTTTGACATCAGACAGTGAAATCATGAAGAATTGAAAGCAAAAATGAAATCACTGAGAAACCCTAGAAGGTTCTCGAAGAAGAACGGAGAAAAGATATTTTCATTTTAATGTAACGAATCTCAAAAGTCCGCCTGTACAATGTCTAGGAGTACTTATACTTACACGTTGGGCTGGGTTATATTGACTGAGCCATATTATATAATATATAAAATGGGCTAACTCTATCATAAAGAATATAACTAAGTACAATAATGCTAACCCAATTCAGTAGAATTGGGAATTTTATCTTACTTATCCCGAACACCCCTTCTCAAGTTTGAGGGGGATACCACATGAAGCTTGGACAAAACATGATGATGAGCAACACCTGAGAGAGATTTGGTGAGAGTATCAGTAGGTTGATCCACACCAGAGATAAAATGCAAAGAAATCAATCTAGACAAGTAACAGTCCAGAACATAATTGCAATCAATTTCAATATGCTTTGTACGCTCGTGGAAGACATGATTTCTAGGCTATTTGTAGAGCAGCCTAACTGTCATAAAAAATAGGAACAAGATCAAGAATGTGTAAACCCATATCACAAAGTAATCTAAGTGATAAGACCCAAACCCCTACAAGACCCTTCACTCGGAGCCAAGCTAAGGATATCCAAGGAGTACACCTATACTTGATGAGGAAGGGCCTAGAAGAAGGAAGCGATTGGAAGCCGTTCCGAGTGCTTAAAGTGCAAGGGGAGCAGCCCAGTCATCCAGGCGCTCCGCCTGAAGAACCAGGCGCTCCGCCTAAAGAGGCTTAGGCCTGGGCACCCCGCCTGAAGGAGCCAGGCGCTCCGCCTGGACAAGCCTAGGTCTGGGCGCTCCGCCCAAACTCTGGGCGCCCCGCCTAGGCCACCCCACTGATCAATTGGCCGGGCGCTCCTCCCCAATTCCGGGCACTCCGCCCAAATCGCTGAAGCACGTGATTCTTAGTTATGTTATGACTATTTTGACCCTACGTGGTCCTTTGTTTCTAAGCCTAAGTGTGGGCATTTTAGACCTTTCAATAGGTGCCTAAAAACACCTATAAATAGCTAGATTTCTTGTTATTTTCATTAGCTTACCTTTGATGAAAACAAACACTTGTGTTGAAGAGTTGAACTCTTATTGAATGAAAAACCTTGATTTGGGAATTGTTCTTCCTCTAGTGGATCTAGATGAATTCCAATCCCCCCAACCATTCTACTTGCGTGCTCACATTAGCTCGAGGGTAGTTGCCTAGCGTAAGTGTTCTTGACCTCCTCTCGGGGTGTAACGGAACAAGTTCTCCGTTGCTACTTGAGATTTGCGATTGAGATACGTCTCGTTCTTATCCTTTTTATTTTCCGCGTTTTGATTCTTATCAGTTTGGTATCATAGCAAGGTTCGGGTATCATTCCTATGAACCCCGACCCTTGATTCTTCGTGCCTAGTATCTTCTTTTAGTTTTCTTGTTGTTGAAGTTATTGGGAAAAAGAAAATTACAAAAAAACTGAAAAAAGTTCAAAAATTCAAAAATTAGTGTTACTTTTGGGTGTTTGTGATTCTTGAAGTGGGTGTTATAGATTATTGATCCTTGTTGAAAACTTGACGATTGGGTACCAAATTTGTTGGGATTGGATTGAATTGAAAATTGAAAACCCCAATTGTTGATAAACCCTCCCAAAATCTTGTTCTTGAGGAAATTGATTGATTTTGAGTTGTGTGTTAATGGGGTTTTGGAATTCATTATTCGGGATTGATCTCTATTGAAAACCGAACAATTTGCGACAAGAATCGTGTGATTCGGAGTTCGGTAACATAGTTTTTGAAGAATCAAAACCCACTTTTGAACCTTGAAACCCATGTTGAAACCCCAAACTTGAAAACTTTGAATCTTGATTGAGCATTATTTGTTGGTTGTTTGGGTGTGAAATTGATTGGGGATTGTAGGTTGTATCAAGGAGCAACTTTGGGTACCTTGGATTTGGCCAAAACACCTTGGAATCGGCCTAGAAATTGGATTGAAAACGAAGAACATGGAGTAGAAAACCCAGGTGTTCTTCGTCCAGGCGCTCCGCCTAGACTTTTGGGCGCCCCGCCTGAACTACCCTTGCTCCAGGCGCTCCGCCTAACATTTGGGCGCCCCGCCTGCCCGACCTCACTGACCAATTTTGTCAGGCGCTCCGCCCCATGCCTTGGGCGCTCCGCCTAACATCCTGAAGGGTTGTTTTTGGGTAGTTTCTTCTAGGTTTGCTTGTTCTTTGTTGCCTAATCTTTTATTAGTGCCTATCTAAGTAATCTTTCTACTTGATTAGCACTAATATTTCATTGCTTTTAGGTTGATTCGTGCATTAGTTGGAGAGTACAATTCCAAGAAGAATCCTAGACTCTTTTTGATTCAAGTCCTCACTTCAAAGTGCCTAGCTTTCATTGTGTCCTATTAACTCCACTCACCCCGGAGTGTGCTTCACTCGTGAATAGTTTGGTTGAGTTGAGGAATTGCTACTCATCTACGTGAAGCTTTGGAACCACAAGTCGAGTAAAATACCCACCGTCACTAAACGAGAGAGCCGAGTGATCTCAAGTGAGGGAGTGTGTGAGGTTGTTTACTAACGTTTGCTACTTGTGTAGGTACAATGTCTTCCGAAGGAGATGATTTTGCAAAGAGTGCCCTTGCTATTATCCTCGCCAAATTGGATAGTATGCACTTGAGGATTGAAAGCCTCGAGAGGGTGAACTATAGTGCTCTAGTTGAGCAAGGGACTTCTAATGTCCCCTCGGAGAAAGGGACCCCGAGTGTCCAAGTCGAGAAAGAGACCCCGAGTGTCCCGGTTGAAGTCTCAAGTACTCCTAACTTTACTCCGGAGCAAGTTAGCCATATCATTGAATTGCTCAATCAACAACGGGCAAAGGAAGAGCGAGAGAGACTTGATCAAGTGTTGGGCAATACCCAACGAACGAGCATTCCCCGTATCTTGGATAACCCCCCAAGAAACATTCCACTACCAAGGCCCATCCGAAATGTGCAACCTCTTGAGCAAGCCGATGAAGCTCAAGAAGGGGAGGAAGCCGATTATGGAGATGATATGTATGGGTTTGATGATCACTTTCAACCAAGGCGAGGTATGAATTGGGGTCGAAATGTGGATAGAGGTAGGGGCCGAGGTCGAGGGCCACCTATGGGTTATGTTGGAGGGAATGCTAGAAGGGAGTATGGTGTGAATGAAGATCACTATGGAGGCCAACCGGAGACTTTCTGTGGGGGTCGTGACAACACCAACATCAATAGTGTGAAGCTTAATCTCCCAACCTTTAAAGGGAATTGTGATCCGGCGGCTTACATTGAATGGGTGCTACACATGGAGAGATTGTTTGACACAAATGAGATGACCGATGAGAAGAAAGGTACCTATGCTATTTCATCCTTTGAATCCTATGCATCTACTTGGTGAGAATCCGTCAAGAGATCAAGGAGGAGAGCGGGGGTTCCCGTGAATGTGGGTTGGAATGACTTGAAGGGTATCATGAGTATCAAGTACATCACTCCTAGATATCGGCAAGAGCAACTCAAGAAACTTTATGAGTTGAAGCAAGGTGTCAAGACGGTGCATGAATATTTTGATGAGTTTGAAAGAACTCGAATGGCCTTAGATATGGACACCGAAGATGAGGAGCAAGCCGTGATCCGTTTCATGAATGGTTTGAGCTATGGCATAGCTTCACAATTGAGATTGCATGCTTATCTTTCACTTCAAGAAGTCCTTGATGCCGCTATCCAAGCCGAGCAATGGCTTGAGAAAGAGAAGTCCAACCGTTACAAGAGCAACACTTCTACTTCCATGAACAAGTCAAAGGATTGGAAAAATCCTACTCCCAATGGAAAATTCACAAATACAAGTGGCCCTAGTGGAGCTAGTGCTAGCAAAGATGTGAAGAAGCCGTTTGAGAAGTACACACCCAATGTGGGAGGTAATTTTAAAACCCAATTGAATACTCCTACTTCTTCTTCCATTCAATGTCACAAATGCAAGGGGTATGGACACTTTGCTAAGGAGTGTCCTACGAAGAGGACTATGGTTCTTGTTGGTGAAAATGCATATGAACAAGAGAGTGATCCGAGGATGATGAGGGAGTAGAGGGAGATGAGGGAGTAGAGGAGGATGATCAAGATGACACGGTGGAGGATGAGGAACCTCATACTTTTCTAGTAGTGAGGAGGAGCTTAGGAGCTATGATTGTGGAGGATGGTGAAACCTTGCAAAGAGAAAACCTTTTCCATGCTAGGTGTCGTGTTAAGGGTGTTGTTTCCTCTATGATCATTGACTCCGGGAGTTGTGCTAATGTTATGAGTCAATCTCTTATAACCCAATTGAACTTGCCTACCGTGAAGCATCCCAAGCCATATCGATTGCAATGGCTTAGTGAATGTGTGGAGCTAAAGGTAGTGAAGCAAGCAATGATCAGGTTCAAAATGGGAAGTTATGTTGATGAACACTTGTTCGACGTTGTGCCCATGCAAGCTTGCCACCTTTTCTTTGGAAGGCCTTGGCAATTTGATCGACAAGCGGTTCATGATGGGCGTGTCAACACTTACACGCTCCAACATGAAGGAAGGAAGTTTGTGTTGAAGCCCCTAACTCCCAAACAAGTGAGTGATAACTACAATAGGATGAGGGAGTTGAGGGAGGTGGCAAAGGCCAAGTCAATCATTGAGACTAGCCCTTTGTCCAAAAGCATGGTGGCAATCCCACATTCTTCTTCTACCGGTGGCATTTGTGCCATGATGCAACCGGGCGAGATCTTAAAAGGAAATGATGGCACCAAGTTTCTCCTATCCCTAGAGCACAAAGGTATGATCCTTAACTCTAATTGTGATTTTTCTTATAACCCTTTGCCTAGTGTGTTTGAGAATGTCTTGAAGGACTTTGGGGACATGTTCCCGGATGAGATGCTGGATGGATTGCCTCCTTTGAGGGGTATTGAACACCAAATAGACTTTGTTCCGGGATCTCAAATCCCAAACAAGCCGGCTTATAGGAGCAATCCGGAGGATACAAGAGAATTGCAAAAGCAAGTTGATGAATTGCTCACTAAAGGCTTGGTGAGGGAAAGCTTGAGTCCTTGTGCCGTACCCGTGATCCTTGTTCCCAAAAAGGATGGCACTTGGAGGATGTGCGTAGATTGTCGGGCCGTGAACAAAATAATGGTAAAGTACCGTCATCCCATTCCCCGACTTGATGATATGTTAGATGAATTGAGTGGTTCATGTGTGTTTAGCAAAATTGACCTTAGGTCCGGCTACCATCAAATCCGGATGAAACCCGGTGATGAATGGAAGACCGCATTCAAGACCAAATTTGGTCTCTATGAATGGTTGGTGATGCCCTTTTGGGCTCTCCAATGCACCTAGCACCTTTATGAGGCTAATGAACCATGTTCTAAAGCCATTCATCAACAAGTTTGTGGTCGTCTATTTTGACGATATATTGATCTATAGCAAATCAATAGATGACCATGTTGATCAACTTAGGCAAGTGCTTGAAAAGTTGAGAGCCGAAAACCTCTATGCTAATTTTAAAAAGTGTGCCTCTGGTGTTGAGAAGGTAGTCTTCCTTGGGTTTGTTGTGAGTGCCCAAGGAGTGGAGGTGGATGAGTCTAAGGTAGAGGCCATACGTGATTGGCCTACTCCTACTACCGTGACTCAAGTGAGGAGCTTTCATGGTCTTGCTAGCTTTTATAGGCGATTTGTGAAAGACTTTAGCTCCATTGCCGCTCCACTCACCGAATTGGTGAAGAAGGACCAACCATTTGTTTGGGGAGAGCCTCAAGAGAAGGCCTTCCATGAGTTGAAAAGTAGGTTGAGTACCGCCCTCTATTGCAATTGCCCGACTTTGGAAAGGCATTTGAAGTTGAATGTGATACCTCGGGGGTGGGAATCGGTGGTGTTTTAATGCAAGATAGCAAACCCATCGCCTACTTTAGTGAAAAATTGAAAGGGGACTTGATAAGGGGAAAACTAGGCGAAAGCAACAAACGATATAAAAGCGCGGAAGCTAAAACAAGATAGGTGATATCGAAGACGATATCGAGATAAAAAGCAAGACGAGGCTTGAACGTTTACCTAAGTAGCACCGAGGAACTCGTCTCGATACACCCCGGGTGAAGTCAAGGATCACCTATACTACGCAACTACCCTCAAGAGACACTCGGCTCTCGCAAATAGAATGATCAAAGAGGTTACGATGTTCAACTTGGAATCCACCAAGTGAAATCATGCCCACTCACGGGTTCTTCATTGAGATTCACTCAAGAAATATATCATTCTACATTCAAGGTTTGCTAGCTCAAATGAAATGGCTAAGTGTTCTATTTATAGAACTTTCTAAGGCTAAAGTGAAATGACTAGAAAGCCCCTAGACCTAGTTAAAACATACAAGCCACTTAAGGGCAAAATAGGAAGTTCACAACCAAAAATCTAGTCTTCAGCGTTGGTGGGCGGAGCGCCAGAAAAAAGGGGGCGGAGCGCCTGGCTTTGGCCTTGCTTGGACAGCCTACTGGGGTGGGCGGAGCGCCCCAAATTGAGGCGGAGCGCCTGGCAGCCTTATGGTAGAGGCGGGGCGCCCAGCTGAGGCGGAGCGCCTGGTTCTTCAGCTTCTTGGGCGGATCGCCTAGGGGTTTGGGCGGACCGCCTGAATCCCTGGGAGGTGCGCCTGAGAGCTTCTCCAATCAATCCATCTCCGGATCGCTCCCAAAGCCCTCGGCTTTCCCGTCCTTTGCATCCTTCAAGCTTGGCACTCGTTGATTGGCATCTTAGCTCGATTTGCCCCGCATCATCCTCCCCTTCTTAAAAGGATTTCGTCCTCAAAATCAATCCATCAACGTCTACATGCAAAGATAAGCAAAAACAAAAAAATATTCCTACTACAAGAGTAGGTTAGTGCCCAAGAGTGTGGGAAAACACACTCTTATGGTATAACCAAGTATCGATAGCAATAAAGAAGTTCATGTTCCCAAAGGAACTAGAAAGTACTTGGCTCAACAAAGAAGTGCACCCAACACAAGAACAAATAAAGAGATTAATAGGGCATGGCATATGCAAGATTAAGCTGCCAAATTCCCTACGACCCCTAAGTTGATTAGTGCACCAAGAGTTCCCACTATGCGAGTAGGTAAGTCTAACAAGAGTGAAGGTAAGGGATGTGGAAAATTCACTCTTGTGGTAGAGCCAAGTATCAATACTAATTAAAAAGCTTATGTCCCCAAAGGAGACAACAAGTTCTTGGCTCACCAATGACAAGCACTCACAACCATAACAAGCAAAGAGACCATTAGGACATAGAACATTCAAGATTACACAATCAAGTTTCCTATGACCCCTAAGCTCATGATCGACACGCCTAACCTTTAATGCAATGCTTTCACAATGTGGTACAATGGGTTCGGCATGCTCAATTCTCCAAGTGTGGTTAACATGTGGAATGGGATAAGCAAAGTCGAGCAATTTACATTTAGCATCAAACATCCCACTCCTCTTCTTAAAAGCTCTAATACGCACACTAAGAGATACCTCCTCACCTCTAATTTCATCCTCAAGACAACCCCCCTCACAAGGTAAACTCTCAAGGAAGGCATTAATAATGGCCTCTTCATCATCGTAACCCGAACCAATAAGAGTAGGGTCACTAGAAGAATCATCTACCTCACTCGAAGTTTCAAACAAAGAGTTGTCTATGGGATCAAATCCCTCACACCACGGAGGTTCCAACTCACTCCCAACCCTAGCTCGATACATCTCATCACCACAAATAAGAATGCTCTCAAACAATAGGAATGTAAAAGCATGCACCTCAATTTCATGGTCAAGCAAAAGCGTAGTATCATAGCTAGGTTCATCATCCGCACTTGAGGAGTCATCGAAAACAAATCGATCCATCTCATACTCTAGAGACTCCTCAAGGTCACTACCTTCCCCATTACAACACATAGGTCCACCAATGGCAAGTAAATCAATAAGGGTGTGATCACACATCTCATCTTCCCCTTTATCAAAAATTGGTGGTGTGTCATAACAAGGCCCACAAGTATAGTCAACTACCATTTCCTCACTAAAGAGAGGGTCATTGAATATCGAGCTCACATCATGATGTGGCTTATCAATCCTCCCAACTAGCGGTTCACATGCACACACAAGTTGACTAATCGACTCTACGCTAGTTGCAATTTCATCAAATACAACATAAGTACCAACTAGCATCGAGTTCTCTCAAGACAAGGAGTTTTCATGCTCATACGGAGGTGAAGAAACACTTACCTTTGAGTCGCTCCCGTGAGCACTCACATTGCTTGAAGCATCGTGTTCAATTCCTCCTTCATGAAGCTCATAATCAAGACCTCCCTTATCTTGTCTTCCTTCCAAGGCAAACGATTGAAGCTCCAATAGCTCGCCTCTAAGAGTACCTACACAAAAGCTATAGCAAGAAGAAGAAGAGAACACATGGTTAGGACAAAGGGTGCCCTCACTCTCAATTTGTTTTTCCTCTCCTCTTCTTTCTTTCAATTCACTCTCATGTGCAAGTGTAGGGAAATGAGGTCCAAGAATTTCATCACCTCGCTCACTTTCCCCAACTCCCTCATTTGCCATTGATTGGCTCATAGGAGTAGTAGACTTACTCCTAGAGTAAGTAATTACATCTACTTGGGGATTGCCCAAGTCGTGGGGAATGCCCACTTGTTGGGGAGTGCCCAACGGTTGGGGAATGCCCAACTTTTCTTCACTAATGCCTTTTCCGGCATCCTTTTGGAAACTCGGGGTCCATCCCTCTTTGAGGCGATCAAACCTCGAGCTTATAGATCTCACCTCGGCCAAGAGGTAGGCCAAAGTGCTTACCGGGACCTCAACGGTGTCGTATATGTCTCCGGCCATGTACCTACAAAGATTAAAGACAAGAGAAAAGAGGTTAGAGTAAAAACCCTCACTCGCTCCCTCACCTTTGGAATGTCACTCGGGTACACTCGATTTAGTGGGTTGTAGGATCACTCAAGCTTGATCTCAAGGCTTCCTCGTAGTTGAACAACCACCTCAATAACCACTCAAGTCACAAGAATCAAATACTCTTCGGGGTGAGTGGAATTGATGGGACTCGATGGGCGAACGGCTTTATAAGTGAGCACTTGAAGCAAAAAACAAACTACGAGTCTTCTTTGAGGTCTACTCTCCTCTAGGCACGAAGATCCTAAACGCTCAATGAACCAGTACTAATTGAGTAGGAGTGTTACTCTCAAAGTACTAGCCGGAAGCAACGGAAACCAACCAAACACGAAAGCCTACGAAAACTACCAACCGGACCGCTTCAAGATTTTGGGCGGTCCGCCTAGATGGCTGGGCGGTCCGCCTGAAATTGGCCAAGTTCAGCAGTGAGAAGGGGTGGGCGGAGCGCCTGGGTCTGGGCGGTCCGCCTAGGCCTGGGGCTTCAACTTCTCCCAAACGCAATTTTGGCGATTTTGCACCCAAAAATCCAACGTTTTCAAGTTGTTTTGCAAATGAAAGGATACCCAAAGTTGTTATGTGCTATAACCAACAAACCCCAATGATTTATATCAACAAACAACCATCAACAAGATCGAATCAAGCTTTCGAAGCAAAATTTTCAAAGTTTTCAAGAATTTTGGGTTTTCAAAATTTCGATCTTCAATCCGCAACTCCAAATGATGTTATGGGGGTATCAAAACGACGGGTTAACATCAAAGAACAATCCCCGATACCAAACACCAACAAAATTGTAACAACAAACACGTTCTAGCAATTTTTGTGAATTTCAACTTTTGGAGACTTGAAATTTAAAATTTCGATTCACAACTTTTAAACGTGTTTCGTGGATACAAAATCAATGGGAATATGGTAACAACCAATCCCCGATAACAAACAACAACAAAATCGTTACAAGCAACGATTTCTAGCAATTTTTTTTTTAGTTTTCAAGTTTTTTTGAATTTTTTTGTTTTTTCTTGCAAATAAGAACAACAAACAACACAATGGCAACAATAACAAGAACAAGACCGAGGATTCATAAGAACGAAGCCTAGCCGTGCTCTGATACCAACTGATAAGGGGAAAACTAGGCGCAAGCAACAAACGATATAAAAGTGCGGAAGGTAAAACAAGATAGGCGATATCGAAGACGATATCGAGATAAAAAGCAAGACGAGGCTTGAACGTTTACCTAAGTATCACCGAGGAACTCGTCTCGATACACCCCGGGTGAAGTCAAGGATCACCTATACTACGTAACTACCCTCAAGAGACACTCGGCCCTCGCAAATAGAATGATCAAAGAGGTTACGATGTTCAACTTGGAATCCACCAAGTAAAATCATGCCCACTCACGGGTTCTTCATTGAGATTCACTCAAGAAATATATCATTCTGCATTCAAGGTTTGCTAGCTCAAATGAAATGGCTAAGTGTTCTATTTATAGAACTTTCTAAGGCTAAAGTGATTTGACTAGAAAGCCCCTAGGCCTAGTTAAAACATACAAGCCACTTAAGGGCAAAATAGGAAGTTCACAACCAAAAATCTAGTCTTCAGCGTGGGTGGGCGGAGCGCCCAAAAAAAGGGGGCGGAGCTCCTGGCTTTGGCCTTGCTTGGACAGCCTACTGGGGTGGGCGGAGCGCCCCAAATTGAGGTGGAGCGCCTGGCAGCCTTATGGTGGAGGCGGGGCGCCCAGCTGAGGCGGAGCGCCTGGTTCTTCAGCTTCTTGGGCGGACCGCCTAGAGGTTTGGGCGGACCGCCTGAATCCCTGGGAGGTGCGCCTGAGAGCTTCTCCAATCAATCCATCTCCGGATCGCTCCCAAAGCCCTCGGCTTTCCCGTCCTTTGCATCCTTCAAGCTTGGCACTCGTTGATTGGCATCTTAGCTCGATTTTCCCCGCATCAGGACTCCTTGAATTATTCTACATATGACAAGGAGTTGTATGCCCTTGTGAGAGCCCTTGCCCATTGGCAACACTACCTTTGGCCTCGTGAGTTTGTAATCAAGAGTGACCATGAGTCACTCAAGCATTTGAGAGGACAAGAGAAGCTCAATAAGAGACATGCCAAGTGGGTTGAATTCATTGAGTCTTTTCCCTATGTGATCCAATACAAGAAAGGGAAGGACAATGTTGTGGCGGATGCGCTTTCGAGAAAGTTTGCTCTAGCCACCACTCTCACCTCTAAGCTCATGGGTTTTGAGAGCATTAAATTAATGTATGCTCATGAGCCAACGCTAAAGAGTGTCCATGACACTCTAGAGAAAGGGGAGAGTTTTGATAAATACCAATGGGTTAATGGATATATCTTCAAAAATGGTAGGGTGTGCATACAGGAGTCCTCTTGGAGGGAGTTGCTTGTGCATGAGGCACATTGCGGGGGATTCATGGGACATTTTGGCACAAGAAAGACTTTGGCTATTCTTAAAGAACAATTTCATTGGCCAAAGATGGGGGTGCAAGTGGAAAAGTTTTGCAACAATTGCCTTGAGTGCAAGCGTGCTAAATCCAAAGCCCACCCCCATGGGTTGTATACCCCTCTCCCCTTACCTACTAGTCCATGGTTGGATATCTCAATGGATTTCGTGATGGGATTACCAAGGACTAGGGGGGGCCATGATAGCATTTATGTTGTTGTGGATAGGTTCTCCAAAATGGCTCATTTCATTCCATGCAAGAAATGTGATGATGCACAACATGTGGCAACTTTGTTTATTGAAAATGTTTTGAAGTTGCATGGTGTGCCTCAAACCATAGTGAGTGATAGGGACACTAAGTTCCTAAGTCATTTTTTGAGGTGTTTATGGGGTGCTTTAGGCACCAAGCTCTTGTTCTCCACGTCCCACCACCCACAAACCGATGGGCAAACGGAAGTGGTAAACCGAACCTTGGGTGCTCTTCTTAGAGCCATGACCCGGGGTAAGGCCGGGACTTGGAATGATCGTCTACCTCTTATGGAGTTTGCCTACAATCGCACATTGCATAGCGTGATAGGCATGACTCCATTCGAGTGTGTCTATTGTTTTAACCCCTTGATTCCCCTTCATCTAACCCCTTTGCCAAGGGAAATGGTTGTTAATTTTGAAGGTAAAGCTAGAGCCAAGGCTTTGATGGAGCTACATGCTAAGGCGAAGAAGAACTTGGAGGAAGCTTATGCAAAGGTAGCATCCAAGAAAAACAAGGGACGCAAGAAGGTGGAACTCAAGAAGGGTGACTATGTGTGGGTGCACTTCCGGAAAGAAAGGTTTCAAAACCTTAGAAAAGGGAAGTTTGCACCCCGTGGAGATGGCCCATTCCAAGTGCTTTCCAAGATAAACAACAATGCCTATGTGGTCGACTTGCCAAGTGAGTATCAAGTTTCTAATACTTTCAATGTTTGTGACTTGGTTCCTTTGGATGTAGGTAATGAAGAGGTCGTGAATGATGATGAAGAGGTCGTGAATAATGCTCCAATTTAGAGGACGAAATCCTCTCAAGAAGGGGAGGATGATAAGACCCAAACCCCCACAAGACCATTCACTCGGAGCCAAGCTAAGGACATCCAAGGAGTACACCTACACTTGATGAGGAAGGGCCTAGAAGAAGGAAGCGATTGGAAGCCGTTCCGAGTGCTTAAAGTGCAAGGGGAGCAGCCCAGTCATCCAGGCGCTCCGCCTGAAGAACCAGGCGCTCCGCCTGAAGAGGCTTAGGCCTGGGCGCCCCGCCTGAAGGAGCCAGGCGCTCCGCCTGAGCAAGCCTAGGCCTGGGCGCTCCGCCCAAACTCTGGGCGCCCCGCCTAGGCCACCCCACTGATCAATTGGCCGGGCGCTCCGCCCAAATCGCTGAAGCACGTGATTCTTAGTTATGTTATGACTATTTTGACCCTACGTGGTCCTTTGTTTCTAAGCCTAAGTGTGGGCATTTTAGACCTTTCAATAGGTGCCTAAAAATACCTATAAATAGCTAGATTGCTTGTTATTTTCATTAGCTTACCTTTGATGAAAACAAATACTTGTGTTGAAGAGTTGAACTCTTATTGAATGAAAAACCTTGATTTGGGACTTGTTCTTCCTCTAGCGGATCTAGATGAATTCCAATCCCCCCCCGACCATTCTACTTGCGTGATCACGTTAGCTCGAGGGTAGTTGCCTAGCGTAGGTGTTCTTGACCTCCTCTCGGGGTGTAACGGAACAAGTTCTCCGTTGCTACTTGAGATTTGTGATTGAGATACGTCTCGTTCTTATCCTTTTTATTTTCCGCATTTTGATTCTTATCACTAAGTAACCAAGAAATTTCAGCAACCGTTTTGTGTAGAGCTCTATATTTAGCCTCGGCTGATGAAAAGGGTAGAGAAGGTTGCTTCTTTCTTTTCCAAGAAATAGGACTGCCTCCAAGAGTGATGTAATAACCAGTGATTGGCCTCCTTGTTATGGGATATGCAGCCCAATCATAATCAGAGAAAGCTATCAAGGACAAATTAGGAAAAGAAGCTAGATGAATGCCTTGATCAGGAGTATTCTCCAAATACCTGAGCACATGAAGACCTGCTAACAAGTGAGGAACTTGAGGTGCTTGGAGAAATTCACTCAAGTGATACATTGAGAAAAAAATATCAGGTCGTGTGTGTTGAAGGAAATTAAGCTTCCCAAATAACCTTCTCTATAAACTAGGATCAATGAAAGGCTGACCCATGTTAGAAGTAAGCTTGAGAGAAGGATCTAATAGAGTCACAATAGGTGTGATGTTGGAGCAATGAAACTCAGCCAGAAGGTATGAAGTATACTTGTGCTGACTGATGACATACACTTGATGGTGAACAGTAACCTCCAATCCCAGAAAATAGTAAATATTACCAAGATCCTTGATCTTGAACTTGCCATGAAGAAAAGCTTTGAGACTAGTCATCTCAGCAATATTATCTCCAGATAAGAGAATATCATCAACATAAACAGCCACCAAAACAAAAGAACAACCTGAGTACTTACTAAAAAAAGAATGATCATTTTTACTAGGAATGTTTCTTCTGGATAGCAAAGTCTCAGGCAACTTAGAAAACCATTGTCTAAGAGTTTTGGTTGAGTCCATAAAGGGACTTCTTGAGTTTTCAAACAAGAGGATATGAAAGACCAAGAGGAGATGAAACATTAAGACCAAGAGGGAGTTTCATGTATACCTCTTCATGGAGATCCCCATGCAAGAAAGCTTTATTGACATCAAGTTGAAAGACAGCTTAATGCCTATTAACAGCCAAAGTTAGAAGGTAGTTCACGGTTGTTAACTTGATGATGGGGGAGAAAGTATCTGCATAGTCAATCCTTTCTCTTTGTGTATCAACCCTAATGACTAATTTTGCCTTGTATCTTTCTATGGAACCATATGAGTTCTTTTTGATTTTGTATATCTCTTTTAAAGGGATAGCCTTCCTGTCAGGGGGAAGGTGAACAAGATCCCAAGTGTGATTGGCCTCAAGGGCCTGAAACTCTTTCAATATAGCCTGTTACCAGTCAGGATAATGAGCAGCCTAATGATACAACTGAGGTTTATGCAAGTTCAATTCAATAGCCGACAACTTAGGAGGAGCAGAATCAGGAACAATATTGGAGCAAACATAGTCAGATCGGTAGGCAATGGGTCTGGAGACTCTATCAGATTGCCTTTGAGGTAAAGGGTGAGACGTGGGAATAGGAGGAGAAGGTGGAAAGAAAGGGGACAAGGTGATAGAAGTCTAAGGTGGAGAAGTGGGTGTGGGAGTAGAGTGAAAATCTGCATGGGTAGGCTCAGAATTGATGGTGAATATAGTAGGAGATGCAGATTTTTAGGGGAATAAATACTCACAGAATATGACATCTCTAGGATATATGATTGAGTGATTGGAAAGATTAAGAAGTTTGTAACCCTTTTTGCCAATTGGGTATCCTAAAAATACACAAGTGATTGACCTTGGGTAGAATTTGTCTATGCCTGCCTTGAGAGTGTTGACAAAGGATAAACAACCAAAAGATCTCAGGTTTGAGTAGGAATGTGGATGACTATGAAGTTTGTGATAAGGGGACAAGTTCTGAAGAATAGGAAGAGGCATTCTATTGATGAGATATGTGGCAGTCATGACACAGTCACCCCAAAATTTTAGTGGAAGGTTCGATTGATAAAGTAATGCCTTAGAAGTTTTCAAAAGATGATTATATTTTCTCTCCACAACACCATTTTGTTGTGGGGAGTGAGGAATGGTGGTTTGGTGAAGGACGCCCTGACTAGCAAAGAAAGAGGAAGCTTCAGAACTACGACCTAGCTCAAAAGCATTATCAGACCTGAAGATCTTGATTGGGACATTGAATTGAACCTTAATCATTTGTGTAAAAGATTTGAGAATAGAGAAAGCATTGCTTTTACAAGTCATTAGGTGTGTCCAAGTTTCTCTAGTATACTCATCTACTAAACTTAGAAAGTATCTATGTCCATTATAGGTCCTGGTGTTATAAGGCCCCAAATATCAGTAAAAACAAGTTCAAATGGAGCATTTGTGTGAATAGTGCTATCTTTAAAAGGTTGTCTCTGTTGTCTGTCCATTGGGCAAATATGAAAAATAAAATATGGTTTAGAATAAAGTTTACTGGATAAGGAAGATATATTTCTCATTCTGTGAAAAGGCATGTGTCCCATACTTTGATGCCAAAACAGATCCAATCCACTATTTACAATGAGTTTATTATAATGGGGAACTGGGGAACTGGGGAGTAGGATGAAGCAGATGAAATGGTGGTGGAGTCTACCTTATTACAAGATGCATTAGAAAGAGTAACAGAATGTTCAACTTTTGGACAAAAATCAGAATGATGGCTAGAAGTGGATGGTGTGTTGGAAGCATCTTGATGGAAGAGGAAGAGATCATTTGCAGCATCACCAATCTCTAGTGTGCTCTAGAAGAGAAACAAGAAGATTTGGTAAAAATTGTAGTACAATTCAATTGAGAAATGAGTTGGAAAAAAATCAAATTGAATTTAAATGATGGGACTAATAAAATATTTTCAAGAACTATATCATCTCTAAATTTGAGTGAGCCAGAAGATACAACTTTCAGTTTATAGCTATTTGGTAAGGTTATCAAGAAAGGTCTGGCCACGGATTGAATATTATGAAAAAAGTGTTTGTGGGTGTGTCATATAGTTAGTTGCTCTTGAATCTAGTATCCAAACTATGTTGTCAGATGTAGAAAAAGCACAAGCAAAAAGATCCACATACTTTGTAGTTTCAGTGTTAGAAAAAATTGCAAAGTTAGCAAATCCAGTATTGTCTGAAGCATCAAGATATGGAGAATTGGTTCCAAGTTGTGCTTGCTGAAGTAAAGATATGAGGTGTTGATACTGCTCTTTGCTGAAGTGTAGATTGGAATGAGAATCAGAAACTTTAGGGGTGGGAGGCTGAGAATATGCAGAATTATCATGCTGAGCACCTATGTTGCTCGGATCCTCTGAAAATATTGTTAGATCCTCCAAAAGTATTGCATTTTTTGAGGATCCAATACGAGTGTGGCGGCATTTTGGAGGATTCGAGCAACTTAGCAAAGCAGAAGCAGCAGAACTCTTGTTAGGAGGAGTATTGAAGTGATAATCTTCTGGGTAACCATATAATTTGTGGCAATCTTCTATGTTATGGTTTGTCTTCTTGCAATATCAGCATAGCATGTCATTTCCTTGTTCAGTTTTTCTGGTATAGGTATTTTGTGGTTGTCTTTTATTCCCATAGTTTCCTCTCTTATTGGGTTTCCTGTTATTTTGTTTGGAGTTGTATGACTTGGAAGAGCTTGGATTATATGACTTAGAAGAATTTGCATAGAATGATGCAGAATCCCTAGAAAAGCCCATAGGAGATGGTCCTGATTCCTTCTGACTATCATCATGTTGTAGTATGGAAGAGGCTTTACTGAGGGAAGGAAGAGGATTCATCATTGGAATATTGCTCTTGCAAGTAGTGAAAGATTCATTGAGTCCACTGATGAACGTGTAGAGTTGTTGCTGTTCAAGGAGCGTAGGTAGAACTTCACATGAACATATTGGGCCTACATATGCTGCACTAAGTTCATCCCACAAAAGTTCGAAACTTAGTGAAGTAAGTGGCAATGTCAGAAGATCTCCGACTAAGAGCACTAATTTTCTTGAGAATTTGAACATATTTGGACCCATTCGACTGGCCAAACCTATTATTTATGTCATTCCATATTTCCTTGGCAAAATCAAACCTCATTCCATTAGAAGCAATCTCGCTAGCAAGAGATTTTGTTATCCAGGCAATCACCATATTGTTGCACCTCTCCCAATAAGGATAGTAGGGAGAATTAGAATCTGGTTTTGGATCTCAACTTGTGATCAGTCCTAGTTTGTTTTTGGAGGAAAGGAAAACTAATATACTCTTTCACCAGATCACAAAACCAGTTCCATCAAAAGGTATCGACACAAAACGAGTGTCTAGGCTATCCGATGGATGACTACAAAGTATATGTGTCAGATCTATTGCGAAGGTGAGGAAATCTTTAGAACTGGATGAGGATTGTTGTAAATTTCCTTGTTTTTGAATGTTCACCATGATTAAATCATGGAAACCCTAATTTCAAATTTCAAAACCTTAATTTCAAAATTTTGGGAATATCTCGTCGTAATTTCTACGAAAATCAAATGACAAGTATGTACCACAACGATCAGTAATAAGTAGTTTAAAACTACAAGAATAGTCACGAGTTTGAAGGTATGAATCGAAGGAAAAAGGATATTACTGTGTTTGGTTATAAGGAAAGTACACCCTGAAACCTCAAATACATCGGTAAATAACCGTCAATACCGGAGAAAATTAACCGTCAAACACTGTGAAATTCACCAAAAAATAGCAGAATCTGATTTGATTACATATGAATAATCCCCAGGAAAAACCAAAACCCTAAAAATTCACCAAAAATTCAAACGAATGTGAGGTTTCTGCCGTAAAAACTTTCACGGGTAATACCGGTAAATGTAGGAGAATATGATCTATTGAAATTACTGCTCCAATACCATGAAATCATGAAGAATTGAAAGCAAAAAGTAATAAACCCTAAAAGGTTCTCGAAGAAGAAGGGAGAAAAGATATTTTTATTGTAATGTAAAGAATGTCAAAAGCCCCGCATGTACAATGTCTAGGAGTATTTATACTTACACATTGGGCCGGGTCATATTGACTGGTCCATATTACATAACATACAAATGGGCTAACTCTATTGTAAAGAATAGAATTAAGTATACTAATGCCTAACCCAATTCAATAGAATTGGGCCTTTTATCTTGCTTACCCCGAACAGACAGGCATCTTTCTTTTCTTGTGTAATCAAACTGTACTCTTCCTTACCTTATAAAAAGAGTTTGTCGCTCCATAGAATCCTACTAAGGTGTAACTTCAAAATTGAAGTTCAAGAAGAAAGAGAAAAGGGAGAAGCATCTCAAGGTGCTAAAACATGCTAAAGTCCCATTTTTGTTTTTGAATTATCTCAGCTAGTTGTCATTATATAAAAAAAAATGATATCAGCTAGCAATTCTTGAACACCTTAGTTATATCTAAATAGTTGTTCCGAGAAAAGATACAGAAGTATGTTATACATTCATTGCTAGGGCCATATTGAGAAAAATATCAGCTATGAAACTCGTTGTGGTTGAATTCCCTGTTCCTAACCCACGTGCCAGAAGGAAAAAAAGGACAAGCAAGAAGGATTCATATGCTTTGGTTTGACTAACATTTTTTGCTTCAATAAAATATAATTCAATGAGTTTTTAAACTCAATGCAAAGAATGCAAATTCCTGCATATGTATTACTGTATATCAATAATCATGTACGACGTTTTGTGCTCTTGTCTTCCATTGGAAATAACGGTACAATAAACACGTGCATTTGTCACGTTCTTGTATGTTGATTAATTATCAGAAATTAACTGCTGCTGGTGGGGATGTTGTGCTCCTATATGCTTCTAAGTATCATGATGTTCACACGGTTGTCAATTTGTCTGGACGTTATAATCTAGAGAAAGGCATTGCATAACGCTTGGGCGAAGACTTCCTGGAAATAATCAAGAGATATGGCTTCATTTATGAGCAGGTAATGCCATTTCATTAGGGGGAAAGAAGAGATGGTGAAGACAATCATTATTCAGCTCCGCATATACACATTTCTCCTTTTACCAGTAAAGTGGAATGTGTCATTTTCCTCATTTATATTGTTAATGATAATTAATATTACATTAGCTTCCTCGGACTCTGCGTGAATGCGGGATGCTTTGTGCACCAGGATAATTCAGATTACAAAGAATAAGTGAAATCTGGAAGAAGACAATTCTCAATAGTTTGGCCTGATATTTCTTGACTTTTCATAGATCTATATATTTTAACAAGTTTGGCATCTCAAGAAGATGAAGTCAAAAGGCACTATAGCTACAGTTTCTTATTTCCTTGTGCAGTTTTTAACTTAACTTTTTTTTTACTAATAATGGAGGAAGCCAAGGATGCTATTTCTATCCCTACTCCCCCCCCCCCCCCTCCACCCAGCAGTGAGGCTATGCATCATGTATTACCTTGGTCTCTCTTTGGTTCTTGAGACAACATGCAGATTAAACTGTAGTATTAGCTTCTACAGAGTAAGGATCCAATGACAACTAAGAACTTCTTGCTCCATATGGTATATGATTATTTAGGTTTCTGTAGCTATTTTCTTTTTCTTCCCCATTGATGGAGTAGGTTTTGGACAATGACAATGCATAGGGTTTTCATATTCTTTGGTGAACAGAATATATGCATTCTCTGTTTATAGGAGCTATTGATTACCGTGTTACCGAGGAAAGTTTAATGATTGACTTCATACAAATATGCATGATGCATGCATTCAAATTGACAAAGGGTGCAGGTTGGACTGATGTTACTTCTATTATGTCAATACCTTCTCACTTTATATTTCATCGCCATCTATCTGCGAAACAGACTTACCTAAAAAAAAGAAAAATAAAAAAACTTGGGTTCTTTGGGTGAGGGGGGCTTATGAGTCCCCAAAAGAAAAAAAAGGGACAAAGTTATAAAGAATTGGGTGTGGGGGACACCCATCTAATTAATGATTAAGGATTGTTATGTGGTCCCATAAAAACCACCCCCAAAGTTTCAACACGTGAAAAATGGCCCTCAATATATATAACAATTCAATAACTAAAAAGGAAAAAAAAAAAACCTATATTTCTCTCTCCTCCATTCTTCTTCTTCTTTTCCAAAATTTTTGCAGGTTCCCGCTTTTTTTTTCCCTATTTCGCTTCAAATCTATCCTCCATTAAAAGGTATTTTAAGCTTTTCTTCATCTCTAACCCGATTTAAACCCATTCCAATTCAAATCGAAAAGCTTTTTCCAAATTTTGTTTTCCGCAATTTAAGATTGTTTTGAAGATTTGTCACGTTTTCGTTTGAAAGGAGCTCTGGTAAGTGTGCAATATTGTACATTGTATAATGAAATTTGTTTTCTGATTTCTGGGCTTCGTTTCTGCATTTTATGAAAATTGTAAATCCTGTGCAGCTGATGTGTACGGATTCGAAGAATATAATATGTGTACACTTATATAAGAGTGTGTACACATATTGAGAGACGTGTACACATCATATTAAGTTGCACCCTGCACATCAAATATATGTGTACGCATAATAATTATGTGCACACATAATATATAATGCGTACACTTCAGCTGACGTTGCATCCTTTTTTATCGTACATGTGTACACAATTTTGCATCCTTCATCTAATATGTGTACACATATTATATTGACGTGTACACATAATAAATATGTGCACACATCAACATATATGTGTACACATTTTACTTTATATGTGAAAACATCTCAATTGTGTGTTCAGCTTCTAATGCATATCAATTTATGATGCATCCAGGTTTTTTGCACCATAAATGGTTGTACTACCATTAGCAGTTGATTTTCTCGGTGAATGAATTGAGACCCCAGAATGTTTCACGTGGATTTCGATGACAAGGGAGACAGTACCAGTTATTTTGAATAACGATGTTACATATTCTGAGTTGGTTAACAAGGTCATTACTAGATGTGGGGGAAGTCATGATCCAAATGATCTTTGCATTACATACATGCTTAGCATCTGTTCAAAGCAAAAGAGTCATCCTTGTAAAATAAAGAACGACGATGATCTCCTTGAAATAGGCCTACTTTAAGGGTATGTTTGGCTGATAGGTCTGTAGAGGTTTCAAATGAACGGCCTGTGTGTAATGATGGGATGTGTGATGATTTTTCTACTAGTGGATGGGATGACATGGAGCTACTAGATCCGGTGAATATGGAAATTCCACTGAATCAAGGAGAAGAAGAAGAAAATGTTGGAGGAGCACATGAAGGAGGAGGAGGAGGAGCAGAAGTAGAACTAGAAGAAGAAGAATAAGAAGAAGAAAGAAAAATAGAATTCAGTCTGACTCCTGTAGTTGAGAGCAATACGGTTAATGTTGGAGGTTCTGAAGCAGGCAGCAGCGTTCACAGTGACGAGGACGATGACAGAACTGATTTATATAAGGGTTTAACCTTAAAAAACAAGCACACCTTAATAAATGCCTTGCAGCTTGCTGCAGTGAAGAAGTATTATTGTTTCAAGAAAGTGAAGAATACAAAAAAAGTTTTTTGTGTGAGATATGTAAATCAGAGCTGCAAGTGGTGGATCCGGGCCATAAAGTATGTAGATAGTGATAGGTTCATCATTACTGTGTACAGGAACAAGCATTCGTGCAGGTTAGAGCATCTTTCAAGTAATCACCCACATGCCTCTGCGGAACTCATCGGTTCATACTTGAAAAGTAATTATGAAGAGGGAAAAGGAAAAGGTATATCAATAAAGGATGTTAAAGCTACAGTCCGTAGGGATTTAGGTTGTAACATTAGTTATTGGAAGTGCCGGATGGGGACTGTTATTGCAAAGGCTTTGACAAGAGGGGACTCCGGAGCACGGTTATGCGATATTGGATGCGTACCATTATATGCTTAGGACGACAAATGAGGGTACACATACAACGTTGAAGGTTGATGATAACCAAAGGTTTATGTAATTTTTTGTAGCTCTTGGTGCATGGATAAGGGGATTCGCGCATATGAGGAAAGTCATCGCTGTATATGAAACTCATTTGTCGGGAAAGTATGGGGGAGTTTTGTTGTCTGCCATGGCACAAGACTCGGAGATGCATATTTTTCCTGTAGCATTTTGTGTTGCAAAAATGGAATGTGATGCCTCATATGATTTCTTCTTTGAAAATTTGGTCGGTATGCTCCCAAGCACCGATGAGTTGTGTGTTGTTTCAGATGGGCATTCAAGCATCCCCAAAGCAGTTTCAAAGTATTTTTAACAAGCTCATTATGGAGTTTGCAAGTGGCACTTGGCTGAAAGTATTCGTGCAAAGCTTCATTGTGGTCAATTTGTATCCTTTTTTTATAAAGCAGCCGAATCATATACGCCCGCTGAGTTCGAGGAACATTTCCAGCAAATTTGTTCATTGTGTCCTCGGGTGGCGACATATCTTGAGCAGGTTGGGTTTGAGCGCTGGAGCAGAGCCTTTTTTTCAGGCCGCAGGTAATACTTTCTACACATATTTAATATGTGTACACATATAGATCTTATTATGTGTACACATCCTTTATATGTGTAGTCATGTGCCTTCGAATTTCTACACATTAGCCATATTTATACACGTAGTGTATATGTGTACACATACAACTTATATGTGTCAGTGTGTTTTTCATTTTTTAAAATGTAGACTTATGTGCACATATTAAATACGTGTACACATATTAATTATGTGTACACATAAGTTTATATGTGCACACGCCTGTCTCATGTGTAGCCATTTAAATTAATGCAGAATCATATGTACACGTTGTAAGAATCAGTTATATATGTGTAGGTTTGGTGTGATGACCTCAAATATCGCTGAGTCAATTAACCCAATGCTAAAGGATGAAAGAGAATATCCCATTGTTGCAATGTTTGATGGAATTTCGAAGAATTTTTTTGAAAAGTTTCATCATAGGCGTACCATGTTCTTACAGTACTCAAAGCCTTGTGTTCCTTTGATTGAACAAATATTAAGGAAAAATTTCACAGAGGGCAACAAGCTTTACGTTTTTTGTGTCGGCAATGATGTTTACAGTGTCGGTACTGGGGATGAGGTTGTTAGTGTCGATCTAATTCAAAAGTCTTGTTCTTGTCGGAGGTTTGATTTGGATGAACTACCTTGTGCACATGCTATGGTAGCCTTAAGATGTCGATATGGAGGAGCGTTTGAGTTTGGGAACGAGATATAATAATATACATGGGGGTATTATTCTACAAATGGATACATTCTTGCGTATGACGGATTAATCTATCCAATGATTGCTGAGGAGTTATGGAATGCACCACCAGAAGTTTATGAGAGGAAGATAAAGCCGCCTTTTGTGAAAATCACACGAGGAAGAAGGAAGACCAAGCTAATGCCTTCGGTGGGTGAAGCATTCACAAGTAGGAAGAATAGATGTGGCATATGCAAGAGACTTGGCCATAAGAAAACAACATGTCCCCAGCAGAGGGTTGTATATTCCGGAGGCCCCAGTGTTGTTTCATAGAACCATATATTTTCATTTCTTGTATTTGTAACCATTTGTAAACTTATAGTTCCTATTCGTTTTTTTTATCTATTTTGCTGTTTAATATGTCTTTTGTGCACACATTACGTATTGTTTCTTTATCCTTCAGCGTAAACCGAACAAACAAAATTATAACATGATAGATAGAAACACTAAAAAAATTAATGTACTGTGCACATATAAATTATGTGTATACATAACATAATATGTGTACACATCTCGTTTGACGTGTATACATCTTGCTGATGTGTGGGTAGCTTACAAAAATAATTAAAAGTTATTTACTCATATTAATTATATGTACACATAAACGTTATATGTGTACACATATTATATACGTGTACACATATAATAATATGTGTAAACATATAAATTTTATGTGTACACGTAAAGTTATGCGTGAGTACATTCAATCATTATCAACAACCAAAAGCACAATTAATGCATGAGAACTCGTTTGAACACTCAAATAACTTCTATTTCAACATAGAAACATGGAATCCCCATTATAAACACTCCAATTAACCATGATTTGAGATATTTGAGAATCAATATGACAACTACTGTCTAATGAAAAGGCCAAATCCTAAGATTCTAATTCTCCAATGATAGGGAATCTATATTAACTCAATGAAACACTCAAATAACTTACATTATAACATAGGAACATGGATTCACCATTATAGGTACTCCAATTAACCAAGATTTGAGATATTTTACCATCAATATGACAACTACTGTCTAATGAAAAGGCCAAATCGTAAGATTCTAATGCTCCAATGATAGGAAATGCATGTTAACTCAATGAAACACTTAAATAACTTTCATCACAACATAGGAACATGGATTCACCATTATAGAAACTCCAATTAACCAAAATTTGAGATATTTGACCATCAATATGACAACTACTGTCTAATGAAAAGGCCAAATCCTAAGATTCTAATGCTCCAATAATAGGGAATGCATAAGAACTTGTTTGAACACTAAAATAACTTCCATTTCAACATAGAAACATGGATTCCCCATTGTAGACACTCCATTTAATCAAGATTTGAGATATTTGAGAATCAATATGACAACTACTGTCTAATGAAAAGGCCAAATCCTAAGATTCTAATGCTCCAATGATAGGGAATGCGTGAGAACTCGTTTGAACACTAAAATAACTTACATTTCAATATACAAACATGGATTCCCCATTGTAGACACACAAATTAACCAAGATTTGATATATTTGATTATCATTATGCCAATATGTGTACACATATCAATTTTATGTGTACACATAAAGTTATGTGTGAGCACAGTCAATCATTATCAACAGCCAAAAGTACAATTAATGCACGAGAACTCGTTTGAATGCTCAAATAACTTACATTATAATAAAGGAACATGGATTCACCATTATAGGCACTCTAATTAACCAAGATTTGAGATATTTGACCATCAATATGACAACTAATGTCTAATGAAAAGGCCAAATTCTAAGATTCTAATGCTCCAATGATAGGGAATGCATGAGAACTCGTTTGAATACTCAAATAACTTCCATTTCAACATAGGAACATGGATTCACCATTATAGGGACTCCAATGTAACAAGATTTGAGATAGTTGACCATCAATATGACAACTACTGTCTAATGAAAATGCCAAATTCTATGATTCTAATGCTCCAATGATAGGGAATGCATGTTAACTCCATGAAACACTCAAATAACTTCCATTTCAACATAGGAACATGGATTCACCATTATAGGCACTCCAATTAACCAAGATTTGATATATTTGACCATCAATAAGACAATTACTGTCTACTGAAAAGGCCAAATCCTAAGATTCTAATGCTCCAATGATAGGGAATGCATGTTAACTCAATGAAATACTCTAATAACTTCCATTTAGGAACATGGACACCATTATGGGAACTCCAATTAACCAAGATTTGAGATATTTGACCATCACTATGTTAATATGTGTATACGTCAAATATATGTGTGAACTTTTGAACAATGCTTGTTTGATTTCACACTAAAAGGGAAGAATATATATTGAATAAAATGATTATAGAGCAACATAAGATTGATTCAAATACTTATAATCATACTTCACAATATCTAAAACAATGATATATATCAAAGGTTAAATCCTAACAATGACGAAACTACAATAATAAGGGGGACTAACCATAACTAGGGGAATTTCACCATAAACTATTTATTAAATATTAAAATAATAAAAGGGGAGATTACATGGCTTAATCTAAGGTCTGTTGCTAGTTGGAGAAGGAGAGTTGGGCGGAGTGAAATATATCTCGGCCAAGGACTTGCCTTGTGCTTTTAGGAGAAGTTCGAATATCCTCTTAATCCTCTGAATATCCATAAGTTGACGGTCTCTTGCTTCTATTAGGGTTCCTTGACATCATCAAGATCTTTCTTCAAGTCTTCCATCTTTATAATTTGACGTCTTGCCATGATGTTTCTTCAGTGTTTCATTTAGTTATTGCTATTGTTTTTGCGTGTGTGATGGTGGGAAAGTATGTTCGTCCATTTATAGTGAAAGGATGTGAAGGGTTGTGTCCTTTCTTGATTGACTATGATCTGATTTGTATCTTGAAGGGTTGCCTTAGGTTTTATGAAACGAAACGACTACACTAAATATTTAACTGTCCTGTATTTACATAACCGCCCTCAATTTTAATGAATTAATGTAACCGTCTACACTAAATCGTTTAATTTATGCGTGCACATTTTATAATATGTGTACACATATTACCTACACATATTAACTACGTGTACACATAATTAATATGTGTAGGAAATACTTGTGCAAATTTAGAAAGATATAATTGTGTAGGACAGATGTGTGCAAATTAGCTAAGAATTTACCTACACATATTAACTACGTGTACACATAATTAATATGTGTAGGAAACACTTGTGAAAATTTAGCAAGTAATTTCCTACACATATTTCTTGTGTACACATATTTTATATAAGTTTGAAAGAAAGGAGGAAATAGGCAAGTCATTTCGACACATCGATAACAGGTGTACACATAAAAGAAAGCTGATCATGTACATCATTCAATATATTAGTTCACGACATCAAAAACTAAAATAAAAAAGAAAGAAAATCATCCATACAGACCTACAAAAATAAAAATATTAAGACTATCCATACAGACCAATCAAATTAGTTCATCCAACACAACTTAAGGCTCAATTTCCTCATAGAATATATCTACAGCCCACTTCTTTCTCATATCTTCCATTGAACTATCATGCAGTAATGCCATTAGGGTGTCTGTCAAGAGATGCTCCATGAACATAAGCGAACGCCCCCCACACGCAGTACCTATTTCATTCCTTGGAAGATTCATGACTCGTTCATAACCCCACAAGTCTGCATTCAAGATAGTCTCTGGTAAATGTTTGAATTTACCACAATCACGCAAGAACTTTGGGAACATAATCGTAATGGGCAAGACATATGGAGGTAATACATCTTCAATATACACCCCCATATTGCAATCATAAAGCTCAATCTTTCCCTGCTCAAGTAAAAAGACACATGTGAGATAATGCATTTTATTAATGTTAAGGATACTAAATATCCTCTTGGCACCATCCCACTTGCGACCACCAGGGTAAGGCAGATTTCCACTAGCATAATCTAGGAGACCCTCCTCACACTTCTTCAAGTTCGTACATTCATCAAATGAAATCCCCAATTCATCAGCATCCTTTATAAAAGCTTGGTGCGCTGCAGTCAATTTAGTACAGAAGTTCATGTCCAAGATGACAACGGTCTTGTTGTAGTGCCTGTGGAATTCCTTATGCCTTATACGCATCAAGTTTAAAATTTCATCAACAAGCTGTATGATAATGGAAAAATAAAAAGAAGTTGAATATAAGCATGTAAGATGGTAATTAATAAAAAGAAATGTCACATATTTGAGCACTTATGCACTTCTACAAGCTGATCATTTATGCGTACACATATTATGAATGTGTGCACATAATATTGTTGTGTACACATATTCTTGATGTGTATAAATACCAGAATATGTATACACATAAATAATATGTGTGTGTACACAAAAAAGGTACATCGATAGAGAAAAGTGTACTTGACTCTCCATCCACTTCTTCATGCGAATTACATCTTGGAAGTCGAGGTAGTTGTACTCGTGACTCAGAAAAAGATGCTTTCCCTATTTTTCTCCTTCATGTATGCATTAAAGACAGCCTCCCTAGCTGGATCAACTGGTCTATAAAGATCAACATGCAACCTCTCTTGCTCTTGAACATCTGCAGCCTTTGGCCTGGTTCCCCTAGCCCTTGTCGCCTTCGCTGCCCTTGCCTTCGCTGCCCTCGCCTTCTTCAATGATGCAACAAATTGAGCCATCTGTGCCCTAGAAGGGTACACAGTCCTCTTGGTCTTTTCCACAGCACACCTTTTTAGAAATTCCACGGTTTCCTTCAATTCTTTCAACAATTTCATTTCATTTTCCTTTTCCTCCTTACATCCTTCACATAATGAGCACCTGATACATCCGTATCTTCTAGAGGTGCTCTCACCAGCCTCACCTCCATATGTACCAGATTGTTCAAAAAGCCTATGACCACCACCACTACAGTCAACATTCTATCTAACTCTCCCATCAACCAAGTCAGCACTCACACCAACAACATTATCTCCAACATCTCCTCTTCCATCACCACTTAGCTCTGGAACAATTTCCATTCTTCTATCACTTTGCTCTGGTACAATATCCATTCTTCTATAACTACGCTCTGGAACAACATCCATTCTTATATCAATATGCTTTGGAATAACCTCTGCATCAACACCAACAACTGCAACTGCTCTGTCACCACCAACAACATCCCCCAGCCTCAAATTTTGCGTACCTTTAAGTCTTTCCGTCAATTGATCGATCAACTCATCCTCCTCATCAACAAACAACAATAAAGTTTTCATGAAAACCTTTCTCTGATCCCTTGGAGTAGGCACAAGGAATGGGCTCACCATCTGCAACCCCATCACAAAAAAGTTGTATTAGAAAAGGAAAAAAAACAAGATCAGGAATAAAACATACGTGTACGCATAAAAGTTATGTGCACACATATAACTTATATATGTGTACACATAGAGAACTATGTGTAATATATTCTTATATTTTACTTGTGTGTACACAAAAAAGTTATGTGTACACATATAAGTTATAAGTGTACATGTGGACACATATAAATTATATGTGTATACATAAAGAATTATGTGTAATATATTCTTACACATATAATTATGTGTAATATATTCTTAAATTTTACTTGTGTGTACACATATAAGTTATGTGTACACATATAAACTATGTGTAAACACCAAATGGACAGTAACTGAAAAATCACTAACTGGGTTATCAACATGGCGAAGGATATGATCACATTCCCTCTCCTGCTTGGCAGGGATCCATCTTATCATCCTTGGTTCTATGGGTTTGTCATCAAATTCTGGGTGTTGAAGGGATGGATAGGCTTCACATGCCCATGCAACGAATGCCCATGGGAAGCCATACAAGTTGTATCCTTTTATTTCAACAGACATTGGCTTGACCAGACTCTGAATTGTCATCTCAAAGCTTTTCTCCCCCAAGGATACTTGGCGAAGAATGTGGTAGGCCTATGATAAGGGGCAAACTACGGAACGGTAAATAATGATAAGAGCGAGACGCGACAAGAACACTTACGAGGTAGCACCAAGGAACGATATCTTGATACACCCTCAATCGAGTCAAGTAGAACCTACGCTAAGCAATTATCCTCAAGAGACACCCGGCTCAAGAAAATAGAATGATCAAAGAGGATTGAAGAGAAACTTGGATTCATCCAATTGATTCAAGCCAAAAATAGTTACAAGTGTTTTGGGAGCAATGCTCATCAATGTTCAATATTCATGGAGTATTAATGGCAATAAATGATGAAGGGTGTTATTTATAGCACCCTTCTACAACTTGTTGAAATTTCAATTAAGCCCTTAGCTAGATAGAAACACAATAGAACTAACTAGGGCTAAAATAGAAAATTCACACAAAAAGATAGAAAAATCAGCGTTGCTAACTGGCGCTCTGCCTGGTGGAGCCATGACCCAGGCGCTCCGCTCATGGGTCAGGCGCTCCGCCTGGTGAGCACCACTGCCAAGGTGGCTAGGCGCTCCGCCTGTTGGCTGCATTGGTTGGGCGCTCCGCCTATGGTGCTAGGTGCTCTGCCTGGTGCCCTGTAGCCTTTCATTCCTCCTTCCAACGAGCTCAAGTGTATGATCTTCCAATGGTCTCCAGAGCTCATATCATCAACGCCCGTTCGAATCAAGTATAGGTGAGCATCATGAAGTGCTTTGGCTTGGCTTCTCATAAGGGCCTCGTGGTGGTTTCCCCCTTATCATCCTCTCCTTCTTGGGAATATTTCGTCCTCGAAATTAAGGCGTCATCATCCACGGCATCATCCCCTACATCAAAAGGAACCAAGTCACAAACATTGAATGTATTAGAAACATTATACTCACTTGGCAAGTCGATCGCATAAGCGTTGTTTTTTATCTTTGAAGGCACTTGGAAGGGTCCATCTCCCCGGGGCGCTAACTTCCCTTTTTTAAAGTTTGAAAACCTCTCTTTGCGGAAGTGCACCCACACATAGTCACCCTTCTTGAGTTCTACCTTCTTGCATCCCTTGTTTTTCTTGGAAGCTACCTTTTCATAAGCTTCCCCCAAGTTCTTTTTCGCCTTTGCATGGAGTTCAACCAAAGCCGTAGCTTGGGTTTTACCTTCAAAATTAACAATCATTTCCCTTGGGGTTAAATCAAGGGGAATCAAGGGGTTAAAACCATATACACACTCAAATGGAGTGATGCCAATCATGCTATGCAATGTGTGGTTTTATGCAAACTCCATAAGAGGCAACTTCTCAATCCAAGTCCCGGCCTTACCTCGGGTCATGGCTCTAAGAAGAGCACCTAAAATTCGGTTCACCACCTCGGTTTGCCCATCCATTTGGGGGTGGTGGGACGTGGAGAACAATAGCTTGGTGCCAAGGGCACCCCACAAACTTCTCCAAAAATGGCTAAGGAACTTGGTGTCCCTATCACTCACAATTTTTTGAGGCACACCATGAAACTTTAACACATTATCAATGTACAAAGAAGCAACATGTTGTGCATCATCACACTTTTTGCATGGAATAAAGTGAACCATCTTGGAGAACCTATCCACGACAACATAAATGCTATCATGTCCCCCCCCCCCAGACTGTGGCAAGCCCATAAGAAAGTCCATAGAGATATCCATCCACGGGCTAGTAGGTACGGGGAGTGGAGTATACAAACCATGGGGGTTTGTTTTGGATTTAGCATGCTTGCACTCAAGACAATTTTTGCAAAGCTTTTCAACTTGAACCTCCATCTTTGGCCAATGGAATTGTTCCTTGAGAATGGCCAAGGTTTTGTTCCTTCCAAAGTGACCCATGAATCCTCCACAATGTGCTTCTCGCACAAGCAGTTCTGTCAAAGAGGACTCGGGTATGCAAACTCTACCATTTTTAAAGATATAGCCATTTACCCATTGGTATTTCTCAACTCTTTCTCCTTTCTCAAGAGCTTCATGGATGCTCTTTAGCTTAGGGTCATGAGCATACATCAATTTGATGCTCTCAAAACCCATGAGCTTGGAGGTAAGAGTGATGGCAAGAGCAAACTTCCTAGAAAGAGCGTTCGCCTCAACATTGTCTTTCCCCTTCTTGTATTGAATGACATAGTGAAAAGACTCAATGAACTCTACCCACTTGGCATGCCTTTTGTTCAACTTTTCTTGGGCCCTAAGATGTTTGAGTGACTCATGGTCACTCTTAATCACAAACTCTCTAGACCAAAGATAATGTTGCCAATGGGCAAGAGCTCTCACTAGGGCATACCACTCCTTGTCATACGTAGAGTAGTTCATGGTTGAACCCTTCAATTTCTCACTAAAGTAGGCTATGGGTTTCCCATCTTGCATTAAAACACCACCAATTCCCACCTCCGAGGCATCACATTCAACCTCAAATGCCTTTCCGAAGTCGGGCAATTGCAATAAAGGAGCGGTACTCAACCTACCTTTTAAATCTTGGAAGGCCTTCTCTTGAGGCTCTCCCCACACAAAAGGTTGGTCTTTCTTCACCAATTCGGTGAGTGGAGCAGCAAAAGTACTAAATTCCATCACAAATCTCCTATAGAAGCTAGCAAGACCATGAAAGCTTCTAACTCGAGACATGGTAGTTGGAGTAGGCCAATCACGAATGGCTTCTACCTTGGACTCATCCACTTCCACTCCTTGGGCGCTCACAACAAACCTAAGAAAGACTAGCTTTTCAACACCAAAGGCATATTTCTTAAAAATAGCATAGAGCTTTTCGGCTCTCAACACTTCAAGCACTTACCTTAAGTGATCAACATGGTCATTTAATGACTTGCTATATATCCAAAATCATCAAAGTAAATGACCACAAATTTGTTGATTAATGGCTTCAACACATGATTCATTAGCCTCATGAAAGTACTAGGTGCGTTGGAGAGGCCAAAGGGCATCACCAACCATTCATATAGACCAAACTTGGTCTTGAACGCGGTTTTCCATTCATCCCCGGGTTTCATCCGGATTTAATGGTAGCCGGACGTAAGGTCTATCATTGAAAAGATTCTAGAACCACTTAGTTCATCAAGCATATCATCTAAACGAGGTATGGGATGTCGATACTTTACCGTAATCTTGTTGACCGCTCCACAATCCACACACATCCTCCATGTACCATCCTTCTTTGGAACAAGGATTACGGGCACGGTACACAGACTCAAGCTCTCCCTCACCAACCCCTTGGTAAGCAATTCATCTACTTGCTTTTGCAACTCCCTTGTGTCCTCGGGATTGCTTCTATAAGCCGGCTTCTTTGGGATTTGGGATCTCGGGACAAAGTCAATTTGATGTTCAATACCCCTCAAAGGTAAACCATCCAGCATCTCATTCGGGAACATGTCTCCAAAATCCTTAAAAATATTTTCAAAAGCACTACACAAAGGGTTAGAAGAATAATCAAATTCGGAAGTAAGAACCATACCTTTGTGCACTAGGAAAAGGAGTAGTTGGTTGCCATCATTCCCTTTCAAAAGCTCACCCGGTTGCATCATGGCACAAATGCTACCGGTAGAAGATGGTGGAGTCACCACCAAACTCTCGGCCAAAGGTTTAGTCTCAACAACCGACTTGGCCTTTGCCACTTCTCTCAACTCCCTCATGCGTTTGTATTCATCACTTACTTGCTTGGGAGTCAAGGGTTTGAGCACAAACTTCTTCCCTTCATGCTTGACCGTATAAGTATTGACACGGCCATCATGATCAACATATCTATCAAATTGCCATGGCCTACCAAACAATAGATGGCAAGCTTGCATAGGCACCACGTCAAACATGTGTTCATCCACATAGTTTCCCATTTTGAATTTGATCATTACTTGCTTCACCACCTTTAGTTCCCCACATTCACTAAGCCATTGCAACCGATAAGGATTGGGGTGTTTCAAAGTGGGTAATTTCAATTGGGACACTAGTGTTTGACTAACAACATTGGCAAAACTTCCCGAGTCAATAATCATGGAACAAACTACCCCTTTAACCTGGCATCTAGCATGGAAGAGGTTTTCCCTTTGCAAGGTCTCACTATCCTCCACAAACATTGAACCTAAACTTCTCCTCATAACAAGGAAAGCGTGAGGGTCATCTTCCTTAACCGTATCCTCCTCCACATCATCCACCTCATCTCCCTCTACCCCCTCATCCTCGGGTTCACTCTCTTGCTCATAAGCATTCTCACCAATCACAATCATGGTCTTTTTTGTAGGACACTCTCTAGCAAAATGACCATACCCTTTGTATTTGTGACATTGAATAGAAGAAGAAGTAGGAGTATTTAATTGGGTTTTAGAAATATCTCCCACACTTGGCGTGTACTTCTCATACGGCTTCTTCACATCTTTGCTAGCACTTGCACCACTTGCACTTGGAAATCTTGCATTTGGTGTAGGATTCTTCCACTACTTTAGCTTACTCACTGGAGGAGTCCTACTCTTGTAGCGAGTGGATTTCTCTTTCTTGAGCCATTTCTCGGCTTCAACCGCGTCATCATAGAGATCATAGTGGTTGTCATACTTGTGGAACTTCAATTGAGATGCTATCTCCCAGTTCAAGCCATTTCTAAATCGGATCACGACCGGCTCATTTTCCTCCCATCTAGGTCTAGGATCATCCGGATTTGCTCAAACTCATTGAAGTACTCCCCAACCTTCTTGTAACCTTTCTTCAACTCATAAAGACGTTTGAATTGGTCTTGACGATATTTTTGAGTCAAATACTTCTCATCCATCACACGGATCAACTCACCCTAAGTCAGATTGATTGCCATAGCATTTCTCCTCCTATTTCTCTTGCCCAACTCCCACCAAATAGAAGCAAAGGACTCAAATAAAGATATGGCATACTTGGCCTTCTTCTCTTCGGGCATATCATTGATGCCAAATATTCGTTCCATGGCCAACTTTCAATCAATGTACTCCACCGGGTCACTACTCCCTTTGAAGGAGGGAACAGTGAGCTTCACGCTATTGAGGTTGTTCTTATCTCGACCCCCTTGGTAAGGCTCCGGTTGGCCTCCAAAATTGACTCCATAACCACCAAAATCCCTCCTAGCATTCCCTCCAACAATCCTTATGGGTGGCCCTCGACCTCGGTCTCTACCCCTATCAACATTACATCCCTAATTCATGGCTCTCCCATTTGGATGAAGAGCTCCATAGTCATTATCACCATACTCTTCCTCCTCTCCTTCTTGGGCTTCATCAACTTGCCCAAGAGGTTGAACATTTCGAATAGGTCCGGGAAGTGGAATGTTTCTTTGGGGATTGCCCATTATGTGAGGAATGCTCACTCGTTGGGTATGGCCCAACACTTGTTAATTTTGATCACGGTCTTCCCTTACCCGTTATTGTTGCCTAAGAAACTCAACAACTTGCTCCAGGTTAAAGGTAGGACTACTTGAGCCTTCACCGGCTTCAACTTGGACACTCGGGGTCCCTTTCTCAACTTGGGCTCTCGGGGTCCCTTTATCATCTTGGATGCTCGGGGTCCCTTGCTTACCTTGGGTACTTGAGGTCCCCCTTTCAAGAGACTCAATCCTTTGATTCATGACATCCATTTTAGCAAGGATGCTAGCTAAAGCATTCTTTACAAAATCTTCACCTTCGTTGGCCATTGTACCTACAACAATCAAAACAAGCAAAAGAGATTAGAGTAAAAGTCCTCACTCGCTCCCTCACTTTGATTGTCTCTCGGGTTCACTAAAATGGGGTAGGTTCACTCAAGCTTGAGATCAATGGCCTCCTCGTAGTTGCGCAACCTCCTCGATGATCAATCCAAGTCACAAACCAAATGCTCTTCGGGAAGAGTGGAGTTAATGGGACTCGATGAACGTTAAGCTATTTAATGCGCACTTGAAGCAAACAATTCACTACGAGTCTTCTTTGAGGTCTACTGTCCTCTAGGCACGAAGGTCCTAAGCGCTCAATGAATTAGTACTAATTAGGTAGGAGTGTTACCCTCAAAATACTAACCGGAAGCAACGTAAACAAACACGAAAACCTAGAGAAATGAACTACCCGGTGACCTCCAGTGAACTGGGCGGTCCGCCTAGTTTTTGTCAAGTTTAGGCAGTGGGCTGGGGGAGGCGGTCCGCCCAAAGGTGGGGCGCTCCGCCTGGACCGCGTTCCAAACTTCACCAAAACGTGATTTTGGTGTTCTCAAGCAAATTTTCCCACTATTCCAAGGTGTTTTTGGTATTTGATGATACCCAAAGTTGTTTTATGCTATAACAAACAACTCCCAATGGTTTAATCCAACAAACAACCAACAATCCACTTGTTTCAAGAATTGGAGCAAGTTCTTCAACAATTTTAAAATTTCAAGATTTCAAAACATCGATTTTTATTACGCTACTCCAAATGATGTTATGGGGGTATCAAAACGACGGGTTGACTATATAGAACAATCCCCGATACCAAACAACCAATAAATCATAACATCAAACAAGTTCTAGAAAATTTTGTGAAATTTCAACTTTTGAGATTTGATTTTCAAGATTTTAATTCACAACACCAAAATTTGTTTTGTTGGTGTCCAATCGAAGAGAATATGTACAAAAACAATCCCTGATAGCTAACACCAACAAAATCGCAACAACCAATGATTTCTAGCAAATTTTGAAATTTTCTAGTTTTTGAATATCTTTGTTTTCTTCAAATTTTTCAAGAACAACAATAACAATAATACTAAGGCACGATAAAAACACTACGAACAAGGAACGAGGGTTGGTGGAAACAACATCCGAGCCTTGCTCTGATACCAACTGATAAGGGACAAACTACGGAACGATAAATAATGATAAGAGCGAGACGCGACAAGAACACTTACGAGGTAGCACCAAGGAACGATGTCTTGATACACCCTCGATCGAGTCAAGTAGAACCTACGCTAACCAACTATCCTCAAGAGACACCCGGCTCAAACAAATAGAATGATCAAAGAGGATTGAAGAGAAACCTGGATTCATCCAATTGATTCAAGCCAAAAATAGTTAGAAGTGTTTTGGGAGCAATGCTCATCAATGTTCAAACAATAAATGATGAAGGGTGTTATTTATAGCACTCATCTACAACCTATTGAAATGTCAATTAAGCCCTTAGCTCGATAGAAACACAATAGAACTAACTAGGGCTAAAATAGGAAGTTCACACAAAAAGATAGAAAAATAAGCGTTTTGGGCGCCCCGCCTAGGCTAACTGGGCGCTCCGCCTGGTGAGCTCCTGTTGATACCCAATTTTGTCCCGATGTTTAATTAATGATTAATTATTTAAATAAAATTCAAGCATTAAAAAAAATTCAAATTAAGATTAATTAATTAAAATTAATTAAAGTGAACTAATTAGTTTCATAGAAAGGGCTAAATTATATTGCTTACCCTAATGTAGCTTATTTGTGTAAATTACATTTTAATTAGTTTAGTTAAAGAAAAGGGGCCAAAACGTTTTAGAGCCTACAATAGGGCTTAATTTTGCAACACATATATACATACAACACACACATATACATTTCCCTTTCAGAGGCCCATCAGCCCACACCTATTTCACTCCTCACACTCACCATCAGAAACCCGATTCCCAAATTCCCAGACCCCCGAAATCCCTAAAGCTGATCCCCAATTTCCCTCCTGTTTTCCCCTTTGCCATTTATGGCAACACATTGCCTTGGTCCCCATTTCCTATTGTCTTCCCCAAAACGGCAAATGGTCCCAAACACGCAACCACTTTCGATTCCCCCAAAATCAATACCCCACAGTGGCATAAACTCATCTTAAACGTCCGTGTCTACTTTCTTTCCATCATTGACGGTTCGGATTGAGGCAAAAACGAGTTTTGAAATTCAAATGAGGGATCTAAAGGGATATTCGAGTGTGACTCAGATTCCCTTTTCTGTTCTCATTTTTCTTTCAAATTCTCGGACAGAAAAGAGTCAAAATCGGACCGTTAAGAAAAGGTATGTAAGAGGTCTCTTTAGTCATTTCAATCTTAGGTCGAAACCCTAGAATTTTGCTTGTATATATTCACATACCTGCGCAGCTAAAAGATGGAGATTGGAAAACCCTAGTACCATCTTTAAATGTGTTTTCAATCTTAAAATTATAAGTTACTACAGCTCAATCTCTGTCTCGTTTATTCGTTTTGTGTGTGTTGTTGTTTCATTTTGCTTAAATCGTCGACCTCGCTCGAGTCGTTCATTCGAGTATTGATTCTTCGGATCGACGCCTCATTTCACTGCCCCAAAAGAGGTTAGTTTTATATTCTTTTGTACACTGCAAGTGCTATATATGCTTAGTACAATTTCTAGATAATAATAATATTTGTTGTATTATTAGACAGATTAGTTTATTTAAAACTTGATGAAAATAGATCAAAAGTGAACCAATAATGTCTCAATTAGTTTCTGTGTTTAGCTTGTAAAATAGATATAAAAGACCTTTAGTATTAGCCTAAGCTCTCTTAGAAATCTGGATAATTGAACTAAGGCAATAACTAGCTTAAAATGAGCTTCAAAATTGTTTCTAGATTAAGTTTATTCCACTTCAGAGTTGAAAATGTAGGAGTCTAGTTTCCTTGGTTTCTTCTTAACTCCTTTAGTTAGTTTCTGTCGTTTAAAGAGTGATTGTTGTCCTGGATTTTGTTCTTCTGTTTTTGTCTTATTCTATTTCTGCTTGGATGGTGTTGTTTGGAAAGTGATAAGGGGTCTTTAAGAGGTGATGCAGGGGCTGTTCTAGTTCAGGTTGTTTCTGCAGGTTCTGGATGGATCAAGGATGTAAAGGGGATGTTAATGAATTGGTGAGAGGTTGCAGGCTGTCAGTGGCCTGTGAAGGGTGTTAGATTCTTGGTGTAGGTGCAGGGAGTAGTTCAGGGTGTTGGCAGCTTGTTGAGGCCTGCAGAAGCTAATCTTTGCTGCGGCAGGTCCGGGATGGAATAGCCTGGCCTATTCTTGAAAGCTAGGAGTGGCAGTGCTTCTTTCTGGTTGAATGGGAGTTAGAGGGTGAAGTTAGGATTATTAGGTGATGTCTGTTGGATTCTAAGTTAGTTAAAGGGTTCAGGGGTTGTATTTAATGTGTGCAGGTGATTTGCAGTTGATATAGAATGGTGTAGCCAGCTTGATTTGTTTGTTTATGTTAGTGAGAGATGCAAAAGTAGTTTGAAAGATGTGGAGCAGTAGCATGCAGATCTTGGAGTGTTTCAGTTGGTGTTTAGGTGAGAGAAGGGGTCAGCAGGTCCTGGATCTGTGAGTCAAGTAGGCATAAGAGTTTTTTGCAGCTGTTGGTGTGTATGTTCTAGTGCAATTAGAGTGTTCCAGGATAAAGGTTTCAGGGGTGGGTGTTGCAGTTTGTTTTTGAGGGTATGCAGGTGTTTAGAAGGTGCTTGAAGTTCAGTTTTTCATGGAGGCGGGTAGTGAGGGAGATCTTGTTTGTGTGTGCTCTGTATGTGTTTGTGCAGTAGTGTGCATGGTGTCCTGTAGTTCAATATGGGCAACATCTGGGGGTCTGGTATGTATCTTGGTATATTGAAGAGTTCAAGGGTGTTTACCTCGATCTTTTGTCGGTTAGAAGCAGCCTGAGGGATGTTCAGAGAGGGTGTTCGCTTCTTTGGTATTTAGCATGGGTGTCTGAGGGATATAAAGGTCTGTGTATGCAGGGGTGGGATGCTTTTCTTGCTTGTTTGCTGCATCTTCGTTAGGCTAGTTTAGGAGGTGTTGCCTTAGTCGTTCAGGCAGGTTATGCGAGAGGTTAGAGGTAGTCTATTTGGTGTTAGTAAATGTTGGGAAAGGGTCTGGATAATTGATTAAGTGAGCAGAATGCAGCATAATTTTCCTTCTAAGCTTATATTTTCAGTCTCATTCCTCTATTCTCCCTTTCAAATTCCGGGCTCTGTTTCCAATGATCCTGCCTTATTCTCTAATATGTTGAGTTTGATCTTATGGTCTTTGGATTAGTTTGCCCTGTTCTCTCAAAGAATAGGTAAGTTTAAATCTTGTGTAGAATGGAAGTAGAAGTAGTCCAAACTCCCTTTTAAAGCAGAGAAAGAAATAGGCATATTTTTTGCCATTGCTTGTTTGAAGTATGCAGACAATGTCTTAGTTCAGGTCCTAGAATTTTCAGTAATAAATTTTTTATATCTGGAGATTTCAAATTGAACATGGGTTTGTATTTTGAGTTTACCCTAAGATTTTGATAAAATAACATGGTCTATGAATTTTATCAGTTGCCTATGCCCCTTTTATTTCTTCCTATTCTGTTTAAGTTGACTCTTTATGTACTAATTTCCTTCTCTCTTCTATTTTCTTTGCATGAACTCTTGGGAACGAGTCGATTAAAACTCACAAACTGGGTTGGCTGTCTGCATTGGAGTTTATTTGATCCGCTTCACATTTTTGGGACTTGAGATCCCCGAAAAATGGAAAAAGAAAATTGAAAACTTATAAATTCAAGGCTCAATGATTGAGTTTGCTAAATCCGGGTTCTACCTTCTAAACTCCCTCTTTCCCGTCCCCTTTAGAAAAGCATGTTTTAGAAGCCCTGTAGAATAGAAATGGTATTTGAATTGTGAATAATTATTGTAAATAACTTGAATTGTTTTTATATGAATACTTTGCATCGTTTCTGTGCGAATCGCCAATTAATTTATGGATGTTTAGAATCATTGTCAATTAATGAGTGCAAAATCAAATTCGACTAAAAATCGTACCCTCGTCATAATTCGCATTTGAATTGCTTCTTTATTTATTATATTAAATATTCAATTATTTGTTTATCTAATCTAATTTATTTATTTAGTTACTCAATTAAATTTTAATCCTTTATTTATTATGTACTTAATCTAATTTATTTAATTTCAATTAATTATTTATTTAATCAATTAAATATTTATTTAATTAATCAATTATTATTCATTTACTCCTTTATTTAATTAAAACTGATAAGTATTCATTTATTTAATTAAGTTATTTATTTTCTTATTTATTTATCTATTCATTCAATCAATTAATTAATCTTTTATTATTATCCAATTATTTAACTAGTTTGTTTATTTATTTATCAAACTTTATTTAACCTTTACTTATTTAATTAATTAACCAATTGATCATTATTTAATTATCCATTTAATTGATCTTAAATTTGGTCATTTATCTATATAAGTATCGGCATAACTAAAATTTTATCTTATTTTTATTATTTCTATTATCCTTATTTAAAATTAATTTTATATACTTATTATCCTTAACAATTCCGTGAAAACCGCTGGATTAACCGCATTTAGCGGATTATCAAAAGTGCTCCCGCTAGGGACCTTCTTTCGAATTTAATAGAACCACTTACCTAGAATCTCTGAATTTTATTTCTTTTAAATAAAGTATAAATTGCACTCTTTAGTTAACTTAGGTTCCTAATAATCCTTGCGCTCCGCCCCATGGCTGGACGCTCCACCTGTTGGCTGCCTTGCTTGGGCGCTCCGCCTATGGTGCTAGGCGCTCCGCCTGGTGCCCTGTAGCCTTCCATTCCTCCTTCCAACGAGCTCAAGTGTATGATCTTCCAATAGTCTCCAGAGCTCGTATCATCAACGTCCTTCCGAATCAAGTATAAGTGAGCATTATGAAGTGCTTTGGCTTGGCTTGGCTTCTCGTAAAGGGTCTCGTGGTGGTTACCCCCTTATCAGCCTATGAGCCAACATAAAATAAAGGATCAACACTTGCGCGCGCATCCTTCGAACATAAGATTGAGTGCGCAAACTAAGCAAGGGAAAGACGAAACTTTGTTCTGGCATCTTGATCACCTTCACTGATCACTCTCAAGAGCTCACTTTCAAAAACAGCCTTTTTTCCTCCGTTCTCCTTGATTAACGTGTCCCACATCTGTTGCCCCTTCGTTATCACATCATCCAGAAAAATATCACTAGGGTAATCATGGCAGGACAATCCCGTCATTAATGCAAATTCGTTTAGTCCAAACCAAGCAAGAAGTCCATTAAATTTGACCCATACCTCCATTGTCTTCTTGCATTTTATGGTCCGCAATCGGAGCCCATGGACTAATTTTGGAGGAAAAATTATTTTATCACTCAGACCCAACAAGTGCCCAAACACCGAACTATTAAATTCATCCAACATATCCACACTAGCCAAAGCCTCTCGAAACTTCTTCATATCCCCGGAAAGGGAGGATCTTTGTGTGACCTTGGCCATGGTGAACTCTCCATGTTCCTCCATAAAGGTCCTGAGATTCATATCAGGATGGAAAGTCCTTGTGCCCTCCTCAACCTGCAAATGATAAAGAGATATTGATTAGTTACATTTTTTCAAACATAATTTCTTTGTGTACACAAAAGATATATGCGTACACATAAGTTATATTTGTGCCCATAATTTATATGGGTACACATATATCTTATGTGTACATGAAATATCTGTGTGTACACATTATTTATATCTGTGCACATAAACACATACCGCTTCTGGGGATGCCTCTACTGATTTTGCACCAACACTTTCTTCTTCAACTGTCTCCTCCTCATCATCATTTTTATACAAGTCCTCAGCATCCTTCTCAACATTATCCAACTCCTTTTTCTTCTCAACATTGTCATCATCCTGTATTATCTTTCTCAACAACGACCTCCAATTTCTCAAGGCAGCACGTTTTGCCACTTTTTTCTTTTTTTCTCCAGCAGCAGTACCAACAAGTTCTCCACCTTCTTGTTGTACTCCACTAGCGGTACCGACACGTTCTCCACTTTCTTGTTGTCTTCCACATTCTTGTTCTTCTACTTGTTCTTCCCTTCCACTAACACTAGCAATACCTTCTACTTGTTCTTCCCTTCCACTAACACTGGCAACAACATCTACTTGTTCTTCCCTTCCACTAACACTACCAACACCTTCTACTTGTTCTTCCCTTCCACTAACACCACCAACAACATTCTTTTCTACTCCATCCCTTCCACCAGCAGCTCCTTCTTCTACTCCATCCCTTCTACCAGCATCACATTCTTCTACTCCATCCCTTCCACTAGCATCACCTTCTTTTTCAATACCCTCACTAACAACTGTTTCAGCAGTCTGATCTTCTCTATCACCAGTCTCTTCTTCTCTATCACCGGTAACTCTTTCATTTTCTTTCTCCACTGTATTCTTCTCTCCCTTATTGCATTCTACATCGCCCTCCTTATTTTCACCTACCTGAGTTGCAGAGCCCTCATTTTTTGATCCATTATCTATGAGTGCCGCTTGTTGATCAACTTCTTAAATGATTTGATTAAAATTTACAGGTGCACAAATATCTATGCTGGCTTGGCTCTCTGATTGGGCCTCATTTGATCGTGCTTTACCGCTAGCAGTTCTAGTTCTTTTGCTAGCATTTTCAGATGACGCGCTTCTTCCATCAGCCTTCCTCTTGCCACCCCTGTTACTGGCACCACTAGGCTCCCCACGACGTGTGCTAACCATTGTATCTGCATAGCAAATAAAAGGAATAGCATAGTTAGACAAAATGAAAACAACTTCTAAGAGAATTACACATGGAAAGGTGCAGACACATTGTGATATGTGTACACATATAACAATATGTGTACACATCAAGAATATGTGTAAAAAGAATAGTGCATTTTTTAAACATCTGTGTACACACGTCAAGAATATGTGTACACATAAGATAATATGTATTTTTTTTATATGTGTACACATCTAGAATATGTGTAAATAATAAACGCTTGTTTGAACTTTTTTTGTATACACACATCAAGAATATGTGTACACATAAAACAATATGTGTACACATCAAAAATATGTGTACATCTATGCCCATTTTTCAAATATATACTCATCTTTCGTTTACACAAAACCAAAAATGAGTACACATTTTCAAATATGTTTACACATAATTTTTTCTTTGGAATCGAAGTCACGATATAATTTAGTGTATTCTGGGTTTTCAAACGAACTTGCACCAAAAAATTCATACACGAACTCAGAAAATGAAGTCAAACCAGAAAAATGAAAAAGGGTTTTCAAACAAACCCTATTCTTGTTTTTGCTCTAAAAAAGATGAAAAAGTACCTTAAATCAACGATGAACAGTAGCAAATAGAAACATGCAACAATCGGTTTAGTTCCACCATAAATTTGACGGAAATCAGAGAAAAGAAGAAGAAATCGATGATGAACTGGGATTTTTTGAAAACTGATAGAGAGAGAAATGGTGTAAATTGAGAAGTTTTTGTGAGAAGAAATGGGTAATCGTGCACTGACACATTGGAGAGAGAGTGTATATATATGTTTGTATTGTTTGCCCCACATGTGTACTTGCCTCAGCTTTTAATATTTGCAAAACAGTCCCTCCCCCCTCTTAATTACTCCCTTAATGACAAAAACACAATAAAAGAAAAGAGAAAATAAATTCTTGTCCCCTTTTCTTCTTTTAAGACTCAAGAGGTCCCTATGCCTCTTTTCTCAGTGCAGTTTCATAAGCACTCATGCAAATGGCATTCTTACAGTAAAGTTCTATTTTATGCAACTTCACAAAGGAAATATTTATAAAGTTACACTCACGTACAATTAACTACGTTAGACGTTATCTCAAAGTCTTAGTTGTTCGTTTATTGTTCTAGCGGAAAAGGGTCAAAATTACCCCTCAACTATGAAGAATGGATCGATATTACCCTTCGTTTGAAAACGATATCAAATATACTCTTACCGTTGAGATTATGATTCATTGTTGCCCTCATGAAGTAACGGAACTATTGGTTTGATTTTTATCTCATTTTAAAATGACTTTATTGCTGAAGTGGCGTGCCACCTAAGATAAAAGACACAACCTATTGCCACGGCCCAATCTCAAGAAGACTCATTCATCTTCCCAATTCCCACCACTTCACAAATTTACAGAGGATTGAGTTTCAATTTTCTTCTCAACATTATAAATCAAAGTTCTAAATCATAATCAAAAATCAAAATACAATAGTATGGAATCTAAACAGTATGGAATTTGACCCCTACACCTATTTTTCCAATGAAAACTACAAAATCAAGCAAACTCAGTTGGGTGTTTTTCAAATTTTTTGAACTCCATAAAATGGGTTTTCAAATCTGCCTCAGACGTTCCACCGTACGTCACTGCTGAAGACCATTTAAAGATCGAGTTGGTATCATTTATCACTCTCTTATCTGCTATATCAACCATTTAGCAAACGGATGAAATAAAAAAAAAATATAGCACACCAATTAGTGACTATATATATGTTCAAAAGTTCAGGCACACCTAAAAATAAGAAAAAACAAGAACAATTGTATGTAGTTCAATAATTTTATAAGATACTATATACTTTTGTCCTAAATTCCCATTCATTTATCAAGTGTACTAGCATACAAACTACTTAAAATTAAAGATGAGGCAGTGGTCGTGGTCCTCTCACGTTAGTAAAAATTGAATTTCATCTTTGTATTTTTCACCGGAAGCTGATGAAATTTTGGGTGGTCAAAGATGAAGAAGGTGATTTTGTGTATTGAGATTGAGAAGGTGGGTAATGGGTTTTTATGTGAGCTCCACGTAAGGGGAAGAAAAACAAAAAATAAAAGTGGTTTTATGTATGACATGGTATCCGTTAAGTTTATAAGGGCAATAGTGAACCATAATCTTAATGGAAAGGGTATATTTGATACTCCCTCCATTCCAAAATGATTGTCACAGTTCGGATTTCGAGAGTCAAACGAGTTTAGCTTTGACCGTAATATTTTTATATGTCTTTTAAATATTTTGAATTATTAATTATTGTGACTTATAGTACTTTTTATGTAGTTTCTAAATATATAAACATCGTTACAAAAAACTTAAAGATTATATGTTTAAATTCACGGTCAAAATGAACTCGTTTGACTCTCGAAATCCGAACTGTGACAATCATTTTGGAACAGAGGGAGTACTATTTTCAAATGGAGGATAAAACTGATCTATTCCCTATAGTTGAAGGGCAATTTTGATCCTTTTCCGTTGTTCTAGTTATCAGCGAGAGGCATGATTATTGAGATGGAGGTGTGGGTGCAAATTAGGAACACACAAGAAAAAGATATGCTAAATATTGAACTTGAGGAGCCACCGATACCCTTTGCCAGTAAATTACACTGTGTAGATTGTCAAAAAAAAATTATATATATACATATATGTTGAGTCTTCTAGAACTTTTTTTCTTTTTGTATTTTGATTATTTATATTTGATGTTCTCTTAGTGAAAATCCTGATTCCGCTATTTCTTGAGAAGCCTGAAACTATCCTTTATGTGAAATTCTTATTTCTTTGAATTACCAGAATTTACTGCAAAAGTTTATATCATCTTGTTGATGCAATTTCTCTGTTTACCCATCACTCCCTCCCAATCATTTTCTTGGAGTACAACAAGCAAATTCTTAAAAAAAAAATCAGGTCTGCTTAAGCTTTAAGGTCCACATGCGCAGACCGATGTTACCAAATAGGTCAAATTCTTTAGGGTCTATTTGAAAACCACAGATAAGTTGAAAATCAAAAGTAAAGACACAAAAAGACAAAAAAGAAATATATAATTAAAAAAGTAAACTTAGAAGCTTTATTGGGTGCACCAAGAAAACATAAGAGACAAAAGGCTACTCCTCAACTGAACCACTATTGTATAGTTTTCCTTTTCTTTTTACTTTTTTTTGGGAGAGGGGGGGAGGGGGGGGGGGGGTGGGGAGGGAAGGAGAGAAAATTACGCTCTCCAATTCAGAGGGTGTGTGAGAGTTGAAGGTAATTTGCATGGATTAATTACAATGTGACTTTTCAAACTCTTATTTTACTTTTTTAATTATATGTACCAAAAAAGTAAAAACTTTACAAAAAAATATGATTTTGTTGTAAATCCATGTATTTGGTATTAATGTGGATGACCACTACTCAATATTATTCAATTGTAGCCTATGGTTTACTACCCCATTTTCTCTTACTTAATTCCTCCCCACTATGTCCTACTTAATTCCTCATTTAGGGACCTCATTCTTATAACCTTTGGAATGACTTGTAACTTCCTATGGTGTCCTATAAATAGAGGACATTTTGTCTATGGAAGACACACTTGAAATACTTTGAGAATAATACATGTTCTTCCTTCTCCTCTCATATATTTTATCTTGTTCTTGCAATACTTTACTATTAATTTTACAACATGTTATCAGCACGAGTCTCTATTTTATTACATGGTTTAGAAGAAATGAGAAGCAAATTGTGATGCAATTGATAGAAGCCCGTCCACTAAATAGGCTCCATTCATAGAGGTGAATGTGGGAGCAATATATGCTCCATTCCCTAGGATGAATGTGGGAGCAAGACAAGCTCCATTCCATAAGGTGAATGTGGGAGTACAATATAATGCTCCATTCTCAGATGTGAATGTAGTAGCAATGCATAATATGCCTGAAAGAAGGCAAATTATCATTATATCTGAAAGAAGACACAACAATATGCTTGAAAGAAGGCAAAAATATCTTTATGTCTGAAAGAAGACACAATATTTTATGTCTGAAAGAAGGCAAATAATTTTATGTCTAAAAGACGATAAAATAATTACCATGATGGAGACCATGGACGTGGACGTGGCAAGGGATGAAACAATAGTTATCATTGTGAAATAAATAAGAGAACAATGAGGGTTCTCAAAAAGTAACCGTTCAAACGATAAATATAATAATGCCTTCAATGTATCATATGAGAATGAGGCAAGTCCAGATGATTATGGTCTATTCCTTGCAGTGAATGAGACAATTCATAAAAAATATTATGAATATAGACCCATTCACCGAAGTGAATGTGGCAATATATGATAAAATATCAAAACTCACCTCCAGAAGAGGTTCGAGAAAGATAAATATGGGCGTGCCCATGTGTGGTTTATAAAGTACCACAACTCACCTCTAGAAAAGGTTCGACTATAATAATTTTATTATTTATTGTGGCATAAATGGTCATTGCTCTCGTACAGAATGTACGCCATAATTATGTATTATTATGGATTACATAAGAGCAAGTGAAGCAAGAAATTGATCTTGCCTATAATGATTTTACCATGAGAAAAATAATATGATTTTCTCCTTGAAATGAGATATTCACCATATGGTTGGTGTAATAAAATATATGGTAGTACAAAGCTATTTGAGTGCTCCGGAAGAGCCAAAATATTACTACCTGGAGGAATGAGATTGATGAAATATTTATTGTAGTATGTCTCGAAAGAAACTTGTTAAGTTTCAAATACATTTGCCAAAAAGGATAAGAGACTAAATTTGATGGAAAGATATGAATATCTTTATATTACTACAAGAATGTCGGGAGAGATATATGTGCTTGAAAAGCTCCCCGCCTCTTCCTCGAGTATGTACTACTCAAAATATAAGTGTGGTAAAATCATATGTGCATGCCAGAATAAACTTTTAGTTTATTGTTACAATGCCCATGCTATAGTAAACCAAAAGTTTACTAGATGAATAAATTTATAAGTTGGCATGACCGGTTCAAATATGATGCACAAAGTATATAAATGAGAATTCACATGGGTATATACAGAAGAATCAGGATTCTCCAAGAATTCTTTTTGTGCTGTTTGTTCTCAAGATAAATAAATTATTCGATCAACTAAATTTGGGATCAAGATCCCCGCACTTCTGGAATGTATAAAAGGTGAATATGGGCCCGTTCACCTGTCATGTGGACCATATAATTACTATAAATAGATCCATCTATGATAAGGTCACATGTGCATTTTATTACAAACCCGCAATGGTACTTGCGAGGTTAAGTATTTGCTCAAATAAATCTTATTATGAGTATATTTCCAGATTATGCAATCAAGATAAGTTATCTTGATAATGTTGGCAAGCAAGTTTAGCAGATTCATATATTGAAAGCCTCCAATTGCTAAACCATTCATATGAGAACAATGGTACCTAAATCAGGTATGAGGTATGGTATATCCATAAAGCAGCACTTGTGCGCGACATGCCACCAAATGAATTCCCCCTCATAATTGGTTCAGGGTCACGAATCAAATATTTTTCATCAAATAATTTTATGTGCGGTATATTATCAATTGCTCAACCGCAACGCACAAAGATGGATCCCATATATGATTTGGGAACGAATGTTAGTTTGGCTAACATTAGGGGGAGAAATTAAAGCAGCTGAGGAATAAATAAATTAAATTATCATTTGATTATGATCCTCATATAAAGATAATGCAAGTCACTGCCAGACGCATTACTGACCCAAAGAAAAAATATTATATTCCAGCTGCTAATGCTGCTGATGTCCTGGTGAGACAATCTATTTATGTCAATGAGTCTAAGGCACGCCTGAAGTGTGGTAGACCATTCGATTCCAAAGATAAATTCTTGAAAAAGAAAAAGGAGCAAATGATTATGATGGTCAAATAAGGAGGCAGGGCTCTAAAATAGCCCAGGACATAACACTTCATAAAACCTCATCAGGAGAGGTTCAGGTACCTGAAAATTTATGAATGTGAAGAGATCTCAATATATTATGTCGGATTGGGAACCGAGATATGAAATTATCGTCGACGATGTCTTATATATATTATAAAGCTCAATTTTTATATGGTTTTGAGGATCTTGAGCTTATGTCTGCTTGGAATACAGACATGAAATTATTGGCCAAAATAGCAAAACGCATTCAAGCAAAAATTGGCTTCACTCGAGTGACGTGAAGTTTTTTGGACCTATAGTCCAAACACCTGAAGGTGCAAAGCCAGTGGTGTATAAAGATATTTTTGTGCAAAAATATTGATAATAATAAGTCGTTAAATATAAAGTACGACTTGAGGCACAAAGATCTGACATTAATTATAGGGAGTTATATTCTCCTTTGGTGGATGCAATCACCTTCAGGTATGTTGTATGTCTGGCAGTGCATGAAAGACTTGATATGCATATGAATGTTGCAACAGCTTTTATATGGCTCAATGAGAAACAATATATTTATCCTTGACGGATTCAAAATCCTTGAAGAATGTAAAGGTTCCCGGGAAACCTATTCAATGAAGCTTCATAAATATTTATACGGATTAAAACAATCCGGCCACATGTGGAAAAATTGCGTTTGCGAGCTTCTTGATATTTAAATATTATATTTTAATGAAATTGGTGCGTTGAAGTATCTTACCAAATATACTCCACTGGTTATAGCTTTTGTTATGAGCTTATTGATAAGATATAGTTCTTCCTCAATGCGAAGACATCAGAAGAATACATGTATCTACTTGATCCACAAAGTCTGATATCAACTTGGTATTTATTTGCTGTGGTAGAATACTTATATTGTGGAATTTTATAAAATCAATTGTTGCTGCTACATCTTCAATTTATGAAGAGATAATAGCCATGCTTGAAGCTATGCGACAATATTGGCGACTGAGATCAAGGACTCAACATATTCAGCAATAATGTGGTATTTCTTTGAAGACGAAGATTCAGCAATATTATATAAAATATTGCATGGATAATTCAGCTAAAATGAAGATACAACTAAAGGAGATGGTTATCCATCAAAATTACTTTGCAATGGTGATCTTCAAAAGATTGATGAAGTTAACGTTCAAGTATTCATTCAAGTGATAGTTTGACGAAACTATTCACTGCATCATTGCCAGCATCAACTTTTGAGAAGCTGATATACAAGGTTGGAATGTGTCGTCTTCAAGATGTTAAATGATGTTGTCATCAGGGGGAGTAAAATATGCGCTGCACTCTTTTTTCCTTAACAAGGTTTTATCCCACTTGGGTTTTACTTGTAAGGTTTTTAATGAGGCAGCTTTAAAGGTGTATTACAGGAAGTGTGTACTCTTTTTCCTTCACTGGGCTTTAAGGTTTTAACGAGGCACATTACCTTCAAAATGGTCATCCAAGGGGAAGTGTTGTAAATCCATGTATTTGGTATTAATATGGATGACCACTACTCAATATTATTCAATTGTAGCCTATAGTTTACTCCCCCATTTTCTCCTACTTAATTCCTCCCCACTATGTCCTACTTAATTCCTCATTTAGGGACCTCTTAATTCTTATAACCTTTGGGATGACTTGTAACTTCCTATGTATTGGTGTCCTATAAATAGAGGACATTTTGTCTATGGAAGACACACTTGAAATACTTTGAGAATAATACATGTTCTTCCTTCTCCTCTCATATATTTTATCTTGTTCTTGCAATACTTTACTATTAATTTTACATCAGGTTTGTTGGTTTTCTATTTTTTTGGTGTACTTCTTGTATGTGACCTTTATATTAGCCAAGATATTATTAAAATCTATTTACTTTATCAAAAAAAAGAAGTAGATCAAATTTTGTGATTAAATGCAAACCCAATTACAAAGTAGCTTTCCACATGTCCTTAGTTTTGGGAACTGAAATAATATTTCTAGGAATAGATTATTTTCGATCGGATGATCAATTGACCTTAACAAATTATAATAAAGATATTCTTTGAGTTATTGAAACCTCACAAGGTTAAACGTAGAAAATATTTTTAAAAAGAATACTGACAAAATACATTAGAATTGCATTTTTATTGAATTAATTTGAATCCTGAAAAAAAGTTGTTTCATCTAATTTGCAAAACCAAAATGATACTACTTGGTTTGCTAGTTATAGCTTTCCAAATCACTGGGTGTATCCTGAGGTTAGGGGACTTGATCATATATTTACGAATTGTCAACAGATCTTTTCTAGTTAAATGAAACTGAAAGTTTGGAAATAAAAATGGAGTCAAACAGGGGGAATGGAGAACCAACAACTTCATAATTCCCTTATCAAAAAAGAAAAAAAATTATAATTCCATATGGATTTGCAATCTGGAAGCATATAATGTCGGGGAGGAGTTTTATAACCAGATTTCAAGCAGTTAATTGAACAAACAATCAGTTTTTTGTAACAAAAATTGAGTTGACACGCCCGAAATCCGGCTAGGCCGTGTGGGCACCCGACATCCTCCCCTAGACCCGTCGGGCGAACCTTTACCAGTTAATTTAGGAAAATAAATATAATTCAATTCATAAATAAGAACAAGACTTAGAAAAAGCACAGACATACTGATATCTCTAAGCTGTACAAAAGAAATTACAGCTGACTACCCAACATACTAGGTTTAGGGCTATCCAGACTAGACATCTAAGAGTACAAAAAAAGACAGATACCTCCTGAAGGGAGCAAAATACAACTGAAATAATAACCAATAAACTGGTAGCCATCCAGAATAAAAGCTGGCTCACCCTGACAGCTGAAGTGGTCTTCGCTCCTTCACAACGTGGCCAACTCAATCCTGGAGCGAACCTGCCGAAACGAAATAGATAGACAAGAAACAAACAACAAATAAGGGTGAGTCAAAAGGACTCAATAAGTGGCAGACTAGCCACCTCAAAGAATAGGATAGCTAGCCAGGGAGAAGAAGAATAAACAAAATTTCTCTTATTTATGTTATAAAAAGGCATAGCCAGATAATAACCGGAAACACGTATGAAACCATAAACTCAACCAGGAATACGAGCCAGAAATATATACACAAATAAGCAATGCACGTAGAAGCAGAACAGTAGTTATGTACCACAAGTGTACACAATGATATGAAATGAGATGAAAAGAAATATGATGCAAAGGGTCACATATGCCCGTAATCCCATCCCGAAGCGGAATACTCCTGCATTCGAGGGGAATCCAATATGATAACCAACTGGAGCGGAATACTCCTGCTCCTAGGGCGGAATACTCCTGCACCCGATATAATATAAACCAGAGGCGGAATACTCCTGCACTCTCCTGGGGCAGAATACTCCTGCACCCATATAATGTAAAGCTGAGGCGGAATACTCCTGTACTCTCCTGGGGCGGAATCCTCCTACCCTCAATATGATACAATGAAGCGGAATACTCCTGCTTTTGGGGCGGAAGACTCCTACCCTCAATATGATACAATGGAGCAGAATACTCCTGATCCTGGGGCGGAATACTCCTACCCTTAATATGATACACTGAAGCGGAATACTCCTGCTTCTGGGGCGGAATACTCCTGCACCCAATATGATATGCAATGTAATGCATAGGAATGACATATAACGCATATGAATGCAATGTCCTGTAACAATAACCCTTCACCGGCGCGGGACTCTCATCGACAGCCGGGAAGTAGATGTCAACTCACAGCCAGAGTACAATGCTCAGATCCTGAATGCAATACCAACAACAGGACATAACATATAATATACAAGGTATATCCAAAGCTAAGGCGTAAGGAGTATGCCTATCGGCTCCTATACACGTAAGGAACACGAGGTAGAAAATGCACGAGGCCAGGTGCCTCCAAAGAATGGATACAAACACTTACCTCATTATAAAGTTAGCACAGCCACTCAATAACCGCTTTGTCCTTTGGATTCATTGCCAAACGATCCCACTATGTTCAATAAGCAGAAACAATATATCACATAAGGCTAACGACGTCATTCCTTACGTCTTAGGGCAATCTAGTTAGGAACCTGATGCCTTATTCGCATACGCAATACGCAGGTCAGGCCTATGTACAGGGTTTAGTGTCACATAATCAAACCCTAAATAAATTACATTTATATGTTTCCCATAACTCACTGAGTACAAATATATAATCAATTCCATTATCGGGGTCCATTTGACCCTTTAAACTATTAATTGAACTTATTAAAACGATGTCTAATATTCTAAGTTTTACCGTTAAATTACATTCAAACACACATAATAAACTCAAATAATGTATTAAGATCATTACCTAAATATTTTGTGGTGAAAATTCTACTTTTCTCCGGCTCTTTTTCTCATTTTCTGGTATTTTTTTCCTTTCTCTTCTTTTGTTTCATTTTATGTTCACTTTTTCCTTTAAGCTTCGAAATGAAGCTTATTACTCAAGGGATATATATATCCCTTCACATGTCCCCACCTCCATTCAATTTCATTTTTGTCCTTTTCTTTTTTTTTTTGTTTTAAAATTTGCTGCTACGGTAAAAATTAAAACTGTATCCTACAATATATTTGAAATAATTCTAACTTTTGTATACAAGTTATACGAAATATATGTAAAATACTCGCGAAGGTGGATCTCAAATCAGACTTCCGAAACTCAATATGCAAATTAAATGGAAAAAAATCAAATTATTTAACTTTCGGCATTTTAGCGGAAACTTGCCGAACAACATCAAAATTCACTTTCGAAAGTTTATAAAAGTCATAAATTATCATACGAACCCAACAGAGCTTTCGGATTTCGAATCGGAGCTCGTTTTCCAAAACCGAGCTTGAAAATCTCTTTTTATTATTTATCGACAATAAAAACTGAAACCTTCTTCTGATGCCTACCAAACAAGGTCTGATTTAGCTCAAATTTTACAGACAGGTCCTAATGGACATTATGAAGTTTTTTAAAATTATCGGCACGCGAATCGGAGTCCTAACTTCCGAAACGACTAACCGAGGTCGTTTCATTCACCTCCACTTAAACTCTCGTTCGTCCTCGAACGAGCCTAAGTTTAAAGCAAGATTTACGCTGATAACAAGAGAACTTGCACGACCTTCATAAACTGCTCCACGGGCATTATCTTCTTATTACAGGATCAAAATCATAACACGCATATCGTACTTTTGGAATAAAAATATATGGATAATATGATAATACTATTGCCCAGCTTATTTTGACTAAACTGACCCTTCCTCAATCACGAGAGGAGAGTTTTACTTTTTCAAAGCAAAGATACACGGAACCTTGAATGGGTTAATATGATTTAGCCGATAATCATCTCTTCGATATACCTTTCGATATAGAACAGGTCGATGGAACTAATAATTAGCTCACGCTTGATGCAATACGGGGAGCTTTTGAAGTACCTTGTTACTACGCACTATAGAAAATTTGATGCAAGCTATATTATTTTTTTTACGAACGCACTATGCAACATCCCAGTTATTGTTAGTGTTGTTCCGCAAGCTCCTTGTGGAATGTAGTTACTCATATCCTAATGTATGTCAAAGGTTCATCTGAACATGGTTTATCATATAAGGATAAGGACCATCTAAATATTTCTGGATAGTATGATGCAGACCAGGAATGATCTCCAGACTGAACATCTACTTCAGGGTATTGTCTTTGAATCGGAAATATTATGACTTGAAAAAGTGAAAATAAAAGAGACATATAGTTGGACCATGAGCTGAAGAAAAATACCAGCAACAAAGTTGATTACACGTGCACTTATAACGCTAAAGTAGCCTTTCAAAGAGTTGAGTTGTGAAGGAGATATGCCAATGATGGATGGACGACAAACTGCACTAGACCTTTAACTCTATATTTTCATGAAGTAAAACAGCGTCAGTATGAGGATCCAGTTCTAGTTGAATACAGACAGATAGCCAGAAGAAAACCGGAGTCACCATACAGGGTTACTACTGACGGTATTCTCATGTATAAAGATAGACTTTGTGTCCCTGATATTGCAGATTTAGGTGGACAGATTATGATAGAGGCACATTATTCCAAATATGCTGTCCATCCAGGCTCGACTAAGATTTACCATGATCTTAAGATAATTCATTGGTGGAACGAAATGAAGTGTGACATAACAGAAGTTGCGGCTGAGTGTTCTAGTTGCCAACAAGTTAAAGTCGTGTCATCTTTCCAGACTTTATGCTTTCAGCAGATAGGTACGTATATATATATGATCAGGTTGCCAGCTTATCTCTGGCATTAATAGATTAATAGTGGGTTTAGCAATAATTAACACTCATTATAGGTTTCTGTCGTGGCCCTAGGTTGGGTCGTGACAAAAGTGGTATCAACGCCTTAGAGATTTAGTATTACCATTCAGTATTTGGAGGAAAACTCTTCCAATTAAAGCACAAACTCATGCAGCTATTTGAACAGGAATAATCATCCTCGCACAACCTGCTGGATTAAGAAAAACTTAGCTAAAACAGAATGCGGATCAAACCTGAGCTACCAAATTACACTCTCGAGTTGCCAAAGAGCTGCAACTCTCGAGTTCATAACTCCATACCTTTCCTATAAGCACCACCGCCTGATGGATTAAATCAAAGGTCAAATGACGCCTCTCATTACCCTTAGTAGCCTTGAAACACAATAATGTACTTATCCGGCTACCTTGACACGCACACTGGCTCAACATAGGGAACATCAAGAGTGGCTACTAACCGCCAAAGCTAACTAGTATCGGAAGAAGAAGAGATTGCAATAAACTGAGGATAGAAACAATTAGATCTTTAGGAAGCCCATCTTCTTATTTGCTTGGCTACCAGAGCTAAACTACTTCCGAGTCAGGGTAACCCAAAAATCGCAATTGAAAATTAAATAAGCTTTATGAAACAACATCTATGCCAATTTAATCTCCCAATAAGAAGAAAACTCTGACAATTTACCAGAAAACCCTTTTATAACCCAGATAAGCTCATGGGATAACACGACTGTACTAGCGTCTTGGACCAAGAGGAAATACATAGATCGAATATTATTTACTAATCACTTTACACCAAAAGAAACGATACACTTGTTGATGGTGAAGAATTAGGATCCCATTACCTGCCAACATAAAATTCCGAGAAGAGAGATAAACTGATTTGACATAATAACAGAAGGTGGAACAGATGCCAGGCAGACAATACCGACACTTACTGCCAAATCTCTCGTATTTAGACTAGAAAAATTAGTAAGGTCTGACAAATACCAGGAATAAATCATACCAGAAGCTCGCCCCTCTACCGCAACCGATTCTTAGTAGAAACGACAGAAACCATCGAAACATGATAAGACACACCTTTTCCAGATCGATCGAAAGAATCAAATCTTACTCACATTTAACAGAAGAAGAAATCTCAGGGTATACTACCTCGGATACCTCAGCATCCTGCCAGACTGGAAGTTCATAAAACTGCCTCTGCGGCTGAACTAAGACGTTATACTAATAATTACCTTCTAAAGAATAATTGCCACCACGCTCTCAACCTTTACTGGATCGTGGCATTTCTTTAGCTGATTGAGATCTAAATGAAATCCCTGCGACAGGGCAGGTGCCTGAGGGCAAGAAGAAGGACAACTGCCTACTTTCCGGAGTAAGAGAAAACTCCTCAAAGGATAACCAGGCTCACGATAATGATAACACCTTTTCGCTGAATATGGGAACTGGACAGATTGTTGATAGTTGTAAAGAAAAGACTGAATCTGATCTTGACGAGCTACTGGCGCACTCTAAGAATTATGTGACACAAGCTGAGATAACCTGGAAGGTGACCTCCCAAAATAATCAGAACTTTTACCTCCAAATGAGGTACCATGGTTACCCACTAGCGCCACGGGATCTCTTGCTCTCCCGCTCTAACTTTTCCCCCTCTAACTTATGGTATGCCTAATACCTTTGAGCAATATTAACAACGATATCAAATGAACTCTCGACCTCAATCTCTCGAGCCATCTGGGATCTCAAGGAAAAAGAAAGGTCATCAATAAATCTTGAATCTCTCGAAAGGGTCATGGACTAGTGCTAATGCATATTCAACCATTTTATAGAATTCAATCTCATATTCGGAATCACCAACATGCTAACCGACAGGTTATCCTGTCCAATCCACTAAAACTGGCAACACTTTTCATCTCGCTCGCTCCTCGAAAGAAACTTTTCCACGAATCTAGAAGAAAACCGAACTAAGTTAGCTAATAAAAGAGCAGCCCACCAATTAAAGGCTGGACCCTGAAACTGGAAAGAAGAATAATCAACACCATACCGCTTGATATAATCAAAAGCCTGAAGGAAACGCTGGCATTATTTTATTTTAAAAATATCGGAAGGTTCAATCGCGTAAAATAATGCATCATCTTTGGGCACTCGGACTGAACCGTTACTTCGGCTGGCTAACCAGCCAGAACAATTGGTGGCTCAATACATGCTGCCTTTGGAACATAATTTACTGGGCAACATCAGGAACTGGAACAAGAGCTCTCTAAGTCCGAACATCTGCATATGCGGCGACCTGATAAGCTGCCTAGCGAATAATAGGTTCTTGCGGTATCTGTGTCGCCAAAATTCTCGTATAAGCATCATAGAGAGCCAAGGGAACCAAAAGGCCCTGCTCCCTTGCCCATCGCAAGCTCGTACAACTGGGGCCTGTGCAACTAGATAGTCAGCACGATGCACAACTCTCGGGGCTTGAGTAACTCTAGCGCCATGCTAGACTACTTCGTCCTAAACTCCTAGCATTTGTTGATTTGGCACACGAGGATTCACAATTACCACGAAGGAATTAATGAAAATACTTTTGCATCCTAGACCGACGCACGATCAGAAAATAAGGAAGACCGACGCACGATCAGAAATGAAGGAAGTGAAACTTCCTAAATGCAATCATAGCCCTTCGTAGATAAGTACGGTCGTCTACCTACCCATCAGCGAGACTCTAGTAGACACTGTATTAGTCTAGATAGACTCTAAATCGGGCTCTGATACCAACTGACACGACCCAAAATCCAGCTAGACTGTGCGGGTACCCGACATCCTCCCCTAGACCTATCGGGCGAACCCTTACCAGTTAATTTAGGAATATTAATATAATTCAATTCATAAATAAGAGCAAGACTTAGAAAAAGCACAGATATACTGATACCTCTAAGCTATACAAAAGAAATTACAGCTGACTACCCAACTTACTAGGTTTAGGGCTATCCAGACTAGACATCTAAGAGTACAAAGATGACAGATACCTCATGAAGGGAGCAAAATGCAACTGAAATAATAACAAATAAACTGGTGGCCATCTGGAATAAAAGCTGACTCACCCTGACAGCTGAAGTCGTCTTCGCTCCTTCACAACGTGGCCAACTCAATCCTAGAGCGAACCTTTCGAAACGAAATAGATAGACCAGCCACCTCAAAGAATATGATAGCTAGCCAGGGAGAAGAAACAGATAAACAAAATTTCTCTTATTTAAGTTATAAAAAGACAGAGCCAGATAATAACCGGAAACACGTATGAAACCATAAAATCATCCAGGAATATGAGCCAGAAACATATCAACAAATAAACAATGTACGTAGAGGCAGAACAGTAGTTATGTACTACAAGTATACACAATGGTATGAAATGAAATGAGATGAAATGAAATGAGATGAGATGAAATATGATGCAAAGGTCACATGTGCCCGTCATTCCATCCCGAAGCGGAATACTCCTGCATTCGAGGGGAATCCAATCTGATAACCAACTGGAGCGAAATACTCCTGCTACTGGGGCGGAATACTCCTGCACCCGATATAATATAAACCAGAGGCGGAATACTCCTGCACCCGATACAATGTAAAGCTGAGGCGGAATACTCCTGCACTCTCCTGGGGCGGAATCCCCCTACCCTCACTATGATACAATGGAGCGGAATACTCCTGCTCCTTGGGCGGAATACTCCTACCCTCAATATGATACAATGGAGTGGAATACTCATGCTCCTGGGGCGGAGTACTCCTGCACCCAACATGATATACAATGTAATGCATATAAATGACATATAACGCATATGAATGCAATGTCATGTAACAATAACCCTTCACAGGCGCGGGACTCTCATCGACAGCCGAGAAGTAGATGCCAACTCACAGCCAGAGTACAATGCTCAGATCCTGAATGTAATACCAACAAGAGGACATAACATATAATATACAAGGTATATCCGCTGCCACACACGTAAGGAACACGAGGTAGAAAATGCACGAGGCAAGGTGCCTCCAAAGAATGGATACAAATACTTACCTCATTATAAAGTTAGCACAGCCACTCAATAACCGCTTTGTCCTTTGGATTCATTGCCAAACGATCCACTATGTTCAATAAGCAGAAAAAATATATCACATAAGGCTAACGGCTTCATTCCTTATGTCTTAGAGCAATCCAGTTAGGAACCTAATGCCCTATTCGCATGAACAATACACAGGTCAGGCCTATGTACAGAGTTTAGGGTCACATAACCAAACGCTAAATAAATTATATTTATATGTTTCCCATTACTCACTGAGTACGAATATATAATCAATTCCATTATCGGGGTCCATTTGACCCTTTAAACTATTAATTGAACTTATTAAAATGATGTCTAATATTCCAAGCTTTACCATTAAAATATATTTAAAGACACGTAATAAACTCAAATAATGCAGTAAGATCATTACCTTAATGTTTCGTGGTGAAAGTTCTACTTTTCTCTGGCTCTTTTTCTCATTTTCTGGCATTTTTTCCTTTCTCTGCTTTTGCTTCATTTTCTGTTCACTTTTTCCTTTGAACTTCGAAATGAAGCTTATTACTCAAGGAATATATATATCCCTTCACATGTCCCCACCGCTATTCAATTTCATTTTTGTCTTTTTCCTTTTTTTTCTTTTAAAATTCGCTGCTACGGTAAATATTAAAATTGTACCCTACATTATTCAAAATAATTTCAACTTTTGCATACAAGTTATACGAAATATATGTAACATACTCGCGAAGGCGGATCTCCAATCGGACTCCTGAAACTCAATATGCAAATTAAATAGAAAAATATCAAATTATTTAACTTTTGGCATTTTAGCGGAAACTAGCCGAACAACATCGAAATTCACTTTCGAAATTTTATAAAAGTCATAAATAATTATACGAACCCAACGGCATTTTCAGATTTCGAATCGGAGCTCGTTCGCCAAAACCGAGCTCGAAAATCTCTTTTTAATATTTATCGACAATAAAAATTGAAACCTTCTTCTGATGCCTACCAAACGAGGTCTGATTTAGCTCAAATTTTACGGACAGGTCCTAATGGATATTATGAAGTTTTTTAAAATTATCGGTAAGCCAATCAGAGTCCTAACTTCCGAAACGACTAACCGAGGTCGTTTCATGAGAGGCATGTTCTGCTGTCTTGTCCTTGTCTGAAATTGTTTAGCATATCATGCCAACAAATAACTATGTTGGTGCAATGCTATAGTGAACAGGGAGAACTTGGGATGCTAGCATTTAGATATTGGGAGTTCAAAGAAATGGTAAATTCACGAAATCTCTCTACCATATATTGTTGAGAAGAGAGGGAGTTTACATACTCATCCATATGGATCACTAGAGCTCTAAAAAATGGTTTGTGTTTTTAATGGGAAGATGCATGGGGAGCAATGCTAACTGCACAAAATTTGAGAAAAAGAAGCTCTCTTAAATAAGATGTTGTTTACTGTGCAAGAAGACCTCAGGAGGTGTGATACATTTGTTACTCCAATGCCAATAGCACATCAATTATGGTGCAGTGTGTGTGACATGTTGGTGCAAGAAAAATTGGGGTTAAGCTAAACACGAAGAAACATGGAAAAAACAATAATAAAGTAAAGATAAAAGCAAGACAATTCTTGCTTCGATTCAAAGGAACATTGAGGAACTAGTCTCAAGCTCAATCGAATCGGAGGCAAAGATCACCTATACTAAGCAACAATCCTCAAGAAGAATAACGCTTCTTACAAATTGAATGACCAAGAAGAAAATGTTCAATCGAATACACTGAATGATACAAGTTCTTTGAAAATCCCACGTCGGGGTTCGGGCTCCATCGGAGACACTCAAATAGCAACTGCTATATCAATATTCATCAGAAAAACTAACTACTTACAATGAAATGGACCAAGGTTTATATAGAAAATACTAAGAGTAAACTAGTAAAATGGTCATAGAGGACCAATAAAAGCAAGCCACGCAGGGCTGAAATAATGAGTGTTCGGCAGCCTTGACTTCAATGCTCGGTTGCTTGCTCGAACACATTTATCATCAGGCGCCCACTTGACTTCGGACACAATTTGTTGTGTCTGGCTCTTTGCTGCTCATCACCAAGGGTTGGTGTTCGGTCAGTTTCTCCTCGGGCTCAAATTTGAAGATGTAGCCTTCGACTCTAGCACTTGGCCATTCTTCCTCCGAACACATGCTTCCTCCTGACCAAACCAACTGAATGTACATATCATGTAGAAATTTGGTTTGGCTTCGTGTCATTGGCCTCGATGGATCATTCATTGAATTTAGTGGATTGTCGAGTAATTGATCAGCACTTCGGGCTGCATCATCCTCCCCTTTTTGAGAAGATTTCGTCCTCGAAATCGCTTCAGCATCTGTCCCCTGTACTTGGCCTACAATACAAGGAGTTAAGTCAGCAACATTGAAAGTGTTGGACACATTATACTCACCTGGGAGGTCGATCACATAAGCATTGTTGTTAATCTTGCTCAGCACTTGAAATGGACCATCCCCTCGAGGTGCCAACTTTCCTTTCCTTTGGTTCGGGAATCGCTCTCTTGGGAAGTGAACCCAAACCCAATCTCCCTTCTTCAACTCCAACTTTTTTCGCCCCTTGTTCTTTTTCAATGCAACTTTTTCATAAGCTTCCTCAAGATTCTTCTTTGCCTTGGCGTGCAACTGGAGCAAAGCTTTGGCTCGGCGAGTACCTTCAAAATCAATAATAATATCTCGAGGCAATGGGGTTAGATCAAGTGGAATTAAAGGATTAAAACCGTACACGCAATCGAACGGGGTCATATTTATCATTCGGTGCACCATTTGATTGTATGCAAACTCCATCATAGGCAAATGATCTGCCCAGTTTCCAACCTTGCCTTTGGTCATAGCTCGAAGCAGAGCTCCTAAAGTTCGGTTAACTACGTCGGTCAGTCCATCAGTCTGAGGATGGTGAGACGTCGAGAATAGGAGTTTGGTGTCGAGGGCAAATATTTCCAAAAATGACTCAAGAACTTCGAGTCTCGATCACTCATAATGGTACGTGGCACACCATGCAATTTAAATACATGATTGATGCAAGATTAACAACGAAGAACGAAATTAAAGGATAAAAAGCAAGACACTCGTTGATCTATCAAGAATTGCAAGTAGGAACTAGTCTACTTACCTTCTTGATGAAGCCAAAGAGGACCTATACTACACAACAACCCTCAAGACAACTAGGAATTGAAAGTTGAATGATCAATGGAAAGGAACAAGTTCAATTGAATTTCACTCAAAAAGAACAAGTTTTCCAACATGTATTGGGAATAGCAAAAAGCTGCGTTTCTTTTGTTATGATGTAAGGTGCCGAAAATAAACTAAGTGTTAGGCTTATATAGGTGAGCCTCACATGCCTAAAAGGTAAAGAAATAGGCCCCAAGTGGGCTAAATGTCAATAGCCACACAAGGCTAAATAAGCACCATAAAATAAATAAGTCTAGCTATGCAAAAGCATGAAAAAGTGCTGAAAAATACAGCGCATTAAAGCCAATAAACGAGCCCTCCACGCGGCTGAATTGTCTAGAAAATATAGGCCGCGTGCCACGCGAGTACCACGAGCCAAGCATTCTTTTAGAACGCCCTTCTCCAATGATAATCGACGAATCCTAAGGCTTCTAACATACACCCGGACAAATGTTCTCAAAAGAATCTTCTCCAAGCTATCATCCAAGATTGATGAAGGTCCGATAACTCCTTAGCCCGACTCTTAGATTCATCCTCAATTTGGACTGCATCATCCTCCCCTTCTTGAAAGGATTTCGTCCTCGAAATCAAACCATCATCAACACGGCAACAATGGATATTTAGCTTCTCTCCTCCATGGATTACATCTACATCATTCTCCCTCTCTTGGGAAGGATTCGTCCTCGAATCTGATTCCTGCAAAATATGGAAAAAATGAGTATAGATAACTCCCATGTCTCAACTAGACAATAGACAAATAACCCCATAATAACACACAAATGAGATGACACAAGTCCGCAACCAAACTGCCCAAAAAAGATAACACTAATCGCCATGGCTTTAGAAAGCCCAAATATAAGCATAAGCCAAGTAAACATACCGTCCTCATGGAGTTTACAAGTTCGGGTTGCATACCACAATAACTCCCACGGAGCATCTTTCCAACCGCCCTCCACTTGTATTACTTTCAAACACACAGAGTGCTTTCCAAGGTTACACATAACACTAGTAGGACATATCAAACCAAAACTCGGGAACATCTTACCAGCCCATTCCAGAGCCATTAAGTCAAGCATGTGACCAATTTTAAGCTCAATTCCCGGGTCAAAAACCAACAAGGTCAACACATCAAACATGACACATATCTCAAGAAATTCATATTGTAACAACAAGTTGTAGGAACAAGGATGTATCCAATCACAACAATAGTATACCAGAGAAGCATGAATCATGAGATACAAGCATTTCCCATCCTCTATCCTAGAATAAGCAAAAGCATCAAGACATGTGTAACAATCAAAATTTTCATCCTTCTCACAAGACCTCCTAACACCCTCATGATCTTCATCATAGGCAAATAAATAGTAAAGAAAAGTGTTTCCTAGTGTAACTTCATCAATGGTCTCCACAACAAAAGTCATATTTTCATAAACATGTATACAGCCAAGCTCAATGCCAATATTTGGACAACACAAAGAAGAAGCTGGAGTTAAACAAAGATTCACACTTTGCTTCTCATGACAATGCCCTCTACCAAGTGAACTACTATCAAACAAGGAGTTACTTCCATCACAAGAAGGAATGTTAAGAAATTCAAATTCACCATCTAAACTACAAGTATCTCCTCGTAAGAATAGATTCACAATATAGGTCTCACTTAAATTCACATCACTATTGACGTCAAAAGTACCAAACTCATCACCTAATTCAGTCTCATTACCATGGTCCATTTTGACATCAAAAGAACTCGAAAAGGACTCTACACCTTCAATTCCAGGATCAAACAAGTGATGATTAAATTCTACTTCTTGGACAGCACACATTCTTTCATTATTAACATCCCAAGAAGCATCACTTTTAACACCTAGACCCTCAACACAAGTGTCAACACTAGTTTTCATGACATAAAACTCACAAGTAGTTTTTATTTTGGGAGCACATTCAAGATCAACTAGTGTATCATCACAAACCTTATTTAAATTTCTATTGCAAGGCAGCGACGACATAAGGTCCAAACAAGGCATGCCACTACTCATACTCACATTATTAACTTGCTCTTTACTAGCTCCAAAAGTATTGAGTGTAGCAGACTTACCTTGAAGGTCACAAGATTGACCTTGCTTACCTTCATCGTCTTCCTCAAGCTTAGAGTCAACACGGACAGACCCTACATCACCATGGGCAGCCCCTAAAATGCCTTCTTCTTGCACTTCCAATAAGTGGTTTTCACTCCCAAGCTTGTTTCCAATGGTACCTGCAAGAGAATTTAAACAACTAGAGGAAAAAGAAGAATTACAAGTGTTAGAGTGAAAAACTTCCCCTCTTTTCTTTTCTTCTTTCTTTTCTCTCATATTCTTTTCAACTACATCCTCTTGTCTCTTTGGTGGCAGCCCAACTACATTATTCACCCCAAACTTTTCCTTTTGATTATTACACTTCTCTACGTGAATAAAAGAGGCATAGGCACTAGTGGGACTTTTCTTTGTAAGCGGGAATGGCATTAGAGGCCATCCTTCATCATCCATCACATGCCTTATCCAATCTCGCACATATGGAACATTGCGATATAAGAACCATGGCTGCCCGAAACACAAGTCACATGTTTGAAGAGGATACACATCACACCAAACCGTTTCAAGGTATTCTCCTCGTGACACTACTATTTTGACCTTCCACTCAACCTTATATCCATCATAGAGATATGGATACCTTCGTCTCACCCATGTTAAGTGCAAAAGATCAACAACTTCAGGTGAAATAAATGTGACTTCACACAAGTCATCAAGCTCAAGATCGAAACCCTTATAACCACAAACATTTACCTTCAACTTGTGGAACCTCGATGTTGGCATAACTACTTGGGGATTGCCCAAGTTTAACTTATTACAAGTAAATTTTGGAGTCATAGATGTCTGCTCCTTTTCAAGCTCGTCAACACGGGCTCCCATAACTCTTATCTCGGCCCAAAGATCGGCCAAAGTAAGCTCGGGAATACCCTCTTGTTTATTAACTACTCTAGCCATGTACCTGCACACAAACAAAGACTACAAAATATGTCAAGATTAGAAAAATACCTCACCCGCTCCCTTACTTTGAATGACACTCGGGTTCACTCAAATTTAAGGTAGGATCTCACAAACTTGTTCCAAATGGCTTCCTCGAATTGATCAAGTTCCTCAACGACCTTTCAAGTTCACAAATTCACTAGTTCTCTTCGGGGTGAGTGAATTTATGAGACTCTATAGGCGGACAGCTTTTAAAGTGAGCATGGGAAGTCAAAGAATTAACTATGAAAGTTGGAAATTCTGAGTTTTAGCACGAAGTCCTACAAGCTCAAGGATTAGTAATTAACTTAAGTAGAAGAATTACCTAAGAATTACTAATTAGAAGTGATGTTCACAAAGAAATAAGGAAATCCTAGAGAAAATCTGAATATACACCCTTAAATAGGCGCATAAGACAAGCCTTTTTAGAGTAGGATAAGTTTTCCCTCTTTTCCCTTGCTTTTCAACTCAAATTTGGAGAACTTTTACCACTTTTTCCAACTACTTTTCACACGTTTTTCCTTGCTGAAATCCCTTGTAAAAAACGTGTAAATCCCCTCCTTGAAGCCTAAGGAAAACTAATTTCCTTATATGAAAATTGGGTAAACTTTTCCCCCTTTTTTCCCCTTGTTTTCCAACTCAAATTTGGAGAACTTTTACCACTTTTCTAATAAATTTTCACACGTTTTTCCTTGCTGAAATCCCTTGTAAAAAACGTGTAAAAACTCTCCCCAAACCTTAAGGAAAACTAATTCTCTTACTTGGAAAGTAGATAAACTTCTCCCCTTTGAATTGGGATTTGTTTCCTTCTTGAATTAGGCTTAGGTTTTCCTCCTTCTTTCCTCTATATGCACCTGATTTCAAGCCTCCCTAGCACCACAATCTTCAACAAAGAACAAGATCAAAACATGTAGAAAGGCTAAGGATGCAAGATCAAAAACGAATTCTTTCAACCAAACTCAAGAACAACAAGTTGTTATTCAAGAATTCTTATGTTTTTAGCCAAGAACACGTTTTTAAGCTCAAGAATGGTTCAAGAGGTGCTGCACTATTACTCCAACAAGTTTTCAAGTATTCTCCTTCAAGAAAAATCAAGAATCAAAGCAAGAACGGATGAAAATCAAGAAACACACCAAGAATCTTCAAGAAACTCTTCAAGAATCGTTTCAAACATCAAGATTCAAACAAACCACTTCTTTAGTAAAGTTTTCTTGTACCCTAGGTGTGTATGATCATCCACAACAATAAACACGCCTGAATTTTTTCTTTTCACATTTTTTTTTTTTATAATCAAAAACAAAAATTAATTGGAAATCTAAACTAAGAACCTAAACTAAAGCACGAAGAACAGGACTGGGGTTGTAGAAACAAACCCTTTCCAAGCTCTGATACCAACTGATGCAAGATTAACAACGAAGAACGAAATTAAAGGATAAAAAGCAAGACACTCGTTGATCTATCAAGAATTGCAAGTAGGAACTAGTCTACTTACCTTCTTGATGAAGCCAAAGAGGACCTATACTACGCAACAACCCTCAAGACAACTAGGAATTGAAAGTTGAATGATCAATGGAAAGGAACAAGTTCAATTGAATTTCACTCAAAAAGAACAAGTTTTCCAACATGTATTGGGAATAGCAAAAAGCTGCGTTTCTTTTGTTATGATGTAAGGTGCCGAAAATAAACTAAGTGTTAGGCTTATATAGGTGAGCCTCACATGCCTAAAAGGTAAAGAAATAGGCCCCAAGTGGGCTAAATGTCAATAGCCACACAAGGCTAAATAAGCACCATAAAATAAATAAGTCTAGCTATGCAAAAGCATGAAAAAGTGCTGAAAAATACAGCGCATTAAAGCCAATAAACGAGCCCTCCACGCGGCTGAATTGTCTAGAAAATATAGGCCGCGTGCCACGCGAGTACCACGAGCCAAGCATTCTTTTAGAACGCCCTTCTCCAATGATAATCGACGAATCCTAAGGCTTCTAACATACACCCGGACAAATGTTCTCAAAAGAATCTTCTCCAAGCTATCATCCAAGATTGATGAAGGTCCGATAACTCCTTAGCCCGACTCTTAGATTCATCCTCAATTTGGACTGCATCATCCTCCCCTTCTTGAAAGGATTTCGTCCTCGAAATCAAACCATCATCATCACGGCAACAATGGATATTTAGCTTCTCTCCTCCATGGATTACATCTACATCAATGATCAATAAATAAGGAAGCAACATGTTGTGCACAATCGCATTTCTTGCAAGGATAAAGTGAGCCATTTTGGAAAATCGGTCCACGACAACGAAGATGCTATCATGTCCTCCCCTCGACCTCGTAACCCCAACACAAAGTCCATGGATATATCAACCCAACGTCGATCAGGCACAGGCAACGGGGTATACAAACCATGAGGGTTGGACTTCGATTTAGCTTTCTTGCATACAAGACAAGCGTTGCAAAGCTTTTCCACATCTCGTCGCATTTTTGGCCAATGGAACTGCTCGGTTAAGATACCAAGAGTTTTGTCGACACTGAAGTGTCCCGTCAAGCCTCCGGAGTGAGCTTCTCGGACCAAGAGCTCTCTCCACGACAATACTGGCACACAAACCCTCCCATTCTTGAAAAGGTAGCCATCATGCCACTGATATTTCTCAACCCTTCAGCCATTCAAGATTGCATCATGAACGCATTTTAGTTTGGGATCATCTTCGAACATCGACTTGATGTTTTTGAATATCATGAGCCTCGAGGCGAGAGTGGTCGCTAAGGCAAATTTCCTTGATAGCCCACAACATTGTCTTTTCCCCTTTTGTAATGAATTTCATGGGGAAAACTTTCAATGAATTCAACCCATTTGGCATGTCTTCGGTTCAATTTCTCCTGACCTCGGAGATGCTTCAAAAATTCATGATCACTTTTAATCACAAACTCTCGTGGCCACAAATAATGTTGTCAATGGGCGAGTGCTCGAACAAGGGCATATAACTCCCTGTCATATGTCGAGTAATTCAAGGTTGCACCCTTAAGCTTTTCGCTGAAGTAAGCGATCGGCTTCGATTCTTGCATAAGCACTCCTCCAATCCCAGCTTCGGATGCATCACACTTGATTTCGAATTTTTTGCCGAAGTCAGGGAGTTGCAACAATGGGGCAGAGCAAAGCCTTCATTTCAAATCTTGGAAAGCCCTCTCTTGGGACTCCACCCACACAAATGGATGGTCTTTCTTCACCAGCTCAGTCAAAGGGTCTGCTACGGTGCTAAATTCACGAACAAATCTTCGGTAAAAACTAGCCAAACTATGGAAGCAACGAACTTGAGATACCGAGGTTCGAGTTGGCCAATCTTTGATGGCTTCGAGTTTTGACTCATCGACTTCAACACCATTAGCACTCACAACGAATCCTAGAAAGACTGCACGTCCGACACAAAAGGCACATTTCTTCAAATTAGCATATAACTTTTCTCTAAGCTTATCAAGCACTAGCCTTAGGTGTTCGACATGTTCATCCATAGATTTGCTTTAAATAAAGATATCATCGAAGTAAACGACAACAGACTTATTTATAAACGGTTTGAGCACATGGTTTATCAGTCACATGAATGTGCTCGGTGCGTTGGATAGGCCAAAAGGCATCACCAACCATTTATAGAGACCGAATTTGGTCTTGAATGCAGTTTTCCACTCGTCTCCGGGTTTCATTCGGATTTGGTGGTAACAGCACCTGAGGTCTATCTTCGAAAAGCGTAAAGAACCAGTCAACTCATCTAGCATGCCATCTAATCGAGGGATAGGATGACGATACTTTACTGTGATTTTGTTGACTACTCGGTAATCAACACACATTCGCCATGTTCCATCTTTCTTCGGCACAAGGATAACAGGAACGTCGCAACGACTCAAGCTCTCTCGATCAAGGCCCTTGTTCAGAAATTCATCAACCTGTCTTCCAAGCTCTTTGGTGTCTTCGGGATTACACCGGTATGCAGGTTTGTTGGGGATTTGAGACCCTGGTACGAAGTCAATTTGGTGCTTGATTCCTCTCAACGGAGGCAATCCACCTGGCATTTCTTCGGGGAACATGTCTCTGAAGTCCTGCAAGACACTTTGTATAGCACTAGGCAAAGGGTTATCATTAGAAAAATCATCATTAGAGTTTAGAAAGATACCCTTGTGCATGAGGCAAATCATCATCTGATCGTTGTTGTTGCCTTGTAGATACTCACCCGGTTGCATGATCGCACAGATGTTTCTTACCTCGGAGGGTGAGTTGTTGTCTTCGGCCACAATTTTTGTTCCCACTGAAAGCTTTGCTTTGGCTGCTTCTTTCAATTTTTTCATTCTTTTATAGTCCTCGCTGACTTGCTTTGGAGACAAGGGTTTAAGTATGAAACTCTTCCCTTCAAGCTTAGCAGTGTAAGTGTTGGATCTTCCATTGTGAACAACCGATCGATCATACTGCCATGGTCGAACATCAACTCATCTTGATATTCTCCAACTTTGAACTTGGTCCACACTTGTTTGACAACCTTCAATTCTCCACATTCATTCAACCATTGTAATCTGTAAGGATGGGGATGCTTTAAGGTAGGTAGTTCCAATTGTGAAACCAAGGTTTGGCTCACCACATTCGCAAAACTTCCCAAATCAATGATCATTGAACAAACTTTCCCCCTCACTCGACATCGGGCATGGAAAAGGTTTTCTCTTTGGTTGTCCTCTTCATCAAGAGTCATGCAGCTCAAATTCCTTCTAACTACAAGAAACATGTCCGGATGATCAGCTTCGGCAGCTTCACGACCATCATCATCTTCAGCTCGGTCAATCTCCTCAAAATTTTCCTCCTCGGTGTCACTCGCTTGCTCACAAACATCTCCATTGTCGAGCAAAAGCATAACTTTGCGAGTTCGACACTCTTTTTCCATGTGACCATAACCTTTGCATTTATGACACTGAATACTTGAAGCACTAGGAGAATTAAGTTGAACTTTACCTCCCATTTCTCTTAGTTGGTTAATGGTAACTCCCCTCTCGAAGGTTTCTTCGGATCTCGAACAGTGTTAGCACTTGTTGGATTCAGACTCCTCCATTGTTTACCTTGGTTCAAATGAGTCGAAGTAGTGACTCCTCGGTACCGATTTGCTTTATCGTCCTTAACCCATTTCTCAGCTTCGATGGCAGCATGAAACACATCTTCCAATGTTTGGTACACATGCAGCCTCAATTGAGATGACACATCCCGAGCCAAGCCATTTTTGATTCGAATGATGGCTTGCTCGTCATCTTCCTCCATATCAAGGGCCAATCGAATTCTTTCGAACTCATCATGGTATTCTTCAACTGATTTGGTCCCTTGCTTCAACTCGAAGAGCTTTAGAAGTTGCTCATGCTGATATTTGGCATTCACATACTTAGCATCCCTTGCTCTCTTCAACTGCATCCATGTGGTGACCTTGGGATAAGCATTTCTTCGTCTCAACCTTTTGTCAGCCTCCCACCATGTCGATGCATATGCCTCGAACGAAGCAATTGCATGTGCAGCTTTTCTATCTTTGGTCATCTCATTAGTTTCGAAGATTCACTCCAATTTAAGCTTCCAATCAAGATATTGGTCTTGATCACTAGTTCCTCTGAAGGGTGGAATAGTTATCTTGACACTTTTCAAGTTTGAATCATGAGCACCTCAGATCTCTTCGAGATACTCATCATAATAATCATCAGCCTCACGCTCAATATTTTGATTAACATTTGCGCCTCGTCCTCGGCCTCGACCTCGGAAATATCAACGACCTCGTTGAGCCTGCCTTCGTTGAACGAACGGTGGCTCATACTCATGTTATCCTTCGGGAAATTCTCCTTTATTGACCCCTTCATCAACGACCACAACTTGTCTTTGGGCCATTGGAAGTGGTACTCTTTCACCTCGGGGAATGCCCAAGTGTTGATAACAAGCTTGGGGATTGCCCAAGTTTTGTTGTTGTACTTGAGGATTGCCCAAGTGTTGTGTAGCTTGGGGATTGCCCATAGCTTCAGTTCGAACATCCTCGCTCTTCAAATGATGTTGTCGAACAAGCTCAGCAAACAGCTCAGGTTTCATCAGAGTGGAGTTGCTAGTTCCAGCACCGGACCCAGCTAAGGCCATGGACACACTACCTTGCTCGAGGTGAGCTACTCAAGCACTCACTCCTCTTACTTCGGCACTGATGCCTTGTATCTCAGCCATGAGATCGGCTAACGACACCTCGGGCGCCTCAATGCCCTTTCCTTCGCCTCCATTCCCAGCCATGGTACCTGCACAAATCAAAGACCAAATAAAATATTAAGGTTAGAAATCACCTCACACACTCCCTCACCTTTGTTGGGTGGCACTCGGGTCCACTCAATTTATGGGTTTGGTTTTGGTCACTCAAGAACTTGTAGCCAATGGCTTCCTCGGTTGATCAACTTCTCTCAGTTCCTTTGAATTTGACAAGTTACACTTTCTCTTTCGGGAAAAGTGAATTGATATGACTCGATGGAACGGATGCTATTTACTCTTCACTCGGGAAGTCAAAGAATTTTCTACGAAATTTGAACTCCGGTCACCCTTCGCACGAGTTCCTAAAAGCATAAGTTCGATAGTACGACCTCGAGTAGAAGTGATTACTCTAGAGATCCACTGTCGTGAATTTTCGAACACAAGAGAAGTGAAAACTTAGGAGAATCTACCCTTCGACTCCTCTTCGGAATCACGTCGAACACGCCAACTCTTTTTCGTACAAAAGTGGTTCCTCCTTGGTACGGATAGGGTTTTACATTATCCAATTTTCTTTTCTAGCCGACAAATTTTTCACCTGAGGTTTTGATCTTTACACTTTACCCCTTTCTTCTTCAATGGAATAGTGAAACTTTTACTCCGGCGTACGGACAATTTCAAACTCGTTCACTGATCACGAATTTTAACAGACTTTGGGTTGCATTTTCAACTCCGGTAACATTAAAATCGGAGGAAATAATTTCCAGAAGTTTGAGCTGAGAATACTTCACTTCGTCTGTACACTGTTACAAGGTAACAAGTTTCCGGCGTACAGACACTGCCTCAAGTCACAGTTCTTTGATTTAAGAGCAAAACACAACCCAAAACTTTCAAGAATCATCAGTTTTCGTCAATAACCACCAAAACACGACTGGGGTTTGTAACAGCAACTACCACGTCAGACAGTCCAAAACACGTCGAGAAACCCTAGTCGTCGATGGTGTACGACAGGTACTCAAAACAATTCTGGACAGTGGTGAACACAAATCAATGATTGTTTGATTCAGACAATCAACAATCAAACCAAAATTTTTGAATTCTTCTTTTCTACTTTATTTTTTGTAATAACAACAATCAACAACAAGGAAGAAACAGAAACTGAAAGACACATGTTAAACCCTCCCAAAAATGCACACAAGTATGCATCGGGATTGGATTTCAACCAAATGGGACTCCAAAAGGCTTCTTTGGAATCGCCATCTAATTTAAGAATTATTAAGAACCTAAGTTAACTAAAGAGTGCAATTTTACTATTTATTTAAAAGAAATTAAATTCAGAAATTCTAGGTAAGTGGTTCTAATAAATTCAAAAGAAGTTTCGTAAGGGGAGCACTTTCGAAAATCCGCTAAAATGCAGTTAATCCGGCGATTTTCACGAATTTTACTTAAAGATAATTAATTTAGATTAAATTTTGAATAAAGATAAATAAATAATGAATAATATGATATAAATAAGATAAGGTTTGACTATGCTAATGCTTAGATATATAAATATCAAATTTGAGATTAAATAAATAATTAAATAATGATTGTTTGATTAGTTAATTAATTAAACAGAGGCTAAATAAAATTAAATAACTAACTTAATTAAATTAAATAAATGATTAGGTGAATAATAATAGTTGATTGATTAATTAATTAGATAAGTAAATAGATAGATAGATGGATAACTTAATTAAATAAATAAATATTTACATGAATTCAATTAAATAAGTAATTGATTAAATAAAGAAATAAATAAGTAAATAAATTATTATAATTGATTAAAAAAATAAATGATTAATTAAAATTAAATAAATAAATTTATTTATTTATTTATAAACAAATACCGCTTAAATAATTTAATTAATGAGTAAATAAATAAAAGAATAAATAAATAAATAGGTAAATAATAAATGTATAAATAATTAACATAAATATAAATAATGAATAAATGAATACAATTTTAATTTTAATTCCTTTTGCACTCGATAGTTAATCGAAGATTTCTATTATTTTAAACTAATTGGCGAGTCCCAAAGAAACGGGATAAGCAATTTATAATCAAATCCTAAACATGCAATAAGATAATAATTCAATAAAGCGGCTATCCTACCAAACTTCTAGTCATGCAAAGTCCTAACCCGATTTACGGGGATCCTAAAACATGCTTTCTAAAGGGGACGGGAGAGAAGGAGTTTAGAAGGTAGAACCCGGATAGCAAATTCAACACAAACCCTGTGTTTCACAATGTTTTCATTTTTTCTTCTTCTTTCTTTTTTACATTTTCGGGGATATCAAGTCCCAAAAATGCGGAGCGGATCAAATAACTTCCAAATGCATGCCATCCCAATTGTGAGTTTTTACAAACTCGTTCCCAAGAGTTCATGTAAAGAAAAATAGAAGAGATGAGGAGTTAATGCATGTAAAAGAAAAGAGACATGAAATCGAAATAAATGCTATCCATTAATGTTGCAAGATCAGAAGGCATAGTCATAACAAAATCTCATAGCAGACCACATTCTTTAACCGTCCAATTATAAACTGCAATGCACGTTCCAAGTAAAGTGATCTTTGTACTTCACAGAGAATAAGCATTTTCTTTGTTCATGGTTCTTAATTAAGCACAAAGAACAGTTTTTCCAAGTGAAAGACTAAGCTAGCGTATATGAACAGAATTTCAGTAACAGAAAGTGCATCATGGTATCCAATAAGCTTAATGAGATTCTTTTCAACTAAGTTAATTTCAAGTGCTTAAGGGCATAGCAAAAGTCTTAGGATCAGTCATTTTACTCGACGAAAACTAACATTCTTAACCTGAAGGCTAGACATAAAATGATATGAACAACATTCAAACTACATTAGCGGCGGATAAACGCAGAACTTCTTTCAAGCTTAAAAAAACTGGTTGACATCATGGAGAATTAGGCATACAACAGACCCAAATTTAACATGAAAATAAACTTATCATTTATCTCTAGGAGCCAAACAAAATGAATCTGGCACTTTTCCAATTTACAAACAGAGCCTAAAAAATACTCCAACAGTGCAACTAATAACATCATCAAGAGCTGAATTAGGAACACCTTTATTTAACATCCTGCAATACTTCACTTTAACACCAGACTACCCCTCTTAACTTGCCAGCCAAACCAGGCCCCAAGAAACATTCTGAAACAACCTATACAATGATGCCGGGCAAACCACGAGACCCTTCACTCGGAGCCAAGCTAGGGAGATCCAAGGAGTACATCTACACTGGGTGAGGAAGGACCTAGAAGAAGGAAGCATTTGGAAGCCATTCCGGGTGCTCAAAGCGCAAGGGGAGCAGCCCAGCGAACCAGGCGCCCCGCCTGCACCTTAGGCGCCTCCGCCCAGAGAACAAAGGGGCCAGGCGGACCGCCCCACCCTTAGGCGCACCGCCCAGCCAACCCCACTGCCCAAAATGGAGCAAAATGTGGGCGCTCCGCCCAAATCGCTGAAGCACGTGATTCTTAGTTCTGTTATAACTATTTTGACCCTACGTGGTCCTTTATTACTAAGCCTAAGTGTGAGCATATTAGACCTTTCAGAAGGTATCTAAAAACACCTATAAATAGCTAGTTGTCTTATTATTTTCATTAGCTTACCTTTGATGAAAAACAAACACTTGTGTTGAAGAGTTGAACTCTTATTGAATGAAAAACCTTGAATTGGGACTTGTTCTTCCTCTAGCGGATCTAGATGAATTCCAATCCCTCCCGACCATTCTACTTGCGTGCTCACGTTAGCTCGAGGGTAGTTGCCTAGCGTAGGTGTTCTTGACCTCCTCTCGGGGTGTAACGGAACAAGTTCTCCATTGCTACTTGAGATTTGTGATCGAGATACGTCTCGTTCCTATCTTTTACTTTCCGCGTTTGATTTCCTACATCATTTGGTATCAGAGCAAGGTTCGGGTATCGTTCCTACGAACCCCGACCCTTGATTCTTCGTGCCTAGTATCTTCTTTTAGTTTTCTTGTTGTTGAAGTTATTGGGAAAAAGAAAATTAAAAAAAATTGAAAAAGTCAGAAATTCAAAAATTGGCATAACTTTTTGGTGTTTGTGATTCTTGAAGTGGGTGTTATAGATTATCGATCCTTGTTGAAAACTTGACGATTGGGTACCAAATTTGTTGGGATTGGATTGAATTGAAAATTGAAAACCCCAATTGTTGTTAAACCCTACCAAACCCTTGTTCTTGAGAAAATTGATTGATTTTGGGTTGTGTGTTAATGGGGTTTTGGAATTGATTATTGGGGATTGATCTCTACTGAAAACCGAACAATTTGCAACAAGAATCGTGTGATTCGGAGTTCGGTAACATAGTTTTTGAAGAATCGAAATCCACTTTTGAACCTTGAAACCCATGTTGAAACCCCAAACTTGAAAACTTTGAATCTTGCTTGAGCCTTATTTGTTAGTTGTTTGGGTGTGAAATTGATTGGGGATTGTAGGTTGTATCAAGGAGCAACTTTGGGTACCTAGGATTTGGCCAAAACACCTTTGAATCGACCTAGAAATTGGATTGAAAACGAAGAACACGGAGTGGAAAAACCCAGGTGTTCTTCATCCAGGCGCTCCGCCTAAAGTCTAGGCGCCCCGCCTGACTTGTGCTTGTCCCAGGCGCTCCGCCTAAATCCCAGGCGCCCTGCCTGCCCAACCCCACTGACCAAATTTTCAGGCGCTCCGCCCCACTGCTTGGGCGCTCCGCCTAACATCCTGAAGGGTTGTTTTTGGGTAGTTTCTTCTAGGTTTGCTTGTTCTTTGTTGCCTAATCTCTTATTAGTGCCTATCTAAGTAATCTTTCTACTTGATTAGCACTAATCTTTCATTGCTTTTAGGTTGATTCGTGCATTAGTTGGAGAGTAGAATTCCAAGAAGAATCCTAGACTCTTTTTGATTCAAGTCCTCACTTCAAAGTGCCTAGCTTTCATTGAGTCCTATTAACTCCACTCACCCCGGAGTGTGCTTGACTCATGAATAGTTTGGCTGAGTTGAGGAATTGCTACTCATCTACGTGAAGCTTTGGAACCACAAGTCGAGTGAAATACCCACCGTCACTATACGAGAGAGCTGAGTGATCTCAAGTGAGGGAGTGTGTGAGGTTGTTTTCTAACGTTTGTTACTTGTGTAGGTACAATGTCTTCCGAAGGAGATGACTTTGCAAAGAGTGCCCTTGCTACTATCCTCGCCAAATTGGATAATATGCACTTGAGGATTGAAAGCCTCGAGCGGGTGAACTCTAGTGCTCTAGTTGAGCAAGGGACTTCTAATGTCCCATCGGAGAAAGGGACCCCGAGCGTCCAAGTCAAGAAAGGGACCCCGAGTGTCCCGGTTGAAGTCTCAAGTACTCCTAACTTCACTCCGGAGCAAGTTAGCCATGTCATTGAATTGCTCAATCAACAACGGGCAAGGGAGGAGCGAGAGAGACTTGATCAAGTGTTGGGCAATACCCAACGAATGGGCATTCCCCGTATCTTGGATAACCCCCCAAGAAACATTCCACTACCAAAGCCCATCCGAAATGTGCAACCTCTTGAGCAAGCCGATGAAGCTCAAGAAGGGGAGGAAGCCGATTATGGTGATAATATGTATGGGTTTGATGATCACTTTCAACCAAGGCGAGGTATGAATTGGGGTCGAAATGTGGATAGAGGTAGGGGCCGAGGTCGAGGGCCACCTATGGGTTATGTTGGAGGGAATGCAAGGATGGAGTATGGTGTGAATGAAGATCACTATGGGGGCCAACCGGAGCCTTTCCGTGGGGGTCGTGACAACACCAACATCAATAGTGTGAAGCTTAATCTCCCAACCTTTAAAGGGAATTGTGATCCGGCGGCTTACATTGAATGGGTGCTACACATGGAAAGATTGTTTGACACAAATGAGATGACCGATGAGAAGAAAGGTACCTATGCTATTTCATCCTTTGAATCCTATGCATCTACTTGGTGGGAATCCGTCAAGAGATCAAGGAGGAGAGCGGGAGTTCCCGTGATTGTGGGTTGGAATGACTTGAAGGGTATCATGAGTATCAAGTAAATCACTCCTAGATATCGGCAAGAGCAACACAAGAAACTTTATGAGTTGAAGCAAGGTGTCAAAATGGTGCATGAATATTTTGATGAGTTTGAAAGAACTCGAATGGCCTTAGATATGGACACCGAAGATGAAGAGCAAGCCGTGATCTGTTTCATGAATGGTTTGAGCTATGGCATAGTTTCACAATTGAGATTGCATGCTTATCTTTCACTTCAAGAAGTCCTTGATGCCGCTATCCAAGCCGAGCAATGGCTTGCGAAAGAGAAGTCCAACCGTTACAAGAGCAACACTTCTACTTCCATGAACAAGTGCTAGCAAAGATGTGAAGAAGCCGTTTGAGAAGTACACATCCAATGTGGGAGGTAATTCTAAAACCCAATTGAATACTCCTACTTCTTCTTCCATTCAATGTCACAAATGCAAGGGGTATGGACACTTTGCTAAGGAGTGTCCTACGAAGAGGACCATGGTTCTTGTTGGTGAAAATGCATATGAACAAGAGAGTGAATCGGAGGATGATGAGGGTGTAGAGGGAGATGAGGGAGTAGAGGAGGATGATCAAGATGACACGGTGGAGGATGAGGAACCTCATACTTTTCTAGTAGTGAGGAGGAGCCTAGGAGCTATGATTGTGGAGGATGGTGAAACCTTGCAAAGGGAAAACCTATTCCATGCTAGGTGTCGTGTTAAGGGTGTTGTATGCTCTATGATCATTGACTCCGGGAGTTGTGCTAATGTTGTGAGTCAATCTCTTATAACCCAATTGAAGTTGCCTACCGTGAAGCATCCCAAGCCATATCGATTGCAATGGCTTAGTGAATGTGGGGAGCTAAAGGTAGTGAAGCAAGCAATGATCAAGTTCAAAATGGGTAGTTATGTTGATGAACAATTGTTCGACGTTGTGCCCATGCAAGCTTGCCACCTTCTCTTTGGGAGGCCTTGGCAATTTGATCGACAAGCTGTCCATGATGGGCGTGTCAACACTTACACGCTCCAACATGAAGGAAGGAAATTTGTGTTGAAGCCCCTAACTCCCAAACAAGTGAGCGATGACTACAATAGGATGAGGGAGTTGAGGGAGGTGGCAAAGGCCAAGTCAATCATTGAGACTAGCCCTTTGTCCAAAAGCATGGTGGCAATCCCACCTTCTTCTTCTACCGGTGGCATTTGTGCCATGATGCAACCGGGCGAGATCTTAAAGGGAAATGATGGCACCAAGTTTCTCCTATGCCTAGTGCACAAATGTATGATCCTAAACTCTAATTATGATTTTTCTTCTAACCCTTTGCCTAGTGTGTTTGAGAATGTCTTGAACGATTTTGAGGACATGTTCCCAGATGAGATGCCGGATGGATTGCCTCCTTTGAGGGGTATTGAACATCAAATAGACTTTGTCCCGGGATCTCAAATCCCAAACAAGCCGGCTTATAGGAGCAATCCGGAGGATACAAGAGAATTACAAAAGCAAGTTGATGAATTGCTCACTAAAGGCTTGGTGAGGGAGAGCTTGAGTCCTTGTGTCGTGCCCGTGATCCTTGTTCCCAAAAAGGACGGCACTTGGAGGATGTGTGTTGATTGTCGGGCCGTGAACAAAATAACGGTAAAGTACCGTCATCCCATTCCCCGACTTGATGATATGTTAGATGAATTGAGTGGTTCATGTGTGTTTAGCAAGATTGACCTTAGGTCCGGCTACCATCAAATCCGGATGAAACCCGGGGATGAATGGAAGACCGCATTCAAGACCAAATTTGGTCTCTATGAATGGTTGGTGATGCCCTTTGGGCTCTCCAATGCACCTAGCACTTTCATGAGGCTAATGAACCATGTTCTAAAGCCATTCATCAACAAGTTTGTGGTCGTCTACTTTTACGATATATTGATCTATAGCAAATCAATAGACGACCATGTTGATCACCTTAGGCAAGTGCTTGAAAAGTTGAGAGCCGAAAAGCTCTATGCTAATTTTAAAAAGTGTGCCTTTGGTGTTGAGAAGGTATTCTTCCTTGGGTTTGTTGTGAGTGCCCAAGGAGTGGAGGTGGATGAGTCTAAGGTAGAGGCCATACGTGATTGGCCTACTCCTACTACCGTGACTAGTGAGGAGTTTTCATGGTCTTGCTAGCTTTTATCGGCGATTTGTGAAAGACTTTAGCTCCATTGCCGCTCCACTCACCGAATTGGTGAAGAAGGACCAACCTTTTGTTTGGGGAGAGCCTCAAGAGAAGGCCTTCCATGAGTTGAAAAGTAGGTTGAGTACCGCCCCTCTATTGCAATTGCCCGACTTCGGAAAGGCATTTGAGGTTGAATGTGATGCCTCGGGGGTGGGAATTGGTGGTGTTTTAATGCAAGATAGCAAACCCATCGCCTACTTTAGTGAAAAATTGAAAGGGGCCTCCTTGAATTATTCTACATATTACAAGGAGTTGTATGCCCTTGTGAGAGCCCTTGCCCATTGGCAACACTACCTTTGGCCTCGTGAGTTTGTGATCAAGAGTGACCATGAGTCACTCAAGCATTTGAGAGGCCAAGAGAAGCTCAATAAGAGACATGCCAAGTGAGTTGAATTCATTGAGTCCTTTCCCTATGTGATCCAATACAAGAAAGGGAAGGACAATGTTGTGGCGGATGCGCTTTCTAGAAAGTTCGCTGTAGCCACCACTCTCACCTCTAAGCTTATGGGTTTTGAAAGCATTAAATTGATGTATGCTCATGACCCGAAGCTCAAGAGCATCCATGAAGCTCTAGAAAAGGGGGAGAGAGTTGAGAAATACCAATAGGTTAATGAATATATCTTTAAGAATGGTAAAGTGTGCATACCCGAGTCCTCATGGAGGGAATTGCTTGTGCAAGAGGCACATTGTGGAGGACTCATGGGTCACTTTGGTAGGGACAAAACCTTGGCCATCCTTTGGGAACAATTCCATTGGCCAAAAATGGGGAACCATGTTGAGCGACTTTGCAACTCTTGTCTTGAATGCAAGGTTGCTAAGTCTAAGTCGAACCCCCATGGTTTGTATACCCCACTCCCCGTACCTACTAGTCCATGGTTGGATATCTCGATGGATTTTGTGATGGGATTACCAAGGACTAGGGGGGGCCATGATAGCATTTATGTTGTTGTGGATAGGTTCTCCAAAATGGCTCATTTCATTCCAACGCTAATAAAGTTATGTTATCCTATGAGCTTGTCTGTGTTATAAAAGGGTTTCTGGTAAATTGTCAGGGTTTCCTTCTTATTGGGAGGTCAAATTGGCATGGATGTTGTTCCATAAAACTCATTTAATATCAGTTTCTTCAACTGAGATGTTGCATAGTGCATTCGTAAAAATAATATGGCTTGCATCAAATCTTCTAGAGTGCGTAGTGACAAGGTACTTCAAAAGTTTCCCCTATTGCATCAAGCGTGAGCTAATTCTTAATTTTAGCGACCTGTTCTATATCGAAAGGTATATCGAAAAGGTGATTCTCGGCTGAATCATGTTAGTCCATCCAGAGTTTCGTATATCTTTGCTTCGAAAATGTAGAATTCTCCTCTCGTGATCGAGGAAGGATCGGCTTAGTCCGAATAAGTTGGGCAATGATGTTATCATATTATCCAAATATGTTTTATCCAAGAGTTTGATGTGCGTGTTATAACTCTGATTCTGTAATTATGAGATAACGCCCGTGGAGTAGTTTATGAAGGTCGTGCAAGTCCTTTTGCTATCTGTGCGAATTTTTTTTAGACTTAGGCTCGTTCGAGGACGAACGAGAGTTTAAGTGGAGGAGAATGAAACGACCTCGGTTAGTCGTTTCGGAAGTTAGGACTCCGATTGGCGTGCCGCTAATTTTAAAATGTTCGTAATGTCCATTAGGACCTGTCTGTAAAATTTGAGCTAAATCAGACCTCGTTTGGTAGGCATCGGAAGAAGGTTTCAGTTTTTATTGGCGATTAATATTAAAAGGAGATTTTCGAGCTCGGTTCTGCTGAATGAGCTCCGATTCGAAATCCCAGATGGCTCGAGAAATTGAGGTCTGGATAACCCTAAAACGGGCTCTGATACCAACTGACACGACCCGAAATCCGGTTAGGTCGTGCGGGCACCCGACATCTTCCCCTAGACCCGTCAGGCGAATCCTTACCAATTAAATTAGGAAAATAAATATAATAATTCATAAATAAGGACAAGACTTTAAAAAAATTTACAGACATATTGATACCTCTAAGCTGTACAACAGAAATTACAGCTGACTACCCAACATGCTAGGTTTAGGGCTATCCAAACCAGACATCTAAGAGTACAAAAGAAGACAAATACCTCCTGAAGGGAGCAAACTGCAACTGAAATGATAACCAATAAACTGGTGGCCATCCGAAATAAAAGCTGGCTCACCCTGACAGCTGAAGTCGTCTACGCTCCTTCACAACGTGGCGAACTCAATCCTGGAGCGAACCTGCTGAAACGAAATAGATAGACAAGAAACAAACAACAAACAAGGGTGAGTCAAAAGGACTCAATAAGTGGGGCAGACTAGCCACCTCAAAGAATAGGATAGCTAGCCAGGGAGAAGAAACAGATAAACCAAATTTCTTTTATTTAAATTATAGAAAGGTAGAGCCAGATAACAACCGAAAACACGTAAGAAACTTATAAACTCAACCAAGGATGCGTGCCAGAAACATAACAACAAATAAGAAATGCACATATAAGCAGGACAATAGTTATGTACCACAAGTTTACACAATGGTATGAAATAAAATGAAATAAAATGAAGTGAGATGAAATGAGATGAAATATGATGCGAAGGGTCACATGTGCCCGTAATCCCATCCCGAAGCGGAATACTCCTGCATTCGAGGGGAATCCAATCTGATAACCAACTGGAGCGGAATACTCCTGCTCCTGGGGCGGAATACTCCTGCACCCGATATAATATAAACCAGAGGCGGAATACTCCTGCACTCTCCTGGGGCGGAATACTCCTGCACCCGATATAATGTAAAGCTGAGGCGGAATACTCCTGCACTCAATATCTGACATAAGAGCGGAATACTCCTGCTCTTGGGGCGGAATCCTCCTACCCTCAATGTGATACAATGGAGCGGAATACTCCTGCTCCTGGGGCGGAATACTCCTGCCCTCAATATGATACAATGGAGCGGAATCCTCCTGCTCCTGGGGCGGAATACTCCTTCCCTCAATATGATATGCAATGTAATGCATATGAATGCAATGTGATGCAATAACCCTTCACCGGCGCGGGACTCTCATCGACAACCGGGAAGTAGATGCCAACTCGCAGCCAGGGTACAATGCTCAAATCCTCAATACAATACCAACAATAGGACATAACATATAATATATAATATAAATCCAAAGCTAAGGCGTAATGAGTACGCCTATCGGCAGCTACACACGTAAGAAATACGTGGTAGAAAATCCACGAGGCCAGGTGCCTCCAAAGAAATGGATATAAACACTTACCTCTCTCAAAAGTATGCATTGCGACCAACAACCGCGTTATTTTTTTGAATTCATTGCCAAACGATCCCACTGTGATCAATAAGCAGAAAAACATATCACATTAGGCTAAAGGCTTCATTCCTCACATCTTAGGGCAATCCAGGTAGGAACCTGATACCCTATTCGCATACGCAATACGCAGGCCAGGCCTATGTACGGGGTTTAAGGTCACATAACCAAACCCCAAATAATTTACATTTATATGTTGCCCATAACTTACTGAGTACAAATATATAATCAATTTTGTTATCGGGGTCCATTTGACCCTTTAACTATTAATTGAACTTATATGTTGCTACCTTGTTTATTGATAATGTCTTGAAATTGCATGGTGTGCCTCAAACCATAGTGAGTGATAGGGACACTAAGTTCCTAAGTCATTTTTGGAGGAGTTTATGGGGTGCCCTTGGCACCAAACTCTTGTTTTCTACATCCCACCACCCCCAAACCGATGGGCAAACCGAAGTGGTGAACCGAACCTTGGGTGCTCTTCTTAGAGCCATGACCCGAGGTAAGGGTGGGACTTGGATAGATAAGCTACCTCTTATGGAGTTTGCCTACAATCGAACCGTGCATCGGATGATTGGTATGACTCCATTCGAGTGTGTGTACGGTTTTAACCCCTTGATTCCCCTTGATCTAACCCCTTTGCCAAGGGAAATGGTTGTTAATTTTGAAGGTAAAGCTAGAGCCAAGGCCCTGATGGAGCTACATGCTAAGGCGAAGAAGAACTTGGAGGAAGCTTATGCAAAGGTAGCCTCCAAGAAAAACAAGGGATGCAAGAAGGTGGAACTCAAGAAGGGTGACTATGTGTGGGTGCACTTCCGGAAAGAAAGGTTTCCAAACCTTAGGAAAGGGAAGTTGGCACCCCGTGGAGATGGCCCATTCCAAGTGCTCTCAAAGATAAACAACAACGCCTATGTGGTCGACTTACCAAGTGAGTATCAAGTGTCTAATACTTTCAATGTTTGTGACTTGGTTCCTATGGATGTAGGTGATGAAGAGGTCGTGGATGATAATACTTCAATTTCGAGGACGAAATCTTCTCAAGAAGGGGAGGATGATGCTGGGCAAACCACGAGACCCTTCACTCGTAGCCAAGCTAGGGAGATCCAAGGAGTACATCTACACTGGGTGAGGAAGGACCTAGAAGAAGGAAGCGTTTGGAAGCCATTCCGGGTGCTCAAAGCGCAAGGGGAGCAGCCCAGCGAACCAGGCGCCCCGCCTGCACCTTAGGCACCTCCGCCCAGAGAACAAAGGGGCCAGGCGGACCGCCCCACCCTCAGGCGCACCGCCCAGCCAACCCCACTGCCCAAAATGGAGCAAAATGTGGGCGCTCCGCCCAAATCGCTGAAGCACGTGATTCTTAGTTATGTTACGACTATTTTGACCCTACGTGGTCCTTTATTACTAAACCTAAGTGTGGGCATATTAGACCTTTCATAAGGTGTCTAAAAACACCTATAAATAGCTAGTTGTCTTATTATTTTCATTAGCTTACCTTTGATGAAAAACAAACACTTGTGTTGAAGAGTTGAACTCTTATTGAATGAAAAACCTTGAATTGGGACTTGTTCTTCCTCTAGCGGATCAAGATGAATTCTAATCCCCCCCGACCATTCTACTTGCGTGCTCACGTTAGCTCGAGGGTAGTTGCCTAGCGTAGGTGTTCTTGACCTCCTCTCGGGGTGTAACGGAACAAGTCCTCCGTTGCTACTTGAGATTTGTGATCGAGATACGTCTCGTTCCTATCTTTTACTTTCCGCGTTTGATTTCCTACATCATACAAACTACTAACCTGCAGTACAATAACTAATAGCCTGCAGGGGCTTACTACCAGAACAACATCAGCAGCCAAACAACATCAGAGAAGCAGCCTAACTTGCTTCTTTTACTCCTAAACAACCAGAAAACAGCCTACCAGATCTACTTTCAGACCTGCAGCTCCTAAAACAAACCTCACACCACCTGCATAAACTCTTCAAACTCATTCAAATAAACAGGAACAAGACTTACCCCTCATGAACCATCACAGCACTCCCTGAACTCAAGACCTGCAATCCATCAAACAATCAACCTGCCTCCTCTAACACTTACAGCCCCTCACAGAAACTGGAACTAACTCACAGACCCTCCAAACTCTATAGAATAGGCCCCCTGACTAGTACTACTATCTGCAGCACATCAGACATCATGCAAATCACTTGCAAACCACCCTATACTTCACTGAACAACTCTGCTTCAAATACCTTCAAACAGAAAGCCAAGCTCCTAACTATCCCTATCCCTATATCTTCTAGCGGGAACCAAAAGGACGAACCCCTACCAACCTCCCTGATCCAACACTCCAGTAACTCATTTTATTTTACTCAAACAGGATTTAAAACATAACGAATACCGGATAATCAAACACTTGCTCACATGCTAAACTACCAGAGAATCCCTTTTCATTTCAAGACATAAGCAATTTCAGACATGAAGAAATCAATAGCAAGACAATGTACTAATGATCCAAGCTTAAGGCACATTCTACATCTCAACTATGTGGCTGAAAATAGGACAACTTTTAACTAAAAAAAAAAAATAGAACTTCTTTATCCTTAAAATTGTTTCTTTTAGAAAGTCCACACTGGACAGATCATCGCTCTATGCAAACCTAAGTTAACAGAGATCAACTTCATACAATAGACTCGACTAGTATCATACTGGGATTAATTCAAACAAGCAGCAAACAAGTATACATATAAGCTATTATTCATAAAAAATGTAAGGTTTCAGATTTTACCTACATCACATGCACGAATCCTATGTCGCTGAAACATAATAACAAAAGAATCAAATAAAGGCGGGGGTTAATTACCTTTTTTAGAGCAGTGAACTAAGGCAAAGATTCAAAAATAGCGACTCGAACTAAAGCAACGACTTGAGTGTTGAAGCGACAATAGCAATTAAACCCGAATGATAGTGGCTATCTCTTTTAACTGAGAAAACTGTTTTTTCTGTGTATGCTTTTGCCGCTGCTTAAATAATTCTAAACAATGCTGCTGTTTTTTATGATATCCAAACCTCTAACCCTAAAACTGAACTTAAGCATATATTTATAGGGAAACTTCTCTAGGGTTTTTCGACCTAGAATCAAAAGACTAAAAAATCCCTTTACATACCTTTTACAACGTTCGGATTTTGACCCTTTTTACAAACCATTGAAAAGAAAAATCAGAAAACCAAAAAAGGATTCGAATCAAATCGAATATTCCTTTTTCGATTCTGATTTTGAATTCAAAAGCCTATTCGCCTTCAATACGAGCACTTGATGATGAAAAGGAGTAGAAACATACGGTTTGGATTGGGTTATATCACAGTGGGGTCGCGGTTTTGGGGGAAACGAAAAGGGGGTCGGGTTGAATGGGATTTTTGCTATGTTTGGGAGTGACAAGGGAAGTGGGGACCAAGCTTGGGTGTGGCTGGAAATGTAAATGGAGAGGGTGACGGAGAGGAGATTAGGGTTAGACTGATGGGGAAAGGTATTGGGATGAGTTGTGAAGGTGTGTGTATGCATATGTATATATGTTTGCACGAATAGGCCTAATTTGAACGTGGGAAGGAATTTAGCCCCTATTAAGATTAAACATTAAAACGAGGAATTACATGATTGGCCTAAATTAAGTCTATGCTTTGCACATTTAGCCTTTATTTTTTAAATTTAATCCATTTCCACTTTAAAATTTAAAAATTGACTTTAATTTGTAGCAATTAAAACTTTAATAAGACTTCCGGGACAAAATTGGGTGTCAACAACACAAGCACCTCTTTACCCGAAAAGGATGAAAGAGCTTTCAGGGTAAAGAAAGTTGACGGGAAACTAATTTTGTCACGATTAGGCCAAGGGCTTCGATTCCAAGGACCATATTGCGAGGCTTATGGACATGGCCGAACTCCGGTTTCCGAGTTGCCTGCATATCTCGGGCTGAAAGAGAATTAGGCCATATGTAGTTCGACGACGCTTAGACACGAAGACTCGCACGAGTGACAGAAAAGGATGCACGAATAGGAAAGAGTTCAAACTGACCCCTAATCTGGAATGAAAGATTAGGTAAGACTTTGCTTGTTCGAGTGCGATTCTTCAGATCTTCGTTGACGAGTCTAGCTCATATCAACGATTGCCCCAGTTCATTGCTAAGAAAAAGTTACACGTTATCTCCAAATGCTGCTGCGGTATTGCAAAAATTCTGTAAAAACTTAACAAACGGTAAGCGAGCAACTGCTAATAAACTATAATAATTGGAATAAGAAATAAAATAAAGGGATAATATAAAATTGTAAATGTTGGTTGTGATGCTCAATAAGTTCTTCTCTCGATCAACTGACGAGGTGCTCCACCTGGGGAACCTCTAGGCTGATCATTATTCATAATAAGTAAAGTGAGAACGAATTTTTAAAATGCAAGGCTTTCATAAGATAAGTTGACTAACAAGACATGATGTCTCAAGTCGAATCATGTACTTCAAATATAATATGCCAATATTGCAAGACAACCGATATCGCGAAACACTTCGAAAGTGGTGCTTCAGCCGACTTGTCTTAACCATCAATAAATGCCAATATTGCAAGACAACCGATATCGCGAAACACTCCGAAAGTGGTGCTTCAGCCGACTTGTCTTATACTATCAATAAATGCCAATATTGCAAGACAACCGACATCGCGAAAAACTCCGAAAGCGGTGCTTCAGCCAGCTTATCATAGACTATCAATCTACTTTAAATATAACATGCCAACATTGCAAGACAACCGACATTGTGAAACACTCCAAAAGCAGTGCTTCAGCCGACTTGTCTTAAACGATCAATAAATGTCAATATTGCAAGACAACTGACATCGTGAAACACTCCGAATGCAGTGCTTCAGCCGACTTGTCTCAACCATCAATAAATGCCAATATTGCAATACAACCAAAATCAAGAAACACTCCGAAAGCGGTGCTTCATCCGACTTGTCTTAAACTATCAATAAATACCAATATTGTAAGACAACCGACATCGCGAAACACTCCAAAAGCGGTGCTTCAGCCGACTTGTCTTAGACTATCAATCTCCTTTAAATATAACATGCCAACATTGCAAGACAACCGACATTGCGAAACACTCTGAAAGCAGTGCTTCAGCCGACTTGTCTTAAACTATCAATAAATGCCAATAAATTAAGACAACCGACGTCTCAAAACACTCCAAAAGCGGTGCTTCAGCCGACTTGTCTTAAACTATAAATAAATGCCAATATTGCAAGACAACCGACATCGCGAAACACTCCGAAAGGTGCTTCATCCGACTTGTCTTAAACTATCAATAAATGCCAATATTGCAAGACAACCGACATCGCGAAATACTCCGAAAGTGGTGCTTCAACCGACTTGTCTTAGACTATCAATCTACTTTATATAACATGCCAATACTGCAAGACAACCGACATCGCGAAACACTCCGAAAGTGGTGCTCCAGCCGACTTGTCTTAAACTATCAATCTATTTTAAATATAAAATGCCAATATTGCAAGACAACCGACATCGCGAAACACTCCGAAAGCGGTGCTTCAGCTGACTTGTCTATCAATATCGCGAGGTAAATTCTATCGCAATGTTAAGATGTTGAGAAAAGAAAAGCGCCGCCTTTTCGGCAATAATCAAATATAATGCTTAGATGCCGCAAGAGTAAATTTGAATGATCTGTCAAGAAGAATCGTATGCGTCGTCAATCTAATTGGTGTTGCTTGTCCCATCTGAATTCTCTTTCCCTTTAAACCTTCATGTTCCTGCTCTCAAAGAAAAATTCGTAGTTTTGGGGAGGGGTGTTTAATTTGTGCTGATTCATCTTGAATTTGCTCCTATCACTTCCCCTTCTTCGTGAGACTTGGGCTTTGAAAACCATCCTCGAAAAATTGGTTTATGAACTCAATAGTATAACTCATCTTAAGATAGAGGCAAAAATAAAGTAATTTGGTAAAATAGTAAGCAAGTAATCATTGATATGCAAATGAAAATTTTATAATGCATTTAAAATTTCTGCTCTAACTCAAACTCTTGACATATCTCGAAACAAACTGAACGTCCTTTGTATTTGCAACTCGTGCTAATCTTGAATACTTTTAGAACTTTGCCGCTTCATCCTTTGATAAGCAATAGCGATTTTGCAAAAATCTGCCCCAGTTATAATCTTTATGCCTTCGAACTCTTTTTGCAAAATTTGCCCCAGTTTCTATCTTCCATATCTTCAAATTATCTTGCAAAAATTGCCCCAGTTGCTTGCCTTAAGGGAGACTGAAAATTTTAATATTATAGAGTCGAGCCTGTTAAGAGCGCCTATGTATCCCTCCACGGGAATCAGACTGTGCGTAGTTCTGCTTACGTAAAGATTTTTGAGGAAAAATATGGCAATCTAAGTACGAAGCCGCATCCGAATTGGAAAACCTACACATCTGCCCAGATGCGTAGTTCGGAATTACATCATAAAAGATAAACAAACCTAAAGTGTTACAATATTTTTTGACCGAATCCGAAGGGAATCACCTAATTATCCTGTTTCCATTTCAGGAATCAGGTCAGAAGTAGTTCAAACTTTACATAAAAGGGAAAGTGGGAAATTCTTATATCAATGCAACCAAACTCGATGTGAGTTACTACGTATCCCGCCTTGGGATTCAGGTCACGCGTAGTTCGCATTACATCAAAGATTACATTCAAAACCATGCTAACTTGTGATTGCTTCAGACATAGTATCTTTTGACGGCATCTGCGTTGATTGCTTTTGGCCAAACTTGACCATCCATTTCTGCCAGAATCAGTGCTCCTCCGGATAAAACCCGATGAACCACATATGGACCTTGCCAATTCGGTCCAAATTTTCCCCTTGCTTCTTCTTGATTAGGAAAGATCTTCTTTAGCACCAATTGCCTCGGTTTGAAGTCTCTCACTCTCACTTTCTTGCTAAAAGACTTGATCATACGATTTTGATAAAGTTGCCCATGACAAATCGCATTCATTCTTTTCTCATCAATAAGCATCAACTGTTCACAATCTGATCTTTACCCATTCAGCATTTTCTAACTCAGCTTCTTGAATGATTCTTAAAGAAGGAATTTCTACTTCTGCGGGTAAGACTGCTTCTGTGCCATACACCAAGAGATAGGGAGTTGCCCCAGTTGAAGTTCTAGTAGTGGTGTGGTACCCAAGAAGTGCAAAAAGCAACTTTTCATGCCAATCTCTATAATTATCAATCATCTTGCGAAGAATACGCTTGATGTTCTTATTTGCCGCTTCAACAGCTCCATTCATTTGAGGCTGGTACGCAGTAGAGTTGCGATAAGTAATCTTGAAGCTTTCACAAGTTGCTCTCATTAGATCACTATTCAAGTTTGCACCAGTATCAGTGATGATTGATTCAGGAACTCCGGATCTACAGATGATATTGTTGCGCACAAAATCTGACACCACTTTCCTGGTTACGGACTTGTAAAAAGTTGCTTCCACCCACTTGGTGAAGTAATCAATAGCCACCAAAATAAAGTGATGTCCATTTGAAGCGGCCGGCTCAATAGGACCAATAACATCCATTCCTCAAGCAACAAAAGGTCAGGGAGAACTCATTGCATGAAGTTCAGAAGGAGGTCTTTTGATCATATCTCCGTGAATTTGACATTGATGGCATTTCCGCACAAACTGAACACAATCAGTTTCCATAGTTAGCCAAAAATAACCTATTCTCAAGATCTTCTTTGCTAGGACAAAACCATTCATGTGCGGTCCACAAACTCCCACATGCACTTCCATAAGCAATTTATTTGCTTCAATGGCATCAACGCACCTTAAGAGTACTATGTCTGGGGTCCTCCTATATAGGATTTCACCGCTTAGAAAGAATTGATTTGCTAACCTCCGAATGCTCTTCTTTTGAACACTTGTTGCATTTTCGGGATAACTCCCAACCTTGAGATAATTCTTGATATCAAAATACCAAGTATGGCCATCTCGCTCTTCATCAACTTGAAAACAATAAGCCGGCTTGTCGTGCAATTCAATTTCAATAGGATCGATATAATTCTTGTCGGGATGTTGGATCATAGAAGATAAAGTTTCCAAAGCATCGGCAAACTCATTTTGAGTTCTTGGAACATGCTTGAACTCAATCTTTGCAAACCTTTTGCACAATTCCTGGACACAACGCAAATAAGGAAGAATTTTTGTATTCTTGGTGTTCCACTCGCCTTGTACTTGGTGAATCAGCAAGTCAAAGTCCTCGATTACTAAAAGCTCCTGAATATTCATGCCAACCGCTAATCGAAGACCCAAAATGCATGCTTTATATTCAGCCATATTGTTAGTGCATGGAAATCTGAGCTTGGCCGAAACAGGATAATGCTGACCCGTTTCAGAAATTAAGACAGCTCCAATGCCAACACCCTTGAAATTTGTTGCTCCGTCAAAGAAAAGACGACAACCATCATATTCAGAAGAAATATCTTCACCCAGAAACAAGACCTCTTCATGGGGAAAGTAAGCTCTCAATGGCTCATAATTGTCATCAACAGGATTTTCAGCTAAATGATCCGCCAATGCTTGTGCCTTTACCGCCTTTTGGGTGATATAAACTATGTCAAATTCACTTAACAGAATCTGCCATTTTGCCAATTTCCCCATGGGCATCGGCTTTTGAAATATGTACTTCAAAGGATCCATCCTCGAGATAAGATAAGTTGTATATGATGAAAGATAGTGCCTTAACTTTTGTGCGGTCCAAGTCAAGGCGCAACAAGTTCGCTCCAAGAGAGTATACTTGGCTTCATAAGGGGTGAACTTCTTGCTTAGATAATAAATGGCTTGCTCATTCTTCCCGGCCTTGTCACGTTGCCCCAAGACACATCCAAATGCATTTTCCGAGACGGACAAATATAAGATCAGTGGTCTTTCAGGTTCAGGAGTAACTAACACAAGCAGATTGGATAGATACTCTTTTATCCTATCAAAAGCCTTTTGACAATCTTCCGTCCATACAATAATAGCGTCTTTCTTTAACAGCTTGATTATCGCTGCACAAATAACCGTGGATTGCGTAATGAAGCGGCTTATGTAGTTCAAACGGCCAAGAAAGCTCATCACATCTTTCCGGCTCTTTGGAGGAGGCAAGTCTTGGATAGTCTTGATTTTAGACGGATCCAATTCTATGCCCCTCCGGCTTATAATAAAACCCAACATCATACCGGTGGGAACACCAAATGCACATTTTTACAGGATTAAGCTTCAAGTTATACCGCCGAAGGTGGAAGAAGAACTTCCTCAAATCAGTCAAATGATCTTCTTTCTTCTTTGACTTGATAACAACATCATCTACATAGACTTCAATCTCTTTGTGAATCATATCATGAAAAAGAGTTGTCATTGCTCTCATATATGTTGTCCCAGCATTCTTCAAGCCGAAAGGCATAACTCTATAACAGAATACGCCCCCACGGTGTGATGAAAGCTGTTTTTTCAGCATCATCTTCATCCATTAGAATCTGGTGATAACCGGCAAAACAATCGACAAAAGACTGAAGCTCATGCTTTGCAAAGCTATCAATAAGGATATGAATATTTGGCAATGAAAAATCATCTTTTGGACTTGCTTTCTTGAGATCACGATAATCAACACAAACTCTAACTTTGCCATCCTTCTTGGGCACCGGCACAATATTTCCTAACCACGTGGGGTACTTGAGAGATCGAGTCACCTTAGCGGTCAATTGCTTTTGCACTTCTTCCAAGATCTGTTTACTTATGGAAGTTTTGAAGTTTCTCTTCTTTTGCTTAACAGGCGGAAATGAAGGATCAGTTGGCAACTTGTGAGTGACAAGATCGGTACTCAAACCAGGCATATCATCATAAGACCAGGCAAAGACATCTCGATACTCGTTCGGTAGTTCAGTATAAGCTCTTCTTTCTTTCGAGGTCAAATGAACACTGATTCTGGTTTCTCTAACATCTTCTGAAGTTCCCAAGTTGATTGACTCGGTTTCTTCCAAGTTAGGCTTTGGCTTGTTCTTAAACTGATCCACTTCTCTTGTTATTTCATCGGGAACAAAATCTTCATCAAATTCCCCAATATTCAGTGCATCGGTACCAGTTTATTCAGTTGTTTCATTATATGTCACAAGCAAAGTTTCGGCAGTTTATTTAAATGGAAAGCTGAAACAGAAACAAACATTAATCAAAAGCGTAAAATAAAGTAAATACTTAAAGCATAGCACAATAATGATATGGGAGTGCAGTGCATTTTATTTGTTTCAAAAGTCTAGTTTAGGGAGGCAATACATTAAAGTAAAACATGTAGAATGTAAATAAGTTATTTTGAAAAGACATAAACATAAACCAAAGGCAAAACACAGTTCAGGGCCTCAGTCTGACTGTGATGCCAAAATAAACTAGTGAGTTCATTCACCAAGTCTCTTCCACTGGGACACAGGTCCAATATGCCATCAGATCCTTTGTCTTGGTATTCTGCACAGGTGACTCCTCAGCATAGTCTTCAATAATAACACCGCATTCCCAATCATCACTCAGAAATAAATTACCAACTCATTTAACCAGATCTGGTGTGACCATTTTTGGTGCTTGGACAAATGACTGATATAGGGAAGGAAGAGGTTCTGGCATAACATGGCTGGTTTCCTTTTGGCCTTTTCAATCTCCTTTTTGGTAGGACAGTAACCCAAGCAAAAAGTACCCAGATTCTTGGGCAAGCAAATGGGTTCAGTAATGCCATTCAGATTTGCTCCCACTCCCAAGCCAGGTTTGAAACCGTTCCTTAACATTTCCACAGCAATCATCTTGGCGACTTTGGGTAGGGTACCTCTCTTCGAATCATCATTAGATGCTCGGGTGACATTCATCAGCTCAACAGTGTGAAAAGCAGTCCCATCAAGCTCAGTGGCATTGTCTACCATAGGAATTATGGTGCTAGCATGCAGGGGCTGTTTCCCTCGCCCTTAACCACGACCTCTTCATTATCCCACATGAATTTCACACTTTGATGCAAAGTGGAAGGGACGGCTCTGGCCATGTGGATCCAAGGTCTTCCAAGCAGCATATTATATGTAGACGGGACGTCGAACACCTGAAACTCCACAGAGAAGTTCATAGGACCTATTTGCAAATCAAGATCGACCTCTCCTATGGTGCACCTTTGAGCCCCATCAAAAGCCCTTGCTTTCACATTACTCTGTCTGATTTTGCCAGCGTCGATTCCGAATTCCTTCAAGGTTGCTAACTGACATATATTGAGCCCAGAACCACCATCGATCAACACCCGCCAAACAAACTTGTCCCTACATTTGACAACAATATGCAAGGCTTTGTTGTGTCCAAGGCCCTCGGGTCGAAGCTCTTCTTTGAAGAAAGACACCTTGTGAGATTCTAAGATTTGGCCAACCAAGACAGCCAAGCTCTCACCCGTTGTCTCAGCAGGCACCTCCGCTTCTTTGAGCACCTTCAGCACTGCATTTCTATGTGTTTCATAGCTCATCAGCAGAGCCATGATGGATATCCGGGAAGGAGGATTCTTTAAATGTTCCAGAATAGAGTAGTCTTTTGACTGCATTTTCCTCCAGAAGTCCTCAGCATCAGTGACTTTTCTTACAATGCCCTCCTTTTCCCCAAGGCCTTGACCCAACCTCTCAGGCGTATAGCATCTACTGGACCTGGTCATGCCTTGTGCAGCAGCAATAGCAACAGTTATCCTCCCACTTCCGATAGGATGGGAAGCAAGCATAACAGTAACGGTTGGCTTTGGGATACCAGCTTGCACTAGAATGAGAGCTCTAACCTGCACAGATATTTTGGTCTCGTCGGAAACCCTCACATTGCTAACGGGAATAATGGTTCCTTTCAAATCGAACCCCTCATCCAGAGAAATCACATTGACAGCATTGTTGCCATAGACAGGAAGAGGATTATCTTGTACATTCGGTTTAGTTCCAGTAAGCTAGATAGTGCCTGATTTGATCAAAGCCTCAACTTTATCCTTGAAAGCATAACACTGTTCGATGTCTTGGCCCGCAGCCCTAGAATGATAAGCACAATGCTTGTTACCGTCATACCACCTTAGGATTTGGAGTGTTATCAGGAACAGGCTGCACAACTCCGGCACTTCTCAGTCTTTCAAACAATTGACCATAGGATTCAACTATAGGAGTATAGGTTTTAGGTGCTCTCCTTTCATAGCTTTGGTTAGGTCCTTGCATGTTCGGATGGACAGGAGCACGAGGTTGGTAATTTTGTTGACGAGGAGGGTATTGTTGTTGTGCTGGTGCTCGTGGTGGATAATAACTGGGTTGTTCTTGGTAGACAGGATATGGAGCGGGAGGAATTTGATAGTGACTACGGTAATTTGGGAGTGGCGCACTTAGGTAAGGAGGAGGAATATTTGGGTAAGGAGGGGGTTCATTTGGGTAATGAGGAGGGGAATTTTGGTAAGTAGGGTAGGTAGGTTGATTATCAAAATTCAGCCTTCTAGCTGGGTGGCGGTCAATGTCTGCAACAACAGCTGTAACTTCTTCCTTCTTCTCTTTCCTTCTGGAGTGATTTGGGCTGGCTTGAGCATTTTGGGAACTTAACTTCATTTAAGCAAAGCTCACAACCCGACCGGATTTGATGCCTTCTTCCACCATCTCTCCCATCATAAGAAGTTCGGCATAAGGTGCACCCATCATAGGGTGCATATGCATGTAATAGGAGTCATCTTGAGCACTAATGAAGTACTTCACCATGTCCTTCTCGGTCATCGGGGGGTTGTACCCGTGCTGCCTGTTCATGCCATCTCAAGGCGTATTCCCTAAAAGTTTCTGTCGGTTTCTTCCTCAAATTGGCTAGGGTTATGAGGTCAGGGACCATCGAACCATTGTATTCAATCTGCTTCGTCATCGGCTATATCATCAAACTCATGCCACTTGCATATATCCTGTCTTGCAAACCGTTCAGCAGCAATACCTTCCAAACTATGACTGAAGTAAGCCATCAGAAGTTCCTCTTTGCCTCCCGCAACCCTCATTTTGTTGAGATACTTGGTCAAATGAGCAAATGGGTCACTGTGACCATCATACATATCAAATTTTGGCACTTTAAACCCGGGGGGAGGAGTAATATCAGGGTAGAGATAAAGACTGTGGTAGGAGGCGCCTTGACGTTTCTTAGTCACCTGCAAATCCTTGATAGATTGCTGCATGATTTTCATTGCTTGGATTATCTCCTCTTGCTCACTTGTCTTTCCCTGTTTTTCCACAGTTACGGGCACTTCCTTTTGTGGCGCATAGTCTGTGAAGTCCAAATTCTTATCATTAGGGTCATGCTCACAATACTGCGCCTTGGGATATCCCTGTCTTGGGTCATTGGCATTTTGAGGAGCAACAGCCACAGCAATGGGTGCTTTAGATTGTGGAGGACGGGGAGTGTCTTTGGCAGGTAAATATTGGTAGTGAGGAGTGGGGTCATTAGGATATGAATAATAGGGATGATAACCAGCAGGTTGGGTATTTTGTTGAGCGGGCGGAGTATTTTGACTAACTTGTGTGCGGTTTGGTGGTGGCGTTTGATTAAGTGGGTTGCTTTGGTATGTGGATGCATTATGAATAGGATCGGCATTTGAAGGTGCGTTTTGAGGGGCTTGCCCTTTAATCGTTGCTAGCTCATCACTCAGCATCTGTATCTGCTTAGTCAGACTCAGAATAAGGTCATCTTGAGCAAGAATGACGTTTCCCCTTGAAGATCCGGGAGTTTCGAGAGTCTTGTCATTGAGAGTGGGAGGCTGATCCTCGATAGCAGACATTGTCGAACTCTATTTTGTATATCAATGTGCAGAGAAGTCTTTGGATCAGCTCAATCAGCACAAATCAAACTTCTGTTTGGGGAATAAACAAAACAAAAGAAAAATTCAAAAGGTAACTGTGTTAGTTTGTGTAATGTTTGAAAGATTGCACACAGTCACCTAGCACTTTTGCAATTTTGAATAAGCAATAAATTAGGCATTAAGCAACCGTAAATAGTGAGCATAAAATAAAGTGCGCCCGCGTCCTATCCTGTAAAGGGGCCTTTTGTGCCAGAGGTAAGCATAATCGCCAAATTGCACACATATGTGGATATTATAATTATACAAACTTTTTGCCAATACAACATTCAGGAAGTGAGTAAATACTCATAACTGTTAGGAATAAACCGAATTTCAAAACATAAAATCATGATAATAACAAAATATCAAAGTACTATGGGGAAAAGCTTCAAGCTTTTACATTGGGATAAAGGGGTCATAAAACATAAGAGATAAATTCTGCAACTTCTTTAGGAATCAGCAATAATCATCAGCATTCAGCAACATCATCAGGCAGGTGGCCTTTCACGATACAACCGGTTTGTGGCATGAAGATATCCTGAATATCCTGGGTAATGGCTAACTTGGTCAAACATCAGATCATCCAATGTGGTTATGGGCAGGAGGTGAAGGCGAGAATGCCTTTTAGCTTATTTGTTAACAAAACCAGTAAGCTCCCAAGGGCTCGTTTCTATCTCCCCAATGCCGTAGATGTGCCTTTCCCATGCATAATACTTGGGAGAACATGGTGGGTTTTGATCTTGACGAATCAACTCTCTTTCCAAGCGAGCCCAGTAATTACAGATGCTCATTGCTTCAGGAACTGTGTAATTTGGTGATTTATATTCGATTTCAGACTCCCGAATACCGACAATGAGTGGGATGGACTGTAATAACCCGAATTGCCTCATCACACGGATCGGAGCGTAAGGCTGGATGCTCCTGAACCCGATCAACTTGATATAATACCGGTCAGGACTCCTTAAGCGAACCTCACGATTACCAATCCATGAATAATTCCAGTGAATGTCCGCGCCACTTAAACTCTTTAGATCATCATACCAATCTTGAGCAGTCGGATGACGGTTGAAACCTTTCATTCTTGCATAGTGTGTGGCGATTCGGTTTTCATTTTGAGGATCAAATCATCCAATGGGCCTCAAGGGTGAAGATGCTCAACAACCCATAGTTGCAAAAGAAGATTGCAACCAAAGAAGTGTCCCTTTCTAAAGGCAGAGCACTCAGTCAAAGAGTACAACATATCAGCGAGGATCATGGGCACTAGAGTTGTTTGCCTCCCGTTTATTCCATCGAATACAGATTTCACCACAGTACTAAGACGGATATCAATTGCATCATAACCACACGGGAATACCAAAGTATCGAGTAGTGCTAACACAAAAACCTTAGGTCTAAGTTTCTCCCATTTTTCCTTATTGCAATCAAATTCTTTTTTATGTGCGCTAAAAGAGCTCCCTCTTCCAAAGCGCCGAAACATATATTCTAGAGAGATTGTGCCATGACTCTTTGCTACTAATGATGGAACATATTTAAATTCAAACATCTTGCAAAACTTCTTTGGGCATTTGGCCTTTGGCACAATAATCTCACGATCTCCCATGGTCAAACCTGTAAGATCTCTTCTAAAGTCGGGCACAACTCAAAGTCAGGGAAGCGGAAAAAACCCTCTTCGCCATCCCATAATTCCACTAATGCTTTAATAAGGCCCTTGTCACCCTGGATATCCATTAATGAAACCAGATTTCCAGTTTTCCTTATAATCTGAGCATCGTACTCCCCTTTGATGTTATTCCACCAATCTTTAGAATTTTTGGCGGAGTGGTGATCATTTGGATATCTCGATGCTTATGAAAAAGGTAGGTTGAATCCATATCTGCAAAACAATAAAAGACAAAATGAGGTTTTCCCAAATTTGACATGGCAAAGGGCTTGGAATTCGTTATAATATCCACACGATCACATAATATGCAGTGTCGTTGGGCTTCAATAACCCGTCAACAAAAGGGCGGTTTCTTAATTCCTGGAAACGGTACCAAGGACCGGGTCCAAACTAAGGTGTATATGCGTACATGTCCTGAAATACCTTCTAAGAATGGGCTAACGGTTGAGGCTGACTCGACCTATGCGTGATAAACCTGGCCTCATAAACCAGTAAAACCGGCCATGACAAACCAGGCAAACTATACCCCAACTAACTTTGGTGAGACGAAAGAAATTCAAAGAGTTAAGAAGGAAAATGCCCTTCCTATATAATTGCCCGTCAAGCGGGCCCCCCGTGATGAAATCGAGGAGATGAAAGAGAATTGACAGGCTCCATGAGGGAGGAAATATGAACAGAATGCGGACTATGCACAAATAAAAACATGCTTCAATACATTCATTCACAACAATCAATTCTACGCATACAAACAAACAAAGAGTTAAGTTATGCATACATACAATCGACACATATATAAACAACTCACATTCGTGAAAATCTTTTGGTTAGAACCATTTGCGCATCCCCAGCAGAGTCGCCAAGCTGTTGAACCCTCCCAAAAATGCACACAAGTATGCATCGGGATTTGATTTCAACAAAATGGGACTCCAAGGGGATTCTTTGGAGTCGCCACCTAATTTAAGGATTATTAGGAACCTAAGTTAACTAAAGAGTGCAATTTTATTCTTTATTTTAAAAAAAATTAAATTCAAAGATTCTAGGTAGGTGGTTCTATTAAATTCGAAAGAAAGTCCCTAAGGGGAGCACTTTTGAAAATCTGCTAAAAAGCGGTTAATCCGGCGATTTTCACGAATTTTACTTAAAGATAATTAATTTAGGATAAATTTTGAATAAAGATAAATAGATAATGAATAATATGATATAAATAAGGTAAGGTTTGACTATGCTAATGCTTAGATAAATAAATATCAAATTTGAGATTAAATAAATAATTAAATAATGACTGTTTGATTAGTTAATTAATTAAACAGAGGGTAAATAAAATTAAATAACTAAATTAATTAAATAAATAAAATAAATGATTAGGTGAATAATAATAGTTGATTGATTAATTAATTAGATAAGTAAATAGATAGATAGATGGATAACTTAATTAAATAAATAAATATTTACATGAATTCAATTAAATAAGGAATTGATTAAATAAATAAATAAATAAGTAAATAAATAATTATAATTGATTAAAAAATAAAATATTAATTAAAATTAAATAAATAAATAAATTTATTTATTTATTTATTTATAAACAAATACCGCTTAAATAATTTAATTAATGAGTAAATAAATAAATGAATAAATAAATAAATAAATAAATAAGTAAATAATAAATGGATAAATAATAAACTTAAATATAAATAATGAATAAATGAATACAATTTTAATTTTAATTCTTTTGCACTCGATAGTTAATCGAAGATTCCTATCATTTTAAACTAATTGGCGAGTCCCAAAAAAACGGGATAAGCAATTTATAATCAAATCCTAAACATGCAATAAGATAATAATTCAATAAAGCGGCTATCCTACCAAATTTCTAGTCATGCAAAGTCCTAACCCGATTTACGGAGATCCTAAAACATGCTTTCTAAAGGGGACGGGAGAGAAGGAGTTTAGAAGGTAGATTCCGGATAGCAAATTCAACACAAACCCGGTGTTTCACAAGGTTTTCATTTTTTCTTCTTCTTTCTTTTTTTACATTTTCGGGGATATCAAGTCCCGAAAATACGCAGCGGATCAAATAACTTCCAAATGCATGCCATCCCAATTGTGAGATTTTACCAACTCGTTCCCAAACGTTCATGCAAAGAAAAATAGAAGAGATGAGGAATTAATACATGTAAAAGAAAAGAGACATGAAATCGAAATAAATGCTATCCGTTAATGTTGCAAGATCAGAGGGCATAGTCATAACAAAATCTCATAGCAGACCACATTCTTTAACCGTCCAATTATAAACTGCAATGCACGTTCCAAGTAAAGTGATCTTTGTACTTCACAGAGAATTAGCATTTTCTTTGTTCATGGTTCTTAATTAAGCACAAAGAACACATTCTCCAAGTGAAAGACTGAGCTAGCACATATGAACAGAATTTCAGTAACAGAAAGTGCATCATGGTATCCAATAACCTTAATGAGATTTTTTTCAACTAAGTTAATTTCAAGTGCTTAAGGGCATAGGAAAAGTTTTAGGAGCAGTCATTTTACTCGACGAAAACTAACATTCTTAACCTGAAGGCTAGACATAAAATGATATGAACAACATTCAAACTATATTAGCGGCGGATAAACGCTGAACTTCTTTCAAGCTTAAAAAAAACTGGTTGACATCATGGAGAATTGGGCATACAACAGACCCTAATTTAACATGAAAATAAACTTATCATTTATCTCTAGGAGCCAAACAAAATGAATCTGGCACTTTTCCAATTTATAAAAAGAGCCTAAAAAATACTCCAACACTGCAGCTAATAACATCATCAAGAGCTGAACTAGGAACACCTTTATTTAACAGCCTACAATACTTCACTTTAACACCAGACTACCCCTCTTAACTTGCCAGCCAAACCAGGCCCCAAGAAACATTCTGAAACAACCTATACAAACTACTAACCTGCAGTACAATAACTAATAGCCTGCAGGGGCTTACTACCAGAACAACATCAGCAGCCAAACAACATCAGAGAAGCAGCCTACCTTGCTTCTTTTACTCCTAGACAACCAGAAAACAGCCTACCATATCTACTTTTAGAACTGCAGCTCCTAAAACAAACCTCACACCACCTGCATACACTCTTCAAACTCATTCAAATAAACAGGAACAAGACTTACCCCTCATGAACCATCACTACACTCCTTGAACTCAAGACCTGCAATCCATCAAACAATCAGCCTGCCTCCTCTAACACTTACCGCCCCTCATAGAAACTGGAACTAACTCACAGACCCTCCAAACTCTATAGAACAGGCCCCTTGACTTGTACTACTATCTGCAGCACATCAGACATCATGCAAACCACTTGCAAACCACCCTATACTTTACTGAACAACTCTGCTTCAAATACCCTGCAAACTGAAAGCCAAGCTCCTAACTATCCCTATCCCTATTTCTTCTAGCGGAAACCAAAAGGAAGAACCCCTACCAACCTCCCTGCTCCAATACTCCAGTAACTCATTTTATTTTACTCAAACAGGATTTAAAACATAACGAATATCGGATAATCAAACACCTGCTCACATGCAAAACTACCAGAGAATCCCTTTTCATTTCAAGACATAAGCAATTTCAGACATGAAGAAATAAATAGCAAGACAATGTACTAATGATCCACGCTTAAGGCACATTCTACATCTCAACTATGTGGCTGAAAATAGGACAACTTTTGACCAAAAAAAAAAAAACTTCTTTATCCTTAAAACCGTTTCTTTTAAAAAGTCCACACTAGACAGATCATCGCTTTATACAAACCTAAGTTAACAGAGATCAACTTCATATAATAGACTCAACTAGTATCATACTGGGATTAATTCAAACAAGCAGCAAACAAGTATACGTATAAGCTGTTATTCATAAAAAATGTAATGTTTCAGATTTTACCTACATCACATGTACGAATCCTATGTTGCTGAAACATAATAACAAAAGAATCAAATAAAGGCGGGGGTTTACCTTTTTGCGAGCAGTGAACTGAGGCAAAGATTCAAAAATAGCGACTCGAACTAAAGTGCCAACTTGAGTGTTGAAGCGACAATACCAATTAAACCCGAATGATAGTGGCTATCTCTTTTAACTGAGAAAGCTGTTTTTTCTATGTGTGCTGTTGGTGCTGCTTAAAAAATTCTAAAGAATGCTGCCGTTTTTTATGATATCCAAACCTCTAACCCTAAAACTGAACTTAAGCATATATTTATAGGGAAACTTCTCAATGGTTTTTCGACTTAGAATGAAAAGACTAAAAAAGCCCTTTACATACCTTTTACAATGTTCGGATTTTGACCCTTTTTACAAACCTTTGAAAAGAAAAATCAGAAAATCAAAAAGGGATTCGAATCAAATCGAATATTCTTTTTTCGATTCCGATTTTGAATTCAAAAGTATATTCGCCTTCAATCCAAGCCCTTGATGATGAAAAGGAGTAGAAACATACGGTTTGGATTGGGTTTTATCACAGTGGGGTCGCGGTTTTGGGGGAAACGAAAAGGGGTCGGGTTGAATGGGATTTTTTCCATGTTCGGGAGTGACAAGGGAAGTGGGGACCAAGCTTGGGTGTGGCTGGAAATGGAAATAGAGAGGGTGACGGAGAGGAGAATAGGGTTAGGCTGATGGGGAAAGGAATTGGGATGAGTTGTGAAGGTGTGTGTATGCATATGTATATATGTTTGCACGAATAGGCCTAATTTGAAAGTGGGAAGGAATTTAGCCCCTATTAAGATTAAACATTAAAATGAGGAATTACATGATTGGCCTAAATTAATTCTGTGCTTTGCACATTTAGCCTTTATTTTTTAAATTTAATCCATTTCCACTTTAAAATTTAAAAATTGACTTTAATTTGTAACAATTAAAACTTTAATTAGACTTTCGGGACAAAATTGGGTGTCAACAACACAAGCATGAGATAAAATCGAACAGTATTTGAGGTTGTAAGAACAAGCTCAAACCTTACTCTGATACCAAGATGGTGACAAGCAAAACCGAGGCTAAGCTAAACATGAAGAAACGCGGAAAAAACAACAATAAAGTAAAGATAGAAGAAAGACAATTCTTGCTTTTCGATTCAAAGCAACATTGAGGAACTAGTCTCAAGCGCGATCGAATCGGAGGCAAAGATCACCTATACTAAGCAACAATCCTCAAGAAGAACAATGCTTCTTGCAAATTGAATGACCAAGAAGAAAATGTTCAATCGAATACACCAAATGACACAAGTTCTTTGAAAATCCCACGTCGGGGTTCAGGCTCCATCGGAGACACTCAAATAGCAACTGCTATATCAATATTCATCAAAAAAACTAACTACTTACAATAAAATGGAACAAGGTTTATATAGAAAATACTAAGGGTAAACTAGTAAAATGGTCACAGGGGACCAACAAAAGCAAGCCACGCAGGGCTGAAATAATGAGTGTTCGGCAGCCTTGACTTCAGTGCTCGGTTGCTTGCTCGAACACATTTATCATAGGGCGCCCACTTGACTGCGAACATAATTTGTTGTGTCCGGCTCTGTGCTGCTCAGCGCCAAGGGCTGGTGTTCGGTCACTTTATCCTCGGGCTCAAATTTGAAGATGTAGCCTTCGACTCTAGCACTTGGCCTTTCTTCCTCCAAACACATGTTTCCTCCCGATCATGCCAACTAAATGTACATATAATGTACCTATTTGGCTTGGCTTCGTGTCGTTGGCTTCGGTGGATCATTCATTGAATTCGGTGGATTGTCGAGCATTTGATCAGCACTTCGGGCTGCATCATATGTTTGGAGTGGATCGGGTGACGTTAGGACCGTCGTGGAGATTCTATCATTCCTGGAATGATCAAACCAAATTAATACATAATTGAGGGTTAAAGAATTGTGGTGGTAACTGCCATGGCTCAAACTTTGAGGCTTTCTTCTTTGTGCATTTCGGTTGCATCACATTCTTGTGATGTTTATGTATTGAGTGAATTTTTCTTGGAAAAAAAAAGAGATTTGGTCTAGTTGTAAGAGCTCAAGTTGTGATGTGTGGGTAAGACGCACGTCACATCTTCCAACCCCGCGATATACTAAAGTTTTATATTTAAGTGTCAAAAGGTAGAAGGGAGGTACCACTATCTACCGAGTTTAGAATATGCCAGTGGCAATAGGGATTTCTCGATTATTAAAAAAAAGTATCATCAAAAACTTTGGGAGATCATAAGCATAAGCAAGTTGCTTCTGTCTTCTCACACTACTTACGATCCATTTTTGGAGTTTTCTATGCTTGATGGCTTTGTGAAGTCAAGAATTCCAAGATGATTGATTTTACAACTTCTTGAATATATTCTTCTTCTTGACCTTCAAGCTTTGCTACTTCAAATGGATGGGAATCTTCAATATTTTACAGTCTCTAGTTATATACTTTGTAAAAGCTCCTAAATGTTCCACTTTTTGATATCCTTACTTGAGCCCTTCTTAACATGTGTAAGTTTTATTTGCCTCCACTGGGTAGATATACAAAAATCAGAGAATATGATAATTGAAACTTTATCGTTTCTTGGAAAGGAAACTTAATGCAGTTCACTATGGAACTTTTGGGTTAAATTTTAACCCACTGCGTTTTAATTGATCTATAGCAATATGTCATCTGTGATTTCTTGATATCAGCTAGCAACTGATAGTGATGGTTCTACCTCACTATAATATGATAGCATAGGTTCTTACCTCGTGCCATCTCAACCGTGGGCGTTATATTTCCAGTCTGATTTTTTCACCTTTAGTACATCACTGACTTAATTAGATATATGCTACTAAGTGATGAAATTCACATGTGCAGGGTACTGACAGTTCATGGGTCTGCTGATGAAGTTATTCCAGTGGAAGATACGTTGGAGTTCGATAAGATCATACCAAACCACAAGTTGCATATCATTGAAGGTGCCAATCATGGCTATACGTCACACCAAGCTGAGTTAATACCTGTGGTCTTGCCATTCATAAAGGAAAGTCTGCAGCAGAGCTAGGATACTGTGCAGGTACTTGGGATGCCACTCTAAGTGAAAGTCTAGTTTTACATAACTTTGGCAGCTGGCTCTTCCAATCTAAATTGTGCAAATGAAACTATTGGCAGGGTTTCATTGTAATACAGAATTTGTTTGGTATCATACTGGGATCTTTTACATGGGAATTCTTCATATATATACTTCATACTAGCTGTTGAACGTCAGCATATTTGATACATAACAAGATGAACTAAAGAACGTCTTGGATTTTTAATCCAGCTTGTAAGTATTGTAAAATTGCAAAACCCCGGTTTTACCTGTGTCGACAGTGTTTCTTAATTTCCATTGATGAAAATAATAATACTCGTTTGATTTTAAGACAATATTTTATTGGACACAGAGTTCAAGATGTTAAATTTCCGTTGATGACATTGAGAGGTCACAACTTGCTTTCTTTGCCGACTTCTTTCATTGCTTCCTTTTATTCTGTGTTTCTCCTCTCATTCATTTGGCTCAAAACTAGTTTAATATTAAGCATGAACTAATACTCAATTAAACTAGCTACATTAATCATGAAAAGATAAAGAAAAACAAGCTGGAAAGGCTATTTTTGAAATTGGGCCTGAAAATAAATTTTTGCGGAAAAGGGTCAGTTTTAAAATCTTTCTCAAATCGGCTTACTTGTGCAAATTTTTTGGACAGCTGATATGTTCTCCAAGTTCATCCGATTTGGCTCAACATTTCCATCCAATCTGGCTCGAATTTTGTCTATAGGTGTTAAAACTTTATATAAAAGCTACAACCAATACTAAGATAAAACCTCAATCAAATTCTTACGGAAAAAAAATTTAATACACCACAAGACCTATTTGTTGCTTCAAGCTTTTAAAGACTATATAATGAAGTTCTTGGTACTTTGGATTCTTTTTTTTTTTTTGGTTAAAATACAAAATATTATATATATATATATATATATATATATATATATATATATATATATATATATATATATATATATATATATATATATATATTAAGGCATGCTAACAACAGGCATAGCTACCTGTTGTGCATCAAAGTTGCCAAGTTTGGCTAATAGGTTACATGCATCAAAAGAGATGCTTCTTGGGTACATGCACCCATTTTCATCATACAAAACATGAGATAAAATACTAGTAGTAGGTGGTTGGGAAAATGTCAACAAAGAGGACGTGCGATCTCCGCTTAATCCTTCCTTAGCCAAGAAATCTGCCACTTTATTTTGTTCTCTGAAACAGTGTTTAATTTCCACGTGGTGTAGGTCCTCCATCAGCTTTCTGTAATCATTAGATAAAGCACAATAGTGAGTAGAGGATTTAGTCAATATTTCCACTGTTTGTGATGAATCTGTCTCAATTATGGATGGGATGAGGTTGTTGTCTTTTAAAACGTTTAACCCTTGCCATAATGCCATGAGCTCAACGTTAGAGTTATCAGTACAACAATCATGTTTATAGAAGCCCATGATCTATTTTCCAGTGTGGTTCCTAACTACCCCTCCAATTCCCCCTTTACCTAGTTTAGCAGCTCCGTCAATGTTTAGTTTATAATAATTGGGAGTAGGAAGATGCCATTTTAAATCTAGGGTTATAGAGGGTGAAGGAGGAGAATTATGTTTGACTATATAGACAAATTCCATGGTACGGTTATGAATCAAAGCCATAGATAGATCATTTGAAAAGTTATGATGGTGATTGTTATTTCGATTGATCCAAATGTTCCATAATAGAAAAGGAAAAAAATCAGTCCAATCATAATAGGAGTGAGAAATATTTCCTTTGGCTTTAAGGATCCAGTCAAGCCAATGAATATTGTGATCATTATTGGAATTTGTATTGATAAGAAGATCCTGTCAAATTCGAAAAACTCTTTTACAATGAAGAAATATGTGTTAAATTGTTTCTTCCTGAGAGGGGAAAGAAGGGCACCTAGAATTGATATTAATACCTATATGACTAAGGTAAACTCTAGTAGGGAGTCTATCATGATAATAAAGCCATAGAAAATTTTTTATTTTGTTGAGGGTTTTGAGCTTCCAAATCCAAGAGAAGTTTCTATTGGAACTTGAGGGAGTGCCATCAACATGGTTTCTCACAGATTTAGTGTTGAATCGACCATTAAGAGAGCTTCCATCTTGGTTTATCAATATTTTTAGTGAGAGTAGGAAGATGGTTACTAGTGATAATATTCTCAATTTCTTGAGGAAAGACGAAGGAGAGTTTTGATAGATCCCATTTGCCTTCTGAATTTAGCTTATCTATAGTTATATTTTCTTCATCTATATTCAGAGGGCCCTGGATCAAATGCCTGATGATCTTATTTGGGATCCATTCAGTGCTCTAGAATTTGATACTCTTTCCATCTCCAATGGTCCAATATGTTCCTAAATTACAATAATTTAAACCATAAAGGAAATTTTTCCAAGTTCCCTGGTAAGAGGGTTTAGTGGGATAGTACCAGTGTCAGGATCTCTTTTAGTATATTTGGAAATAAGAGTATTAGCCCAAAGAGTAGCAATATTTGCGGTAAGACGCCAGACTAAGCTGGCCAAAGAGGCTTTATTTTTAGTTTCAGCTTTGATCATACCCAAGCCTCCCGTTGCTTTATCACTTGTAAGAGTGTCCTAATTTAGAAGGTGCAGTTTATTTTTCTCAGGAGTACTCCCCCATATAAAATCTCTTTGGATTTTATCAATAGAGTTACAAAGTTTTTTGGGGTGTTTGTGAAATTGCATAATATAATTTGGTAGTGAGTTTAGAGTAGCTTTAGCAAGGGTTGTGCACCCAGGTATATTAAGGAATTTAGTTTTCCAACTTGCCAGTCGATTATTCATAGAATCTAGAATGCATTGGAAGCCTTTGGCTTTTGGATTTTTATCAAAAATAGGAAATCCCAAGTATTTTCCAAATGTTGAGCTTTGTTTGAATTTTAGAGAATAAGATAATTAACCTTAACCGTAGGATCACAATTATTAGAGAAGATAATTTTAGATTTAATTTGGTTGATTTTCTGGCCAGATTGATTACAAAAGGAGGCGAGGGTATGGCTCACAGCTTCACAATTTTTGCTATTGGCTTTACAAAAAAGGGTAAGGTAATCTGCAAAAAAAAGGTGAGAGATGTGAGGACCATTTCTAGAAATTTTAATAGCATCCCAATTTCCATCAGAGACTTCACTATGAATTCTTCTAGATAACATTTCCAAACATAAGATGAAAATAAAAGGGGATAAAGGATCCCCTTGTCTTATGCCTCTAGAAGGAGAGATGAACTTAGTTTTCCTACCATTTATCAGAATAGAGATTGAAGAAGTAGTGATACATGACATGATGAGTTTTACCAAGTTGGCAGGCAGCTTAAAATATTGAAGGGTTTTATGAATAAAAGCCCACTCAAGCCTATCAAAGGCTTTTTCAAGATCTATCTTGAGGGTCATATAGGCGATACTACCTTTTTTGCTTTTGAAGGATTTAATGACCTCTTGAATGATAATACCACTGTCACAAGTCCTTCTATTTTTAAGGAAGTTGCTTTGACAAGGACTTATGATAGTGTTAAGGAAGGTTTTAACCTATTGGCAATAATTTTAGTAACAGTTTTATAAATAGTATTGCAGAGTCCTATAGGTCTAAAATTTTTAATATCATTTGCATTCTCAAATTTAGGGATAAGGCAAAGATAAGTTTCATTTAGATTTTGAGGCATGCAACTAGAAATGAAGATCTTATGGCATTGGTTAAGGAAAGATGGTCCTACAATATTCCAATATATTGAGAAAAAGAAAGGTTGGAGACCATCTGGTCCAGGAGACTTAAAAGGTTTAAAAGATCTCAATGTCTGAAAAATTTCGGCATTGGAAATAGGAGCTGCTAGACAGATAATTTTGAGGGGATAGTGAGAAATCATTAGAGCTCTCATGAATACAATAAGAAAAAATGTGATCAGTTTTAAATAAATTTTCAAAATAGTTCAAAATATGGGCTTCAATATCATTTTGATTGAACAACATATTACTATTAGAGTCTTTAATAAAAGCTATTCTATTATTCCTACGCTTATTTAAGGTAGCAATATGGAAAAAACTAGTGTTAGCATCTCCATCTGTCAACCAATTAACTCTAGATTTCATTTTCCAAAAATCTTCCTCATTTTTTAAAATGTTGTTAAATTCCCGTTGTAACTTGGAGTCTAGATTTTGAAGAAAACTACTAGTAGGGTAATTAGCAGAATTTTGAATACCATGCAAACGAGCAAGAATATCCTTTTTCTGTTTAAAAATATTACCAAATCAATCATGGTTCCATTAAGTGACTTTAGTTTGAAAAGTTCTGGAGCCTTCATGAAAATCAGTATGTCTATCCCATGAACTAGATACTACATTAATAAGAGCAGGATGGTTACACCACATTTTCTCAAATCTGAAGGGTTTCTGACTATTATGAATTTGGTGTTTATAAAGTTGAATGAGTAAGGGGGCATGATCAGAGTGGTTTCTAGGAAGATGAGAGACTAAAACATCAGGAAACAACTTAATCCACTCGTCCTTAGCAAAAAATCTGTCCAACCATTCAAGAATTAACTTACCCGAAGCTTGCTTATTAGTCCAAGTGAATTTACTTCCCTTATAACCTAAGTCTTGCAATTTACAGGGAAGTTTCTAAAGGCAGTACAACGAGTAGAATTAACACTCCTACCACCCCATTTATCATAAGAACTAAACACTTCATTAACATCACCACCCAATAACCAAGGTATTTTAATATTATTATGAATATTTATAAGACTTTTCCATCGTAAAAGTCTATCATTATAAGAATTGCTCACATAAATAGAAGAAAATAAAAAAGGGTGAGAATAGGGCATTACCTTCACCATTGCATGAATTTCTTGGTTAGTTACATGAACATCCTCCACTGACACAACTTTTGCATGCCAGAGAACAACAATACCACCAAAACGGGCATCCACAGGAGCTTCTAACATGCCCGGAAACTCATTTCTAATACCAGAGTGATCAGACATGTGTGTTTCAAGAAAAACAACCAAGCAAAGATGATGATAGTTAAGGGCAGACCTAAAGTTTCTACGAAAGTTTGCATTATTTGCACCCCTGATATTCCAAACTAAGAAATAAGTGGCTCTATTCATTGACATGTTTAGGTGCTGGGGTGGTGGGATAGGGTTCTCCCCGTTTTGGAGTGGTTGGCTCCTCAAATAAAAATTGGCATCCCACCTTAGTGCAATCTTGTTTATCTTCTAAGGTTGTCTCATTGCTATGGGAATCTTTCATACACTTTGGTTTGAGTGGAATCTTATATCGACCAAGCATTTGAAGAGAGTTGGGGGACAGAGAGATGCCTTCTTCGTCCCTAAGAGCTCGATGAAAACCATTACTATCATTCCTTGAAGGCTTGAAAGATTTCATTGAGTATTTTTTGGAGACTTCTAATTTTCCTCCCATTTGTCTAGACTGTTTACTCTTGGTTCTAGTGTTTTGGCTTGGACTGATAGTGTTAGTTGGATACACGGTCTCATGAAGTGATTCGTCTAGTTTGGACTCTGTTCTGTATTCAAATGGAAAAGAATCATCCCCTGAGGTCTCAATATCATTCATGGATTAAGAGTTAGGAATTTGCGATGGTTTGTTATCGGAAGGTGGTAAAATAGGACCAGGAGATGGAGTATGCAAGTTCACTGATATGGTATTCGATTTGCATACCTGACGGGCTTAAAACTTGGCCTTTGGAGTCAGTTAGACAGGTGGGGGTAGAATTCGGAACTACGGCTTGAGTTTGGTCCTGAGAAAATACCATATTAGAAGTTTTATGTGTGGTGTTAATTATGATATTGGGATTGCAAAAGAGAGATGCTGAAATAGGAGTAACAGTGTTAGTAATTGTGTCTTCCTTAGACCTTTGGCTAGGAGAAATTTGATTATTTGGTTCTTTTAGAGTCTTAGGACTACGATTCGAGGTAGAGGAATTCTCTTCAAAATTAGAAACAGTTTGAGTTTCTAATTAGGAGAAACTATTACGTATGTCAAGAGTATGCTCGTTGTGCATTAAGTTGCGAGCGGAATGAGTTTTTTGTTTGAAAATAAATTTTTGGGTATCAAGGCGTTGACACCCAATTTTGTCCCGGATTTTAATTAAATGTATAATTATCTTAAATTAAGTTTAATTTTAAAAATTGCAACTAAATAGCTAATTTTAAAGAGAAATGACCAAAATCGCAAGTCATCTATTCATTTGCAGCGTACTATGTAATTCTTTGTTAATTTAATTGGAGGCTATATTTGTTATTAGGCCTAAACTCAGCCTATCTTTGCAATACCTACACCTATATATACATACTGCAACTACACCCTAAAAAAATCAGCCTCTCACACCCCCACTCATTTTTTTTACTCTAACCATTACTATTCACCATCTTCCTCACTAAAAAACCCTTCTCTCCCACAACACCATAAAATCAGATCCATACACACATAAAAACCCCTACATAAACACCTACATACACACAGATAATCACACCCCCACCCTCTCCTTCTTGACCATTTGTATAAGATCCCAATATTACATACATCAGCATATTCTCTGAATCCCCACCGGCAAAAAAGGAGCCCAACCCCCTCATTCTTCTCCAAGAAACCCTCCACACACACATAAACAGATCAGGATTCAAGGGGGTTTCTTGATTTTGTGGTTGTTGTTCCTAGCTGGTATTAGGAGAAGGGAGATGGAGATCGGGAATAGGGGATCTACAAATACACGCAAGACATCGGCAAAAATAGCAAGATCGGCGGTGGTATTCTCGCCGGAATGTCCCCTCACCGTTGAACTCTGTTCCCTTTTATTTCTTTAAGTCATGGCTGAAATTGATGAGGGTGTTGTGGAGTTGAAGCGACGCAGTGCGCTACTCGCCGGAGAAAGCCACCGGCAGTCGCTCCTCCCCCTTTGCCCCGACGTCGTTCTGATTTCTTAGCCCTGTTGACTTTCCCGTTACTGTGATTCATTCATCTGTTCCGCTGATCTGTTCGTTTTGCCCTCACCAGAATTTGGTTGACCCATTTATGTTTTTTATACAGTGCGACTCGACATCGTTGTTCTGGTTGTTGTTATTGGAATCTAGTTTTGATTTTTATCCGGTGGTGACTATGTCCGATTCTATAATGGTTGTTTGATTTCTGATTGCACTGATGGTTTTGCTATAGTGTGAACTTTGGCCCGTTGCTTGATTCCTGTGGTTTGACCCGGTTGAATCATTGGTTTGACCCGTTACATGATTGGACTACTGTGTGCATTGACTGGATTTTCTGAGTGCAGGGATCCATTTTGGATAAATTTTATCCATTATGGAGTATTGAACTGATTTGAACAAACACTACGGTGATGGCCAATGAAAAAATACATATAAACGTATTGAGGCCTCGGGATTGACTTAAACATGATACTACACTTGAACGGTCCCGTCCCCGTATCCCTAAAGCTAAAAGGCGATTATGAATGTATGCACTTTAATGCAAAGCAAGTTGAATAAAGTAACGGAATTGGTACTTGGCATGGCAACACGACCGGCTGGCGTGTTTGCAACCGTACCAACATCCCGAGCCTCTACATGACACGCCATACAAACCAGAGCCTAAATTTTGCAAAAACAAAACCCCGTTACTATTATTATTATTATTATTATTTTTATTACTATTATTATTATTATCACTACTTTATTACTTTATTATTATTATTATTATTATTTTATTTTTATTAGTTATTATACTTTATTATTGTACTAATCCAATATCATTTTCATATTTTTTTGCGAGGAACATTTTGATACGAACAATTCGTGGACTAACTTACAAATGATAATATGTATTGATGTGGAGTCATTTGAGCTCGAGCTCGGACTCGAGCATTCAAGAAATAAGATTTAGGAATTTTAAAAAATTCAAGGCTCCCGCGAGTTGATCAATTTACCGGGTTTTATCTTTAACTTTGCCTTTCTTTCCTTAGAAATATTTATGTAAATAAAATGCGTAAAATATTTTATTTATCAATAATATTTGATTGTTTGTATATTGCTTTACTTTATGTTCATTACCTTATATTGTGAAGTCGTTATTTAATTTATTGTAAATTGGGGCCATCTTAGCAAATGCGTGCAAGTAAAAGAATATTTTGCAAATAAGCTTTTATTCGATTAATTATTCTTATATTTACTATTATTATTATTATTATTACTATTTTTAAGTAATTCTTTTGAAAGAAAAGCCCACTTGTATATATTTGGAAACCTGTCGGATTAACCGTATTTTACGGAATTTCGAAAGTGCCTTAAAAACCTTCTTTCGAAATTAGCAAAACCTCTTACCTTTAGAATCTCTGAAAGAAAGACCCTCTTTTATAAAAATGGAGTTTTGCACGCATTTGCTTATTTGGTTACCTGTTTTTCTTAAATTGGGTGGCGACTCCAAAAACACCAAAAGAGTTAGTCCATCCTGTTGATATTTCGGAATTTATTCTTTTCGGAGTAATTTTGGGGTTCAACAGCGTGGCGACTCCGCTGCGGAGCAATAAAGGTTTTGACCATAAAGGTTTCCAATTATCTGCAACTAGTATGTCTGATTTATTTGCTTTATTATATCTGTTTGTTTGGCTTGCCTTATAAAGCATGTATTATATTTATTTGTGCATAGTCTGCATCTCGTTCATATTTCCTCCCTCATGGAGCCTGTCAATTCTCTTTCACCTCCTCAATTTCATCACGGGGCACCCGTTTGACGAGTAGTTATGCAGGAATGGCATTGCCCTTACCTCACTCTTTGAATTTCTTTCATGTCACAAAAGATAGTTGGGGCATGGTTTGCCTGGTTTTGTCATGGCCGGTTTTACTGGTTTATGAGGTCAGGTTTATCTTGCATAGGCCGAATCAGCCTCAACCGTTAGCCCACTCTTAGAAGGAGATTAGGTCATGCATGCATATACACCTTAGCTGGACCCGGTCCTTGGTACCGTTTCCAGGAATTAAGAAACCGCCCTTTTGTTGACGGGTTATTGAATCCCAACGACAATGCATATTATGTGACCGTGTGGATATTATAACGAATCCCAAACCATTTGCCATGTCAAATTTGAGAAATTGACAATTATGTCGGTTTATTTATATCTCAGATGTGGCATTGACAAACGGCTTGCGTCGTTATAATAACCACATGTGCGTGCAACTTGGCGATTAGGCCTACCTCTAGCACAAAGAGGAACTTTACAGGGTAGGAATCGTTTGCACATGACTTTTCGTTCAACTACTTGTGATTGTCACATGTTAATTTCCTGCCTTGCTTTATTTGCTCAAAATGCGTTAAATACTAGGTGTTGCTTGCTTGTATGCAATCCTATGAATGACATGCAAACTATCTTAGTTACCCTTTGAGAGGTTTCTTTTGTTTTATTTATTTCTCTAGCAAATGTTGGATTTGTTAAGTGGCTGACCATTCACCACGCAAGAGATTCGAGATTTGATTGATGGTAGACGCTCTAGCTCGTGAACGATGCAGCACCAGAAGCTAATGGCATTGTTTGAAAGAACTTGGCGATTGAACTTAGGAGCATTATTTTCAATTTTTAATTTGGATTGAGGCCTTGAATTACATTGTACTTTAAAGATTATGTTAATCTGAATCAACTCATTTTGAATTTATGAAAGTTGAAATAAAATGCGTCTCATTCTTATTATATTATTTACGCTTGCATTTGTTTCCATTTCAAAATTAAAATTTATAAACCTGCCAAAGCTTTGCTTGTAACGTATGGCAAAAAAACTGAACAATTTAAAGCGATGCACTGAAAGTTATTGTCTGCGCTCCTTGGAAATCGCACTACTGTTAGAACTTCAACTGGGGTAGCTTTTATTTGTTGGTGTATGGCGTTGAAGCAGTGATGCAGAACAACGCACGATCTGATTCCCAATGAGGGATACGTAGGCTTCCCCATCGAACTCGACCCTTTAGCATTTAAATTTCTATTTCCCCCCCTAAGAAGGACAACTGGGGCAATTTTTGTAATACGAGTTGGAGATGCGGAAGATAATAACTGGGGCAAAATTTTACAAGAAGTAGCATTGGTTATAAGAGGCAAAATCGGCAAGAATTGAGAACTTGGTTAAGCAAACAGTGCAAAGTCTAAGACAAAGGACGTTCAGTTTGTTTTAAAATATGTTACAAGTTTAAGTCAAGGGAAAAAATTTCAAAATGCATGACTTCATTTGCATGCTTGCTTTGCTTACTATATTGCATTAAATTAATTTACTCTTGCCTCTATTTTTTCAAAAACTCCTATGCTATTAAGTTCATGAGCCAAGTTTCTGAACATGATGCGCAAATGCAAGTCCGAGGAAGGCAAGGAAACAGCAGTAGCAGCAGCAACAAGATCAAGATCAAGATCAAGCCAGCACAAATCAAATGCTTCTCCCTTTCTCCCTAAATCTAACAAGTTTTCTTTGAGAGCAGGAACATGAAAGCTTGCAATGAAAGGATCATTCGCACTATGGATGAACAATTTATTAAACGAGCATCCAAAGTTGCCTTGCATATTGTGTTGCATTACCTTTTCATAACTTAAAGCATTATGCTTTGTCATGAGTTACTGCCGAACAGGCGGCATTTCTACCTCTATGACTTTCATTCCTAATAGGCGACAAAGCCGAGGCTTGTTTTGTGTTTTCAAACCTAAGCCAAATAGGGCATCGCTTTGTTTCAGGATTGACCATCGGCTATGAGGATTCCTGTTGTTGGACTATCTCGCCTGCTGATTCGCCAAATAGCTCTTGCATTACTCTACATTCCCGCACTGTTTTTCTTTGCACTGCTTTAAATTATGTCATTTCACTTGCTTTAAAATTGATGCCTTGCTTTACGTTTTTTCAGGTTGACCACCAGGCGGGGCTTTTCTCTTGTTTTACTTTTACGCCTGTTGATTCACTAAATCGCTTTTGCATTGCTTTACATTTCACGCTAAATTGCTTTGCACTTGCTTTCAATTATCACTTCGCACTTGCTTTATATTATGACTTGCTTTACTTTTAGTTTAACAGGTTAACAGGTCAGCCCTGAGACCCTCCTTGCTTTGTGCCGGATCGGATCACGAGTTGATTTGCAGACAATCAATTCCAAGACCCTCCTTGCTGCATGCCCGACCGGCTTGACAGTTGATTTGTCAAGATTGTTCAAATTGCTTTGCACTTGCTTTAAATTATGCCTTCGCATTTTCTTTGTATTACGTCTTGTTTTACTTTTCAGGTTAACAGGTCAGCCCTGAGACCCTCCTTGCTTTGTGCCGGATCGGATCACCAGCTGATTTATAGGCAATCAACCCCAAGACCCTCCTTGCTTCGTGCCCGACCGGCTTGCTAGTTGATTTGTCATGATTGTTGAAAAGGATTTGCACTATGCCTTCGCACTTGCTTTATTGCTTCGCCACTTGATTGGAAGACAATTTATCAAAGAAATTGAAGCTTGCACTTACGAATTACGTCATGCCTACCGTAAGCAATCGGGGGCCTTATTATCAAGTCTATAATGAGCAAGCGAAGACTTCATTAGCATTGAAGCCTACCAGAAGCAATTGGAGGCATTATTCTGAAGCCTATCATAGATAATTGAAGGTGCTTTTGTTATTGGTCCTACCGTCAGCAATCGGGGGTCTTATTATCAAGTCTATCGTGAGCAAGCGAAGACATCATTATCATTTGAAGCCTACCATAAGCAATTGGAGGCATTATTCTGAAGCCTATCATAGACAATTGAAGGCACTTTTGTTATTGATCCTACCGTAAGCAATCGGGGTGTCTTATTATCAAGTATATCGTGAGCAAGCGAAGACATCATTATCATTTGAAGCCTACCATAAGCAATTGGAGGCATTATTCTGAAGCTTATCATAGACAATCAAAGGGCGATATTGTTATGGAGCCCACTGTAGGCTCGATCATGATTTATGACCGAAAGGCGGCACTTCTATCTCCTATAATTCTTGCAAGTTGTTAAATATATCAATTCATTTCTATTTCGCTATGAGGACACTTACTAAATTTCCGTTGTTGTGATTTGCAGATATTGTTAAGTTTGAAGAAGCACATGCATTAATGAATTTTGTGCCTTTTCCTTTATCTTATGATTTGTGCTCGTTCATCTTATGATTGAACGTTTTGGACTCTTTCGCCTTATAATTGAACGTTTTAGGCTCGTTCGCCTTATAATTGAACGTTTTAGGCTCGTTCACTTTATAAATGAATGTTATGTTACCTGCATAGACTATAGATTGGACAAGTCAACTTGAGATATTATGTCTCGTTAGTCAACTTATTTTATGAAAGCCTTGCATTTTACAATTCATTCTCGCTTTACTTATTGTCTTGCTTTACTGTTTCAGAATAATGATCAGCCTAGAGGTTCCCCGGGTGAAGTGCCTCGTCAGTTGATCGAAAGAAGAACTTATTGATGATATCACAACCCGCATTTACAATTTTATGTTATCACTTTATCTATTTCTTATTCCAATTATTACAGTTTATTAGCAGTTCCTCGTTTACTGTTTGTTGAGATTATTACACGATTTTTTAGCAGCACTGCAGCAGCGTTTGAAGTATAACATGGAACTTTTCCTAGCGGTGAGCAGGGGAAATCGTTGATATGAGCTAGACTCGTCAACGAAGACCTAAAGAATCGCACCCGCATAAGTCATCCACCCTAGAGGTAAGTTTCTTGTTAACCCTGATTCTGAGGTTTGAGATTGAAGACAAGATGACTCGGTTATCGAGATGCAGTGGAAGCTATGTTCGTGTAAACCCCTCCTTATGGGTATGTCGTCGACCACATCTTCATAACTTGGGTGATTAAAAGCCTCTTTTCCCGCGCTTGAGTAGTCCTTACTATCTCGTCTTTGATTTTCAAATCGCGTCGAACTACATATGGCCTCATTCTCTTTCAGCCCGAGATATGTAGGCAACTCAGAAACCGGAGCTCGGCCATGTCCATAAGCCTCGCATTTTGATCCCAGGAAGCAGAGTCTTGGCTTTACCGTGACAAAATTGGCTTTCATGACAACTTTCTTTACCCTGAAAACTCTTTCATCCTTTTCGGGTAAAGAGGGGTAGCTGTTGACACCCAATTTTGTCCCGGATTTTAATTAAATGTATAATTATTTTAAATTAAGTTAAATTTTGAAAATTGCAACTAAATAGCTAATTTTAAAGAGAAATGACCAAAATCGCAAGTCATCCATTCATTTGCAGCGTACTATGTAATTCTTTGTTAATTTAATTAGAGGCTATATGTGTTATTAGGCCTAAACTCAGCCTACCTTTGCAATACCTACACCTATATATACATACTACAACTACACCATAAAAAAAATTAGTCTCTCACGCCCTCACTCATTTTTTTACTCTAACCATTACTATTCACCATCTTCCTCACTAAAAAACCCTTCTCTCCCACAACACCAAAAAATAAGATCCATACACACATAAAAACCCCTACATAAACACCTATATACACACAGATAATCACACCCCCACCCTCTCCTTCTTGATCATTCGTATAAGATCCCAATATTACACACATCAGCATATTATATGAATCCCCACCGGCAAAAAAGGACCCCAACCCCCTCATTCTTCTCCAAGAAGCCCTCCACACACACATAAACAGATCAGGATTCAAGGGGGTTTCTGGATTTTGTTGTTGTTGTTCCTGACTATGTATTAGGAGAAGGGAGATGGAGATCGGGAATGGGGGATCACAAATACACGCAAGACATCGGCAAAAATAGCAAGATCGGCGGTGGTATTCTCGCCGGAATGTCCCCTCACCGTTGAACTCTGTTCCCTTTTATTTCTTTAAGTCATGGCTGAAATTGATGAGGGTGTTGTGGAGTTGAAGCGACGCAGTGCGCTACTCGCCGGAGAAAGCCACCGGCAGTCGCTCCTCCCCCTTTGCCCCGACGTCGTTCTGATTTCTTAGCCCTGTTGACTTTCCCGTTACTGTGATTTATTCCTCTGTTCCGCTGATCTGTTCGTTTTGCCCTCACCGGAATTTGGTTGACCCGTTTATGTTTATCATATAGTGCGACTGGACATCGTTGTTCTGGTTGTTGTTATCGAAATCTGGTTTTGATTATTATCCGGTGGTGACTATGTCCGATTCTATAATGGTTGTTTGATTTCTGATTACACTGATGGTTTTGCTATAGTGTGAAATTTGGCCCGTTGCTTGATTCCTGTGGTTTGACCCAGTTGAATCATTGGTTTGACCCGTTACATGATTGGACTACTGTGTGCATTGACTGGATTTTCTGAGTGCAGGGATCCATTTTGGATAAATTTTATCCATTATGGAGTATTGAACTGATTTGAACAAATACTATGCTAATGGCCAATGAAAAAATACATGTAAACGTATTGAGGCCTCGGGATTGACTTGAACATGATACTACACTTGAACGGTCCCGTCCCCGTATCCCTAAAGCTAATAGGCGATGATGAATGTATGCACTTTAATGCAAAGCAAGTTGAATAGAGTAACGGAATTGGTACTTGGCATGGCAACACGACCGGCCGGTGTGTTTGCAAGCGTACCAACATCCCGAACCTCTACATGACATGCCATATAAACCTGAGCCTAAATTTTGCAAAAACAAAACCCCCCTTACTATTATTATTATTTTTATTACTATTATTATTATTATTATTATTATTATTTTATTAGTTTTTTATTATTATTATTATTATTATTATTATTATTATTATTATTATTATTTTATTATCATTAGTTATTACACTTTATTATTGTACTAATCCAATTTCATTTTCATATTTTTTTGCGAGGAACATTTTGATACGAACAATTCGTGGACTAACTTACAAATGAGAATATGCATTGATGTGGAGTCATTTGAGCTCGAGCTCGGGCTCGAGCATTCAAGAAATGAGATTTAGGAATTTTAGAACATTCAAGGCTCCCGCGAGTTGATCAATTTACCGGGTTTTATCTTTAACTTTGCCTTTCTTTCCTTAGAAATATTTATGTAAATAAAATGCGTAAAATATTTTATTTATCAATAATATTTGATTGTTTGTATATTGCTTTACTTTATGTTCATTATTTTTTATTGTGAAGTCGTTATTTAATTTATTGCAAATTGGGGCCATCTTAGCAAATGCGTGCATATTTTGAAAATAAGCTTTTATTCGATTAATTATTCTTATATTTATTATTATTATTACTATTTTTAAATAATTCTTTTGAAAGAAAAGTGCACTTGTAAATATTTGGAAACCTGTTTCGAAATATTTGAAAGAAAAGTGCCTTCGAAACCTTCTTTCGAAATTAGCAAAACCTCTTACCTTTAGAATCTCTGAAAGAAAGACCGTCTTTTTATAAAAACGGAGTTTTGCACGCATTTGCTTATTTGGTTCCCTGTTTTCCTTAAATTGGGTGGCGACTCCAAAAACTCCAAAAGAGTTAGTCCATCCTGTTGATATTCCAGAATTTATCTTTTTCGGGGTAATTTTTGGGATTCAACACAAGGTACTTTCCAGTATTTGCATCGAATATTTTAACATTAATACCTTGGTCCTGCTTGTCAACTTTGGTTTTCTCTTGATTGGAAGGCGCTTTATGGGTTGTGCTCGTTTTTCTCCGTCTAAGGAAAGTGACAATCTTCTATTCATTGTCCTGCTTAGAGTCCTGTAATGGGACAGAAACTTGATTATTAGATGGGTTAGACATCACACTGACCTTACTTTCCTCTAGCGTGGAATAGGAGCAATAGGTTTTAATGTGTCCAATCCTTCCACAGTTTGTACATAAAATATTTTCTCCTTCAAATATGATATGTTGTTTATGGGAACCAACATACACATGTGTTTTTAAGGTCAATAGGAATTTCAACACAAATACGAGCATAACGACCCCTCAGAGTAGAAGAGGTACAAGTATCAATTTTTAGTAATTTGCCCACTTTACTACTAATTTTCCTTAAAATTCCATGATCGTAAAATTCAGTTGGTAATTATGGTAAGCGAATCCAAACAGCTGAGTATGTGAGTTTAGCAACAGATGCCACAAAGTTTTTTTACCATCTCTTAACGGATAGGAAGAAACCATTAATGAACCAAGGTCCATTTTGAAGAGCTTTAAGCATATTTTCTTCCTTTAGAAATTTCACAATAAAAAAATCAGATCCCAGGTCAATTAAAGAAAAATCCTCACTAGTTTTCCATAGATATCGGATTCTTTTCTTGAGGTACTGATGATTTATTCTTTTTCCAATAAGTTTGACTATGACCGAAAATCTCCACGGTTCATAAATGCGAACTTTTTCTTCGGGAGAGATGGATTGCATCATCAGTGTCTTCAAGGTTTGGATTTTCTTAAACCATCTCACAGATATCATTATTATAAGTATATTGGTTGAAGGTGGAAACTTCTTTTGATGGAACTGTAGTAACTAGAGTTTGGAAGTAGAATTTTTTGTGTTGTCTTCTTTAATTAATGGTAGATCTGGTGGTTTTGGAGGTATATTCATAGCCATATCTGAGTTGATAGAGCAATGGACGGACATGCAGAAGAAATTTAGAGAAAATTTGGTGGCAGAGTGAACAAAGTTAATGAAGGAAAATTTTTAGAGAGAAGTTAGAGAGTTTTTCTCTCTCTAGAGAGTTTTTGACTTCAACATCGTTGATTGTTGGTAATTTGGATTCAGCACAGCAGCTTCCAATATCCCAATAATCTGAAATTCACAACAATCGTCGATTGTTGGTACTTTGGATTCAGCACAGCAGCTTCCAATATCCCAATAATCTGAAATTCACAACAATTTTCGGATTTCCTCCACCAAATAGATATTTTTAGCTCAAACTAGGAAGAACAATGGTATTTCCAATCTTGTGTCACCTTTACAACAACAATAACATACCTAGTATAATTTTAGGGGTGTTTACATATATATCCCCGCTCATAACTAAATATTTACTTTTCACTGTCCACAATTTTTTTTAACCACAATAATAATAAAAAATGAAGGAGATCTTAAATATTAAATTTACTCCCTTAAATTAGTGAATATTCCTTTCCTAAAATAAAAATTTTCAAACTTCCTTAAAGATGAGATGTTTTATTATTAGCAACAAATTTAAATAGGAAAAATAAATAGCTAGTATATCATTTTGACTTCAATTTTTTTTTATTTTCTTTTTCTTTTTTCTTTATTTTTTTCATGTTTTGGTTGTAAAATATATATTTTTTGGTCTATATGTCGATATGTACTTATGTATTGATAATATATTATTCTATATATGACATATATTGATATTAATTGAATAAAATATGCTAAAAATATTATAATATTTATTAAAAATATATATTATCGATTAAAGATGTGCAATATTTATTAAGAATGTGCAATATCGGAGATTTATTTATTAATACACAATATCGATTGGATATGTACTATTTATTCAACTTATATTTTATATATTGATATTATTCAATATATATATATATATATATATATATATATATATATATATATATATATATATATATATATATATATATATATATATATATATATATATATATATATATATATATATATATATATTCAGTATATATAAAATAAATATTAATATATAAAAAAGAGGAGACAGAGAAGAGAGAGGGGGGGACTGGAAAAAAAAAAAGGAGAGAGAGGAGAGGAACATGTCGTGGGGAGGGAGGAGCATTTAATTGATTGGGAGAATAAGTTTTGATCCCTTAATTATAGGGATTACTATCAAATCACATATTTAAGTGACTAATAAATAATATTTAAAATAATAAATATTTATGGAAAGAAAGAAACAGCAAAAAGTGTACATAAAAAGTAAATATTCTTTCCAAATGTTTTTAGGGCGTACTTTACCCATAATTTTATGAGTGAGGGTCTAGGGAGGGTGATTTTTTATGCAAACCAAAAGATTTCACTGATGCCCTCCATAAGGAATGATTTTACAAGATTGCCTCGTTTAACAGTGTTTTAGCAAAATACCCTTATGTTGGTACGAGCTTCAAGGACAAGTGTTGTCTTGCTGGCACTTCAAGTTATATGGCGAGAATGCACGAAGGGGCAAGTGTTGCCTTTTGCCAACACTTACGATCAAGTGCTGGCAAGTGTTGCTTCTTGCCAACACTTCAAGGGTCAAGTGTTGGAAAATAGAGAGGGGTCAAAGGAAAGTCTTGACTCCGTGTCAAGAGATTGACAGGTATATTTCCGTCCAGAATTATTTTATTAAACTTAACAGGGGTATTTTTGCAAAATCCTGTTAAGCGCGGCCAAAAAGGCAAACCATTACTTATGGTGTCATATTTCTACAAAAAGACCGACTTAGACCTTACTCCTATGTCGGATGAAGTAGAAAGGTTGTTACTGATAGACCTTGGGCACAAAAAATATTTTTAAAAGTGGATTTGGAACATGAAAAAAAGTTCACAAAAGGACTGTAAAGATAAAAAAACCAAGGTAAAGAATAGCAATAACATAAAATATTAAAGCTGGCCAGGAGAAACGGAGCAACGTTAGAAGTAAAAACGAATAACAAGATACAAATAGAAAAATAACTATACCACATATAAGGTTCACTACAAACCCTATAAGAGAACCAAGTTCCCTACTGAAGGAACAGGAAACACTAACTACCTTCTAACCCTCTACCTTAATCCACGACAACATTAATAATCCACAACTTCTTTAATTGAATTCAACACTGAGCCAGATTCAAACACAAACACCTAGTTAGGGATTAATTAGAACCACTTCCCATAGATGTGAAGAACAATAGATTTGAGCAAAGATGACCACAAGGAACTTTAGATTTCAAAACTCCAAATCAGACATCAATTTTAGAAACTCCAAATACTGAACTCATTAGCCAATTATTTGATTTTAAGATTTTCTTTTTTTATTTTTTATTTTCAAAATAATTAAAAAAATATAGGCTTAGGAATTGTTAGAACAAATCATTTTCCCAAAGTTCTGATATCAATTTATTTAAAACGGAAAAATAAAAAATTAGAACTGAGCAATAATCAAGCAAATACAATAAATAATAAGAATAAAATTACAAAATAGAAATGAGAAAGAATAGACCTTAAAAGAAAGAATGGTTTTGACAATTAAAGGACATTTTAGTATCCAAGTTAGATTTACAATTTAATATCCAAGTTAGATTTATTAGAGAAATACAAGAGAACATACCCTAAACTCACAAGAATTATCACTCCTTAATTCATCATAAACCATTAATAAAACCCTAATCTCTATTACTTATAGTTGTCTCTATCTTAGTTACAATAATTTTCTCAAAATAGCTTTATATTACAAAATTAGCCATAAACATCCCCTCAAATCTAGTTTGAACATTCATGTCTTTAATCTATGTATCATCAATTTCCTAAGGCTCTTGATCGCTACCTCGATTACCATCATGCTATCTACAACAATAATAATAACAATAACATATCCAGTATTATCCAACTAATGGGATCTGGAAAAAGTGAGATGGACGCATACCTTACCTCTACCTTGAATAAGATAGAGAAGTTGTTTCCATCACGCTGGCCCTGAACTCAAACTTAATATAAACAAAGATAGGGTTGCACCAGGGATTAGCTCTTGGTCCATTTTTATTTACCTTGGTGATAGACAAATTGACTTGACATATTCAAGGGGGAGGTACCATGGTATATGTTATTTGTATATGACATAGTGCTGATAGACGAAACACAGGACAAATTTAACGATAGGCTAGAAGTTTGGAAGTGGACTCCATATTCTAATATTTTTATGTTGAGCAAAATTAAGACACATGACATGTAATGCAGGTTCAGTGATGCATCACATGAGTTGGATGAGAAACTAAAAGTCCGTTTAAGTATTTTGGGTATGTAATTCAAAGAAATGGAGAGATCAACAATAATGTCACACAACATATTGAGGCGGGGTGGATGAAGAGGCTTATATCTGGTTCCTATGCAATAACAATGTGCCACTTAATCTTAAAGGTAAGTTCTATGTAGTGGCCGTTAAACCAACTATGTTGTATGGAGCAGTGTGACTAGTTAGAACACACATATTTAAAAATGCAATTAGCAACGATGAGAATGCTTGGATGGATGCCTGGCATACTAGGATATAAAAGAATAGGAACAAGACCATAGACAAGTTCTGAGTGGCTTCAGTGGCAGAAAAGATATGAGAAGTGAGGCTGAGATGATTCGGACATGTCAAAAAGAAGAGCACAGAGGCACTAGTAAGGAGGCACGATAGGTTGGAAGTGTTTGATCTATGGGGAGGTAGAGGTAGACCAAAGAAGAATTGAGGCGAGGTGATTAGACAAGACACGACACACCTTTAGATCACCGAAGACATGACCCTAGATAAGAGAGCGCGAAGATCGAAGATCGAAGATTAGGGTAGAATGTTAGAAGACGGTGGTGCGATTTCTTTAATATTAGCATTAGCATTATTCTTATATAATACTATTTTTACCTTATTCTTCGTCATTAGTGCTACTATTGTTTTATTTATTCTAGCTATCTTTAGTTTTTTATGTCAATAATTCTATACTATCATATTTTCATCTTTGTTTTTCAAATCTGTTTGCAAAAATGCTTTTCTTGAGCCGAGGGCCTATCGAAAATAGTCTCTCTACCTTAATTAAGGTAGGAGTAAGGTCTGGATACAGATCACTCTCCTAAAGTGCACATGTGAGATAACACTAGGTATATTATTAATTATTTTTTAATTTTCTCATTAAGGACTGCATACACCTCACCCTCCCAAACAGCACATTTGAGATAACACTGGATATATTGTTAATCATTTTTTAATTTTCTTATTTTCTCTTGCTCACAGTTCTGTTCTCATTTTCTCATTTGATGGTGGCACGAAGTATTTCTAGTTCTGGCTGGATTTTTAATTTAGGAGGGGATTTAATGCTCTGGTGATGGCTGAAGTGTTTGCACTCTTTCCAGAAACTATAGTTTATTATTATGTAGGAAAGTAATGGGACTCAGATTTAGTGTAGCCAACAATAGCTCACAGTGAAGAGTTGCTATAAGATGTTACAGAGGAAAGCAGATGAAGATGAGTCTGTTTGGCTTTGGATTGTGCTTTGGACAATCAGCGCACTATCTAAAGTTGCATGCTTTTTGGTGGTTGGCTGCACATGAAGCTTGTCTAACACTTGATAATCTTTAAAGAAGAGGGTACAACGTTTGCAATAGATGTTCTCTATGTGATTCCGATACCGAGTCTATTAGCCATATACTGATGCATTGTAGTCCATCTTGGAGGTATGCTCTCTTTTACTTAATATTTTTGGGGTGTATTGGTTGATGGGGGATAAAATTCGGAAGCTAGAAACAAGATAGGAAGACGTACCTTGAATTCCCTACGAGGTAGATACGATGAACGGGTCTCGTAACACCCTCGATTCGGTTCAAGAACAACTATACTACGTGGACGATCCTCAAGACGCAGTCGGGTCTTTCAAATAGTTCAGTCGGGTTTGGAATGAGATTCAATTAATGCAACCAATTGATTCAAGCCAAAGGTAAAAGGTTTCATTCAACCAAGAGACCAAGTATCGATTTGTTCTTCATTGTTCAAAAGCTAGCTCATGATAAAATAAGCTTAAGTGTAGTATTTATAGGCTTCATCTAAATATAATAAAAGACCCTAAGTACCTCCAAAGTGGGTTAGAAAGACATAATCCACGTGAGGCTATAGTTGGAAATACATAGCAAAATAAGTAGAATTCGCGTCAAGCCAGGACAGGAGTGGGCGGTCCGTCCCTTAAACCAGGCGGCGCCTCTGCACAAGCTGAAGAAGTAGCACAGGGGAGTGGGCGGTCTGCCTCCCAGAGTGGGCGGTCTGCCTCCTCAAGATCCAGAGAGCATGACTTCAACTAGGCGGTCCGCCCCTTCTAGTAGGCGGTCCGCCTTTTCCTATAGCTTCTTGAAGCGGCTTAAAATGGTCTTGGGAAGCTCTTCCTTGGTCGTGGATGGTCCACCCTTCGCCGGATCTTTGGGATGTGCCTTCAACTCTTATTTAAAGCTCTTGGTCTCCTCTTTCTTGTATCCTTCAAGCTTGGTCCTTGAGAGTTGGCGTCTTAGCTTGATTTGCCCTGCATCATCCTCCCTTTCTTGAGAAGATCTCGTCCTCAAAATCAAGGTGTTCTCGTCCATGGCATGATCATCTCCTCGGGATGCCCAATGCTCTCCTCCTTTGATCTTCTTGAACGTCACGTTAAAGTAGGCTTCTTCCATGTTCTCCCTTGCCTTGGCATGGAGCTTAGGACCTACAAGCAACGACAAGCAAACAAAAACCTTCTACTACGAAAGTAGGTTAGTGCAAATAGTGTGGAAAACACACTCCTATGGTATAACCAAGCATCACTAGCAATAACAAAGATCAAGTCTCCAAGGAGAACCACAAGCACTTGGTCTAATGAAAACATGCACTCAACACAAGAATGAGCAAATAGGTCATGGAAAATGTAAGATCAAGCTATCAAATTCCCATTGATCCTTAAGTTCACGATTAACACACCAATTCATCCTCAAAGTGTGATCAACATGTGGGATGGAGTAAGTCAAATAGCCTAAGCTACAACTAACATCAACTACCCCCACTCCCCTTCTTTAGAGCATACTTACTCACACCAACAGGTTCCCTTTCACTTCCAAATCCATCACCTAAGCAACCCTTCTCACAAGACAAACTCTCAAGGAAGGTATTGATAATGGCTTCTTCTTCATCATAACCACAATAATCAATAGTAGGGTCACTCGAAGAGTCATTTACCACACTCAAGCTCTCAAACAATGGGTTGCCTAAGGAGTCAAACCCTTCCCACCATAGAGGTTCTATTTTACTACCAAACCTAGTCCGATACATTTCACTACCACAAATGAAGATGCCTTCAAAAAATGGATTAGTAAAAGCATGCATCTCAATTTCATAATCAAACAAAGGCAAGGTATCAGGACTAGGTTCATCACTCTCACTTAAGGAGTCATCATAGACAACCTTGTCCAATTCATTGGACTCCTCAAGGTCACTACCATCCTTACCGTAACACATTAGTCCACCAAATAGAAGCATATCAATAAAGGTATGATCAACTATCTCATCTTCTCCTTTGTCAAAGATTGGTGGTGTGTCATAGCAAAGGTCACAATCAAAGTCAACTATCAAATCTATACTAGGGAGAGGTTCATTGAATAATGAGTTCACATCATGATGTGGCTTAGCATTCCTCTCAACTAGTGATACACAAGCACACACAAGTTGACTACTAGACTCTTCACTAGTGCCACATTCACTTGATGCATCACAAACACCAACTAGCATTGAGTCATCACAAGACAAGTAACTAGTAGGCTCATGAGAAGATGAAGAAATACTTACACTTGAGCTACTTCGTTGAGCACTCTCACCACTTGAAGTGCCTTGTTCAACTCCTCCTTCATGAAGCTCATATTGAATATTTTCCTCCTCTTGTCTTTCCTCCCAAGCAAATGGGTGAGTCTCCAATGGCTTGTCTTCAAATGTACCTACACAAGAGCTATCCCAAGAAAAAGTAGAAGATGAAGAATAGTTAGAACAATGGGTGCTCTCACTCTCAATTTTTCTTTCCTCACCTCTCCTTTCTCTCATTTTTGCCCCCAAGGTCAAGTGTAGTTTATGGTTACAATCCACTCACATCACTCCTCACATCCTTTCCTTTTTCCTCTCTAGGATTGTCATCGGTCACTGGTGCAAGCAAACCCAAAGGAAATGCTAAACACGAAATGCAGAAGAAAACGTAAGAAAGTAAAAGATAGAAGCAAGACAAATCTTGCTTCGATTCAAAAGAACAGTGAGGAACCTGTCTCAAAGCTCGATTGAAAGGAAATCAAGACGCACCTATACTATGCAACAATCCTCAAGAAAGACCCGCTTCTTGCAAATTGAATGATCAAGAAGAAATTGTTCAAACGAATAACACTGATTGACACAAGTTCTTTAAAAGCCCACGTCGGGGTTCGGCTCCATCGGAGACTCACAATAGAACTTGCTATGTTTTTCATAAACTCAATAACTGGATCCATATGGCTATACTAAGGATAAAGTAGTAAATAGTCACAAGTGACTAATAAAAACAAGCCACGCAGGGCTGAGCTAAATGTGTTTTCGGTAGCCTTGGCTTCGGTACGGGTTGCTTGCTCGAACTCATTGTCCTCGGACGCTCAATTGTCTTCGAGCTCATTGTCCTCGGTCACTTTGCCTTCGGGCTCAAATCTGAAGATAACGCCTTTGGTTCTTGAGCCCGGCCACTCAGCTTCGGAGCAATTGCTTTCCATCGGCCAGGCTAAGTGAATGTGCACGTCGTGCAGCAGCTTGGCTTGGCTTCGTGTCATTGGTCTCCTCGGTAGATCGAACACTTGATCAGCACGTGTTCGGGCTGCATCATCCTCCCCTTCTTGAGAAGATTTCGTCCTCGAAATCGAGCCCTCCTCGTCCTCCAAAGTTTGACCTACAACACAAGGAACTAAGTCGGCAACATTAAAGGTGTTGGACACATTATACTCACCAAGGAGGTCGATCACGTAAGCATTGTTGTTGATCTTGGTCAACACTTGAAATGGACCATCCCCTCGAGGAACCAACTTTCCTTTCCTTTGGTTCGGGAAGCGTTCCTTTCGGAAGTGAACCCAAACCCAATCTCCCTTCTTCAATTCCAGATTTTTACGCCCCTTGTTTTTCTTTAAGGCAACCTTTGCATAAGCTTCCTCGAGGTTCTTCTTCACCTTTGCATGCAATTCGATCAAGGCAGCTGCTCGTCGAGTACCTTCAAAATCAAGAACAGAATCTCGAGGCAATGGGGTTAAATCAAGTGGAATCAAAGGATTAAAACCATACACACATTCAAACGGGGTCATATTGATCATTCTATGCACCGTTCAATTGTATGCAAACTCCATCATGGGCAAACGATCAGCCCAGTTTCCAACCTTGCCTTTGGTCATTACTCGAAGCAAAGAGCCCAAGGTTCGGTTAACTACCTCGGTCTGTCCATCAGTCTGAGGATGGTGAGACGTCGAGAATAGTAGCTTGGTGCCGAGGGCAACCCACAAACATTTCCAAAAATGACTCAAGAATTTCGAGTCTCGATCACTTACAATAGTACGAGGCACACCATACAATTTCAACACATTAGCAATAAACAAGGTAGCTACATGTTGTGCATCATCACACTTTCTGCAAGGAATAAAGTGAGCCATTTTTGAAAAACGGTCAACCACAACGAAGATGCTATCATGTCCTCCCCCTGTCCTCGGTAACCCTAGCACAAAGTCCATGGATATATCAACCCAAGGTCGATCAGGCACAGGCAATGGGGTGTACAAACCATGAGGGTTGGACTTCGATTTAGCTTTCTTCCAAACGAGACAAGCGTTGCAAAGCTTTTCCACATCTCGTCGCATTTTGGGCCAATGGAACTGCTCGGTCAAGATACCAAGATTTTTTCGACACCGAAGTGTCCCATCAGTCCACCGGAGTGAGCTTCTCGAACTAAGAGCTCTCTCCACAATGACATTGGCACACAAACCCTCCCATTTTTAAAGAGGTAGCCATCATGCCATTGATATTTCTCAACCCTCCGGCCACTCAAGATCGCGTCTCGAACGCATTTCAGCTTGGGATCATCTTCGTACATCGACTTGATGCTTTCAAATCCCATGAGCCTAGAGGCGAGAGTGGTCGCTAAGGCAAATTTTCCTGATAGCGCATCGGCCACAACATTGTCTTTTCCCTTTTTGTAATGAATTACATAGGGAAAGCTTTCAATAAATTCAACCCACTTGGCATGTCTTCGGTTCAACTTCTTCTGTCCTCGGAGATGCTTCAAGGACTCATGATCACTTTTGATCACAAATTCTCGAGGCCACAAATAATCCTGCCAATGGGCGAGTGCTCGAACGAGGGCATACAATTCCTTGTCGTACGTTGAGTAGTTCAAGATTGCACCCTTAAGCTTTTCGCTAAAGTAAGCGATTGGCTTCGATTCTTGCATTAGCAATCCTCCGATTCCAACTCCGGATACATCACACTCGACTTCGAATGCTTTGCCGAAGTCAGGGAGTTGCAACAACGGGGCAGAAAAAAGCCTCCGTTTCAACTCTTGGAAGGCCTCTCTTGGGACTCTCCCCACACAAATGGATGGTCTTTCTTCACCAGCTCGGTCAAAGGAGCTGCCACGATACTAAAGTCACGAACAAACCTTCGGTAAAAGCTAGCTAAGCCATGGAAGCTACGAACTTGTGATACCGAGGTTGGAGTTGGCCAATCTTTTATGGCTTCGACTTTTGACTCGTCGACTTCAACACGATTAGCACTGACAACGAATCCAAGAAAGACTACACGCTCGACACAAAAGGCACATTTCTTGAAGTTAGCATATAACTTCTCTTCTCTAAGCTTATCAAGCACTAGCCTTAGGTGTTCAACATATTCATCCACAGATTTACTATAAACAAGTATGTCATCGAATTAAACGACAACAAACTTATTTATGAACGGTTTGAGCACATGGTTCATCAGTCGCATGAATGTGCTCGGTGCATTGAATAAGCCAAAAGGCATCACCAACCATTCATAGAGACCGAACTTGGTCTTGAATGCGGTTTTCCACTCGTCTCCAGGTTTCATTCGGATTTGGTGGTAACCGGACCTGAGGTCTATCTTCGTAAAGCATGAAGAACCACTTAACTCATCTAGCATGTCATCTAATCGAGGGATAGGATGACGATACTTAACCGTTATTTTGTTCACTGCTCGGCAATCAACACACATTCGCCATGTTCCATCTTTCTTTGGGACAAGTATAACAGGAACGGCGCAAGGACTCAAGCTCTCTCGAACAAGGCCCTTGTTCAACAACTCATCAACCTGCCGTTGGAGCTCTTTGGTGTCTTCGGGATTACACCGGTATGCAGGTTTGTTGGGGATGTATGACCCCGGTACGAAGTCAATTTAGTGCTCGATTCCTCTCAACGGAGGTAATCCACCTGGCATTTCTTCAGGGAACATGTCTCCGAAGTCCTGCAAAACACTTTGTACAGCACTAGGCGAAGGGTTATCATTAGAAAAATCATCATTAGAGTTAAGAAAGATACCCTTGTGCACGAGGCAAATCATCATCTGATTGTTGTCGTTGCCTCGTAGTAACTCACCCGGTTGCATGATTGCACAGATTCCTTTCACTTCGGGCAGTGAGTTTGTCTCTTCGGGCCCCAATTTTGCTCCCATCGGAAGCTTAGCTTTGGCCGCTTCTTTCAACTCTTTCATCCGTTTATAGTCCTCGGTGACTTGTTTTGAAGACAAGGGTTTGAGTATGAAACTCTTCCCTTCGAGCTTTACAGTGTAAGTGTTGGATCTGCCATTGTGAACAGCTGTTCGGTCATATTGCCACGGTCGAGCCAATAGCAAATGACAAGCTTGCATCGGCACCACATCGAATATCATCTCATCTTGATACTCTCCGATTCTGAACTTGATCCACACTTGTTTGACAACTCTCAATTCTCCACACTCATTCAGCCATTGTAATTTGTAAGGGTGGGGATGCTTCAAGGTAGTTAGTCCCATTTGTGAAACCAAAGTTTGGCTCACCACATTCGCACAACTACCAGAATCAATGATCATCGAACACACCTTTCCCCTCACTCGACATCAGGCATGAAAGAGGTTTTCTCTTTGGTTGTCCTCTTCTTCAAGAGACATTGTTACCTTGGATAAGCTTGGAGTTTTGACTGATAACTGAGGAACGGATTCAAAGGACCTGTTCCTTTGAATCACTGCAGCAGAATAGATAATTCATGCAAAATTGTTTAATTGAGATATTATCATTTATCCTAGAACTGACGTATATCTTGATAATTATGCAGGTCTAGATGGATATGAAAAGATTGCATAAACTAAAGGATAAAAGATAGAAGATCCGGATTCTCAAGTGTCGAATCCAATTAGGACTCAAAGTCAAGGGAGCTTTGGAGTTCTAATTCATCAAGACTTCTTGGCTGCTGGAAGCTATAAAACGTGGAGACTATCAGCCATAGAAGTGTACACAAATACATAGAGCATCGAGCAAAAGCAGAGAAGAGTTATTAGCTTATTTGTGTAATCAGTTAGCTATAGTAGAACTAAGTTAGAACTTGTCCCTTAGATTGAATCTTGTAAAAGTTCAAGTCTTAGTTCAATTGTAGTAAGCAAAAATTGAGTTGTAAACTTTCTGGTTCAAGTCGTGGACTTGACACAACTTCACTGATCGTGAGAAAGATCACTAAAGGATTAGAGTTAGTCCTAGGTTAGTAAGAGTGAGTCTTGTAACCAAGTGAGTCTTTTTACATAGTGAAGTTGAAATCCTACTTGAGAAGTAGGTCGTGGTTTTTTGATCCCGAGTCAAGGGTTTTTCCACGGTAATATCTGGTGTTCAATTACTTACAGTTTTAATTCCGCATATCGTAGAGTAAAGGAACACATTTTAAGGAACTGGTCCTTAAAACAGTAAGGTGGTGTAATCGTGGGAAATAACAATTGGTATCAGAGCGGGTTATCCTTGAAAAGGCTAGCACCTAGGATAGATGAGTACATCACGAGAGAACAGTGAGGGTCAGTCAATGGTTAGAGCACCTTATTTCAATGGGAAATACTATTCATGGTGGAAAGAGAGGATACGTGATCACCTTCAAGCAGAAGACTATGAATTGTGGGATATAGTAACTGAAGGTCCCATGATCCCAATGAAGAAGGATGCTGAGGGAAAAGACGTTCCCAAAACCAGGAAGGAATGCAATGCTGAAGACATAAAGCAATGGGAAAAGAATGCAAAGGTAAGGAAATGGCTAGTTGGTGGACTTAGTCCTGACGAATGCACTAGAATCAGAGGGTATGCCACGGCAAAGGAGATTTGGGATGCTCTACAAGTTGCACACGAGGGAACAAGTCAGGTAAAAAGGTCCAGAGGTACACTTCTTTATGCTGAATATGAAAGCTTTAAAATGAAAGAAGAAGAGTCAATCTCTGAAATGTATACTAGATTCAATGCCATTGCTTCTGAACTTATCTCTTTGGGAAGGGTTTTAACTGTGGAAGATAGAGTAGAAAAGATTTTAACTAGGGTTCTTCCAGATTCTTGGGAGATCAAAGCTTGTGCTATCATTGAAAGTAAAGATTTAACCACTTTATCCTTAGATGAGCTTATAGGCAATCTAAAGACTTATGAACTGAGGAGAAAGGTTAAAAACATAGGAGCACCAGTTAAAACTGAACCTAACCTAGCCTTGACTGCTGGTGATAAAATCATTGATGATAAGGAACTGGTCCTTATCGCTAAAAGTGTTCAGAAATATTTGAATAAGAAAAGGGAAATTAGTGGACAGGGTAGGTCTACTAACATGAAACAGGCTGGAGAATGCCACAAATGTGGAAGCTCGAAGCACTACATCAGCAAATGTCCAATCATGGAAGGAGAATGGAGGAAGAGATTCATTGATGAAAGGAAGAAGGCTAGGGAACAGGTCCACAAGAAAAGTGGAAATCCCAAAGCATTGGTTGCAGGATGGCAAGACAGTGAACACGAAATAACTGATGATGATCTGGATGAGGATCTTGCTCTAATGGCACTAAGAGATTCAGAAAATGAAGAAGATGCTGAGGCTAGAGTGAAGGAGATAAACGACAAATGGTACATGGACAGTGGTTGCTCAAGACACATGACAGGGCATAAGGAACTGTTCCTTTCACTCTCAGCCTTCCAAGGAGGAAGTGTTTCCTTCGGAAATGGTAAGAAAGGGGAAATCATTGGAATTGGAAAGGTAGGTAGGTCTGATTCACACTGTATAGATAACGTGTTTCTAGTGGATGGGCTGAAGCATTGCTTATTAAGCATATCTCAATTGTGTGACAAAGGTAATAATGTTAATTTCTCATCTACTGGATGCGCTGTGACTAACAAAACTTCTGGAGAGGTTATTTTGCAGGAAAACAGGCATGGAAACATCTACAAAGTAGACTTGTTGAAATTATCTGATGGAAGCCTGAGCTGCTTAACTGTGGTGCAAAATGATCCCCTCCTATGGCACAAAAGACTAGGACATGCTAGTCTTTCACAATTGAACAAACTTGTGTCAAAAGACTTGGTGATAGGTCTTCCTAACATCACGTTTAATGATGAAAAAGTATGTGAAGCATGTGCCAGAGGGAAGCAGGTAAAATCCTCCTTCAAATCAAAGAAACAGGTAAGTACCACTAAACCTTTGGAACTGGTCCATATGGATTTATGTGGTCCTATGAGAACAATGAGTCATGGAGGTAAGAAGTATGTTATGGTATTGGTGGATGATTACTCCAGATTTACATGGACAATATTTCTTGCATCTAAAGAAGAAGCATTTAATGCATTTTCAATTTTTGCTAAGAAAGCTCAAAGAACTCTAGATAATCATATTGTTGCCATTAGGTCAGATCATGGAACTGAATTTGAAAATCATATGTTTTCCAATTTTTTTAATGAAAATGGCATTAATCATAACTTTTCTTCACCTAGAACTCCACAACAAAATGGTGTAGTGGAAAGGAAAAATAGGACTCTAGAAGAAATGGCAAGGACTATGTTAATATCTGGAAATCTTCCAGAGAACTTTTGGGCTGAGGCTATTAATACTGCATGCTACATAATAAATAGATGTATGACAAGGCCTTTAATAGAAAAGACCCCATATGAATTGCTTAAAGGAAGAAAATCAAATATTTCTCATCTTAGGCTTTTGGTTGCAAATGTTTCATACACAACAATGGGAAAGATGCCTTAGGAAAATTTGATCCTAGAAGTGATGAGGGAATATTTGTTGGTTATTCTTTAAATAGTAAATCTTATAGGGTGTTTAATAAGAAAATATTGAAAATTGAAGAAATCATGCATGTTAAATTTGATGAAACTGACAGTCTCACTCAAGAACAGGTACAGGAGGATGAAGAAATTGGAATGCTGAAAGAGTTTGAACTTAATCCACAAATGCAGATTCTGGATGTGAGAAGTGAACTGTAAGGAACTGTTCCTCAGGACAGAACTGAAAAGAGTAGCATTGAAACAGGGGGAACAAATGTTGGTTCCACCTCACAAACTGGAAACGCTACTCTATCAGGAACTGTTCCTCAGCAGAGGACTTCTGACAATGGATTGACACCCAAGCCTTTCAAGTATCAAGGGTCACATCCTGTGGATCAAATAATCTCATATAAGACTGCCGGAGTTCAAACTAGATCAGCAGTCAAGAATCACAATCTGTGTGCCTTTAGTGCTTTCTTATCTCTTGTTGAACCTAAAAATATGAAAGAAGCACTGAAGGATGCAGATTGGATTAATGCTATGCAGGAGGAACTGAATCAATTCCAAAGGAGTCAAGTTTGGCATCTGAAACCCAAGCCAAGGAACAGGTCCATAATTGAAACAAAATGGGTTTTTAGAAACAAACTTGATGAGGATGGCGTGGTAACAAGAAACAAGGCCAGGCTAGTCGTTCAGGGATATAGTCAAGAGGAAGGCATCGACTATGATGAGACTTTTGCTCTAGTTGCAAGACTAGAAGCAATAAGACTTCTTATAGCCTTTGCTACATACATGGATTTTATTCTACATCAAATGGATGTTAAGAGTGCATTTCTAAATGGTTACTTAAAAGAAGAAGTGTATGTCAAGCAACCTCCAGGTTTTGAAAGTGAACAGTTCCCTGAACATGTGTACAAGTTGGACAAGGCCTTGTATGGGCTCAAGCAGGCACCAAGAGCATGGTATGAAAGACTATCAAAATTTCTACTCCAGCATTGATACAAGAGAGGTAAAATTGATAGTACATTGTTCTTAAAAGAAAAAGGTAAGCATCTCTTAATTGTTCAAATCTATGTAGATGATATAATCTTTGGTGCTACTTGTGATAATTTAAGTAAGGAATTTGCAAACCTGATGGGGAGTGAATTTGAGATGAGCATGATGGGTGAACTCAATTTCTTTTTGGGTTTACAAATTAAGCAAACCTCAAATGGAACTGTGATCCATCAACAAAAATATCTTAAGGAATTACTTAAAAGATTTGATATGGATAATGCTAAGGAAATTGACACACCTATTGCCACTGCCACAAAATTGGATCTTGATGAACATGGAATATCAGTTGATAAAAAATTGTATAGGGGTATGATAGGTTCTCTACTTTATCTAACTGCTAGTAGACCTGAATTGTGTTTTGTGTTGGTTTGTGTGCTAGGTTCCAATCAGATCCTAAGGAATCTCATTTGAAAGCTGTTAAAAGAATATTGAGGTATCTGAAAGGAACAGGTCCCTTGGGACTTTGGTATCCAAAAGGCGGTAGTTTTAATCTTGTTGAATATACTGATGCTGACTATGCAGGTTTCCTTGTTGATAGAAAGAGTACCTCAGGTATGGCACATTTTCTTGGTGAGTGTTTGGTTTCTTGGGGAACCAAGAAACAAAATTCAGTGGCACTTTCCACTGCTGAGGCTGAATATGTGGCAGCTGCTTCATGTTGTTCACAGTTGTTATGGATCAAACAACAATTACAGGATTTTGGTGTTGATGTAGGAACTGTTCCTATTTATTGTGATAACACTAGTGCTATTAATATGACAAAGAATCCAGTGCATCACAAAAGAACTAAACACATTGACATAAGACACCATTTCCTAAGAGACAATTATAAAAGAGGTTTGATCACCATAGCATTTTGTCCCACTGAAAAGCAAATTGCTGACATTTTTACAAAAGCTCTAGGTAGAGATGATTTTGAAAGAAATAGATTGGAATTAAGTATGATTAAATTCACATAAAATCATCAATGCTTTACTTCATAATTGGCTAGAAAATTGCTCTTAAAATGAATTTTATTCAAGTCATTATGAATAATTCAGTCCAGCTTAATACTTAAATGTATACTCTTATGCCATATACCTTATTTAGAGTTGCTAAAATTTAATGATATTACCTTTATGCTCTTAGAATTTCAGATGATCAAAATGTTGCAAATTGGAAGGATACTGAATTTCTGTGTTAAAAACAGGTATGTACTCGTTATTATTCAGTTAATTTAGAATTATAAAGGCTTTAGGTAACTTAAGATTAGGATAAATCCCAACAAGTTTCCTACCCATATCAAAAGTGTAAAGGAGTTCCATCGGAGGAACAGTTCCTATTCTGAAAAGGTAACCTACAGCCTAACGGCTCTTTTTCTCCGGGAGACTCCCAAGAGTCCTTAGCCGTTGCATGTTGTGCTGAGGTAAGTTGATCGTTTTTCACTCTAACTCCACTACCTAATTCATACACTTCTTCTTCCTCATTATTCTTTTACATTGTTCATCAATTAAAACTATCACAATTTCAGAAAGAGTAGTAAATTATTTGTTAATTCGAATTGCAAAACTGTCTCTTGCTTCTGATAATTCTTCAACTGCACCTATTGATGAACAACCACAAAATATTAATCCTCCCTCACCCATGGAAACCACTAATCTAAACCCTGAAATCCCTGAACCAATCCCAGATGTACCTGAACCTGAAATTCAAGGGGAAGGACCAGTTCCCACGGCTGAATCAATTGCTGAGCAGGTTGAGGATTTATCTCGTGCTATGGTGTTGTATCAGTATCAGGTAAACTTCACCTACCCTTTGAATGTTGTTATAGACGAGGAAGAAAAGGGAGAGGGGTCTGAGGCTGCTCTTGAGGGGGAACCTATTAAGAGGTTGGAAGCACCCATGCATGGGTCATCGGGGTCTCCAGAGGCTGCTCCTAAAGCACCCATGGAGGATGTGATTGATGTTGATGAGGCTATCAGTGATAGTGATAGGCCCCTAGTAGATTTGATCAACATTAGGAGTCTGCAAAGAAAATTGGCTAGAAAGGAACCCATTGATGACCGTGTGACTGCTGAAATTGCTGCTAAGTTGAAGAAAATAGGTGATAGTTACAAGCCTGGAAATAAAAAGAAAGTTGAAAGTTCCTCTAAGGCAAAAGGACCTGTTCCTTCTGCCTCAACCCCTGCTTCTGGGGTTAGGAGGACAAGAAGTGCTGTAAAAGCTGCTGATGAACAACTAGCTGCTGTCTTAGAAAGGAGCGGAAAAGGGAAAGGAAAACAGGTGGTTGAAGAGGAAGAAGTGGATGATATTGATCTTGCTGATTTTTCTGAGGATGATGAGATGGTAGATGCTGAGGAGGTGGTACCTCAGTCTAAGAAAAGAAAAGTTCCTGAGATAAGAGTAACAAGGAGTTCGGTTAAAGCTGCAGAAAAGTCTGCTAGGAGGACCAGGTCCTCTAAGAGAGTTGTTGTTTCTGAAAGCTCTGCCAGTGACAGTGATGAGTCCTTTGCTGGAGAAGAGAGTGATAGTGATGCTGAAGGTGATGAGTCTGTGCACTGTGTTCATGAAGACATGTTGACCAGGAAGGTTTTGAAAGGTCGGGTAATGTCTGATGTGCAAGAAGAGGGAATGTTGTGGCTGTTGCAAAAACTGCATGCTCAGGGTTGGAGGGACATGGTCCTTAAGATCTCTGGGAGGTGTGCAAAAGGGATGGTGCAAGAGTTCTACAAGAACTGCTCCATCAGAGAAGATAGAATTACTACCTCTGTCAATGACAATGTAATCATATTTGACACAAGGGAACTTGGTGAGCTGCTGGGGATTCCTGCTACTGGGTATGCTAGCTATGTCAAGAAGGTTTGGCCTGACTTGACAGACTTGCCTACTGATCTGGAGATCACTAGGAAGTTTGCTGAGAATGATGGTGAAGAGAAACCCAGAGCTGTGCAGAAGAGTGAGATGCACCCACAGCACCAAGTATTATTCGAGTTTGTGAACAAGATTGTGCTGCCAAGGCAGGAGAAAAGAGGAGTTGCCAGTTTCATGGACCTAGTTCTTATGGAACTGTTGGACCTTGAAAAGCAGATCAATTGGCCCAGCTTTATGGTCCACATGATAAAAAAGGTGATTGCTGGGAAGAGAAAGCACTCCTTGCCGTTTGGTTTCACTCTGACTGATATATTTGCAAAGTTGAAGTTTCCTTGGAAGGGGTTGTGAAGGCTACAAAGAGGAAAAGTTTGGTTGTGCCACTTTGATAAGCTGTGACTTGCCAGTTCAGGCTGATCCTCCACAGGCTGGTGTTGGGAGGTAGCCACTGAACAACAATGTGAGGGCACTTAGGCAGCAGGTTGCTATTCAGGCTGCTGAAATAGCAAGGTTGGAAGAGGAGAAGAATTTATGGAAGGCAGAGGCCTCAAAGGCAAAGGAGACCAATGAGGGAATGCTCAAGAAGATGTTTGAGTTGCTGAACAAGTCTCAGGGACCTGGTCCTTCCACATCCTGACCACCCTAGCCTTAGCCTTTAGCCATCTTATGTCTAGTGGGATCTAGCCTAGCTTAGTGCCTTAGCCTTTTTCTTCTTTAATTTTTGGATAATTCTGTAGTATGTGCGCGTATCCCCTGGTTTCAATCTTTTGATTTAATGAATTGTCTTTGATGGCTAATATCATTGTTTTGAAGTTGCTTTAATTTGATTTATGTTTGAATTTTGAGTTGCCTCAATGGCCATGTGCTGATTGATTCTAACACTTGAGTTATATTTTTATGCAACCTTTTCAATGATGCCAAAAGGGGGAAGAGTAAGTCTGATTTTGCATGATTTTATACGTAATAAAAATCTGTTCCTTAATGATAAACTCTTTACTGGTTGATTGTTTTTTAGCTTAAGTTGTACTTCAGGACATTAAGGATATGCAGCTATGCTTATGAGTTTGTCATCATCAAAAAGGGGGAAATTGTTAGCTTGGATAAGCTTGGAGTTTTGACTGATGACTGAGGAACGGATTCAAATGACCTGTTCCTTTGAATCACTTCAGCAGAATAGATAATTCATGCAAAATTGTTTAATTGAGATATTATCATTTATCCTAGAACTGACGTATATCTTGATAATTATGCAGGTCTAAATGGATATGAAAAGATTGCATAAACTAAAGGATAAAAGATAGAAGATCCGGATTCTCAAGTGTCGAATCCAATTAGGACTCAAAGTCAAGGGAGCTTTGGAGTTCTAATTCATCAAGACTTCTTGGCTGCTGGAAGCTATAAAATGTGGAGACTATCAGCCATAGAAGTGTACACAAATAGAGAGAGCATCGAGCAAAAGCTGAGAAGAGTTATTAGCTTATTTGTGTAATCAGTTAGCTACAGTAGAACTAAGTTAGAACCTGTTCCTTAGATTGAATCTTGTAAAAGTTCAAGTCTTAGTTCAATTGTAGTAAGCAAAAATCGAGTTGTAAACTTTCTGGTTCAAGTCGTGGACTTGACACAACTTCACTGATCATGAGAAAGATCACTAAAGGATTAGAGTTAGTCCTAGATTAGTAAGAGTGAGTCTTGTAACCAAGTGGGTCTTTTTACATAGTGAAGTTGAAATCCTACTTGAGAAGTAGGTCGTGGTTTTTTGATCCCGAGTCAAGGGGTTTTTCCACGCTAATATCTGGTGTTCAATTACTTACAGTTTTAATTCCACATATCGTAGAGTAAAGGAACACATTTTAAGGAACTGGTCCTTAAAACAGTAAGGTGGTGTAATCGTGGGAAATAACAGTCATGCAACTCAAATTCCTTCGAACCACAAGAAACATTTCTGGATGATCAGCTTCGGTAGCTTCACGATCATCATCACCTTCAGCTCGGTCAGCCTCCTCGATAATTTCCTCCTCGGTGTCACTCGCTTGCTCTTGGACGGTTCCATCTTCGAGCAGAAGCATAACTTTGCGAGTTGGACACTCTTTTGCCATGTGACCATAACCCTTGCATTTGTGACACTGAATATTTGAAGCACTAGAAGAGTTGAGTTGAACTTTACCTCCCACTTCTCTTGATTGATTAACGGTCACACCCCTCTGGAAGGGTCTCTTCGAATCTCGAACAGTGTTGGTACTTGCTTGGTTTGGACTCTTCCATTCTTTACCTCGGTTCAAGGAAGTAGAAGTAGTGACTCCTCGATACCGGTTTGCCTTATCGTCCTTTACCAATTTCTCAGCTTCGGTGGCAGCATCGAACAGATTTTCCAACGTATGATACACGTGGAGCCTCAATTGAGATGACACATCCCTAGCCAAGCCATTTTTGAATCTGATAATGGCTTGTTTTTAGTCTTCGACCAGATCAAGATTCAATCGAACCTTTTCGAACTCATCATGGTACTATTGGACTGACTTGGACCCTTGCTTTAGCTCATAGAGCTTTTGCATATGAGTTTGCCTGTACTTGGCACTCAAATACTTAGCATCCATTGCTCTTATCAACTGTGGTCAACTATTGACTACTGGATAGTCATTTCTTCGTCTATGCCTCTTGTCAGATTCCCACCATGTTGATGCATAAGCCTCGAACGAAGCAATAGTATGGGCAGCTTTTCTCTCTTCGGTCATCTCATTGGTTTCAAAGATGCGCTCCATTTTAAGCTTCCATTCAAGATATTCATCTGGATCACTAGTTCCTTTAAAGGATGGAATACTGATCTTGACACTGTTCAAGTTTGAGTCCCGAACACCACGAACCTGTTCGGGATACTCATCTTCACGATCAGCAGCCTCACGCTCAATATTTCTTTCAATATTTGCGCCTCGGCCACGACCTCAAAAATTTCCACGACCTCGGTGAGCTTGCCTTCGTTGAGCGAATGGCGGCTCATTCTCATATTCGTCTTCGGGAAATTCCTCTTCAACAACCTCTTCGACAACGGCTCCAAGATCTCTTCGGGCCCTTGGAAGTGGCATCCTTTCTCCTCGGGGAATGCCCAAGTTTTGATAGCCAGCTTGGGGATTGCCCAAGTTTTGTTGCGCTTGGGGATTGCCCAAGTTTAGTTCTCTTCGAATTGCTTCACTCGTCAACTAATGTTGTCGAACAAGCTCAGCATACAGCTCAGGTTTCATCGGAGTGGAATGGCTAGTTCCAGCGTCGGACCCATTCATGGCCACGGACGCACTTCCTTGCTCGAGTTGAGTTACTCGAGCAGTCACTCCTCTTACTTCGGCACTGACGCCTTGTATCGCAGCCATGAGATCAGCTAACGACACTTCGGGCTTCTCAATGCCTTTGCCATCGCCTCCATTCCCAGTCGTGGTACTTGCACAAATCAAAGACCAAACAAATGTTAAGGTTAGAAATCACCTCACACACTCCCATGGGTGGCACTCGGGTCCACTCAATTTTATGGGTTCGGTTTTGGTCACACAAGAACTTGTAGTCAATGGCTTCCTCGGTTGATCAACTTCTCTCAATTCCTTCGAATTCGACAAGTTACGATGTCTTACTTCGGGAAGAGTGCGTTGATTTGACTCAATGGAACGGACAGCTATTTACTCTTGTGCTTCAGGAAGTCAAAAGAGTTTTCTACGAAGTTGGACTTCGGTCACCCACGCACGAGTTCCTATCAGCTCAAATGAGTTAGTACGACCTCGAGTAGAACAATTACTCAAAAGATCCACTAACTAGAATTTCGGACAGAAGAAAGTGAAAACCTAGGAGAATCTACCCTTTGATTCCCTTTGGAATCTTTTTTTTTTTCAAACACACCAACTCTTGCCCGTACAAGAGTGCTCCCTCCTTAGTACGGATAGGGTTTTACCTTATCCACTTTCCTTTTCTCAGCCGACAACTTTTCACCTGGGGTTTTGATGTTTACACTTTACCCCTTTCTTCTTCAATGGAACAGTGAAGCTTTGCTCCGGCGTACGGACAAATTAGCTTCGGTTCACTGACCACAAAATTCAACAGATCTGGGTTTCTCCTTCAACTCCAGTTTCAAACAACAACGGAGGAATTCAAACGAAGTTCCTGAGCTAAGATTTCAGCTCCTTCGTGTCGCACACTGTTGCAAATCGTAACAATTTTCCAGCGTACGGACAACGAATTCAAACTCAGAACTTCGATTTTCAAGCACAAAACAAACCCAAATCACTCAAAAACCACCAATCTTCATCGGTTTCAACCAAACACGATGGGGGTTCGAGTTCCAGTCACCATTAAAGCTCAAAACAGTCCAAAATTTCAGCAAGAAACCTTAGTCACAAAAATGGTACGTCGGGTACTTGTTGGAATCAGGAAGCAACGGTGAACAAGAATGAATGGTTGTTTAATCCAAACAACCAACAATCAAACACAATTTTTGAATTTTTGTTTTTCTACTTTTTTTTTTTTTTTTATAAACGCTCAGCAACAACAATCAAACACATGGAAGAAAGCTGAAACTGAAGACACAAGCACGATTTAAGTGAACAGGATTTGAGGTTGTAAGAACAAACTCAAACCTTGCTCTGATACCAAGATGGTGCAAGCAAACCCGAAGGAAATGCTAAACACGAAACGCGGAAGAAAACGTCAAGAAAGTAAAAGATAGAAGCAAGACAAATCTTGCTTCGATTCAAAAGAACAGTGAGGAACCTGTCTCAAAGCTCGATTGAAAGGAAATCAAGATGCACTTATACTATGCAACAATCCTCAAGAAAGACCCGCTTCTTGCAAATTGAATGATCAAGAAGAAATTGTTCAAACGAATAACACCGATTGACACAAGTTTTTTAAAAGCCCACGTCGGGGTTCGGCTCCATCGGAGACTCACAATAGCACTTACTATGTTTTTCATAAACTCAATAACTGCATCCCTTACAATGAAATGGAAATGGACTATTTATAGGCTATACTAAGGATAAAGTAGTAAATAGTCACAAGTGACTAATAAAAACAAGTCACGCAGGGCTGAGCTAAATGTTTGTTCGGCAGCCTTGGCTTCGGTGCTGGTTGCTTGCTCGAACTCATTGTCCTCGGACGCTCAATTGTCTTCGAGCTCATTGTCCTCGGTCACTTTGCCTCCGGGCTCAAATCTGAAGATAACGCCTTCGGTTCTTGAGCCCGGCCACTCAGCTTCGGAGCAATTGCTTTCCATCGGCCAGGCTAAGTGAATGTGCACGTCGTGCAGCAGCTTGGCTTGGCTTCGTGTCATTGGTCTCCTCGATGGATCGAACACTTGATCAGCACGTGTTCGGGCTGCATCAGTCACTCTTTCACTCCTCTCTTTCTTTTATCTCTCATGTTCAAGTACAATAGAATGAGACTCAAAATTATCCTCATTTGGAATAGAGTGACTTTCACTTTCAATTTGCAATGACATGAAAACATGATTGTTGGCTTTAGGCTCAAGTACAATGGGTGACTTAGCCTTAGCTGCTTCCCTCAACTCCCTCATACGCTTGTAGTCCTCTCTTAGTTGCCTTGGTGTCAAAGGCTTGAGAACATATTTCTTCCCTTTTTGCTTGACCGTATAGGAGTTGGTCCGGCCATCATGTACCACACACCTATCATATTGCCATGGTCTCCCAAATAGAAGATGGCAAGCTTGCATCGGGACCACATCAAACATGATTTTTTTCTCTATAGTTACCAATGTTGAACTCTATCAACACTTATTTCACCACTTTCAACTCCCCACACTCACTTAACCATTGTAAACGGTATGGCTTTGGATGCTTTAGAATGGGAAATTTCAATAGGGAAATCAAGGTTTGGCTCACTATGTTAGCACAACTTCCCGAACCAATAACCATTGAGCACACTTGCCCCATCACACGACATCTAGCATGAAAGAGGTTTTCTCTTTGCTCATTTTCTAACTCCTCTTTCGTGAATATTGTACTCAAACTCCTCCTAACTCCTAAGAACAAGTTTGGATCATCCCCTTCCATCATAGCCTCCTCGCAAGCAACTACATCACTCTCCTCATTTTCGAGCTCACTTTCTTGCTCATACACCAACCCATCATCCATAACAATTATGGTCTTTCGGATAGGACAATCTCTTGTAAAATGGCCATATCCTTTACACTTATAGCATTGAACAGAAGTAGAAGTTGGGTATTCAAAGTAGTTTTAGAGTTAGCCCCCACATTTGGTGTTGACTTCTCATAAGTCTTCTTCATATATCGACTTACACTTGCACCATTTGTATTTAGGCTCTTCCATTCCTTTGGCTTACTCACGGGAGAAGGAGTAGTACACTTGTAACGGTTGGACTTCTCTTCTTTGAGCCACTTCTCGGCTTCAACCGCATCTTCAAGTAGATCATGATGAGAACTATACCTTTGAAACCTCAATTGAGAGACTATCTCTCGGTTCAAAGCATTCTTGAATCGAATCACGACTTGTTCATCTTCCTCCACATCCATGTCTAAGGCCATTCGGATTTGCTCAAATTCATTGTAGTACTCTTCAACCGTGTTAGAACCTTGCTTCAACTCATAAAGACATTGAAGTTGATCTTAAGGATACTTTTGGGTCACATACTTTTCATCCATCACACATTTAAATTCATCCCAAGTAAGGTTCACGGGCAAAGCATTCCTTCTCCTAAACCTTTTGGCCAACTCCCACCAAGAAGAAGCAAAGGATTCAAAGGAAGATATAATATATTTGGCTTTCTTCTCCTCGACCATGTCATTCGTATCAAACACTCTTTTCATGGCCAACTTTCATTCAAGATACTCAACTGGGTGTCTACTCCCCTTGAATGTAGGAATAGTAAGCTTCACACTATTGAGATTATTGTTGTGACGACTCCCTCGGTAAGGCTCCGGTTGGCCCCCAAAGTTGTCACCATAAGCATCATAATCCCTTCTAACATTCTCTCCAACATTCCCCATGGGTGGCCCTCGGCCTCGGCCTCGGCCTCTACCCCTATTCATTCCCCGGCCTCCATTCATAGCTCGCCTATTCGGATAAGGAGCTTCAAAGTCATCATCATCAAGCTCGGCCTCCTCCCTTTCTTGAGCTTCATCAACTTGCTTAAGAGGTGCAATGTTTCTACGGGCTCTAGGGAGTTGGACTTTTACTTGGGGATTGCCCAAGTTGTGGGGAATGCCCACTTGTTGGGAATTTCCCAACACACGCTCATTTCGAAAAAGATCATCTTTTAGCTTTTGTTGCTTAACCAATTCGGCAAATTGTCCCGAGGTAATGGTTGAGCCACTTGTACCCTTATCGGCTTCAAGTTGGACACTCGGGGTCCTTCTTTCAAGATTTTCAAGCCTTAAGCTCATTTCTTCCAATTTGGCCATAATAGGCTAAGGCACCCTTAATGGGGTCATCACCTTCACCGGCCATGGTACTTACAAAACTAGCAAACGATTAGTGAAATATCCTCACACACACACCTCACTTGAATGTCACTCGGGTACACTCGTTTAGTGGTGGGGGATTTGTCAGTCAAGCTTGAACCACATATACTGACACGACCCGAAATCCGGTTAGGCCGTGCGGGCACCCGACATCCTCTCCTAGACCTGTCGGGCGAACCCTTACCAATTATATTAGGAAAATAAATATAATAATTCACAAATAAGGACAAGACTTAAAAAAAACACTGACATACTGATACCTTTAAGCTGTACAAAAGAAATTACAGCTGACTACCCAATATACTAGGTTTAGGGCTATCCAGACCAGACATATAAGAGTACAAAAGAAGACAAATACCTCCTGAAGGGAGCAAACTGCAACTGAAATGATAACCAATAAACTGGTGGCCATCTGAAATAAAAGCTGGCTCACCCTGACAGCTGAAGTCGTCTACGCTCCTTCACAACGTGGCGAACTCAATCCTGGAGCGAACCTGCCGAAAAGAAATAGATAGACAAGAAACAAACAACAAACAAGGGTGAGTCAAAAGGACTCAATAAGTGGGGCAGACTAGCCACCTCAAAGAATAGGATAGCTAGCCGGGGAGAAGAAACAGACAAACCAAATTCCTTTTATTTAAATTATAAAAGGCAGAGCCAGATAACAACCGAAAACACGTAAGAAACTTCTAAACTCAACCAAGGGTGCGTGGCAGAAACATATCAACAAATAAGCGATGCACATATAAGCAGAACAGTAGTCATGTACCGCAAGTCTACACAATGGTATGAATTGAGATGAAATGAAATGAAGTGAGATGAAATGAAATGAAATGAAATATGATGCGAAGGGTCACATGTGCCCATCGTCCCATCTCGAAGCGGAATACTCCTGCATTCGAGGGGAATCCAATCTGATAACCAACTGGAGCGGAATACTCCTGCTCCTGGGGCGGAATACTCCTGTACCCTATATAATATAAACCAGAGGCGGAATACTCCTGCACTCTCTTGGGGCGGAATACTCCTGCACCCGATATAATACAATGGAGCGGAATACTCCTGCTCCTGGGGCGGAATACTCCTGCCCTCAATATGATACAATGGAGCGGAATACTCCTGCTCCTGGGGCGGAATACTCCTGCCCTCAATATGATATGCAATGTAATGCATATGAATGACATATAATGCATATGAGTGCAATGTTATGCAATAATAACCCTTCACCGGCGCGGGACTCTCATCGACAACCGGGAAGTAGATGCCAACTCACAGCCAGGGTACCATGCTCAGATCGTCATTGCAATACCAACAATAGGACATAACATATAATATACAATGTAAATCCAAAGCTAAGGCGTAATGAGCACGCCTATCGGCAGCTACACACGTAAGGAACACGTGGTAGAAAATCCATGAGGCCAGGTGCCTCCAAAGAAATGGATATAAACACTTACCTTGTTACAAAGTTAGTACAGCTACTCAATAACCGCTTTGTCCTTTGGATTCATTGCCAAACGATCCCACTGTGTTCAATAACCAGAAAAATATATTACATAAGGCTAAAGGCTTCATTCCTCACATCTTAGGACAATCCAGGTAGGAACCTGATACCCTATTCACATACGCAATACGCAGGACAGGCCTATATACAGGGTTTAAGGCCACATAACCAAATCCCAAATAAATTATATTTATAAGTTGCTCATAACTCACTGAGCACGAATACATAATCAATTTCATTATCGGGGTCAATTTGACCCTTTAAACTATCAATTTACGTCATTAGGGCGATGTCTAATATTCCTATTTTTACCGCAAAAATATATTTAAACACACGTAATAAACACAAATACTATATTAGGATCATTACCTGAATGTTTCAGAGTGAAAATTCTACTTTTTTCCGGCCCCTTTTCTCATTTTGTGGCATTTTTTCTTCCTCCCCGTCATTTTATTTTTCTCTGTTTCATATTGTTTATACTCTTCTGCTTTCTTCGCTAATCACTTGAGCATATAAGCTCAAGTGACCGCCTAACTATTTTGTCTCCTTTTCCCTTTTTTTTTTCTTTTTCTTTTAAAATTCGCTGTTACGGTAAAAATTAAAACGGTACCCTACGATATTCGGAATAATCCCAACTTTTGCATACAAGTTATACAAAATATATGTAACATACTCGCGAAGGGGGATCTCAAATCAGACTCCCGAAACTCAAGATGCGAATTTAAATGAAAAGAAGTCAAATTATTTAACTTTCGGCATTTTAGCGGAAACTAGCCGAACAACATCGAAATTCAATTTCGAAAGCTTACAAAAATCACAAATAATCATACGAACCTAACGGCGCTTTCGGATTTCGAATCGGAGCTCATTCGGAAAAAATCGAGCTCGAAAATCTCTTTTTAATATTTATCGCCAATAAAAACTGAAACCTTCTTCCAATGCCTACCAAACGAGGTCTGATTTAGCTCAAAATTTACAGACAGGTCCTAATGGACATTACGAATATTTTAAAATTATCGACACGTCAATCGGAGTCCTAACTTCCGAAACGACTGACCGAGGTCGTTTCATTCTCCTCCACTTAAACTCTCGTTCGTCCTCGAACGAGCCTAAGTCTAAAGAAAAATTCGCACAGATAACAAAAGAACTTGCACGACCTTCATAAGCTACTCCACGGACCTTATCTCTTGATTACAGGATCAGAAGTATAACACGCATATTGAACTTTTAAAATAAAATATATTTGGATAATATGATAACACCATTGCCCGGATTATTCTGACTAAGATGATCCTTCCTCGATCACGAGAGGAGAGTTCTACATTTTTGAAATAAAGATACACGAAATTTGAATAGGTTAACATGATTCAGGCGATAATCACCTTTTTAATATACCTTTCGATATAGAACAGGTCGATGGAACTAAGAATTAGCTCACGCTTGATGCAATAGAGAAAGCTTTTGAAGTACCTTGTCACTACTCACTATAGAAGATTTGATGCAAGCTATATTATATTTTTACGAACGCACTATGCAACATCTCAGCTGATGTTGGTGTTGTTCCGCAAGCTCCTTGTGGGAATGTAGTTACTCATATCCCAATGTTTGTCAAAGGTTCATCTAAACAGGGTCTATCATAGAAAGATAAGGATCATGTAAATACTACTGGATAGTATGATCCAGACCAGGAATGATCTTCAGACTGAACATCTACTTTAGAGTATTGTCTTTGAATTGGAATATTATGACTTGAAAAAGTAAAAATAAAGGAGACACGAGTTGGACCATGAGCTGAGGCATAATACCAGCAACAAAGTTGATTACATGAGTGCTTACAACGCTAAAGTAACCTCTCAAGGAGTTAAGGTGTGAAGGAGATATGCCAATGATGGATGGACGACAAGCTGCACTAGATCTTTAACTCTAAATTTTTCATGAAGTAAAACAGCGTCAGTATGAGGATCCAGTTCTAGTTGAATACAGACATATAGCCAGAAGAAAATTGGAGTCACCATACAGGGTTACTATTGAAGGTGTTTCCATGTATAAAGATAGACTTTGTGTTCCTGATGTTGCAGATTTACGTGGACAGATTATGATAGAGACACATTATTCCAAATACAGTATTCATCCAGGTTCGACTAAGATGTACCATGATCTTAAGCAGATTTATTGGTGGGAAGAAATGAAGTGTGACATAGCAGAATTTGTGGCTCAGTGTTCTAATTGTCAGCAAGTTAAAGTCGTGTCATCTTTCCAGACTTTATGCTTTCAGCAGATAGGTACGTATATACGATCAGGTCACCAGCTTATCTCTATCATTAATAGATTATTAGCTGGTTTAGCAATGATCGACACTCATTGCAGATTTCTACCGAGGCCTTACTTTGGGTCGTGAAAAAGTGGCATCAACACCTCAGAGATTTAATATTACCATTCAGTATTTGGAGGAAGACTCCTCCACTTAAAGCACAAACTCATGCAGCCATTTGAATAGGAATAATCATCCTCGCACAGTCTGCTGGACTAAAGAAGATTTAGCTAAAAGCTGAACGTAGGCAGACCTAAGCTACCAACTACCCTTTCGAGTTGCCAAACAGCTGCAACTCTCAAGTTCACAACTCCATACCTTTGCCGTAAACACCACCGCCTGATGAATGGTACTTCTATATAATAATTTCGGCAGAGTTTCCCCTGAAACTGGATGATCCGCAAAAACAGAACCAGCACTATACTATACATGGGAATGGATACCTGGATAAACTGATAACATAAACATGTTAAGCGGATAACAAGATGAGACAACTGGATGACATAACAAATCCGCAGATAGAATATCTGGACAACACCACTGTCCTGATTTTCAACCTAAACAATAATATGCTTACCCGGTTACCTTGACATGCACTCTGGCTCAACACAGGGAACATCACAATAGGTTACTGATCGCCTAAGCTTACTAGTGCCGGACGAAGAAGAAATGGAAATGGACCGAGGATAGAAATAATTAGAGCTTCAGGAAGTTCATCTTCTTATTTGCTTGGCTACCAAAGCTAGACTACTTCCGAGTCAGGCGAGCCAAAGAATTGCAATTGAAGAGATAGACATTAAATAAGCTTTATGGAAAACATCCATACCAGTTTGACCTCCCAATAAGAAGGAAATTCTGACAATTAACCAGAAACCCTTTTATAACACAGACAAGCTCATAGGATAACATAACTTTATTAGCGTTTTGAACCAAGAGGAGATACGTAGATCGAATATTACTTACTAATCACTTTGCACCGAAAGAAATGATAACACTTTCTGATGGTGACGAATTAGGATCCCATTATCCTACCAACACGAAATTCTGAGAAGAGAGGTAAATAGATTTGATATAATAAGAGAAGGTGGCACAACAGGATACCAAGCAGGCAATAGCGACACTCACTATCAAATATCTCATATTTAGACCAGATAAATTGGTAGGGTCTTATAAATGCCAGGAATAAATTATATCAGAAGCTCACCCCTCTTCCGCAACCGATTCTTAGTAGAAGCAATATCCAAGGAAGCCATGGAAACATGGTAAAATAAACGAAGTTCAAACCGATCGGAAGAATCAAATCTTACTCACATATAATGAAAAAAAGAATTACATGGGTGTACTTCATCGGATGCCTCAGCATCCTGCCAGACTAGCAGTTCATAAAACTGCCTCTGTGGCTGAACTAAGCCGCTACACTGATAATTACCTTCTGAAGAACCACTGCCACCACGCTCTCAACCTCTACTAGATCGTGGCGTTTCTCTGGCTGATTAAGATTTAAATAAAATTCCCTACGACTGTACAGGTGTCTGATGACAAGAGAAAGGACGATTGTCTACTTGTTGGAGTAAGGAAAAACTCCTCAAAGGATAACCAGACTTATGACAGTGATAACAGCTTTTCATTGAAAATGGAAGCTAAACATATTGTCGATAGCTATAAAGAGAAAAACTGGGTGTAATCTTGATGAACTACTCGCGCACTCTGAGAATCACGCTCTACAAGCTGAGATAACCTAGAAGGTGACTTCCAAAAATAATCAGAACCTTTTACCTCCAAATGAGGTATCATGGTTACCCACCAGGGCCGTGGGATCTGTTACTTTCCCGCTCTAACTCTTCCCGCTGGTATGCCTCGAACCTTCGATCAATATCAACAACAATATCAAATGAAATCCCGACCTCAATCTCTCGAACCATATTCTGAAACACCAATAGATTAACCGACAGGTTACCCTGTCCAATCCACTCAAACTGGCAACACTTTTCATCTCGCTCGCTACTCGAAAGGAACCTTTCCACGAATCTAGAAGAAAAATCGAACCAAGTTAGCTGATAAGAGAGCGGCCCACCAATTCAAGGCTGGACCCTGAAACTGGAAAGCAGAATAATCAACATCATACTGCTCGATATAATCAAGAGCCTGAAGGATACGCTGACATCTTTTTATTTCTAAAAAAAATGACGAGGTTTATCTGATGCATTACTTAAGAATATCGGAAGGTTCAACCGCGTAAAATAATGCAACCTCTTCGGACACTCGGACCGAACTGATACCTCGGCTAGCTAACCAGCTAGAACAATTAGAGGCACAACACATGCTGCCTCCGAAACATACTTTATTGCGGCAACATTAAGAACTGGAATAGGAGCTCCCTGAGATCGAACGTCTCCATTTGCGGCAACCTGATAGGCTACCTAGCGAATAATAGGTTCTTGCAGTATATGCGTTGCCAAGATCCTCGTAAAAACATCGTAGAGAGCCTAGGGAACCGCAAGGCCCTGTTCCCTTGCCCATCGCAAGCTCTTATAGCTAGGACCTCCGTAACTAGATCGTCAATACGATCAAAAACTCTCGGGACTTCGTCAGTGCTAGCCCCAGGCCAGACTGCTTCATCCTGAACTCATACCATTTGCTGATTTATTACACGAGGGTTTCACAATTACCACGAAGGAATTAACGAAAATACTTTTGTATCGTAGACTGACGCACGATCAGAAATGAAGGAAGTGAAACTTCCTAAATGTCATCATAGCCCCTCGTAGATAAGTACGGACGTCTACGTACCCATCAGCGAGACTCTACTAGACACTGTCTTAGTCTGGATAGACTCTAAATCAGGCTCTGATACCAACTGACACGACCCAAAATCCGGTTAGGCCGTGCGGGCACCCGACATCCTCTCCTAGACCTGTCGGGCGAACCCTTACCAATTATATTAGGAAAATAAATATAATAATTCACAAATAAGGACAAGACTTAAAAAAAAAACACTGACATACTGATACCTTTAAGCTGTACAAAAGAAATTACAGCTGACTACCCAATATACTAGGTTTAGGGCTATCCAGACCAGACATCTAAGAGTACAAAAGAAGACAAATACCTCCTGAAGGGAGCAAACTGCAACTGAAATGATAACCAATAAACTGGTGGCCATCTGAAATAAAAGCTGGCTCACCCTGACAGCTGAAGTCGTCTACGCTCCTTCACAACGTGGCGAACTCAATCCTGGAGCGAACCTGCCGAAAAGAAATAGATAGACAAGAAATAAACAACAAACAAGGGTGAGTCAAAAGGACTCAATAAGTGGGGCAGACTAGCCACCTCAAAGAATAGGATAGCTAGCCGGGGAGAAGAAACAGACAACCCAAATTCCTTTTATTTAAATTATAAAAGGCAGAGCCAGATAACAACCGAAAACACGTAAGAAACTTCTAAACTCAACTAAGGGTGCGTGGCAGAAACATATCAACAAATAAGCGATGCACATATAAGCAGAACAGTAGTCATGTACCGCAAGTCTACACAATGGTATGAATTAAGATGAAATGAAATGAAGTTAGATGAAATGAAATGAAATGAAATATGATGCGAAGGGTCACATGTGCCCGTCGTCCCATCTCGAAGCGGAATACTCCTGCATTCGAGGGGAATCCAATCTGATAACCAACTGGAGCGGAATACTCCTGCTCCTGGGGTGGAATACTCCTGTACCCTATATAATATAAACCAGAGGCGGAATACTCCTGCACTCTCTTGGGGCGGAATACTCCTGCACCCGATATAATACAATGGAGCGGAATACTCCTGCTCCTGGGGCGGAATACTCCTGCCCTCAATATGATACAATGGAGCGGAATACTCCTGCTCCTGGGGCGAAATACTCCTGCCCTCAATATGATATGCAATGTAATGCATATGAATGACATATAATGCATATGAGTGCAATGTTATGCAATAATAACCCTTCACCGGCGCGGGACTCTCATCGACAACCGGGAAGTAGATGCCAACTCACAGCCAGGGTACCATGCTCAGATCGTCATTGCAATACCAACAATAGGACATAACATATAATATACAATGTAAATCCAAAGCTAAGGCGTAATGAGCACGCCTATCGGCAGCTACACACGTAAGGAATACGTGGTAGAAAATCCACGAGGCCAGGTGCCTCCAAAGAAATGGAAATAAACACTTACCTTGTTACAAAGTTAGTACAGCTACTCAATAACCGCTTTGTCCTTTGGATTCATTGCCAAACGATCCCACTGTGTTCAATAACCAGAAAAATATATCACATAAGGCTAAAGGCTTCATTCCTCACATCTTAGGACAATCCAGGTAGGAACCTGATACCCTATTCGCATACGCAATACGCAGGCCAGGCCTATATACAGGGTTTAAGGCCACATAACCAAATTCCAAATAAATTATATTTATAAGTTGCTCATAACTCACTGAGCACGAATACATAATCAATTTCATTATCGGGGTCAATTTGACCCTTTAAACTATCAATTTACGTCATTAGGGCGATGTCTAATATTCCTATTTTTACCGCAAAAATATATTTAAACACACGTAATAAACTCAAATACTATATTAGGATCATTACCTGAATGTTTCAGAGTGAAAATTCTACTTTTTTCCGGCCCCTTTTCTCATTTTGTGGCATTTTTTCTTCCTCCCCGTCATTTTATTTTTCTCTGTTTCATATTGTTTATACTCTTCTGCTTTCTTCGCTAATCACTTGAGCATATAAGCTCAAGTGACCGCCTAACTATTTTGTCTCCTTTTCCCTTTTTTTTTTCTTTTTCTTTTAAAATTCGTTGTTACGGTAAAAATTAAAACGGTACCCTACGATATTCGGAATAATCCCAACTTTTGCATACAAGTTATACAAAATATATGTAACATACTCGCGAAGGCGGATCTCAAATCAGACTCCCGAAACTCAAGATGCGAATTTAAATGAAAAGATGTCAAATTATTTAACTTTCGGCATTTTAGCGGAAACTAGCCGAACAACATCGAAATTCAATTTCGAAAGCTTACAAAAATCACAAATAATCATACGAACCTAACGGCGCTTTCGGATTTCGAATCGGAGCTCATTCGGCAAAAATCGAGCTCGAAAATCTCTTTTTAATATTTATCGCCAATAAAAACTGAAACCTTCTTCCGATGCCTACCAAACGAGGTCTGATTTAGCTCAAAATTTACAGATGTCTACCAAACGAATATTTTAAAATTATCGGCACACCAATCGGAGTCCTAACTTCCGAAACGACTGACCGATGTCGTTTCAATATAGCACATAGTTGAACCACGTTCCTAATCAACAACCAAGTAATCCACAAGACAAGCACTCTTCGGGACGAGTGGAATTAATGACACTCGATGGACGCTAAGCTCTTTAAGTGCGGACTTGAAACAAATGGTTCTACGAGTCTTCTTTAAGCTCTACTCTCCACTAAGCATGATTATCCTAAAGGCTCAAATAATTAGTACTAATCGAGTAGGAATGTTACTCTAATAGTACTAAACGGAAGCAATGCAATCAAATAAAATACGAAATCATACGAAAAGCAACTACCCGGACAAATTCCCAAAACAGGCGCCCCACCCCTTCAGACTGGGCGGTCCGCCCAAAGCAGTGTACTGAGGAGTAGGCAGTCCGCCCCTATGACCAGGCGCCCCGCCCAAAAAAAGTCCAGAGAGCTCACACAGAAAGAAGCGGTCTGCCTCTGTGTATAGGCGCTCTGCCCACTGGGGTTTCCTGCAGCCTTTCAACAACGTGTTGGGTTTAGCACCCAAAATTCCAACAATTTTCCACTTGTTTTTCCAATTCAAAGGTACCCCATTGTATTTTCAACCACTATAATCAAACCCCAATGATTTATATCATCACCCAATAAAAAACAATCAAATTTCAATGTTCATCAAGTTCATAGCAAGGGTTTCAAATCATCAAATTTTATTTCACAACTTTAAATCACAAGATATTGGTACCAAATCGACGGGTTTTTGTAGAGAACAAACCCCAATAACAATCAATCAATGGGGTCAATCAATCCAAGAAACACTAGCAAATTTTTTTGGTGTTTTCAACTTTTTCAATTTTTTTTGTATTTTCTTCTTTTCAACAACAATAACAAGAAACTAAAAGGAAACTAATGTAGGCACAATGAACAAGGATCGAGGGTTTGTAGAAACAAATCCCGAGCCTTGCTCTGATACCAAGATGATGGGGGATAAAATGTGGAAGCTAAAAACAAGATAGAAGCAAGACGGATCTTGAACTCCTACGAGGTAGCTACTCGTAACGGGTCTCGTAACACCCTCGATTCGGGTCAAGAACAACCTATACTATGCGGACGGTACTGAAGACGCATTCGGGTCTTGCAAATAGCCCGGTCGGGTTTGGAATGAGATTCAATTAGTGCAACCAATTGATTCAAGCCAAAAGTAAAGTAAAAGGTTTCATTCAACCAAGAGACCATGTCTCAATTTGTTCTTCATTGTTCAAAAGCTAGCTCATGATAAAATAAGCTCAAGTGAAGTATTTATAGGCTTCATCTAAATATAATAAAAGGCCCTAAGTACCCCCAAAGTGGGGTTAGAAAGACATAAGCCACGTAGGGCTATAGTTGGAAATACATAGCAAAATAAGTAGAACTCCCGTCAAGCCAAGACAGGAATGGGCGGTCCGCCCCTTAAACCAGGCGCCCCGCCTCTGCACAAGCTGAAGAAGTAGCGCAGGGGAGTGGGTGGTCCGCCTCGTCAAGATCCAGAGAGCATGACTTCAACTAAGTGGTCCGCCCCTTCTAGTAGGCGGTCCGCCTCTTCTGGTAGCTTCTTGAAGCGGCTCGAAATGGTCTTGGGAAGCTCTTCCTTGGCCGTGGATGCTCCACCTTTCTTCGGATATTTGGGATGTGCCTTCAACTCTTCTCCAAAGCTCTTGGTCTCCTCTTTCTTGTATCCTTCAAGCTTCGTCCTTGAGAGTTGTCGTCTTAGCTTGATTTGCCCCGCATCATTGGTTATGCCGAACTTCAAACTCTTTAGCTGGCAAGTTCAGAGCACGGAAGAAGATAAGAAGCTCGTTACGCCGCATTATCTAAAAACCTGGCAAAAAAGGAATAAGAGATGTTTTGAGTGGGAAAAAGAGCAAAATTCAGATTTTTTTTTTTTCTTTCTTTTGGTGAAAAGGAGCAGATTTCAATACTTAAGTGTAGGTGTTTATAAAATTTATTTTGCTGGGACAAATGTGATCTTTCAATTAGTATATAAATGAGGTATTGAAGTTGCTAGAATCAGTAGTTGGTTAGTCTTTTTATAAGTTTAGAACTTCTACTCCTTTTTGGTACCTTGTTCTTGGTACTGTTCTATTAAGAGAAATCGCACTTATCAAAATTACTTCGTAAGATTCCAAACAGAAAGTATCATAAATTGGAAAAAGAGGAACAAGAGCAACAATAACAATTATAATTTATTTCACTTTCAGGCATATAACATTATTCACGTTTAGGGAACATTGCACTGTACACGGCAGATAAAATTCTCTCATCTATGCAAGGCTTCCCGGCTAAAATAATAACTGATAATTTACGCGACAACATATCATGGTTGATATCCTGAAAAGCAAGTGTTTCCGTCGATTTCTTTCTGAAAGATTTAACCAGTTAGCGGCTATGACGACACACTAACATGCCACATTAACCGCTACTCTAGAGCCCCTGAAGGTACACCTTTGCTATACCTAGGATAGAAAAAATGCTGTTAGACAGGAGAAGTAACCCATGAAATTAATAGTAAAAGATAAGTTGGAAACTTTTGGAGGTCACACTTAATTAACGATTGTTGAAGTAAATATCTAAGAAAGTTAGAATGCAATTCTAAAGAAAAGTTAGTGAAGCAGAAACTAACTCTATTGCAACATTAGGTAATAATTATTCAGATAACATAGATAATGTTCTACGAAATGAAAGTCAAATAATCTATTCCAGTTCTCACATCATATCATATCATCATATCAATCTGTTATAAAAGTAGAAATACCCCAAGTAAAAAGTGAAGGACCGTTTTGCCCTTACATTAAACATTATTTCAAGAATGTTTTTGTACAAGAAAAAGTAAAAATACAGTTTTCAATATAAAACAAAAAGTTCAATATATTAGAAATTAAAAATGCAGTGTATTGTTTTTGGAACATTAAAGGTAGTCACGTTTCAGAATTTGAAGAAACTTATTATGATGCATGTATATATTAAAAGGTCTTTTGCGTTATTTAGAGTTTTAACTTTTGGAATTCCCATACATGCATCAGGTTTAAATCCTCAATTCCACAAGTTCGGGAATACACCTTATAAAAGGAAGGAAGTTTTATCAAATTTGCTTAACTTGTAGGGACACTAATAGCTAACTCTTCAATAACCCTTAGAGACGCCGGTAACTAAAATAGAAATATGAGGATATCAAGGGTTGTAATGTTGAAGACTGACTTCAATAATCAGCTGCAAGATGCTTGTGACGTTCTCAGTTCATTCAATCATGAAAATACAGGGCAAGTCCTAGCTATAGTGGTCCTATCATATATGGTGAAGCCTGAGAAAAAATAAGCTCAAGCAGTACTGGACTTAAAATTTGCAAAAGAGAAAAATGTTGTCTAGCTATTTGATTTACTTACTAGGAATTACTTTTTACTCCCGTTCCTTTTTCGAACCATTAGCCAACATATATATGTTTCAACTGTATATTGAAGATATGTTGTTATGGTTCTAATCAGCCAAAGATCACTTGAGAGGTGACCTACTTTTTCGATCTTTTCAAATTATAAGGTTAGATTTTTATCTGGATGCAACTATGCACCACGTCCATTCAGGTCATTATTCTCCTTTCATCACTCTGATGCATAATTATCTCCAATATGCATGTAAGCCATTAGGCAAAGTTATTTTTTAGTGAGGCCAGATTAATGGAGATTTTCCCTTTTGATATCGAATGGAAATTGTTATTAGTAATATGAGATACACGTGCATCTTACATGTTTAGAGACTACTAATATTAGGCAAAAACAATAGAACAAAAGTCGAGCAACTGATGTACTTGGGAAATACTTTGGTTTGGACTTTGAGATTGTCATTTTGTTTATCTCTTTCTTATGATCAAATCATAAATCTTATTATATTTGATCTCAATACTTGCTATGTCAGGAAAATACCATGCCCTTAGACGTAGAAATTAGTTGATCTTCTAACAAATATAGAGTGAGGAAAAATATAGTTCAAGTAAGCTACTAACTGATAAGTTGATGACTTAATAATAGTCAGAGGTATTAGTGTAAGGCTTCAACGACAAAATTAAGGCAATTTGTAACGTTATCGATGGGACAATAGTCTAGAAGTATTGGATAAAGGATTGAGATGGAAGGTTTCAAATAAAAAAAATGGTGGATGTTCCTAGCTATAATTATATGTTAGCCGTATTGTAAACTTGAAGCCAAATATTTCCCCCTTATAGTGATGAATGATACAACAATACTTTGAATTGGGTTCTAATCGGTTAATTAAAAGAGGGGACACCGTACACAAATTTCCTACTCCTATAAAATCAAGCATTTCATGTCTTTTTGTTAGTTAAGACTTTTTTTACATGGTATAAAATGTTTGTATTAATTAGCATGGGAGTCGCACGTGTTCGAAAACTAGTCAAATATAAAAAAGGAAACTAGCAAGTCCCAGATTATTGTCATAGCACTTAGTAGACAAGTTCAAATGTTACCAACAGATCCTTCTATATTTCCTTTTAGGTGTGATAATCGATTTCATATATCCTTCAAGAAGGATTTTATGCACCAAGATAACATGGATAGATCTAATGGTTACTGAAATAAAAGTCTGGCTATCAGCCAGCGATTTGAGAAACAGAAGTGTGCAAAGAAAAACCTTCAATTTTAGATGAGCTGAGACAGTATCTCCAAATCTTACCAGTAGCCTCAGTTGACCAGCAGTACAACACTATCCTCAAAAGCATCCAGCTGTCTAGTTCTGATCTTCCTCATTGAAATGCTGCAAAAGGATAAAGTTTCAACAATGCTGAGTAGGTTTACCAATGGCCTGTTATAGTAATCTGGGTAACGCAATACAATAAATATTTCCAGTATCTGGTCTGAAACCTACAAGACCGAAAGAATCAGGTGATTCAAATGCCAATCCCAGCTAGTTTGTGATTGAGAAGCATTGATATTAATTAGGTCTAAATGGAGATTGGGATCAGTAAAAGAGAGGAATCTTCTGACAATTCCGTGATGGGGAAGAATAAAGCTTTTCTAAAATACTAGAACACTAAAGAAGACAAAGTAAATGAATGAAAAATGAGGGCTTAGCGGCGGAGAAGAAGTACTCATCAATTAGTGGGTTTCATCTTCTTTCCCAGCCTGATGCAATTGTATCAATCTTCCATACAGGTCCAGTGTATTGATTCAACTGCTATTTTTCCAACTACAGGCCTCTACTCAGAGAAAAGGACTGGTGAAGCAAAAGACAAGTCACACAGCAACATATTGACGACTGTTCTAGTTTTAGACTGGATTAGCATAAGTTTATGTTGGTAAGAGCAACTAGCAATCATTCGGGCAGCCACATATTATACTTCTTGTATCAATAACACCCACGAAAGTTCCATTCCTAAGAAACATCAGAAGCCTAAGCTTTTACTTGTGTCGTGTAATTTTGGCTTTTCATTTTCTACTCTAACTTGGTGATGAGACCCAAATCGCACCAAGACACTTTCCAACACTTTCCGACTTGTGCCAAGCTTGGAAGATACAATGGACTTGAAGTCAAGGGCTTTGGAAGTGTTCCGGATGGTTTCATCATTAGGCTCCACGCCTAAGGAGGAGGAAGGAAGCCCAGCACAGCTAGGCGCCCCGCCTAGCTCAGGCGCCCCGCCTGGGAAGCTTTCTGCCTAAGTGTGCAAAATGGTGCCAGGCGCCCCGCCTACCTAGGCCCCCAGCTCAGGCGCCCGCCTACCCCAGGCGCCCCGCCTACCCCCAGGCGCCCCGCCTGGACTCAGCTAAGCCAGGCGCCCCACCTAGCCCAGGCGCCCCTCCCAGTTCGCAGATTTAGTAGACTTTTACTATTTTGCCCTACGTGGCTTATTTAGTGAACCTTATTAGTAAGGGTAGTTAAGTCTTTGTGTAAGCTTGGGAAACAATATAAATAGCCAAGCCTAGCTTATTTTACACTTAGTTTATGTTGAATGATGAATTGAATATTGTAAAGAGTGGATTCTCTTTGGGTTTATGAAAACCAACCTTAGTTGGGACTTGTTACTTCTAGTGGATTCTAGTTGCCTAACAACCCCGCCCCGATCATTCTACTTGCGGGTCCTAGTTGGCTCGAGGGTAGTTGCATAGCGTAGGTGTTCTTGTCCTTCTCCCGGGGTGTAGCGGAACCAGTTCTCCGTTGCTACTTGGGATTAGAGATCGAGTTACGTCTCGTTCTTTATCCTTTTTATCTTTCCGCGTTTTCCCTACATCATTTGGTATCAGAGCAAGGCTCGGGTTTTGTTTCTACAAACCCCCGACCCTTGGTTCTTCGTGCCTAGTATCTATTCTTTTAGTTTTCTTGTTGTTGAAGTTATTGAAAGAAGAAAATTACAAAAAAAATTGAAAAATTGAAAAATCCAAAAATTGGGTGTATCTTGTTGGTTTGGATGATTTATGATATGGGTGTTATATATTCTTGATCGTGGATGAATTCCCGTTACTTGGATACCAAAATTGTTTGGATTGGTGGAGTTTGAAAATTTGAAACCCCAAAACCCCTTAAACCCTTGAAGAACTTGTTCTTGATGAATTTTGGCTTGATTCTTGGGTTGGATGGATGTTTGATTGAAAACTTGATATTGGGGATTGAACTTCATTGAAAAACAAACGATTTGATACCAATTTTGTGGGATTTGAGTATGTATAACACCAAGTTTGATGAATCACAATCCATTTTGAAAACCCTTTGAAAACCCCCTTGTTCTTGAGTTCTTGACATTGAATCTTGAAATTGATTGATTGTTTGGATGTTAATGTGATTGGGGTTTGTTAAGGAAGATCAAAAACAACTTTGGGTATCATTGGATTGTGAAAACAAGTTGAAAACATCGGATTTGGAGCTTGAAAATCGACTTGAAACGAGTTTGGAACGAGTTTGGAAAGGCTTCAGGCCAGGCGCCCCGCCTAAGCCAGGCGCCCCGCCTGACTTGGCTACTGCCTAAGTCTCAGGCGCCCCGCCTAGACCCAGGCGCCCCGCCTGGAATACTGCACACCTAGGCGCCCCACCTGAGTTTCAGGCGCCCCTCCTGAGTGCTGAAAGTGTTGTTTCGGGTAGATTTTCATAGGCATTTCCCTTTGTTTGATAACATAACATCTAGTTGGTGCTACTTTGAGTAACCGTTCTACTTGAATAGTGCTAACCTTTTAATTGCTATTAGGATCATCGTGCCTAGAAAGGAGACTAGAATTCAAAGAAGATCCGTAGTATCTTTTGGTTCAAGTCCTCACTTCAAATTGCTTAGCGTTCATCGAGTCATATTAACTCCACTCGCCCCGGAGTACAATTGGCTTGTGAATAGTTGGTTGGGTTGAGGATTGATAGTCAACTACTTGAAGCTTTTGGTAACAAGTCCGAGTGAAATATCCACCACCACCCCCAAAAGAGTGATCCGAGTGAACTCAAGTGAGGGAGTGGGTGAGGTCTTTTACTAACGTTTGTTGCTTCTTCGTAGGTACAATGGCAAACGATGGAGATGATCCCATGAAGCATTTCATGGCCACCATTATGGCTAAATTGGAGGATATCTCATTGAGGCTTGAAACCGTCGAGAGGAATCAAGTTGAGACCGGTGAGAGGAGGACCCCGAGTGTCCAAATTGAATCCGGAGAGGGCACGAGTCATAGCACTCCTATGACTCCCGGACACTTTGTTGAGCTAAACAAGAGGTATGAACAAAGCAAAGTTGAAGCTCTACGAGAGCGTGGGTTGGGCAATCCCCAACATGAGAGCAATCCTCTCAACTTGGGCAATCCCCAAGGAAATGCTCCACTTCGAAGACCCGTTAGGTTTGTCCCACCTCTTGAGCAAGTTGTTGAGGCTCAAGAAGAGGAGGAAGCCGAGTATGGTGATGAGGCCTATGGGTATGATGCTCCTTATCAACCTAGGAGGCCAATGAATTGGGGTCGAAATGTGGATCGGGGTAGAGGCCGAGGTCGAGGGCCACCCATGAGATTTGATGGAAGGAATGCTAGGAGAGAATATGTTGCTCATGATGACCACTATGGAGGCCAACCGGAGCCTAACTATGGGGTGCGTGACAACAACAACAATCTCAATAGTGTGAAGCTTAATCTTCCATCCTTTAAGGGAGCTTGTGATCCGGAGGCATATATGGAATGGGTTCTACTTATAGAGAGAGTGTTTGACACAAATGAGATGACCGATGAGAAGAAAGGTACTTATGCTATTTCATCCTTTGAGTCTTATGCTTCTACTTGGTGGGAATCCATAAAGAGGACAAGAAGAAGAGCGGGTGTGCATGTGAATGTGACATGGAATGAATTGAAGGCCCTCATGAATACCAAGTATGTGACTCCTAGATATCGACAAGAGCAACTCAAGAAGCTCTATGATCTAAAGCAAGGTGTCAAGACGGTTCATGAGTACTATGATGAGTTTGAGAAGACCCGATTGGCCTTAGATATGGAGACCGAGGATGAAGAGCAAGCCATGATCCGTTTCAAAAATGGCTTGAGCTATGGTATAGCTTCTCAATTGAGGTTGCATTCTTATCCTTCACTTCAAGACCTATTGGGAGCCGCTATTGAAACCGAGCAATGGCTTAAGGGAGAAAAGTCAACCCGTTACAAGAGTAGCACTCCTACTCCCGTGAACCAACCAAGAGAGTGGAAGACTCCAAATGTAAGCTTTCCAAGTGCCAATGCTAGCAAAGAAGTGAAGAAGCCATATGAGAAGACTACTCCACCTTTGGAAGGTACTTCTAAAACTCGCTTGAGTAATCCTATTTCTACTTCTACTCAATGTTATAAGTGCAAGGGCTATGGGCATATTGCTAAAGAATGCTCCACAAAACGAAACATGGTTGTGGTTGGCAATTTAGTGTATGAACAAGAAAGTGAGTCCGAAAATGGAGAAGTAGAGGGGGATGAGGAAGTTGATTGTGAGGAGGCCGTAGAAGAGGATGATGGCCCTCAAATGTTCTTAGTGGTTAGGAGAAGCTTGAGTACCATTGTTATGGAAGAGGAGGTGGAAAATGATCAAAGGGAAAACCTCTTTCATGCTAGGTGCCGAGTGATGGGCCAAGTATGTTCAATGGTTGTTGATTCGGGGAGTTGTACTAACATAGTGAGCCAAACCTTAATTTCCCAATTGAAGTTACCCACTCTAAAGCATCCAAAACCATATCGTTTACAATGGCTTAGCGAGTGTGGTGAACTAAAGGTGGTGAAACAAGCGTTGATTGAGTTTAGCATTGGGAGCTATAAGGATAAGATCATGTTTGACGTGGTCCCGATGCAAGCATGCCATTTATTGTTTGGGAGACCATGGCAACATGATAGGTGTGTAGTGCATGATGGCCGGACCAACTCCTATACGGTCAAGCAAGATGGGAGAAAGTATGTGCTTAGACCTTTGACTCCAAGGCAAGTAAGGGAAGACTACAAACGAATGAAGGAGTTGAGGGAAGAGGCTAAAGCAAAGTCACCCATTGTACTTGAACCCGAGGCAAACAATCTTATTGTTTTGCCAATGCATGATGAAAATGAGAGTCACTCCACTTCAAATGAGAGAGAAAAGATAGAGAGAAGTGAGGGAGTGACCGGTGGCAATCCAAGAGAGGAAAAAGGAGAGGATTTGAGGAGTGATGTGAGGGGATTGTCACCACAAACTACACTTGACCATGAGGTAAAATTGAGAGAGATGAGAGGTGAGGAAGGAAAAATTGAGAGTGAGAGCACCCATTGTTCTAACCCTTCTTTATCTTCTATCTCTTCTTGTGAAAGCTCTTGTGTAGGTACATTTGAAGACAAGTCATTGGAGCCTCAATGTGAGCTTCATGAAGGAGAAGTTGCATATGACACTTCAAACCTTGTGAGTGATCAAGGGAGTACTACAAATGTAAGTGTTGCTTCATCTTTTCATGAACCTACTAGCTACTTGTCTTGTAATGACTCAACACTAGTAGGAGCTTGTGATGCATCTAGTGAATATGCCACTAGTGAAGAGTCTAGTTGTCAACTTGTGTGTGCTTGTGAAACACTAGTTGGAAGGGATTTTATGCCACATCATGATGTGAGCTCATTGTTCATTGAACCCCTCCCTAGTGTAGATTTGATAGTTGACCATGATTGTGACCTTTGCTATGACACACCGCCAACCTTTGACATAGGGAAAGATGAGGTAGTTGACCATTCCCTAATTGATATGCTTCTATTTGGTGGACCAATGTGTTGTGGTAAGGATGGTCTTGACCTTGAGGAGTCCAAATTGCATGAATTGGACAAGGTTGTCTACGATGACTCCTCAAGTGAACCTAGTCTTGATAACTTGTCTATGCTTGATCATGATAGTGAGATGCATGTTTATACTAATCCATTGTTTGAAGGCATTCTCATTAGTGGTAATGACTTGTATCGGACTAGGGTGAATAGCAAATTGGAACCCCCATGGTGTGAAGGAATTGATTCCTTAGGCAACCCATTGTTTGAGAATTTGGGTGAGGTGGATGGTTCTTTGAGTGACCCTACTATTGCTAGTTGGGGTTATGATGAAGAAGAATCCATTATCCACGCCTTTCTTGAAAGTTTGACTTTTGAGAAGGGTTGCTTAGGTGATGAAATTGGAGGTGAAAGGGAATCCCTTGGTGTGAGTAAGTATGCTCTAACGAAGGGGAGTGGAGTACTTGATGTTACTTGCATGTTGGGTTACTTGACTCACTCCACTCCACATGTTGATCACACCTCGAGGATAGATTGGTTTGTTGATCTTGAGCTTAAGGTTCAAGGGGATTTTGATAGCTTGATCTTGCATTTTTCATATCCCCATGGCTTATTTGATCACTATTGTGTTAGGTGCATGATGATCTTTAACCAAGTACTTATTGTTCTCTTTGGAGACTTGATATTTGTGCTTCTTATTGATGCTTGGTTATATCACAAGAGTGTGTTTTCCACACTTCTTGCACTAACCTACTTTCAAAGTAGGAGTTCTTGTGTTTGCTTGTCGTTGCTTGTAGGTTCTAAGCTCCATGTTAAGGCAAGGGAGATCTTGGAAGAGACCTATGTCAAGGTGACGATCAAGAAGTTGCAAGGGAGGAGAGCATTGGGCACCTCGAGGAGATGATGCCAAGGACGTGAACGCATTGATTTCGAGGACGAAATCTTCTCAAGAAGGGGAGGATGATGAGACCCAAATCGCACCAAGACACTTTCCAACACTTTCCGACTTGTGCCAAGCTTGGAAGATACAATGGACTTGAAGTCAAGGGCTTTGGAAGTGTTCCGGATGGTTTCATCATTAGGCTCCACGCCTAAGGAGGAGGAAGGAAGCCCAGTACAGCTAGGCGCCCCGCCTAGCTCAGGCGCCCCGCCTGGGAAGCTTTCTGCCTAAGTGTGCAAAATGGTGCCAGGCGCCCCGCCTACCTAGGCCCCCCGCTCAGGCGCCCGCCTACCCCCAGGCGCCCCGCCTGGACTCAGCTAAGCCAGGCGCCCCACCTAGCCCAGGCGCCCCTCCCAGTTCGCAGATTTAGTAGACTTTTACTATTTTGCCCTACGTGGCTTATTTAGTGAACCTTATTAGTAAGGGTAGTTAAGTCTTTGTGTAAGCTTGGGAAACAATATAAATAGCCAAGCCTAGCTTATTTTACACTTAGTTTATGTTGAATGATGAATTGAATATTGTAAAGAGTGGATTCTCTTTGGGTTTATGAAAACCAACCTTAGTTGGGACTTGTTACTTCTAGTGGATTCTAGTTGCCTAACAACCCCGCCCCGATCATTCTACTTGCGGGTCCTAGTTGGCTCGAGGGTAATTGCATAGCGTAGGTGTTCTTGTCCTTCTCCCGGGGTGTAGCGGAACCAGTTCTCCGTTGCTACTTGGGATTAGAGATCGAGTTACGCCTCGTTCTTTATCCTTTTTATCTTTCCGCGTTTTCCCTACATCACTTGGAGTCTGGGAAAGAGATCTGCAGAGCCTCCTCTTACCTCTTTCTGTGCTATTCTCTTCTTGATTTTTCATTTCCTACTTTACTTTATTAACAGGGTTTGTAGAGCCTCCTCTTACCTCTTCCATGGCATCCTCATCATCAGATACATCTAATCTGGAGTATAAGGTCTCCTCATCAATCTCCTCAACCATGTTCATATCTTCCTGCATATTTTTGAGCAGAAGTAAAATAAACGAAACCAAGAGGTGGTTTGAAAGTTCAATGATATTTAGAAAATATATATCCAAAAGAACAGGAATTTCATACTAGCTCAGACTTCAAATTCTGAACCTTATCCTGCAATTCTGTTACATGATGCTTTAGTGCCTGAACAATTTATTAGAAGACATCCATAAGTGAATAATCTCAAGATATCAGCGAAATAGAATACAATCTACCTGTGATATAAAATGACAAGAAGAAAATATTACCTCACGTCTCTGAAGTTCAATTGAACGGGCCAATGCCTGCCTCTTAGTCAGAAGATTCCTGGGTCTGAATTCACTAGGTCGCTGGTAATTTTTTCCACGATAGAGTATAATTGCATAGCCTTGACTAGTTTTGTCTATAGATACCAAAAGGCCACCACTTTCAGCCTCAAGAGTAATTGCAATGTGTTTTATTTGTGCTGCACTTCTCCTCTCCACAATGATCTTTACCAGCTCCCGGTATTTCCAATGTAAATGTATATTCTCTATAGTTCCATCAAAAACATCTCGCCTCCCTGAACCAAATATCAGCAGTTATGAGCTCGACCTTAAGAGAAACTATCGGACTGAACAAGTACTTAGCAATCCTTACCTAGAAGCAGAAAAGGTTTCATGCTAAGACCCATCTTGCGAAACAGAAACCTTTCCTCAGCAGATAAAGTTTCCAAATCAGTAGGAAGCTCAGATGGTTCCCGATTTTCCTGCAATTTCCGCAACATATTTTCTGCCTTTTTGACCTTGCCTTTTGCCTGCAGACACAGTATCCAATATTATAGCGAACAGGAGAAATGACTGATTTGCACATTTGCAGCAGTTTTTTCAATTTTAATTACAACAACTTACAAGGGCTAGCTTCTGTTCAAGGTATTTTACAAGAGAAGCATGCCTTGCTACAGCTGCATCTCTCATCATTTTCTCTCTCTCCTCAATACTGGGTTGGTTTCTCCAGCGTGAAGTGGCTGCCAGAGTTTCAGAAAGTGTTCCAGCAACCAATGGTCTATTAGGAGTTTTAGTCTTACAATGAATAGTGATTGCAGCTCTTTGCCGCACTTGTTCTTCTTGATCCTGTAAGAGAACACTTTTTCTCTCTGCTTCTACTAGCGCTTCTGTGACATGAGGTGGCAAGAAATCATTACCCCTGTAAAAGACAATATAATCCTTATTCCTGGAGAGTAGTGTTCCTCCAGTCAATACCTGTTGAACGAAGAAGATTTTATTGACAGATCGATTAAACTTTTTAAGAAGTCAGGAACCGAACAGCGAACTCAACTAAAAACTTTGAAAAAGATTTTGGATTACAACATAATACATATTCCTAAAACAAAAATAGAGAAAATAACACATCGTTAAAGCAGGGAACAATCTAGTGGCTGGGAAATCTAAGTGCCAGATGAGGTGCAAGTTCAAAGAAAGAGCCCAAGGAAAATATAATAGTCATATTTTTTATCTAATATACTTTCGAGTTCTGTCTTCTTTTCTTTCTTTTAAACACGTGTTGATTCTGTGTGTACTTATCATGCAGTCTTTAACTTTCTAAGAGCATTTGCAGTGAGCTTTGTATGTTCACCTTAAGTTCTTCTGCCATCCTTTCGTTGCTTGTATTTTGCACACCACGTTTTATGGCTATCTTCACAATAGCGCTTCTTCTCCATATCTTCACTATGGCTGTAGCTAAACCCTGTAGTTCTCTGTTCCTACCTGATGGATGCAGACAATAGTAGGAGATCATAAACGTTTAAAGTTACTGATTCTTCAATAAGAGAATAAGGAAAACATGAGAAACCCTTTCCACATACCTAAAGCAAAATGAGGGGGCATAATTCTTGCAGTTCTGCGTAGGTACGTCATTTCTTTATTTTTAAGGTTAAGTTTAACTCCATAAGGAAGACGCCGGAAAGGAGGTCTATATCCAGGAACAACAGCAGGCAATAGATCAGCATCAACAGGCAGTGGTTCACGACCTGACCAATCTTTGAATCGTGGTCCAACCTCATCTAGCAGCAAGTTCAGCTCGCTCAAATCCTTGATTTCTTCACCAGACAGATTTCCGAAACCATTTCTTGGCCTTTCAGCAGCTTCATTTAAGCATTTGACACCAAAGCGTTGACCGTTATTTGAAAACTCAGGTTCGTCAATATCATGGTATTTTGTAGTAAATGATTGTACACAAGGAAGCTTGTATGATAGTCCTCTGTATAACACGATGGAACTGCCCGATCTCCAAATCACCAACCCGCCAGTTCTATGCTAACAATGTGCAAAGTATGATACACATAAGAATTCACAATACTACAATCCACCAAAAGTGGAAAATTTAAATGTTTACCAACAAAATATTAGAACAAAAAGCTTCAAAGTCGAACATATTCACACATATTCAGAACAAAACCTGCAAAGTCGACCTATAAATGATTCAAGATAATTTAAGAATTTGATTTAAGTACAGATTTAATTGAGCAAACAACAGCCTATGTGCTATTCCATAATGCTCTCTCATTAAGTAAGCTTCACTTGTCACTTTACCAACCTAATGTGTAGTGAACTACCTTTTTTAAAAATTATTTTTGAAATCGTTTCCAGTAAAACTCAGAGACAATTAAAGCTAGCTACAAAACAAATCAACCATTATGCTGAAATTTGCAACACATTATGTTGGTAAAGTGACAAGTGAATCTTACTTAATGAGAGAACATTACGGATTAGACCTAAAAGATGTTTCCTGAACTAAAATGGCAGCCTAGCTAATTCTTCATTTGCCAAAATAGGTACAAGAAATGAACAGAAATGTATGTACAAGACATGTACCTATTAACAAGAACCAACCTCTAGAATCTCATGAGTCCTCTTCATATTATGTGAAGAAGGACCTTCAAATCTCAGTTTAACTATCTCATCTGTGTTCCACTTGTTGTGAATGGAGTCAACGAGTTCCTGCGTCACACCAGCTGATCCAACCTTTATTCTCTCCACCATCCTCAATGCTGCATTCCTAAGCCTCTTCAGTTGAGGCTCAGGTATCAATTTCTCTGCCACCTCTGCATTACTTTTTCTTAGCTTGTCTCCACCCACGGGTTCCACGTCTCGCCCAACTTGCCATGGCAATCTAACTGAATCTTTGTCAACATTAGAGTTACTAATCTCAATAAAGGAACCACTTTTATGGGCTTTATCTTCATATCCATGTGAAACCTTTGTTTGCCTTGATTCCAATTCGGCATATTTGTCATCTTTTCCTGAACCAAAATGGAAATCTTCAGAAAAATTGCCATCATCAGAGAAAGCCTCAGTTTGCTGTGGTAACCTCAAAGAGGTCTCAACGATATTATCACAATCAAGATTCACTTGTTTGTTTAAAGCCTGTGAAACATTATTTTGAAGAATGTTGCTTTCATCAGCATTCTTTTCTGAATTTATAGACTCTAAGTCAAGCTGAGATTTTTTTCCATGAACCCAAGGAGCTAAGTTTTCCTTAATTCTGGAACCCGAACTCACCGACTCATCTACTACTCCAGAAGACTGCAGTTGTTGTTCTTCTATTGATGTTGAATTTGGTTGTTGCCAAGGGAACTTTTCCCTCAATGAAGTGGTTTTAACAGACCATTTATCTTGAACTTGTTCGACAAAGCTTGGTTTGGGCTTTCTCTTCTTCGTTTGCTTTTCTTTGACTGAATGAATTGTTTGAGAAGAAGAGAATATTTTTACATTTTTAGTTCGAAGTTTGGGTAACGGAATGGAAAACTGAAGTGGTTTCGAAGAAGGGCAAGTGAAAGCAGGAGGAATGTAGCAATCAAACGACAATCTGGTAGAGGCCATAGCGGCCACGAACAACTCTATTTTTGTGAATTCCTATCGCCAAGTTGCCGTAGACACGGGAAGAGAGAATTTTGGAAATGGGCCTTAAAATTTACAAAGTATCACTTCTATAGTTCCGGCCTCCATATAGAACTATTTAATTTATAGCCGCACCCGCCAACTAGTTCAAGTTCTCAAACTATTTTAACATGTCAATTGTTCCATCGACTATGATGCCAATTCTTACATGCTCAAAATATCTCTCCAAAGAATAGTGAAATAATTGTTGCAATAATAATACCGACTAGAAGTGAAACTGAATCAACGAGGAACAATATGTGAAGCAATTAAAATAGTAGAGGAATTAAATTTATTGAACTAAACCAAATTAGGATAATAATTTAATTAGAAACTGCACTTGGAATAAAATGATCGATGGCAAACAAATAAGGAAGAAAAACAAAATAGTTAAGCATAGGACGTTCAATTCACACATTGCTTAATTAATTATGCACTTATTTAATCCTACCTAATTAATCCTTAGGCAATTACTATGACACTCGAACTAGTTCATCCAATTAGCTTCTCTTAAAGACAAGCATAACTCGAAAGAACCATTCGGTGCGAAGTGAGTTTCATAGGGAAAAGTGCATGAGATGCCATTTTTATCAGTGGTTTTTGGTTTGAGGCCACTTTTTTTTTACTGATTTTGCATGAGAGATCACTTTTTGAAACTTCAATCTTTGTGGGTTGAATTTCACACAAGTTCAGCCCATAAGAGTTGAAGTTCAACTTCAGCCCACCATAAGAGTTGAAGTTCAACTTCAGCCCATAATGGTTGAAGTTTACGCATTTATGTCTAAAAATTCAGCCCTTACGGATTGAAGTTGAACTTCATAACTAAGGCATGAAGTTCAACCCACAAGATTTGAACTTCAGCATACAAAAATTGAAGTTCCAAAAAGTGGCTTCAAACCAAATACCAGTAGCAAAAGTGACATGTGGGCTAAATTTTTACAGTTTCATGACTTCTAATCGATCATGTGCCCAAGTAAGGTTATCATCATTTTAGTGTCCAAATCCGTTAATCAAGGTAATCGCTACCCCAACTACCTTCAATTCCTAGTTAGTAACCCGATCCTGAAACCTCCTTTAAGCATGAATTAGCAGAGTAGGCAAGAACTAAAGTTTGCAACCATTAATTCTATGAAATTAAAGCATGTAGAAGCTGAATAATAAAGATTCAATACATAAATTGAAGAATTAAACTAGTGAGAAAGCAACAAGTCTAAGTCAAAAAAACTTAAACTCGATATTTTACAACTAAACAAGTTTATAGTATCAAAATACACACCCAAAATCTCACCACATATTGTACAAGAAAATTAAGGAAGGCAACTAATTAGAGACAACCGAACTCTAAAATTCACTCATCGTTTTATGAGAACTACTTAGTGAATATAAGAGCGAACAATTGAATCTCAAGATCATAACATAAGCCGCCAACTTAATTTTTTTTAGCTTTCTAAGAACAAAATGGACATGGAAAAGATTAACTAGTGATGGTACCAAACATGCAACAAGTTCTTTAAGGAACAAAAATCCATAATTAATGATCCCTCTTTACAACTAAGAATCTATTTGGGTAAGTTTAAAAGTGGCCTAAAAGCATGTATTTGCTTATAAGCCCATTAATATGTGTTTGGTAACTCAAAATCCATGAGCTTATAAGCACTTATGTGCTTAAATAAGCCAAAAGTGAGAAGTTAGAAAATTCTAACTTCTCAAAAGTGGCTTATAAGAAACTTATGACTTATTAGCTAATTATAATAAGCCTACCCAAACGTGCTCTAAACCCTAAAAATGCCCGGTTCACAAGAGTTTTCTTTTTAAAAACCATAGCAACAAGAAAAACGTTAAAAGTTTTGCACAAAAACTGGTACTTTACAATAAAAAGGATTTCGCGCCCAAGCGGTATCTATAACACCAAGAACTAGAAGATGCAGGTGTATCTTTTGGTCTAGAGCATAGCAAGCTTCTTTCAAGAAATAAAAGTTTGAACAGGTGGCACGAGAGCACAACTAGGAGGCTAACGTCCTTGCTTACCTATCTATCCAGAGAATAAGTTTCAAAGCCATTCCGATCTTGCACTTGAAACACTATTAGCAGCAAGGTTAGTTACATTCTCAATGTCAGCTTAACTTTGGTTTGGTACAACCCCATCTTGAATTACTTAAGAGATGAAACTCTTTCAGACAAATGTCCTAAGCTGGTATACTAATAAAATGCATCAGACTAAGAGATGGTAAAATACTTACTAAAAGAAATCTACAATGGAGAATATGACAAACATTCGAGGAGTAGGAGCTTAGCCAACAAGGTAATCAAAACCATTATTATTTTCCTACGCTAAGAAAAGACGTCCTAGCGGTAGTCAAGAAATGCAACAAATTTCAAAGACATGCTAACTATCACGTGCTCTATCCAAACCTCTACGTTCTATATTTTCACCAAGGCCCTTCATGAAATGGGTATGGAAAAGTAAGAAAGCCTTCATATGCGCTTCGTAAATTATGTTGTATGCTTGTATTAAATGGGTTGAAGCAACAATTTTCGCCCGAGTCAAAGAGGCTAAGGTAACAAATTTTATATGAAAGAGTATAATATGCAGGTTCGTATTGCAAATAGAAATTGTATGTGAAAAAGGCTAATAGTTCATCAAGAAAACTTCCAACTGTATTTCGCAACAAATGGGGAATATACCTAAGGTTCTCAACCCTAAGATATCTATAATCCAATGGAGAATCTAAGTTCAGCAACAAGATCATCACGTCTCCCCTCTAGAAGAGGCTCAATAAATAAAAAGGAAATGGGTTGATGAACTAACTTAGAGTACTTCAACATATAGAACAACCGCCCAAACAGAAATAGGAAATTGCCTTCTCCCTAGTCTATGGAGACAAAACCCTACTATTCGTTGAAATCAGCCTACCAAGCCTCAAACATACACAAGCTTGCGTCGATCAGAATAATGGAACCCAAATGGCTTAATTAGAATTTGCAGGTGAACCAAGAGACCAAGTGTGACTTCAGATCACCACGTACTTGAAACGACCTTGGGTAGTCATTTCGGGAGTTAGAACTCCGATTGACGTGCTGATAATTTTAAAATATTTGTAAGGTCTATTAGGACCTGTCTGTAAAATTTGAGCTAAATCAGACCTCGTTTGGTACGTATCGGAAGAAGATTTCAGTTTTTATTGTCGATAAATATTAAAAAGAGATTTTCGAGCTCGATTTTGGCGAATGAACTCCGATTCGAAATCCAAAAGCGTCATTAGGTTCGTATGATTATTTGTGTCTTTTGTGAACTTTCGAAAGTGAATTTCGAGGTTGTTCGGCTAGTTTCTGCTAAAATACCGAAAGTTAAATAATTTGATATTTTTCTATTTAATTTGCAAATTGGGTTTCGGGAGTTCGATTTGAGATCCGACTTAGCAAGTGTGTTACATATATTTAGAATTATTTCAAATATCGTAAGGTACCGTTTTAATTTTCGTCACGAAAAGAAAATAAAATAAAAGAAAAAGAAAGATAGATAGAAATGAGGCGGTGGTCCTTAGCGACGAGCTAGTAGTATATAGAAATAGAAGCATGAACGATATTAAACAGAAAGAAAATGAAATGACGGGGAGGAAGAGAAAAATGCCAGAAAATGAGAAAATAGCCAGAGAGAAGTAGAATTTTTACCCGGAAACATTCAGGTAATGATCTTAATATATTACTTGAGTTTATTACGTGTGTTTGAATATATTTTAATGGTAAAAATTAGGATATTAAATATTATTTTAATAAGTTCAATTAATAGTTTAAAGGGTTAATTGGACATTGATAATGGAATTGAGTATATATTCGTACTCAGTGAGTTATGGGCAATATATAAATATAATTTATTTAGGGTTTGGTTATGTGACCTTAAACCCTGTATATAGGCTTGGCTTGCGTATCGCGTATGCGAATAGGGTGTCAGGTTCCTAATCGAATTGCCCTAAAACATAAGGAATGAAGCCTTTAGCCTTATGTGATATAGTTTTCTTCTTATTGAAGACAGTGGGATCATTTGGCAGTGAATCCAATGTACAAAGCGGTTGTTGAGTAGCAGTGTTAACTTTGGAACAAGGTAAGTGATTATATCCATTTCTTTGGAGGCACTTGGCCTCGTGGATCTTCTACCACGTGTTTTTTACGTGTGTAGCTGCCGATATGCGTACTCATTACGCCTTAGCTTTGAATTTACGTTGTATGTTATATGTTATGTCCTGTTGCTGGTATTGCATCGAGTATCTGAGCATTGTACTCTGGCTGTCATCACTGCATTTACTTCTCGGTAATTGATGAGAGTCCCGAGCCAGTGAAGGGTTATTACTGCATATATTTCTCGGTAATCGATAAGAATCCCGAGCCGGTGAAGGGTCATCACTGCATATACTTCCTAGTAATCGATGAGAGTCTCGAGCCGGTTAAGGGTCATCATTGTATATACTTCCCGGTAATCGATGTGAGTCCCGAGCCAGTGAAGGGTCATCATTGTATATACTTCCCGGTAATCAATGAGAGTCCCGAGCCGGTGAAGGGTCATTATTGCATATATCTCCTGGTAGACGATGAGAGTCCCGCGCTGGAGATAGGTATCAGGCATATGTGACTGCATTGCATCGTGCCGCATTCATCCAATTTCATTGCAACATATGCTGACTATTGTGTGTATTGTGTTGTGTTTTTATGTATGCAGTATGTATACCATGTTGTGGACATATTTTAGTTTACCTATGTATTTCTGGCTCGTATTCCGGATTGCACGCCGCGACAGTATAAATATATGGATCGGGTCGCACGCCATGACAATATAAATATATGAACCGGGTTGCACGCCGCGATAGGATAAATATCTGGATCGGGTCGCATGCTGCGGCAGTATAAATATATGGATCGGGTTGCACGCCGCAACAGTATAAATATATGGATCAGGTTGCACGTCGCAACAGTATAAATATATGGATTGGGTTGCACATCGCGACAATATGTATTTCTGGTTGTTGATATGTTCGGGATAATTAAAAACCTATATGTTCTGTCTACCTTATGTCCCTGGTTGTTTATGGTTCCATACGTGTCTCCAGTTATTATCTGGCTTGCCTTTTTATAGTTTAAATAAGATGGATTTGGTTTACCTATTTTTCTTCTCCCTGACTAGCTATCCTATTCTTTGAGGTGGCTACTCTGCCCCACTTATTGAGTCCCTTTGACTCACCCTTGTTTGTTGTTTGTGTTATTTCCCACGATTACACCACTTTACTGTTTTAAGGACCAGTTCCTTAAAATGTGTTCCTTTACTCTACGATGTGCGGAATTAAAACTGTAAGTAATTGAACACCAGATATTAGCGTGGAAAAACCCCTAGACACGGGATCAAAAAACCACGACCTACTTCTCAAGTAGGATTTCAACTTCACTATGTAAAAAGACCCACTTGGTTACAAGACTCACTCTTACTAACCTAGGACTAACTCTAATCCTTTAGTGATCTTTCTCACGATCAGTGAAGTTGTGTCAAGTCCACGACTTGAACCAGAAAGTTTACAACTCGATTTTTGCTTACTACAATTGAACTAAGACTCGAACTTTTACGAGATTCAATCTAAGGAACATGTTCTCACTTAGTTCTACTGTAGCTAACTGATTACACAAATAAGCTAATAATTCTTCTCAGCTTTTGCTCGATGCTCTTTGTATTTGTGTGTTACTTCTATGGCTGATAGTCTCTATGATTTATAGCTTCCAGCAGCCAAGAAGTCTTGATGAATTAGAACTCCAAAGCTCCCTTGACTTTGAGTCCTAATTGGATTATTCCTTCTAGAATCCGAATCCTTTATCCCTTAGTTATGCAATCTTTTCATATCTGATTAGGCCTACATAATTACCAAGATACACGTCAGTATTAGGATAAATAATAATATCTCAATTAAACGATTTTGCATGAATTATCTATTCTGCTACAATGATTCAAAGGGACATGTCCTTTGAATCCGTTCCTCAGTCATCAGTCAAAACTCCAAGCTTATCCAAGCTAACAGTTTGTTTCTTGTGTATTTATTTCATTTCGGCAGGTTCACTCCAGGATTGAGTTCGCCATGTTGTTCAGGAGTGAAGATGACTTTAGCTGTCAGGGTGAGCCAACTTTTATTTTGGATGGCCACCAGTTTTATGTTTATTATTTCAGTTGCATTTTGCTCCCATCAGGAGGTATTTGTCTTCTTCTTTACTCTTAGATGTCTAGTCTGGATAGCCTTAAACCTAGTATGTTGGGTAGTCATCTGTAATTTCATTTATACAGCTTAGAGGTATCGGTATGTCTGTGCTTTTTTTTAAGTCGTGTTCTTATTTATGAATTGAATTATATTTATTTTCCTAATTTAATTGGTAAGGGTCCGCCCGGCGGGTCTAGGGGAGGATGTCGGGTGCCTGCACGACCTAGTCAGATTCTGGGTCGCGTCAGTTGGTATCAGAGCCCGGTTTAGAGTCTATCCAGACTAAGACAGTGTCTAGTAGAGTCTCGCTAATAGGTACGTAGATGTCCATACTTATCTACGAGAGGCTATGATGGCATTTAGGAAGTTTTACTTCCTTTTTTTCTGACCGTGCCTCGGTCTAGGATGCAAAAGTATTTTTGTTAATTCTTTCCTGGTAATTGTGAACCCTCGTGCGACAAATCAGCAAACGGTAAGAGTTCAAGACGAAGCAGTATATCCTGGGGCTAGTACTGACGAAGCTCCGAGAGTTTTGATCGTGCTGATGATCTAGTTACGGAGGTCCCAACTGTACGAGCTCGCGATGGGCAAGGGAGCAGGGCTTTATGGTTCCCTTGGCTCTCTACGATGGTTTTACGAGAATCTTGGCGACGCAGATACCGCAAGAACCTATTATTCGCTAGGCAGCTTATCAGGTTTTCGCAGATGGAGACATTCGGTCTCGGGGAGCTCCTGTTCCCATTCCTGATGTTGTCCCAGTAAATTATGTTCCAGAGGCAGCATGTGTTGTGCCTCCAGTTGTTCTGGCTGGTTAGGTAACTGAGGTAATTATTGGGTCTGAGTGCCCAAAGAGGTTGCATTATTTTATGCGATCGAACCTTTCGATATTCTTAAGCCATGCATCAGATAATTCCTGTGTAACTTTTTTTAAAAATAAAATGATGTCAGCATATCCTCTAAGCTCTTAGTTATCTTGAGAAGTATGGGTTTATTATTCTTCTTTCCAGTTCCAGGGTTCAGTATTGGATTGGTGGATCGCTCTTTTATCAACTTGGTACAGCTTGCCTAAGCTTAATTGGTGTGAATTTTCATTTAGATTCGTGGAAAAGTTCCTTTCACGCAGCGAGCGAGATGAAAATTATTGCCAATATGAGTGGATTGAATAGGATAGCCTATCGCTTTCAAAATATGAGATTGAATTCTCTAGGATTACATGCACTAGTGATAGTCCATGAGCCTTCCAAAATGGTTCGAAGATTTGTTGATGCCTTTATCCTTCCTTGCGGTCCTAGATGGCTCGAGAGATTGAGGTTGCGACTTCATTTGATGTTGCATATATTGTTAGAAGGTATGAAGCATACCATAAATTAGAGCAAAAGAAAGAGTCAGAGTGGGAGAGCAAGAAATCCTATGCCCCGGTGTGGGCAACTATGGTACCTCTTCTGGCAAGGTAAGAGTTTTGATTATCATAGGAGGTCACCTGTTAGATTATCTCAGCTTATGGTGCGTGATTCTCAGAGTGCACCAATAGTTCATCAAGATTAGACTCAGTTTTCTCTTTATAGCTATCAACAATCTATCCAGCATCCTTTTTCACTGAAAAGTTGTTATCATTGTCGTGAGCCTGTCATTTTTGGAGGAGTTCAATCATTGAGACTAGCCCTTTGTCCAAAAGCATGGTGGCAATCCCACCTTCTTCTTCTACCGGTGGCATTTGTGCCATGATGCAACCGGGCGAGATCCTAAAAGGAAATGATGGCACCAAGTTTCTCCTATGCCTAGTGCACAAAAGTATGATCCTTAATTCTAATTGTGATTTTTCTTCTAACCCTTTGCCTAGTGTGTTTGAGAATGTCTTGAAGGACTTTAGGGACATGTTCCCGGATGAGATGCCGGATGGATTGCCTCCTTTGAGGGGTATTGAACATCAAATAGACTTTGTCCCGGGATCTCAAATCCCAAACAAGCCGTCCTATAGGAGCAATCCGGAAGATACCAGGGAATTGCAAAAGCAAGTTGATGAGTTTCTCACTAAGGGCTTGGTGAGGGAAAGCTTGAGTCCTTGTGCCGTACCCGTGATCCTTGTTCCCAAAAAGGACGGCACTTGGAGGATGTGCGTTGATTGTCGGGCCGTGAACAAAATAACGGTAAAGTACTGTCATCCCATTCCCCGACTTGATGATATGTTAGATGAATTGAGTGGTTCATGTGTGTTTAGCAAAATTGACCTTAGGTCCGGCTACCATCAAATCCGGATGAAACCCGGTGATGAATGGAAAACCGCATTCAAGACCAAGTTTGGTCTCTATGAATGGTTGGTGATGCCCTTTGGGCTCTCCAATGCACCTAGCACTTTCATGAGGCTAATGAACCATGTTCTAAAGCCATTCATCAACAAGTTTGTGGCCGTCTACTTTGACGATATATTGATCTATAGTAAATCAATAGACGACCATGTTGATCACCTTAGGCAAGTGCTTGAAAAGTTGAGAGCCAAAAAGCTCTATGCTAATTTTAAAAAGTGTGCCTTTGGTGTTGAGAAGGTAGTCTTCCTTGAGTTTGTTGTGAGTGCCCAAGGAGTGGAGGTGGATGAGTCTAAGGTAGAGGCCATACGTGATTGGCCTACTCCTACTACCGTGACTCAAGTGAGGAGCTTTCATGGTCTTGCTAGCTTTTATAGACGATTTGTGAAAGACTTTAGCTCCATTGCCGCTCCACTCACCGAATTGGTGAAGAAGGACCAACCATTTGTTTGGGGAGAGCCTCAAGAAAAGGCCTTCCATGAGTTGAAAGGTAGGTTGAGTACCGCCCCTCTATTGCAATTGCCCGACTTCGGAAAGGCATTTGAGGTTGAATGTGATGCCTCGGGGGTGGGAATTGGTGGTGTATTAATGCAAGATAGCAAACCCATCGCCTACTTTAGTGAGAAGTTGAAAGGGGCCTCCTTGAATTATCCTACATATGACAAGGAGTTGTATGCCCTTGTGAGAGCCCTTGCCCATTGGCAACACTATCTTTGGCCTCGTGAGTTTGTAATCAAGAGTGACCATGAGTCACTCAAGCATTTAAGAGGCCAAGAGAAGCTCAATAAGAGACATGCCAAGTGGGTTGAATTCATTGAGTCCTTTCCCTATGTGATCCAATACAAGAAAGGGAAGGACAATGTTGTGGCGGATGCGCTTTCGAGAAAGTTTGCTCTAGCCACCACTCTCACCTCTAAGCTCATGGGTTTTGAGAGCATTAAATTGATGTATGCTCATGACCCAAAGCTAAAGAGTGTCCATGACACTCTAGAGAAGGGGGAGAGAGTTGCTTGTGCATGAATCACATTGCGGGGGACTCATGGGACATTTTGGCACAAGAAAGACTTTGGCTATTCTTAAAGAACAATTTCATTGGCCAAAGATGGGGGTGCAAGTGGAAAAGTTTTGCAACAATTGCCTTGAGTGCAAGCGTGCTAAATCCAAAGCCCACCCCCATGGGTTGTATACCCCTCTCCCCGTACCTACTAGTCCATGGTTGGATATCTCAATGGATTTTGTGATGGGATTACCAAGGACTAGGGGGGGCCATGATAGCATTTATATTGTTGTGGATAGGTTCTCCAAAATGGCTCATTTCATTCCATGCAAGAAATGTGATGATGCACAACATGTTGCAACTTTGTTTATTGAAAATGTTTTGAAGTTGCATGGTGTGCCTCAAACCATAGTGAGTGATAGGGACACTAAGTTCCTAAGTCATTTTTGGAGGTGTTTATGGGGTGCTTCAGGCACCAAGCTCTTGTTCTCCACGTCCCACCACCCACAAACCGATGGGCAAACGGAAGTGGTAAACCGAACCTTGGGTGCTCTTCTTAGAGCCATGACCCGAGGTAAGGCCGGGACTTGGATTGATCGTCTACCTCTTATGGAGTTTGCCTACAATCGCACATTGCATAGCATGATAGGCATGACTCCATTCGAGTGTGTCTATGGATTTAACCCCTTGATTCCCCTTGATCTAACCCCTTTGCCAAGGGAAATGGTTGTTAGTTTTGAAGGTAAAGCTAGAGCCAAGGCTTTGATGGAGGTACATGCTAAGGCGAAGAAGAACTTGGAGGAAGCCTATGCAAAGGTAGCCTCTAAGAAAAACAAGGGACGCAAGAAGGTGGAACTCAAGAAGGGTGACTATGTGTGGGTGCACTTCCGGAAAGAAAGGTTTCCAAACCTTAGAAAAGGGAAGTTGGCACCCCGTGGAGATGGCCCATTCCAAGTGCTTTCCAAGATAAACAACAATGCCTATGTGGTCGACTTGCCAAGTGAGTATCAAGTTTCTAATACTTTCAATGTTTGTGACTTGGTTCCTTTGGATGTAGGTAATGAAGAGGTCGTGAATGATGCTCCAATTTCGAGGACGAAATCCTCTCAAGAAGGGGAGGATTATAAGACCCAAACCCCCACAAGACCCTTCACTCGGAGCCAAGCTAAGGACATCCAAGGAGTACACCTACACTTGATGAGGAAGAGCCTAGAAGAAGGAAGCGATTGGAAGCCGTTCCGAGTGCTTAAAGTGCAAGGGGAGCAGCCCAGTCATCCAGGCGCTCCGCCTGAAGAACCAGGCGCTCCGCCTGAAGAAGCTTAGGCCTGGGCGCCCCGCCTGAAGAGCCAGGCGCTCCGCCTGAGGAAGCCTAGGCCTGGGCGCTCCGCCCAAACTCTGGGCGCCTCGCCTAGGCCACCCCACTGATCATTTGGCCGGCCGCTCCGCCCCAATCTTGGGCGCTCCGCCCGGAATGCTGAAGGACGAGATTCCTAGTTATGTTAAGACTATTTTGACCCTACGTGGTCCTATGTTCCTAAGCCTAAGTGTGGGCATATTAGACCTTTCATATGGTGTCTAAAAACACCTATAAATAGCTAGATGTCTTATTATTTTCATTAGCTTACCTTTGATGAAAAACAAACACTTGTGTTGAAGAGTTGAACTCTTATTGAATGAAAAACCTTGAATTGGGACTTGTTCTTCCTCTAGCGGATCTAGATGACTTCCAATCCCCCCCGACCATTCTACTTGCGTGCTCACGTTAGCTCGAGGGTAGTTGCCTAGCGTAGGTGTTCTTGACCTCCTCTCGGGGTGTAACGGAACAAGTTCTCCGTTGCTACTTGAGATTTGTGATCGAGATACGTCTCGTTTTTATCCTTTTTATTTTCCGCATTTGATTCTTATCATTCATCAACCTGCCTTTGGTGCTCTTTGGTGTCTTCGGGATTACACCGGTATGCAGGTTTGTTATGGATTTGCGACCCCGGTAGGAAGTCAATTTGGTGCTCGATTCCTCTCAACGGAGGTAATCCACCTGGCATTTCTTCGGAAAACATGTCTCTGAATTCCTGCAAAACACTTTGTACGGCAATAGGCAAAGGGTTATCGTTAGAAAAATCATCATTAGAGCTTAGAAAGATACCCTTGTGCACAAGGCAAATCATCATCTGATCGTTGTCGTTGCCTCGTAGATACTCACCCGGTTGCATGATTTCACAGATACTTCTTACTTCTGATACCAATATGGTGCAAGCAAACCCGGAGGTTAAGCTAAACACGAAGGCGTGGAAGAAAACAACAAGAAATAAAGATAGAAGCAAGACAAATCTTGCTTCGATTCAAAAGAACGGTGAGGAACTTGTCTCAAAGCTCGATCAAATGAAGGCCAACAATCACCTATACTAAGCAACAATCCTCAAGAAAGACAACGCTTCTTGCAAATTGAATTACCAAGAAAAAAATGCTCAAACGACTCACACCGATTGACACAAGTTCTTTAAAATCCCACGTCGGGGTTTGGCTCCATCAGAGACTCACAATAGCACTCGCTATGTTTGTTCATTCAACAATAACTAACTATCCATAATGAAATGTAAAGGAGTATTTATAGACTATGCTAAGGATAAAACAGTAAATGGTCACAGGTGGCCAATAAAAAAAACAAGTCACGCAGGGCTAAGTGAATGTGTGTGTTCGGAAGCCTTGACTTCGGTGCTTGGTTGCTTGCTCGAACAGGTTTGTCATCGGGCGCTCCGTGCTGCTCAGCACCAAGAGTTGGTGTTCGATCACTTTGTCCTCGGGCTCAATTTTTAAGATGTAGCCTTCGGTTCTTGAGCTTCGCAACTCAGCTTCGGAGTAGTTGCTTTCCTTCGGCCAAGCCAAGTAAATATGAACATCGTGCAGCAGTTTGGCTTGGCTTCATGTCATCGGCCTCGGTGGATCAAACACTTGATCAGCACGTGTTCAGGCTGCATCAGACCCGCTTCATCAGGTGGGCGGTCCGCCTAGAGAAATACAGAGAGCTGATCAGAGAGAGGTGATCCACCTCAAATGTAGGCGCTCCGCCTACTTGATTTTCCAGCAACGTGCAAGAACATGTTCTTTGCTCTTGGCACCCGATTTTTCAATGATCTTCAAGGTGTTATCCCAATCCAAAGGTACCTCAATGTGTTTTCAATTACACCATTTTAGCTTGGATAAGCTTGGAGTTTTGACTGATGACTAAGGAACACATCCAAGGACATATTCCTTTGAATCACTGTAGGTGAATAAATAATCATGCAAAATCATTTAAGCAGGAAAATTAATTATTATGCAAAACTCTAATGTTTATCTTGATAATTATGTATGGCTGCACGAGATATGAAAAGATTTCATAAGATTAGATAAGAGCTAACAGATTTCGGGCAACCTAGCAAGGAGTTCGATTAGGACTCAAACTCTTGAAAGCTTTGGAGTTCTAATGGCTCAATACTTTTTGGATTTTTAAGCTATAAATACAGGAGCATCTCAGCTGTTGAAGTGTGCACAAATATAGAGAGAGTCGAGCTATAGAATTGAAAGAGTCTTCATCATATTTGTGTAATCATTAAGCTACACGGAACTAAGTAAAGAACATGTTCCTTAGATTGAGTCTCGTCAAAGTTCAGCCTTAGTTTATCTGTAGTAGGTACTATCGAGTTGTATCATTTGGATTCAAGTCTAGTACTTGGAGAAACTTCACTGATTGTGAAATGGGTCATTATAGGATTAGAGTTTGTCCTTGGTTAGTAAGAAAGTAGTCTTGTAACCAAGTGAATTTTTCAAATAATGAAGTTGAAATCCTACTTGAAAGAGTAGGTCGTGGTTTTTGATCCCTAATTAACAGGGTTTTTCCATGGTAACATCAAGTGTTCATTTACTTACAGTTTTAATTCCGTATTGAACAAAGTAGAGGAACACATTGAAGAAACTGGTCCTTAAAGTAATAAGTGGTGTGTCTTGGAAAATAACAATTGGTATCAGAGCAGGTTATCCTTGAAAAGGCTAACACCTAGGATTCGAATGAGTACATCACAAGAGAATGGTGAGGGTCAGTCTACTATTAGGGCACCTTTGTTCAATGGAAAATACTACTCGTGGTGGAAGGAAAGGATGAGAGATCATCCTCAAGCCGAGGGAAGATCCCATGATTCCAATGAAGAAAGATGCTGAGGGAAATGATGTTCCCAAAACCAGAAGGGAATGTAATGCTGAAGACTTAAGGCAATGGGAAAAGAATGCCAAAGCAAGAAAGTGGTTTGTCTGTGGACTCAGCCCTGATGAGTGCCCTAGAATTCGAGGGTATACCACTGTCAAATAAATTTGGGATGCTATGCAGGTTGCCCATGAAGGAACAAGTCCGGTTAAAAGATCTTGAGGTGCACTCTCTTTGCTGAATATGAAAGTTTTAAAATGAAAAAAGGAGAATCAATTTATGAAATGTACACTAGGTTTAATGCTATTTTATCTGAACTTATTTCCTTGGGAAGGGTTTTAACTGTTGAAGATAGAGTCGAAAAAATCCTAACTAGAGTTCTTCCAGACTCTTGGGAAATTAAGGCTTGTGCCATCATAGAAGCAAGGATCTTACCACATTATCCTTAGATGAGCTTATAGGTAATTTGAAAACTTATGAACTAAGAAAAAAGATTAAGAACATAGGTGAACAAGTTAAAACTGAACCTAACCTAGCCTTAACTACTGCTGATAAGTCTGTTTATGATAAGGAACTGGTCCTTATAGCTAAGAGTGTTCACAGATACTTGAATAAGAAAAGGTGGCTAGTGGACATGGTAGGTCTTCTAACATGAAACAGGCTAGAGAATGCTTCAAGTGTAGAAGCATGGAGCACTACATCAGCAAATGCCCAGTTGTGGAAGGAGAATGGAGAAAGAGATATGTTGAGGAAAGAAGAAAGGATAGGGACTAGGTCCGTAAGAAAAGTAGAAATCCCAAAGCAATGGTTGTTAGCTGGCAAGATAGTGAAGATGAACAATCTAATGATGATCTGGATGATGAGCTTGCTCTAATGGCTCTTGAAGACTCAGATAATGAAGAAGATGCTGAGGTATTTGTCTCTAAACTTAAAGAAGATGTGAAAACCATGCCTAGAGAGAAATTAGTTAAGGTATTTCACACTGTGCTAAATGAGTTTAAATCTCTAAGGGATGGTAAAGAACAACTGCATGTTGAAACTGAAAGTTTAGAAACAGAATATAAAAAGGCAGTAATTAAAAATGACACTCTGAAAAGGAAAATTAGCATGCTAGAGGAACATGTCCTTACACTTGAATCAACAGTTCAGGAACTAGAAAATGAGAAATTGAAAGTCAATACAGTTAAAAATGGTAAGGGCATTGCTAATTCTCATCAGCTCATTGCTAAAGAGAAATTAAAAGTCACAGTTGATGAACTGTGCAAGAAAGATGAAAAGATAAGATCTTTCGAAGAGGACTTAATTAAAACAAAAAGGGAGTTAGGAAAAACTGTAAAATGGAACAAGTCCTCTAAAGCACTAGAATGGTTACAGGAAGATCATAGTAGTAATAGGAAGGGTATTGAATTTATGAAATCTCAGTCACTGCCCAAATGGGATCCAAAGAGTAAGTATCTAACTCTTCCTAAAAATTAGTTATGGACTCATTGTGGGAACACTAGTCGCTTGAAAAAAAATTGCCAATCTCTGGAATTGGCTGCACAAAGGAACATGTCCTATACACCTGTTCAAAACTCCGTGACAAAGAAAAATGTTCACACAAACAAGTCATTACCATTCTGGGCTAAGAGAGATCTGATTCATCCTCTTTCTCTTTTGCAAACTAGAGTGAAGGAGATAAACCACAAATGGTACATGGACATAGGTTGTTCAAAGCACATGGCAGGACATAAGGAACTGTTCCTTTTACTCTCGGCCTTTCAAGGAGGAAGTGTTTCCTTCAGGGTAATGGTAAGAAAGGGGAAATTATTGGCATTGGAAAGGTAGATAGGTCTGATTCACATAGTATGGACAATGTATTTCTAGTAGATGGGTTGCAACATTGCTTATTGAGTATATCTCAATTGTGTGACAAAGGTAACAATGTTCATTTTTCATCTACTGGGTGCATTATGACTAACTAAACTTCTGGAGAGATTATTTTGCAGGAAAATAGACATAAAAATATTTACAAGGTAGATTTATTGACATTGGCTGATAAAAGCATGAGTTTTCTAAGTGTAGTACAAAATGATTCCCTCATATGGTAAGAATCTCTTTATTGTTCAAATTTATGTAGATGATATAATTTTTGGTGCTACTTGTGAAAATCTAAGTAAAGAATTTGCAAATTTGATGGGGAGTGAGTTTGAGATGAGCATGATGGGTGAACTCAATTTCTTTTTGGGTCTAAAAATCAAGCAAACTTCAAATGGAAATATGATCCACCAACAAAAATATGTTAGGGAATTACTTAAAAGGTTTGACATGGATAATGCTAAGAAAATTGATACACCCATTGCAATTGCCACAAAATTGGATCTTGATGAATATGGAATTTCAGTTGATAAAAAATTGTATAGGGGCATGATTGGTTCCTTGCTTTACTTAACTGCTAGTAGACCTGACATTGTGTTTTGTATTGGTTTATGTGCTAGGTTTCAGTCAGATCCTAAGGAATCTCATTTTAAAGATGTTAAAAGAATATTGAGATACTTGAAAGGAACAGGTTCCTTGGGACTTTGGTATCCAGAAGGTGGTAATTTTAATCTCGTTGGGTATACTGATGCTGACTATGCAGGTTTTCTTGTTGATAGAAAGAGTACCTCAGGTATGGCACACTTTCTTATTGAATGTTTGGTTTCATGGAGAACCATGAAACAAATTCAGTGGCACTTTCCACTGCAGAGGCTGAGTATGTGGCAGCTGCCTCATGTTGTTCACAATTGTTGTGGATCAAACAACAATTACAAGATTTTAGTGTTGATGTAGGAACTGTTCCTATCTATTGTGATAACACTAGTACTATAAACATGACAAAAAATTCAGTGCATCAGAAAAGGACTAAACACATTGACATAAGACACTATTTCTTGAGAGATAATTATGAGAAGGATCTTATTACTATATCCTTTTGTCGTACTGAGAAACAGATTGCTGACATTTTCACAAAGGCCTTAGGTAGAGATTATTTTGAAAGGAACAAGTTAGAATTAGGGATGATTAAATTCACCTAAAACTACTTATGTTTTACTTCAAATTTAGCTAGAAAATTTTGTTTACAAATAAATTTTATCAAAGTCAATTTGAAGTTTTCAGTTTAGTTTCATATTTAATTGTATACTGATATGCCATGATTTCTCCTAAAGTTTGTTAAAATTTAATGATGTTACCCTTATATTCTTAGAATTTCAGATTGAGAAAATTTGATTAAATTGGGATGGACACAGTTTTGGTGATAATATTCAGGTATGGTTATATTAGAGGTTAAGGGCTATAGGTAACTTGAATTTAGGATATGTCCCACTAGGAAACTTGATCATATCCGTTCTGCATAAGAATCCTATCGAAGAACCAGTTCTCAATCCCTTCAGGACTCTCAAATCATAATGGCTCTTTTTAGGAGACTTCCAAAAGTCCTTTATCGTGTGAAACTCCATCAATGAGGTAAGTGTATCCAATTTGCACTCAAACTCCACTACCTAATTCACTCTATTTAAACTCAAAACATCACCAACTATTTTTTTCACTTTGCTCTATTCAAAATTCTCTAAGATTTCAGAAAAAATAGTGAACTATCTTCTATGTCGCATACTTGTCATGTCTCTCTCACCTGAAAACTCCTCATCCAACCCCACTTCTGATCAACTACAAATTCCCAACCCACCTTCACTCATAGATACAACAACACCAAACCCTGAGCCTGAAATTCAGGGGGAAGGGCCAGTTCCCGCTGCAGAATCAATTCTAGAACAAGTGGAGGACTTGTCAAGGGCCATGATTGTGTACCAATTTCAGGTAAACTATGCTACACCCTTGAATGTAGTTGACGATGAGGGGGAAACAGTAGAAGGGTTTAGGTCTGCTCCTGAGGGGGAAGGTGAAAAAGAGGGATTAAGGCGGCTGGAGGCTCCCATGCATGGGTCCCCTAGGTCTCTAGAGGTTGCTTTTAGAGAACCCATAGAGGATGAGAATGTGGATGATGATGCTTTAAGTGATAGTGATCGACCAATAATTGATCTTATAAACATAAGAAGTATGAAGAGAAAATTAGCTACAAAAGGTCTAATTGATGCTAAGTTAACTGCTGACATTACTGCAAAGATGAAGAAAATTGGTGATAGCTATAAGCCAAGTCTTAAGAAAAAACAGGGTAAAAGTTTTTCCAAGGAAAAAGGAACTGTTCTTTCTTCTTCTACTCCTGCTAGTAGGATTAGAAGAACTAGGAGTTCTGTAAAAGTTGTTGATGAAAGAATAGCTGCTGCATTAGAGAGTAGGAAAGGGAAAGGCAAGCAAGTTGTTGACCTTGTTGTTGAAGAACAAACTGAATGTGTGGAGAAAGAAAGGGAGCTTGATGATGAAGAAGATGATGTGATAAAGGATGTGGAGGAAGTTGTTCCTTAGTCTAAGAAGAGAAAAATTGATCAGGGGCGTGTGACAAGAAGTTCTGTAAAAGTTACTGCTGGAAAAAATCTTCCAAGAGGACTAGGTCCTCAAAAAGAACTTTGGTTGATGAAAGCTTTGATTCCAGTTCTGATGAGTCTGCTGTAGGTGAGAAGAGTGAAAGTGAGGATGAGGGAGATGAAGTTTAACACTGTGTGCATGATGATACTATGACAAGAAAAGTTCTGAAAGGTAGAGTTCTCTCTGATGTTGAGGACGAGGGTATGCTCTGGTTGCTGCAAAAATTGCAGGTGCAAGGCTGGAAGGACATGGTCTTTCAGATCAAAGGAAAGTGTGCAAAGGTTATGGTTCAGGAATTCTATAAAAATTGCTCCATCAAGAGGAATAGGATCATTACTTCTGTCCATGACCAAGAAATAACCTTTGACACAAAGAAGTTTGGTGGAACGCTGGGTATTCCTTCTGTGGTGTATGAAAGCTACATCAAAAAGGTGTGGCCAAATCTGATAAATCTTCCCACTGGTTTGGAAATCACCAGGAAATTTGCTAAAAATCCTGAGGATGAGAAGCCTAGGGCTGTGCAAAAGAGTGAAATTCACCCTCAGCACCAGTTGTTGGTTGAGTTTATAAATAAAATACTGATGCCAAGCCAGGAAAAGAGGCGGATTGCCATTTTTATGGACCTGGTCCTTATGGAGCTGCTGGACAGTGATATGCAGATTTATTGGCCCAGGTTCATGATTCACCTGATCAAGAGGGTTGTTACTGGGAAGAAAATATATTCATTGCCATTTGCCTTTATCTTGACTGATTTGTTTACTAAACTAAGGATTCCTTTAGAGGGTGTGGTCAATGTACTACGAGTCTTCTTTGATATTTCTAGTCACTACTAAGCACGAGGATCCTAAACGCTTAATGAACTAGTACTAGTAATGTAGAAGTGTTACTTGAAAAGTACTAGCCGGAAGTGATAAAGCCAACAAAATGCGAAAACCTACGAAAAAAAATACTCAGACAACTCCCAGCACTAGGTGCCCCGCCTCATCAGGTGGGCGGCCCGCCCAGAGAAATACAGAGAGCTGATCAGAGAGAGGCAATCCGCCTCAAATGTAGGCGCTCCGCCTACTTGATTTTCCTGCAACGTGCAAGAACATGTTTTTGGCTCTTGGCACCCGATTTTTAAATGATTTTGAAGGTTTTATCCCAATCCAAAAGTACCCCAATGTGTTTTCAATTACACCATGTTCACTTGGATAAGCTTGGAGTTTTGACTGATGACTAAGGAACAGATCCAAGGACATGTTCCTATGAATCACTGCAGCTGAATAAATGATCATGCAAAATCATTTAAGCAGGAAAATTAATTATTATCCAAAACCTAATATTTATCTTGATAATTATGTAGGGCTGCACGAGATATGAAAAGATTGCATAAGATTGGATAAGAGCTAAAAGATTTCGGGCAACCTAGCAAGGAGTTCAATTAGAATTCAAACTCTTGAAAGCTTTGGAGTTCTAGTGGCTCAATACTTCTTGGATTTTTAAGCTATAAAAACAGGAGCATCTCAGCTGTTGAGTGTGCACAAATATAGAGAGAGTCGAGCTATAGCATTGAAAGAGTCTTCATCATATTTGCGTAATCATTAAGCTACAGGGAACTAAGTAAAGAACCTGTTCCTTAGATTGAGTCTCGTCAAAGTTCAGTCTTAGTTTATCTGTAGTAGGTACTATCGAGTTGTATCATTTGGATTCAAGTCTAGTACTTGGAGAAACTTCACTGATTGTGAAAGGGTCATTATAGGATTAGAGTTAGTCATAGGTTAGTAAGAAAGTAGTCTTGTAACCAAGTGAGTCTTTCAAATAGTGATGTTGAAATCCTATTTGGAAGAGTAGGTCGTGGTTTTTTTATCCTTAGTTAACAGGGTTTTTCCACGCTAACATCAAGTGTTCATTTACTTACAGTTTTAGTTCCGCATTCAATAAAGTAAAGGAACGCATTGAAGAAACTGGTCCTTAAAGTAATAAGCGGTATGTCTTGGAAAATAACACACCAAACAATACCCAATGATTTATATCAACACCCAATCAACAACAAATCCAAATCAAGAAATTTAAGCAAATTCTAGGATTTTTCAACTTTGGGGATTTTGATTTTCAATGTTTTGATACACAATTCCAAAATGTTTTTTGAGGGTACCCAATCAACGGGAATACGATAACAAAGAATCCCCGATATCAAACATCAAGGGAATCATCATAACCATGAACATCTTGCTTTTTTTTTGTTGATATTTTCAAGTTTTTCAATGTTTTTCTTCTTTTCCAATAAAACAAGAACAACAACATAAACAACAAGATACGAGATAGATGAACAAGGAACGTGGATTTGTAAGAAAAAATTTTGAGGCTTCCTCTGATACCAATTGATGCAATGTAAAATACGGAAGCGATAATGATATGATATATGCGGAAGCGAAAACAAGATAAAGCGATACCTAACAAGATCTCGAGATAAAAAGCGAGATGTGGCTCGAACGATTACCTAAGTAGCATGGAAGAACTTGTTTCGATACACCTCGAGTGAATGTCAAGGAACACCTACACTAAGAAACTATCCTCGAGAGACATTCGGCTCTCACAAACAGAATGATCAAAAAAGGATTGAATTTCATCTTGGATTCGACCAAGTGAAATCAAGCCCGCACAAGGGATTTTCGTTGAATAGCCCTCAAGCTTTCAAGTTTCATGTTCATCATTCAAAGTAGGCTAAATGAAATGAGAGCCTAAGGAAGACTTTTATAGTTTTCTTCTATGCATAATGTAATGTCTAAAATAACCTCAAAGTGGGTAAAAGCAAACAAGGCCACGCAGGGCTATAGTTGGAATTATACACAAAATTAAAGAGAATCCCGTCATTCCGTTAAAAGGGGTAGAAGGTCAACCCACCCCTCTAGGAACTCTGCCTGTTTTATGCTATTCTGAGGTGGCTGCATAGTGGGCGGTCCGCCCATTTGCAGAGGCAGTCCGCCCAGGAGGAGATCCTGAGGCTTGCACATGGTGTTGGCGGTCTGCCCCTTTGTGTAGGCGCTCCGCCTCTTCCTGGGAGGTGTGGAGACGGCTCAGAATGGACTCTAAGTGTTCCTCCTTAGTCCGTAGTCGGTCCTCCCTCAATGACGCTCAAGTCCATGACTTTAAATCACTCTCAAATCTCCTCTGGAGCCCTTGACGTGTACTCTTTGCGCTCTCGAGCTTGGCTCTTGATGATTGGCGCTTTGGCTCAGTTTGCCCCGTATCAAGCTACTAGCTAGGACAGGTCTTCAGATATAATCTCTCTTGATAATGTCCCTATTGATTGGCTTCGACCAAATTTCTCCATCCATTTCTGCCAATATCAATGCTTCTCCAATCAAAACTCAATAGACCATATATGGTTCTTGTCAATTTGGTGCAAACTTGCCTTTTGCATCTTCTTGATTAGGAAATATCTTCTTTTGAACCAACTGTGCTGGTTCAAAATGTCTCACCCGGACTTTTTTGTTGAATACATTTGCCATTCTTTTCTGGTATAACTGTCCATGGCATATTGCATTCATTCTTTTGCCGTCGAAGAGCGCCAACTTCTCCATCCTTCCCTTAATACACTCGGAATCTTTCAACTTTTCTTCCTGAATGACTCTTAGAGAAGGTATCTCGACCTCTGTTGGCATTACCGCTCCAGTGCCATAGACTGACAAGTAAGGAGTAGCCCCTATTGATGTTCTTATAGTGGTGTGGTACCCCAACAATGCGTATGGTAGGCCCTCATTCCATTGTTTTGAATTGCCAATCATCTTACGCAGTATCTTCTTGATATTCTTGTTATCTGCCTCAACTGCTCCATTCATCTAAGGCCTGTTTGCAGTAGAATTACGGTGCTTAATCTTGAAAATATCACAAGTTTCTTTCATCAAATCACTATTAAGATTGGACCCATTATCAGTGATGATTGACTCGAGAATATCAAATCGACAGATCATTTTAGCACGGACAAAATCAGCTTCCACTTTCTTCGTCACTTAGTTGTATGATGCAGCTTCCACCCATTTAGTAAAGTAGTCAAGAGCTACTAATATGAACCGGTACCCATTTGACGCGGCGAGTTCAATTGGTCCTGTAACATCCATTCCCCAAGCAGCAAAGGGCCAAAGTGATCCCATAACATTCAACTCACTCGGAGGTACCCGAATCATGTCACCATGGACTTGGCATTGATGACACCTTTTCACGTACTTTATACAATCATACTCCATAGTCATTCAGAAATAGACTGCCCTTAAGATCTTCTTTGCGAGCATGAAACCACTTATGTGCGGACCGTACGTCCCAGCGTGCATTTTTTTGTAGCAATCTCACGGCTTCTTTGGCATCTATACATCTCAGCAAACCCAAATCAGGCGTTCTTTTGTATAGGACCTCGCCGTTTAGAAAGAAACCACTTGTCAATCTCCTCAACGTCTTCTTCTGAAGGCTTGTAGAATTTTTGGGTAAGTGTTATCCTTGAGAAATTTCCTGATGTCGTAGAACCATGGCTTTCCATCCAACTCTTCTTCTACATGGAAAGAATATGCTGGTTTTTTTTTCACTACTATGGGTATTGAATCAGTGTAGTCCTTGTCGGGGTGTTGGATTATGGAGGATATGGTAGCCAAGGCATCCACGAACTCATTCTATAGTCTAGGCACATGCCGAAATTCTATCTTGGTAAACCTCTTACTCAATTATTTTATGCACTCCAAGTATGGTAATATCTTGGAATTCTTTGCTGCTCATTCACCTCGTAATTGATGGATTAACAAATCGAAATCTCTGATTGCTAGAAATTCATATATGTTCATGTCTACTGCCATTATAAGTCCCAAGATGCATGCCTTATATTCTGCCATATTTGTAGTGCAAGGAAACCTGAGTTTAGCCGTGACAGGATAATGTTGACCCGTCTTAGAAACTAATACTGCCTCAATGCCGACTCCTTCAAAGTTTACTGCTCCGTCAAAGAATAGTCTCCAACCATCATATCTTCTGGTTTGTCTTCCCCAATGAACATGACCTCCTCGTCTGGGAAGCAAATGTGCAAAGGCTTGTAGTCATCATCCACAGGATTCTCGGCCATGTGATCTGCTAAGGCTTGAGATTTCACCGCCTTCTGAGTGACAATGGTGATGTTGAACTCACTGAGTAGCATTTTCCATTTGGCAAATTTTTTGATGGGCATCGGCTTATGGAAGATATACTTGAGGATCCCTTCTCGAGATCAATAAAGTTGCATAAGATATCAAATAGTGTCTCAACTTCTGTGCTGCCCAGGTCAATGCACAGCAGGTACGCTCCAGCAGTGTGTACTTAGCCTTGTAAGGAGTGAATTTCTTGCTCAAATAATATATTGCCTGCTTCTTTCTCCCTATTGAGTCATGTTGTCCCAGTACACACCAAAATGCTGAATCTACTACAGATAGGTGTAATATCAAAGGTTGCCCTGGTTCGGGTGGAACCAGCATGGGCGGGCGGATTGGGCTATGAACCGGCTGATGTAATTATGTCGTCCCAGGAAACTCATGACTTCTTTCTTACTCCTTGGCAGTGATAATTCTCTGATGGCTTTGATCTTAGCTGGATTAACTCAATACATTTTCTGCTAACTATAAAACCCAATAACTTTCCTGCTGGAATGCCGAAAGCGCACTTTGCCGGGTTCAGCTTTAAGTTGTATCTGCGCAAGCGATTGAAGAACTTGCATAGATTATCCAGATGCTCCGAGCTTTTTCTCGACTTAATAATCACGTCATTCACATGTACCTCGATCTTCTTGTGCATTAAGTCATGGAACATGGTAGTCATCGCCCTTATGTAAGTAGCTCCGGCATTCTCCAAACTAAATGGCATCACTCTAGCAATAATTTCTCAAAGAAGTAGTGAAAGCTGTCTTCTCTGCATCCTCCTTAACTATAAGCACTTGATGATAACCTGCGAAGCAATCTATGAAGGATTGTAGCTCATATTTGCACAATTGTCAATAAGGATATGTATATTTGGTAAAGAAAAGTCATCTTTTGGGCTTGCTTTGTTCAGGTCTCTATAATCCACACAAACTCTGATTTTTCCGTCTTTCTTCGGCACTGGTATGATGTTGGCCAACCAAGTCGGATATTTAACTATTTTCAAGTTCCCGACATTGAGCTGTTTGGTCACGTCCTCTCCAATTTTCACTAAGGTCGACGATTTAAAAGTCTGGGCCTTTTGCTTGACCGGTGGGAAGCCTGGATTAGTGGGCAATTTGTGTGCCACAACATCTGTGCTTAGGCCTGTCATGTCGTCGTACGACCATGCAAATACATCCTCGTACTCTTTAAGGATTTCAATATATTGCTTTCTAACTTCTGGAGTGAAATGCACACTAATTCTTCTTTCTTTCACCATTTCATCATTACCTAGATTTATCACTTCTGTCTCTTCCAAATTTGGTTTGACTTATTTTCAAATTTCTCAATTTCTTCTTGTGTTGCCTCATGAAGCTCATCATAATCAGGATCAGACTCAGTTGTTTTGTTACACATTGCGGTTGCAGATTCAATCGAATTATTAGTTTGAGTGCTAAAAAAAGTAAAATAATGCATAATAAAAAAGAAAAGTAAACGAAAAATAGCAATACTTTTATTCATGAATCCTTGCAAAACAAAGGTTTGTAGGGAAACATTTATTCACGACAACTAGGAATGAAAAGGAAAGTGCAATTCTAATGACTCGGGTTGTGTTTTATTTTAGAAAGCATGGAAAGAAAAATCAATGCCCCCAGCTCTACCAAGGTCTGCGATATGCTCGGGCCAAGTTGCTGGTCCAATTATTTAGTGCAGCTCCAGGTACAACTTTTGCAAGACCAGGAGGTTTTGTATGTTCTTCCAAAATCACACAGCAATCCTCATCGGATAAGAATATCTTCCGCATGCTTGCTAGCGAATCTTCTTCAGCATCGACGACATCAGATTTGTCTTCTTGCATTGCAGGTGCCTCCCCCTTGTCACCATCCAAGAAACCAGACGAGACAAAAATATGTAGCAGAGATTTGATAGATTTTTTGTAGTACTTGAAATCCAAGGATTCTTCTTCCATACTCTTTTCATAACCCACGAAGTATCCTATGCCAGATTTATCCTCATCATGTCTCATCACGATCCAAATTGGTTCTGCCATGCCATCCAAGTTCCTGCCCAAACCTTTTCCCAGTTTGTAACCGTGCTTCAACATAATGCCCTTCACCCAGTCTCCAGGCCACTTTGTAGGTTGTGGGAATATGTAGGGTTCCTAAATTTTCTCTTCTTTAGGTTTGAGTACCTAGGGCACCCACACTTTCTTTCCTCTCATTTCTCTAGAGATGCCTTTCTAATCAGGACGGAAATTTGGTGGGTACACTGGCTGCCTTTCCATCTTTCCAGGTATGGTTCGCGGAACTCTTTTGAAGGTACACACAAACCAGATAATACGGGCTCCCAGACTAGGTCCCTTCCTTCATAACCTTTACCTCGGCCATCCCAGTAAGCACTGTAAAAATTTCTCCTCTTCTCAGTTCCTTGTGGCACGTTGACAAGTTTTTTAGCGAAGTATGCAGAGTACCCTCCTGGCACTGTGTCAACCTCCCTTCTATAGCTATTGCGGTCCTACTTCTTATTGTGATTCTTATAATACCCTCTTCGACTATCATGCACTGCTCCCACTAGCTCTACCGTGTAGAAAGTTTGCCCATCCAGAGTATTTCCCTCAATTGCTGGTATGGTCTTCTCATTGTAGATAGAGTTTCTCCCTTCACCGAACACCACAACCTCTTTGCTATCCCACTCGAATTTCACCATATGTTGCAGGGTAGAAGGGGCTGCTCCATCCATGTGAATCCAAGGTCTTCCCAATAGCAGATTGTACGAGGCCTATATGTCCATGACATGGAACTCTGTGGTGAATTCGACACGACCAACCATGATTGTTAGGTCGATCTCTCAAATAGTACTCCTCTGCGACCCATCAAATGCCTTTACTTTCATGTCACTTTCTCTGATCTCACTTTGGTCAATTCCCATTCTTTTCAATGTGATGAATAGACATATGTTCAAACCAGATCGTTCATCAATCAAAACTCTTCATACGAACCAGTCTTTACACTTGATAGTGGTATGTAAAGCCTTGTTATGCCCAAGCCCTTCTGCTGGTAATTCGTCTTCATGGAAAGTAATTCGATTGGATTCTATGACTTGCCCAACCATGCTAGCCAGATTCTCAACTGTGGTGTCTATTGGCATATACGCTTCATCCAACACCCAACCATGCTAGCTAGATTCTCAACGATGGTGTCTACTGGCACATACGCTCCATCCAACACCTTCATCAAAGCGTTCATGTGTCCTTCAGAATTCAACATCAACGCCAAAATAGATATTTGGGCTGGATTTTGCCCAAATATTCAACCACGGAGTATCCCTTTGCTTGAACCTTTTTCCACAGTTCTTCAGACTCTTCCTCATTGATTCTTTTTCTGTTAGGTTCCTTGCCCTGAACAAGATTCTCGGGAGTATAGATCCTCCTACTTCTTGTCATACCATGTGCTGCAATGGTTTTGACCACTGCCTTTCCTTCCATTTTCCTTTCTGCTTCGTAGTCCTATGGCACCGCCTTATCATAATAAGAGGGAACCATGTCCATATAGAATTTTTTGAGCCAACTCTACTCTAATGGGACTAGGTGCCGGAGCTGCTTGGGCAACAAAAATAAGTGCTGGTGCAGCTTCTTTTGCCCTGACGATGGTTCATTCTAGATTGCAGTCGGCATCTTGTTCAATTAAGTTCCTCCTGTTGTCTCCATGATTGGGTAGAGGGTTGTTGTGCACATTTCCTGCCTTCAAGTGTATCACCTTTTAATCGATCAAATCTTGTATTTTATCCCTTAAAGCAAAGTATCTCTCAGTGTCGTGGCCTGGTTCTCCAGAATGATAAGAATAAGTTTTGGAGTGATCAAAGAATGGTGAGATCTTTTCAGGCATCTTGAACGGGATGGGTTGTATATGGCCTGCTACTTTGAGTCTTTTGAACAACTGGGTTCGGGATTCAGCCAGTGGGTATGTAGTTCCTTTTGGGCTTTTGGCCAGTATTTGGGCGGGGTCTTGGTGGGTAGGTGTTGGTTTTTCTGTGGTTTGGACTTTATGGGTATGGTTGTCGTTGTGGATGTGGGTTTTGGAAAGTAGGTTGTGTGTTGTATACGGGGTAGGCATGTGGTGGTGGAGCGTATGGATATGGTGGCAGTGGTGTCTGGTAGTAGTTGTTGTGGGTAGGAGTGAGATCGAGAGAAGCAGTAACAAAGGAGACATCGTCCTTCTTTTTCATCGTTATTCCCATGCTACCTGTTTGTAGTGCTTTGTTGGTGTCTTGCAGCACAGCCAAGCTAATAATCCTTCCCGTTTTCAGCCCATCTTCAACAATGTCGCCAATCTTGATCAAATCCCCAAACTTCTTAGCCTGCATGTTTAACATCTTGTCAAAGTATACATTTTCTTGCATTTTGATCTTTTCATCATGTCCCACTCCAATCAATTGTCATAGTAAGACCTCAAACGAGCCATCGGGTCACCGCCGCCATCGAACAGATTGAACTTTCGTGTCTTGTAATCGTCCGACAACTTTAGATTAGGATAGAGGCATAAGTCTTCGTAAGCCAAACCCTAGTCTTCTTAGTCACTTGGAACTGCTTGAACTTTTTCACCTACCACTTGACTTGTTCCTTGGTGTTGTCTGTATCCTCCCATTTCCATGCATCGTAATCTTTGGTAGGTGAGGAAACGGGATTAGTTTCGGCAGTAAAGGTGGGGAATTGAGTAGTGAGGTTGTTTTGTGGTGCAACATAGGTAGGGTATGGGAGGTCTTTTTCAAGAAACATAGGGTCTTTGCCGTGAGGGTGAGTAGGCTTGTTTAGGTCAGTAGTTCCATCAGCATAGACAGGGGGAATTCTGTTCTCCAACTAAAACAACCTTTGCTCCAGCTTTGCATACTTCTCGTATGCGATGACACCCTATTTTCCGAAAGTTCCTCCGATAATAGAGTTGGTAGTGTTTCCATCAACTTTGTCAAACTTAGCCATGATATTTCGTCTCGTCTTTTCCTTGTAGGTAGAGGAGAAGGTGTCGAAATTGATCCTCTAGATCTTAGACGCTAATGCTGCCCAACCAGAATGCACAAACCAACCTTAGGGGATTGGGAGCAAAATAACCTTTTAAAACAAACAAAGATAGATGTGAGTAGAACGTTAGAAAATCTAGCATACAAGTTGATATTGTTTAATCACGTCCTATTATACAGGGGACCTCTTTTTATGTTAGAGGTAGGCCTATTGATGATTTAAAGTAATGTTTGCACCGAGTATATCATTTCATTTGAGAATAATCAAAACAACTCTATAAACCCCAAAACAAAGAAAGTTTATTTGATTTGCTTGGCTTTATTACAATCAATAATCTTGCTCAAAGGAAAAGATCGCGACTTGACTAACACAAAAGGGAAAAAACTCGACTAAATAAAGAAATGACTCGATTGGAAGAAAACGACTCGACTCCAACTAAAGGCCAAGAAAAGTTGTGCTCCAATCAAACATTGTCTTTGACATCTTCCTCTTTCTCTTCTTCTTCTTAATACTTTTCCTCTTCTTGGTCCTCTCTTCCAGTGTCTCTGGGGGGAGTAAAAACTGCCTCCATGAGATCTTTCCTAGTTTGTACGTCACCTAGTGACTTTGCGAATGATGTTAGAATTTGAACCCCTAGTGTTTCTCTGTCTTCAAGTGGTACTGTTTTGTAATGCTCTACTCATCCAGTAAGAATGTTTTTCAAGTTCCCTACGACTTGTCTTAGTCCCATTGTCCTGTCCATCCAAAATCTACCCTCGTCTTCTTTGATCTTTGCCTTGTAGTGCCTCTTTATTTCCCTATTCTGTGTTGCTCTCAGCTCTCCCATCTTTTGTTCATATCTAGCTCGTAGTCTTTTATACTTTTTTTCAAGACTCGGTGCTTCGGCCTTTCTTTTCGGTATGGGTTTAGCCTTAAACTTATCTTTGTCTTCTTTGAGCCATTAAGTATAGGCCAAGGCAGCAGGGGTCTACCCTATTGTCTTGACCATAACAGAATTGTCTCGTCACTCTCTTCTCCCGTCGAGCGGTCTATATCATCCATATCAGCATTGAAACTCCTCCATTCGGTTAATTGGGGGAAGTAGTTGTGCCATTCATACTTGCCTGAGAATTCTTAGAGGGACATACTGATGAGTCCTTAGAACTCGATCACTGTCAAGAAAGTAGCATCTTGTCCTTGCATGGAGACTGTCAAACAAGCATAATATTCTATCACCCACTGCACATCTTGCAATTGATCGAACTTCTTGACTGTCCATCCATGCCTGTAGGTTTCACCCATGGTGCAGCATTGGCCGTGCGAGCACCGTGTGCCCTGATGCTATCAGTACTTTGAGCCACTGGTGCAGATGGGGTTATTTTGATCTATTAAATATGCTCCATTAACCACATCTGCAACTAGAAATTGCACCCTTCGAAATAGTCTGCTCCTTTCCTACACTTAGTCAAAGCTCTGTAAATGTCTCCCAAGATTATTGCAACCAAACTCACTTGATATTTGGGGGCGCCTCTACGTATCTTTTCAACCACCAACCCCATCCTTATGTCAACTTTTCCTCCTTTTTTCAGGAAAAATCGCGTTCCCTAGGAAAGCAATGGTGAAAGCCATAGATTCAGTCCACCACCAGTCTTGAATCTTCGACGCCCCTTGGAGATCATATCAAAGAGTTAAATCTCCGAACCTGGAATATAGAAATTCTAAGGTAACCTTCGCATATTGAATCCCATTACGGTATGGTATATAAGGGACTTGCAGAAGGTCGAGGAATTCAAAGGGTTCTACTTCTCAAGGGTAAATCATAGTTTTAGGTCCTGATGCTAACCCTTCCAAACCCCCAATTTCTTCTAACATTTTGCCAAATCTATGTCGTTAAAGTGAAACACATCCCTTTTGTAATCCCAGAAATGAGTTGCCGCTTCAACCAAACCCGGCATTGCTTTATACCACATAAGGGCCAACAGAATACCCAATACATTTTGGACACGCTCTTTGCTAGCCTTAGTCAAATCATCCCACCAATGCTTTGATCAGATAGGGAGCTTGGACAAGCGCGTCGAATTGAAGTGAGCCTCTTGCAGCCATAGTCTGAAAACAAAATAAAAACAAAACTTTTGATTAAAATCAAGTAAACGATCATTATTCGACGCAAGAGTTTCTTTAAAATCTATGTAATGATGCAATTTTATCATTTTCGGGTCATGGACCCTTTTGACGTTTGGACGAGATTTGCTAATGGACTGTGACGTGCCAAAGACATCTAGTCTTCCTAAGTTTGTCATGATGCAAAGGAAAATAAGCACTCATTTTGCTGCTACTCATAATTCCCGAAAAAATGATTTTAAAGTTCAATATTTGAAAACTTTTTGAAAATAAAAGACAATAAAACTAGACAAAGTTGCATGCTCCTCCCCAAGTTTGGCTCTCTTTGCTCCCTGGACAATCTCCTTAGCTTCTTCCACAAATTTGGCTAAGTGTCCTTTGGCCGTAACAAGATGCAAAATATCTATTGTGTCATATTCGGAGTTCCATTGTTCAAGTTTCGTCGCCAATCCCTCCACCCTTCCTTCTAACTCCAATGAATGTTTCTTCTATGTCCCAATATCCTCCTTGTTTTCTTTTCTAACTTTATGGCCTTTAACATAAACTCGCGGTACTGAATTTGTGGGTCTGCTTCTCTATCCCTTCTGTCATTCTCTTGGCATAGCCCTACCACAATATTTTCTTTTACGCTGGAACACATCCAACTGATGTAGTTCGGCTCGCAACCGGCGTTGTAACTATCTAGTGCTATTGACTTATCTCCCATGATTTGTCTGCCTTCCCATGATTTTATGATGCTTTTAACCCTAGGGACAATATCTCCAGTGTAATCGAATTGGTATTCCTTTGTGTCTGGAACAAATGGTACGATCTGCTTCCTTCCTGCTTGTCTCATGACCCTTAAAGGGAGATATGACTGGAGACCTCGTAGACCCATAAGTATAAAAAATGATGCCTTTTCAGAGCTGATGATGAAATCAGGCAAAGTTAACCGGGAAAACATCCACTAAATTGAATCTTCCTTCACATTCTCGAACAACTTTATCCATTTTTCAGTGCTGCTTAGTTGCTTGAGCTTTGGAACCCAGTAACGATCTCCGACTAAGTAATTTGAGCCAGATGGTTTAGGTAACTCTTGCGATCCTCCAACCTTCCTCAAATGTTCTTTGAACCATGTATGTAATAAAAGGTTACACCCTTGAAAGTATTTAGTCTCTCTCTTGCAACAACCCAATGCCCGGTAAATATCGGCCACGATCTTAGGAACAATTATGTATCAGTAGCCACCAATTCTGTTGAACAATGCATCAGTGACCATAACAACCCTCGAACATATGTTGTGATCCGAGCTCTTAGGAAATACCATAATTCCTTAGAAATTGACAGAAAATGCCAATGGTGTAGCGGTTCTCCAATAATTATAGGATTTAAGCTCTTTCCTTTGATTTTCAAAAGCATCGAGATACCCAAACCTATTGTAGAGATAGAAAAATGGTATATTCTTTTGTTGTAAAAATCCTATATCAATGTTTTCCACCATCCCAAATTTGTCACGAAATTCTCCCGGTGTAGGGACATCGGGAGCTAAGATGCGATCCCCTGCCACCGATGTTTTATAACCCCGAAATTGATATAAATTCTCCTATTTATTCTACCAAAGGCGTCATTTCAACGTCCCCAAACCTAAAAGCATTAAATTTATCATCCCAAAATGATACTGCCGCTTCAATCAGCTCTCGACAAGGTTCCATCTCTAGCAGAGATATCAAATGCCCCAAGTGTCTACGTACTTTTGTCTGTTCATGCAATGACAAATTACTCCACCAACGAGTCAACATAGGAGGTGCACCCAAGGTCATTCCAAACCGGTGACAGTTTTGACTCATAATGACCTACAAAAGAAAAAGAAAATGAATGAAACACCCAACCGCTTTTGAGAATAATTGAACATCAAAATGCTTGCTTATTTTGCCTCTTTCCTTCTCTTTTTTTTTTTTTTTCCAAATGCACATACTTTTGTTCAAATGGTCCTTCGGGGTTGAAATCCCGTGAAGTCGTTTAAATAAGTTAAACTATGAAGCCTTCCTACAATATGATCCATGCATTATTACATTGCCAAGAGTTGGGTAATTTTAAACATGGTTCCCCTAGGCAGACAACCAAGGGGTGGGAACTTTTAGAATTACTGGTTGTACTACGGACCAACTATATTCCAACCGTTCCCCCTAAAGAATTTTTTGAGAGTGAAACGACCGTGATATCTACGTATCATTTGTGTGTGCAAGTGTCAGTTTTTCAGGGGTGGAGTGGTATGAACAGAATACCATTTAAAATCATATAGAAGCATTAGTCACAAATAATAATAATAATAATAATAATAATAATAATAATAATAATAAGAGAAAAAACAAAGACAAAAGAAAAGAGTTTGTCCAAAATTATAAAAATGATAGCAAGAATAATAATAATAGTAAGAATGATGATGATAATAATAATAATAATAATAATAATAATAATAATAATAATAATAATAATAATAATAATAATAATAATAATAATAGTAATAATAATAAAAATTCCAATTTAAACCTGTTGTGGTAGGACTTTTCAAGTTATCCTCAGAGGAGTCATCATTCTGTCGCACCCCATTTTAACTCGGATTGAGTCAAGGTTGGGTTTGACTAGGTGACTCGGTTGAGTCAGTTTTGGAGTCGCCACTTAATAACTTCGTCTAAGGTGTATTAGGTCACCTAATATGTCTAAGGGTATAAATTAACTCCGAAAAGTCTTACTTATAGAGATTCTAGGTAAGAAGTCCTTATGACTTGAGAAGAAGGTGTTAGGCATTTCCCGAGTTCCACAAAAGGTGGTTCCCGACCAGATTTTTGTTTTGGGATTATTAGCTAAACATATAAGTTCAAACATGCAAAGCACTCCTGGATTAAGGCTACAAGATTATAATAGTGCAAATCAAACTTAGAAGTGTCTAACCCCAAAATCAGACTGAAAAGTTAATACTAAATTTTAAAAGATATCTACACAAAACAATTTAAATTAGGCTCACTGCTGCGACAAAATTTATTAAACAAGTCTGAATTTACATTTACGGCTTAATCCCACTGCTTGATTGCAATTTTTGGCCACTGATTTCAACTTTCAATCCTAGAGAGGCTCAGAATGCAAGGAATACTTAAGAACAATTTACTTCTGCAAATTTTGAAAAATAACTGGATCAGTTGCAAAAATAGGCAATGTTCTGAAATAATTTTCTAAGAACACAATAATCAATCTTAAGGGACAATGTGGGATTATTGTGTTAAGGAAATGTTAGCCATTTTGAAGAAGGTGTTTTGACATTAATTGTCAAACACTTTTCCAAACGGCTTTTGTTTTGGGGGTCATATTTCGAAAATATTTTAGATACAAAAATATAGGAAAGGGTTTTTTTTTTTTTTGAAACATGAAGCACATAACAAGTTTAGGAAACGTATTTAACACACAAAAAGGCCCATATTTTAAAATATGATCAGGCCTGCATAAAAAGAAAGGGAAAAACATAAATAGCCATAAAGTACATTGGCCCTACACTCAATTAGTCCTTAGGATTCTCCACATATGCTAGCCATATAGCAATTGTTTTCATAATAAATAATAATAATGTTATACGCGAATTCAACTCCTATAAACTAGCAAAATCCTCTTAATGAAATGGGTGAGAATGCCACGCTTAAAATTAGCATTTGAGTCCAAATTTATCTCTCTTCATCAAGTCCATCTTTTTTCAAGTAAATTTTCAAGTTTCCTCCTTTTTTTGAAAGTCCTAATACAAACCTGACCCTTCCTTTCCTTATATGAATACACAAAAGAAAAATATCAAAATAATATAATCTAACCAAAAATAACTTATAGTATGCTATACTTTTAACCACGAAAAGTGTACAAAAAAAATTGCAACATATTTTATCTTATACATTATCAGATAACTGTTAAATATCTCAATTTTCTCATTGATCTCTAGTTATATATTTGATGTATATTATCGTTATAAGTATTATTCTCATAAGCTAGTACAATGGGTTTGTCTTGTATTTCTATTAGATGATTGTGTTACCTCAGTTTCATGATTATTTTTTGAAATATATCTGTTGTATATTATCGTTATATCACCTTTTTTCAATCAGCTAATACAATTTGTTTTTTCTTGTATATTTATCAGATATTTGTCATATATTGCAGCTTCATCATTGATTTTTCTAATATAACTGATGTATATTTTTTTTATACAATTTATTCATCTTTTATATTTCATAGATAACTATCAGATATTTTTCATATATCTCAGCTTCATCATTGATTTTGTAAATATATTTGGTATAGTTTTGTTATATTGTTGTTTCTTCATAAGCTAATACAATTTGTTCGTCTTGTCTATTTCTTAGATAACTGTAAGATATTTATCAGATATTTTTCATATATCTCAGCTTCATCATTGATGTTTTAAATATAACTGTTGTATATTTTTGTTATATTATTGTTTCTTCATAAGCTATACAATTTGCTCATCTTGTATATTTCATAGATAAGTGTCAGATATTTATATTTCTACACCGATTTTTAAAAATATAATTGATGCATATTATTGTAATATTAAAAATTCTTAGTGATTAAGGGCTTGGATTGCATCAAGGATTTTCCTATGGAGAAGGCCAACTCTTGTTTCTTTGTAAAACTTCTTTAGCTACTACTGATGAAGATATAACTACAGTGTATATAACTTGCCCCAATCTGAGGCTCATTACTGAGCCATATTTTTCAGCTGGTTTCTCAAGGGACGGCTGGATTGACCACCAAGAATGTTATGTTTATATCCAATCAAAGGTAAAGGAAATGGTCGTGGTGGAAGTTTTGTTAAGTCTGAAACATTACTTTCTCGGCAACATGTGTATCCATCTTTTGGTTATGCACTAAATATTAATACGATATACACAACATTTTAAAGACTGCAAACACTAATGCCCATGTATCAAGTCAAAGAAGTTTGACAAAGTAGCTTGAGTTGTGTGGCATGAAAAATTGAGTCACCATATACTCATCAACTAGCCATCGAGTAATGGAATATGATAAATGTGTAATATGCATCAGAAGTATAAATGAGTGTACTCAAGATTAAACCCGACACATTTCTAGATAACGAAAATTGCATAATAAGCTAATAGCGATAAAGAAAAAATAGTTATATTCATATAGAAGTTCTTCCAGATATTGAGTCACCAACATACAAAGAAAACAAAACCTCCTAAAAAAGACAACAATAGTATTTGTAATCAGATATATTTTTTAATAGAATCTAGTAGAAACGGTGAAGTTTGCCGGGAAATGAAGTTTTCTGAATAAAATCTAGTAGGCAACTTATTTTGCTTGGGAGAGAGACGTTTATGACTGGAGAGAGAAGGTGAAAATAATTTACAATCCCAACAAAACTGAATGGAGAGGGAAGAGTGATTTTTGAATAAAGTTTTACCAATCGAAGAGTTACCGCATATTTACTAATTAAATGGTAATATTGAGGAGAGATATATAATATCTGCATATCATTAAGATACATAAATTGATATTATTCATAATAAATAAAGAAGGTGAATATACATCTCCTAAATATTAGGCATTATAACCTCTTGATATTCCATCCTATAATTCTGCTAGAAAAAGTCTACAACAATTAGTTAATATTTATTTGATTTAATTATCTTGAAATGTGTTTATATTAAGTTAAATTCCTTAGTGGGTGTCTATGGAAGGTAAAATTCCCAAAAAAGGAAAGGGGTCATTTTAGATTTGCAGAAAGATGTTTGGTTCAGACAAAATTTGCACAAATAGCCCATGTTTAACAAAATTTTCAGATTTCAAATGGCGTTTCATCAAGAACTATTATACAATCAGTAAAGCTGCAATATATTAACACGAGCACACTGTTTCAAGGCCTTAACCACAAGTTTCTCCTAACTTTAACATGCAAATTACTATTTTTTCATGATGCATACACATAAAGGAGAAGATCAAGAGAAGGCTCCTGAATAGCCAAGTGAAGCAGCGAACAACGCTTCCAAACACATATATACACATACAAACAGGGAGTATCCTAACAAATACACATATAGGGGATTCTAAAAGTAGTACAAAAGATAGGAAGAAGTGTCATGCGTGCACTAGTATAGACTATTAAGTTCCTGATTTTTCCAGAACTATGCTCAATCAAGGATTCAATCCCCCTGCACATAAACTTATCAGCATTAAGAGCCTTTCCGGGCTTCATTCACATGGTTTTATATACCTGCACTAAAAGACCCTGGTATAGTCCTTAACAGACTATCCAATAACCTGCATAAATTGTTAGTGGTAACCATAAAAGGCCAACACAGATATGAACAAAGGCATACAGTAGACAAGCAATAGTGTAGAGGCCTGAAGACAAGTTCTTCAGTAACTAACTTAGTATTGAGAAATAAAGAAATAAGGATTGTGTATTGCCAGGAATACTAACAAGAACCAGTTCTCAAGAATAATGCCAAAAAGGTGACTGTTTTTCAGAAAATTTTAAAGGAAGAGAGTGAACTTTTTTTTTTTTGTAAGTTTTCAGCGTATGAAGTGTGTAATAAGAAGAGAAAAGCCTAGTTTATATAGTTTTTGGAGTAGAAGGACTTAATTAGCTAGTGTAAAAAGGAAAAGAAAAGGAAACAAATATTTTTAGGGAAGGAAAGAAATAATCATTAAGTAACTCAAATAAATCATGGAAAATAAATTTAAACTAAAGTAAAACTGTAGTGATAATTTCAAAAATCAGGGAAATGAGAATTTCCTTTTGTAATTAATTAGCCAACTATTTTATTGATTTTAAACTATCTCTTCCTAAAACAAATTCAATTTCAAAATTCAATTATGCTGATCATATGCCATCTTTGTACTTGACCATGAACTAGACTAGGTGCGGATTAAATTTACAGTTTCCCTCATTTTTATATAGGATTCTTCTAAACTCTAATCAAATCCCAAGAAAACCAGGAAAGGAATGATAGGGTTCACAGACTAGTAAAATATGATCATCATCAGAATTAAATGCAAAGTAAAGGGAATCTGAACATATTAATCACATCGCATAAGGATAATCAATTCGTATCCTATTCACAAATTTGACCAAATACATACATGTTCAAACTAGGGTCAAGAGCATTCAACATACATGTTTTAAATGCTTTTAAGATGATCATACTCAAGCTCGGGGTTTCACACATGATAGTAAAAGAAATTCAAACTTACACAACTGTCTCGCGTCCAAATTCATAAGAAAACGTAAGAGATTAACTTAACGACTTAAAATATCGTCACATTAAGCCTTAAATTATGTTGATATGACACAAATTTTGTCACAAATCAGACCATGGAATCAGTTTAATTGTCTGATAAATCTGGTAAAAGAAAGAAGCGTACCCATTTTGGCATTAAGTTAGGTCAGATCTGACATGCTTCGGTTAGGGAGTTTTACGTTTTCAATCTTAACTCTTTTGTCCAAAACATGCACAGAGTGTAAGGGTCTTGGTCTGGTTGTCCTCTGTTCTGATGTATTTCTGCCGGACCCCCATTTTCTGGTGGCAGTGATGAATGATGAAGAAGGGATTCAATTTTGAATTCTTCTTTTCTTGGCATCGATTAGTGGGTATTGTAAATGAGAGTGAGGGGAGTAAAAAATGTATTTTGTTTTGTGTTTGGTGGCTAGAAATGGCCTTGATCAGTGGAGGAGTTAGGGTTTCAAGAGAGAGAGAGAGAGAGAGAGAGAGAGAGAGAGAGAGAGAGAGAGAGAGAGAGAGTAGGAGTAGGGCGGTAGGTGTATGAGGGAGAAAATGAGATAGTGTTGTAGGGTTTTGGAGGTGAAGTGTAATTAAAAATGGAAAGTGGGGTTTTGGCCGTTGGATCAAAGGAGTGGACAGACGAGATGGCGCCACATGTGCGCGTGTAGGGTGTGTGTATATGCAGCATGTGACATTGTGGGGTGCCAAGTATATATTTATATAAGTATATAAAAAATGTATAAAACGTGTACAAAATGTAAAATTAACTCTATAATATCAATAAAATGCCAAAAATAATTAATAAGATGTAGGAAATATTATCAGCAATTTAGAAAAATAACAAGTAATTTTTAAATAATTATGGATAAATTAAGAAAATATAGATAATTGCAAAATCAGTAATTAAGTGTATAAATTTTATACATAGTCACAGCTTGTGCAAGTGCCTTTAAAAATAACCTAAGTGGTGTATTTATGCAATATGAGTGCATTGAATAGGTTTCGGTATGAGTAGGAGATCAATGGCAAGGGTGACATGGGCAATCGCATGATAATTAGTGCAATTTTATCTAAAAAATTGCTATGCATTTTTGGGATAAGATATGGACAAATGTGAAAAGGGAAGGATAAAATTGGGTGTCAACAGCTGCCCCTCTTTGCCCGGGGATTATGAAGGAGTCTTCGGAGCAAAGACGTTGACGGAGTAGCCAATTTTTTCATGACTTTTGGAGAGTGCAATTAGGAATTGTGAGTGTCTGAGAATGACGGGTAAAAATGATATTTTGTGGTGTGGCTAAGATGCCAGATTCTTTCCTACAATAAGGGTGAGCTTGTTGCAAATAATATTTATAAACATAAAGTAGACTTTCCTGTCATTGGATCGTCTTGCCAGGGCCTCTCGTCCTAAGATATTTATATGCTCGTCAGGAGCTATTAAGTGCCTCTCGTCAGGAGATTTTTATTTGCTCATCAGGAGCTGCTAAGTGTCTCTTATTTATATGCTTGTTAGGAGCTGCTAAATGCCTCTCGTTAGGAGATATTTATATGCTTGTTAGGAGCTGCTAAATGCCTCTCGTCAGGAGATATTTATTTGCTCGTCAAGAGCTACTAAGTGCCTCTCATCAGGAAATATCTATATGCTCATCAGGAGCTACTAAGTGCCTCTCGTTAGGAGATATGTGCCTGTTGCATCAGGCTGTATATCATGCATACAACGAGTAAAGTGAAGTGCTAAAATAAAATATCGTTATCGTATCTCAATGTTGCTCAAAATGTTACCGTGTTCTCGCTTTTTTGATGCCTGCGCTCAAAGAAAAATTTGTAAGTTGTGGAGGGGGGAGGGAGGGGAAGGTTCGATTTGTGCATTCTACGTCTGCCCCGCGCCTTCCTCCTGTGGTGCCTTCTTTTGCGAATGCTGGACCTTGGTTACGCTATGAGGGAGAAAAAATAAAAAGCAAAGAGAGAACAATACATATATTTTAAAAAAGAATTTTTAAAAATGTGTTTTATTCCTTTGGATCGTAGACCACATTGTGTAATACAAGTATAATATTTCAATTTTTGATTCTCAGATTATACTAAAACTCATCTTCGGTGAATCTTGAAGAGACCTCAAAATTCATCCCTAGTTTCTGTACTTCGCCTTTCTTGAATCTAAATATTTTTTGCCCCAGTATCGATTTCTGAGAGATCCTCAAAAATTCTTCCCAGTGTCTACCTCGTAGGGGAAAATAATTTTCTTTATTGATGCTCCCAAACCATGGGGTAGGTTGCCTACGTATCCCAGCTTCGGGAATCAGGTCGTTACGTAGTTTCAGATTACATGAGATATTACATAAATAGTAAAGCCACTAGCTAGGATAGGTCTTCTGATATAATACTCTTGATGGCGTTCCTATTGATTTGCTTCGGCCAAATTTCTCCATCCATTTCTGCCAATATCAATGCTCCTCCAATCAAAACCCGATAGACCATATATGGTACTTGCCAATTCGGTGTAAACTTGCCCTTTGCCTCTTCTTGATTAAGAAATATCTTCTTTAGAACCAACTGTCCCGGTTCAAAAGGTTTCACCCGGACTTTCTTGTTGAATGCATTTGCCATTCTTTTCTAGTATAATTGTCCATGGTATATTGTATTTATTCTCTTACGTCGATGAGCGCCAACTGCTCCATCTTTCCCTTAATCCACTCGACATCTTTCAACTTTGCTTCCTGAATGACTTTTAGAGAAGGTACCTCGACCTCTGCTGGTATTACCGCTTCACTGCCATAGACTAACAAGTAAGGAGTAGCCCCTGTTGATGTTCTTACAGTGGTGCGGTACCCCAACAATATGTTTGGTAGGCAATCATGCCATTCTTTTGAATTGTCAATCATCTTACGCAGTATCTTCTTGATATTCTTGTTAGCTGCCTCAACTGCTCCATTCATCTGAGGCATGTTTGCAGTAGAATTACGGTGCTTAATCTTGAAAAAGTCACAAGTTGCTTTCATCAAATCACTATTAAGATCGGACCCGTTATTAGTGATGATTGACTCGGGAATGCCGAATCGATAGATCATTTTATCACGGACAAAATCAACTACCACTTTCTTCGTCACTGACTTGTATGATGCAGCTTCCACCTATTTGGTAAAGTAGTCAATAACCACCAATATGAACCGGTGCCCATTTGACGCGGCGAGTTCAATTGGTCCTATAACATCTATTCCCTAAGTAGCAAAAGGCTAGGGTGATCCCATAAAATTCAGCTCACTTGGAGGTACCCGAATCATGTCCCCATGGACTTGGCATTAATGACACCATTTTCAGAGAATATTAAAGGAAGAGAGAGAACTTTTTTTTTCTGTAAGTTTTCAGCGTATGAAGTGTGTAATAAGAAGAGAAGAGCCTAGTTTATATAGTTTTAGGAGTAGGGATTTAAGGACTAAATTAGCTAGTGTGAAATGGAAAAGAAAAGGAAAAGATTAATTTTAGGGGAGGAAAGAAATAATCATTCAAGAACTCAAATAAATCATGGAAAATTAATCTAAATTAAAATAAAACTCTAGTGATAATTTCTAAGATCAGGGAAAGGAGAATTTCCTTTTGTAATTAATTAGCCAACTATTTTACTGATTTTAAACTATCTCTTTCTAAAAAAAAAACTCAATTTTAAAATTCAAATATGCTGATCATATGCCATCTTTGTACTTGACAATGAACTAGACTAGGTGCGGATTAAATTTAAAGTTTTCCTCCTATGATCAAGTACTTGTAGAGGATTCTTCTAAACTCTAATCAAATCCCAAGAAAATATGAAAAAGAATGATAGGGTTCACAGACTGGTAAAATATGATCTTCATTAGAATTATATGAAAAGTAAAGAGAATCTGAACTTATTAATCACATCACACAGGGTTAATCATGACCTGTCTTTGTTTCCTATTTACAAATTCAACCAAATACATACATGCTCAAACTAGGGTCAAGAGCATTCATCAGACATGTTTTAAAGGCTTTTAAGACGATCATACTTAAGCTCGGGGTTTCACACATGATAGAAAATGAGATCCAAACTTACACAACTGTCTCGCGTCCAAATTCATAAGCAAACGTAAGGGATTAACTTAACGACTTAAAATATCATCACATTAAGCCTTAAATCATGTTCATATGACATAAATTTTGTCACAAATCAAACCAAGGAATCCATTTAATCGTGTAATAATACTGGTAAAAGAAAGAAGAGTACCCATTTTGGCGTTAAGTCGGGTCAGATCTTGCATGCTTCGGTTATGGAGTTTTACGTTTTCAATCTCAACTCTTTTGTCCAAAACATGCACAGAGTGTAAGGGTCTTGGTCTGGGTGTCCTCCATTCCGATGTATTTCCACCGGACCCTCATTTTCCGGTGGCAGTGTTGAATGACAAAGAAGGGGTTCGATTTTGAACCTCTTCTTTTCTTGGCATTGATTAGTGTGTATTATAGAGGAGAGTGAGGGGAGTAAGAATATGTATTTTTTTTGTGTTTGATGGCCGGAAGTGGCCGAAAATGGCCTTGATCAGTGGAGGCGTTAGGTTTTCTCGAGAGAGAGAGAGTACGAGTAAGGTGGCGGGTGTATGAGGGAAAAAATGAGAGTGTTGTAGGATTTTGGAGGGTGAAGTGTAATTAAAAATGAAATGTACGGCTTTGGCTGTTGGATCAAATGAGTGAACGGACGAGATGGCACCACGTATGCGATTAGGATATGTGTATATGCAGCACGTGACATTGTGGGGCGCCAAGTGTATATGTATATAAGTGTATATTAAGTGTATAAAATTTGTACTAATCGTGTATAAAAAGTAAAATTAACTCCAAAATGTCAATAAAATGACAAAAATAATTAATAAGATGTAGGAAATATTATTAGTGATTTATAAAAATAACAATTAATTTAAAATAATTATGTATAAATTTTAAAAATATAGATAATTGCAAAATCAGTAATTAAGTGTACAAATTTTGTAAATAGTCACAACTTGTGCATGTGCCTTTAAAAATGACCTAAGTAGTGTATTTATACAATATGATTGCATTCAATGGATGTCAGTATGAGTAAGAGATCAACAGCAAGGGTGACATGGGCAATCGCATGATAATTAGCACAATTTTGCCTAAAAAAAATTGCTATTGCATTTTTGTAATTAGATATGGACAAATGTGAAAAAGGAAGGACAAAATTGGATGTCAACACACACAAACTGAGGAACTTTTATACACCCTTATAGGTCAAAAACTTATTATCGTTAAATGTTCTCAAAATATAATGTTCGACTAGGGATATTTTATAAAGTAGCTCCAAGCTACCAAACACTATTCCTGTTTTATGTTACTTCAATATTTTTATATTTGACACAAGCTCTATAATATTACATTTATGGATTTGTGACTGTGATGTGGGGCATACCTCAAGGCCGTTCACTCGGAGTCAAGCAAGGTTGATTCAAGACACCCATCTCTACTTGATATGGAGAGATATGGATGAAGAGTCCGAGAGTAGCCGGAAGTTCATGCTTTTGAGTGCCATGGATAGTGGATCACCTAAGCCACTTGAAGAGACATCCGAAGCACGTTTGGAGGCAAATCAAGAAGCTACAGGAACGGGCGGACCGCCTACTCAACTAGGCGGACCGCCTACTTTTTGCTCACTCTCTGGATCTCCACCAGGCGGACCGCCTCTGTAAAACGGGCGGACCGCCTACTCCAAAGGGGCTGGCCGCCCACTCCAAGTAGGCTGACCGCCTACTCCACAAGGCTGGGCGCCTAGTGGGGGCGCCTACTATGCTGAAGGGTGCGGGAATTCCTAGTTTTATGCTATGTTTTGGACAACTATAGCCCTATGAGGCCTTAATTGTTTTAACCCACTTTAGGGGTATTTTTGAGCTTTCATTACATGTAAGTGAAGTCTATAAATACTTCACAAACCTCTTCAAACCTTAGCTTACCTTGAATTTTATGAATGATGAAAAGAATCTATCTCTTGTTTGGAGAACCCTTTGTCTTGGTTGCTTGAATTCACTAGTGGAACCTAGTTGAGTCTTGAACCGAAAACCCGATCATTCTACTTGCGAGTCCCGAGTGTGACTCGAGGGTGGTTGCATAGTGTAGGTCCTTCTTGACACCGATACGAGGGTATCTTGGGACAAGTTCCCCGGGGTTACTTCGTAGGGAGTTCGAGTTGTGTCTCGCTCTCTATCTTTACTTTCCACGTATTAGTTTTGATCCTTATCATCTTGGTATCAGAGCAAGGCTCGGGTTTTGTTTCTACAAACCCCCCCCCCCCCCCCGACCCTTGATTATTCCTGCCTAGGTTGGTTTCGATATTAGGTTCTTGTTTGTTGTTGAAGAAAAGAAGAAAACACAAAAAAATATGATCATGGATTCTTGGTTTGATGGACCCATTGAGTGATTGATATTGGGGTTTGTTCCTTATTGGAAACCCGTTCTTTTGGTACCCTAAGCATCAAATTTAAAGTAGAAACACAAGAATTGAAAATTTGAAACCCCTTGAAAATTTGAAATTTTGAAACCCTAAGCTTGAAGTTGATGAACATGGTAAATTGCTTGTTTTTGATTGGGGTTTGATAAAAGTTGTTGGGGTTGGTTCTTTGTGATTGAAACAACATTGGGGTACCTTTGAATTGCTAAAAAAACGAGTGGATTGATGAATTTTTGGGTGCAAAACCAAGAAAATCGTGTTTGAAACTGTGCTGAAACCTGCAGTAGGCGGGGCGCCTAGTGAAACGGGCGGACCACCTGTTTTTTGTGTGCTCTCCGGACTTTACAGAGGCGGGGCGCCTACTAGACTAGGCTGACCGCCTACTCCCCTCTGCAGAGAACCTGGCGGACCACCTAGTCCAAACAGGTGGGGCACCTACTTCTGTTGGGCGTGTGTTCGGGTAGTTTTTCGTAGGATTTCTTGTTTCTTTGATCGCATTACTTCTAGCTAGTACTTCCTCAAGTAATCGTACCTACTTGAGTTGTGCTAGTCCTTCTAAGCTAATAGGAAAACTCAAGCCTAGGCCGGAGACTAGAATCAAAGAAGACTCGTAGTCTCTTTTGACTCAAGTCCGCACTTAAAAAGCTTAACGTTCCGATAGAGTCATATCAACTCCACTCACCCCGGAGTGCATTTGGCTTTTGAGTCAAGTGATTAAGTTTAGGTTTACTATTCAACTTAGTGAAGCTTTGAGTTCAAGCAAGAGTGAAATAGCCACCCCCACTAAACGAGTGATCCGAGTGACATACTTGTGAGGGAGTGGGTGAGGTTGTTTGCTAACGTTTGCTTCTTGTGTAGGTACAATGTCTACCGAAGCGAAGACTTTGCTAAGAGTGCCCTTGCTACTATCCTTGCCAAATTGGATAGTATGCACTTGAGGATTGAAAGCCTTGAGCGGGTGAACTCTAGCGCTCTAGTAGAGCAAGGGACTTCTAATGTCCCATCGGAGAAAGGGACCCCGAGTGTCCAAGTCGAAAAAGGGGCCCCGAGTGCCCAAGTGGAAGTCTCAAGTACTCCTAACTTTACCCCGCAACAAGTTAGCCATGTTATTGAATTGCTCAATCAACAACGGGTAAAGGAGGATCGAGAGAGAATTGAACGAACGGGCATTCCCCGTATCTTGGATAATCCCCCAAGAAATATTCCACTACCAAGACCCATCCGAAACGTGCAACCTCTTGAGCAAGTCGATGAAGCTCAAGAAGGGGAGAAAGCCGACTATGGTGATGATATGTATGGGTTTGATGATCACTTTCAACCAAGGCGAGGTCTGAATTGGGGTCGAAATGTGGATCGTGGTAGGGGCCGAGGTCGAGGGCCACCTAGGGGATATGTTGGAGGGAATGCGAGGAGGGAGTATGGTGTGAATGAAGATCACTATGGAGGCCAACCGGAGCCTTTCCGTGGGGGTCGTGACAACACCAACCTCAATAGTGTGAAGCTCAACCTCCCAATCTTTAAAGGGAATTGTGATCCGAGTGCTTATATTGAATGGGTGCTACAAATGGAAAGGTTGTTTGACACCAATGACATGACCGATGACAAGAAGGGTACTTATGCTATATCATCCTTTGAGTCCTATGCATCTACTTGGTGGAAATCCGTCAAGAGATCAAGGAGAAGAGCGGGAATCCCCGTGAATGTGGGTTGGAATGACTTGAAGGGTATCATGAGTATCAAGTACATCAATCCAAGATATCGTCAAGAACAACTCAAGAAACTCTATGAGTTGAAGCAAGGTGTCAAGACGGTGCATGAATATTATGATGAGTTTGAAAGAACTCGAATGGCCTTGGATATGGACACCGAAGATGAGGAGCAAGTCGTGATCCGTTTCATGAATGGCTTGAGCTATGGCATAGCTTCACATTAAGATTGCATACTTATCTTTCACTTCAAGAAGTCCTTGATGCCGCTATTCAAGCCGAGAAATGGCTTGACAAGGAAAAGTCCAACCGTTACAAGAGCAACACTTCTACTTCCATGAACAAGCAAAAGGATTGGAAAAATCCTACTCCCAATGCAAGATTCACAAATGCGAGTGGCCCTAGTGGAGCAAGTGCTAGCAAAGAAGTGAAGAAGCCGTTTGAGAAGTACACACCCAATGTGGGAGGTAATTCTAAAACCCATTTGAATACTCCTACTTCTTCTTCCATTCAATGTCACAAATGCAAGGGGGGTATGGACACTTTGCTAAGGAATGTCCTACGAAAAGGACCATGGTTGTTGTTGCTGAAAGTGCTTATGAGCAAGAGAGTGAGTCGGAGGGAAATGAGGGAGTAGAGGGAGATGAGGGAGTAGAGGAGGATGATCAAGATGATACGGTGGAGGATGAGGAACCTCATACTTTTCTAGTTGTGAGGAGGAGCTTAGGAGCTATGATTGTGGAGGATGGTGAAGCCTTGCAAAGAGAAAATCTATTCCATGCTAGGTGTCGAGTTAAGGGTGTTGTGTGCTCTATGATCATTGACTTCGGGAGTTGTACTAATGTTGTGAGTCAATCTCTTATAACCCAATTGAAATTGCCTACCGTGAAACATCCCAAGCCATATCGATTGCAATGGCTAAGTGAATGAGGGGAGTTGAAGGTAGTGAAGCAAGCAATGATCAAGTTCAAAATGGGTAGTTATGTTGATGAACACTTGTTCGACGTTGTGCCCATGCAAGCTTGCCACATTCTCTTTAGAAGGCCTTGGCAATTTGATCGACAAGCGGTTCATGACGGGCGTGTCAACACTTACACGCTCCAACATGAAGGAAGGAAATTTCTGTTGAAGCCCCTAACTCCCAAACAAGTGAGTGATGACTACAACCGGATGAGGGAGTTGAGGGAGGTGGCAAAGGCCAAGTCAATCATTGAGACTAGCCCTTTGTCAAAAAGCATGGTGGCAATCCCACCTTCTTCTTCTACCGGTGGAATTTGTGCCATGATGCAACCGGGCGAGATCTTAAAAGGAAATGATGGCACCAAGTTTCTCCTATGCCTAGTGCGCAAAGGTATGATCCTAAACTCTAATTGTGGTTTTTCTTCTAACCCTTTGCCTAGTGTGTTTGAGAATGTCTTGAAGGATTTTGGTGACATGTTCCCGGATGAAATGCCGGATGGATTGCCTCCTTTGAGGGGCATTGAACATCAAATAGACTTTGTCCCGGGATCTCAAATCCCAAACAAGCCGGCTTATAGGAGCAATCCGGAGGATACAAGAGAATTGCAAAAGCAAGTTGATGAATTGCTCACTAAAGGCTTGGTGAGGGAGAGCTTGAGTCCTTGTGCCGTACCCGTGATCCTTGTTCCCAAAAAGGATGGCACTTGGAGGATGTGCGTCGATTGTCGAGCCGTGAACAAAATAACGGTAAAGTACCGTCATCCTATTCCCCGACTTGATGATATGTTAGATGAATTTAGTGGTTCATGTGTGTTTATCAAAATTGACCTTAGGTCCGGCTACCATCAAATCCAGATGAAACCCGGTGATGAATGGAAAACCGCATTCAAGACCAAATTTGGTCTCTATGAATGGTTGGTGATGCTCTTTGGGCTCTCCAATGCACCTAGCACTTTCATGAGGCTAATGAACCATGTTCTAAAGCCATTCATCAACAAGTTTGTGGTCGTCTATTTTGACGATATATTGATCTATAGCAAATCAATAGACGACCATGTTGATCACCTTAGGCTAGTGCTTGAAAAGTTGAGAGCCGAAAAGTTCTATGCTAATTTTAAAAAGTGTGCCTTTGGTGTTGAGAAGGTAGTCTTCCTTGGGTTTGTTGTGAGTGCCCAAGGAGTGGAGGTGAATGAGTCTAAGGTAGAGGCCATACGTAATTGGCCTACTCCTACTACCGTGACTCAAGTGAGGAGCTTTCATGGTCTTGCTAGCTTTTATAGGCGATTTGTGAAAGACTTTAGCTCCATTGCTGCTCCACTCACCGAATTGGTGAAGAAAGACCAACCTTTTGTTTGGGGAGAGCCTCAAGAGAAGGCCTTCCATGAGTTGAAAAGTAGGTTGAGTACCGCCCCTCTATTGCAATTGCCCGACTTCGGAAAGGCATTTGAGGTTGAATATGATGCCTCGGGGGTGGGAATTGGTGGTGTTTTAATGCAAGATAGCAAACCCATTGCCTACTTTAGTGAGAAGTTGAAAGGGGCCTCCTTGAACTATTCTACATATGACAAGGAGTTGTATGCCCTTGTGAGAGCCCTTGCCCATTGGCAACACTATCTTTGGCCTCGAGAATTTGTAATCAAGAGTGACCATGAGTCACTCAAGCATCTAAGAGGCCAAGAGAAGCTCAATAAGAGACATGCCAAGTGGGTTGAATTCATTGAGTCTTTTCCCTATGTGATTCAATACAAGAAAGGGAAAGACAATGTTGTGGCGGGTTTTGAGAGCATTAAATTGATGTATGCTCATGACCCTAAGCTAAAGAGCATTCATAAAGCTCTTGAAAAAGGGGAAATGGTTGAAAAATACCAATGGGTTAATGGATATATCTTTAAAAATGGTAAAGTGTGTGTTCCCGAGTCCTCTTGGAGGGAATTGTTGATTCGTGAAGCTCATTGTGGGGGCTTGATGGGACACTTTGGGAGAAACAAGACCTTGGCCATTCTCATGGAACAATTCCATTGGCCAAAGATGGGGGTCCAAGTTGAAAAGCTTTGCAAAAATTGCCTTGAGTGCAAGCATGCGAAATCTAAAGCTAACCCCCATGGTTTGTATACTCCTCTCCCCGTGCCTACTAGTCCGTGGGTTGATATATCAATGGATTTTGTGATTGGGTTACCACGGTCTAGGGGGGGCCGTGATAGCATTTATGTTGTCGTGGATAGGTTCTCCAAAATGGCGCACTTCATTCCGTGCAAGAAGTGTGATGATGCACAACATGTTGCCTCCTTGTTCATTGACAATGTCTTGAAATTGCATGGTGTGCCTCAAACCATTGTAAGTGATAGGGACTCCAAGTTCCTAAGCCACTTTTGGAGAAGTTTGTGGGGTGCCCTTGGCACCAAGCTCTTGTTCTCTACGTCCCACCACCCACAAACGGATGGGCAAACCGAGGTGGTAAACCGGACGTTGGGTGCTCTTCTAAGGGCCATGACCCGAGGTAAGGCCGGGACGTGGGTTGATAAACTTCCTCTCATGGAGTTTGCCTACAATCATACATTGCATAGCTTGATTGGCATGACTCCATTTGAATGTGTGTATGGTTTTAATCCCTTGATTCCCCTTGATCTAACCCCTTTGCCAAGGGAAATGGTTGTTAATTTTGAAGGGAAAAGCCGAGCAAAGGCTATGGTTGAACTTCATGCTAAAGCCAAGAAGAACTTGGAGGAGGCCTATGCAAAGGTTGCTTCCAAGAAGAACAAGGGAAGGAAGAAGCTTGAGCTCAAGAAGGGTGATTGGGTGTGGGTGCACTTCCGAAAAGAGAGGTTTCCAAACCTAAGGAAAGGGAAGTTGGCACCCCGTGGAGATGGACCTTTTCAAGTGCTTTCCAAGATCAACAACAATTCCTACGTGATTGATCTACCCGGTAAGTACAATGTGTCTAATACTTTTAATGTGACTGACTTGACCCCTTGTCATGTAGGAGATGATGATGCCGGAGAGGAGGAAGTCATGGTTTCGAGGACGAAACCTTCCCAAGAAGGGGAGGATGATGCGGGGCATACCTCAAGGCCGTTCACTCAGAGTCAAGCAAGGTTGATTCAAGACACCAATCTCTACTTGATATGGAGAGACATGGATGAAGAGTCCGAGAGTAGCCGGAAGTTCATGCTTTTGAGTGCCATGGATAGTGGATCACCTAAGCCACTTGAAGAGACATCCGGAGCACGTTTGGAGGCAAATCAAGAAGCTACAGGAACGGGCGGACCGCCTACTCAACTAGGCGGACCGCCTACTTTTTGCTCACTCTCTGGATCTCCACCAGGCGGACCGCCTGTGTAAAACGGGCGGACCGCCTACTCCAAAGGGGCTGGCCGCCCACTCCAAGTAGGCTGACCACCTACTCCACAAGGCTGGGCGCCTAGTGGGGCGCCTACTATGCTGAAGGGTGCGGGAATTCCTAGTTTTATGCTATGTTTTGGACAACTATAGCCCTACGAGGCCTTTATTGTTTTAACCCACTTTAGGGGTATTTTTGAGCTTTCATTACATGTAAGTGAAGTCTATAAATACTTCACAAACCTCTTCAAACCTTAGCTTACCTTGAATTTTATGAATGATGAAAAGAATCTATCTCTTGTTTGGAGAACCCTTTGCCTTGGTTGCTTGAATTCACTAGCGGAACCTAGTTGAGTCTTGAACCGAAAACCCGATCATTCTACTTGCGAGTCCCGAGTGTGACTCGAGGGTGGTTGCATAGTGTAGGTCCTTCTTGACACCGATACGAGGGTATCTCGGGACAAGTTCCCCGGGTTACTTCGTAGGGAGTTCGAGTTGTGTCTCGCTCTCTATCTTTACTTTCCGCGTATTAGTTTTGATCCTTATCAGATTGTATAGCCTTGGATCAGTGTTTAACGGTTTATAAAATATTTGCAGCCCAAAGCTACTAGCAAAAGCAGCTTTTGTTGATCGCCTTACTTACTACCCATGCTTATTTGAATTACCTAAATATCCATAAAGAAATAGAGGATAAAGGTTGGGAAAAGAAGCTGCATGGACTTGCCAAGGAAAGAGATAGGAGGGCAGATGACCTTGACCTAGAGAGCTACGTTAAAGACGAGGATAGCAATGTATTAGTTGAAGAAGCTTATATTAAATGGAGATGTCAGTCATGCTTCCATAGGCTCTTGAATGTAGAAGGGGACAGGAATATTGTGCTGAGTAATTCGGAACACTTTGAGAGACGTCATGATTTCGGTATTATAGGTATGTATAAAATTAAAGGAGGTTAAGGGTTTAATTCGTAATATTAAAGGGGGAAGACCAACCGGGCCAGACAAGATCCCACTTAAATTTTTGAAGAGCGTAGGTAACGAAGGTATGGTGTGGCTAACTAGGTTGTTTGACGTCATCGTTAGAACAACTAAAATGCATGTAGAATGGAGATAAAGTACCATGATCTGTCTATGAAAACAAGGGTGATATTCAGAATTGCAACAACTATAGAGGTATCAAACTACTAGGCCACACTATAGAAATTTGGGAGAGGGTGGCAGAGAGGAGGATGAGGATAGATGTATCTAATTTCGAGAATAAATTTAGATTTAATCATGGGCTATCGACCACAAGAGACATTCATCTTTTGAGGAGACAAATATATCATTATAGGGATAAGAAAAAGTACTTACATATTGTGTTCATTGACCTAGAAAAGGCATATAACAAAGTGCAGCCAACAACAATAGGAAACCCAGTATATTCTTAAAAATGGGGTCTGGGGAGGGTGATATGTATACAGACCTTACCCCTACCTCGATTTGAGGTATGAGGCTATTTCTGATAGACTATTGGCTCAAGAAAACAATTTGAAAATGTGTTTGTAAAAGAAAATGGAAGGAAAGGAAAAGATATGAATACCATGGAAAAAACAATAACAACACAATGGCAGTACTAATAAAATCATAGAATAAGATAACCATATAGAAATAACAGTTATCCCAACTGATAGGGATCTCTACCACCATACCCCAGCACCAAATTCTCCCACATAAATAAGAGAGAACACTCAATTACTTACTAACCTTCTACCATAATCCTCGACCTCCATGCTCCTCTGTCTATGTCAAGTCCTCGATAATCTGGAGCTGAGTCATGTCTTGCCTAATTACCCCGCCCCAATTCTTCCTTGGTCTACCCCAGCTTCTCCGTACACACAGCACTGCCAACCTCTCGCACATCCTTATTAGGGCATATGTACCCCTCTTTTTCACATGCCCGAACCACCTCAGTCTCACTTCCCACATCTTTTCCACCACAGAGGCTACTCTCTCTTTCTCTCGTATGACATCGTATCTAATCTTATCTTTCCTATTATTCACACACATCCATATAAGCATCCACATTTCAGCCACCTGCATCGTCTACATGTGAGTGTTCTTAATAGGCCAACACCCAACTCCATACAACAAAGTTGGACTAATCACCTCTCTATAGACACATACCCTTAAGTCTTGGGTGACAGTTTTTTGTTGCACAACATACTAGAAGTGTGCCTCCGTTCTATCCAACCCACTTCTATTCGATGAGTGACATCATCATCAATATCCCCATTCTCTTGGTAGACCCAATATAATTGAAGCTATTTTTCTTGAGGATGACTTGTATGTCAAGCGTCACCTCCAAATCTGTCTCATTTGGTGCATCACTAACTTGCACTCCCTATACTCCATGCCAAGGACTATTTTTGATTGAGATGCTTATGTCTGTCACGGGCCGCACCTTCCTCAATAACAGCGACAAACCTTTGGCCCGTGCGGCGCTCGTAGTCCCACCTGAGTACAAGCCAGCCTGCTCCTTGTCCCAGGTTTCTAGGAAGCTCGCCTCATAGGCCTAGCTTCAACTGTGTCGCCTGAAGGTCTTTCCCTTGTGCGCATCTCATATGCGGAAACTTTAGTGTGCGCACATCCGGGGTTGGCTTAGGACCTGCCCGTCCCTCGACTAGCACTAACCGTCGCTCCTGCGCGAAGTGCAATCCTCAAGCTTGGACCTCGCCTTGTGCCCTGGCACTTGGCTTGGCTTCGCCCGAGTAGGACAACTCTTTAGCCCTTGGCCCTTGTCACGTGCGACTCCAAGGATACCTCCCAATGTCTCCTGACATTGGCAAGTGTAGCCCCCGCATCATGCATTCCTCCTAAGTAGCGCAGCGTCGCCCCACGACTGTGCGTCTAGGCCAACGAGCCCTTGCTTGCATGATTGAACCCTTGCCATGCTTGCAAGTCAATACACGAGTCTCTCAATAGCTCCGCGAGTACTCAATCGGCACGGAGGTCTTTATCATATCCGAAGACAGCCCGCGGGGCTTAGACTGTCCTTGCTTCAAGCCTCTGCCGCCCGTTGTTCGCCCAACGTTGGACTCGTATTGATACCTGGAACACTCCTCTGAGATGTCCAGGCAGGCCCTTGAGGTCCTTCCTCAAGGCAGCTCACTTGGTGCGACTTCCCGACAAAGTGCACGGGGAGGGCTGGTAGGCTGTCACCATGTCTGCCCCCCTTATATATGTCCTTAAAAATTAAACCCCTGTCACAACACTTGACATCCTTTGTCCAGAGAATCGTATAAGGGTCTAACTTTCCACTCCGACCTCCAAATGAGGTGTCGTTTGTTCCTAGAGATTCCTCTTGACTTCCTTCACACCTCCATGAAGTTTCATCTCGTTCCCATACACGTGGAAAGACATATAGCCCTCGGAAGATCAGCATAATTACCACAATGCCACTGCTTCTTGGCTAAGTCAAGCTCATAGGCAAACAAGCTCCGATCGGCACCAAACTTGCTAAACACACTCTATAGCATCTTAGTAACAAGGCCCCCACCCTATATTCCAAGATTCCCACTATAGCTCAAAAACGTGTGGCACTGACACTTGTGCCCGCACACAGCACACGCCCGACACTCGGCCGAGCGGCTGACACTCGTCTGGCCCGCCTGTGGTGCGGAGACGTTCCGCATGCAAAGGCATCAAAAGGGCGTCGCGTAACATTCTCCTCCACTCGATCTAGGCATCGTCCTCGATGACTGACTGCCTAAGCCCACGAAAACCCAGAGTTTGCCCCCTCGGGATTCTCCATCACGGTTCCCATTTCCAAGGCTCGCTGGACTTCCTCAAGTCCCTTCTCTTAAAATAGGAGTCGTGCCCATCACTGCTCCTCCCAAGTTTTGCCCAAGCGTGCCTCTGCACTCCATCTCCGCGTTGATCACTTGGACAGTGCCTCCGCACTTGCACCTCCGTGGTGACTAACTGTTGCTTCCTCTGAAGACAACTTTTTTGTTTTGGCATACTTTCCAACCACGCCATAGCTCATATGGCCATAATCCATCCGGCTAGCTCCCTTCGCTTTTGGTGAGTACTTCAGGCACCCTCTGGTGTGCACACGCAGTCCAACCGCGCCTTGCGACCCTATTCTCCACCTCTAGACGATTTGCTCCCTTCAGAATTTCCCTTAAGCCCAATGCCTCCACATAGGCAAATTCTCCCCCACTCAAGTAGGAGACTCTTCTCAATTTCGATAGGCATCCCTCGATGTGGCTCCTTGCCAACCATATTCTCATGGTCCTTCTCCTCCGTTTCCCTCTGGAAAGATTCCACTTATGTCATTATGTGAACTATATCAAATCCTGATCCCATAACTCGGAGTAATTTGTTGCTTGATCCCTTACTCAAGGCAAATCACAGTAATTTGTTGCTTGATCCCATACTCAAGGCAAATCACGACTGATCGATAATAGCTCACACAAAGACACTAGCGGCTGCTCATGCCCAATTCTGCCCCAATTGAACACCCAATCCGGCCTTAGAAACCCACGCTCCACGCCTGGTAACTTTGGCTCCTCAAATGCCCTCGCACCCTCTGGTACTTCGCAAGCTCTTGGGACGTACTCCTCTGAGTACTTCAATTCTCAAAGCGGTAGTTTTGCTGCATTCCCGAACAAAGCTCTTTGTTCTCGAACTATCACTTCCTTAGCAGATCCCGAATTGTACTCCTTGTACTTGGCCCAACTGGCAAGAACGCCTTGTTCTTCCTTTATGCGCCTCTCGATTCGGTGTACCTCTGTGCCCTTAGCTTTGGAAGGACTCCATTCTCAAACTTGGAAACCCATCCAATCCGTATCATCGCTATCCCCACTTTGATTCAGCACAAAATGCCTCACCGCATAATGGTTTTGGCCCATTCCATCCATGTTCTCCGTTCAGTCCCATATTTTCCTCCCCACGCGAAGTGGTTTAGCTCACCATCCTCATTGTTGCCTTCCCGTCCGCCAGTTTGGCCCATTATCATGTCACTCCGTCTGCCGATCCAACACAATTCCCACATTTTCCTCCCCACACGAAGTGGCTTGGCTATCCATTCCAACTTTGCCTCCCTACTAGGTAGGTTAGCTCATTTCCATCACAAACATGGTGGCTGACTCCACCTCATTATGACACTCAAACACCCCGTAAAGACGCTTGCTCTCAAGCCCTTCCTCACGGTTGTCGCGGCCTCCTGGCACGCCCTGCTCTAGCTTTGGCATCACCCAATACATAGAGCTCCCATTTGGAGATTACTCTCCCCCGCGATGGTAGGCGCCTTACCCAATCATCTAAAAGTGGTTGTTGGTGCTACATTCATACCAACACTCCCGTACTAGCTCGGCTCCTGCCTAGCGTAGCACTCATTCATGCAAGCAACGGTTGCCCTATGTTGTAGGCGCCAAGCCTTTATCGAGGGACTCGCCTTCCATTCATTGCAACCCTTAAGATGTCTAAGCATTCACAATAACCAACTCCTCAGATGGACTTCATTCGATGCTCCTCGCTGCTTAAGTCTTCCCTCTGGAAGGCCCCTTAATTCACGCACTTCTAGCATCCATCTTATGCTCCACGCATTATACTCCGCGCATTCCTAATTGCCCTCAGGCTACTCAAGTCAATCCCACTGGAATGACACTCAAATGATGCACCACTCGCATCTATGGTATGATCTCCACGATCTGCTTCAATATAAATAGCCCACGGCTTGCATCTGTTCACAACATGGTTGCTCGACCTGGCAATCATGGCCCTTTTCCTGGCCACCCGACTCATCGGCATGCCCCTCTCTGAACGAAAGCCCACTATTCGGATGAAAATATTTTTGCATCGCAAATTTCCCCTCTTTAATGTTTCCCCGCTGCTAGCAGAGTTTCTTTACAACTGGTGGATATCCCGCAATCAAGATAATTGAGCTCCTGCTAACCGTCTGTCCCATCTTTGCAAAATCATCCCAACAGCACAGCACGTTGACACTCCTTGCTGACCAACTATGCCTCATTTGAAACCCTCTGAAAACAGCCCTACAGGGTCCGCCGTCTCAAATAGCATATTGAACATCATTTCTGCTTCGATATTATCTCCACAATGACATTCCCATGTTGCACTGACAATTCAGCATTCTTAAGCTGTGACATCAACCATGGCCTCATACGTTTTACCGAAAACGACTCCTTGTTGGCACAGATCAACCTTCCCCGATGGCTTAGCTCACAATGCACTACAAGCCCTTATGCAGCTACAAATTGTGCTTTGATGGCGTCTCAAAATCACAATGCTAAAAAAAAATTTCCGACAGTGCGGTCTATGCTCTATCCCACTACCGGCGCAAAGCTCCTGCTTTGGGTGCCAATCCGCTTGGTGCAAACCACATCATCATGAGCATTCTCTGCTCTGATACCAACTGTCACGGGCCGCACCTTCCTCAATAACAGCGACACACCTTTGGCCCGTGTGGCGCTCGTAGTCCCACCTGACTACAAGCCAGCCTGCTCCTTATCCCAGGTTTCTAGGAAGCTCACCTCATAGGCCTAGCTTCAACTGTGCCGCCCGAAGGTCTCTCCCTTGTGCGCATCTCATATGCGGAAACTTTAGTGTACGCACATCCGGGGTTGGCTTAGGACCTGCCCGTCCCTCGACTAGCACTAAGCGTCGCTCATGCGCGCGAAGTGCAATCCTCAAGCTTGGACCTCGCCTTGTGCCCTGGCACTTGGCTTGGCTTCGCCCGAGTAGGACAACTCTTTAGCCCTTGGCCCTTGTCATGCGCGATTCCAAGAATACCTCCCAATGTCTCCTAACATTGGCAAGCGTAGCCCTCACATCATGCATTCCTCCTGAGTAGCGCATCGTCGCCCCACGACTGTGCGTCTAGGCCAACGAGCCCTTGCTTGCATGGTTGAACACTTGCCATGCTTGCAAATCAATACAGGAGTCTCCCAATAGCTCCTCGAGTACTCAATCGACACAGAGGTCTTTATCATATCCGAAGACAGCCCGCGGGGCTTAGTCTTTCCTTGCTTCAACGTTGGCCCTCTGGCCACACGCCGTCCATAGAGTCGCCTGACTCGTATGGATACCTGGAACACTCCTCTGAGATGTCCAGGCAGGCCCTTGAGGTCCTTCCTCAAGGCAGCTCACTTGGTGCGACTTCCCGACAAAGTGCACGGGGAGGGCTGGTAGGCTGTCACCATGTCTGCCCCCCTTATATATGTCCTTAAAAATTAAATCCCTGTCACAGCACTTGACATCCTTTGTCCAGAGAATCGTATAAGGGTCTAACTTTCCACTCCAACCTCCAAATGAGGTGCCGTTTGTTCCTAGAGATTCCTCTTGACTTCCTTCACACCTCCATGAAGTTTCATCTCGTTCCCATACACGTGGAAAGAGATATAGCCCTCGGAAGATCAGCATAAATACCACAATGCCACTGCTTCTTGGCTAAGTCAAGCCCATAGGCAAACAAGCTCCGATCGGCACCAAAATTGCTAAACACACTCTATAGCATCTTAGTAACAAGGCCCCCACCCTATATTCCAAGATTCCCACTATAGCTCCAAAACGTGCGGCACTGACACTCGTGCCCGCACACAGCACACGGCCAACACTCGGCCGAGCAGCTGACACTCGTCTGGCCCGCCTGTGGTGCGGAGATGTTGTGCGCGCAAAGGCATCAAAAGGGCACCGCGTAACAGTCTAGATGTGTACTTATGGCATATATTAGAGTGGCTAAGGATATGTAAGGTTGACCCAAGACTCGAGTGAGTATGATATAAGAAGACTCAGGATACTTCTCAGTCGAGATAGGGTTGCACCAGAAGTTCACCTGTTTTTACTTGCCTTGGTGATAGATGAATTGGCACGACATATGTTCAAGGATAGGTACCATGGGTAATTTATATTAGATGACATAGTACAGTTCATCTAGACTCACAACAGAGTTAACAATCAACTAGAGGTATGGAGACAGATCTTAGAGTCTAAAGGTTTTAAGTTGAGTAGGACTAAGATATAGTACATGGAGTGCAGGTCTAGTGACACATCATACAAAAGCCATCCCTAAGAAATGGAGTTTTAAGTATCTCGGGCTAATAATCCTAAATGAATAGATTGACAATATTATCATACATCGTATTGGAGCGTATTGGATGAAATGCATGCTCGCATCTACTGTCATATGCGATAAGAATGTGCTACCGAGACTTAAATATAAAGTTTATAGAGTGGTTGTTAGGCCGATTATTGTATAGGAAAGAGTGTTAGCCAGTCAAGAACTCACACACTCATAAGATGAGAGTAGCAAACCATGAGAGATAAGATTAGTAATGAAGATATACGGAACAAGGTGGAAGTGGCATCCGTGGTGTACAAGATGCAAGAAGCGAAGATGAGATGGTACTTGCAAATAAAAAGAAGGAGCATAGAGGCGCTACTGAAGAGGTGTGGGAGGTTGGTAGTGATGGGTATAACAAGAGATAGAGGTAGACCAAGGAAAAAAGGGGAGCAGTTATTGGACATGAATAGCTCATCTATAGCTCAACAAGGACATGACCCTGGATAGGAGAGAATGGAGGTCGACGTTTAAGATAGAAGGTTGGCAGGTACTCGAGCGATTTCTTCCTTTTCTGTGAGAGAGCATAGTTCTAGAATAATAGTTTCAGTTACTATTGTTTTTATTCTAGTATTATCTGATTTTTCAATTTTACTATTATTGTTGTTTCTTTTGCTTTGTTATCTTTTACTATTATGCTGTCAATACATTTCTTTTCTTTAGTATCTTCAACTTAGCTTCGCAAAATCATTTTTTAAGCCGATGGTCTATCAAAAACTTCTCTACTTTTCAAAAGGTAGCGGTAAGTTTTGCATACACCTCGCTCTCCTTCAGGTTTAGTCATGCCGAGCATTGCAAGCACACATCAACTAGCACTAACTCCCAATCAATAAAATGTGTAAACGTGCACACATGCCCAACTTACTAACTCGTAAAAATTAAAGGATGGAACTTCCTTACAATTAGCTTGTAACATCAAAATAATAGCGGTCTGGTACAAATACTACTCGTAAAATTAAAAGCACAAAGATGTCTTACAGATATGCTCGTAAATAAAAATAAAAGGACAAAGCCACCTAACAAATGGCTCATGCCTTAAAAGAAATGAGCCTCCTTATAAACACGCTTAAGTGTAAAGGAAAGAGCTGCCTTATAAGCACGCTCAAATATAAAGGAAAAAAATGCCTTATAAACATGCTCAAGTATAAAAACCGCATAATAAACACGCTTAAATGTAATGCAATGAGCTACCTTAAATATGCTCGTTCAGTGGAACTTGCGGCCTTAAAGATGTTCACCCAATGGAACGAGCTGCCTGAAAACACTTATTCACATGAATGAGCTGCTCGCAAGAAGCTCCATCGCAATCCTTACAGTATGAAGGCTAAGATAACTTATGTCTCTCCCACTATTATTAGTAGGTGCTAATTTTGTTCGAAAATCTTTTGGAATTGTCAGATAGAGCATCGATCAGCCTGATGTATCAACAACATGTCATTAGATTTTACTTATTTTTAGAAAATTATTATGATATTTAAGTTTTGTCTCCATTTCATAGAATTATTCAACTTATCTTTATTTCATGATTGTTATGGTTTTGTATCCATTGACAATATTATTTGACTTATCTCAGTTTTATAGTATTTATATTTTGTATCCATTGGCAGATTTATTGACTTATCTTAATTTCATCTATGAATTTATGACTTATATTTTCTGGTACGATCGGTAAATAGTTTAAGTTTAATTATTTATTTATTTTTTTCATGTACCCATCGACGAATTGATGAACTATCCAATAGAAATCTGATCGGTCTGGTATAACAATTATGTCGGTCCACTAGATATGTTATCGTTACCTTACGACAATTGTGTTGATCCGACAGATATCACTTTGATTTGCCTTTATCGCCTTATTCCTTATTATTCTGATGATAATATTTTGTATAATTATGAGATTGATGTATAATGAGTTATTTTAACGAAAATTCACAGAATAGTTAACATGAATGTTTAATATGAAATAATAAGAGGATGTAAAAGAAAAAGTTACCCTTTATTTGTATGAAAACACCATCAGATGCATACAACTATAAATTAGTTGATTTCTTACTTTTACATCCAAATTGCTCTCTCTTTTGTAATATTATTTCTTTGTAGAATCTATTTATATCTTGTAAATCATTGATGACCGATTTGTAATATTAATTGTTTTGGTTCACCAGATGCGGCGTTGGTCAACCTCTTTCTCATTATTCTGTATTAGTTTGATCATAATGTTTTGTATTTGACATTACAAAGAATTTGAATAGGTTGTGTGGGCACCCAATACACTCCTCTAGTCTCATAAGGTAAATCCTTTCAAAGATAACCAACTAACAACATTCGCAATAACCATATATATATATAAAATCCAAAAGATAAGGTTTAGGTAGATCATAGACATCTGAGAGTATGTATATGTACCATCTCAAGAGCGGACAAAATGCATCTGATCATAAGAAAATAAAAGTTGGTGACCACCACGAATGAAGGTACGACTCACCACTAGCGGTAGAATAGTCCTCGCTACTCAGCCACACGGAGGACACGGTCCTAGAGTAGAATCTATCGGAAGATAAATACGCAACAAAGAGAAACAGAAAGGGAATAAGCCGAAAGGACTCAGTAAGTGAGGACCAATTAGCCACCCTCGAATAATAATTAAGCCGATCATATAAAACAAGTACTTCAAACAGTATCAATATCGAAAATGTAACACACTGTAACACGCCAAGCAACATATAAGAGATGAAATGATATGTAATATGATGCTACATAATATGTGATGCAATACAATGCAATCGGGTCACATGTGCCCAACCCCTACGGAAAGACTCCTCAATGCATATGGGGAAATGCATGTACCAGCGTAGACTCCTCTATGCTAACCAATTTGATGAACATAACCAGCATGTAGGCCTAATCTGCTGCGAACACCTGAATTTGTGAAATTCACGAGATATAATTGTCGCGCCCTGATTTTTTAGAAGTCAGGTTCAAAGGTTGGGTTTCGACTATGGTAACTCGTTTGAGTTTAACTTGGAGTAGCCACATAATATATTTTTTAATTAGGCGTATTATGGCTCCCACTTGTGTCTAATTGTATTGGAATAACTCTGGGTAGGTCTGCTAAGCATGAGATTCTAGGTAAGAAGTCCTAGTGTCTTGAGTATAAGGTGTTAAGAACTTCCCAAGACCCACTAAAGGTGATATCCAGTCGGATTTGAAATTTGGGATGAAGGGCTAAATTATAAAGAATGTATGCAAATCAAGTCTATCAGCGCAAATAATATAATTAGACTGAATAATGGTTGAAATTTAAACTATGGTCAAGATTAAGGGTCAAAGCTGCACTTTCAACTTAAGAGAATTCTAACTCATCAAAGTAATGCTAAACTCTCAATTATATTGTAATTAAAGGACATTTCTACAAAAAATCATTTAAAGAAGAGTTGAAATGTATTTTTTCCCCTCCAAATACACCAAATTCTCCAGCATAGGGACATAGAGAGTTTTGGTGATTTAAGGAATGTTTGCCACTTTAAGCGATATTGTAACATTATTTTCACATACTCTTATACGTGCGGCTAATTGTTGTGAGGTCACGTTAAAAGTATTTAGTTAGCAAAATATGATATATATGTTTATACAAAAAAAGGTTTCGATTGTGTGTGTGCGCGCGTGTTTGTATATAATTAGCTTGGAAGAGATTAATAAGTATTGAAAAAACTAATTTTAGTACACAAAAAGTAGGGTTGTGGGATTAAAATGTAGCCCATTTTGATTTTGTAGAAACGGTCTCATTTTTCAGATTGTAGCCTTGTGCAAAAATAATCCTATTTTCAAATTCTGTTGTATTTTAGCAATTTTCAGAAACCAATCATAGATTTATTAAACGACTACTTTAAAAGTCCAGGATTAGAAACTTTGCCCAAAATTTTGCTAAATTTCAAACATTGCCCAAAATTTTCCCAATTTATAAATTACCACCCCTCTTTTTATTAAACCAAACGAACCACCCCACTTTCACAAATTCTCAGCCTTAAATTTCATTAAAGAGAAAGAACGCTCATTGATTTTTTTTATTAATTTCATGTAGATGTCTATCATATATGAACTGTTCTAACTCAACCATTTATACTTCCACTATTTTCAGTATCTTCTTCTCTTCCTTTTTTCCCTTTTGACTTGAATAGCTATAGATTAATTACCCACTATTGGAAAAACAATTGCATATACAAATTAGATGAGTTATATCATGATCTTTACCCAACATAAGTTTTATTAGTTTACATAAGAGGAAGGATTAAAGAAAAAAAACATTAAAAAGATTCATATGAAACAGTTATTATAATTCTTGAGAGTTGACTTTTACATAATACTTAAAACTAGACACTCACTTCTTTTTCTAACTCAATTTTGCAATGTAATTCCTTGCAGAGTTTTGATAAGGTTATATTATTGTCAGTATCGATAATAGACTATTAGTCAATTTATATTGATTAGTTGTGTTGGGTCATTTTAACAATTTTTAAAAAATGTAAGATATAAAGTAATGTTTCATATTTTTTGAAAAAAAGGTGAAATAGTATTTTAAAAAATGATGGACAAACACAACTTCATCATTATTTCAATCTTCAACCAAAAAAGCTTTTCCAAAAACTTTTTCACTTTTCATGGCCAAACAGCTCCATAGTCTAAATATCCATTTTCTTCAGTTTCAGGCACCTTTGAAAAATAAAACAAAAGAAGGATAGAAAATCGCCCATGTTTGTCTATTTACAATAGAACTTTTGGTGCTTGTTTTGCACTGCATTTAGTAGAGTTTTCTGCAGCTATTCTACTGTTGTCCACAACAGTTTGCTACCAATGTTTGCTTAGTGCTTTTCAAAGCAATTAAAACTATTACAATATTGTTGTATTTTCCTGTCAAAGATGTTATGGTGCTGAATATATACAGCCCAGGGGACCCTAGAAAATACATTATGGGGTCTAGGGGGATGGTACATTTAGGCATAGAAAAGAGGGAGGAAATGTGCCTTGTATGCACTACAGGTGGACCGCCAAGTTCCTTTCAGCTTCCAGCCTTTTAATGCTCGATTATGTACTGCCTGAGAGATTAATATCATAACTAATACGAGTATTGATCCCTGCAAATGCTTGATTATGTACCGCCAGAGAGATCAATATCATAACCAATATAAGTATTGATCATTGCAAAGAGAAGGTTCAACAATGGTATAGCCATTTCGACTATCCAGCTCTTTAACCAAACTTTGTTTGGCTTAGGTACAGCCTACAAAAAGTTAGTAATTTGACGGAAGAGGTCGTAAGCCAATAGAAAATCACATATGCATAAATAGATTCGAAGAACTATGCTCGAGGCATGATCTATTCATATCACAACCTATTTTGAGTGTCATTTATTCAATCAATAATATACCTTGAATATAGTTTGGACAAGCAAGAAAGAGAGGCAGTAGACAACTTCTATGCTTTTCTAAAGGAAGAATGTAGTGTCTGAAGTGTAGAGATAGTAAAAGGTGTGAAGAAACAATGTTGTGAGTGCTTGAGATATAGGACAGAGTATTGTAGCGTGTAAATTGTTTGGGTTTGTAAAGGTGTCTTTCTAATGCTAGTAGGATTGGTTTATTTATTTATTTATAATCAAAGTCACTAGACCAAGTGAAGTGTGCTTTTTAGGTCACATCTACTCGTTCCAGTGTGGGGAAAGGGGGTCTAATATAGCATGAAAGGACTCTTCACTATCCTAGGATAGGTGATCTTACCTATGTACAAAAGAAACCTAGGAGTTTAGATGAGTGAACCTCTTCCTTTATTAAAAAATGGTTAACCTATGAGTTAGAACTAGTCTAATAAAGTGAAAGGAGCAGGTATGCAAGTCTTCAATTAGGCTATCACTTCCTGATAAGGAATGGCCAAATTGTAGAGAGTACCATGCTATTCAAAAAAGGAAAGGGACAATAACCCTATCATCATGAGTAGAGTTGGTGTCCATTCCCAGAAAGTCTGAACTCCAGCTACATAGTACTATCACTATCAATATGGAGCTTTCTCAACTGACATAAGCAGTAACACAACAACAAATATAACAATAGCAGTACTGTAGATCACATGGCTAGTTTGTAAGTAAAAGCAGAAGCAGTACATCATCCTCAGCATCAACAAGAAGAACAAAGAGTGGCAACAATATCAGGAGATTGACAGTAGCAGCAACATCATAGGGGAAGCAGCTATGGAACTCGATAAAAGATTCAAAAGCTTGTAGGCAGAGAGAAAGAGTGCCCACAAGGAATTGGAGGTTTGATACACTCCTCAGCACCATTTTCAGACTATAAGAAGCTGTAAGAAACAAACAAAAATTCCAATCAGCTCACTATCAGCTGCAGGTGAAGGGTGTGATGCCCTCCACTTTACCCTGGACCCTTTTTCTTCTTCTTCTTCTTTAGAAATTCCACAGCTTGGACTATAAAAGTAGTACCTTGGACTGTAGGAGATAGATAGAGGCAACTGACTAAACTCAAGGGGGTTGATAGATTCTTTTAGTCTTCTTCCTTCTAAAAGAACGCTTTCCCAATATATCTCCATGTCGACTCTTATGTATCTTGGCAACTGATCAACAGAGGAGAAAAAGGATGGCAAGTTTATTTCATGACTCATTTTGGCTATGGCATCAGCTGAGATGTTTTCTTTTCTAAAGGTATGAGAGAACTTGAAGTGATCACATGAATGACAGAGGTGCAGGGTCTGTGAAATCAGCATCTTCAGCTCCCATTGGACCTCACTTTTGCCGTATAACCACTGCACTAGGAGGCTTGAGTCAGTCTTTAGGTGGATTTGTGAATATCCTCTCCTGATAAACCATTCAATACCAATAAGAGCTGCTCTAACTTCAGCCAGGTTATTGGTGCCTTCTCCCAAACAAATTGCATAAGCAGCAATGAAGTTCTCTTGGTCTCCCCTGATAATTCCTCATGCGCCAATTTTACCAGGATTGCCAACGGCACTTCCATCACTATTTTTTTTAATAAAGCCCATTTAAGGTCTTTGCCAACACACCTGAGTGATGACAGTGTAATGTTGAACCTTGTCCAACAAGTTACATAGACCAGATTACTTAAGGGGCCATTTGATGTTGGTGAACGTTGAGTTCAAAAATAGCCAAGCATCAGACTGAGTCTTATATATTACCTTGGCAAAGTTCAAAAATAGCCAAGTATCACACTAGGTCTTATATATTACCTTGGCTAAGTTAGATGATTTGCCCCCATACTTAGCTACACACACCTATCCTTCCATAATTCCCAGCAAATAAAGATGGGCAAAGAGTAGTGTAACATGATTTTTGCTTCGATTTTGAATCTGAGTGTCCATTAGTGTATTCATAGAAGCTTGAGAGATCTATAGGCATACTTAATGCCCGGAGACTGAGAAAAATACCTCCAAACTGCTTTGGCAAAATTCCAGAGCTAAATATATGCTCAATATTTTCAGTAGCAAGAACATGACAACAAACACACCTTGACACAATAGCATGGCCAAATCTAGCCACCCTTTCATCTATTGGAAGCTTGTTCCTCTGAGCTCTCTAGAAAATGAAGGAATATTTGAATGGAACCCCTTTCATCCACACATCCTACTACTAAAAGTCTGATTCTTTCTCTATCTAATCAAGTTCCACGCTGAAGATGAGGTGAATTTTCCTGATATATAGTTGGAGGCAGATTGGTTCATCAGAAGAAGCAGAGTTATTGTGGATTTGCACCTGAATAATTGGTTGAATCTGATGTTGAGGGAGAACTGTGACCAACTTTGTTGTATCCCACTAGCCATTAGACCAAAAAGAGTTATCTTTCACTTTTCCTGGCTTTCCACTTCTGAATTGAGCTATGGGACCAGTGCCCAACCAGTTGTTCCACCAGAAGCTTGAATCCCCAGAATGAAAAATTCATTTTATGTGTTTCTCAACTTCTTTTTTGTTGCTCATCATTCTTTTCCAGGTCTGTGACTCCCACAATACAATTTTTTTGAAACTGGATGGGATCTTTGACAGTATTTAGACCTTAAGGATTGGTCCCATAATGAAGATTTGGTTCTAAAGTGCCACCTCTATTTAAACTCTTTGCTCTACACACCTCTTCTACTCTTTTAAATCCAACCCCACTTTCGAAGTTAGGGTAGCACATGTTGGTCCATGAGGACAGTGATATTTTTTCTTCTCATCCTTTGAGCCCCAGAAAAAAACAGCCTAGAACCTCTGTATTTGTTTCATGACAGTTGATGGAGGAGTGACAGAAGAGAGTTAAGTTCATGGGTAGGGACTAAAGAACATACTTTTGTAATCACCTAATTTTGGTACGAATACAGAAAATTATTCAAAATAATCGTGTTAAATTCTTAGAATTTTTGCCAAAAATTTTCCTAAATTTTACTCTTTATTTTAACTAAAATTATCATTAATCCGAAGAAAAATATAAAAATTACAAAAATTACTTGTTTAGTTATGATTCTATATTTTTAATTGAGATAGTATTGTAAATTTATGTGGTTTTGATGGTAGTTAATTGTATTTGTTTTAAGTAAGTGTAGACCTTTAAATGGCTATATGTACAAAATAAGTAGCCTAATACTTTAGCCCACCAGCTCAACACAACGGACCCGGCCCACTTCCCACCAACATAGTAAAACTTTCGTGCAGGGGCCTGTTTGGCGCGCGTTAATTTATTTTTAGCCGTCAAAAATAAATTCGCTGAGAAATAGCCACATTCGGACAAATCCCAGTATAAATACTGGGGCCTTGAACAAAACTTGTTCAAAGCCCCAGTATTTATACTGGGAAGCTTCAGTAAACTAACCCCGGGGCTTTGAACAAGATTTGTTCAAGGCCCCAGCATTTTGTTATGGGACTTTGTATAAAGTTTCAGTCCCATAACAAAATGCTGGGGTTGTGAACAAAACTTGTTCAAAGCCCCAGCATTTTGTTATGGGACTGAAGCTTTATATATAAAGTCCCATAACAAAATACTTGGGCTTTACAAGTTTTGTTCAAAGCCCCAGTATTTTGTTATGGGACTAGTCTGGGTGTTTTTCCAACACTAATGGAACTTAAGTGTGCGCGCGTGAATTTTTGGCAATTCTTCAATGAATTTGAAAACGGTGGATAGTCCCCAATAAGCGCGTCCAAAAATGGCTAGTGATCAAAATTTCCCACCAACATAACCCCCAAAACCCTTATTCCTCTCTCATACTCTTCTCAGCCGCCAAGGCTTGTGAAACCATGGCCATTTTTCGCCTCCACCGGAAAACACAATTTCCGCCACCTTCCGGTGGCAAAAAATTATAAAATTATACCTTTCCGGAAAGCTTTCGAGATCCTCTATCCATTTCTGCAACTATATTATCCAAACTCACAGCCGTTTTTCACAGATCAAGCCTGGAAGTTTCGGCTAAACATTAACTCCGGTGTTTTTGCCTTTTTCCGGTAAGTGCTTGTTGTTTCATCTTCTTCTCACTCTCCTCTATCACTTCAGATACCTCGTTCACCAAGGATTCTCTTTCTTTTTTCAATTTTTATTCTTGCCCGTATGCTTATTTTCTTAACATTTTTTTCTTATTACTTTTGTTGTTATTGTTTGGATGATGGGGAAGGGATTGTTTGGCCGTATTGGCTTGGGTGAAGCTGTGGGGGCTGTTTTGGCCGTGTGGGGTGATAAGGCTGATAGTGAAGGAGGTTTTTGGTTTAATTAAATTGGTGGTTTAATGACGCGTCGCGTTTTGGGGTGTTATTTCATACTCGTTTTTGTGATGACGATGTTGTAGTTGTGACAATGGTGGCGTAGCATTGTTTGGGCAGCGATGAGGGCGATGTAGCAGCAGTGACAGTGATTTGGGGGCTTTTTGCGATGGTGAAATGGCGATGGAGGGGCTGTTGTTGATCATCACAGTCTCGTGGTGATTTTCAAGCACCGAAACATTGTCGTCGTTTTGATTCGGCGCCCCTGCGAGGATTGATAGTTGGTGGCATAGCTGTCTCAATTGTGATGTTGCGTTTCGCTTATGGGGGCGGATTTATGAGGCAATGATGTGAAGGCGATGGCGAGGGAGATGCAACAGAGCAGCTGTTGATTTTGATTCAACGGGTTAGAAGAAAGCCTTGACTCTTTTCTTTTCTTTTTCCTAATCTTGTCTTCCTTTTGTTTTAGATCGTTTTAGTTTCAATAACAAATGTTTGAATGTTCGGTTTGACATGTGAATTGGCTGCCTATATCTAGCTTACTGTCAAGTGACTAGTATATAAAATCGTGTATGTAGCCAAGTAGACATGTTCACATTCTTTGTCATATTCATTGTTTCAAATCGAAATTGTGTCAGAATATGTTTGTATGCGTTTGCTTGTTTAAGTATGGTTCATATAGCTTTATTAATTCAAGTTTTTTGTAAATAAAAAAGAGCTTTAAATCTTGTGTCCGAATATGAAGTTGCTTGTTCTCTGCTTCGTTAGAATTAGCGAGTTATATAATATTTTGTCTACTTCATTTTAGTGTTAAGAGTGTCAGTAATTCTACTTATGTTTAGTTGTGGATTGTTTTAGCTTAGATTTTTTGCAAGTCAAAAGAGTCATTTGGTTATATTGGACTTGAGGTTTGGGGGGGCTGGCTTTAAGTATGTTTCAGAGCTGAACCCATTTTTTGCTTTGATGCTAAATACTTTTCTTCCTAGCCTAACCAAATCCCATACTATGGTCCAAATAAAGACCTTTTCGACCGATCTTTGAGAATGTAGCGCATTGATGTACAATGAAAATATGAGTCTGCTCGGGAAAGTCGATGTTTATTTTGATCATCGCAATCAAGAGATGAGAGTACGATTGCTATTAGGACAGAAACTTCTGTGAGAAATCAAAATAAGGGATGACAGATTGACTCTAAAAGAAAGAGGAGAAAGACGAGATCGACCGCAAAAGGGGATAAGAGGTCGAATGGAAATTAAAAAAAAAAAAAAACAACAAACAAATGAAAAAAAAAAAGAAGAAGAAAAAGGAATCATGTTGGTCAAAACCTGAAAGGGTGCCACAGACCATTGTGAGGAAAAAGAACAAAGAGAGAGGCTAGTTGGTAAAAACCCGAAAGAGCACCACTAGTCGAATGAGGGATGTCCGGTTTCTTATCATGAGCGGACCAAGCAAGCAATTGCGTTGAACTGGGGTAAAATCAAGGATAGATCGTGTTGAAAAGGTCAAGACTTTATTCCAAGATGTATGTCATGTTCATTGAGCTCGTCATTTCACCCTTAAATAATTTTTCTTTCTATCTTCCAGGGACATCTTTCATTCGATGTCTCCTCTTTGAATTTCTTCAACTTGTCTTTACCTTTTTTGTCACTCCTCTCCCTGATATCATTGAAACGAGCTTGTTTACAGGTTTCTCAGTTGTAGCAGATCATTGTCGGGAACAAATGGGCAATGGAAGCTCGTGCCGCACCTCGGCATGAGAATGACACACCAAGATTGTACCAGAAAAGTCACCATGGAACGACATGTTGTTTCTACCAAGGATTGACTAAAGATTGGCAGAAATTATTTGGCATTGGTGGACTTTTGGGTGGATCAAAAACACATCAACAATATCAAGATATTGTTTGAACAAGAACCCCAAGTTCATTTTCCGAGGAAATGATTCAGGGCCTGTATAGCCATGATGAAGAAAGCAATTGTGATATTTGCTACATTGTCAGCAAGATCAAGGATCACCTGAATTGGGAGCATTTGTTCTAAGTTTTAGACAAAATCCCATTTTTGAAAAATGGCTGGGGTTTTCAAATCTCCAGACAAGACCCCATTAAGATAATGGGTTAGAGTTTGCAGCTTTCATGTCAAAGCCACATGTGAAAACTGTGTGGATTGTACAGCCTCCAGACATGAGCTAATCATGAGCAGGTGAACAGAGAGGACATAACTTACTAGGAAGATGTCAACCACAATAGCATGCTCCCCCAAGATAATGGGGAAGTTTCCTTTTCAGTCAGTTTTTTGCTATAGAAAGCGATCATTTCTTTTCGTGTCGGTTTAGCTAAAAGATAGCGTCAACCACTTCCTTTCGAGTCAGTTTCTCTAAAAGATATTGCCCATTTCCTTTTCGAGCCAGTTTCACTCAAAGATAGCGTCATTTCCTTTTCATGTCAAGATCTGCTAAAAGATAGCGATCGTTTCCTTTCCGAGTCAATTTCTGCTAAAAGATAGCAACCATTTCCTTTTTGAGTCAGTTTCGCTAAAAGATAGCGATCATTTCTTTCGAGTCGGTTTCGCTAAAAGATAACGTCAGTCACTTCCTTTCGAGTCAGTTTCGCTAAAAGATAGCCCCCATTTCTTTTTCGAGTAAGTTTTGCTCAAAGATAGCGTCATTTCCTTTCCATGTCAAAATCTGCTAAAAGATAGCAATCGTTTCCTTTCCAAGTCGATTTCTGCTAAAAGATAGCAACCATTTCCTTTTTAAGTCAGTTTCGCTAAAAGATAGCGATCATTTCTTTCTAGTCTGTTTCGTTAAAAAAGCGAAAACTTTCTTTTCGAGTCAGTTCGCTAAAAGATAGCGCTTATTTCCTTTTCGAGTCAGTCCCGCTAAAAGATAGCGACCATTTCCTTTTCAACTCAGTTCCGCTCAAAGATAGCGTCAGTTTCCTTTTCGAGTCAGTCCCGCTAAAAGATAGCGATCATTTCCTTTTCGAGTCAGTTTCGCTCAAAGATAGCGTAATCTCCTTTCTATGTCAAGATCTGCTAAAAGATAGCGATCGTTTCCTTTCCGAGTCAATTTCTGCTAAAAGATAGCAACCATATCCCTTTTGAGTCAGTTTCGCTAAAGATAGCGCCCATTTCCTTTTCGAGTCAATCCCGCTAAAAGATAGCGCCCATTTCTTTTTCGAGTCAGTCCCCGCTAAAAGATAGCGCCCATTTCCTTTTCGAGTCAGTTCCGCTCAAAGATAGCGTCAATTTACTTTTAAAGTCAGTTTCCGCTAAAAGATAGCGATCATTTCCTTTTCGAGTCAGTTTCGCTCAAAGATAGCGTCATTTCCTTTCCATGTCTTGATCTGCTAAAAGATATCAACCATTTCCCTTTTGAGTCGGTTTCGCTAAAAGATAGCGCCCATTTCCTTTTGAGTCAGTCCCGCTAAAAAATAGCACCCATTTCCTTTTCGAGTCAGTTTCGCTAAAAATAGCGCCCATTTCCTTTTCGAGTCAGTCCCCCTAAAAGATAGCGCCTATTTCCTTTTCGAGTCAGTTCCGCTAGAAGATAGCAACCACTTCCTTTTCAAGTTAGTCCTGCTCAAAGATAGCAACCATCCCCAGCTTCAAGTCAAAACCCATCAAAGCAGCAATTTCAGCATTTTCGTCATAGCGGCAATTTCAACTTTCAAGTTAAAGCCCGCCCGAGCGGCAATTTCAAGTTTCAGCAATTTTAACATTCAAGGCAAAGCCCGTCAAAGCGGAATTTCAACATTCAAGTCAAGCCCGTCAAAGCGGCAATTTCAACATTCAAGTTAAAGCCCGCCCGAGCGGGAATTTCAAGTTTCAAGTTAAAGCCCGCCCGGGCGGCAATTTCAAGTTTTCAAAACCCACTTGATTAGTGGGAGCTTCAGACCAGTTCATCAGCTTGGGAAGCATGAAGAGGTGTCTAGGAATTGTAACTTTTATATTTTTCAATGTTGTAATTCCATTTTTCTTTGTAAAAGCCATGACCACCAGCAAGCGACCAGTAATCCGCAATGACAGCCTTTTTGTGCCTAAGAGTGTCTAGTATCAGCCCCAAGTGTGTCTAGAAGAATCTCTAGTTTGTCTTAGAAGTCTAAAGTGTCTAGCTTTGTTTTAGTGTTAGTCTAGAGTGTCTAGTTTGTCTTAGTGCGTCTAGAGGAGTCTAGTATCTGTTTGAAAGTGGTAGTCCCAGCTAACGCATGTGAGGAACTACACTGAACTGATTCCTTAGTCCGAGGATATGCAGGTAGCCTTGTTGTTGGTTTGAACATAAAAATCAGGGTACGGTCACCATTTTGAAAGCATGCTTTCGGCTAGAACCGAAAAGCCAAAATTAGTTGTCGATTACTTCTTTGTCTGAAAACTCTTCGTGTTCCCGAACAAAGAGGGACAGCTGTAATCACCTAATTTTGGCACGAATACAGAAAAATTGCTCAAAGTAGCCGTGTCAGATTCTTAGAATTTTTGCCGAAAATTTTCCTAAATTTTAGTCTTTATTTTAACTAAAATTGTCATTAATCCGAAAAAAATATGAAAATTACAAAAATTACTTGTTATGTGTTTAATTATGATTCTATATTTTTAATTGCGATAGTATTTCAAATTTATGTGGTTTTGATTATAGTTAATTGTATTTATTTTAAATAAGTGTCGACCTTTAAATGGCCATATGTACAAAATAAGTAGCCTAATACTTTAGCCCACCAGCCCAACACAACCGGCCCGACCAACTTCCCACCAACATAACCCCCAAAACCCTTATTCCTCTCTCATTCTCTTCTCAGCCGCCAAGGCTTGTGAAACCATGGCCATTTTTCGCCTCCACCGGAAAACACCATTTCCGCCACCTTCCGGTGGCCAAGAATTACAAAATTATACCTTTCCGGAAAGCTTTCGAGATCCTCTATCCATTTTTGCAACTATTTTATCCAAAATCGCAGCCGTTTTTCACAGATCAAGCCTGGAAGTTTCGGCTTAACATTAACTCCGGTGTTTTTGCCTTTTTCTGGTAAGTGTTTGTTGTTTCATCTTTTTCTCACTCTCCTCTATCACTTCACATACCTCGTTCACCCAGGATTCTCTTTATTTTTTCAATTTTTATCCTTGCACGTATGCTTATTGTCTTAACATTTTTTTCTTATTACTTTTGTTGTTATGGTTTGGATGATGGGGAAGGGATTGTTTGGCCGTATTGGCTTGGGGGAAGCTGTGGGGGCTGTTTTGGATGTGTGGGGTGATGAGGCTGACGGTGGAGGAGGTTTTAGGTTTAATTAAATTGGTGGTTTAATGGCGCGTCGCGTTTTGGGGGGGGGGGGTTGTTTCATACTCGTTTTTGTGATGACGATGTTGTAGTTGTGACAATGGTGGCATAGCGTTGTTTGGGTAGCGATGAGGGCGATGTAGCAGCAGTGATAGTGATTTGGGGGGCTTTTTGCGATGGTGAAATGGCGATGGAGGGGCTGTTGTTGATCATCACAGTCTCGTGGTGATTTTCAAGTACCAAAACATTGTCGTTCGTTTTAATTCGGCGCCGCTGCGAGGATTGATAGTTGGTGGCATAGCTGTCTCGATTGTGATGTTGCGTTTCGCTTATGGGGGCTGATTTATGAGCCAATGATTTGAAGGCGATAGCGAGGGAGACGCAACAGAGCAGCTGTTGATTTTGATTCAACGGGTTAGAAGAAAGCCTTGACTCTTTTCTTTTCTTGTTCCTAATCTTTTCTTCCTTTTGTTTTAGATCGTTTTAGTTTCAATAACAAGTGTTTGAATGTTCGGTTTGACATGTGAATTGACTGCGTATGTCTAGCTTACTGTCAAGTGACTAGTATATATAATAGTGTATGTAGCCAAGTAGACATGTTCACCTTCTTATTCATATTCATTGTTTCAAATCGAAATTGTGTCAGAATATGTTTGTATTCGTTTGCTTGTTTAAGTATGGTTCATATAGCTTTATTAATTCAAGTTTCTTTGTAAATAAAAAAGAGCTTTAAATCTTGTGTACGAATATGAAGTTGCTTTTTCTCTGCTTCGTTAGAATTAGCGAGTTATATAATATATTGTCTACTTCATTTTAGTGTTAAGAGTGTCAGTAATTCTACTTATGTTTAGTTGTGGATTGTTTTAGCTTAGATTTTTGCAAGTCCAAAGAGTCATTTGGTTATATTGGACTTGAGGTTTGGGGGGCTGGCTTTAAGTATGTTTCAGAGCTGAAAGTTACTGTGTACGAGTGCAAATTTTCAAGTGTAATTCTTGGTTCTTTTTGCTTGTAGTAAGTAGGTCCACTAGAGCCAACTTGGACAGCTTGTTTTTTTAGCTTTTTAGTACATAAAGATTGGCTGAAATAGTCTTATAAAAGTCATAAAATGTGGGACTTGACAAGGGTACTCAAGTGGGGGATGAGCTTGTACTTTTAGCCAACCAAACACTCCATCCTTGGCTAGACTTTTCATCCATAAATAGGAGTTTGAACTCCTCATTTAAGAAACCAACAACCTTCTGAAAACACAACAACCAGCTGAAAAACATTGAGAGAGAAAGTAAAAAAAAAAAGTAAGTTAGATCAAAGAATTTAGAGCCAAAGACTACTACTCTTAAGAGTCTTTGGGGTTGTAAATTCTTGAGTTTTAAGTCAAAGAAAGGTTCAAAGGGGCTGTTTTTGCCTGCTGAGTTTGGAGTAAAAGGCTGTTGCGTTGTTGCGTTGCTTGCTATTTTCGTTGGCTATTGGTTTGGAATTTTTCTTCATTAGGTAAACACTCGTCAAATTTTATATTTTTGATCATGTTATTTTATGTATGAAATGGTCTGACTATGCCTAAAAGGATTGGCATTTTTTTACTTGTGTTGGCACCTTCTTTTTCTTGATTATTGTATGCCAAGAATGAAACGTTATTTTTTGTATAGAAACTGAATAAGAGCAGCTTTATGGGTAAGAAATGGAATATTGCTAGGCTGCCATATTTGAAATCAAGTCCTTTTTTTTTTATTTTTTGGTCACATAACTACTTCATAATTCAAGTCGTCCTTTTTTTAATCACATAACAACTTCCATAATTTGAATCATTTTGGTTCGATTACTGTTCTTTGTATTAGAAAAATTTACCCCTAATCTAAGGGTGTACTGTGTACCTAAACTGAAAAGACGCAAAGGTTAGGAAGAGAAGGAGTATGTGTTAGCACATCATTAATTCGAATATGTCATGGAGCTAAAATTTGTCCTTTTTTGAAGAAAAACAAGCAAAAATGTGAATGGTTTAAACTATATTTTGGAGGTGATATGTGTGCTCTTGCCATCTTCCACTGAATGCAAGAAGCATAGCTAATCGAGGAAGGACTAGTGGTTTCATCTAAAAAATTACATTGCTCCTTCATTCAGCAAAGTTTTTTTTTTTTTTTTTTTTTTGAAACTTTAGGCGAGAACCCATTAATGGGTAAAACTTCGATTCTAGCGCAACAAGAAACAGTTTTAAGTGCTTGGAAACTCATCATGGGATGCTCATTTTAAAACGATTAAATTTTATTTGGTTTTGAATATGAGTTCTTTTGGATAGTCAAGCAGTTATGAAAGTATTGCATTCGCACAATGTTTTCTTGTTTAGGCCAACAACAAAGGCAAAGAAATTATACATATTTTGAACTAATAATCTATATATAATAAGGAAGACGACACGATTAGGCAAAAATAATAGGATTGTGAAGGCTTATACGATTAGGCATTAATAAGTATGATTTATAATCTACTTTTAGACAAAAGAAATTATGTTGAGAAAGATTAGGCAAAAAACAATAAGTATGATTTGTGATCTGCTTTTTTTTTTTTGAAAAAAAAATTAAATTACGAGAAGTTAATTGTAAATTAAATTGAAAGAAGCCAATTCGTGCCAAGGTATGCCTAGCGAGTGAATTGGTACAAAATTGAGTTAAAGTATATCCCGCAGGGTACTTGACACGATCTTTGGTTAAACGTTTCAAATGAACAATTAAAGCGCAATTTTCATTAAATGGCAAAATAATACGACCATATTTAATGAATTAAAAATACGACAATAAAGCAAATGTGCTTGGCACAGGACTCGAGGGTGCCTAATACCTTCCCGAGAGTCAACTGAGAACCTTACCCGAATCTCTAACGCAGACCATTAGACGAGTCAGAGGTGTTCCAAGGTACCTTTTGGTGACTTGACACACCTTAAACTATGTCAAGTGGCGACTCCGAGTTCTCTAAATAATTTTGTACCTTTTTTAACATCAGTCACGAGCCTTTAAATAATAAACACCTCGCACAGAGTCAGTTCATTAAATTTTTTAGGGTGTGACAGCTTGCGACTCCGCTGGGGAAATTAGTGAAAACTAGAATCTCCGGCTTTGATAAAATTGTCGCATATTTTAATTTATTAAATATTTGGTTGTTATATTCTTGCCGTTATCACATGAAAAATTGAATGTTACTGCTTTGATATTGTTGAACTGTATATAAATTGTCTTCCTCCGCTACCCTCTGAGTCTCTGAAACACACACACACGTGCACTTACCAGATTGCTTGTGGCATCTGGGATTTCTTACTAAATTGCCCATGATTTAGGAGGAATGCGTGACGGGGTTTTAGGCCGGACATACTGTCTCCGGATGATCTTGATGCGCTTTCTACCCGGTTTGTCCACTGGGTTCTTTAGCCAGTCTAGACACTGAGTCAGTTGTGTCACCTATAGTTAAATCTTTAGGCCCAATTATCTGCATCATATTTGACTTAATGTGGTGCGGTACACCGGTAGTGCACTTGTCTAGGCTGACCCCTTTGTGTCAAGCTGGGAATGTGTCCCGAAAAGACATATTATTGGCATCTTATGTGTTGCATTTATTGTAGAAATATGCTGACCGATCACCGGGGGTAGGTGTTAAATTTTGAAAAAAAAAGAGAGAAAAAAATGAAAAATGGGTTTAGTCCCGTGTCTCAAAATATCTTTAGTTGTCATTTTACGCTGTTATAATAGCGAATTTTTTTTCAAGAACTTTTAGAGTCTAATTTTGTGACCGGGTTTGGTCTCAAGTATTAGAAAATAATTTATCTTAGTTTTGCACCGTTATAGTTTTGCGCCCGTATAATGGCAAAATTTTGGGATTCTTTTTATCTTTGAGTTTGTGTTCAAGTCAAGTCCATATTTTTGGAAAGTAATTTATCGGGGTTGTATGCCATCATAATGGCCAATTTTTGTAAACTAATTTTGCATTTAATTCGTGTAATATTTTGTGTCTTTGTGTCGTCATAATGGCCAGATTTTGTAAATACTCTAAGATTCATTTTCAAATCAAATCGAAGAGTTTGTTTCAAAAATCAAGTTTTTATGCTCATCTTTGCACTGTCGTAATGTCCGATTTTGGAGTCACTTTTCGGAAAAAAACTGGTTTGATTCATAATCCGTTCTTAAGTTATGTTCGAATCTTCGGTTAAGTCTTGGTTTTTCATTAAAAGAAAAAGAGAGAGAGAAATTTTTTTTATTGTTCAGGGTCCGCTTTATTTTGATTTGTCTAAGGTCATGTGAGGGTACATGTGATAAATTGTAATTACTTGAGTTGTATTTTGCGTCGATCCTCGTGGAGTAATCTGACTCCACTCAAATGTCGAGTCTCATTATTTTCACCGTCCGGGTGAACCCACCCATTATCATGTCAATTTGTATATATCTTTTGACTTTGAGGCTGTCTCGTGTCGTTTGTCTAAACTACGTTTGTTGAGGGAAAAAAAAAGGGTAAAGAAAAAAAAAAAAAGAAAATCCAAGTTTATCCTTGTTCGGAATTATGTGTCGCTTTGATTTGCGTCATGATTTTGTCTAACGCGACATATTTTTGGGATACAATCGGTACGCGCAGCTTGCGTCGTGAATCATTTCGGGATGACGCATAACAACCTTAGGCTGTGACCTGTGATTCTTTTGTGCTAACCTGGTTTGTTTACATTTTAGCTTTGGAGTTTGGAGATTTGGTACGGAATTCTGGCATCATTCCACACATACACAACAGGATCAACAGGATGTGTGACCATGGCATCTGATGGTAGGAATTCTGAGATCAACGCCCATGAGCGTTTGATAAGGAAAATGAGAGGTTGACCGAAGAGGTCAAAACCTGAAACGAATGGTAGTTGAGTTGAATGAGAAGTTGACCGAAGAGGTCAAATATCTGAAATGGTTTGTAGCCGTGCAGAATGAGAAGTTGACTGAAGAGATAAAAAATCTAAAACAGTTGGTAGTTGACATGCATTTTGTCGTTACTATGGGACGTGCACCTCCTCCCACACCAGCAAGTCTCTCAAGTTTTGAACCAGCCAATGTGTATCAGGAACATGGCCCGCCAATTGTAGTTGAGGACCCACAGTACTCTCCAGACTCTTCTCATTACTATGGTGCAACAAATGTTGTGCGATCCTTCTCACTGCGTCCTATGGCACCACCACCTCTATTTTCTCCACCCTCGGCCTCCATTCCACAATTCAACGTCCTATTTAGGTCAGAGAATCTTGGGAATGAAAAAGAAAATGAACGAGATCCCAGAAACCAGGACAAAAGAGAGTCCAAATAACCCCACTCATATTCCCAAACTCCACAAAAACATCATCCGGAACAATACTCACAACAATGTTCGCTCCTCCACTCCATAAAGCGCAGCCATATGCTCCGACATTTTCCTATCCGCAATGGTGCGCACCAACCCCACAAGCCACATATAACACCTCACACAACCATTTCCAAGCTTCGCCTGACCTTCCCAACCAAAAACAAAAAAATCCATGTTCTTGTCCAAGCACAAGTCAGAAAAAGTTGCGACGGAGGGGAGGGACTAGGTTCACGCCAATTGGAGAATCTTACACCAAACTCTTTGAAAATTTTCAACAAGCTAACTTACTGAAACCAATCTCGGGAAACATGAAACCAATCGAGAAAGTAGATCGCTCACGTTGTTGTACGTTCCATTCTGGAGCGCCTGGACACAATACTGAGCAATGTTGGGAACTTAAAAGGGCAATCCAAGCAATGATCGATAACAATCAAATAATGGTGATGGAGGTTGAAAAACCAAATGTGAACCAAAATCTTTTACCGACTCATGATGTTCATAATGGCACGGGTATGATTGGGACATTGTTCACAGAAGAAGACATGAAAGGGAATGGCGCCAAGCAGATTGTGGCAGTTGGTCCTTCCCCAGACATTAGACGCTATGAGTCATCTATTGTTGTATCAGTCGATGGGCTAAATACATCAACTGTCAATGCAACAAGGCAAGAATGTGTCATTGAGCCAATTTAGTGTCTTACCCAGTCAATCATCTTTTCCAAGAAAACATGTCTATTTCAAGAAAATGAAGCAAAGAAGAATATGTTGTCAAGTTTGGGACACTCAAATGGAACCAAAATGGTACAATATGATGACGGCTTCGATAGAGCATGAGAGCAGCACATTGGACCTGATGTGAAAATGAACAATTGAGAAGCACTTGTCAACTTATTTTGCTGAACTTTCTATGCACTTGGTTATTTCAGGGTTGTAATCCAAATGCGTTATTTTGCTTGTTTTGATGTTCAAACCCTCATGTCTTTAATTCAATAAAAAGCGAGATCCACTCCTTGTCTAAAACATTTTGTCCTTTCTGTTCCTTATTTTTATCCTTTTAGTTTTTTGAAGTTTTATTCTTGTCGGCTTTGGTAACATGCCATACGTGCGGATATCAGGCCTAAGAACCAACTGAACGGTGAGGATGACTGTGATAAAGGAATTATGCAAAGAGTTGAAAATAGTGCATAATCATTTTGGTCGGATGTTTCAAGTGTAATTTTCAAGATCACTGTTGGAGCGAAAACCAAGGATACCGAGTGATTAAGTCCCGTCTCTACATGTGACTTTAGGTCGAATTATTTTGTTGTATATCTGTGCGAAGCGTTCTCGGGTCGGGATGACGAACGACTTTCATTTCTAATACCGAAACACTTTACCAATTCGCTAGCCCTTTGAGCCTTTTGTATTTTTCCTTTCGTTTACCCTCCTTTGGAATCAATGTTATTGTACTATTAAAAAAAATAGAAGAAGAAGGAAAACAAAAACAACGCAAAGCTAGCATTAAGTTGCTAGAGCTACGTCTAACCTGATTCTTCTCAAAAGGATAGGTAGGCAACCATTCGGGTGCGGTCATAACAGTGAAAAGTTTATTCTTTCCTATTTCATATTGACGCAAAACTTGCCTCCAAGTTTGCGGCCAACATCAAAAGAAATTCAGATCCTCATTTTATGCTAAACTGGGGCAGAAGTTTGTTTTTATTTATATTATAAATAAAATAAAATAAAAACAAACTTCTATTTTTGTACCATTCATTAACATGTTTCATGAGATGTTTTGGCATACCAGTTTTGAAGTTGGGGAAGAAACTCAAAGCGCTCTAGTTTATCCTAAACTAGGGCAGATGTTTTTTTTCTTCTAAAGAAAATGGAGAAAGCCAATATTCCTTTTGCTTTCTTTGTGTTAGTATCGGGGGAAAAGTCTCAATATCCCCTATGTTTTCATATCAGAGAATATCCAAAATAAATTCCTCAATTTTCACTAAACTGGAGTTATAGTTTGATGTTATCTTAGAAGAAAATGATTCCAAGGGTTGTATTATTCACCAAGTCATTTCATGAGATTCTTTTATACCCCTTTTCAAAACAAAGAAAAAAAAAAAGAGAAATCCCCAATTTGCTTAACTGAAAAAAAAAATGGTTTTTTAAAGAGGTGATTTCAAATCTTGTAATGCTCGTTCTAGTCGTCTAATGAAATGTTTTTGACCTTTGATGCTATATACTTTTCTTCCTAGCCTAACCAAATCCCATACTATGGTCCAAATAAAGACCTTTTTGACCGATCTTTGAGAATGTAGCGCATTGATGTACAATGAAAATATGAGTCTACTCGGGAAAGTCGATGTTTATTTTGATAATCGCAATCAAGAGATGAGAGTACGATTGCCATTAGGACAGAAACTTCTGTGAGAAATCAAAATAAGGGATGACAGATTGACTCTAAAAGAAAGAGGAGAAAGACGAGATCGACCGCAAAAGGGGATAAGAGGTCGAATGGAAATTAAAAAAAAAAAATAACAAACAAATGAAAAAAAAAAAAAGAAGAAAAAGGAATCATGTTGGTGAAAACTTGAAAGGGTGCCACAGACCATTGTGAGGAAAAAGAACAAAGAGAGAGGCTAGTTGGTAAAAACCCGAAAGAGCACCACTAGTCGAATGAGGGATGTCCGGTTTCTTATCACGATCGGACCAAGCAAGAAATTGCGTCGAACTGGGGTAAAATCAAGGATAGATCGTGTTGAAAAGGTCAAGACTTTATTTCAAGATGTATGTCATGTTCATTGAGCTCGTCATTTCACCTTTAAATAATTTTTCTTTCTATCTTTCAGGGACATCTTTCGTTCGATGTCTCCTCTTTGAATTTCTTCAACTTGTCTTTACCTTTTTTGTCACTCCTCTCCTCTGATATCATTGAAACGAGCAAAGAAAGTTTCGCAAAGCTTGTTTACAGGTTTCTCAGTTGTAGCAGATCATTGTCAGGAAGCAATGAGCAATGGAAGCTCGTGCTGCACCTCGGCATGAGAATGACACACAAAGATTGTACCAGAAAAGTCACCATGGAACGACATGTTGTTTCTACTAAGGATTGACTAAAGATTGGGAGAAATTATTTGGCATTGGTGGAATTTTGGGTTGATCAAAAACACATGAACAATATCAAGATATTGTTTGAGAAAGAACCCCAAGTTCATTTTCCGAGGAAATGATTCAGGACCTGTATAGCCATGATGAAGAAAGCCATTGTGATATTTGCTACATTCAGCAAGATCAAGGATCACATGAATCGGGAGCATTTGTTCTAAGTTTTAGACAAAATCCCATTTTTGAAAAATGGCTGGGGTTTTCAAATCTCCAGACAAGACCCCATTAAGATAATGGGTTAGAGTTTTCAGCTTTCATGTCAAAGCCACATGTGAAAACTGTGTGGACTGTATATGATAAGACCCAAACCCCCACAAGACCCTTCACTCTAAGCCAAGCTAAGGACATCTAAGTAGTACACCTACACTTGATGAGGAAGGGCCTAGAAGAAGGAAACGATTGGAAGCCGTTTCGAGTGCTTAAAGTGCAAGGGGAGCAGCCCAGTCATCCAGGCGCTCCGCCTGAAGGAGCCTAGGCCTGGGCGCTCCTCCAAAACTCTGGGCGCCCCGCCTAGGCCACCCCACTGATCAAAAACTTGGGCGCTCCGCCCCAAATCTGGGCGCCCCGCCCAAAACGCTGAAGGGTGAATTCCTAGCTAGTGTTAAGACTATTTTGACCCAACGTGGTCCTATGTTTCTAAGCCTACGTGTGGGCATATTAGACCTTTCATATGGTGTCTAAAAACACCTATAAATAGCTAGAAGTCTTATTATTTTCATTAGCTTACCTTGGATGAAAAACAAACACTTGTGTTGAAGAGTTGAACTCTTATTGAATGAAAAACCTTGAATTGGGACTTGTTCTTCCTCTAGCGGATCTAGATGAATTCCAATTCCCCCCGACCATTCTACTTGCGTGCTCACGTTTGCTCGAGGGTAGTTGCCTAGCGTAGGTGTTCTTGACCTCCTCTCGGGGTGTAACGGAACAAGTTCTCCGTTGCTACTTGAGATTTGTGATCGAGATACGTCTCGTTCTTATCCTTTTTATTTTCCGCGTTTGATTCTTATCAGTTTGGTATCAGAGCAAGGTTCGAATATCGTTCCTATGAACCCCGACCCTTGATTCTTCGTGCTTAGGTTAGTTTGTTTAGATTTCTTGTTGTTGAAGTTATTGCAAAAAGAAAATTACAAAAAAAAAAAAAAAAATTGAAAAATTGAAAAATTCAAAAATTGGTGTAACTTTTGGGTGTTTGTGATTCTTGAAGTGGGTGTTATAGATTATTAATCCTTGTTGAAAACTTGACGATTGGGTACCAAATTTGTTGGGATTGGATTGAATTGAAAATTGAAAACCCCAATTGTGATAAACCCTACCAAACCCTTGTTCTTGAGGAAATTGATTGATTTTGGGTTGTGTGTTTATGGGGTTTTGGAATTGATTATTTGAGATTGATCTCTATTGAAAACCGAACAATTTGCAACAAGAATCGTGTGATTCGGAGTTCGGTAACATAGTTTTTGAAGAATCAAAACCCACTTTTGAACCTTGAAACCCATGTTGAAACCCCAAACTTGAAAACTTTGAATCTTGATTGAGCATTATTTGTTGGTTTTTTGGGTGTGAAATTGATTGGGGATTGTAGGTTGTATCAATGAACAACTTTGGGTACCTTGGATTTGGCCAAAACACCTTGGAATCGGCCTATAAACTGGATTGAAAACGAAGAACACGGAGTAGAAAAAACCCAGGTGTTCTTCGTCCAGGCGCTCCGCCTAAAGTTTGGGCGCCCCGCCTGACTTGTTCTTGCCCCAGGCGCCCCGCCTGCCCAACCCCACTGACCAAAATTTTGGGCGCTCCGCCTAAATTACTGGAGGGTTGTTTTTGGGTAGTTTCTTCTAGGTTTGCTTGTTCTTTGTTGCATAACCTCTTATTAGTGCCTATCTAAGTAATCTTTCTACTTAATTAGCACTAATCTTTCATTGCTTTTAGGTCAATTCGTGCCTTAGTTGGAGAGTAGAATTCCAAGAAGATTCCTAGATTCTTTTTGATTCAAGTCCTCACTTCAAAGTGCCTAGCTTTCATTGAGTCCTATTAACTCCACTCACCCCGGAGTGTGCTTGATTCGTGAATAGTTTGGTCGAGTTGAGGAATTGCTACTCATCTACGTGAAGCTTTGGAACCACAAGTCGAGTGAAATACCCACCGTCACTAAACAAGAGAGCCGAGGGATCTCAAGTGAGGGAGTGTATGAGGTTGTTTACTAACGTTTGTTACTTGTGTAGGTACAATGTCTTCCGAAGGAGATGATTTTGCAAAGAGTGCCCTTGCTACTATCCTTGCAAAATTGGATAGTATGAACTTGAGGATTGAAAGCCTCGAGAGGGTGAACTCTAGTGCTCTAGTTGAGCAAGGGACTTCTAATGTCCAATCGGAGAAAGGGACCCCGAGTGTCCAAGTCGAGAAAGGGACCCCGAGTGTCCAAGTTGAAGTCTCAAGTACTCCTAACTTTACCCCGGAGCAAGTTAGCCATGTCATTGAATTGCTCAATCAACAACGGGCAAAGGAGGAGCGAGAGAGACTTGATCAAGTGTTGGGCAATACCCAACGAACGGGCATTCCCCGTATCTTGGATAACCCCCCAAGAAATATTCCACTACCAAGACCCATCCGAAATGTGCGACCTCTTGAGCAAGTCGATGAAGCTCAAGAAGGGGAGGAAGCCAATTATGGAGATGATATGTATGGGTTTGATGATCACTTTCAACCAAGGCGAGGTATGAATTGGGGTCGAAATGTGGATAGAGGTAGGGGCCGAGGTCGAGGGCCACCTATGGGGTATGTTGGAGGGAATGCGAGGAGGGAGTATGGTGTGAATGAAGATCACTATGGGGGCCAACCGGAGCCTTTCCGTGGAGGTCGTGACAACACCAACATCAATAGTGTGAAGCTTAATCTCCCAACCTTTAAAGGGAATTGTTATCCGGCGGCTTACATTGAATGGGTGCTACACATGGAAAGATTGTTTGACACAAATGAGATGACCGATGAGAAGAAAGGTACCTATGCTATTTAATCCTTTGAATCCTATGCATCTACTTGGTGGGAATCCGTCAAGAGATCAAGAAGGAGAGCGGGAGTTCCCGTGAATGTGGGTTGGAATGACTTGAAGGGTATCATGAGTATCAAGTACATCACTCCTAGATATCGGCAAGAGCAACTCAAGAAACTTTATGAGTTGAAGCAAGGTGTCAAGACGGTGCATGAATACTATGATGAGTTTGAAAGAACTCGAATGGCCTTAGATATGGACACCGAAGATGAGGAGCAAGCCGTGATCCGTTTCATGAATGGTTTGAGCTATGGCATAGCTTCACAATTGAGATTGCATACTTATCTTTCACTTCAAGAAGTTCTTGATGCCGCTATTCAAGCCGAGCAATGGCTTGAGAAAGAGAAGTCCAACCGTTACAAGAGCAACACTTCTACCTCCATGAACAAGTCAAAGGATTGGAAAAATCCTACTCCCAATGCAAAATTCACAAATGCAAGTGGCCCTAGTGGAGCAAGTGCTAGAAAAGATGTGAAGAAGCCGTTTGAGAAGTACACACCCAATGTGGGAGGTAATTCTAAAACCCAATTGAATACTCCTACTTCTTCTTCCATTCAATGTCACAAATGCAAGGGGGGTATGGACACTTTGCTAAGGAGTGTCCTACGAAGAGGACCATGGTTCTTGTTGGTGAAAATGCATATGAACAAGAGAGTGAACCGGAGGATGATGAGGGAGTAGAGGGAGATGAGGGAGTAGAGGAGGATGAACAAGATGACATGGTGGAGGATGAGGAACCTCATACTTTTCTAGTTGTGAGTAGGAGCTTAGGAGCTATGATTGTGGAGGATGGTGAAACCTTGCAAAGGGAAAACCTTTTCCATGCTAGGTGTCGTGTTAAGGGTGTTGTATGCTCTATGATCATTGACTCCGGGAGTTGTGCTAATGTTGTGAGTCAATCTCTTATAACCCAATTGAAGTTGCCTATCGTGAAGCATCCCAAGCCATATCGATTGCAATGGCTTAGTGAATGTGGGGAGCTAAAAGTAGTGAAGCAAGCAATGATCAAGTTCAAAATGGGTAGTTATGTTGATGAACACTTGTTCGACGTGGTGCCCATGCAAGCTTGCCACCTTCTCTTTGGAAGGCCTTGGCAATTTGATCGACAAGCGGTCCATGATGGGCGTGTCAACACTTACACGCTGCAACATGAAGGAAGGAAATTTGTGTTGAAGCCCCTAACTCCCAAACAAGTGAGTGATGACTACAATCGGATGAGGGAGTTGAGGGAGGTGGCAAAGGCCAAGTCAATCATTGAGACTAGCCCTCTGTCCAAAAGCATGGTGGCAATCCCACCTTCTTTTTCTACCGGTGGCATTTGTGCCATGATGCAACCGGGCGAGATCTTAAAAGGAAATGATGGCACCAAATTTCTCCTATGCCTAGTGCACAAAGGTATGATCCTTAACTCTAATTGTGATTTTTCTTCTAACCCTTTGCCTAGTGTGTTTGAGAATGTCTTGAAGGATTTTGGGGACATGTTCCCGGATGAGATGCCGGATGGATTACCTCCTTTGAGGGGTATTAAACATCAAATAGACTTTGTCCCGGGATCTCAAATCCCAAACAAGCCGGCCTATAGGAGCAATCCGGAGGACACAAGCGAATTGCAAAAGAAAGTTGATGAATTGCTCACTAAGGGCTTGGTGAGGGAGAGCTTGAGTCCTTGTTCCGTGCCCGTGATCCTTGTTCCCAAAAAGGACGGCACTTGGAGGAGGTGCGTTGATTGTCGGGCCGTGAACAAAATAACGGTAAAGTACCGTCATCCCATTCCCCGACTTGATGATATGTTAGACGAATTGAGTAGTTCATGTGTGTTTAGCAAAATTGACCTTAGCTCCGGCTACCATCAAATCCGGATGAAACCCGGTGATGAATGGAAAACCGCATTCAAGACCAAATTTGGTCTCTATGAATGGTTGGTGATGCCCTTTGGGCTCTCCAATGCACCTAGCACTTTCATGAGGCTAATGAACCATGTTCTAAAGCCATCCATCAAAATTGTTTGTGGTCGTCTACTTTGACGATATATTGATCTATAGGAAATTAATAGACGACCATGTTGATCACCTTAGGCAAGTGCTTGAAAAGTTGAGAGCCGAAAAGCTCTATGCTAATTTTAAAAAGTGTGCCTTTGGTGTTGAGAAGGTAATCTTCCTTGGGTTTGTTGTGAGTGCCCAAGGAGTGGAGGTGGATGAGTCTAAGGTAGAGGCCATACGTGATTGGCCTACTCCTACTACCGTGACTCAAGTGAGGAGCTTTCATGGTCTTGCTAGCTTTTATAGACGATTTGTGAAAGACTTTAGCTCCATTGCCGCTCCACTCACCGAATTGGTGAAGAAGGACCAACCTTTTGTTTGGGGAGAGCCTCAAGAGAAGGCCTTCCACGAGTTGAAAAGTAGGTTGAGTACCGCCCCTCTATTGCAATTGCCTGACTTCGGAAAGGCATTTGAGGTTGAATGTGATGCCTCGGGGGTGGGAATTGGTGGTGTTCTAATGCAAGATAGCAAACCCATCGCCTACTTTAGTGAGAAATTAAAAAGGGCCTCCTTGAACTATTCTACATATGACAAGGAGTTGTATGCCCTTGTGAGAGCCCTTGCCCATTGGCAACACTACCTTTGGCCTCGAGAGTTTGTGATCAAGAGTGACCATGAGTCACTCAAGCATTTGAGAGGCCAAGAGAAGCTCAATAGGAGACATGCCAAGTGGATAATTCATTGAGTCTTTTCCCTATGTGATCCAATACAAGAAAGGGAAAGACAATGTTGTGGCGGATGCGCTTTCGAGAAAGTTTGCTCTAGCCACCACTCTCACCTCTAAGCTCATGGGTTTTGAGAGCATTAAATTGATGTATGCTCATGACCCAAAGCTAAAGAGTGTCCATGACACTCTAGAGAAAGGGGAGAGAGTTGACAAATACCAATGGGTTAATGGATATATCTTCAAAAATGGTAGAGTGTGCATACCCGAGTCCTCTTGGAGGTAGTTGCTTGTGCATGAGGCACATTGCGGGGGACTCATGGGTCATTTTGGCACAAGAAAGACTTTGGCTATTCTTAAAGAACAATTTCATTGGCCAAAGATGGGGGTGCAAGTGGAAAAGTTTTGCAACAATTGCCTTGAGTGCAAGCGTGCTAAATCCAAAGCCCACCCCCATGGGTTGTATACCCCTCTCCCCGTACCTACTAGTCCATGGTTGGATATCTCAATGGATTTTGTGATGGTATTACCAAGGACTAGGGGGGGCCATGATAGCATTTATGTTGTTGTGGATAGGTTCTCCAAAATGGCTCATTTCATTCCATGCAAGAAATGTGATGATGCACAACATGTTGCAACTTTGTTTATTGAGAATGTTTTGAAGTTGCATGGTGTGCGTCAAACCATAGTGAGTGATAGGGACACTAAGTTCCTAAGTCATTTTTGGAGGTGTTTGTGGGGTGCTTTAGGCACCAAGCTCTTGTTCTCCATGTCCCACCACCCCCAAACAGATGGGCAAACGGAAGTGGTAAACCGAACCTTGGGTGCTCTTCTTAGAGCCATGACCCGAGGTAAGGCCGGGACTTGGATTGATCGTCTACCTCTTATGGAGTTTGCCTACAATCGCACATTGCATAGCATGATAGGCATGACTCCATTCGAGTGTGTCTATGGTTTTAACCCCTTCATTCCCCTTGATCTAACCCCTTTGCCAAGGGAAATGGTTGTTAATTTTGAAGGTAAAGCTAGAGCCAAGGCTTTGATGGAGCTACATGCTAAGGCGAAGAAGAACTTGGAGGAAGCCTATGCAAAGGTAGCCTCTACGAAAAACAAGGGACGCAAGAGGGTGGAACTCAAGAAGGGTGACTATGTGTGGGTGCACTTCCGGAAAGAAAGGTTTTCAAACCTTAGAAAAGGGAAGTTGGCACCCCGTGGAGATGGCCCATTCCAAGTGCTTTCCAAGATAAACAACAATGCCTATGTGGTCGACTTGCCAAGTGAGTATCAAGTTTTTAATACTTTCAATGTTTGTGACTTGGTTCCTTTGGATGTAGGTAATGAAGAGGTCGTGAATGATGATGAAGAGGTTGTGAATGAAGCTCCAATTTCGAGGACAAAATCCTCTCAAGAAGGGGAGGATGATAAGACCCAAACCCCCACAAGACCCTTCACTCGAAGCCAAGCTAAGGACATCCAACGAGTACACCTACACTTGATGAGGAAGGGCCTAGAAGAAGGAAGCGATTGGAAGCCGTTTCGAGTGCTTAAAGTGCAAGGGGAGAAGCCCAGTCATCCAGGCGCTCCGCCTGAAGGAGCCTAGGCCTGGGCGCTCCGCCCCAAATCCGGGCGCCCCGCCCAAAACGCTGAAGGGTGAATTCCTAGCTAGTGTTAAGACTATTTTGACCCTACGTGGTCCTATGTTTCTAAGCCTAAGTGTGGGCATATTAGACCTTTCATATGGTGTCTAAAAAAACCAATAAATAGCTAGAAGTCTTATTATTTTTATTAGCTTACCTTGGATGAAAAACAAACACTTGTGTTGAAGAGTTGAACTCTTATTGAATGAAAAACCTTGAATTGGGACTTGTTCTTCCTCTAGCGGATCTAGATGAATTCCAATTCCCCCCCGACCATTCTACTTGCGTGCTCACGTTAGCTCGAGGGTAGTTGCCTAGCGTAGGTGTTCTTGACCTCCTCTCGGGGTGTAACGGAACAAGTTCTCCGTTGCTACTTGAGATTTGTGATCGAGATACGTCTCGTTCTTATCCTTTTTATTTTCCGCGTTTGATTCTTATCAGTAAAGCCTCCAGACATGAGCTTATCATGAGCAGGTGAACAGAGAGGACATAACTCACCAGGAAGATGTCAACCACAATAGCATGCTCCCCTAAGATAATGGGGAAGTTTCCTTTTCAAGTCAGTTTTTTTCTAAAGAAAGCTATCATTTCTTTTCTGTCGGTTTCGCTAAAAGATAGCGTCAGTCACTTCCTTTTGAGTCAGTTTCGCTAAAAGATAGCGCTCATTTCCTTTTCGAGTCAGTTTCACTCAAAGATAGCGTCATTTTCTTTCCATGTCAAGATCTGCTAAAAGATAGCGATCGTTTCCTTTCCGAGTCAATTTCTGCTAAAAGATAGCAACCATTTACTTTTTGAATCAGTTTCACTAAAAGATAGTGATCATTTCTTTCGAGTCGGTTTCGCTAAAAGATAGCGTCAGTCACTTCCTTTTGAGTCAGTTTCGCTAAAAGATAGCGCCCATTTCCTTTTCAAGTCAGTTTCGCTCAAACATAGCGTCATTTCCTTTCCATGTCAAAATCTGCTAAAAGATAGCTATCGTTTCCTTTCCGAGTCAATTTAAGCTAAAAGATAGCAACCATTTCCTTTTTGAGTCAGTTTCGCTAAAAGATAGCGATCATTTCTTTCGAGTCGATTTCGCTAAAAAAGCGACAACTTCCTTTTCGAGTCAGTTTCGCTAAAAGATAGCGTCATTTCCTTTTCGAGTCAGTCCCGCTAAAAGATAGCGACCATTTCCTTTTCGAGTCAGTTCCGCTCAAAGATAGCGTCAGTTTCCTTTTCGAGTCAGTCCCGCTAAAAGATAGCGATCATTTCCTTTTCGAGTCAGTTTCGCTCAAAGATAGAGTAATCTCCTTTCCATGTCAAGATCTGCTAAAAGATAGCGATCGTTTCCTTTCCGAGTCAATTTCTGCTAAAAGATAGCAACCATATCCCTTTTGAGTCAGTTTCGCTAAAGATAGCGCCCATTTCCTTTTCGAGTCAATCCTGCTAAAAGATAGCGCCCATTTCTTTTTCGAGTCAGTCCCCGCTAAAAGATAGCGCCCATTTCCTTTTCGAGTCAGTTCCGCTCAAAGATAGCGTCAATTTACTTTTAAAGTCAGTTTCCGCTAAAAGATAGCGATCATTTCCTTTTCGAGTCAGTTTCGCTCAAAGATAGCGTCATTTCCTTTCCATGTCTTGATCTGCTAAAAATAGCAATCATTTCCCTTTTGAGTCGGTTTCGCTAAAAGATAGCGCCCATTTCCTTTCGATTCAGTTCCGCTAAAAGATAGCGCCCATTTCCTTTTCTAGTCAGTTTCTCTAAAAGATACCGCCCATTTCCTTTTCGAGTCAGTCCGCCTATTTCCTTTTCGAGTCAGTTCTGCTAGAAGATAGCAACCACTTTCTTTTCAAGTTACTCCCACTCAAAGATAGCAACCATCCCCAGCTTCAAGTCAAAACCCATCAAAGCGGCAATTTCAGCATTTCCGTCAATGCGGCAATTTCAACTTTCAAGTTAAAGCCCGCCCGAGCGGCAATTTCAAGTTTCAGCAATTTTAACATTCAAGGCAAAGCCCGTCAAAACGGAATTTCAACATTCAAGTTAAGCCCGTCATAGCGGCAATTTCAACATTCAAGTTAAAGCCCGCCCGAGCGGCAATTTCAAATTTCAAGTTAAAGCCCGCTCGGGTGGCAATTTCAAGTTTTCAAAACCCACTTGATTAGTGGGAGCTTCAGACCAGTTCATCAGCTTGGGAAGCTTGAAGAGGAGTCTAGGAATTGTAACTTTTACATTTTTCAATGTTGTAATTCCATTTTTCTTTGTAAAAGCCATGACCACCAGCAAGCGACCAGTAATCAGCAACAACAGCCTTTTTGTGCCTAAGAGTGTCTAGTATCAGCCCCAAGTGTGTCTAGAAGAATCTCTAGTTTGTCTTAGAAGTCTAATGTGTCTTGCTTTGTTTTAGTGTTAGTCTAGAGCATCTAGTTTGTCTTAGTGCGTCTAGAGGAGTCTAGTGTCTGTTTGAAAGCAGTAGTCCCAGCTAACGCACGTGAGGAACTACACTGACCTGATTCCTTTGTCCGGAGATATGTAGGTAGCCTTGTTCTTGGTTAGAACCGAAGAATCAGGGTACGATCACCATTTTGAAAAGCATGCTCTCGGCTAGAACCGAAAAGGCAAAATTAGTTGTCGATTACTTCTTTGTCCGAAAACTCTTCGTGTTCCCGAACAAAGAGGGGCAGCTGGAATCATCTAATTTTGGCACGAATACAGAAAAATTGCTCAAAATAGCTGTGTTAGATTCTTAGAATTTTTGCCAAAAATTATCCCAAATTTTAGTCTTTATTTTAACTAAAATTGTCATTAATCGGAAGAAAAATAAGAAAATTACAAAAATTACTTGTTATATGTTTAATTATGATTCTATATTTTTAATTGCGATAGTATTGTAAATTTATGTGGTTTTGATTGTAGTTAATTGTATTTGTTTTAAATAAGTGTAGACCTTTAAATGGCCATATGTACAAAATAAGTAGCCTAATACTTCAGCCCACCAGCCCAACACAACCGACCCGGCCCACTTCCCACAAACATAACCCCCAAAACCCTTATTCCTCTCTCATTCTCTTCTAAGCCGCCAAGGCTTGTGAAACCGTGGCCATTTTTCGCCTCCACCAGAAAACACAATTTCCGCCACCTTCCGGTGGCAAAAAATTACAAAATTATACCTTTCCGGAAAGCTTTCAAGATTCTCTATCCATTTCTGCAACTATTTTATCCAAAATTGCAGCCGTTTTTCACAGATCAAGCCTGGATATTTCGGTTAAACATTAACTCTAGTGTTTTTGCCTTTCTCCGGTAAGTGTTTGTTGTTTCATCTTCCTCTCACTCTCCTCTATCACTTCACATACCTCGTTCACCCGGGATTCTCTTTCTTTTTTCAATTTTTATTCTTGCCCGTATTCTCATTGTCTTAACATTTTTTTCTTATTACTTTTGTTGTTATGGTTTGGATGATGGGGAAGGGATTGTTTGGCCGTATTAGCTTGGGGGAAGTTGTGGGGGCTGTTTTGGCCATGTGGGGTGATGAGGCTGATGGTGAAGGAGCTTTTAGGTTTAATTAAATTGGTGGTTTAATGAGGCATCGCGTTTTGGGGGGGATGTTTCATACTCGTTTTTGTGATGACGATGTTGTTGTTATGACAATTGTGGCGTAGCGTTGTTTGGGCAGCGATGACGGCGATGTAGCAGCAGTGATAGTGATTTGGGGGGCTTTTTGCGATGGTGAAATGGCGATGGAGGGGCTGTTTTTGATCACCACAGTCTCGTGGTTATTTTCAAGCACCAAAACATTGTCGTTCGTTTTGATTCGACGCCGCTACGAGGATTGATAGTTGGTGGCATAGCTGTTTCGATTGTGATGTTGCGTTTCGCTTATGGGGTCTGATTTATGAGGTTGATATCTTGTAGGGAGACCGAGACGAGTCTCGCTCCTATCATTTTATCGTCTTTTATTTTGACCCGCATCATCTTGGTTTCAGAGCAAGGCTCGAGTTTTGTTTGAACAATCCTCCGACCCTTGATCCTTCGTGCCTAGGTCGGTTTTTATCTTAGTTTCTTATTTTTTATTGTTGAAAAGAAGAAAACACAAAAAATTTAAAAAATTAAAAAACACCAAAAATTTTGCATATCTTGTTCATTTGATTGATTCTTGTTATGGGTGTTATTGGGGTTTGTTCCTTGTTTGAAATCCGTCATTTTGGTGCCGAAAAGACATGATTTAAAGTTGTATACCAAAATTTGAAAATTTGAAACCCTTGCTTGAAAACCCTTGTTATGAAATTGATGAACATGGTAATGTGATTGTTTTTGATTGGGGTTGGATAAAAATCATTGGGGTTTGATTATTGGGGTTGAAAACACATTTGGGTACCTTCGGATTGCTTAAACATCGTGAAATTTGTTGGATTTTTGGGTGCCAAGAACTAAGAACACGTTCTTGAAGTTTGATGAAGCGGAGCGCCCTTCATTTGGGGCAACCGCCTCCCTATTGCACCCACTCTCTGAAGTTTGAGGGCGGACCACCCTGACTCAGGGGTGGGCGCCCTTACCTGAGAGGGGTTCCGGGTAGTTGAAATTCGTAGGATCTCGTGTTTCCTTGATTGCATCACATCTAGCTAGTACTTCTTTGAGTAACTTTTCTACTTAATTGGTACTAGTTCTTCGAAGCTTTAGCTAACTCAAGCCTAGTTAGGAGAGTAGAATTCGAAGAAGACTCGTAGTATCTTTTGACTCAAGTCCTCACTTTAAAGTGCTTATCGTCCAATAGAGTCACGTTAACTCCACTCACCCCGAAGTACACCTTTACTTGTGGATTGAGTGATTGAGTTGTGTTTTGTTGATCAACTATGCGAAGCTTCTAGATTCAAACTTGAGTGAAATATCCACCACTACTAAACGAGTGAACCGAGTGCTATACACGTGAAGGTGTGAGTGAGGTGTTTTCACTAACGTTTATTGATTTTGTAGGTACAATGGAAAATGAGGGAGATGATCCTATGAAGAATGAATTGGCTACCATCATGGCCAAGTTGGAGGACATAACCTTGAGGCTTGAGAATGTTGAAAGGAGGACCCCAACCGTCCAAATTGAATCCGGAGAAGGGACAAGCCGAGGTTCTACTATGACCCCCGGACACTTTGCGGAGATAGCCAAAAGATATGAGCTAAAGAATGATGTGGCTCCACAAGAGTGAGTATTGGGCAATCCCCAACAAGAGGGCATTCCCCACAACTTGGGTAATCCCCAAGGAAATGCTCCACTTCCAAGACCCGTTAGATATGTTCCACCTCTTGAGCAAGTTGTTGAGGCTCAAGAAGGGGAGGAGGCCGAGTATGGTGATGAAGCCTATGGGTATGATGCTCATTATCAACCTAGGAGGCAAATGAATAGGGGTCAAAATGTGGATAGGGGTAGAGGCCGAGGTCGAGGGCCACCCATGAGGTTTGATGGAGGGAATGCTAGGAGGGAACATGTTTCTTATGATGACCATGGGATTCGTGACAACAACAACCTTAATAGTTTTAAGCTTAACCTTCCAACGTTTAAAGGAACTTGTGATCTGAATGCATACATGGAATGGGTACTACTCATAGGGAGGGTGTTTGACACAAATGAGATGACCGAGGAGAAAAAGGGCACCTATGCTATTTCGACCTTTGAGGCCTATGCTTCTACTTGGTGGGATTCTATGAAGCGGTCAAGAAGAAGAATGGGTATGCATGTGAATGTGACTTGGGATGAATTGAAGGTTCTTATGGATAGAAAGTATGTGACTCCAAGTATGTGACTCCAAGGTATCGACAAGAGCAACTTAAGAAGCTTTATGATCTAAAGCAAGGTGTCAAAACGGTGCATGAGTACTATGATGAATTTGAAAAGACCCGGATGGCATTGGATATGGATATCGAGGGTGAAGAACAAGCCATGATCTGTTTTAAGAATGGCTTGAGCTATGGTATAGCTTCTCAATTGAGGTTGCATGCTTATCTTTCACTTCAAGATCTCTTTGAAGCCGCAATTCAAGCCGAGAATTGGCTTAAGGGAGTGAAGTCCAAAAGCAACACTCTTACTTCCACAAGCATGCCAAGGGAGTGGAAGACTCCAAATGCAAACTTTCCAAGTGCAAGTGGTGCAAGTGCTAGCAAAGAGGCGAAGAAGCCATATGAGAAGTCTACACCACATGTGGAAGGTATTTTTAAAACTCGCTTGAGCAATACTACTTCTACTTCTACTTCTACTCAATACTATAAGTGCAAGGGCTATGGTCATTTTGCTAGGGATTGTCCTACAAAAAGGACCATGGTTGTGGTTGGTAATTTGGTATATGAGCAAGATAGTGAACCCGAGGTTGAGGATGTATAGGGAGATGAGGAAGTTGCTTGTGAGGAGGCTATAGAAGGAGAGGAGGGTCCTCAAATGTTCTTGGTGGTTAGGAGGAGCTTGAGTACCATATTCATGGAAGAGGAGGTGGAGAACGCTCAAAGGGAAAACCTCTTTCATGCTAGATGTCGTGTGATGGGGCAAGTGTGCTCAATGGTTGTTGATTCGGGAATTTGTGCCAACATAGTGAGCCAAACTTTGATTTTCTAATTGAAATTACCCACTCTAATGCATCCAAAACCATATCGTTTACAATGGCTTAGTAAGTGTGGTGAATTAAAGGTGGTGAAGCAAGTGTTGATAGAGTTTAGTATTGGGAACTATAAAGATAAGATCATGTTTGATGTGGTCTCGATTCAAGCTTGCCATCTTTTGTTTGGGAGACCATGGCAATATGATAGATGTGCGGTACAAGATGGTCGGACCAACTCCTACACGGTCAAGCAAGATGGGAGGAAATATGTGTTTAAACTTTTGACTCCAAGGCAAGTAAGAGAAGACTACAAGCATATGAAGGAGTTGAGGGAAGCGGCTAAGGCTAAACCACCCATGGTACTTGAACCCGATGCAAACAATCTTATTGTCTTGCCATTGCATGATGAAAGTAAGAGTCACTCCATATCAAATGAGAGAGAAAAGAAAGAGAGAAGTGAGGTAGTGACCGGTGACAATCCAAGAGAGGAAAAAGGAGAGGATTTAAGGAGTGATGTGAGTGGATTGTCAGCACAAACTACACTTGACCTTGAGGGAAAAATGAAAGAAAGTAGAGGTGAGGAAATAAAAATTGAGAGTAAGAGCACCCATTGTTCTAACAATTCTTCATCTTCTACTTTTTCTTGTGATAGTTCTTGTGTAGGTACATTTGAAGGCAAGCCATTTGAACCTCAACCATGTGCTTGGAAAGAAAGACAAGAGGAGGAAAATTCTCAATGTGAGCTTCATGAAGGAGGAGTTGCATATGACACTTCAAGGCTTGTGAGTGATCAAGGAAGTACTACAAATGTAAGTGTTGCTTCATCTTTTCATGAACCTACTAGCTATTTGTCTTGTGATGACTCAACACTAGTTGATGTTTGTGATGTATCCAGTGAATATGCTACTAGTGAAGAGTCTAGTAGTCAACTTGAGTGTGCTTGTGTTACACTAGTTGAGAGGGATGCTATGCCACATCATGATGTGAGCTCATTGTGCATTGAACCCCTCCCTAGTGTAGAATTGATAGTTGGCAATGATTGTGACCTTTGCTATGACACACCACCAATTTATGATAAGGGGAATGGTGGGATATTTGATCACACCCATATTGATATGCTTCTATTTGGTGGACCAATGTGTTATGGTGAGGATAGTGACCTTGAGAAGTCCAAATTGCATGAAGTGGACAAGGTTATCTATGATGACTCCTCAAGTGAACTTAGTCTTGATAACTTGTCTATGCTTGATCATGATATTGAGATGCATACTTTTACTAATCCATTTTCTGAAGGCATCCTCATTAGTGGTAATGACTTGTATCGGACTACGGTGAATATTCAAATGGAACCCCCATGGTGTGTAGGGTTTGACTCCTTAGGGAACCTATTGTGTGAGAGCTTGAATGAGGTAAATGAGTCTTTGAGTGACCCTAGTATTGCTTGTTTGGGTTATGATGAAGAAGAGGCCATTATCAATACCTTTCTTAATAGTTTGTCTTGTAGGAAGGGTTGCTTAGGTGATGAAATTGGAGGGGAAAAGGAATCCCTTGGTGTGAGTAAGTATACTCTAAAGAAGGGGAGTGGAGTACTTCATCCTATTTGTAGGTTAGGTTATTTGACTCACTGCACTCTACATGTTGATCACACCTTGAGGATAGATTGGTGTGTTCATCTTGAGCTTAAGGTTCAAGGGGAATTTGATAGCTTGATCTTGCATTTTCCATGCCCTCATGACCTATTTTTCTCATTATTGTATTGAGTGCATGCTTTCATTGAACCAAGTACTTGATGATCTCCTTGGAGACTTGATATTTGTGATTATTATTAATGCTTGGTTATATGACAAGAGTGTGTTTTACACACTTCTTGCACTAACCTACTTTCGAAGTAGGAAGTTTGCTTGTGTTTGCTTGTCGTTGTTTGTAGGTCCTAAGCTCCATGCTAAGGCAAGAGAGTCCTTGGAAGAGGCCTATGACAAAGTGACATTCAAGAAAGTCAGAGGAGGAGAGCAATGGGCACCCCGAGAAGTTGATGATGCCAAGAGAGAGTACGCGTTGATTTCGAGGATCTTCTCAAGAAGGGTAGGATGATACCGGGCAAACCACCACAAGTCCCTTTACTAGAAGCCAAGCCAAGGCAATCCATGATGCTCACCTTCACTTGGTATGGAAAGGCTTGGACGTGGAAGATAAGAGCTCCGGAACCACCTTGAAGATCATGCATTGGAGCGCCATGGAAGGAGGACCGTTTAGGCTACAAGGGGAGCCACTCCAAGCTCATTTTGAAGCATCCCAATGCATCCCAAGAGGAGGCGGAGCGCCTACATAAAAAGAGGGTCGAAATCGGCTAAGTATGGAATGCTTGCTCTCTGGATTTTGGAAGGGCGGATCACCCCTGTGTAGGGGCGGGCGCCCCAAGACTTAGGGCGAGTGCCTTAAGGGGGTGGGTGGACCACCCACCTCTGTTACTCCTAGACGGGACACCTCACTTATTTATTATGTTTTGACTATTATAGCCCTGCGTGGCCTATGACTTTTAAACCCACTTTGGGGGTACTTTAGGGCTTTTATTATGTCTAGATGAAGTCTATAAATACTTCAATTAGTCTTCATTTCCATTAGTTAGCTTTGATGAATGATTGAACAAACTTTCAAGAGTAGAGACTCTTTGAATGAATGAAAGAACCCTTTGTTGGTATGAGTCTTGTAGGTGAGCTAGTTGATCCCCAAACCCTCCCGCCCCCGATCATTCTACTTGCGAGTTCCTCGTGTAACTCGAGGGTAGTTGCTTAGCGTAGGTAAATCTTGTCACGATATTAGGGTTTCACGGAACAAGCTTGTTCGACAACATCAGTTGAAGAATTCGAAATGAAGCTATGGGCAATCCCCGGGTGCAACAACCAAACTTGGGCAATCCCCAAGATTATTATCAAAACTTGGGCATTTCCCAAGGTGAAAGAGTACCACTTCCAATGGTCCGAAGACAAGTTGTGGACGTTCATGACGTGGTCGATGAAGGATAATTTCCCTATGCTGAACCTGAATATGAGCAGCCGTTCAGTCAATAAAGGCACGCTCAACGAGGTCGTAGAAATTTTTGAGGTCGAGGCTGTGGCGCAAATGTTGATCGAAATATTGAGCATGAGGATGATGATTACTATGATGAATATCCCGAACAGATTCGATGTGCTCGAGATTCAAACTTGAATAGTGTCAAGGTCACTATTCCACACGTCAGAGGAACTAGTGATCCGGACGAATATCTTGAATGGAAGCTTAAAATGGAACGAATCTTCAAAACCAATGAGATGACCGAAGAGAGAAAGCTGCACATTCTATTGCTTCGTTCGAAGCGTATGCATCGACGTGGTGGGAGGCTGACAAGAGGTTGAGACGAAGGAATGTCTATCCCGAAGTCACAACATGGGTGCAGTTGAAGAGAGCAATGGACACCAAGTATCTGAGTGCCAAATATCGACAAATTCAACTGCAAAAGTTCTATGAGTTGAAGCAGGGGTTCATGTCGGTTCAAGAGTATCATGATGAGTTCGTGAGAATTCGATTGAACCTTGATCTAGAAGAATATGAAGAGTGATGTAGCCCAAATTGCATCAACACCTACGCTTGGTTTGGAAGTCGAGGAATGGATGATATGAGCCCGGGGACGACTTGAAGACAATGCATTGGAGCTCAATCAAAGAGGAAACAGGGCTGAAACCAGTGTAGGAAACAGGGGAGCCAAAACAGGGCAAAACAGGGGAACACCTGCTGAGCTTACTGCCTGACGAAGAATGCCTGTTCTTCGCGAACGCGCCCATACTCACGCGATCTCGAAGGGTCTCCTTTTGCTCAGCGCGACAACGACGTCTTCCACGCGATCGCGAAGGTTGAAGGCTGAGTGTTCTTCGCGATCGCATATAATTGTGCGCGATCGCGAAGAGGACTTGGGCAGTGCGGACCAGAAACTTGCCAAGCCTTGCAATGGGGTGTTATAAATACACCCCTCATTTCATTTATTGTATTAACCAACCTTGAATGTAGAATGATATATTTTCTTGAGTGAATCTCAATGATGAACCCGTGAGCGGGCATGATTTCACTTGGTGGATTCCAAGTTGAACATCGTAACCTCTCTGATCATTCTATTTGCGAGAGCCGAGTGTCTCTTGAGGGTAGCTGCATAGTATAGGTGATCCTTGACTTCACCCGGGGTGTATCGAGACAAGTTCCTCGGTGCTACTTAGGTAAACGTTTCAAGCCTCGTCTTGCTTTTTATCTCGATATCGTCATCGATATCGCCTATCTTGTTTTAGTTTCCGCATTATCGTATTGTTTGTAGCTTCCGCCTATTTTCCATTGCATCAGTTGGTATCAGAGCACGGCTAGGCTTCGTTCTTACGAATCCTTGGTCTTGTTCTTGTTGTTGTTATCATTGTGTTGTTTGTTCTTGAATTTGAAGAAAAACAAAAAAATCCAAAAACTTGAAAATCACAAAAAAATTGCTAGAAATCATTGTTCGTTGCGATTTTGTTGTTGTTTGTTATTGGGGATTGTTTGTTATCATATTCCTGTTGATTTGGTACCCTCGAAACATGATTTGAAGTCGTGAATCAAAATCTTGAAAACCAAATCTCAAAAGTTGAGAATTCACAAAATTTGATAATACTTGTTTTGTGTTGTGAATTCTTGATCGTTTGGTATCGGGGATTGTTCTATATAGTTTTCCCGTCACTTTGCTATCCCCATATCATCATTTGGAGTAGCGGACTGAAAATTGAGCTTTGAAAATTTGAAGTTCTTGAAAATTTTGAAGAACTTACTCCAAATTCTTGAAAACGAGTTGTTCGTTCATTGTTGTTTGATAAAATCACTGGGACTTGTTTACTTCAGTTGAAAACACCTTTTGGAAGCTTTAGAACTGAACAACAAGTTGAATTGCGGTGATTTGTGTGCCAAAAACTGAGTTTGCAGTCGGGGTTCTGGTTCTGGAACACAGGCCTGCGCGATCGCGCACAGCCTCACGCGATCGCGACACTTTGTCAATTAAGTCATCGCGATCGCACGCCCTTTCACGCGATAGCGAAGAACAGTCATTTACAGAAAATCCTGTTTTGGGACAGATTGTTCGCAAAGCTGTCGTAGCAGTTTCTGACCACCAAAACTCCCATAGCATCATTAAATATGGTGAGTTTCTAGATCACCCACCAAAATTCATCCAATTCCGAATCCGTTTAGTGACGATTCGATCTTTGGACATTTGATCGAGTCACTTCCGGTTAGTACTTTGAGGGTAACACTTCTACCCAATTAGTACTAATTCATTGTGCGTTTAGGATCTTCGTGCCTAGAAGGAGAGTAGAGCTCAAAGAAGACTCGTAGTATATTTTTGGCTCAAGTGCTCACTTATAAAGCCGTTCGCCCATCGAGTCCCATCAATTCCACTCACCCCGAAGAGTGTTTGGTTCTTATGGCTTGAGTGGTTATTGAGGTGGTTGTTCAACTACGAGGAAGCCTTTGAGATCAAGCTTGAGTGATCCTACAACCCACTAAATTGAGTGTACCCGAGTGACACTCCCAAGGTGAGGGAGCGAGTGAGGGTTTTTACTCTAACCTCTTTCTCTTGTTTTTACTTTTTGTAGGTACATGGCCGGAGACGTATACGCTAAGTACTTTGGCCTACATATTGGCCGAGGTGAGATCTTTAGACCAACAGCTTGAGAGCCTTGAAAGAAAATGGACCCCGAGTGTCCAAAGGGGTACAGAAAGAGGTATTAGTGATGAAATGTTGGGCATTCCCCAACCGTTGGGCATTCCCCAACAAGTGGGCACTCCCCACAACTTGGGCATTCCCCAAGGTAATGGTGAGCAAGGTGATGAGCTTAAAACGACACTTGTGGTACAGAGGAGTTTGGGTGCCATGAGTCTTGCGGAGTCGGAGCATGTGCAAAGAGAGAATCTCTTCCATGCTAGGTGTCGAGTGATGGGGGCAAGTGTGCTCAATGATCATCGATTTGGGAAGTTGTGCAAACATAGTGAGTGAGACTTTGATTTACCAACTGCAATTGCCTACTATAACACATCCACATCCCTACCGGTTACAATGGTTGAGTGAGTGTGGAGAGTTGAGGGTGGTGAAGCAAGCTTTGGTTGAGTTTGGCATTGGAAATTACCGAGATAAGGTAATGTTCGATGTAGTTCCTATGCAAGCTTGCCATCTCTTGTTTGGAAGGCCATGGCAATATGATCGGAGCGTAGTACATGATGGTAGGACCAACTCTTATACGGTCTTGCATGGTTCTAGGAAGTATGTACTCAAGCCCTTGACGCTCAAGCAAGTAAGTAATGACTATAGGATTATGAGGGAGTTGAAGGAAGCCGCTAAGGCCAAGTTGCCCATGAAACTTGAGCCCGGAGCCAACAATCTTATGGTCATGCCCTTGCAAGTTGAGAGTGATGCATCACCCGGACCTACAATTGGCCTTGAGCGAAAAATGAAAGAAGTGAGGGGAGAGGGAATCTTGAGTGAGAGTGAGGACACCCTTTGTTCTAACCATGATTTATCTTCTTCTCTTTCTATTTGTTTTGGCTTATGTGTAGGTACTCTTGGAGGCGAGCTAGTGGAGCCTCAACCGTTTGCCTTGGAAGGAAGACAAGAGGACGAAGAGCATCACTGTGAACGTCGTGATGAAGGCATTGAATGCGACACTTCAAGCTATGTGAGTGCTCAGGGGAGCGACTCAAATGTAAGTGTTACCTTCCCTTCTCATGAAGATGTTAATCCCTTGTCTTATGGCGACTCAAAGCTAGTTGTTGCTTGTAATGCCTATATTGACCTTGCAACTAGTGAAGAGTCTAATGGTCAACTTGTGTTTGCGTGTGACCTAGTAGAGAGGAATGAAAAGCCACATCATGATGTTAGCCCGGTATTCAAAGAACCTCTCTCTAGTGAAAATGTGTTAGTTGACCTTGCTTGTGAACCTTGTTATGACACACCACCAATTTTTGATAAAGGGGAGGATGAGATGTGTGATCACACCCTTATTGAGTTACTTGCCATTGGTGGACTTATGTGTTGTAGTGGGGAAGGTAGTGACCTTGAGGAGTCTCTAGGGTATGAGATGGATCGATTTATTTTCGATGACTCCTCAAGTGCGGATGATGAACCTAGCTATGATACTACGCTTTTGCTTGACCATGAAATTGAGGTGCATGCTTTTACATTCCCATTGTTTGAGAGCATTCTTATTTGTGGTGATGATATGTATCGAGCTAGGGTTGGGAGTGAGTTGGAACCTCCGTGGTGTGAGGGATTTGATCCCATAGACAACTCTTTGTTTGGAGCTTCGAGTGAGGTAGATGATTCTTCTAGTGACCCTACTCTTGTTGGTGCGGGTTATGATGATGAAGAGGCCATTAATAATGCCTTCCTTGAGAGCTTACTTTGTGAAGGGGGTTGTCTTGAGGATGAAATTGGAGGTGAGGAGGAATCTCTTACTGTGAGTATGAGAGCTCTTAAGAAGGGGAGTGGGATAATTGCTTCTAATTGTGATTTGATTTACTTTGCCTATTCCATCCCACATGTTAACCACACTTTGAGAATTGAGCATGCAAAAGCCATTGTGCCACAATGTGAAAGTAATGCATTGAAGGTTTGGTATGTTGCTCACGAGCTTAGGGGTCATAGGAACTTTGAAGCAATCTTGAATGTTCCGTGTCCTATTGGTCTCTTTGCTTGCTATGTTTGTGAGTGCTTGTCACTATGGGGCCAAGAACTTGTTGTCTCCTTTGGAGACATAAGCTTTTTGATTTGTATTGATACTTGGCTCTATCACAAGAGTGAATTTTCCACATCACTTGCCTTCACTCTTGTTGGACTTGCCTACTCGCGTAGTGGGACATCTTGGTGTGCTAATCTTGAACTTAGGGGTCGTAGAGATTTTGTTAGCATGAATTTGCATATGCCGTACTCTATTGATCTCTTTGTTTGTTCTTGTGTTGGGTGCACTTCCTTGTTAAACCAAGTATTTTATAGTTCCTCTGGGAACATGGACTTCTTTAGCGCTATTGATGCTTGGTTATACCATAAGAGTGTGTTTTCCCACACTGTTGACACTAAACTACTCTTGTAGTAGGAGCTTTTGTTTTTGTTTGCCTTTTGATGTAGGTGATGCTACCTTGGAGGAGGACACCTTAATTTCGAGGACGAAATCTTCTCAAGAAGGGGAGGATGTGATAAGAATCAAACGCAGAAAATAAAAAGGATAAGAACGAGACGTATCTCGATCACAAATCTCAAGTAGCAACGGAGAACTTGTTCCGTTACACCCCGAGAGGAGGTCAAGAACACCTACGCAAGGCAACTACCCTCGAGCTAACGTGAGCACACAAGTAGAATGGTCGGGGGGATTGGAATTCATCTAGATCCGCTAGAGGAAGAACAAGTCCCAATTCAAGGTTTTTCATTCAATAAGAGTTCAACTCTTCAATACAAGTGTTTTTTTTTCATCAAAGGTAAGCTAATGAAAATAATAAGAGAACTAGCTATTTATAGGTGTTTTTAGACACCATATAAAATGTCTAATATGCCCACACTTAGGCTTAGGAACATAGGACCACATAGGGTCAAAATAGTCTTAACACTAGCTAGAAAATCACCCTTCAGCGTTTTGGGCGGGGCGCCCGGATTTGGGGCGGAGCGCCCAACATTTTGATCAGTGGGGTGGCCTAGGCGGGGCGCCTGGGATTTGGGCGGAGCGCCCAGGCCTAGGCTTGCCCAGGCAGAGCGCCTGGCTCCTTCAGGCGGGGCGCCCAGGCCTAAGCCTCTTCAGGCGGAGAGCCTGGATGACTGGGCTGCTCCCCTTGCACTTTAAGCACTCGGAACGGCTTCCAATCGCTTCCTTCTTCTAGGCCCTTCCTCATCAAGTGTAGGTGTACTCCTTGGATGTCCTTAGCTTGGCTCCGTGTGAAGGGTCTTGTGGGGTTTTGGGTCTTATCATCCTCCCCTTCTTGAGAGGATTTCGTCCTCGAAATTGGAGCATCATTCACGACCTCTTCATCATCATTCACGACCTCTTCATTACCTACATCCAAAGGGACCAAGTCACAAGCATTGAAAGTATTAGAAACTTGATACTCACTTGGCAAGTCGACCACATAGGCATTGTTGTTTATTTTGGAAAGCACTTGGAATGGGCCATCTCCACGGGGTGCCAACTTCCCTTTTCTAAGGTTTGGAAACCTTTCTTACCGGAAGTGCACCCACACATAGTCACCCTTCTTGAGTTCCACCTTCTTGCGTCCCTTGTTTTTCTTAGAGGCTACCTTTGCATAGGCTTCCTCCAAGTTCTTCTTTGCCTTAGCATGTACCTCCATGAAAGCCTTGGCTCTAGCTTTACGTTCAAAATTAACAACCATTTCCCTTGGCAAAGGGGTTAGATCAAGGGGAATCAAGGGGTTAAATCCATAGACACACTCGAATGGAGTCATGCCTATCATGCTATGCAATGTGCGATTGTAGGCAAACTCCATAAAAGGTAGACGATCAATCCAAGTCCCGGCCTTACCTCGGGTCATGGCTCTAAGAAGAGCACCCAAGGTTCGGTTTAGCACTTCCGTTTGCCCATCGGTTTGTGGGTGGTGGGACGTGGAGAACAAGAGCTTGGTGCCTAAAGCACCCCATAAACACCTCCAAAAATGACTTAGGAACTTAGTGTCCCTATCACTCACTATGGTTTGAGGCACACCATGCAACTTCAAAACATTTTCAATAAACAAAGTTGCCACATGTTGTGCATCATCACATTTCTTGCATGGAATGAAATGAGCCATTTTAGAGAACCTATCCACGACAACATAAATGCTATCATGGCCCCCCCTAGTCCTTGGTAATCCCATCACAAAATCCATTGAGATATCAAACCATGGACTAGTAGGTACGGGGAGAGGGGTATACAACCCATGGGGGTGGGCTTTGGATTTAGCACGCTTGCACTCAAGGCAATTGTTGCACAACTTTTTCACTTGCACCCCCATCTTTGGCCAATGAAATTGTTCTTTAAGAATAGCCAAAGTCTTTCTTGTGCCAAAATGTCCCATGAGTCCCCCGCAATGTGCCTCATGCACAAGCAACTCCCTCCAAGAGGACTCCGGTATGCACACCCTACCATTTTTGAAGATATATCCATTAACCCATTGGTATTTATGAACTCTCTCCCCCTTCTGTAGAGTGTCATGGACACTCTTTAGCTTTGGGTCATGAGCATACATAAATTTAATGCTCTCAAAACCCATGAGCTTAGAGGTGAGAGTGGTGGCTAGAGCAAACTTTCTCGAAAGCGCATCCAACACAACATTGTCCTTCCCTTTCTTGTATTGGATCACATAGGGAAAGGACTCAATGAATTCAACCCACTTGGCATGTCTCTTATTGAGCTTCTCTTGGCCTCTCAAATTCTTGAGTGACTCATGGTCACTCTTGATTACAAACTCACGAGGCCAAAGGTAGTGTTGCCAATGGGCAAGGGCTCTCACAAGGGCATACAACTCCTTGTCATATGTAGAATAGTTCAAGGAGGCCCCTTTCAACTTTTCACTAAAGTAGGCGATGGGTTTGCTATCTTGCATTAGAACACCACCAATTCCCACCCCCGAGGCATCACATTCAACCTCAAATGCCTTTCCGAAGTCGGGCAATTGCAATAGAGGGGCGGTACTCAACCTACTTTTCAACTCATGGAAGGCTTTCTCTTGAGGCTCTCCCCAAACAAATGGTTGGTCCTTCTTCACCAATTCGGTGAGTGGAGCGGCAATGGAGCTAAAGTCTTTCACAAATTGCCGATAAAAGCTAGCAAAACCATGAAAGCTCCTCACTTGAGTCACGGAAGTAGGATGATAAGGATCAAAACTAATACGCAGAAAGTAAAGATAGAGAGCGAGACACAACTCGAACTCCCTACGAAGTAACCCCGGGGAACTTGTCCCGAGATACCCTCGTATCGGTGTCAAGAAGGACCTACACTATGCCACCACCCTCGAGTCACACTCGGGACTCGCAAGTAGAATGATCGGGTTTTCGGTTCAAGACTCAACTAGGTTCCACTAGTGAATTCAAGCAACCAAGACAAAGGGTTCTCCAAACAAGAGATAGATTATTTTCATCATTCATAAAATTCAAGGTAAACTAAGGTTTGAAGAGGTTTGTGAAGTATTTATAGACTTCACTTACATGTAATGAAAGCTCAAAAATACCCCTAAAGTGGGTTAAAATAATAAAGGCCTCATAGAGCTATAGTTGTCCAAGACATAGCAAATAACTAGGAATCCCGCAACCCTTCACAAAGTAGGCGCCCGACCTACTTTAACTAGGCGCCCCGCCTGTTTCTTGGTTTGCTGAAGGAGTAGAACAGGCGCCCCTGCTAGGCGTCCCTACTAGGCGGTCCGGCTGGAGCAAATTGGCCTTCAGAGGCGGTCGGCCGCCTGGAGCAAATCCAGAGAGCTGATCAAAACTAGGCGGCCGGCCTAGTTGAGTAGGCGGTCCGCCCATTCTAGTGGCCTCTTGAGTTGCTTCCAAACGTGCTCCGGATGTCTCTTCAAGTGGTCTAAGTGATCCACCATCCACGGCACTCAAAAGCATGATCTTCCGGCTACTCTCGGACCCTTCATCCATGTCTCTCCAAATCAAGTAAAGATGGGTGTCTTGGATCAACCTTGCTTGACTCCTAGTGTACGGCCTTGAGGTATGCCCCGCATCATCCTCCCCTTCTTGGGAAGGTTTCGTCCTCGAAACCATGGCTTCCTCCTCTCCGGCATCACCATCTCCTACATCACAAGGGGTCAAGTCAGTCACATTAAAAGTATTAGACACATGGTACTTACCGGGTAGATCAATCACATAGGCATTGTTGTTGATCTTGGAAAGCACTTGAAAAGGTCCATCTCCACGGGATGCCAACTTCCCTTTCCTTAGGTTTGGAAACCTCTCCTTTCGGAAGTGCACCCACACCCAATCTCCCTTTTTGAGCTCAAGCTTTTTCCTTCCCTTGTTCTTCTTGGAAGCAACCTTGGCATAGGCTTCCTCCAAGTTCTTCTTGGCTTTAGCATGAAGTTCAATCATAGCCTTTGCTCGGCTTTTCCCTTCAAAATTAGCAACCATTTCCCTTGGCAAAGGGGTTAGATCAAGGGGAATCAAGGGATTAAAACCATACACACATTCAAATGGAGTCATGCCAATCAAACTATGTAATGTACGATTGTAGGCAAACTCCATGAGAGGAAGTTTATCAACCCACGTCCCGGCCTTACCTCGGGTCATGGCCCTTAGAAGAGCACCCAAAGTCCGGTTTACCACCTCGGTTTGCCCATCCGTTTGTGGGTGGTGGGACGTAGAGAACAAGAGCTTGGTGCCAAGGGCACCCTACAAACTTCTCCAAAAGTGGCTTAGGAACTTGGAGTCCCTATCCCTTACAATGGTTTGAGGCACACCATGCAATTTCAAGACATTGTCAATGAACAAGGAGGCAACATGTTGTGCATCATCACACTTCTTGCACGGAATGAAGTGCGCCATTTTGGAGAACCTATCCACGGCAACATAAATGCTATCATGGCCCCCCTAGACCGTGGTAATCCCATCACAAAATCCATTGATATATCAACCCACGGGCTAGTAGGCACGGGAAGAGGAGTATACAAACCATGGGGGTTAGCTTTAGATTTCGCATGCTTGCACTCAAGGCAATTTTTGCAAAGCTTTTCAACTTGGACCCCATCTTTGGCCAATGGAATTGTTCCATGAGAATGGCCAAGGTCTTGTTTCTCCTAAAGTGTCCCATCAAGCCCCCACAATGAGCTTCCCGAATCAACAATTCCCTCCAAGAGGACTCGGGAACACACACTTTACCATTTTTATTGATATATCCATTAATCCATTGGTATTTCTCTACCTTTTCCCCTTTTTCAAGAGCTTCATGAATGCTCTTTAGCTTAGGGTCATGAGCGTACATCAATTTAATACTCTCAAAACCCATAAGCTTAGAGGCTAGGGTGGTGGCTATAGCAAACTTTCTCGAAAGCGCATCCGCCAAAACATTGTCTTTCCCTTTCTTGTATTGGATTACATAGGGAAAAGACTCAATGAATTCAACCCACTTGGCATGTCTCTTATTGAGCTTCTCTTGGCCTCTTAGATGCTTGAGTGACTCATGGTCACTCTTGATTACAAACTCACGAGGCCAAAGATAGTGTTGCCAATGGGCAAGGGCTCTCACAAGGGCATACAACTCCTTGTCATATGTAGAGTAATTCAAGGAGGCCCCTTTCAATTTCTCACTAAAGTAGGCGATGGGTTTGCTATCTTGCATTAAAACACCACCAATTCCAACCCGCAAGGCATCACATTCAACCTCAAATGCCTTTCCGAAGTCGGGCAATTGCAATAGAGGAGCGGTACTCAACCTACTTTTCAATTCATGGAAGGCCTTCTCTTGAGGCTCTCTCCAAACAAAAGGTTGGTCTTTCTTCACCAATTCGGTGAGTGGAGCGGCAATGGAGCTAAAGTCTTTCACAAATCGCCTATAAAAGCTAGCAAGACCATGAAAGCTCCTCACTTGAGTCACGGTAGTAGGAGTAGGCCAATCACGTATGGCCTCTACCTTAGACTCATCCACCTCCACTCCTTGGGCACTCACAACAAACCCAAGGAAGACTACCTTCTCAACACCAAAGGCACACTTTTTAAAATTAGCATAGAGCTTTTCGGCTCTCAACTTTTCAAGCACTAGCCTAAGGTGATCAACATGGTCGTCTATTAATTTGCTATAGATCAATATATCGTCAAAATAGACGACCACAAAATTGTTGATGAATGGCTTTAGAACATGGTTCATTAGCCTCATGAAAGTGCTAGGTGCATTGGAGAGCCCAAAGGGCATCACCAACCATTCATAGAGACCAAACTTGGTCTTGAATGCGGTCTTCCATTCATCACCGGGTTTCATCCGGATTTGATGGTAGCCGGACCTAAGGTCAATTTTGCTAAACACACATGAACCACTCAATTCATCTAACATATCATCAAGTCGGGGAATAGGATGACGGTACTTTACCGTTATTTTGTTCACGGCCCGACAATCAACGCACATCCTCCAAGTGCCATCCTTTTTGGGAACAAGGATCACGGGTACGGCACAAGGACAAAAGCTCTACCTCACCAAGCCTTTAGTGAGCAATTCATCAACTTGCTTTTGCAATTCTCTTGTATCCTCCGGATTGCTCCTATAAGCCGGCTTGTTTGGGATTTGGGATCCCGGGACAAAGTCTATTTGATGTTCAATGCCCCTCAAAGGAGGCAATCCATCCGGCATCTCATCCGGGAACATGTCCCCAAAATCCTTCAAGACATTCTCAAACACACTAGGCAAAGGGTTAGAAGAAAAATCACAATTAGAGTTTAGGACCATACCTTTGTGCACTAGGCATAGGAGAAATTTGGTGCCATCATTTCCTTTTAAGATCTCGCCCGGTTGCATCATGGCACAAATGCCACCGGTAGAAGAAGAAGGTGGGATTGCCACCATGTTCTTGGGCAAAGGGCTAGTCTCAATGATTGACTTGGCCTTTGCCACTTCCCTCAACTCCCTCATCCTAGTGTAGTCATCACTCACTTGTTTGGGAGTTAGGGGCTTCAACACAAATTTCCTCCCTTCATGTTGGAGCGTGTAAGTGTTGACACGCCCGTTATGAACCGCTTGTCGATCAAATTGCCAAGGCCTTCTAAAGAGAAGGTGGCAAGCTTGCATGGGCACAACATCGAACAAGTGTTCATCAACATAACTACCCATTTTGAACTTGATCATTGCTTGCTTCACTACCTTCAACTCCCCACATTCACTTAGCCATTGCAATCGATAGGGCTTGGGATGTTTCACGGTAGGCAATTTCAATTGGGTTATAAGGGATTGACTCACAACATTAGTACAACTCCCGGAGTCAATGATCATAGAGCACACAACATCCTTAACACGACACCTAGCATGGAATAGATTTTCCCTTTGCAAGGCTTCACCATCCTCCACAATCATAGCTCCTAAGCTCCTCCTCACTACTAGAAAAGTATGAGGTACCTCATCCTCTACCGTATCATCTTGATCATCCTCCTCTACTCCCTCATCTCCCTCTACTCCCTCATCTCCCTCCGGCTCACTCTCTTGCTCATAAACACTTTCACCAACAACAACCATGGTCCTCTTTGTAGGACATTCCTTAGCAAAGTGTCCATACCCCTTGCATTTGTGACATTGAATGGAAGAAGAACTAGGAGTATTCAATTGGGTTTTAGAGTTACCTCCCACATTGGGTGTGTACTTCGCAAACGGCTTCTTCACATCCTTGCTAGCACTTGCTCCGCTAGGACCACTCGCATTTGGGAATCTTCCATTGGGAGTAGGATTTTTCCAATTCTTTGGCTTGTTCATGGAAGTAGAAGTGTTGCTCTTGTAACGGTTGGACTTCTCCTTGTCAAGCTATTGCTCAGCTTGAATAGCGGCATCAAGGACTTCTTGAAGTGAAAGATAAGCATGCAATCTCAATTGTGAAGCTATGCCATAGCTCAAGCCATTCATGAAACAGATCACGACTTGCTCCTCATCTTCGGTGTCCATATCCAAGGCCATTCGAGTTCTTTCAAACTCATCATAGTATTCATGCACCGTCATGACACCTTGCTTCAACTCATAAAGTTTCTTGAGTTGTTCTTGTCGATATCTAGGAGTGATGTACTTGATACTCATGATACCCTTCAAGTCATTCCAACCCACATTCACGGGGATTCCCGCTCTTCTCCTTGTTCTCTTGACGGATTCCAACCAAGTAGATGCATAGGACTCAAAGGATGAAATAGCATAGGTACCCTTCTTGTCATCGGTCATGTCATTGGTGTCAAACAACCTTACCATTTGTAGCACCCATTCAATATAAGCACTCGGATCACAATTTCCCTTAAAGATTGGGAGATTAAGCTTCACACTATTGAGGTTGGTTTTGTCACGACCCCCACGGAATGGCTCCGGTTGGCCCCCATAGTGATCTTCATTCACACCATACTCCCTCCTCGCATTCCCTCCAACATATCCCATAGGTGGCCCTCGACCTCGGCCCCTACCACGATCCACATTTCGACCCCAATTCATACCTCGCCTTGGTTGAAAGTGCTCATCAAACCCATACATATCATCACCATAGCCGGCTTCCTCCCCTTCTTAAGCTTCATCGACTTGCTCAAGAGGTTGCACGTTTCGGATGGGCCTTGGTAGTGGAATGTTTCTTGGGGGATTATCCAAGATACGGGGAATGCCCGTTCGTTCAATTCTCTCTCGGTCCTCCTTTACCCGTTGTTGATTGAGCAATTCAATGACATGGCTTACTTGTTCCGGGGTAAAGTTAGGAGTACTTGAGACTTCCACTTGGGCACTCGGGGCCCTTTTTTCGACTTGGACACTCGGAGTCCCTTTCTCCGATGGGACAGTAGAAGTCCCTTGCTCAACTAGAGCACTAGAGTTCACCCGCTCGAGGCTTTCAATCCTCAAGTGCATACTATCCAATTTGGCAAGGATAGTAGCAAGGGCACTCTTAGCAAAGTCTTCGCCTTCGGTAGACATTGTACCTACACAAGAAACAAACGTTAGCAAACAACCTCACACACTCCCTCACAAGTTTTCACTCGGATCCCTCGTTTAGTGGTGATGGCTATTTCACTCTTGCTTGAACTCAAGGCTTCACGAAGTTGAATAGTAAACCTAAACTTAATCACTCGACTCAAAAGCCAAATGTACTCCGGGGTGAGTGGAGTTGATATGACTCTATCGGAACGTTAAGCTTTTTGAGTGTGGACTTGAGTAAAAAGAGACTACGAGTCTTCTTTGAATTCTAGTCTCCTTTCTAAGGCACGATAATCCTAATTGCTCGAAGTAATTAGTACTAATCAAGTAGGATTATACTCTAATAGTACTAATTAGAAGCAATGCAAACAACAAACAAGAGAACCTAGAAGAAACTACCCAATTCCCAACTTTCAGAAAAAGTAGGCGCCCCACCTATTTTGAGTAGGTGGTCCGCCTGGTGCTCTGTAGAGGAGAGTAGGCGGTCAGCCTACTCCAAGTAGGCGGTCCGCCTCTGTAAAGTCCAGAGAGCACACAAAAAACAGGCGGTCCGCCCGTTTCACTAGGCGCCCCGCCTACTGCAAGTTTCAGCACAGTTTCAAACACGATTTTCTTGATTTTGCACCCAAAAATTCATCAATCCACACGTTGTTTTAGCAATTCAAAGGTACCCCAATGTTGTTTCAATCACAAAGAACCAACCCCAACAACTTTAATCAAACCCCAATAAAAAACAAGCAATTTACCATGTTCATCAACTTCAAGCTTAGGGTTTCAAATTTTCAAATTTTCAAGGGGTTTCAAATTTTCAATTCTTGTGTTTCTACTCCAAATTTGATGCTTAGGGTACCAAAAGAATGGGTTTCCAATAAGGAACAAACCCCAATAACAATCACTCAATGGGTCTATCAAACCAAGAATCCATGATCATATATATATTTTTTTTGTGTTTTCTTCTCTTCTTCAATAACAAACAAGAACCTAATATCGAAACCAACCTAGGCACGAAGAATGAAGGGTCGGGGGTTTGTAGAAACAAAACCCGAGCCTTGCTCTGATACCAAGATGATAAGGATCAAAACTAATACGCGGAAAGTAAAGATAGAGAGCGAGACACAACTCGAACTCCCTACGAAGTAACCCCGGGGAACTTGTCCCGGGATACCCTCGTATCGGTGTCAAGAAGGACCTACACTATGCAACCACCCTCGAGTCACACTCGGGACTCGCAAGTAGAATGATCGGGTTTTCGGTTCAAGACTCAACTAGGTTCCACTAGTGAATTCAAGCAACCAAGACAAAGGGTTCTCCAAACAAGAGATAGATTCTTTTCATCATTCATAAAATTCAAGGTAAACTAAGGTTTGAAGAGGTTTGTGAAGTATTTATAGACTTCACTTACATGTAATGAAAGCTCAAAAATACCCCTAAAGTGGGTTAAAACAATAAAGGCCTCATAGGGCTATAGTTGTCCAAAACATACCAAATAACTAGGAATCCCGCAACCCTTCACAAAGTAGGCGCCCAGGCTACTTTAACTAGGCGCCCCGCCTGTTTCTTGGTTTGCTGAAGGAGTAGAACAGGTGCCCCTGCTAGGCGGCCCGCCTGGAGCAAATTGGCCTTCAGAGGCGGTCGGCCGCCTGGAGCAAATCCAGAGAGCTGATCAAAACTAGGCGGCCGGCCTAGTTGAGTAGGCGGTCCGCCCATTCCAGTGGCCTCTTGAGTCGCTTCCAAACGTGCTCCGGATGTCTCTTCAAGTGGTCTAAGTGATCCACCATCCACGTCACTCAAAAGCATGATCTTCCGGCTACTCTCGGACCCTTCATCCATGTCTCTCCAAATCAAGTAAAGATGGGTGTCTTGGATCAACCTTGCTTGACTCCTAGTGTACGGCCTTGAGGTATGCCCCGCATCATAAGAGTAGGCCAATCACGTATGGCCTCTACCTTAGACTCATCCACCTCCACTCCTTGGGCACTCACAACAAACCCAAGGAAGACCACCTTCTCAACACCAAAGGCACACTTTTTAAAATTAGCATAGAGCTTTTCGGCTCTCAACTTTTCAAGCACTTGCCTAAGGTGATCAACATGGTCGTCTATTGATTTTCTGTAGATCAATATATCGTCAAAATAGACAATCACAAACTTGTTGATGAATGGCTTTAGAACATGGTTCATTAGCCTCATAAAGGTGCTAGGTGCATTGGAGAGCCCAAAGGGCATCACCAACCATTCATAGAGACCAAATTTTGTCTTGAATGCGGTTTTCCATTCATCCCCGGGTTTCATTCGGATTTGATGGTAGCCGGACCTAAGGTCAATTTTGCTAAACACACATGAACCACTCAATTCATCTTAAATATCGTCAAGTCGAGGAATAGGATGACGGTACTTTACCGTTATTTTGTTCACGGCCCGACAATCAACGCACATCCTCCAAGTGCCGTCCTTTTTGGGAACAAGGATCACGGGTACAACACATGGACTCAAGCTCTCCCTCACCAAGCCTTTAGTGAGCAATTCATCAACTTGCTTTTGCAATTCTCTTGTATCTTCCGGATTACTCCTATAGGCCGGCTTGTTTGGGATTTAAGATCCTGGGACAAAGTCTATTTGATGTTCAATGCCCCTCAAAGGAGGCAATCCATCCGGCATCTCATCCGGGAACATGTCCCCAAAATCCTTCAAGACATTCTCAAACACACTAGGCAAAGGGTTAGAAGAAAAATCACAATTAGAGTTTAGGATCATACCTTTGTGCACTAGGCATAGGAGAAACTTGGTGCCATCATTTCCCTTTAAGATCTCGCCCGGTTGCATCATGGCACAAATGCCACCGGTAGAAGAAGAAGGTGGGATTGCCACCATGCTTTTGGACAAAGGGCTAGTCTCAATGATTGACTTTGCCTTTGCCACCTCCCTCAACTCCCTCATCCTATTGTAGTCATCACTCACTTGTTTGGGAGTTAGGGGCTTCAACACAAATTTCCTCCCTTCATGTTGGAGCGTGTAAGTGTTGACACGCCCATCATGGACCGCTTGTCGATCAAATTGCCAAGGCCTTCCAAAGAGAAGGTGGCAAGCTTGCATGGGCACAACGTCGAACAAGTGTTCATCAACATAACTACCCATTTTGAACTTGATCATTGCTTGCTTCACTACCTTTAGCTCCCCACATTCACTAAGCCATTGCAATCGATATGGCTTGGGATGCTTCACGGTAGGCAACTTCAATTGGGTTATAAGAAATTGACTCACAACATTAGCACAACTCCCGGAGTCAATGATCATAGAGCATACAACACCCTTAACACGACACCTAGCATGGAAAAGGTTTTCTCTTTGCAAGGTTTCACCATCCTCCACAATCATAGCTCCTAAGCTCCTCCTCACAACTAGAAAAGTATGAGGCTCCTCATCCTCCACCATGTCATCTTGATCATCCTCCTCTACTCCCTCATCTCCCTCTACTCCCTCATCATCCTCCGTTTCACTCTCTTGTTCATATGCATTTTCACCAACAAGAACCATGGTCCTCTTCGTAGAACACTCCTTAGCAAAGTGTCCATACCCCTTGCATTTGTGACATTGAATGGAAGAAGAAGTAGGAGTATTCAATTGGGTTTTAGAATTACCTACCACATTGGGTGTGTACTTCTCAAATGGCTTCTTCATATCTTTGCTAGCACTTGTTCCACTAGGGCCACTTGCATTTGTGAACTTTGCATTGGGAGTAGGATTTTTCCAATCCTTTGACTTGTTCATGGAGGTAGAAGTGTTGCTCTTGTAACGGTTGGACTTTTCTTTCTCAAGCCATTGCTTGGCTTGGATAGCGGTATCAAGAACTTCTTGGAGTGAAAGATAAGCATGCAATCTCAATTGTGAAGCTATACCATAGCTCAAACCATTCATGAAACGGATCACGGCTTGCTCTTCATCTTCGGTGTCCATATCTAAGGCCATTCGAGTTCTTTGGAACTCATCAAAGTATTCATGCACCGTCTTGACACCTTGCTTCAACTCATAAAGTTTCTTGAGTTGCTCTTGTCGATATCTTGGAGTGATGTACTTGATACTCATGATACCCTTCAACTCATTCCAACCCACATTCACGGGAACCCCCGCTCTCCTCCTTGATCTCTTGACGGATTCCCACCAAGTAGATGCATAGGATTCAAAGGATGAAATAGCATAGGTACCTTTCTTCTCATCGGTCATCTCATTTGTGTCAAACAATCTTTCCATGTGTAGCACCCATTCAATGTAAGCCGCCGGATCACAATTCCCTTTAAAGGTTGGGAGATTAAGCTTCACACTATTGATGTTGGTGTTGTCACGACCCCCACGGAAAGGCTCCGGGGTGCCCCCATAGTGATCTTCATTCACACCATACTCCCTCCTCGCATTCCCTCCAACATAACCCATAGGTGCCCCTCGACCTCGGCCCCTACCTCTATCCACATTTCGACCCCAATTCATACCTCGCCTTGGTTGAAAGTGATCATCAAACCCATACATATCATCACCATAATCGTCTTCCTCCCCTTCTTGAGCTTCATCGACTTGCTCAAGAGGTTGCACATTTCGGATGGGCCTTGGTAGTGGAATGTTTCTTGGGGGTTTATCCAAGATACGGGGAATGCCCATTCGTTGGGTATTGCCCAACACTTGATCAAGTCTCTCTCGCTCCTCCTTTACCCGTTGTTGATTGAGCAATTCAATTACATGGCTAACTTGCTCCGGGGTAAAGTTAGGAGTACTTGAGACTTCAACCGGGACACTCGGGGTCCCTTTCTCGACTTGGACACTCGGGGTCCCTTTCTCTGATGGGACATTAGAAGTCCCTTGCTCAACTAGAGCACTAGAGTTCACCCGCTCGAGGCTTTCAATCCTCAAGTGCATACTATCCAATTTGGCGAGGATAGTAGCAAGGGCACTCTTTGCAAAATCATCTCCTTCGGAAGACATTGTACCTACACAAGTAGCAAACGTTAGTAAACAACCTCACACACTCCCTCACTTGAGATCACTCGGCTCTCTCGTATAGTGACGGTGGGTATTTCACTCGACTTGTGGTTCCAAAGCTTCACGTAGATGAGTAGCAATTCCTCAACTCAACCAAACTATTCACGAGTCAAGCACACTCCGGGGTGAGTGGAGTTAATAGGACTCAATGAAAGCTAGGCACTTTAAAGTGAGGACTTGAATCAAAAAGAGTCTAGGATTCTTCTTGGACTTCTACTCTCCAACTAATGCACGAATCAACCTAAAAGCAATGAAATATTAGTGCTAATCAAGTAGAAAGATTACTTAGATAGGCACTAATAAGAGATTAGGCAACAAAGAACAAGCAAACCTAGAAGAAACTACCCAAAAACAACCCTCCAGTAATTTAGGCGGAGCGCCTGGAGCAAGGGCAATTCAGGCGGAGCGCCCAAAGGTCTAGGCGGAGCGCCTGGACGAAGAACACCTGGGATTTTCTACTCCGTGTTCTTCGTTTTCAAGCCAATTTCTAGGTCGATTCAAAGGTGTTTTGGCCAAATCCGAGGTACCCAAAGTTGCTCCTTGATACACCCTACAATCCCCAATCAATTTCACACCCAAACAACCAACAAATAATGTTCAATCAAGATTCAAAGTTTTCAAGTTTGGGGTTTCAACATGGGTTTCAAGGTCCAAAAGTGGGTTTTGATTCTTCAAAAACTATGTTACCGAATTCCGAATCACACGATTCTTGTTGCAAATTGTTCGGTTTTCAATAGAGATCAATCCCCAATAATCAATTCCAAAACCCCACTAACACACAACCCAAAATCAATCAATTTTCTCAAGAACAAGGGTTTGGTAGGGTTTAACAACAATTGGGGTTTTCAATTTTCAATTCAATCCAATCCCAACAAATTTGGTACCCAAACGTCAAGTTTTCAACAAGGATCGACAATCTATAACACCCACTTTAAGAATCACAAACACCAAAAAGTTGCACCAATTTTTTTAAATTTTTGAATTTTTCAATTTTTTTTTGTAATTTTCTTTTTCCCAATAACTTCAACAACAAGAAACTAAAAAAAAGATACTAGGCACGAAGAATCAAGGGTCGGGGTTCGTAGGAACGATACCCGAACCTCGCTCTGATACCAATCTGATAAGAATCAAACGCGGAAAATAAAAAGGATAAGAACGAGACGTATCTCGATCACAAATCTCAAGTAGCAACGGAGAACTTGTTCCGTTACACTCCGAGAGGAGGTCAAGAACACCTACGCTAGGCAACTATCCTCGAGCTAACGTGAGCACGCAAGTAGAATGGTCGGGGGGGGATTGAAATTCATCTAGATCCGCTAGAGGAAGAACAAGTCCGAATTCAAGGTTTTTCATTCAATAAGAGTTCAACTCTTCAATACAAGTGTTTGTTTTTCATCAAAGGTAAGCTAATGAAAATAATAAGACAACTAGCTATTTATAGGTGTTTTAAGACACCATATGAAAGGTCTAATATGCCCACACTTAGGCTTAGGAACATAGGACCACGTAGGGTCAAAATAGTCTTAACACTAGCTAGAAAATCACCCTTCAGCGTTTTGGGCGGGGCGCCCGGATTTGGGGCGGAGCGCCCAACATTTTAATCAGTGGGGTGGCCTAGGTGGGGCGCCTGGGATTTGGGCGGAGCGCCCAGGCCTAGGCTTGCCCAGGCGGAGCGCCTGGCTCCTTCAGGCGGGGCGCCCATGCCTAAGCCTCTTCAGGCGGAGCGCCTGGTTCTTCAGGCGAAGCGCCTGGATGACTGGGCTGCTCCCCTTGCACTTTAAGCACTCGGAACGGCTTCCAATCGCTTCCTTCTTCTAGGTCCTTCCTCATCAAGTGTAGGTGTACTCCTTGGATGTCCTTAGCTTGGCTCCGTGTGAAGGGTCTTGTGGGGTTTTGGGTCTTATCATGATGATGCAGCCCAAATTGCATCGACACGTACGCCCGGGGACGACTTGAAGACAATGCATTGGAGCTCAATCAAAGAGGAAACAGGGCTGAAACCAGTGCAGGAAACAGGGGAGCCAAAACAGGGCAAAACAGGGGAACACCTGCTGAGCTTACTGCCTGACGAAGAATGCCTGTTCTTCGCGATCGTGCCCATACTCACGCGATCGCGAATGGTCTCCTTTTGCTCAGCGCGACATCGACGTCTTCCACGCGATCGCGAAGGTTGAAGGCTGAGTGTTCTTCGCGATCGCATATAATTGTGCGCGATCGCGAAGAGGACTTGGGCAGTGCGGACCAGAAACTTGCCAAGCCTTGCAATGGGGTGTTATAAATACGCCCCTCATTTCATTTATTGTATTAACCAACCTTGAATGTAGAATGATATATTTTCTTGAGTGAATCTCAATGATGAACCCGTGAGCGGGCATGATTTCACCTGGTGGATTCCAAGTTGAACATCGTAACCTCTTTGATCATTCTATTTGCGAGAGCCGAGTGTCTCTTGAGGGTAGTTGCATAGTATAGGTGATCCTTGACTTCACCCGGGGTGTTTCGAGACAAGTTTCTCGGTGCTACTTAGGTAAACGTTTCAAGCCTCATCTTGCTTTTTATCTCGATATCGTCATTGATATCGCCTATCTTGTTTTAGTTTCCGCATTATCGTATCGTTTGTAGCTTCCACTTATTTTCCATTGAATCAAAGAGCAAGCCACCATTCAATTCAAAAATGGCTTGGCTCGGGATGTGTCATCTCAATTAAGGATACATGTGTATCACTCATTGGAAGATGCATTCAAAGCTGCTATCGAAGTTGAGAAATGGGTTAAGGACGATAAGGCAAATCGGTACCGAGGAGTCACTACTTCAACTCTTTTGAATCGAGGTAAAGAATGGAAGAGTCCAAATCCAACAAGTGCTAACACTGTTCGAGATTTAACGAAACCCTTCGAGAGGGGTGTGATCGTTAACCAACCAAGAGAAGTGGTAGGTAAAGTTCAACTTAACTGTCCTAGTGCTTCAAGTATTCAGTGTCATAAATGCAAGGGTTATGGTCACATGGCAAAAGAGTGTCCAACTCGCAAAGTGATGCTTGTGCTCGACAATGGAGATGTTTGTGAGCAAGCGGGTGACACCGAAGAGGACAATTTCGAGGAGATTGACCGAGCTGAAGATGATGATGGTCGAGAAGCTGCCGAAGCTGATCATCCAAAATTCTTTTTTGTAGTTCAAAGGAACTTGAGCTGCATGACTCTTGAAGAAGAGGACAACCAAAGAGAAAACTTTTTCCACGCCCGATGTCGAGTGAGGGGGAATGTTTGTTTGATGATCATTGATTCGGGTAGTTGTGCTAATATGGAAAGCCAAACCATGGTTTCACAATTAGGACTACCTACTTTGAAACATCCCCTTCCTTACATATTACAATGGTTGAATGAGTGTGGAGAATTGAGGGTTGTCAAACAAGTGTGGATCAAGTTTAGAGTTGGAGAATATCAAGATGAGATGATGTTCGATGTGGTACCGATGCAAGCTTGTCATATGCTATTGGGTCGACCCTGGCAGTATGATCGGTCAGTTGTTCACAATGGAAGATCCAACAGTTACACTGCTAAGCTCGAAGGGAAGAGTTTCATAGTCAAACCCTTGTCTCCGAAGCAAGTCAGCAAGGACTATAAAAGAATGAAACAATTGAAAGAAGCGGCCAAGGCTAAGCTTCCGATGGGAACAAAATTAATGGCCGAAGGCAAAAACTCACCGCCCGAAGTAAGAAACATCTGTGCAATCATAAAACCGGGTGTGTATCTACGAGGGTATCTTTCTAAACTCTAATAATGATTTTTCTAATGATAACCCTTTGCCTAGTGCTGTACACAGTGTTTTGCAGGACTTCGGAGACATGTTTCCCCAAGAGATGCCAGGTGGATTGCCACCGTTGAGAGGAATAGAGCACCAAATTGACTTCGTACCGGGGTCTCAAATCCCCAACAAACCTGCATACCGGTGTAATCCCGAAGACACCAAAGAGCTCCAAAGGCAGGTTGATGAGTTGCTGAACAAGGGCCTTGTTCGAGAGAGCTTGAGTCCTTGCGCCGTTCCTGTTATCCTTGACCCAAAGAAAGATGGAACATGGCGAATGTGTGTTGATTGCCGAGCAGTCAACAAAATTACGGTAAAGTATCGTCATCCTATCCCTCGATTAGATGACATGCTAGATGAGTTAAGTGGTTCTTCATGCTTTTCGAAGATAAACCTCAGGTCCGATTACCACCAAATCCGAATGAAACTCGGAGACGAGTGGAAAACCGCATTCAAGACCAAATTCGGTCTCTATGAATGGTTGGTGATGCCTTTTGGCCTCTCTAAAGCACCGAGCACATTCATGCGACTGATGAACCATGTGCTCAAACCGTTCATAAATAAGTTTGTTGTCGTTTACTTCGATCACATCCTTATTTATAGTAAATCTATGGATGAACATGTTGAACACCTAAGGCTAGTGCTTGATAAGCTTCGAGAAGAGAAGTTATATGCTAACTTCAAGAAATATCCCTTTTGTGTCGAGCATGTAGTCTTTCTAGGATTCGTTGTGAGTGCTAATGGTGTCGAAATCGATGGAACGAAAGTCGAAGACATCAAAGATTGGCCAAATCAACCTCGGTATCACAAGTTCGTAGCTTCCATGGCTTAGCTAGCTTTTACCGAAGGTTTGTTCGTGACTTTAGCACCGTGGCCGCTCCTTTGACCGAGCTGGTAAAGAAAGACAATCCATTTGTGTGGGGAGAGTCCCAGGAAAGGGCTTTCCAAGAGTTGAAATGGAGGCTTTGTTCTGCCCCATTGTTGCAACTCCCTGACAACGGCAAAGCATTTGAAGTCGAGTGTGATGCGTCCGAAGTTGGGATTGGAGGAGTGCTTATGCAAGAATCGAAGTCGATCGCTTACTTCAGCAAAAAGCTTAAGGGAGCAATCTTGAATTACTCAACGTATGACAAGGAGCTGTATGCCCCTCATTCGAGCACTCGCCCATTGGCAGCATTATTTGTGGCCTCGAGAGTTTGTGATCAAAAGTGATCATGAATCATTGAAACATCTCCGAGGTCAGGAGAAATTGAACCGAAGGCATGCCAAATGAGTTGAATTCATTGAGAGTTTTCCCTATGTAATTCATTACAAAAAGGGCTTATCGACCACTCTCGCCTCGAGGCTCATGGGATTCGAAAGCATCAAGTTGATGTACGAAGATGATCCCAAGCTAAAATGCGTTCATGACGCAATCTTGAGTGGCTGAAGGGTTGAGAAATAACAGTGGCACGATGGCTACCTTTTCAAGAATGGGAGGGTTTGTGTGCTAGTGTCATCGTGGAAAGAGCTCTTAGTTCGAGAAGGTCACTCCGGAGGCTTGATGGGACACTTCGGTGTCAACAAAACTCTTGGTATTTTAACCGAGCAGTTCCATTGGCCAAAAATGCGACGAGATGTGGAAAAGCATTGCAACGCTTGTCTCGTTTGCAAGAAAGCTAAATTGAAGTCCAACCCTCATTGTTTGTATACCACATTGCCTGTGCCTGATCGACGTTGGGTTGATATACCTATGGATTTTGTGTTGGGGTTACCGTGGTCAGAGGGAGGACATGATGGCATCTTTTTTATTGTGGATCGATTTTCCAAAATGGCTCACTTTATTCCTTGCAAGAAATGCGATTGTGCACAACATGTTGCTTCCTTTTTTATTGATCATGTGTTAAAATTGCATGGTGTGCCCTTGACACCAATCTACTATTCTCGACGTCTCACCATTCTCAGAATGATGGACAGACCGAGGTAGTTAACCAAACCATAGGATCTTTGCTTCGAGCAATGACCTAAGGCTGGGTCGGAAATCGGGCTGATCGTTTGCCCATGATGGAGTTTGCATACAATCGAATGGTGCATCGAATGATAAATATGTCCCCATTCGAGTGTGTGTACGGTTTTAATCCTTTGATTCCACTTGATCTAACCCCATTGTCTCGAGATATTGTTATTGATTTTGAAGGTACTCACCGAGCCAAAGCTTTGCTCGAGTTGCATGGCAAGACAAAGACGAATCTCGAGGAAGCTTATGCCAAAGTGGCATTGAAAAAGAACAAGGGGCAAAAGAAGTTGGAGTTGAAGAAGGGAGATTGGGTTTGGGTTCACTTCCGAAGAGAGCGATTCCCGAACCAAAGGAAAGGAAAGTTAGAATCGCGAGGGGATGGTCCATTTCAAGTGCTGAGCAAGATTAACAACAATGCTTATGTGATCGACCTCCCAGGTGAGTATAATGTGTCCAACACTTTCAATGTTGCTGACTCAAATCCTTGTGTTGTAGGCCAAGAACTGGGGACAGATGCTGAAGCGATTTCGAGGACGAAATCTTCTCAAGAAGGAGAGAATGATGCAGCCCGAAGTGCTGATCTAGTGCTCGACAATCCACCGAAGTCAATGAATAATCCACTGAGGCCAATGACACGAAGCCAAGCCAAATTGCTACATGACATGCACATTCAGTTGGCTTGGACGGGAGGAAGCATGTGTTCGGGAGAAAAGTGGCAAAGTGCTGGAGCTGAAGGCCACATCTTCAAATTTGAGCCCAAGAACAAAGTGACCGAACACCAACTCTTAGCGCTGAGTAGCACAGAGCCGAACACAAAAAATTGTGTTCGAAGGTAAGTGGGTGTCCGATGACAAATGTGTTTGAGCAAGCAACCGAGCATCAAATTCAAGGATGCCGAATACTCACTAAGTGTGATCGAACAAGCAACTAAGCACCGAAGTCAAAGTTGCCGAACACACATTAGTTCAGCCCTGCGTGGCTTGCTTTTATTGGTCACCTATGATGATTTACTATTTTATCCCTAGCGTAGTCTGTAAATACTCATTTACATTTCATTGTGAGCAGTCAGCTGTCGATGAATATTTAATATAGCAGTTGCTATTGAGTGTCTCCAATGGAGCCTAAACTCCGTTGTGGGATTTTAAAGAACTTATGTCAATCGGTGTGAGTCGTTTGAAAATTTCTTCTTGGTCATTCAATTTTCAAGAAGCGTTGTCTTTCTTGAGGATTGTTGCTTAGTATAGGTGACTTTTGTTTCCGATTCGATCGAGCTTGAGACTAGTTCCTCGATGTTCCTTTGAATCGAAGCAAGATTTGTCTTGCTTCTATCTTGTTCTTGTTATTTTCCGCGTTTCCCTTCGTGTTTAGCTTAACCCTCGAGTTTGCTTGCCCCACTTCTTGGAATTTATCAACCACCAACACGCACGAATATCCTAAGCGCTCAATGAATTAGTACTAATTGAGTAGGAAAGTTACTCTCAAAGTACTAACCGGAAGTAACGGAAGCAAACAAAACACGAAAACCTAAGAAACAAACTACTCGGACACCCCTTCAGGAGGGGGCGGTCCGCCTAGGCACAGGGGCAGTCCGCCTCCAAAAGTCCAGAGAGCTGTCAACAATTTGGGCGGTCCACCTAAAGGAGGGGCGCTCCGCCTATTGTGATTTACTGCAGAGTTTCAACTCCGTGTTCTTGGCTTTGGCACCCAATTTTTCAAAGGTTTTCAAGGTGTTTTCTCAATTCAAAGGTTCCCCAACGACTCCAATGGTTTATAACAACAATCAACCAACAAAATTCAAAATCAAGAAAATTTTGAGCTACTTCTAGGGTTTTCAACTTTTGGGGCTTTGATTTTCAAATTTTCGGTTCACAACCTTAAAACGAGTTTTTTAGGTACCCAATCAATGAGAATATGATATAAAACAATCCCTGATAACAATCATCAAAGAAAACATCATAACCAAGAACAACTAGTGATTTTTTTTGTGATTTTTTTTGTTTTTGATTTTTTTCTTCTTTTCAAATAAACAAGGACAAGAACATGAAAACAAACAAGAAACAAAGATGACAAGCACGAAGAGTAGGACGAGGGTTCGTAGGAACGTAACCCTAGCCTCTCTCTGATACCAACTGATAAGGGGAAAACTACGAAAGCGATAAAAGATAAGAAACGAGACGATACTCACACGATTGCTCAAGTAGCAACAAAGAACAATGTTTCGTTAGACCCCGAACGATGGCAAGATACACCTACACTATGCAACTATCCTCAAGAATCACGAGGTCCTTGCAAATAGAATGATCAGAAAGGTTTGAGGTTCAACTTGGAATCGTCCAATTGAAATTAAAGCCAAGATTCAAGGTTTCAATAGAGAGAATTCTCTTGTGTTTTTGTATTCAAAAATAGGTAATTATGAGTTCAAGACCTAATGAAGACTTTTATAGTCTTCTACAACTTGTAATGAAAGGTCGTAAATGCCCCCAAAGTGGGTTTAAACATTAAAGGCCACTTAGGGCTAAAGTAGGAATTATATTCTAAAAACAAAATTAATCCAGCATGCTGTCACAGGAGGCAGTCCGCCCACCCCACTAGGAGCCGCCTCCTGGGAGCTTCTGAGGGTCTTCAGCAAGTAGGCGGTCCGCCTCCCAAAAATCCAGAGAGTTGACATTTTATACTTAGCCGAATTTTTTCCCTTCTTCAGGTAGGCGCTTCGCCTCCTCCTGGGATGTGTTGAAGTGCTTCCAAATGAGCTTGGGGTGGCTCCCCTTTGAGCCTAAGCAGTCCTCCTTCCATGGCGCTCCAATTCATGATCTTCAAGGTGGTTCCGGAGCGCTCATCTTCCACGTCCAAGCCTTTTCATACCAAGTGAAGGTGAGTATCATGAAGTGCTTTGGCTTGGCTTCTAGCAAAAGAGTCTTGTGGATGTTTGCCCTTTATCAATGAAAGATGTGTAACCTCAATTGAGAAGCAATTTCCTGGTTTAAGCCATTCTTGAATCGGATGATAGCTTGCTCCTCATCTTCCGTTTCCATGTCAAGGGCCATTCGGTTCTTTTCAAACTCGTAGAAGTACTCATCAACCGACTTGAAGCCTTATTTCAACTCATAAAGCCTCTTGAGTTGTTCTTTCCGGGACTTGGGTATCACATATTTTGTGCTAATCACCTCTTTCAATTCTTCCCAAGCTATGTTCATGGGCATCCCAACTCTACTTCTTGACCTCTTGACGGATTCCCACCAACTGGAAGCATATGACTCAAATGAAGCAATGGCATATGTGGCTTTATTCTCCTCGGACATGTCATTTGTATCAAACACCCGCTCCAATTGAACCTTCCACTCTAAGAACTTCTCTGGATCACTAGTCCCTTTGAAAGGTGGGATAGTGATCTTTAAACTATTCAGATTATTGTCACGACCCCCACGGTTTGGTTCCGGTTGAACCCCGTAGTAGTCATCAACTTCATCATACTCGCGCTTCAAGTTCCTCCCAACATAACTCCTTGGAGGTCCACGACCTCTATCCATTCCCCGGCCTCCATTCATTGCCCTCCTATTTGGATAGGGAGCATCAAAGTCAATCATAGTTATCACCAAGTCCGGGGTCCTACCTTTCTTGAGCCTCAACAACTTGCTCAAGGGGTGCTACATTTCTACGGGGCCACATGAGTGGAACTTCACCTTGGGGATTTCCCAAGGGTTAGGGATTGCCCAACAATCTTTCACGAACAAGAGCTTCTTCTCTCAACCATTGTTGACGAGCTAGCTTGGCAAATTGATCCGGCCTCACGGTTGAGCCATCACTTATGGCTTTCCCGAAATCTTTGTTGAGACTCGGGGTCCTTTTTCTCTCAAAGGTTTCCATCTTTAGGCTTATAGCTTTCACCTCGGCTAAAAGAGTAGCCAAGATGCTTTTTGGGACCTCAATGATATCTTTTCTTGTTCTCCCGCCATGTACCTACAAGCAGTTAAAAACAAGAAAAGAGATTAGAGTATAAGTCCTCACACACTCACTTACTTTTGAATGCCACTTGGGTACACTCAAGTTTGGGGTAGGTTCACTCGTGCTTGATTAAAAAGGCTTCCTCGGAGTTGAAAAACCTCCTCAACAACCAAACAATTCCATAAGTTCCAAGTGCTCTTTGGAAAGAGTGGAGTTAATGAGACTCTATGGACGTTCAGCTTTATAAGTGAGCACTTGAGCCAATGAAGTTCTACGAGTCTTCTTGGGGTTTTCAACCACCAACACGCACAAATATCCTAAGTGCCCAATGAACTAATACTAACTGAGTAGGAGAATTTCTCTCAAAGTACTAACCGGAAGTAATGGAAGCAAAAGAAACACGAAAACCTACGAAATGAATTACCCAGACAACCCTTCAGGAGTGGGCGGTCCGCCTCCGCAGAGTGGGCGGTTCGCCTATAACAAAATCCAGAGAGCTGAAATAAAAGGGGCGGTCTACCTACTGTATTTTTCAGCACAGTCCAAAAATTGTGTTCTTGGATTTTGGCACCCAATTTTCCAATGTTTTCAAGGTGTTTTCCCAATCCAAAGGTACACCAATGTGTTTTCAACTACTACAAGCAAGCCCCAATGATTTATAACAACACCCAATAAACACAAATCCAAATCAAGAAATTTTGAGCAAATTCTAGGGTTTTTCAAACTTTGGAGATTTGATTTTCAAGCTTTGATTCACAACTTTAAAACGTGTTTTAAGGGTAACCAATCAACGAAAATATGATAACAAACAATTCCCGATATCAAACATCAAATAACTCATCATAACCAAGAAGATCTAGCAATTTTTTTTGTTGTTGTGATTTTCAAGTTTTTTGAATTTTTTTCTTCTTTTTCAATAAAACAAGAACAAGAACATAAACAGCAACAAGAACAAAGATAAAAGTACGATGGACAAGCCTTGCTCTGATACCAACTGATAAGGGAAAAACTACGTAAGTGATAAATAAGATAAAAATGAGATGAGACTCACACGATTGATCATGTAGCAATGAAGAACGATATTTTTTTACACCCCGAATGAAGGTCAAGAATCACCTATACTATACAACTATCCTCAAGAATCACGAGGTTCTTGCAAATAGAATGATCCGAGCGGATTGAAGTTCAGCTTGGAATCGTCCAAATGAAATCAAGCCAAAATCAAGGGTTTCATTAGAGAGAATTCTCATGTGTTTTTTTGTATTCCAAGTAGTGTAAATGATGAAAATGGCTAAGGGGAGCTTATATAGTGCTCCCTTACATAATTGTGAAATGACTAAAAGCCCCTAAGCCTAGTTAATATAATAGAGTCACTTAGGGCTAAATTATGAATTACACAACAAAAATAAGTCTTGAAACCTCCCAGAAACAGGCGCCCTGCCTAGTAAAAGAGGCGCCCCGCCTGATGTTGAGAAGAGGAAACAGGCGCCCCACCTTACAAGAGTAGGCGGTCCGCCCATTTACAGAGGCGGTCCGCCGACTCTCAACTTCATAGAGGTGGACATGAACTAGGCGCTCCACCTGAGAAACAAGGCGGCCTACCCCCTCCTGTGCCTTCTTGAAATGCGTCAAAATGTGTCTCTTGAGCTCCTCCTTGTGGCCTAGATGGTCATCCTTTAATGGTGCTCCAATGCATGATCTTTAAGGTGCTTCTGGAGCTCCCATCTCCCACGTCCAAGCCTTTCCATACCAACTGAAGGATAGCATCATGGATTGCTTTGGCCTGGCTTCTAGTAGAGGGTCTTATGTCGGTTTGCCCCACATCAATAATGTGTTCAACACGTAACAAAAGTTTACTATCCTATTTCTCAACAAAGTATAGTCATGGATAAGGGTGAATTTTCATAAGAGAGAAAAAATTGGTTGTCAATAATAATGCTTGTGCAATAGTCCAATATGTTGTATAATAAGCTAACAACCAACAATCATAGAACTAGGAAATAACAACAAATGAATCAAGTATATGAAATAGTAAGAATACCCTCTCGGCAGCTACACACACTAGGAACATATGTATAGACATCTATATGTCCTAAGGCCTTTAGATGAATGGATGAAATCACTTACCTCGATTCAGAGCCAATACGAGCTACAAGGCAACAACTTTCCCTTTCTGAATTCTTTCGGAACGATCCTGAAACGACCTTAGTAAGGTGTTAGAACTCTGATTCGCATGCCGATAATGTTAACAGCACCGAAAGATCCATTAGGATCTGTCTATGAAATTTGAGCTGATTCGGATCTCAATTGGTAGGTTTTTTGAGAAGGTTTCTATTTCAGTTGTCGGTAAAGCAAAAGACATTTTCGAGCTCGAAATAGGCTCTGATTCAAAATTCAAAAGTTTCATTAGGTTTGTATGGTCATTTCTGATATGTAGGAACTTTTGGAAGTGAATTCCGAGGTCGTTCGATCAGTTTCGCTTAAATTCCAAAAGTTTAGAAATTGATCTTTTTTTTGTGGGAGCCGTATCTTGAGTTCTGGAGATCAGATTCGAGTTCAGTCTTCACGAATATGTGACACAAGTCTTATATGATTTGTGTGCAAAATTTGGAGTCATCCGAGCATTACAGGATCCTATTTGGACCCAAATTGCAGACCAGGTGTTGATGGTGCGAAAAGCTGTGCACTATAGCAGCTTATTTCTTAGTATAAATACAACCTTTTTCAACCCATTTCAGGTTTAACTCATTTTTAGTCATTTTTATGTAATCAAATTAAGGAACAAAAGGGAAATATAGGAACAAGACACAAATTCAACTAAAACAAGGCAATAACATTATAGGCTATATCCTCGGGCATCACTTGGGACGACTCCACTCTTCATGGCGACTGAATAACATTCCTTAGCTGTTCGTTGTTCACCCCGAATTGAATGAACACCCCATGAGCTAGAAAATTTGATAACTTGATGAAGATTTGAGGGCATAACCTCCATCACGTGTATCGAAGGTTTCCGGAGGATAACATGATAGGCTATATCCTCGGGCATCACTTGAAACACAGTCTCTTTTGTTACTCCCTTTGCGTATGTAGTGAGAGTGATCTCACCCAACGTCTTCTCGGTGGAGCTATTAAAACCAGTCAATATGGTTGCCTTCGGGATGATAAGGTCCATTAACCATATTTTCTTCACTGCTCCGTGACTTAAGATATTCACAGAGTTCCCAGGGTTGATTAAGACTCATTTGATATCCAAATCGTTGATCCTCAACATATTACCACTGCATCGTGATGTGGGAACATCATCCTCTCGCAGTCATCTTCACCAAACAAAATTTCATTAACTGAACTTATTGTTCGAGTCCTTTTTTCCAGCGTGATAGAAAGTTTTGCAAACATCTTAGTAGTGGCAAAATTCACGTCGTTCACCTTTGATCCCCCAGTAATCACATTAATGACTCTTTTGGGAGATGGGGCCCTCGGTGACTTTTCATCTCCTCTATTCTTCGCAAAGGTTTTTTTCCCCTTGTCAGCTGATGTTTGGCATTTTATGCCCATATTTCCTTAATATTTCCTTACGTTTGGATACTTTATTCGCTCGTTTTATGGTTTATGAATGTGGTTTTACACTGATTTGATGTCGTGCGTGTGTAGGTTGTTGTGCAGTGCAATTGGAGCTTTTAAGAGCATGATTGAACAAGAAAAGATTGGATTTTGATTTAGGATTGGATCGGGCACACGAAGGCACGACACGAGCGAGCAAAGGAGCAAGAAACGGAGCAGTTTTGCCTGGCGCTATGGGCCACGCGCCGCGCCCTCTACCGCGCGCAGTGGCTAGGCGCGGTTCCCCATGCGTCGCGTGGCCAAAGCATGGAGAATGTGACGGGTTCTGCTTGTCCCAGCGCTTTACGAGGCGCGGGGTGCCCGTTATAGCGCCCCTTGTGCACGTTTTTACTTCCTATTTCGTCTAGGATTGGGTCTAACTTATTACTAGGCTTTTGTAAACCCTATAAATACTCTTTTACTTAGTTTTTGTTAGGAGTTCAGACCTTTGGAGCAAGTTTTGGAGGAGAGGGGAGGAGCCCTAGATATCTTCTACACAAGTTCTTTCTCTCTTTCTCTTATTCTTCTCTTTAATTCTATAGTTTGTTCGTTCTCGGGTTAGAGTAAATACATGAAGGTTGATGTTTGAAAGTTGATTTCTATATATTGATTTACCATTATGGATTGTTTATTCTTTCTTGATCATAATTGTTTGATTATTGAGGCCTGATAATTGAACACTATTCATGGTTTTTAGATTGAACTCGAAAGAGGGAATTTAATTACGCAATAAGAAAGAATAGGACTAGTTTGTGAACCCGGGCATCGGGGAACCAATTTGTGAGTAGGATAGACATATACTTGCTTGCCTAGTTTAACTCATTACAGAATTCGTTAATGCGTGCACGTGATTCAACCCATAGACATATAGGGATTGGAGTAGCCTGCATAGACCGTGAAGAATCGAAAGGTTTTCATGGGTACAATTAACCTGTTAGTTAGCAATCTACGAAATCAAGAAGTAGAATCAACTGGAAAACTCAACTGGATTGTTCGTAACTCTGACCCAGGACCGTCATCTTTTATTGATAACAACTTAGAATTTGCTCTGTTACTTGATTTCAATTACTTGTTTTTATTACTGCATTTAGTTAGTAAATTCTCAACCATTGGAAAAAGATCCCTGAATAGTTCTTAGGAAATTGTTTGCTAGGATTCAGTCTGAATAGTCCTCGTGGGAACGATACTCTACTTATCACTTTATTACTTGTCGACCACGTATACTTGCGTGTGCGTTGGGAGCAACAATTTTTTGGCGCCGTTGCCGGGGACTAAATTGACTGTTTTCTTTTTGAGCAATTTATTATTTTCTATCCAGGTTTAATTTTTTTATTTTATTTTTAGTTTATTATTTTATTACTAGTTTACATGGCATCTTTTAATGAAAGTGGGTGAATGATGGTTGCTCAAATCTTGTTAGTTCTTGTCTACTTTGTGGAGGACATCACTTTTGGAAAAATTGCCCGAGTCTTCCAACCCTGCGAGACTGGTTATGTGAATTTTATACCACCTTTGATTGGAACTTTTGTAAATTGTGTGGTGGTCGGTGGAATGATTGTCCTAAATGTCATGCTCCTTCCCCCAATAATTTTTGTGATGATTCTAATGATGTTTGTGAGCTTGACAGGAGCGATAAAGTGCAGGTTGTTAGTGAAACTTGGCTAATGGAGCAAGCCAAACTCTTAGAAGCTTATGGAGATTTCAGGAGTGAACTTACAAATATGACAAGGCAATTTATGGAAGAAAGGGTTGTGCTCGGGCAAGAGATCGATGAATTTGGCTTGACTATTCACGCCTTGGAGGAGAATTTGAGTGATATGGTTGAGGTGTCTGAAGCTCAATTATCAGTTGTCGTGAATAGTAGATTTGATATAGAAGAGCTTAGAAGCCAATTTGAGGAGCAAAAAGTGGAATTCTTACTATTCGACCCAATAGCAGTTGATGATGCCAAGGTTGAGGAAATCACATTAGAGTCAAGTGAGGAAATAGAAAACATCATAGGTGAGGACTCTAGTGTTTGTGCAAGTGAGGGTGTCAAAAGTAATGCAACTTTAGAATTGAAGCGCATTGGACCTCATTCCAATCATTTTTCAACGTTGTGTTTGGATGGTGACATGAAAATTGAGCCACCCGAGCCTATGAAGAAACAAAAGGAGGAGGAACAAGGTGCCTATATTTTAGAGTTTGTGATGCCGAGGAGACAAAACGACATCCCTCATTTAAAGGCTAAGAAGTGCAAAATGCGGCATTGTTTACTTGGTCCTGCTGTATTTTTGCCACCACCCCAATACCATAGTTGTAAACTTGAGGCAAAGTTGGGGATTCAATTCATTAGTTCAAGGTGGAGACAAAAGTGATGAAGTTGTCTTCGTCGTGCCGCGACGTTAAATCAAGCGCTTCTTGGGAGGCAACCCAATTTGCTGCTTTACTTTTATTTATTTTTTTTATTATTATTTTTATAGTTGTATATTACTTTGGTGATTCTTTGGATTGCAGGTTCATGTGATGTCGAGGCTAAGTGTGGGGTGCCCTCACCCTTGCCTAATATTGATGACCTGTTGGGGAAAGTCTGAGTACCTCATACGATATGGAAGCTTGGAGGATGCTAGCACCAAGGACTAGAATCTTCAGGGAAGTTTTCTTTACCTTGCACTTTCTTATTTTTAGCACTGAGGACAGTGCTTAGTTTAAGTGTGGGGTGGGAAACTACCCTTTATTTATTTTTGAGGTTAGGGATAGGATTTTTCTTTTGTCACTTGACTTTATTTTTATTTGTTTCTTGCTTTAGTATATGAAAAAAAAATTAGAAAACCAATGAAAAATTTCAAAAAGATTTTCATTTTTAGTTTTATTAGTGGTACATGTCATCCACCCCGTGGTTTTTCTTATGGCCTCGGTTCTTTTCCACGGGGAGACCTTTGAACCGGGTAGTTTTTATTTTTATTAGGATTAGGATAGTTAGTTGTAGATGACCCTAGACGTAGGAAAAAGGTAGAATGCTAGGTGCCTTTGAATTGTTTGATACCGGTGGACTTGAATTGATTGCATGTGCTATTTGTGGTGTCCTTGGGTTTTAATTTTAATGCATGCCTAGGAAAAATTGGAACGACCCCCTTGAGATGCTTGAGTCCACTTGCTTGATTTTGTTGTGAACCTTTGTGCATTAGTGCTTAAATTTCCACAAGTTGCATTCTAGATGCTTGAGTGAGAGTTGTTGATGGAACCTTTTTGTGTGGATCGTGTGCAATGTGTGTTGTGAGGCATGTTCTTGTTTACTCCATGTTGCATATTAATGTCTAGAACTTGCCCCGTGTATGTGCAAAGCGAAATCCTAGGTTTGCTCTAGTTGGGAAATGATACAAGGCCTTCTTTTGATTTGCCTGCCCTTACATATATACCTTGAAAAAAATTGTTGTTGTGATTTCTTTGACCCTTTTTGTTGGCACCCACACCCCGAGCCTACCCATTTGTTCTAAATTGCTTTATTTTGGCCCTTTACTCCTTAAGCACTTTATTGATATTGTGTTGTTATTTTGGAGTTGTGGTTGAATTTTGGGAGGTTTTTGAGTGGAACTAATGAAGGGGAATAATTGTAAAATTTGTGAAGTAGTGAAAAGCATTGGCAAGGTTGGATGAAATTGAAAAAAAGAAAAGAAAAAGAAAAAAAAAATTTGAAAAGAGGAAATAAGAATGAGAAAAAGATATCCATTCCTTGCTAGTGTCTGCTTAATAGAAAAATGCTACTTGTGTGAAGGTGTATGTGTAGAAGTTGTTGATTTGGGTGGCTTGTTGAGAATTGTGTTTGAAATAATTGTGATGTATTAAAGTGCTTAGGGAGGTAGTCACTATTACCATATGTATCCTACCCGCCCCTTAGCCTACATTACGACCTTTCTAAAAGTCCTAGTTAATCCCGATTGGAGTGAGCTTACATTAGTGGAGTCCTACACTACGGGCAAGCCTATGGTACATTGTGTGTGACGTGTGAGATTTTCGTGAGAGTGAGTGAATTCATTTGTTATTGCCCCCGCTCTATTCATTATATTGATTGTTGTGTGTGATCTTTGGGGGGCACTCTTTTGCTTCATATTGGTGAGGGCACGTGGTTTGCATGAAATAGGTGAAGTTGGTGGCTTCTTGGTTGAGTAGATAGGTGTGATTTTGTGGGAGCATGGTTGCATTAAGTTGAGTTTGTGCACTTGAGCTATTTTGGGGTGGTTGTTCTTATATTTTTGATGTTGTTAGTTTGTTGGCATGTTGTGGATCCATAGTAGTCATGTGTGCATTGGTTCAATGGTCGGTATCAACCATAGTCATAGGCAGACCTGTTTTACCTAGGTTGGAAGTTATTTGTGATTGCTCGAGGGCGAGCAAAGGTTCAAGTGTGGGGTGGTGATGTTTGGCATTTTATGCCAATATTTCCTTAATATTTCCTTACGTTTGGATACTTTATTCGCTCGTTTTATGGTTTATAAATGTGGTTTTACACTGATTTGATGTCGTGCGTGTGTAGGTTGTTGTGCAGTGCAATTGGAGCTTTTAAGAGCATGATTGAACAAGAAAAGATTGGATTTTGATTTAGGATTGGATCGGGCACACGAAGGCACGACACGAGCGAGCAAAGGAGCAAGGAACGGAGCAGTTTTGCCTGGCGCTATGGGCCACGCGCCGCGCCCTCTACCGCGCGCAGTGGTTAGGCGCGGTTCCCCATGCACCGCGTGGCCAAAGCGTGGAGAATGTGACGGGTTCTGCTTGTCCCAGCGCTTTACGAGGCGCGGGGCGCCCGTTATAGCGCCCCTTGTGCGCATTTTTACTTCCTATTTCGTCTAGGATTGGGTCTAACTTATTACTAGGCTTTTGTAAACCCTATAAATAATCTTTTACTTAGTTTTTGTTAGGAGTTCAGACCTTTGGAGCAAGTTTTGGAGGAGAGGGGAGGAGCCCTAGATGTCTTCTACACAAGTTCTTTCTCTCTTTCTCTTATTCTTCTCTATTTAATTCTATAGTTTGTTCGTTCTCGGGTTAGAGTAAATACATGAAGGTTGATGTTTGAAAGTTGATTTCTATATATTGATTTACCATTATGGATTGTTTATTCTTTCTTGATCATAATTGTTTGATTATTGAGGCCTGATAATTGAACACTATCCATGGTTTTTAGATTGAACTCGAAAGAGGGAATTTAATTACGCAATAAGAAAGAATAGGACTAGTTTGTGAACCCGGGCATCGGGGAACCAATTTGTGAGTAGGATAGACATATACTTGCTTGCCTAGTTTAACTCATTACAGAATTCGTTAATGCGTGCACGTGATTCAACCCATAGACATATAGGGATTGGAGTAGCCTGCATAGACCGTGAAGAATCGAAAGGTTTTCATGGGTACAATTAACCTGTTAGTTAGCAATCTAGGAAATCAAGAAGTAGAATCAACTGGAAAACTCAACTGGATTGTTCGTAACTCTGACCCAGGACCGTCATCTTTTATTGATAACAACTTAGAATTTGCTCTGTTACTTGATTTCAATTACTTGTTTTTATTACTGCATTTAGTTAGTAAATTCTCAACCATTGGAAAAAGATCTCTGAATAGTTCTTAGGAAATTGTTTGCTAGGATTCAGTCTGAATAGTCCTCGTGGGAACGATACTCTACTTATCACTTTATTACTTGTCGACCACGTATACTTGCGTGTGCGTTGGGAGCAACAAGTTTTTAAAATATTCTTTCAACATACCCTTTTTGAGCAAGTAGGCCACCTCGAGGTGCAAGGCTTTGCAATCCTCAGTGAGGTGGCCGTGGTTATCATGGAAGTGACAATAAAAGGTTTGATCTCTTTTCCTGGGGATAGTCCTTATGTCCTTCGAGAGCCCACTCCTTTGTCTGTCATTCCTTTTAGCGCATCCACCATATCAGTGGTAGACACATTGAAATTATACTCAGAAATACGGAGCAAATCCTTTATTTCACCACCAAAGAAGGTCCAATGGTGTTCATCTGATTAGCAGCGGGGCTAACCTTTCCTCCGAGCCTTTAGCTCACATGCTTCCCTTCGAGCCTTTGGCTTACATGCTGCCTTTGGGAATTGTAAGGGTCATATCAGCCCTTCGGGTTCCCTCGTGGCACGTAAGTGCATCGAGATGACTCGGGGTGACCCTTATACCCAGAGCTTCAGCCTGCTAATCTCCATTCTACCTCTTCCAATTTGACTTTGGCGGAAGTTCTATCATGTACCTTATCCTAAGTTCGACCTTGCTACTGTTGGAGGTCTTTCTTTAGTTCAGCAGCAGCAGCCTCAGAGTTACTTTTGCTTATATTCCTTTCAAGTGCCATGATAGCCAAGTTATCATGCATTTTAAGTAACTTTATCCTCTCCTCTTGGAAGCGCTCCAGAAAATCTTTAAGAGGATCCCTGTAACACTGCTTCATTTCAAAGATGTCTTCCTTTCGTTTGAGGATCTTTTGAGCCTCGGTGAGTGCTTTGATAAATAAATAAATAAGCCAATTCATCAAAATTCTAAAACCGACTCGGAGGGTAGATGTAAGTACTAACGTTGTGCTCCCTTCTTGAGCGTATCTCCAAACTTCTTTAAGAACATAGATTATGTACCCACTGGCGTCAAATCATTTCGCCTCAACATGGCCATATATTCGGCCACGTGATTAATTGGATCTGTTGTGCAATCATAGTTCTTCAAGATTTGTAGCTTGAAGTGCTTTAGAATGGGGGCCAAGGTCCGCCTGTTTCTGAAAGGCCCTTTGCTGACACTTTTCGATGTCAAACACCCTTTGGGATTTCCTAGCCCCAGGGATTTTTTCCAGCGATTTCTCAAACTGAGCCTCGAGGTCTTTCATCCATTTTCTAGGTCCGCTGGGTTGCTGCTTGGAGCCATAGGCATTTTTTGTGCCACCGCGGGTGCTGCTCCAAAGGTCGGGATACGCGAGGAGCAGTCCCTAAACCTCCAGATGCGGCTCCATTCAGAAGTCCTCCTGTGGTTGGCCTGGAGGAACAAAGTTTGGGATGCGTCTGTTAGGAGCCACGGGGGGAGTGTTGGTGGGTGTAGTATTAGTCCTTACACTTTATGCAATAGTTTGCAATGAATTACGCATATCATCGTTAACTCTGCCTTGTTCGATAAATTGCCTTAGAACTTGCTGCATAAAGTTCATAATATAGGCATTCCAAGCATCATTTGACCCTGATGAGGAAGGGTCAATTGGAGGTAGAGGGGGAACAAACGCACCAGTCGAAAGCGGAGGAGGAACAAATGCACATCAGTAGTGCCACTTTTCCCAATGGGGCGTGGTTGATTTCCCTCAATGCTATCAGTGTTGTCTACCATTGTAACTAATTAAGATGAAGCTGAATGAATGTTTAACACAATATCAGAATAAAACGTAATTGTCTGATCCCCACAGACGGCGCCAAATTGTATAAGCATAAAATTCATTTTAGAAATACAATTGAATTCGTTTGGGTTACAAGCAATTATTCGTATCAAGATTGCGAATGACTATGACATAATGAAAATAATGATAAAAATAAGAACAAGAATTGCTATTCCAATATTGAATAATTGAGAATGCAAAATTGACAGAGTTATGGCTATATTTGTGAATGCCTTTACATTGTAATGAAAGTGCTATTTATAGTAGAGTACACTTGAGATAATCATTGGCATTAATCAGCCTACTATTTTCACTTAGATCATGGCTGACCCACGATCCTCCCCATTAAATGCAGAGATCGTAGGCAGATTATGTGGGACATCATTCATGCTGAAGTTGAACCGGCTGTCCCGAGGCTTGGATCTTTCCGCCTCAAGGAAGTGAACAATTTTTTTGCCCGAAGCAATCACACCCTGTGGCTTGAATAACCTTAACCTCGGAGCCTAATCTTGGTCATCTTTTCATCAACCTCGTGACCAACTTATAACTCACATAGAAAACTCCCCGAGCCTTACGCCTTGGCTGCCACGTGTCCAGTCTATATTTTTACCAATATAGCTGCTGTAGATGCTCCTATTCCTAAGGTAACTCCTCGGACTATGATAGATATTGGTGCTCAGGCTCAAGGAGCCTCTTTTCTAGCTCCAGATGTGGTTCTAGGTGGTTATGTTCTAGATGCAGCGGGTGTTGTGCCTCCGGTTGTTTACGCTGGTCAACTAGCCTAGGCAGTAGATCAAGCTGATTATCTGCTGAGGCTGCATAGTTTTACCAGACTTAATCCTCCAAAATTCTCCATTCATACATCAGATAAGCCCCGTGCTTGGTAGATACCATCATATTCTCGAGGCCTTTGGGTATCTTGAGCAGTTTGAAGATGACTATACTGCCTTCCAGTTTGAGGGTCCAGCTTTAGCTTGGTGGACCACACTCTGACCAGCTAGGAAAGGCTTGCCTAAGCTGGCCTGGAGTGAGTTCTTCCACCGATGTATGGAGAAGTTTCTCCTCGCAGTTACCAGGATGAGAAAAGGAGGTAGTTTGAGAGGATTCGACAAGGTAACCTGTCCGTGTCGGAGTATGGGCTTTTATTCTCTGAGATGTCAACGTATTCTCAAGATCTTATGCAGCAGCCCCCCGAGAGTGTCAGACATTTATTGATGAGCTATCTCCATATTTGGAGTCCTACATGGCTTGTGAGATTGAGGCCAGGACTCCATTTGATGTCGCTGTTGATATTGCGAGGAGGTATGAGACATATCATAAATTGGAGATGGAGGAGTTAGAGCAGGAGAGTAAGAGAACATGTGGTCCAAGCCATTCTAGTACCTCATCTGGAGGTAGGAGTTATCAGCAGCAGAGTAGGCCTCCTGTTAGTCCAGTTAAGTTTCCAGCGCATAGTTTTCAGGATACGCCACGACCTCGGCATGGTCAACCCCAGTTTTCTCCTAGTAGTCATAAGCAGTTCGTGCAGCGCTAGTATCACTAAGAGTGTTTCCATTGTCGTGATCCAAGGAATCATAAGAGGGATTGCCCTTTTCATCATTAACAGGGTAGTAGTCTGTCACGACCCAACTTAGGGCCGCAACGGATGACCAACACTAAGTGTCGATCATCACTAATCCTACTGATAATTTGCTAACCATTATAACTGATAAACAGAATAAGCATAAACCTAGCTGATAAGAAGTATGCAATGAAAAACGCTGACAAGGCTAACATAAGCTGACATACATAACATACTGACTGCACCACACAGGGACATATCTACAGGCCTCTAAGAGTGATGAACTGAATATACAAAGGACGAGATAAGGCCCGCCATACCCAAGCTGGCTGACTGTACACATACCAAAAGATAAGTAACTCCGGGAGTAAGCGGAGTGACTCCAGTAGCTGATAGATGGCTTACTAACGTGGTCCAAGCATTGATCTATCGCGGCATGAAACACAGCGCCCCAGAAAAAGGGCGTGAGTACGATATGTACCAAGTATGTAAGGCATGAGCATATAATATATCATAGCTGAATGAAACTGTAAGGCTGGAATATAAATATGTAAATATGAGCTGGAGCATAGCAATATAGCTGGAAATCTGAAGAACGTACTAAACATGATCTGAATATAAACTGAAGTCTAGCTGAATCTGGAACTGAAGACTGAGCTGAACTATACTGATAAATAACTGTAATATGACTGATAGCTGGTTACTAGAAACTGGAACTGATAACTGTCAACTGATACTGATGCTAAGAACTGGTGGCTGATAACTGAGAACTGATAACTGGTACCGAGCTAAAACTGAACTGTTATCTGAACTGGTACCTGTCTGGTGTTATGGGCTATATCCCCCCAAATCAGGTAAATGAACATCTGAACTAGTACCTGTCTAGCATTATGGGCTGTATCCCCCAAAATCAGGTAACTGAAAAACTGAACTAGTACCTGTCTGGCGTTATGGGCTGTATCCCCCCAAATCAGGTAACTGAAAAACTGAACTAGCCTCATGTATAATCATGCAGTGCATAATGTGGCTATATACGCGTATATAACAAACCTGGTGGGTGTTATGAGCTATATCCCCCCCAGCCAGTAATATCTAGTCTCTCTGGTCAGAGTGTGTGAATGAGACCCGGTCACACTAGGTGTTTCAACTCCCGCCTGAACCAGAGGGGCTGTATCCCCTAGACGGGTAGTATCACACGCGACCGGACTGTGTTTCCAATGTCCAGCCTCTATGGGGGACTCCAAATCACACATAACATGATCACAATATAAGCATAAGCATGTATGAGGCATAATACATGTGGCAACAATAGATATAGACTCAAGGAATGATAAGAAAACTCTTGATAGAGTTATAGACACAACCTAGAACTCAGAATTTGTCAAACTCTTTGATTTTTATAAAAATTTCGGCAGAGTTTTCCCTGAAACTAGATGATCCGCAAAAACATAACCAGCACTATACTATACACGGAAATAGATATCCGGATAAATTGATAACATAAACATGTTAAACAGATTACAAGAGGAGACGACTGGATGACATAACAAATCCGCAGATGGAATGTCTGGACAGCACCACTGTCCTGCCTTTCGACCTGATTTTCAGAGTGTAGATCAAAGATATAGACTTCATGGTCTTCATGAAAGTTTTAGATATATGTCTTAGGGTTCTGGGGATTCTTAAAGAATCTAAATATCAATCTTGTACAAGGAGTTACTATCAATATACTAACAGCTGTCTAAAGATCGAAATGAATTTTCAGATTTCTGAAACGTTTTGTCTTGCTGATTTGGACGTCTTTCACCTTGGATTTTAGTACTAAATTAAGTATATACAAGGTTTACTTGGTACCATACAAGTTTCTCAGAATAAATACTATGTTTAGAACTAAGAATAGCTTCAAAAGCTAAAAGATACATGCCTTGCTAAAAGAAAGGTTTAGCCTTACATACCTTTGATGTTTCTCGCTTCTAAACCTTGTCTCCTTTGAATTCCACACCTTCTAAAGCTTAAACAAGCTATAAAATATAATTTATGTATTTTACTTAGCCATGAAGTAATTCTAAAACTCAAACTATAGAAGAAATTGAAAGTAGCATAATGTTACCCTAATCGCGTAGAGCGTTTTGACGCAATCTGTCTTCAATTTCGAGTTAAGATTGATGTTGTTTCTTCAAAATCATAAAAATTAGCTTCAAACTCAAGAGAGAACTGTTTCTATGGTGTATGTTCTGGAAATGACGAAAATAATACATGTTTTTCCTTTTATACTCGAAATATTTCAGTTCCAGCCCTCTTTTGCGCTTATGTCCCTTCTTCTGGCCTGACTTCTGATGCTCATATCTTTTTAGTCATATGTTTTATGAACAAAACGTTAAAAGAATTGGAAGATACACTCCAAAACCTTCAATTTGATATATGATATGTCCCCAAAAAACCTCATATAACACATGAAATTAATTGCTGAAAAAGCTCCTTTACAAGGCAATTCCTTAGTCGGTTTTTCCGCAACTTAAATCCAATTTTTCCCGAACTTTATATTCAACATATAAACATCATATATGGTCATATTATTACTTTAAACTCACTTAAATCATTCTTAACATGTCATTAGAATGATATACGTCACGTTAGACATACGGGGTGTAACATAGTCGTCCTTTCTCTCGCCCTCCGGCGGCTATGCAGCAGCAACTTTAGGGTACCCCTTCAGGGTCTCAGCCAGCTCGTGGTGTACCACTACTCGGAAGAGGCCGTGGGCGTGGTTCTGGTGGTCTCCCATCCTTCGATTCTGTTCCTGTTGTAAAGTAGTTCACTGATGTGTTTTCAAATGATCTCCTAAGACTTACTCCTGATTAGGAGATTGAGTTTGGCTTTGATGTAGTGGTTGGTACTCAGCCTATTTCCATTCCTCCTTATCGTATGGCTCCATTAGAGTTGAAAGAGCTGAAGGAGCAGTTACAAGCTTTGCTGGATAAAGGATTCATTAGGCCGAGTATTTCTTTGTAGGGTTCTCCTATTCTATTCATGAAGAAGAAAGATGGGACTATGCAGATGTGTATTGATTACCAATAGCTAAATAAGGTCATTATCAAGAACATGTATCCTTTGCGTCCTCTTAATGATTTGTTTGATCAGTTGCATGGTGCCAGATTCTTTTCTAAGATCGACTTGTGATCTGGCTATCATCAGTTGAAGATTTGGGAGTCAGATATCCAGAAGGCCAATGTAGCCTTTGTCATTGTCTTTATTGATGACATCTTTATCTATTTTTGCAGCTATGAGCAACATGATTATTATTTGAGGGTGGTTCTTCAGATCCTCTGTGATCGTAAGTTTTACTCCAAGTTCTCGAAATGTGAGTACTGGCTTGATTTTGTGGCATTCTTGGGTTACATGGTGTCCAGTGAGGGTATCAAGGTTGATCAAAAGAAGATTGAGGTGCTGTAGAATTTTCCTCGTCAGTGTATTCGGGGTCCTTCAGAATTGATTGAGGTAGATCCTACTCAGCTAGATGTGAATCTAGCCTATGAGGAGTTCGCAGTTGCCATAGTTGCCAAAGATGTCTGAAAGCTTCGATTGAAGCAGATTCTTATGGTTCGCGTGCATTAGCATAATCCTCCTTGTGGGAAGGATACTTGAGAGCTTGAGTCCAGTAAGCGTGAGAGGTATCTTTACCTCTTTGATGATTCAGGTTTGATCATGGTGTCTAAATCTTAAGAGTTCTTATCGTTGATTATGATTCTTGTTCTATAATGGTGTACTAATATCTGATAAAAAGCCGTTGAAAATTTATGTAAGCATTCTTATTAATTGTGTGAAATCTACTTAGACTCTGGATCGTTCGAGGACGAAGGAAAGTTTAAGTGGAGGAGAATGAACAACCTTAGTTAGTTGTTTCTGGATTTAGGGTTCCGATTGGCGTGTTGACAATCTTCAAAGCTCCATAAGGTCTATGAGGACCTATATGTAAAATTTGAGCTTATTCGGACCTCATTTCATTGGTTATTTTAGAAGGTTTATGTTTCAGTTTTCGGTATTCGATAAAGCTTAAAAGAGGTTTTCGACCTCGATTTGTGTAAATAACCTCTGATTCGAAATCCACAAACTGTATTGGGTCCATATGATAATTTTTAAGTTGTGGGAACTTACGAAAGTGAACTCCGAGGTCGTTCGGTCAGTTTCACTAAAATTCTAAAAGTTAAGAAATTGCCTTTTCCGTTGGAGCCGTACCTTGAGTTCCGGAGATCCGAATTTGAGTTCCGTTTTTGTGAGTAGTGTGCAAAATTTAGGGTGCCTTGTCGGGTCTCGTTTCGACCCAAAGTGCATGTTTATGCCTAAATTTATACGTCTAGGTTAAATAATTAATTACGAATGAGGTCACAAGAAATGCGGTATATTACGATGGAAAAAGTAAGCAAATACGATAAAAGTAAAGACAAGTAATTAAGCAAGAAATAATAGAGAAAGCAAAGAAAATCTTATTCCTTGAGAGTAGCCGAGTTCGGTGGCGAATCGTATCTTGTGTACTATACAATGTAACGAGGGGTATTAATAGTAGTGACACCCTATCCTAAGTAATGTAAAATACAATTACTGATATGGCCATGGGCCTACAACTCAAGGCGGAGGTATACTAATCCTAACTAGGAGACTGTAAATCGTAGGTGGTGGGATGTGTGTCTTGCACCCTATGACCAAACTGCCTAAATGGTCATTGGCTCTAGGAGAGGGCGTATATCCTCAGTGCCCGATAATATTTAGGATAAGTCTAGTCTCGCCAGCTGGACACGTATCCCTGTAAAACTTGGTGGCACATTTTTGCCCACACAGTCAGTCTCCCCACTTGCTGAGTGCTAATATAAGCAGTCAAGAAGTGAAAGAAGCATGATAGAAGACGTAAAGGTGTGATAGTACTGATGCTCGCCTCTTTGCGTGCATCGTATTAAATGAAAATTCCTTAGTACAGCGACGTGTCCCCTAATGATTGGCGAGGTTTTTCGCTTATCTTCTCAATGTTGTTGTTGCTCTTTTCGCATCCCGTAATTATACATATCACTTAAACTGCAGTAATCATAATTACGATCCCAAGTTATTGAGATCATTCCACTTCCTCTTTACATTTCGAGCCCAAACGTTTATATATATGTAGTAAGTGAGAAAGTTTATTCACAACCTTCCAAAGATTTTCAAGAACTCTTCTTCAAAAGATAATCTCTTTTCCAATCCCGCTAATATCATCATGGCACAAGGTCCAAGCTTTCTCCGAGCAAACTTCAGAGCGCAGGATAACCTCACCAATTCTTTCAATTTTGAATACGATGGTCGTATGCTTGGCCAAACCCCTAAGCAAGAGGGTGAAAAATCTATCTCTCAATTGAATTCTACACTTCCGCAGTCACGGAGAGTGATATTATGTGCATCAAGCATGAATGCAAATGGCCTGATTTATTTGTAGATCTTGCTCCTGGTGCTGAGGAAAGAATTTCTTCCCATCGGGCTGGCTTTTCAATAGTTAACATGTACCCTTTCACTCTTCATCTCAGCAAGCGCGTACACTCGATCATAGAGGACATATGCCGTCATTATAATGTTTGTTTGGGCCAGATCATCCCTTCCGCGTGGCGACTGTTGACACCCAATTTTGTACCTCCTATTTTTAAAATCAACAGTTCTTGAAATTTACACACGCTTGTATATCCATTCCCACCTTGTCTACTCTCTTCAAATTACCTTCTCATAATAGCCTGGCAATTGAGATCATTTTCAAAAGTGTCGTCTCAAACCATAGCTATTTCTTTACAATTTTCTGCAGTTGCTTTTTTTTTTTTACAAAATTATCCAAAATTGTTTAAAGCTTCAAAATCATAATTTTTTTACATTTTAGCCCTCCTAACATTTTAAATTAATCTCCTAATTTTTCTATAATATTTTATGCCCATTTTATACTATTTTATACCTATTTATACACCAAATATACAGTATATATAAATACACACACACACACACACACACACACACACACACACACACACACATATATATATATATATATATATATATATATATATATATATATATATATATTACACCTCATATAACACATCAACCATTTTTTTACACGTCATTTGCATACCTGGCTTGATCCTGGCCGTCCACGATTGTAATCCAACGATCAGGATTCAAGTTTCCTTTTTTATTACTTTTACACCCCAAAACCCTAAAATCTATTCCCATTTCTCCCACACCCCTCAGTCGCGACTCACCTCTCTTTCCCTTTGGCGATTCAAATCGCCACCTCCCCTTCGATCAATTTTCCGGTCATTTCAACCGGAGAAATTTAGGAAAATGACACCGTTGTGTTCCCTTCGCTGTCCGCTACAAAACCTTGGTACTATTTGATGGTTTCGAGGGAGGTCAAAATTGATCTCTCGTCGATGAGGTTTCTGTCACCGGAGAAAGGTACGTCGGTGATTTGATCCGCTAAAAATACTTGACACCGTTGTAGGGAAAAAAAAAACCCTTACGCATGACCGGAGTTGGGTCAATTTGGACCCGATTCAAAATCTAAATAAGTAATATCCTTTCTTCCTTTTGATGTTATAGATTCATGTGAGTTCATGCCTATACCTGCCTATATTCTTCTGTGTACTTACATGATTATGTGTTATTCGACAATTAATTAGAGCCTGTTTGGGATTGCTGCCAAAAAATGCTTATTTTGAAAAGTACTTTTGGTAAAAGTACTTTTCAAATAAGTAGTTTTGTATAATAAGCAATCTGTGTTTGGTTAACTCATTGGAGAAGTACTTTTGATAAATAATTTGTGTTTGGCTAATCTTAACAAAAATTACTTTTTAAGTGTCAAATTACGAAAAAGGATATTCAAGTTCAATTTACATTTGGATTATTAGAAACAAAAATATAGTTTTATATATTTATCATAAAAGTTTTTAATTTAAAAAAATTAGTTAAAAAGCAAAACATAAACTAAAAGATGTACATTTAAAAACTTGTCTTGTAAAAGTACGTAGAAATAAAAAAAGTACGTAGAATGAAAAAAAGTGAAAATAAAAAATAAAATTTTATTTTGAGAGATAATTTGGTAAATGTAAATTTTTTGTAAGGATATTTTTGTCCTAAAAAAATTAATAAACTGCTTCTGCTTCTGCTTCTTGGAAGAAGCAGATAATTCTAGCTTTTCCCCAATAGCAGAAAAACTGCTTCTGCTGTTGCCCAAAAGTACTTTTTTTTGTTATCCAAACACCTCAAAATTCTAAAAAAAGTACTTTTTTTTTTGGAAAAAAAAGCACTTTTGGCTTGGAAGAAGCAATCCCAAACATGATATTAGTTAAAATCCATGTGATTATTATTCTTGTTAAATTCACTGGTTTAAGTTAAATGTTCCCTTGGATTCTTACATGTTTGAGTTGACACATACTCATCGCTTATGCCTTAAGCCACCTCTGCTAATTTCTGAATTTAAAATCAAGGGCAATTCATGAGTCGTCTATGTTCTTCCTTGTTTGTTGCAATGAATTCAGTCTCCTACTCGGTCAAGATACATATTTCTCATGATTATATTCAGAATCTGTGTGATGACCTATTAGAAGAATTTAGGATTGTTTGAAATTGAATAGTGTCAATTAGGATCTTTGATGGAAATCTGTTAGGGTAATTAGGAGATTTTCAAGCCTAAAAAACTCTAGAACAATCCCACATAATTGTGCTTGAACCTGGATGTATTGTTGACCAAAGGGAGGTATTATATTTGTTAGTAGGTTTCATTTGCCTATATACATGGAAAGTCCACCTAAGTGGATCCCTTTAATTATGGGAAGGCATAATCCTTTGCCTTTCAGGTCATGCGTTTGAATTTAAGCCCCTACTTCCCTTCACCTATATAAACAGGCTCTATTAGCCAAGACACACATAGAGTTCCCTGGTATCAACACCCAGCATACTCATTACACTCACACACTGAGTTCTGCAATATTTTTCACACGCAGAAACACCTAGCATATACTCTACTCTTCCCTGTTTGCTTTTTAAAATCTTTAGAAGACTTTTGCTATTATTTACTCTCTGGTCTGGATACCTGCAAGCATTAAACATCACTCATAGCTCTGTTTGTTTTTTTAACACCACTGAAGGTATTCTTCACCTCTTTCCTCTTTGCCCTTAGTTTAGAAACTTGTATTCCATTCCTGTTTGTCCTGGTTTGAAACTGTTTGTGTAATTATCTCTTGTGCTATGTGTATACTTGTTGCAGGCTGCACACTTGCCCCATTCACTCTTGTTAGTGCCTGTTCACGGCTTCCCTTTTGCCCTCTGTGCTAACTCCTTCATGCATGGACTGTGAGGGTATCCCTAAGGGTAAACCAAGGTTTTAAAACAGGTTTTGGCATTTACTTAGATCCAGTGAGGGTATTCTATTTGTTTATGGGTTTCCAGGCCATGTCAACTTGGTATTGAGTCTTGAACTTAGACTACTGATCCAGATTGTTGGCTGTATTATGCAGTGCTTACTTAGGTGCAAGTCTAGAAGCCCTGACCATGCCTAGAATGGCTTACCCGTTGCCTGATTGAGCCATACTCCCCTTAGAAACTGCCCCACTGTGTATATTCATTAGATTTCCTGTTTGTATTTGCTTAAAACAGGGCACGCAGCTACTAGACTGTGTGAAGGGCTACACAGGAGCCCCTCTCTCTACCTTACCTCTTTATGTGTTGCATCATCAAGCTCATGGTATTTTCCTTTAAGAATCTGAGTAATTCTGCCGATTATAGCGCGTCTTTAAAACCTGCATGCTTCTTAAACGATAATGCTACTGCCTATAATACGTCTCACAGGTTTTGATTGTTTGGAAACATGTTTCATGATGATCAGACTGGGACTTTATCTTGAAACTGAAACTATTTATGAACAGTTATAAAATCTGGTCTTATTACGCTCAAACAATACTGTTTCCGTTTGCACAAATGATCCAGACCCAGTAAACCTTTCAAACATGGCCTGTATATGTATAAAAATATTTTTGAATTGCCTTAACACTCTTATAGACTAATCTAATAGTGTATATGGGTGTATAAAGCTTTGGGGTCACTTGTACACTTTAAAAGGGTTTTCTAAAGACATAAATATCACTTAGACCATATATTTGCATGTCTAATACTTATATGTACACTATTACGTGCGACAATCCCTTTATCTGCATTTATGTGCTTGTTTAAATCTATTTTTCAAAAATAGCCCTTTTGCCTATATATATCTTCCAAAACTTGACCCCTACACAAAAAAGGTCATTAAGATTAGGGCTCGACAATTAATGACAAGTCACCCCAACCCCAACCTAGCCAACATTTTGTTTCCAAAATAAACCCCTTTCGGTTCTTTAGTAAATCTTAAATTATTTGCAAAATAAGCTATTTATGCAAATATTATTTTCAAAGTGGGTTAACTGCATATGTAAATTAAACTAGAATATCCATTTGTATGATAGCACTTGTTCACGATTAGGCTTGTGACATTAGAGGCCGTAGACACGACTAGGCTCAAAACCTAGGCCGAATGTGAAAGTTATTTGCATGCTTAAATATATTATACCTTAGTTAAAATGCTAAATTCCCAAGTTAGTAATTTATTACAATGTACACTGTTCACATCGACTCGGACGGTAACCACTTTTTGTGGTACTCGGGAAAGTGCCTAACACTTTCTTCCTTGAGTCACTTGGACTTCTTACCCATATAGAATCTCTGAAATAGACTATTAGACCTATTGAACTTGACCTTAGACACTTAGATGACCTAATACGCCTTAGAAATTATATAAGGTGGCGACTCCAACATCTAAACTCAAACGAGTTCATCCAGTCAAATCCAAAACCGGACTCGCCTCGAGAGGAGTCCAAAATCGGGTATGACAGAATGGCGACTCCGTTGGGGATACTCAAAGTCCTAACCACAACGAGTATTTATTTTTGGGATTTATTTAATTATTATCTTGTTATTCCTTATTATCATTTGTACTAACTTGGTTTCCTTTATTTTGTTTTTTCTTTCTTTTACTTTATTTATTTATGATTTATGTGACATTTTGCATACTCCAGTCATGCTCCCCCACTCCTGGGAAATGACACTTCACACACACACGACGATTACATGGATCCCACGGTCGCTTCACCACCAAAACACCTTTTAAGATGGACATGTTGGAATATAGTTGGTTCGTGGTACAGCCAACAATTTCAAATGATCCCACTCCTTGGCCGTCTGCCTTGGAGAACCGTGTCTAGAATCACACTACTCTTCTATTGTAATGAGCATGCATCATTCCGTAAGAGGGACTCCCCGTGAGCCGACTAGTTCTCAACTTTTCCAAACTACCTAAATGGATTTTCCGACCCTAAAGGGACGTTTGGACATGATTATGTGCATTTGAGAGAAAAGAAAAGAAAAGAAAAAAAGTGAGATAAGAATGAAAACGCATTTTGATTTATTCAATTATTCTCAAAATGGACGGGGTTTTTAAATTTTATTTCATCTTTATTTTTAGGTCACAATGAGTCGAAAGTTTCATCATTTTGGAATGACTATGGGTGCACCTCCTTTGTTAACTAGTTGGTGGAGCAACTTGTCACTAGGAGAGCAAACCGAAATACGTCAGCACTTGGGTCATTTGGTTTCACTGCTAGAAATGGAACCATGTAGGGAGATGATCGAGGCCTCAGTGTCGTTTTTGGATGAAGAATTGAACGTGTTTAGGTTTGGGGATGTCGAGTTAACGCCTTTGTTGGAAGAAATAGTGGGGTTTATGTGACACTCAGGTTTAGACAAACATCGTTGGCAAGGGGGTCACATACTAGCACCTAGCGTCCCCACAGCTGATGAGTTTCGTAACAAGTTAGGGATGGTAGCAAGTGTGGATGTGGGATTTTTAAAACAAACGAAGATCCCCTTTTCCTATTTTTTTCACTCGATTTGGGCATTTGAGGGCGTATGATAGTAATAAGAAGGAGTTCGAGTCCTATGGTGATTGGAGGAGGGCTAGACCACTAGCATTTGCTATTGGTTTCTTAGGAGTGATGGTTTTCCCCGAGAATTCAAGTCACGACATATGATCAAGGCTTTTCATGATTGCCGATGCAGTGTTCAACGGGATTGATGGTTATCGCTATACCATAGTTCCTATGATATTAGCAGACATTTATCGAGCTTTGGGTTGTTGCAAGAGAGGAGCGAGATACTTCCAAGTGTGTAATCTTTTACTACAAGTATGGTTCAAAGAATATATAGGGAAAGCAAGAGGTGTGCAGGCATTGTCCAAACCAACTGGTTGCAACTACTTGATTGGGGAATGGTATGGGGTTTCAAAACTCAAACAACCAAGTAGCACAGAGAAGTGGGTAAAATTATTCGAAGACATAACGGAGAACTCAATCCAGTGGATGTTCACTTGGTTTCCTTCATCAGATTTCATCATTAGTTTTGAGAAGGCATCCTTTGTGATACGTATGGGGTTTAGAGGCCTCCAACCCTATCAACCACTAAGAGTAATGAGGCAAGCATGGAGGAAGCAAATCATACCATTGATACCGAACATGAAAGATTATCAATTTGACTACACTGAAGATATTGTTCCAAGGGTCAAGAGCATTAGGAAGTCATGGGAAGGAAGACAAGTCATGGAAGAAGCATCACTAGCGCCTGATAGATAGCACGCTGGATGCGAACCAAACTACAAAAGCTGGTTACACTCTAGTATAAAGGGAAATGTGGTAGTGGGGCCAAGTCGTGGAAGTAACATAAGAGATCATGAAGCAGAGGCTCAAATTAGGTACCGAGAGTTCATGTTAAAAGCTGTCAAGATGGATAAGGAAAACAAAGAAGAGATCGAAGTATGGAAGAAGCGTATATTAGAACTAGAGGAAAAGATAGAGGCATAGGAGACAAAGCTTGAGCAATGGAATTCAGAGTGCGCAGGCAGACATCTTACACTTGGTAGCAGCCAAAGGATACTTAATCAAAGCCATGGAAGAAGTTAAGGAGATTACACGAGAAACAAAGAAGGCCAAGATGGAAAAGGAGTGTACTGCCTAGTCAAAGTGTCTTTTTCATTTCTTTTTCTCTTGTACTTCACTTTTTCAAAAGTTATCATATATTGATTCTCAAATTTTTGGGGAATTAATGAGAATAATTAGCTAACAAAATGCGTATTCATTTCCTTTGCATAATGACAAACCTAGGAAGGCTATACGTCCATGGCACGTAATAGCCTATTAATAAACCTACGCCAAATGTCAAAAGGGTTTTTAACCCGAAAAGTGACGAATTAAATCTCTGCATTGATTCGAAGAAACGTTTGCACAATGCATTGATTGTCTGTTTAAGCATGATCAAAACTATAAGGATGTTTTGGTCTTTACCTTTTTTTGTTTTGTTTTCAGACTATGGCTGCAAAGGATACTCTACAATTTGAGATCATTTCCCGACCTCCTCACTTGATCAGGCTTTGGTGGGAAGATTTTGCCGTTGTCAGCAAAGCTCACGTTCAAAAGATGCTGGGAGAATTGGTAGCTCTTAAAAACTACACTACCATGACTGGTTTGGTTGAAGCTGCTACGCATTTCTGGGACTACAAAAGGGCTGTGTTTCACTTCAATGGTTTCGAGTGGGCACCGATGTTGGAAGAATTTGGAGGACTAGCAGGGTTAGAGCCTGGGCCCGAAACTATGATTTACCCTCGAGACGTGGAGCCTAAGGAGTTCATGGAACTGCTGGGAGCCCCTTATGATCCATATGCCGAGAGAGTGGCCAATGGAAAAGTCACGTTGGAATACTTGCACTCTAGGTTTGGGGATCCGACACTTAAGATACGAATGGAATGGGGCATGGGAAGTTCAAGATTGGGAATGGACTGAATCCAATGCTTTCATCAATGCTTTTCTTAGAAGCATGGTTTTCCCCGAGAAAGGAGGCAAGATTGACATAAGGCTAGGGAGAGTAGTAGGAGGTTTCACAAAGGTGCCTTCAAACGTCATATAAGCTTGGTTCCGATGATTTTGGGAGAAGTTCATAGGGCTTTAACCTAATGTAAGAGAGCTGGGGACTTTTTCGAAGGTTGGCTGGAAATCTAGTTTATAGAGCCTTTGCACAGTGTCCCCGTTAGTCCGGTGGCACCAAAACCATCTTGGAACGGAGGGATCCGTTCACATAGCACTCGTATGGCTGGAATAGTGGCATGGGAATACCCCGCGAACATGTAAAGTTGGTACGCCAAGCTCGAGGAATTAGAAGAGGTACAATGGGTGATTGAACATTGTGCTGGCTTCGTTGTCTCCGTATAAGGTCAAGCCATCACCTTCTTGATGTTGATTGGATTCTGAGGAACTCATCACTATGTTTCTGTAAAGATCCTTCGGCAAGTGGGCATGACACAACAAACTCCGCAGTTGACCGAGGGAAGAAGTTTCAACGTCGATACAAAGGACATCGAACATCCGATGGTTCTCACCGTATTGACGATGTGGGAGAAAAGGCTTACTATGCAGTTTTTCCGTGGTCGAGATAGCAGGGTAAACCCCACAGCTACCCTGGCTTACCCTCAATGGCTCAGTGAAGATAAGGCAAAGTATTGATCCAAGACTACACAAAAAGGAAAGCCAAAGCTCCAAATGCTGCTGAAAAATAAAAGAAGCTGAAACAAAAGTTTAACCGAAGAAAGAAGGAGTTAAGGGTGACACAAGAAAGAGAGATGAGGAGATAATACAAAGATAAGATGAAAGGGGACGAACTCAAGTATTGGAGCGGCAAGGTCATGACTGCAAGGCAAGCTGCTGGGAATTTACAAGTTTTTCTCAAAGGATGGGGAGAGTATTTTAAGTCAGTACCGTTGGAAGAGAAGGAAGCAAGAGGATTAGAAATCTGCGAGTTCCTCGTAAAAGCTCTGGATGACATGGAGGCTGGGAAAGACCTGCTGGAAACATTTGCTGATCCTCCGCTCATTAGTCTGGCTCACAAACCCAAGGAGGAAGTCAAAGAGGAGAAGGAAGACGCTGATATTTGAACCTCAAGTCTCTTTGCTTGGTGCCTAGTCTAGTCATATCGAGTCAAGTTGTCTTGTCCTTTCTTTATTATCGTTTTCATCTTAAATCGAGTCATTTAAGATGATCATATTTATTCAAGCAAAATAATGTGTTTGGTGCAAACATTACTTCGAATCCACGATAAGCCCACCTCTGACACAAAAGAGGTCCCATGCATGATAGGACGCGATTTTATTCAAACTAACGTGTACTCATATTTTCTCTTCTTGTTTTTGATGTGTAAGTCCCTAGTCCCTGAAGTCTGGTTTGCGCATTCTTGCCGCGCCACAATACCGATTGAGGTCCAAAGGATCAATCCCAACACCTCCCCCTTAACCTACAAGGACAAGGACGAGACAAAATATCATGGCTGAGTTCGACAAAGTTGGAAATTGAACTCCTGAGAAGAAAGGCATGGTCGCCTATGAAAGCTATGCTAAATTGGAACAAAGGCTGCTTGAGTTGGAGAATAGGATCCCTCTGGCCCGTACTAATGAGATCACTTAACAAACCCAACTGCTCGACCCTACGACAAAGATCCACTTTACCCTGAAAGAGACATTCTTTACCCTACCCACACTACACCACCAAAAGCACCACAAAACAACTTACCCTCCTTCACCGTTGAAACCAAAACCATCGCATCACCCATCAAAGATCATGAGATGTATGCATGGGCTAAGGAGGACCCAGACAACACCAAGGAGCAAGTACAATAGCTGGTAGAGAAGTTTAGGCAACTCCAAGAACATAAGGGAACTCGAGGGCTAGCTTATGAGGACCTCTGCTTGTATCCCGACTTGAAACTACCTGAAGGCTACAAGAAGCCCAAATTCAACATGTTCAATGGCAGTGGAGACCCAATGGCTTATTTAAGATCTTACTGTGACAAGCTGATTGGGGTTGGACATGACGGAAAGATTCGCATGCAGCTGCTCAACCGCAGTCTGAGTGGAGATGCACTAGTATGGTACTCTAAGCAACAAACAAAGAAGTGGACAAACTGGAAAGCAATGGCTGGGGATTTTATTGACAGTTTTGGGCATACTACTGACGCTATGCCCGATTGGTTCTATTTGGAGAAATTGAAGAAGAAGCCCACTGAAACATTTAGAGAGTTCGCAACTAGATGGAGGGCTGAAGCCGCCAAAGTCCAACCTTCCATGGAAGACGGTGAGATAGTGGCGACTTTCATCCGCATACAGGAAGATGTCTATTTTGAAAAAATGTTGAATCTGCAAGATAAGAAGTTTGGAGAGTTGATCAAGATTGGTGATATGGTCGAAGATGGACTAAAGACTGGAAGGATTGTTAGTATGGCCGCACTACAAGCTGCTAACAAAGCCCTACAAGCTGGCAACACTACTACCTCAAGAAATAAGAAGGACGACGTCTCCTTTATGGCCGCATCACTTGACCACTCCCCTACTCACAACCACTCCTACCAAACACCTCCTCCCTCCTACCTATACATACCACCCACATCCGCCTACCCAGTCTATAACACCCAACCCATGTACTAAAACCCACCACCACAAAGACAAACCTACCCATAAAGTCACAACTACCGAAACACAAACACCTATTCACCAAGGCCTCACGCTAATAACAACCCAAGACCCAAAAGGAACTACACCCCACTGGTTGAATCTCGCACTCAGTTGTTCGAGAAACTCAAAGCAGCTAGTCATATACAACCTGTGCCATTCAAAATGCCCGATAGAATGACACCCTATTTGATCAAACCAAAACCTGTGCCTATCACTCTGGAGGACCTAGCCACGATACTAAGAAGTGCTACGCCTTGAGGGACAAAATACAAGACTTGATCGACCAAAACATGATACACTTGAAAACTTCGAATGTGCACAACAATCCTTTGCCTAATCATGGAGATAATAGGGTGAATTTGATTGAGTTGGATGAGGAATGCAACATAGAAAGGACTATCGTTAAAGCAAAAGAGAAGGTAACAGCAACTGCATTAGTTGCTCAAGCCGCTACAGTACCAAAGCACATTGAGGTGGAAGTGGCTCTCAAATTCTATGTCGATGTGGTTCCCCCATACAGCGAAAAGGCGGTACCATGGGATTATGAAAAGGAGAAAAAGCACAAATCTGTATAAGCAAAGGAGTACTCCATAGTTGCACAAGGGATGACTAGGAGTGGGAGGATTTACACTCTCGAGCATCTTGTTCATGAAAGACGAGGCATTAGCCAGGAAGAGTCCGAGGGACTGTGGAAGAAAGTACAAGCAAAGGAGTACTGCATAGTTGAGCACTTGGGCAAAACTCCAGCACAAATCTCTGTTTTGGCTCTACTCCACAAATCGGAGAGCCACCGAAGTGCTTTGATGTAGGTGTTGGGCGACGCACATATTCCAGTGGACACTTCAGTTGAGAACCTGGCTAGCATGGTTTGACAAGTCATGGAGGCCAACCGAATCGCCTTTCATAGAGATGAGCTACCACCTGAAGGGTTGAATCACAACAAAGCTTTGCACGTCACTGTTAAGTGCAAAGACTGGTTCGTAGGAAGAGTTTTGATCGACAAAGGTTTTGGTCTGAACATATACCCGTTCATCACTCTGAAAAGAATGGGGGATCGACCAAAGCCAGATAAGGAAGAGCGACATAAAAGTGAAGGCATTTGATGGGTCGCAAAGAAGCACAATTGGGGAGATCGACCTAACTATCATGGTTGGTCCTGTGGAGTTCACTGGTGAGTTCCATGTCATGGACATCTCTACTTCCTACAATGTGCTACTAGGGAGGCCCTGGATCTATATGGCTGGTGCATAACTTCTACATTGCACCAAACTGTGAAGTTCGAATGGGATCACAAGGAGGTGGTAGTGTTTGGTGAGGGGAAAAATTCCATCTACAACGAGCAAACCATACCAGCAATTGAAGGAAATACTCCTGATGGGCAGACTTGCTATACTATAGAACATGTGGGAGCACTACAAGGCACTCGAGGAGGACGTTGCAAGAATTACAATTCAAGTTGGAATCCCACAAGCACAGTCCAAGGAGGCTACACTGCACACTTTGCTCCCAAGCTGGTCAACACACCGCCTGGGGTTGAAGAAAGAAAGAGGAACTTTAACAGCGCTTATTGGGATAGCCGAGGCAAAGGCTACGAAGGAAGGAACTTGGTCTGGGAGCCAGTCATTTCTGACCGGGGAGTGCTATCACGAGAATTTCATGAACCCTACCAGCTAAGACAGAGAAGTGTCCAATGTACTCACCTAATGCTCGTCCCAACTGGAAACGCATCTCTGAAGAAACAAGGGGAAAGCAAGTGTGGATATCCTAAGCACGTGAACCTATGGAGCTGGTGATCGAGGAGCCATATGTACTCCCACAGCCTGCAAAATGGCCCCGGGACTGGGTTATAGGCATCATGATCAAGCAAGATTACGAACCGGGCAAAGGTCTAGGCAAGAACTTGGGTTGTACGGTCGAGCCAATCAGAATTGTGATGAGGCCAGACAACGAGAAGGCTGGCATAGAATACATTGTCACCTATGAAAAGAGCATGGAGGAAGCGTCATTGGATTTCAAGTTCTATAAGAAAAGCACTAATACTCTCTTGCATATCTTCGTCTCGTCTGGATACTTGGATGGTCGAAAAGGGGAGGTGTCCGCAACGCAAGGAGTGGAGCCGAAAGTAGCTGATGCTGAAGAGGATCTGCTGGCAGGAATGCAAAATCTATTCATAGCTAATGAACACTGCTGTGTGATCCTGGAGGAACATATTGAACCTCCTGGACTGACGAAAGCCAAATCTGGAGCAGCACTGAACAACTGGATCAACAGCTGGGCCCGAGCTTAAAATGGACCTTGGTAGAGCTGGGGAAATAAAATCTATTTTACGCTTTCTGAAAAAATAAAACCCGACTCTGAGTCGTGGAGTATGCATCTGTTTTCTCTTCGTTTGCATATATTTCCCTACAGACTTTGTTTTGCAAGGATTCATAAATAAAATATCATACCATTTCATGTTTAATTTTTGCTTTAATCTATTAATTTTGCAAAATTTTACTTGTTTCAGCAGTCATACTAATAATCCCATTGAATCCATAATCGTAACGTGTAATAAAACAATGGAGCTTGGAGAAGCCAGAGCTGATTATGATGATTTTGATGAAACTACACAAGAAGAAATTGAGAGATTTGAAAACAAACCTAAGCCAAACCTTGAGGAGACCGAGGTAATAAACTTAGGAGATGAGGAAATTGTGAAAGAGACAAGGATCAATGTGCATCTCAATGCTAAGGATAAAAAGCGATATACTGAGTTTCTTAAAGAATATGAGGACGTATTCGCCTGGTCGTACGATGACATGACTGGCATAAGCATGGATATGGTAGCTCACAAATTACCTATCAATCCGGGCATTCCGTCAGTCAAACAAAAGGGCCGAACATTCAAGTCATCGGTGCTATTAAAGATAGGGGAGGAAGTGACCAAGCAGCTCAATGCAGGGATTCTGAGAACAGTCAAATATCCAACCTGGCTGGCTAACATTGTTCCGGTACCGAAAAAGGATTGGAAACTCTGAGTGTGCATGGATTATAGAGATTTGAATAGAGCAAGCCCGAAGAATGACTTCCCTCTACCAAACATACATACCCTGATTGACAATTGCGCGAAACACGAACTGCTATCCTTCGTGGACTGTTTTGCCGGTTATCATCAACTTCTTATAGATGAAGAGGACGCCGAGAAGACAACCTTCACAACCTCTTAGGGGACTTATTGCTACAAAGTCATGCCATTTGGGTTGAAGAATGCTGGGGCAACTTACATCAGAGCAATGACAACCATGTTCCAAGATCTAATGCACAAGGAGAAGTCTATGTGGATGATGTGATCATCAAATCAAAGAAAAGTTCGGAGCATCTTGACAACTTGCGCAAGTTCTTCGACCGCTTGCGAAAGTACAATCTAAAGCCAACCCAGCAAAATGTGCTTTTGGTGTTCCAGCAGGGAAGCTCCTGGGTTTCATCGTCAGTAGAAGGGGTATAGAGTTGGATTCGTCTATGATCAAAGCCATCAAAGAATTGCCACCGCCAAGAAGCAAGAAAGAAGTCATGAGTTTCTTGGGGAGGCTCAACTACATCAGCAGTTTTATAGCACAATCCACTGTCATCTGTGAGCCAATCAACAAGCTGCTGAAGAAAGATGCAGTAATAGAATGGACGGAGGATTGACAAAAAGCGTTTGATCGTATAAAGAAGTACTTGTCTTGCCCGCCTTTGCGGAAATCGCCTGAGCCTAGGCGACCTTTGATTTTGTATCTGTCTGTGGTAGACTCGGCCTTTGGTTGTGTTTTGGGACAACATGATTCAGCTGGGAGGAAGGAGCAAGCCATACACTATCTAAGCAAGAAGTTCACTCCTTATGAAGCCAAGTACACATTGCTGGAACGTACGTGCTGCGCACTGACATGGATAGCACAGAAGTTGAGACACTACTTGACATCCTACTCAACATTGCTAATACCAAGGATGGACCCTCTCAAGTACATTTTCCAAAAACCAATGCGTACTGGAAAGCTGGCTAAATGGCAAATGCTACTCAGCGAGTTCGACATCACTTTTGTCACTCAAAAGGCGGTGAAAGCTCAAGCCTTGGCTTATCACATGGACGAAAACTCGGTGGAAGATGACTATTAGCCCTTGCACACTTACTTCCTTGATGAAGAAGTCATGTTTGTAGGAGTAGAGATCACCGAAGAATATAATGGCTGGATGTTATTCTTCGATGGAGCTGTCAATTTCAAATGAGTCGGCATTGGAGCGGTATTAGTTTCCGAGACTGGACAACACTATCCTGTCACGGTCAAATTGAGGTTCCCTTGCACCAACAACATGGCAGAGTACGAGGCCTGCATCTTGGGTCTTAGATTGCCAGTAGATATGAACATACAAGAGCTGCTGGCAATCGGAGATTCTAACTTACTGATTCGTCAAGTTCGAGGAGAATGGACAGCAATGAATTTAAAGATATTGCCATACCTGGAATGCATAAAGGAGTTAAAGTAAAGATTCACCAAGATAGAGTTTCAGCATGTACCTAGGCTGCAAAATGAGTTCGCGGACGCTTTGGCTACAATATCTGCCATGATCAAGCATCCCGACAAGAACTACATTGATCTAATACCCGTGATAGTGAGGAAGCAACCAGCTTACTGTTATCTCGTGGAAGAAGAGTCTGACGGATAACCTTGGTTCTGCGACATCAAAGGGTTCCTCAAGGACTGCAATTATCCAAAGAATGCAACAAGCCTCCAAAAGAAGACACTGAGGAGGTTAACAAATAGTTTCTTCCTGAATGGAGAAGTTCTGTACAAAAGAACACCCGATCTAGGGTTATTGAGATGCTTGGACGCAAAAGAAGCTGCTAAATTGTTAGAAGAAGTGCACTCTGGGGCGTGTGACCCACACATGAATGGTTTTGTACTTGCAAAGAAGATATTGAGAGCTGGCTATTTTTGGATGACAATAGAACATGACTGCATAAAGCACGCGAAGAAATGCCATCAATGCCAAGTCCACGGAGATATGATTCGAGTGCCTCCCAATGAATTGAACAGTATGGGATCGCCTTGGCCTTTTGCCGCCTGGGGGATGGATATCATAGGACCTATCGAGCCAGCCGCTTCTAATGGACATCGTTTCATATTGGTAGCAATTGATTATTTTACCAAATGGGTAGAAGCTGCATCGTACAAATCAGTAACAAAGAAAGTGGTGTCGAACTTTGTCTGTGATAAGATGATCTGCCAATTTTGCATTCCCGAATCCATCATCACTGACATTGGGTCCAGCCTCAACAGTGACTTAATAAAAGCAACCTATGAAGTCTTCAAGATCAAGCATCGCAACTCTACTGCATACAGACCTCAAATGAATGGTGCGGTCGAGGCGGCCAATAAGAACATCAAGAGGATATTGCGCAAGATGACAGGCACTTAAAAGCAATGGCATGAGAACCTACCCTATGCTCTGTTAGGGTACCGCACCACAATGATAATATCAATGGGGGCTACTCCGTATCTGTTGGTATACAGCACCGAGGCAGTGATACCCGCAGAAGTCGAGATACCATCTTTGAGATTCATCCAAGAGACACAATTGAAAGACGCTGAATGGATCAAAGGAAGAATAGAGCAATTGCCCCTCATCGATGGAAAAAGACTGAGCGCGATATGTCATGGGCAGTTATACCAGAGGAGGATGGCCAAATCATTCAACAAGAAAGTTCGAGATAGATTTTTTGAACCTAGGCAGTTAGTTTTAAAGAAGATATTTCCGAATCAAGAAGAAGCAAAAGGCAAGTTTGCACAATATTGGCAAGGGCCGTACATGGTTCATCAAGTTTTGAATGGAGGAGCATTGATACTAGCAGAAATAGATGGAGAAGTCTGGCCGAAACTTATCAACTCAACTATGTATAGGGATTTGTACTGATTAATGATTTCTACATCGTACAATACATTATGTAATCTGAATTACATCACGACCTGATTCCCCAAATGGGATACGTAGGAAACCTATTCAAGGTTCGGTCGCATAAATACAAAATTTTCCTTTTCCCCACAAAGCAAACACAGGGGCAAAATTTTTGAGGAACTCTCAAAAATTCCCAAAGGACAAGGCATAGTTGACACTGGGGCAGAAAGTTTTGAGGACCTCTCAAAAATTTGAAATGCAAACTGGGGCAGGACGACCACTTTGGCTTTACACAGCACGACTTGTGACTCAATAGGATATATATTTTATTGCATTTTCCTTCTTACAAAAGTTTTTCAAATTCATTTTGTATTATATACTATTTGATACATATCCCTATCAGGTCGGCCAAGATCCCGTCGTTTGTGGACAGCGAACGCGAAACAAGCCAAGAATGCACAAACCAAACTACCCCGTACAACTCACCAATCTTTCTTTTGATGAAAGCATAAAAGATACCAAATTCAACAATGCACGACAAAGATAATCTTCAGCAAAGGTTTGTCATTTTAAATTAGCTGAGGGCACATAACCCGAGGCGTCGATGGAGGGTACACAACCCGATATTAATTTGTCATTCAAATTAGCTGAGGGCACACAACCCGAAGCGTCGATTGAGGGTACACAGACCGATATCGATTTTTCATTTAAATTAGCTGAGGGCATACAACCCAAGGCGTCGATTAAGAATACACAACCCGATATCGGTTTTTCATTTAAATTAGCTGAGGGCATACAACTCGAGGCGCCGATTTAGGGTACACAGCCCGATATCGATTTGTTATTTAATTTAGCTGAGGGCATGGAACCCGAGGCGTCGATTGAGGGTACACAGCCCGATATCGATTTTTCATTTTAAATAAGCTGAGGGCACACAACCCAAAGCATCGGTTGAGGGTACACAACCCGATACCGATCTGTCATTTAAATTAGCTGAGGGTATACAACTTGAGGCGTCGATTAAGGGTACACAGCCCGACATCGATTTGTCATTTAAATTAGCTGAGGGCATACAACCCGAGGCGTCGATTGAGGGTACACAACTCGACATCGATTTGTCATTTAAATTAGCTGAAGGCATACAACCCGAAGTGTCGATTGAGGGTACACAACCCGATATGGATTTGTCATTTTAAATTAGCTGAGGGCATTCAACCCGAAGCATTGATTGAGGGTACACAGCCCGATATCGATTTATCATTTTAAATTAGCTGAGGGCATACAACTCGAAGCGTCGATTGAGGGTACACAGCCCGATGTCGATTTTTCATTTTAAATTTGCTGAGGGCACACAGCCCGAAGCGTCGGTTGAGGGTACACAGCCCGATACCGATTTGTCATTTTATTTTCTTTGCGGAGGGTACACAGCCTAATGCACCGACGGAGGGCATACAACCTAATGTCGAATCTAACACTTGACAGCAAAAGGCACACAATTACGGCATAGCAAGCACAACAATTTCATATTGCACGAATCATGGAAAGACAATCCAGCCCGGCGGGAAGGTACGTTTTATATATATACATTATGTTGCAAATACATTTTTACTGCAGGAAACACACCCTGAGCAAAGAAAGCATCTCAGCCTGGCGCTCTATGTCATTTTAAGTCATGGGCTCTTCTATAGTCATGAAAAAATTGGCAGCACTGTCAATGTCTTTGCCCAAAGACTCTTTCATCATCCCTGGGCAAAGAGGGGCAGCTGTTGACACCAAATTTTGTCCCTCCTATTTTCAAAATCAACAGTTCTTGAACTTTACACACGCTTGTGTATCCATTCCCACCTTGTCTACTCTCTTCAAATTACCTTCTCATAATAGCCTGGCAATTGATACCATTTTCAAAAGTGTCATCTTCAAATTTTGTCCCTTACGTATGACCGGGGTTGGGTCAATTTGGACCCGATTCAAAATATAAATGAGTAATCTCTTTTCTTTCTTTTGATGTTATAGATTCATGTGAGTTTATGCCTATACATGCCTATATTCTTCTGTGTACTTACATGATTATATCTTATTCGATAATTAATTAGTTAAAATCCATGTGATTATTACTCTTGTTAAATTCACTGGTTTAAGTTAAATTTTCCCTAGGATTCTTACATGTTTGAGTTGACACATACTCATCATTTATGCCTTAAGCCACCACTACTAATTTTTTAATTTAAAATCAAGGGCAATTCATGAGTCGTCTATGTTCTTCCTTGATTGTTGCAATGAATTCAGTCGCCTACTCTGTCAAGATACATATTCCTCATGATTATAATCAGAATCTGTGTGATGACCTATTAGAAGAATTTAGGCTTGTTTGAAATCAAATCTGTGATTGAAATTGAATAGTGTCAATTAGGATCTTTAGGGTAATTAGGAGATTTTCAGGCGTAAACAAGTCTAGAACAATCCCACACAATTATGCTCAAACCCGGATGTATTGTTGACCAAAGGGAGGAATTATATTTGTTAATAGGTTTTATTTGCCTTAAGCTTAGGGTCTGATTGAGCTATACATGGAAAGTCCACCTAAGTGGATCCTTTTAATTATGGGAAGGCATAATCCTTTGCCTTTCAGGTCATGCATTTGAATTTGAGCCCCTACTTCTCTTCACCTATATAAACAGGCTCTATTAGTCAAGACACACACAGAGTTCCCTGGTACCAACACCCAGCATATTCATTACGCTCACACACTGAGCTCTGCAATATTGTTCACACGTAGAAACACCTAGCATACACTCTACCCTTCCCTGTTTGCTTTTTAAAATCTTTAGAAGACTCTTGCTATTATTTACTCTCTGGTCTGGATACCTGCAAACATTAAACGTCACTCATAGTTCTGTCTGTTTTTTTTAACACCACTGAAGGTATTCCTAATCTCTTTCCCCTTTTTTCTTGACTGCATGTTGCCCTTAGTTTAGAAACTTGTATTCCATTCCTGTTGTCCTGGTTTGAAACTGTTTGTGTAATTATCTCTTGTACTCTGTGTATACTTGTAGAGAGGCTGCACACTTGCCCCATTCACTCTTGTTAGTGCCTGTTCAGGGCTTCCCTTTTGCCCTTTGTGCTAACTCCTTCGTGCAGGGACTGTGAGGGTATCCCTAACGGTATACCAAGGTTTTATTACAGGTTTTTGCCTTTACATTGACCCCAATGAGGGGATTCTGTTTGTTTATGGGTTTCCAGGCCATGTCAACTTGGTTTTCGAGTCTTGAACTTAGACTATTCATACAGATTGTCGGCTGCATTATGCAATGCTTACTTAGTGCAAGTCTGGAGGCCCTGACCATGCTTAGAATGGCTTACCCTTTGCCTGATTGAGCCATACTCCCCTTAGAAACTGCCCCACTGTGTATATTCATTAGGTTACCTGTCTATATTTCCTTAAAACAGGGCACACAGTTAGTAGACTATGTGAAGGGCTACACAGGAGCCCTATCTCTCCCTTACCTCTTTATGTGCTGCATCATCAAGCTCGTGGTATTTTCCTTTAATAATCTGAGTAATTCTGCCGATTATAGCGCGTCTTTAAAACCTGTATGCTTTTTAAATGATAATGCTACTGCCTATAATACGTCTCACAGGTTTTGATTGTTTGAAAACATGTTTTACGATAATCAGACTTGGACTTTATCTTGAAACTGAAACTATTTTTTAACAGTATTAAAATCTTGTCGTGTTACGCTAAAACAAAACTGTTCCCATTTGCACAAATGATCCAGGGCCAGTAAACCTTTCAAACATGGCCTGTATATGTACAAAAATATTTTTGAATTGCCTTAACACTCTTATCCACTAATCTAATAGTGTATAAGGGTGTATAAAGCTTTGGGGTCACTTGAACACTTTAAAAGGGTTTTCTAAAGATATAACTATCACTTAGTACATATATTTGCATGTCTAATACTTATATGTACACTATTACGTGTGACAACCCCTTTATCTGCATATATGTGCTTGTGTAAATCCGTTTTTCATAAACAGCCCTTTTGCCTATATATATCTTCCAAAACTTGACCCCAACACAAAAACGACCATTAAGGTTAGGGCTCGACAATTAATGACAAGTCACCCCAACCCCAAATGAGCCAACATTTTGTTTTCAAAACAAACCCCTTTCGGTTCTTTAGTAAATCTTAAATTATTTGCAAAATAAGCTATCTATGAAAATATTCTTTTCAAAGTGTGTTAACTGCATATGTAAATTAAACTAGAAATATCCATTTGTATGATAGCACTTGTTCACGATTAGGCTTGTGACATAAGAGGCCATATACACGACTAGGCTCAAAACCTAGACCGAATGTGAAAGTTATTTGCATGCGTAAGTATATTATACCCTAGTTAAAATGCTAAATTCCCAAGTTAGTAAATTATGACAATGTACACTGTTCACATTCCAAAATTAAGACTCGGACAGTAATCACTTTTTGTGGGAAGTGCCTAACACCTTATTCCCTGAGTCACTTGGACTTCTCACCCATATAGAATCTCTGAAATAGACTAGTAGACCTATTGAACTTGACCTTAGATACTTAGGTGACCTAATACGCCATAAATATTATATTAGGTGGCGACTCCAACATCTAAACTCAAACGAGTTCACCCAGTCAAATCCAAAACCCGACTCGCCTCGAGATGAGTCCAAAATTGGGTATGACAGTGACTAGTGGACGTGCTTAATCGCTTGGCTAGCTATGCCCAGGTCGCATTTTTCCTTTGATCATCTTCTAGCCTTCTACTCCCCTTGTCTTCATAAAGTTGGGATCCTGATGTTCATAAAATGGGCAAAGAAAGGTATAGTCCCCAATGGTGAAGATTCCAAAGACCGTAGTTGGATGTACAAGTACGTGGCTATGCAAACAGCCGATTTGGTATTTTCTCTTCCTTTTCCAGAGGTCTTCAACAGAATGCAGAAACTTATCTCCTTGCTTTCAACTGTGGCTATTTCAAATTGGCTTTGTTTCTTCTGTACGGTGAACGTTTTGTCCACCATTTCTTTGAGCCACAATGATCTGATGATGTGGGTCAACACCATATTTTTGAGGAATTATCCTAAATCCCTGACTTTATCGGCCCTTGTGAATGCGAATGGCTAGCAGGAAAAAGACCACGATAAGTAATTATTGAGCCGTTCTTTCTACCCGAAAGTCTTCCCATATTCTGATTTACCACTACTTCCAGGGTTCTCTCGTCATGATATGCCCTCACTTATGGAGATTCAGATTGATGTCCCATATATTGCTCCCTTACCCAATGTGCAGGCATCTAATGGAAGAATTTTGGAGAGGGCGAGTAGATCTCGTTCCTCGAAGAGGAGGAGGTCCTCTAGGCTGGTCAACGTGCCCATTGCTGGTGAAACCCTTGTAATCTGATGCTGAGGGAGAAGTCCCAGAGTGCCTGTGTCTGAGGCTGTTGAAACAACCCTGTCTGCTGCTGTTGAAGCTGGTCCTTCTTTACGAAAGCGTAGACATCTGATCGAAGAGACTCCCATAGCCGAGGAAGAAGCTAGTGTGGAGCATTATGTCTCACTTCCTGCCATACCCTCTAATCCGCGATTTAGAGGTTTTTTCTTTTCTTAAATAACATTCTTTCTTTCTTGATTTCAAAGGCTGACATCATCCGTTCATGCTTAGAACTTGTGGCCACGGCTCCGACTCCTGAGGGCTCTGACTACTTTCAGGGGTGCCCTGGCAAAGAAGTGGCCATGGAGACGGTGCATGAACCCCTAGGTGGAGCTCAGGAGGTTGGAATCCCTATTGCTGCCGGGGTTAACCTAATGAAGACTCCACAGGTTGTAACAGTCCATACCGCTGAATTGATCGGCCGTGTAAAACAACACCTCTCTGGCTATAGCAGTCATGAGTTGCTTGAGGTCGCCACCGGACGCTCGCTTCGTGTAACTTTCCTGCCACCACCGCGTCAAGTTCCACATCAATTTTCCTTTACCAAATTCTTGTATCTAAAATTACCCAAGGATTGATGGTGTATCATGAGATACTCAGCCGGGGAGGCTTAGAAGGCAATCTGGTCGAGGAAGTTGATGCTCTACGTTGACAAGTAGCCAGCTTGCAGCCCTTTGTAGAGAAGGCAGAGGAGTTGAAGGTTGAGCTGCAGATCACTCGTGATGCCTATTTCGCAGAGGTTCTGAAGAGCAGGAATTTGGATTAGGCGTTGGTTGGTGAAGTTCGCAAGCATAAGCAGGATGCGGAGGCCCTCAAGTCGTCCCTTATGGATGTCAAGGTCTCAGAGCAGCTTCATCTTAACAATGTGAATTGTCTGGAGGGGATCATGAGAGATCTTTGGCAACATCCGGCATGGAGGAAAGAATGAACGCCGCTGAGAAGTACATCTCAGATGCTCAGGATCTTTTCGTCTTTCTTTAAGACGAGAATGACCGGCTGACAGCTAAAGTGGCATCACTTGAATGAGTTCGTGACAACCTTTGCGAGGAGTGCCACCTGAATGATCAACATAGAAAAGCTCTGAATGCTCATCCCATAAGAGAAGTTGATCGTGCCAACATCGTAGATGCTCTTGCCAATCTTCTCCGGGTTCGTGACGACCCTAATTTTGATCTGGCCGTTGAGATTACCTCGTATACTGGCCTTATTGCCCAGGCAGATGCTCAAGTTGGTCCTTACCTTGAGGATGGTTCTGAAGAGATGAGTGGAGAAAAAGATGAGAGGCAGACTGGGAAACATGCAGTTGGTGAAGCAGAACCTTCACAGAGTGTTTCCGATGAAGAAAGTCCATAAGGAGAGAATGAAAATCTCCCCCCCATTTGATGCTTTTTTTAATGCATCTGGTGATAAGAAATTTATCCACGTATGCGGATATTTAATGTAAATTTTTGGCCCCTTTTGTGGAGTATTAACTTAAATCACTTGGGCCGTTGTGTATGACGTTTTTTTAATTTTTGTAGTAAACAATATGTAATACTAAGTTATGCCTCTGTGAGCGTTTGCATCTAAGAATTAGATGGCTTCTGGTCGTCCTGACTATTCTAGTTATTTAAGATCGTGTGTCAGGGTGCCTGCCTTGAGCAATTACGTCCGTTGTGCACCGATAGACGGCGACTAGGTTGCATCCGAAGCAGAAGGCTGTTTTCGCCCACAATGGGACGACTTTAGACCGTGTGGTAACAGTCCTTTTGCGTTATGAGACAAAACGTCTTCACTTAGTTACTCTATTTAAGACTTTCTAGCACTACGTGGACAGGCGTCCCCATCGGCGTGTAGGTGAAACTGTCGATTTAGCGAGTTCAACCCACGATTAAAGTTTGGTGGCTCAGTTAGACGTGGTCTAGCTCTTAGCGAGTAGTATACCCTACTTTTGTCGTGGAAAGTGGGTGTATTACCTCAACTTGTATGTGGTCAGGGCTATGAATAGTTGGATCGTAGATGGATCTAAATAAATGAGTAAAACTGACTAAAGAAAGATAGTAGTTTTATTAATAAAGGCGCAGAGCCTAGGCTGTTATGGGTGAAAATTCGTAACATGATCAAAAAGTATGAAAATACTATAGTCTAAGAGCAAGACTAACATGCTAAGTAAATTCTGAAAAGAAAAGTACTTACAATTATCCCTACTCCTTCTCCCCCCGAAAGACGTCAAACAACCATACAGTCTGAATCACAGTCTTGGTTGATTGCGACTTTGAGGTCTTCGGGGTCTCCTGAAATATTTACCTCGGGGACATCTACTCCAAGAATTGCGGTCATATAACATTCCCTTGTTGCCTCCTGATCACCATTCACTTCTTTTATCCCCTATTGAGTAGGATACTTCAGTTTCTGATGCCAGGTGGACGGTACTGCTTTGACTTGATGAATCCATGGTTGCCCAACGATCACATTGTAAGGAACACCTCCCTTGATTACCGGAAAGGATGAAACATAATCTATTCCCGAAAAGTGGGTGGTCAGGTTAACTTCACCTATAGCTTTTTGACAGGAATTGTTGAAGCCAGCGAGCGTGTAAACGATTGACATAATTCAATCCTCAATACCCATCGGCTTCAGTATGTCCCATCTGGTGAGGTTTACGACACACTACCGGCGACCAATACACGTTTCACGTTAGTGTCTTCCATCCTATGTGTTATGATAAGGGCGTCATGGTGCGGGGTGCTGCATATGATGATGTCCTCCTTGCTAAATAGGATAGTCTCATCTCGGGCGAGACCCTAGTTTAGCGGCGCCGAGATATCCCCAGACCCCCTGAGCAATGTTGGTCCCCCGATTATTATATTGATGGACCTCTTAGGATCAGGCAGACTTAAGGTAACCTTTGTTCAACAAACTCATAACCTCTAAAATCAACGCTCTGCACCTGGCCGTGTCATGTCTGTGGTCCCTATAAAACTGGAAGTAAAGGTCATTGTTTCTCTTTCCAAGTTCTGCTCTAAGTAGGGGTGTTCACGGTCTGGTTTGGTTGGTTTTTGATTAAAACCATAACCAAACCGATATAATCGGTTTTTCAATTCTTAAAACCAAACCAAATAAAAGTTATATCCATCGGTTTGGTTATTGTTAGTTTGGTTCGGTTTGGTTAGGTTTTATCGGGTTTTGAGAAACAAAATAACAATGAAGATAATAAGAATAATAAAAAGAGCTTTTCCTAAAAAAATAAATGATACAGAGAATTTTACCTAAAAAGAAATGATAAAGAGAAGTACGAGTATGCTCTTAGTCTTATAGTATTTTGAGCAACTTGAAATTTTAATCTAACTACACATAAAATGTTGCACTCTTGCTACTACAGTAAATCCTGGGGCAATTGAAAATAAATATTTAGAACAAATTGAGAATTAAAGCAAACTTATATTTACACGATGTTTCTATTTTCGATATATCATGACTCATATATCAAGCTGAACATGCAATTGTTACTGAAAGACGATGTCAAAACTAGAATTTGTTTTGGCTTTAAACTTTATCGATGTGTCTATGCGTCTGATTTTTTTCCGAAGATAATATAGCTATAAGTTCATTGAATGAATTAGACTCCTCTGATTAAATGAGTTGGTTTTTTTTTTTTAAAATGGACTTAAAAGTTAGTCACTCCTTTGACTAAATGAGTTGGTTTCTTGTTAACATAGACTTAAAAGTTAGTTAAAAAAGTAAAATCTAATAACATTTAAGATACTATATTTATTGAAAAATATATAAAATATTTAAATTACATTATAAAAATATTATATTAATATATATAATTTGTCGGTTTGGTTTGGTTATTTTTTCGGTTATTTTTCATGAAAACCAAACCAAACCAAATAATGTCGGTTTTTAAAATTTAAAAACCAAACCAAACCGTATCCACGAACGTATCGGTTATTTTAGTTGGTTTTGTTTGGTTTTCAGTTTGGATCGGCTTTTAACCAAACCGTGAACACTCCTAGCTCTAAGGTTGCTTGGCCAATGGGTTTGTGCGTTCGTCATATGATCTCTTACGAATTCTACGACATTGACTCACAGACTCAATTCTTCGAATCGGTTAGGAACCCACTCCACGTTGAACGATCCCTTGGAAAACTACCTGACGTTCCCTGACCGTCTTGTCGCTTTGGAAAATCGTCTCTGCTATCTTTTCTGTTACACTTGTATTTGTCCCCTATTCGGGGTTCCTCCATGTATCCCTATGTCGGTCAGACTTCCTCGAGAGCAGAAAACTCCCCAGGCTCTAGGCAAAGCTTCTCGGTGTACCTCTGGTGCAGGGCATTCCATGTTGACACAGGGTGTTGAGCCAGACTCCTCTGCAACTCTCTGGTGGCTAGGGATCCCTTTGAATTCAAACTCTCGCCTAAGGCTACCACAGTATCATCGAGAACTGGAGAGAGCATTATGTATTCCCTCTGGAACCTATTGAGATAATCTTTGAGCAGCTCGTTATCTCGCTGACGGATCTCAAAGATATCCTCCATGTGCTTTTCTCGCTTGCGGTCACTGAAATGCGCTTTCTTGAATAAATCTTGCATCTGAGTGAATGATTCGATCGAACCCGTTGGTAGCTGAGTGTACCAAGCTAGGGCTCTTTTGGTCAGCGTTGAACTAAACCTCTTCACTAGAGCAGACTGGATTTCTTCCTCAGTAATCTCGTTACTCATAACAGTTGTATAGTACGCAACAATATGCTCATCCAGGTCAGTCGTTCCGTCATACTTCAAGTTATCCGGAAAGCGGAAGTGGTTTGGTATGCAGACCAGTGCAGCACTTGCCTTGTAAGCATGCTTGTAAAACTTCTGCTTATCTATCGTGGTAACTTGGGGTGGAGCACCCGGCATATTTTCGATTCGGTCATGGATGACCTTCATCTCCTTTATGAGATCCTGAATGACAGGGGCTCCCTTAAGGTCTTGGTAGTCGATAGTTGATGAGCCTCCTGGGGCAGAATCTAGGGGTGAACATAGGGCGGTTTGGTTCGGTTTTACCATTAAGCAAACCAAACCAAACTAAATATATCAGTTTTTTCAAATCTATAAACCAAACCAATATAAAGTCGATTTTTCTTGATCTCGATTTTTTCAATTTTCTCGGTATTTTTCATTTTTTCCGATTTTTATTATATAAAGTATCTACAACAAATATGCAAATGTTGCTTTCACATATTTTCTACACTCAACTATCGTTGTATGATATTTATAGACAATTAGACATCAGGAATAATTACATATTCATCTTAATAAGACAATGAAAATAATATACGTAAATTAGAAAACTAAAAATAGAGAGACACGATACAAATGAGTTGAGTTAGTTTTATTTTTTCCACTTAATCAACCGTATAGTATGTTGTTTGTGTGCTAGTGTTTAGATGATAATTTAGTGATATTGATTCTTGATAATATATAGAAGATAATTACTTAAATATTAATTAAGAGAGATAATGTAATTAAGCATCCATTCTCTTATAAATAGGCTCATCTAATGCTTAAAGGTTTCATCAAATCTGTGGCTAGAAAATGTGGAGTATAACTAGTTTAAGTTCATACAATATAATAAAAAAGGTATGTGTTTATTTAGTGTTTAATACTCACTTGAGAGCTATGCCACGTAAAATTTCCTTAAAATCATATATAAAGAAGTTCACAATGAATATTTTTTTATCTATAAATGCGTAAAAATAATATTTATAAAATATCGGTTCGGTTTGGATTCTGTTTGTTTTTTGTTTTTTTTTTTGGTAAAACCAAACCAAACAAAATATGTCGGTTTTTATTTTTCCAAAACCAAACCAAATCAAATCAAACCACAAGTTGATTTTTTTATTTGGTTCAGTTTGGTTTACGGTTTTGTTCAGTTTACCTGTTCGGTTTGTACACCCCTAGCAGCATCTATGTTAAGCCTTCGGCTAGGCGCAGAAGCTGGTGAATCGTTGAGAGGCACTGGTCCTCGTGGAGAAGCTGGCCTCTGAAACGATCCTGAGAACATCGTGCCTAGTTTGCGAGATACCCCCTCGATCACGTTATTAGAGTTTTGTTCCGCCTTCCAATGGGTGGTTCATCCCTTTATTACTGGCGACAGGGATCAGTTCTTGAGAAGAATCTTTTGGCTGCTTGACTAAATCCTTTTGTTGGAAGCTGCGATCGTTAAGATCCTTCGAAGACTCGTTGACTCCATCTGCGATGTTCTTTGGAACGCATCTATCGTCATCAGACATAATTGCGCCTTTTCCTTCGTAGGATACCTACAATTGCCTTGGCCCCATGGTGGGCGCCAAACTGTATATGTCTAAATTTGTACGTCTATGTTAAACAATTAATTATGAATGATGTCATAAGAAATACGGTATATTACGATGGAGAAAGTAAGTATATACGATACAAGTAAAGATATGTAATTAAGCAAGAATAATAGAAAAAGTAAAATAATTCTTATTCCTTGAGAGTAGCCAAGTCCAGTGGCGAATCGTGTCTTGTGTACATTACAATATAAGGAGGGGTATATATAGTAGTGATACCCTATCCTAAATAAGGTAAAATAGAAGTACCAATAAGGCCATGGGCCTACAACTCAAGGCGGTGGTATATTATCCCTTACTAGGAGACTTTAAACCCTAGGCGGCGAGATGTATGGCGTGGGCGCTATGACCAAACCGCCTAAACGGTCATTGGCTCTAGGAGCGGGAGTATGTCCTCAGTGCCTGGTGACTTATAGGATAAATCTTGTCTCGCCAGGTAGATTCGTATTCCCGTAACAATAGGTGGCGTATTTTTTCTTACACAGTGCAGACCAGCTTTTGCTAGTACAAAAGGCTGCACTGTAGCAGCTTATTTCCCAGTATAAAAATAGCCTTTTTCAGCCATTTCGGGTTTACCTCATTTTCAGTCATTTGAAGTTGCTTCCAAGCTAAATTATTTCATCAAGTATCAATCCTATAATATTCAATTACGTTAATTTGTGATTCTTCACTAGAATTTCTTGAAATTGAGTTGGAAAATTGGGTTGGAACCCTAAAAATTATGAAATTGGGAAATTCGATGAATCTCAAAATAATAATATATTTGGACTCGTTGGAGTATGAGGAGTCCGAAAATGTATAATTTATGGGCTTCCGGCTAAGCCCCACCGAAGGGTATTTTGGTAATTTTTTCTTTTTCGTATAAAGGTTAGATATTCCTTCTTCGGAAACTTATTAGTGCAAATATTTTTCTTTGGCTTAGAAAGCGATTATTCTGAGGGACGTCGGGCTGGAAAGGAAGTTGTTCCGTAGTTATTCTAACCCAGGACTTAAGGTAAGTGATAGAATCCATTTTTTCGATGAACTTTGGCCTTGGGGATATTCTACCACGTGTTTCTTATGTATGTAGCTGCCGATAGGAGTACTTTCTATGCCTAAGCTTCGGGTTTGCATCGTATTTCACATGTTATGATTTTTTATTGCTATTGTATGAGCATAAGAGTATTATACTCCAGTTATGGGTTTGATATGTACTTCCCAGCAGTCGATTAGAGTCCCGTACCGGTGAAGGGTTATTTATGCATAAAGCTCCTGGTAGTCGAAGAGAGTCCCGCAACAAAGATAGGTTTTAGGCACATGTGACCCCATTACATCATGATATAGTCGTTTCATATTTTTATTTGTGTTTTGTGAACTGTATCGACTTGTTGCATTGTTTATTTGTGATTGACTAAGTTGTTTGCCTGCTGTGATTCTATTGTCCTCTGACTATTGTACTTATCGTTTTAAGGTCACTAGTTATTCTCCTTCTTTGTTTCTTGTTTGTCTTTTCGTTTCGCCAGATTCTGCTCTAGGACCCAACCAGTCACGTCGTGATGGAGGAGCAGTACGTTCCTAGCTGTCCACGTTAAGCTAGCTTGTTCATTGAGGCCGCCAGCTATAGATATTATACTTTATCCTATTTTTGCTCCATTTGGAAGATGTGTATATCTTTTGTACTTCTTAGATGTCAAATTTGGAAACCACTAAACCTGTTTATTTTGTGTAATTAGCTGTATTATTCAGACAGCTTGTAGATATGTCTATTCTTGGGATTTATCTTGTGTTTTTAAGGTTAGATTCATTTTATTTTCAAAGTACTTCTACGCCATTTATATTGATTTAGTCAATAGTGTTCCCCCGACAGATCTAGGGGAGGTAGTCGGGAGCTCGCACGGCCTAGCCAAGAATTCAGGTCGTGTCAAATCCCGCTTTAAAAAATTGAATAGAAATTGCACAAATAAGCGCCACAACGAAGAACTAACATTGCTAAATCAAAATATAACAAATTTTCAAAATTTCCTTGGGCCTACATTGATGAATTTCGACAACATATTTTTGGAATCCCCGTGACCCCACGACACCAATTACGTGATTCAATTCCTAATACAGTTCATTGGACCTAAATTCCCCAATTTCCATCGATTAGGGCTTGTCACTTGAAAAACCATAACCAAACAAGAAAATTCCCGAGTTATAGGCTTTCAATCCTCAGCCACTTCGTAAGATTAAGAAAGGCTACCGGAGTGATAGAGGCTAAAGTATGGTCCAATATTTGCTTCAAATTGAGCTCCATCGCTTCAAATTGATTAGAAAATGGTGTTTTACCCTAACACACTGCCTATTTATATGATTTGACCAAGCATATTCGTGGAAGCTTAATCGCAATCGTGGACTCAGACCTCATCGTGCAACGATGATTGGCTTACGTTCAAGCAAGCCAAGGAAGCTAGTTCCGCAGCTTGGTTGCGCCACATGACACGCGGTCACATAGATCATGGACCTTGTACTGCAAAGGTCCTCGCAGTCGCGCCTGCACTAGACCTGGTGCTCTAACAACTTTTGACAGCAAATGGATGCTGCAACATTTGTCCGAACTGCATGTACACTACTCGAAATCAACTTAAAATTTACGTACAAGTCCAGAAACACATTTGGGACTTACCCGCGAACTTGGTTCCCAAACGAAGCTCAAATATGAAATAAAAAGGTTCAAGACCTAAGAAGGAAAAAATCTTACTTCCATAACACGAGTCAAACCATCCAAGCGACCCCAGAATCTGCTTTCGTAAGTTTGCATAAGTCACAAATGACCATACGAACTAATGATACTTCTGGATTTAAAAAAAAGCTTATTTACCCAAAGTGATATGGCGAAACCACTAAATGACTTTACCGTAACTTGAGCGCGATTTTTCACTCGAAGACCAACCAAACGAAGTTCAAATTAGTTTAAACATCACAAATGGGTCATAATGAACAATATGGAGTTATTAGGACTGACGATTTTACAAATCGAAGTCCGAACTCCCGAAGCGAAGCCATGATCATTTCATTATAACATTGTAAATTATTTAAAATTGTTCCTTTCTTCTTTTAAAATAGGGGAATGTAAAATTAATTTCCCTCTTTATTATCACTGACAAATTAATAGTTTGTCTGAAATTTAGTCATAGCCCAAGTTCATGGTATGTATTGTCCGATTTGGGCCTAGGGCTGTACAAATTTTTCATTCCAGCTACGTCTGATCGAGTCCTAAAAATGTGTATATTATGTGAACTTGTGTTATGAATTATAAAGTACTTCACCTTCCTCTCCAATTCCAACATAGAATTCGCCTAAGGTCTCATGTGTACCCCATCTTCAGAATCTTGCCAGCTTTTGAAGCATGTCAATCAGTTTGTCCTCCGTCAGGGGCTCAAATTCACCCCTCATAGGGAATAAATTTTCTAGCTAAGGTTTGCCCAACCATCATATTGAGTGTACCAGCTCTGATACCATATTTGTCATAGTCTAAGTCTATGGTATGTATTGTCTGCTTTGGGCCTAGGCCTACATGGATTTGTTATTCGGGCTAGTCTCATCGAGCCCTAAAATGCACGTACCATTTGAACTTGTGTTATACCTTATAAAGTCCTATACTTTCCTCTCCGATTCTGATGTGGTATTCGCCTAAGGTTTTATGTATACCCCATATATGAATATTGTCAGCTTAGGAGCTTATCAGTCCTGCTTGAGTGTCCTTGTTAGCCTGCCCTCCGTCAGCGATTTCACAATATTATATGAAATCTCTTATCATTTTTTATTATTACTAATTTCTAATGACTTTTCCTGCATGTTTTAATTGGTGCCATTTTACCTCACTTATTGAGTCATTTTGACTCACTCAGGTGTTATTGTCTTTCGATGTTTTTATTCGATTCCTTGCAGTTCTTACTTCAAGAAGTGGAAAGCATCGTGGCTGAGCAAGAACGAGTATTCTACCTTCGGCGGTAAGCCAATCCTTCATCTGGGATGGCATACCAACTTTATGTTAATGTTTGATGTAGTAGTTTTTACTTAACCTGTGAAAACTTGTTCTGAAGTATTAGATATTCTTGATATTAGGATATATTTGAACCTTTCCTGTTGGGATACATTATGTACTTATGCACTTCCTAAGGTAATATTCCATGAAATTTGATTTTTCATTATTAGTTTATGTTAATATAGCGCATTTCGAGTGGGTTGACCAGATGGGGTTAGTTCTGATGCCTTCATGATCTATCTAGGTTTATTGGTAATACAGACATAAGTTTAATGTCAATGATGGTGTCTACTGGAGTCATGTTGATCGGGTGGAGCTGTTCTTACCTATTTACGAGAGGATATGGTGATGCTTAGAAAATATTTCCCTCTTTCTTTCATTATATTATGCGTTTAGATTCCAAGCAAAAGACTAATCCTTTGTACTATCTAAATGTCGTACAGTGAGGACTTGTTCTACAGCCCAGTAAGGGGTGGTTGAGCAGGCAACACTTAAGGTAGCAGTTTCCCCGAGAGATAGACGCTGAAGCAGGCGATATAGTTGCGGTGTTCACAGAGCGAAAACTCTAGAAGCCATCAAACCTAGGGCTAGAGTCTCTGTGGCTGCCAGAGTTATAGATCACGATGATGATCCATTGATTGAGGATCAGTTAGAGGTGCCAGAGTGGCAGGTTGATTAGGGATTTGTGGCTACACGTGTCCTTCGAGAGATCATGTTGAGTATTTTAGGATTTATAGAGACTCATGTACCGTAGGGATCTCCAGTTACATAGGCAGCTTCTCAAGTTTCCATGGAGCCGGGTGCTTAGACGCAGTGCATGTAGACCCCAATTCAGTATGGTGCCATGCTATGCCAGCTCTAGAGGTAGTAGTTGTAGATGGTGTTTCTCAAGTTGTTCAGGTGGGTCAGCTAGGGCATATTAGTGTTCAGCTGGTAGATCCGGATAGACTTCATCACTATACTAGATTGCATCAATCGACCTTTAAAGGATTTGTGTCTAAGGATCCACATGAGTTTTTGGATTATTCGCAGCAGATATAGGGTGCTTTGGATTATCTTGAGGAGCATATAGTCAATTTTAGTACCTTTTTGTTTACAGCCATACTCTGAAACGGTGGACTATAGTTAATTTAGCTAGGTAGGGCTTTCTAAACTGACTTGGGATGAGATTTCATGGAGGTTCATGGATAATTTCATAGAGCATAGCGAGCAGGATAAAAAGCGCATACAATTTGAGAAGTTGTGATAGGTTGAGATGACTATTTTCTTGAGTATGTGATTAAATTTTCAAATTTGTCCGGCCATGTCGGGAGTTAGCTAGTACGAAGTCAGAGGGTATCAGGAGGTTCATTTATGGCTTTTCAGGTACTTTGAGGCCTAGTATGTCTCGTAATGTTAAGGCTGCTCCACTTGATATAGTAGTGATATTTCATACTGAATTGAGTTCTATCAGACTCTGGAGAGGGAGGAGCAAGAGCATAAGAGCAATAGGTCTCATGAATTTTGTGGGTTTTTTGTGCCTCGTCTGGAAGAAAGAGGTTTTCTTACAAGCTAGCAAAATCTACAATTGGTAACTCGAGAAGCACATCAGTACCCTATCATGGGAAATCTTGGTTCTCTCAGCTTTCCCATGTGGACCAATCTTTTGAGCCCTTTCAATTGATTTAGCATTCCGGGAGTACTTCGATGCACCTTCAGTGTAGACGAGGTTAGGATGTTTTATTTAAGGGTATCTAGGTTATTTTAGAAGGACTTTCCTAAGAGTCGGCTAAGGGGTAGTCAATTTTTTGCCTGACCTTAGGCATCTACATAGACTCATGGTACCATAACTATTTCTTAGCAAGTTCAGAGTGCACCACAGTGCAGCAAAGGTCGTAGACATGGTGGTAGTGGTCGTCTGAGAGGTGGTCATCAAAGTAATCGTTTAACTCAATTGGGAGGCAGTTTTTTTGTTTACTAGTAGAGACAATGTAGTGGCATCCAATGAAATTGTTAAAAATATAATTTCTATTTGAGGACGTATATGTTGCTTATTGATTGATCATGGTTCCATATTTCTTATATATCTCTTTATTTTGTTGTGGTTTTAATATTTATTATATGTGTCTTCGTGATTTATTAGTGTTTTTACTCATGTTCGAGTGTCTATATTAGAAAAACGGATATATCCTAGTTGTACTGTATCTTTTAGTGGATAAGAGACTATAGTGGATTTATTGCACTAATAGAAATCAAGTGTCTTCCGACGGAGGAATCAATTGGAAACCCATCAGAAGAATTAATTTATGACTCATTCAGACGGAAAACAGCCCGTCAGAAGCTTTATGTTAGAAACTCTTCTAACGGCATTCCGTCAGAAAACATGAATTTCTAGGAGCTTTTTATGTATAATTTTGATAGATTTCGTCAGTATGCCATCAGGGAAAGCTGTAATATAAAATCTGTATTAGTAGGAACACCACCTTCACATACCAAAATGGCGAAAATACAACTATTATCCATTAATTCAACATCTAAACTTTCAAACCCAAGTCTAAACTATCAAACATAAATCTAAACATTAAAATAAAAGTCTAAACTTTCTAGTACAAGTTTAAACAATTCAAAATATCCAAAACATGTGTAAAGTTTCAAATGTTAAAACCAAGTCTAAACACAACAAGTAAACCGAAGTCTAAAGAGAATATACAAACATAAGTCTAAACACGGCATCCGAACATAAAATACAACATCTAAATACAAGTCTACTACTTTCCTTTAGAGTCATATCCATCGGGTGCATGAGAACGTTTGCATATCATGAACTTTTTCACCATATTATCCAAGTGTGACACTTTTGAATGGTCTACCTCGGGTGCTAAACGATCTGCTTCGCATTCTACCTCGCGTGATAAGGGCTCTGTTTTGAATTCTGCCTCGTGCCCTGCATCTTGTTCTTGTTTCAACCTTTCTACTTTTTCGCGCAGTGAATGTACATCCTCTTGAGCATGCGAAGAAGAAGAAGAACAAGTACTGAAGAAACCTGATCTTAAAGGAGCTTTGTAATGCTCTGATCCTAGATCGTAGGCTCTACCTTTATTTTTGCCACTATTCACTTCCATGGAAAATGCAGTAACTTTTTCGGGTGTCTGTTAGGTTGAGCTACTGCCCTCGTTTCAGCACGAGGCTCGACCCATTCAGTTTTTCATCGTCTGTTAATATGTGTAGCTTCTTAAGAAAATCAACATCATTCATAGGTCTCTGTTTCGTTTCCTACAAAAAGAAAATGGACTTAGATAAAATATAAATAACACTTAAATATTATAATAAAAAATTTAATAGCAAATTACCAATCTCATCCGATAGGTCCCCATTCGATTGAACTGCTGGTGTGAATTGAGCCACCCTTCTCTATGGATTGGGCTTTCTTTCCTTGTTAAGTTTTAATCTTAAATTCATGAGTACCCGAATACAGTTTCTTCCATGCACAATCAAACATCCATCTAGGCTACTTCATTTATTTTCGTGCTTCATAGTTTGAATCTTTCATTTTATCAGCTGATTTCCTGTTGAAATTAGCTCGAATTCTAGACTCATTTGAGGGCTTCCAAGTACACTTTGTCTGAAAAATAATTAATAGTATATATGAAAAGTAATACTTAGATAAATGTTTTAGCAATTAAGTTTGTTTGTATCTTAAATGTATCAATTATTTTATCTCTGACTCGTATTTCTCCTCAACTATTCCAACCTTCTAAATAATTTTCTTGCATAGATCCACAACCAAAGACGTAAACTTACATGAAATTTAACAAAACTGAACAAACATATTCAGTAGTTAAAAACTAACAAAAGTATTGCTAAAAACTAACAAAAGTATTGCTTACCCAGTAATCTCATTAGGCCCGATAGGCATCTTCTAACGAGTATCCATCGATTCAATCTCACCAAGAGCATGAGCCTGACTCAATATACCAGTTTCTGCGAATATAATGATGGATATAGATGATGTTTTAGTGTCTCAAAAATTCAATTCAAAAGAAGCAGGATTAGCTTATAACGGGAATGGAGATGGAGATGAACTAGATGACGACATAGGTATGGACGGGGTCACCCCATGCGGACGAACAGTAGTAGTAGGCTTAAACTGATAGAGAGGGCATGGTGCACACATTGGCTTATAGATCGGGCATGTTACACGCATAGACTGATACATAAGGGATGTTAGGGACAAATAAAAAAACTAGACAGACATGTAGACAGCTCAAAAGTAGTGATCAAAGACGGAAAATGAGAGGAAGACAAGCCTTGTCAATAGGACACAATAGTGCAAAAGCAAAAAGCTGGAGATAAAGGAGCGAGTAGGTATGCTAAAGAACTCAAAGAAAGCTACAAATGTGTATATTTCTACATAGGCTTAGTACATAGTTAGAGCTATTCTTGCATTAATTTTTAATAATTAGTTGGTTTTATCCTTTTAGGCCCGTTTCTTTTTTATTAAGGAACTAGGCGCTCTTAGCTTGTCAGATGTTTTTTTTATGGTAATGGTAATAGTTTACAAGCTTTACCCAAAAAAAAAAAAAATTCCATTTTTCAAATGAAAAGGTTGGGAAGAGCATTTGAAAGAAAAGCTAAAAGGAGGAGCTGTTATATAGGCGAATGAGGAGGGAGATAAAGAAGAATAAGTGAAACGATCAAAGTAATAATGACGGATACGAAAAGGTGTACTAAGTATGCAGAAATGACAGAATGTAATAATGGCTCTTAGGATATGGCAAAAAAACTGGGAAACTAATATGAAACTGACGCATATATGTTCAAGAATGAAGCGTTAGTCATAAGTCAAACAATGCAGATAAATGCAGAAATATAGCCGAAATCTTGCTGGCTTGTTCACTTCACTTCCTGTGCACTTACGTTCCTACTAGAAGATTAGGGGGACTGACTGTGTGGGTATAAATTATACCATCCTTATTTAACGAACTCGAAGGCCCAATGACCCACCTGAAACGGCGTCGACAGACTCTACGAATCTAAGAAGTACACATCAACTTCATTAGCTACAATCGAACAGCCCCACGGACGCAGGGTTAAAAGGTGCACTATTATAGCTAAGCCGCTCATAGCTCTACATTACTCCTATCTATGGTAGAATTTAGGCAACCCCCTCATGTAATGGGCCGTAAGCCTTATAAAAGAGTTATATTAGAATTAAGATTGGAGTATAGTCTATAATACCCCCAATCACCTCATTGTAAATTTCAATTAAACAATACGAGGCTAACCCTACTTTTGTCTTCTTCAATATTACATTATGCCTTACGACCCTTCATACAAATTTAACTGTTTTCCTATCGTACAAGTTTTAGGCCAAATGGTTATCATCTTTTTCCAACTTTTGGAGGGCATAAATACTTTTGGCTTTCTTAGATGTTAATGACTATTGTAGAGGACATAAAACAACCGTGAATATTCCGTAAATATTAAGCATTTCTTTTATGTCTCTTTTTCAGATCTGAGTATCTAAGTCGTCTTATTGTCTATGTTATCGAGTCGAAATATTTGGATGAGTTAAGTAGATTCGTCCAGCAAGGGTAGTTGGATTCAGATCACTACCCATGGATAAAAGTCGCGATTGTACTTCTAGTAAGGTTCTAACTTTGAGATAAATGAAGTATGGGTCCTCACAAATTTGTAAATAAAAAAAAGGGAACTTTGACCAAGTCAATCTTTAATTAGTTTAAGTGAAGTCAAAATGTAATATTTAAAACTTGTGGATAAGAGAAAAGCTTCTGAAATTTACAAAAACTTCCCACAATTCTAAAATATTCAATATTTCATTTCGCTCCTTCCCTCCCACATTTACCCATTTCCTTTTTCAAATCATTTCAAACTTAAACTTCTCTCTCTTTTTCTTCTTTCCCCCTGTTTTCTTCTTCCTTCTCATTCTTTCTTCTAGATTTCTTTTCAAACTCTATTTCATCACCATCTGTGTTATTTCTTTCTTCTTCTTCTTCTTCTTGAATTTATTCGTAATTCTCCTCTTTTTTCTTCTTCTTCTTCTTCTTCTTCTTCTTCTTCTTCATTTTGAATTTATTCGTAATTCTCCTCTTTTTTCTTCTTCTTCGTCTCTATTTCATTCTTTTTCATTTTCTTTAAATTCTCGTCGCTTTTCACATCTTTTCGGATGTATAAACATAATCTTTGTATGTTGAAATACTTCTGGAGATATTTTCACGTCTGGGAAATATATTTACACATCCCTTCAGTTGCGTACAAATCATGACAGATATTGAGACATACCAACATTAGAGTGGTGTAGGGCGGTGGGGTGGTATGGAGTGGTGGTGGTGGGTGGTGGAGGGTGGTAGAAGGTGGCGGTGAGTGGTGGAGGGTGATGGTGAAGTGGTGGACGGGCGGTGGGCTGATAGGGGGTAGGGCCAAAATAGGGGTGAGGGGTTGGGGGAGGGGAGATGAGAAGGTGGGGGCTTTATGCAAATAAAAATACTTTGAGGCTTTTAATATGTTAGTTATTAGTGCTAATCTTAAACGTGTCTCTTACACTTAATAAAAAAACTTATGTCACTTTTACTTATTTAGAAGACTCAAAAAGCTCCTTTACCCGCAAAATTCGCCTAACTTCTTTTTAAAGCTCCAGCTTCAATTTTGGTTAAATTGTGCTACTGTATCACTAGTCTGGGAGTTCTTCACATAATAAGGGGTGCTTTCTTATATATTGATTGTAGACAGGAATATATTCGCAATACCGTAGGTGGCGTTTTACTTTAGTCTATGAAGATTTAAGAAAGATTTGGAGATCAAATTGATAAGTATGAAAAGATCCAAGATGCCTAAAAGTCGTATCAATCAATGTAGACACATCTTTTTTTTCCTTTTTGAATGAATAGCATAAAGTTATTCGTGTTGTAAAATAAAGGTAAAAGAGAGCAAGAATTGTAGACAAGAAATATGGGGAGGAGAAGGATAATTTTATTTCATTCATCTCTTCAAGTGTATATTACAAAGGAGGATAATACATTCTTATATAGGGTGTAACAGTCATCCAAAGGTTACAAATATTAAGGGACTTAATTAATAGGTACTTGTAACATACAAAAAGATTCATGAATGACAAGTAGTGGAGAAGTGAATGGACATCCACAATAAAGTGGATTTATAACACTCCCCCTTGGATGTCCATTAAAGATGATGTGCCTCGTTAAAAACTTACTAGGAAAAACCCGGTGGGAAAAAGCCTAGTGAAGGAAAAAGAGTACACACATCTTGTAATACGCATTGAGAGCTGCCTCATTAAAAACCTTACAAGTAAAACCCAAATGGGATAAAATCTTGTTAAGGGAAAAAGAGTGCAGCACGTATTTTACTCCCCCTGATGAAAACATCATTCAATATCTTGAAGACGTCATATTCCAAGTTGTATATCAGCTTCTCAAATGTTGAGGTTGGCAATGGCTTAGTGAAAAAAAAAATTACCAAACTGTCACTGAAATGAACTCTTCAACATTAAATTCATCACTCTCTTGAAGATCATGATTGCAGGAGTTTTGCTTAGTAATATCTCCTTTAGTTTTATCTTCCTTTTAGCTGAATTGTTTATGCAATATTTCATATAATATTGCTGAATCTTCATCTTCAAAGAAAAGCCACATTGTTGCTGAATAAGTTGAGTCCTTGGTCTCAATCATTTATATTGTAGGTTAGCTTGATGCATGGCTATTATCTCTTCATGATTTGAAGATGTGACAGCAACAATGTATTTCGCAAAGGGCCATAATATAGGTATACTTCCACAAGCAAATAGCCAGTTGATATCGAACTTTGTGGATCAAGTAGATATCATGTTTTCTTCCGATGTCTTCGCATTGAGGAAAACTAAATGTTACCAATAAGCGTATAACAAAAGCTATAACCAGTGGAGTATATTTGGTAAGATACTTTAATGAACTAATTGCATTAAAATATGATATTTCAATACAAAGAAGCTCGCTAACGCTATTTCACCACATGTGGCCGGATTGTTTTAATCCGTATAAATATTTATGAAGCTTCATTGAATAGGTTTCATGGGAACCTTTATATGCTTCACGCATTTTAAATCTTTCAAGGATTTTAATAAATATATTGATGTTCAGTGAGCCACATAAAAGGCTGTTGCAACATTCATACACATATCAAGTCTTTTATGCACTGCCAGACATATAACATACCTGAAGGTGATTGCATCCACCAAAGGAGAATATAACTCCATGTAATCAATGTCAGATTTTTGTGCCTCAAGTCGTACTTTATATTTAACGACTTATTTTTATCAATATTTTTGCACAAAAATATCTTTGTACACCACTGGCTTTGCACCTTTAGGTGTTCAGACTATAGGTCCAAAACTTCACGTCACTCGAGTGAAGCCGATTTTTGCTTGAATGCATTTTTCTATTTTGGCCAATAATTTCATGTCTGTATTCCAAACAGACTTAAGCTCAAGATCCTCATAATCATATAATATTGAGCTTTATAATATATGTAAGATATCGTCGACGATAATTTTATATCTCGGTTCCTAATCCGACATAACATATTGAGATCTCTTCACATTCATAAATTTTCAGGTACCTGAACCTCTCCTTATGGGGTTTTATGAAGTGTTATGTCGCGGGCTATTTTAGAGCCCGCCTCTTTATTTGACCATCATAATCATTTGCTCCTTTCCTTTTTCAAGGAGTTATCTTTGGAACCGAATGGTCTACCACGCCTCAGGCGTGCCTTAGACTCATTTACATAAGTAAATTGTCTCACCAAGACATCAGGAGCATTAGCAGCTGGAATATAATATCTTTCTTTGGGTCAGTAATGCGTCTGACAGTGACTTGCATTATCTTTATATGAGGATCATAATCAAATGATAATTTAATTTATTTATTTCTCAGCTGCTTTAATTTCTCCCCTTAATGTTAGCCAAACTAACATTCGTTCCCAACTTTATATGGGATCCATCTTTGTGCGTTGCGGTGGAGCAATTGATAATATACCGCACATTATAATTATTAGATGGAAAATATTTGGTTCCTGGCCCTGAACCAATTATGAGGGTGAATTCATTTTATGGCATGTCGTGCACAAGTACTGCGTTATAGATATACCATATCTCATACCTGATTTAGGTAGCATTGTTCTCATATGCATGGTTTAGCAATTGGAGGCTTTCAATATATGAATCTGCTAAACTTGCTTGCCAACATTTTCAAGATAACTTATTTTGATTGCATAATCTGGAAATATGCTCATAATAAGATTTATTTGAGCAAATATTTAACCTCGCAAGTACTATTGCGGGTTTGTAGTAAAACGCACATATGACCTTATCATAGATGCATCTATTTATAATAATTATATGGTCCACATGGCAGGTGAACGGGCCCATATTCACCTTTCATACATTCCAGAAGTGCGGGGATCCTGATCCCAAATTTAGTTGGTCGAATAATTTATTTATCTTGAGAACAAACAGCACAAAAAAAATTCTTAAAGAATCCTGATTCTTCAGTATATACCCATGCGAATTCTCATTTATATACTTTGTGCATCATATTTGAACCGGGATGGTCAAACCGGTCATGCCAACTTATAAATTTATTCATCTAGTAAACTAGAAATTATTATAGTATGGGCATTGTAACAATAAACTAAAAGTTTATTGTGGCATGCACATATAATTTTACCACAATTATATTTTGAGTAGTACATACTCGAGGAAGAGGCGGGGAGCTTTTCAAGCACATATATCTCTCCCGACATTCTTGTAGTAATATAAAGATATTCATATCTTTCCATCAAATTTAGTCTCTTAGCCTTTTTGGCAAATGTATTTGAAACTTAACAAGTTTCTTTCGAGACATACTACAATAAGTATTTCATCAATCTCATTCCTCCAGGTAGTAATATTTTGGCTCTTCCGGAGCACTCAAATAGCTTTGTACTACCATATATTTTATTACACCAACCATATGGTGAATATCTCCTTTCAAGGAGAAAATCATATTATTTTTCTCACGGTAAAATCAGTATAGGCAAGATCAATTTCTTGCTTCACTTGCTCTTATGTAATTCATAATAATACATAATTATGGCGTACGTTTTGTACGAGAGCAATGACCATTTATGCCAGAATAAATAATAGAATTATTATAGTCGAACCTTTTCTAGAGGTGAGTTGTGGTACTTTATCAACCACACATGGGCACGTCCATATTCATCTTTCTCGAACCTCTTCTGGAGGCGAGTTTTGATAGTTTATCACATATTGCCACATTCACTTCGTTGAATGGGTCTATATTCATAATTTTTTTTTTATGAATTGTCTCATTCACTACAAGGAATGGACCATAATCATCTGGACTTGCCTCATGCTTATATGATACATTGAAGGCATTATTATATTTACCGTTTGAACGGTTACTTTTTGAGAACCCTTATTGTTCTCTTATTTATTTCACAATGATAACTATATTTCCATCCTTTTCCACGTCCACATCCATGGTCTCTATCATGGTAATTATTTTATCGTCTTTTAGACATAAAATTATTTGCCTTCTTTCAGACATAAAATATTGTGTCTTCTTTCAGACATAAAGACATTTTGCCTTCTTTCAAGCATATTATGTTGTGTCTTCTTTCACACATAATGATAATTTGCCTTCTTTTAGGCATATTATTGTATTGGGTTAAATCCATCGTCACCAAAGTTGGTGACGCGGCATCCACGTAGGACGGCGCACGGACGACACGTGGCTGCGAATGGACATAAAGGCAATAGATAAGATCGAGGATAAACAGTTACAACGGACAGATGAACAGTCGCCACGGCCAGAAAAGTCGCGGCTCATCAATCAAGGCAGTTCAAAATGGGAATCTTATCCACAAACAACGCAACTACTCGACAAGGAGTTACAACTGCTTGTGAACGGGCACATAGCTACCTATATATTGTAATCTAAGTCACAAACATGGAATCTAATGCTTCTCTGAATCTACACTTGTATTCAAACTATTTACTAGCATTCAATTCTTTATCTCCAGCAAATATTCATTACTACTGCTGATCGAAAGATCTCCTTTATTGTTTCGTTGACTGAATATCATAAAGAGTACGAGGAAGGGAATTTAATCAAGTCTAAACGGCCTGAGCACGGTTCCTTTTTCGTTCGATTATTCATTTATTATATCGCATTAATTGCATCTTTATTCTTTCGCGTTTATTACTGTCATTTATATTTATTCCATTAAGAATGTTTAATCTCGATTATTGACCGTGACTCCGCTCTATAAATTTAATTGTAAATTAACCTAACAAAACGAATTACGGTTAAACAATTTGGCGACCACAGTGGGAGCCGGTCAATAACTTCCGTAGGTTAAATCGCTCGTCGCATTTTATTATCTATTCGTTTTCCCTTCGATCGCTGGTTCTCCCCGTTTTCTTTTTGTTGAAATGGCAGATAACAACTCGCACAACAACGTTCCTATTGAAGAGCAACAAGACCTCAACGCTGCGGAGCAGATAAACCAGAATCTGGCCGGGGACGAGCAGCAAGATGTTCCCCTTGCAGACGACGACGTGATCCCCATTGCAGAGGACGAGAATGTGCTCCCAGCGGAACAGGAGAACGAGCACAGCCAGCAAGGTAGCAGAAATAGCCGCAATCCTGGCCGAGGAAATGTCGACCAGGGGGCTGGAGGATCTAGAAGACCCAATGGCCCTGGGAATTCGAGGAACTCTCAAGACGCTATCCTTGAATTCATACGGCAACAGGCTGAGATCAACAGGCAAATACGGGAAGCTATCGACAGCCTGCGAGGACAGAACCTGCCAAACACGGGAAATCCACCCATGGGACGTCCAAGGGATGCTTCACCATCTCATGCCTCGAGGCGAGCTGAAAAGCAAAATGCAGGATCAGCGGTGCCAACCGAGATGAGCGAAGTCATGGAGGCCCTCACCAAGCAGTTCAAAGAAAGTCAAGAGGCTCTGCAGCGCTCTCTTCATGAGAGGATCGACCAGATCCCTGGCGCGCCACCCACTTTGAAGAAAGTCGACGTTCAACGATACACTCAAAGGCCCTGGAAGAAAGAAGCAGCACCAAAGGCCATCCCCAAAACATTCAAAATGCCAAACATACCAAGATACCGGGGAACAACTGACCCCAATGATCACTTGATGATGTTTAGCAATTTCATAAAAGCAAGCGATCTCACCGACGAGGAGATCGAATCAGTGCAATTGAAGAAGTTCGTGGAAACCTTAGCGGACGGCGCTCTACGGTGGTATTCAATGCTGCCACCAAATTCAATAGGATCTTTTGCCGAGATGGTGGAGTTATTTGTCAAAGCACACACAGGCGCTCAGAAGACAGAAACAAGAGTTGAGGATATCTTTGAAATCAAGCAACTGCCTGGGGAGTCTCTCCGGAAGTATGTGGATCGCTTTCAGCGTGAGCGTATGTTGCTACCCAAGGTTCCAGATCGATGGGCGGCTATTGCATTCACCAACAGCCTGGACGTCAAGAGTTCTGAGGCGACCAGGCGACTGTACGAATCCCTGCGAGAATATCCTGCGGCGAGCTGGTCGGATGTCTACAACCGTTACAGTTCCAAGGTACGTATAGACGAAGATAAATTAATTGGCACAGGTACCCGAGGACGGAGCCAAACTCGCACCAATGGCGCTGGGGGAAAGATCGAGACGGATAGGCCAGATGCACGGCACGAGCCATACCCCAGCCGGTCACGCAACAACTCAAACGGACGCGGTCGCAACAACAAAGGCCTGGCAAGGAGCAATGATTCTGCCTCAACTTCTAGTGGAATCCCAACCCTGCCCGTCTTCAACATCGGAGCAGTCGAACTTGTAGCAGTGCTCGAGGAGATGAGCGAAAAGGTCAAATGGCCCAAGGATATGAAGGGTGACCCCGGCAAACGCAACAAGAACTTATGGTGCGAATTCCATCGCGATCACGACCACACAACGGATGACTGCAAGGCTCTAAGGTATGAAGTTGCTAATTTTTTGAAACAGGGCTATCTCAAGGAGTACTTGACAGAAAAAGGGAAGCAGACTCACGCGAAGGCCCAGCAAAGCAAATCAGGACCTCCCCGAGTATCTTCTCCAAAAATGACGGTCAACGTCATCTCTGGCGGAATTGAGGTTGATGCAGTCACATACACAGCAAAGAAGTATGCCAAAGTCTCTATTACGAAGACCAAACGACCGCGACTTGAGGATACGATGACTTTTGAAGAAGCAGATGCAGATGGCTTGCAGTTTCCTCACATGGACGCTTTAGTGATAACGCTGCGAGTGGAGGAGTTCGACGTAAAGAGAGTGCTCGTTGATCCAGGCAGCTCAGCAAACATCATATTATCTCGGGTCGTGCAGCAGTTGAAGCTATACGATGGGATTGTACCGATTTCTTGCGTTCTCTCAGGATTTAACAATTCCAGCGAGAAAACGTTGGGAGAAATTACACTGACGACCCTGGTCGAAGGCGTCATGAGACGCACAACGTTTCATGTCATTGATGGGGACATGGCCTACAACATAATCCTTGGGAGGCCATGGATACACGACATGCAGGCAGTCCCGTCAACCTATCATCAAGTAATGAAATTCCCTTCAGAGTGGGGAATACGAGAAGTTCGGGGAGAGCAGCGTTGCGCTAGAGATTGCTACTCAGTCGCAGTCAAGCTCCTCGAGGAAACAAAATAGCAATTAAAGAACCCGGGATCAGAATCAAGCAATGAAGCATCAAACTACCAAATCCCGGAATTCATATCAAAATTGGATGCACGAGAAGAGTACGCGCCAACCATTGAAGCTCTGGAACCAGAAGAACTTTTCGACAACATGCCTGAAAGGAAGGTATATTTGGGAGCAGAGCTGAACAAAGACTTACGGAAAAACATCTTGCACTTCCTCAAGGAGCGGCACACCACCTTTGCGTGGTCACATGAAGACATGACGGGAATCTCCCCGAAGATTATCTCTCATAAGTTGAATGTGGATGCATACTTCCGCCCAGTGAAGCAAAAGAAACGCCAGCAAGGAGCATTCAGGAACCAGATCATAAACGACGAAGTTGACCGCTTGCTCAAGATTGGCTCTATCCGAGAAGTCAAATATCCAGATTGGTTGGCCAACGTGGTCGTAGTGGCGAAGAAAAACGGCAAGTGGAGGGTCTGCATTGACTTCACTGATCTGAACAAAGCCTGCCCGAAAGATTCTTATCCACTACCTCAAATTGACCAACTAATCGACGCAACGGCCGGGCACGAGGTGCTTACATTCCTTGATGCATATTCAGGCTACAACCAAATCTTGATGAATCCCAACGACCAGGAGAAGACCTCTTTCATTACTTGTCGAGGTACGTATTGCTACAAAGTAATGCCTTTTGGACTTAAAAATGCAGGTGCAACCTACCAACGGTTAGTCAACCGGATGTTTCACGATCACATTGGCAAAACCATGGAGGTTTACATCGACGACATGCTGATCAAGTCCAAACGAGCAGAGGATCACTTGGCTCATTTGGAGGAAGCCTTTCGAATCCTTGATCAATACAACATGAAGCTCAACCCGGAGAAATGCGCATTTGGAGTGGGTTCAGGGAAGTTCCTTGGTTTCATTGTCTCCCAGCGAGGGATCGAGGTGAACCCCGCCCAGATAAAAGCAATAGAAGCCATCCCCGACGTACTTCACAACAGAAAAGATGTAATGCGGCTAACCGGGAGAGTAGCGGCACTGAGGAGATTCATCTCCCGCTCGTCTGATCGGTGCAAAAGCTTCTTCGACGTGCTGAAACAGAACAAGGAGTTCGAATGGACCCCTGAATGTCAGCAAGCTCTTAAGGATTTGAAGCGGTACTTGTCAAGCCCGCCTTTACTTTCAACGCCACAACCAGGTGAACAACTATTACTCTACCTGGCCGTATCTGAGTCAGCGGTAAGTGCAGTTTTGGTTCGAAAAGACAAAGGTAAGCAACTACCAATTTATTACATTAGTAAATCTCTATCAGATGCTGAAACATGCTATCAACCTTTGGAGAAACTAGCACTAGCATTGGTAATCGCTGCCCGCAAATTAAGACCTTACTTTCAAAGTCACTTAATAGCTGTAGTTACTACCTTCCCCTTACGTAGTATCTTGCACAAACCTGAATTCTCGGGCAGGCTAGTAAAATGGGCAGTAGAATTAAGTGAATTTGATATATCTTATCAACCCCGGGTAGCAATAAAGTCTCAAGCTCTAGCAGATTTTATCGCAGATTTTAGCGCCACCATGTACCCTGATGCTCAGCGTGAGGCGGTTCTTTTCGCCGGATCCGAGCCGGGGACTTGGACCTTGCACACCGATGGGTCCTCGAGCGTGAAAGGGTCGGGGCCAGGCTTAGTCCTCACCACTCCCTCGGGTGAAACCATTAGACAGGCCATAAAATGTCCTTTTATTACTAATAATGAGGCCGAATATGAGGCCGTAATTGCAGGATTGAAATTGGCTCGAGATTATGGAGCAGACAGGATTCATCTTAAGAGTGATTCCGCCCTGGTCATCAACCAGATAACTGGAGGTTTCGTTGCAAGGGAGTCTCGAATGCAGAGGTATCTTGCCCGAGTTACCGGTTTGCTGGCACAATTCAACAATTGGGAAGCCACACAGATCCAGCGAGAGGAGAATCATGAAGCCGACGCCTTGGCCAATTTGGGTTCAGTCGCAGAAATTGGAACAGCAGGTTCAACGGCCGTAGCTCATCTCCTGTGCACAACAATCGATAAAGACGCAATGGAGGTCAACACGACCAATCTAACTTGGGATTGGAGGAATGAGATAATCAATTACATACTGCATGGAACCCTGCCATCAGACGTTAAGGCTGCTCGAAAATTGAGGATAAAGGCTGCCAGATATACAATTATAGATGGCACCCTCTATCGAAAGACTTTTGCAGGTCCACTCGCCAAATGCCTAGGCCCCAGCCAAACAGAGTATGTGATGAGGGAAGTTCATGAGGGGTGCTGTGGAAATCATTTGGGAGGAAAGGCGCTTGCGCGAAAACTCATACGAGCAGGCTATTATTGGGACAAGATGGAGAAAGATACTAACGAGTTTGTCAAAAAATGCGATAAGTGCCAAAGGTTTGCGCATCTCCTCCATCAACCGGCGGAGCCCTTGCATTCAATCATCTCCCCGTGGCCGTTTATGAAGTGGGGAATGGACATCGTTGGGCCACTACCCACTGCGCCCAGGGGGGTGCGTTTCTTGTTAGTGATTACTGATTATTTTACAAAGTGGGTTGAGGCTGCAGCATATTCGAAGATACGTCAAACGGAAGTAGTTGATTTCCTGTGGCGTTATGTCATTTGTCGATTCGGAGCACCCAAAGAAATTGTCATGGATAACGGTCCCCAATTCGTCGGTCAGAGGGTCACAAAATTCCTTGAAGATCTGCATATTAAAAGGATTACTTCTTCCCCGTATCACCCAGTGGCAAACGGGCAGGCGGAATCGACCAACAAAATAATAGTGGATTCACTCAAGAAGCGCCTCGAGCAGGCCAAAGGGTGTTGGGTGGAAGAACTCCCCGGGGTTCTTTGGGCATATAGAACAACCACGAAAATGAGCACCGGGGAGACGCCCTACTCTTTAGTATATGGTTCCGATGCATTGATCCCAGTCGAAATTGGTGAGCCAAGTCTACGATATGCCCATGCAACCGTAGAATCTAATTCAGTCAACCTCTCCGAGGAATTGGATTTTCTGGAAGAACGCAGGGAGTTAGCACTGATACGAGTAGTGGCTCAGAAAGAGAGGGTAGAGCAATATTACAATCGGGGACTGAGGCTACGTAACTTCGAAGTCGGGGACTTTGTATTGCGTAGAGTCTCCCAGAATACGCAAGAGGCGAACGTCGGCAAACTTGGTCCAAACTGGGAGGGTCCATACAAGGTGGTTGCATCAGCTGGTAAAGGTTCATACCGATTGGCACGACCAGATGGATCGCTTCTACCCAGCAGTTGGAACGTGACTCACTTGAAGAGGTACTACTTCTAAGTGGTACAGGGGTTAGTGTTTCTATCCATTTTTACGTTGCTTACATGCCTTCGCTCTCTTTTAAGTTGCTCTATTTTCTTATCTTTGTCTAAATGGTACTAATGGTCTTCAAAAGGCCAGATCCGTTTAGCTCAACTGGTAGAGCTCGAAGTCCTCGCGCTTCGCGGCTGTGGGTTCAAATCCCGCAACGGACACACTCCTCTTTTGGTTATATGTGTTCTCAGATTCAGCGCTTTACCCATTGTCTTTTCATGTCTGAAATTACGACATTTCGACATAAAAACAGGGGGGTGGCGAGGGCCCCAGTAGGCCAAAATCCCGGCTAACACAGGTGATCTTCGAGCAGAGCAAGGTCATTCGTTAAAAGCACGGCTAAGCAAAATCAAGTAAGTTCAATAGAACTATTTTACTTGTGCTGTATTATCTCCTACATCTTTGCGGCCAGCATCCGCTCAAGTCCCACAACTTTACGACCAGACAATCTTGTGTTCTGATTTACGACCAAACAATCCTACGTTCTGGTCATTGGGTTACTTGTCCTTTTCAATAGAAATAACAGGGCAGTCTTAACCAAACCAAACCAAATTTTTTCCGTTTCTCTGCGAAAACTTTCAACTGTCAAATATGATAAGCAAAGTTTATCGCAAAACCGTCTTACACGGTCAAATTTCAGTCAGCCTAAACGACCTGATTTCGTTCAGCCCAGAGGGCCTGACTTCAGTCATCCTAACTAAGGGTAACTTAACCTGGTTACGATCAGATTTTATTTCAAAACATCTGCGCAGATTAAACCAAAAAGGGAACTCAGACACTAAGGTTTGAAACATAATCTTGACCTCTGAAAACTTCACTAAGCAGTAAACAACAATCAGCATTCATATGAATAAGACTTGAAAGACTAAAGATGGTCGTCAAGCCTCAACCAGTCAGACAAAAGAGGAAAACAGCCAAAACATACATTCATTCATAAAGTTAACAAATATACGAAGTTAACAAACATCCAACAAATTTACAAGAAGGACTAGACAAGGCATCAATCGTCATGTTGACCAGGGTCCCGACCTGATGCACTAGCTCCATCAGTCGGATCCCCGCCCAAATCTTCATCTTCTTCATCTTCATTGTCCTCGCTGCCTTCATCGTCCCCTTCGACTTCATCATCATCAACTCCCACTTCCATGCCCAGGACTTGCTTGACACTGATGATGGCTCCTATGGTCTGATCGAGGACTAAGTCGACATTGATCTGGCCGCGCTGCATTTGGATAAGCAATTTCTTTTTGGCCTCAAGAGCTTCTAGCTTGGAGTCGATCGTGTAACGATCCCGCAAATTTGCCAACTCCTTCGTCAGTAGCTCCTGAACCTTTGCAGATTCCGCAGCCCGATTTTTGGCCTCTTGTAGTTCTCCTCGAGCAGCTTGAGATTCAGCCTCAGCTTTGTTCATGTTCCTCAACATCAGGTCGGAAGCGTCGCGGATACTCGCCATAGTAATTTCCTTCATATTGAGCTCATGGGCAAGTTGGGAGATCTGACGGCCTTGCTCGTCCATCTTCACTTTCAGGTCTTCAAAAGACAACACAAACCTGTCCTTCTCATCTAGAAGACGGTCCCTCTCCTCGAAGAGTGCGCTTATCTTGTCGTTAGCTTCAGCGTTGGATTTCTCCATCCTATCTATCTTATCCTCAAAGAAGTCGCGTCTCCCCTCCAGGACCCGCTTCTCCCCGATCAGAACCTGTTTTTCCTCTTCCAAGGCCTGATTTACCTGGAGAACCTCCAAAAGGTCTTTCTTCAGGCCAAGGACTTGATCCTGGTTGTTCAGCCTGGAGCGAAGCATGAGCTCGGTAGCCATCATACTCGCCTGGCAACAAGTAAGAAATACACATATAATTAGAACTAAGGTTTTTTACAAAAATAAAGAAAGTAAAGAAGGAAACATTACCCGAGCAGTGTCCTCAGCAATCGCATAAGCCAACTGCTCATCGTTCATGCTGCGCATGTTCCACTCTTCACGAGGGCCGATCAGGTTGGACGTCACCTTGACTAAGTGGCCAGGCTTCGTAAGAAAATCCGTGTCTGGGGGGATGATGAAGTCACACTCCCTCATGCACGGCCTGGGCTCTCTCGCCTGTTCCGAAGGATAGTTGGGGCCAAATTTGTGGCGGATACCTTTAACGGAGTACGCCCCAATCGTGCCTCCTAAAGATACTCGCCTGGTAAGCCTAGTGCGAGAGACCTCGACCTCACCTGTCTCGTCGAGGCCCAGGGTGTCGCATTCTTGCAAATAAACTGGCGCCACCCCGTCGGCAGCCAAGTTCATCATGTCCTTATAATAGAAGACCTGGGGTTCAGCCTCCCCCCCAGCCTTCTTCCGATCGTCAACCTCCTCACCCTTCTCCTCGTCATCCTCTCTCATCGGCTCCTTGCCTGGGCGCCTGTGGCTGGCCTGCTCAGGCTAACTTTGTTGGCTTCCAGCCCGTTCAGGCTCGTTTGGCTCTGAGGCCTCAGGAAAGAATGCAAAGCTTTCGTGCATTCTTTCCTCCCCCATTTCCTCAGCTTTTTCTCCTTCCCCATCACCAACTCGGGGACTCTCCTCGAAAGCATAAGAGGAAGTCTCCAGGGCTCTCCTCTTGTCACTCCGAAGATATGCCCTCCTCCTCTGAGTCAAGCTCACGTCGGGAGGCTCAGAATCTGACAAGACAACCACCACAGGCTCAGCTGATTCAGGGGCAGCCGTTGAGCTTTTGACACTCTCCTGCCCAGACTTAGGGGTCTCAGCAGCAGTTACAGTGGCCTCAACTGCTTTCTCAGAAGACTGAGGGGTCTTACGAGCTGTACTTTTCTTCTTTCTGGTTTTACTCTTCTCAGAGTCGGTTTGCTTTCTCTTCAAGCTCGCAAGAACCTCCTCGCCACCCTCCCTAGCTTTGATAGCTGCTGCAGTCTGAAGAATAGCAGCCGCCTCCTCGTTGACCTCTGCCACAGGATCAACAACCGCCTCCTCGAGAGGAGGAGCAGGAAAATAACTACCACCAGTACCTAGACCTGAGAATAGAAGCATATCAACACCGTAATAAGCTCTGCATAAGTTAGCGGAAATTCAAGTAAACAGCTTACCATGGGTGCTGGGGTTAGACAAATGCTTCAAGGAAGCATAGTGAGGCCACTGCCTCTGCTCGTGAGTGAACTCTGTCAAAATTGGTTCAACCCAAGCAGACAATTCCTCCTCAGTAATCAGACCATCATAGGGAATCTTGTCAGCTAACCAACAAAGAGTGGAAATTAGAAAGTGCAGATACATAATTCAAAGAATATTCAATACGGATACTCGGGGACTTACGAGTTTTGTTCCACGCCTCGCGGAGATTAGTTTTGTCGCCGCGTGTGAGGAGTCTAGACTGCACATAAACATACCGGTGCATCCAGCCCCTATCCCCTGAATCTTCGGATTTGCTCACTAGAGCTTTTCTCCCCCTCATACGGGCGTTGATATACCCATCCCTAGCGACCTGAAGACTATACAAAGCAATAAAATGCTTAAACTCAAAATCCTGCTCAGTCTCATCGGCGAACCACTGCAGCAGGGTAACAATCCTATAAACGCTTGGACATAACTGCCCCGGGCAGATAAGATAGTATTTACAGATATCTTCTATGACAGGGTGCAACGGGAACGTATGGCCTATCGTGAATGGATATGTAGATATAGCCGTCCATCCAGGCCTCGCTGAAGTGATATTTTCCGTTGGGAGGGGGCAAGAAACCATAACATCATCATCCCACCCGCAATCTGTCCTAACCTTAGGCAAAAGGTCAGGAGTGATCGAACTCTTAAAGCGGCTTGAAGGCCACGACCTTATATTGCCGTAATGACTGGACGAGCTGATTGAACAGTCATTTTCAAGATTTCCCCAAATTTTTTGGATCACATCGGCGACTGAGGTTGGAGAACTCGTGGGTTGACCAGCCGCTGCCGAAGAAGTACTAGCTGCAGCGTCCATATTCAAACTCCTCTTAGCTTTTGGAGACATTTTGATTAAAAGATTAAGAGAATTCGTCGCGTTTCAAATTTTTTGCTGGAAAGTTGTTCGAAGCTCTGAAGATTGGTACGAAATTTGGAATGAAGTAAAGAGATTTTCAGCTGGTGGAAATCGTATTTATAGGATTCGCAAAACCCACACGTGGCGGACATCCACACAAAAGATGAATCAATCCAGCCGTTGAAGAAAATAATGAAATTAAATCGGAATGACGGTTTATTGCCTTGGGACGTGCAAGACGTGAATAGGCGCAGTACAATCATCACGCCTGCAGTCTCGGAACGCGCAACAGTCGCTTCCTCAGTAAAAAGCGGAATGGAGTTGACAACTTGCACGTTTTGTCTTTAGCGGAGCATTTAATGCTCATACTGGTTAAACGTCATTCGATCAAAGGCCTATGAAGAATTCAACGGGCATCGCCCAAACACGAATACAAGGATTCAAATATGTTACTTGGGATAAATTCCAAAAAGTTCTTTCCCGCCCAAAACACGCTTTCCACTCCTCGACCAGATTCTCTGCTCGAGTAGTGCGGGGACTATCTGTATTGGGTTAAATCCATCGTCACCAAAGTTGGTGACGCGGCATCCACGTAGGACGGCGCACGGACGACACGTGGCTGCGAATGGACATAAAGGCAATAGATAAGATCGAGGATAAACAGTTACAACGGACAGATGAACAGTCGCCACGGCCAGAAAAGTCGCGGCTCATCAATCAAGGCAGTTCAAAATGGGAATCTTATCCACAAACAACGCAACTACTCGACAAGGAGTTACAACTGCTTGTGAACGGGCACATAGCTACCTATATATTGTAATCTAAGTCACAAACATGGAATCTAATGCTTCTCTGAATCTACACTTGTATTCAAACTATTTACTAGCATTCAATTCTTTATCTCCAGCAAATATTCATTACTACTGCTGATCGAAAGATCTCCTTTATTGTTCCGTTGACTGAATATCATAAAGAGTACAAGGAAGGGAATTTAATCAAGTCTAAACGGCCTGAGCACGGTTCCTTTTTCGTTCGATTATTCATTTATTATATCGCATTAATTGCATCTTTATTCTTTCGCATTTATTACTGTCATTTATATTTATTCCATTAAGAACGTTTAATCTCGATTATTGACAGTGACTCCGCTCTATAAATTTAATTGTAAATTAACCTAACAAAACGAATTACGGTTAAACAATTATGTATTGCTACTACATTCACATCTGAGAATGGAGCATTATGTTGTGCTTCCACATTCACCTTATGGAATGGAGCTTGTCTTGCTCCCACATTCATCTTAGGGAATGGAGCATATATTGCTCCCACATTCATCTCTATGAATGGAGCCTATTTAGTGGACGGGCTTCATGATGTTATCAAAAATACTTTAGTTTGCCTCAATCATCATTATGTGTATTAGGACCTTATCCCAATGTCTTAACCGCATAAAGGCGTGTTAGGCCATAATGTGTTGAGACTTAACCAACATTGTATCTTACCCTTATAAAGGTGCAAAAGCAATAATCCGTTGGGACATGCACCCAATATCGTACCTCAACAAATGGCATAATAAGTCACCAGCCATAATCATGAAATCAATTTCACAATATTTCGTGTAATTCTTTTCCTTTATCAAAATATTGCATTTTCATGAATAAATTTGAGACCTTAAGTCTTCTCATTATTGATTATATGTATATTCAATTTTCAAATCAATATTCCTATGAGGTAAAAATCAAGGTATATTTGATTTTTGTAGTTTTAACTGTAAGAAAAAAAATATTTATAACTTGTACTTCACCTGATGGAAGCTTTATGAAACTTATTCTTCCCAAATATGATTGCGAACTGCAAACTCTCAACAGTATAAGCAGTTTAGATAGACTTTGTATACAAAATAGTATCTTATAAAATTCCACCATCTATTTGACATGAAAGTAAGAAAGAGAACTTTTTCATGACGTTCTGCCTGACCACACAAATTAAGGATCAATAAATTAAGTAAGCATTTGAACAATACTTGTGATTGTGATCCAGTACTAAGCCAGAAAAAGTTTAATAAACCCAATCAATATAATGACACATTTAGATGTCTTCTGTTGTCAGAATTCTTCAAAATCTATGACTATAAATTTGGAAAAATACCAAAAATAATTAGCCAATACACGTTTATTGATTCATTATCTAATAATATTTTTAGCCTGTAATTTGTCAAAAAAACACAGAAACGGTATTACATGGAAAATCCACTATGTATCAAAAACCAAAAATTTAAGAGACCATGTTATGATTGATGACAAAAGGAAGGCTTATATAACTTACTTATTTGGATGCTCCACTGTATGGTTGCCACATAAGTACGGATGTCTTAACTCATAATGTGATTTATCAATAAAAATTGCAATTGTCGTTACATAGAGAAAAAACTTTCATAATAACCATCAATAATTAATCAATTAGAATTAGCCATGTAATGTCATAAGCTAAATAGCTAATATTGTAAAGATATGATCCGTTGAAATTCATTATTCATGGTACCATTTTTATTTATTTATTTAAGAATAGTATTACTAAAAGACATTTCAATGAACATCTAGAAAATTGACGCACCTCTTCGATTCTGTTACCTTGTTCATCCTCTTGATCTCATAGCATCCTCATTGTATGTTCCTAAAGCAACTATAAAATGAATCCATATCATACCTAAACCACCTCAAACTAAAAGTCTGCCAAAGTGCATAGTTCCTAAAAGACATCAGTTACTAAAGTTTAGGCGTTTGGACATCTGAAGATCTGAAACTAAACTCGAAGATGGTGACAATAAGGAAGTAATTAGAGACTCGTGCTGATAACGTGTTGTAAAATAAAGGTAAAAGAGAGCAAGAATTGTAGACAAGAAATATGGGGAGGAGAAGGATAATTCTATTTCATTCATCTCTTCAAGTGTATATTACAAAGGAGGATAATACATTCTTATATAGGGCGTAAAAGTCATCCAAAGGTTACAAATATTAAGGGACTTAATTAATAGGTACTTGTAACATACAAAAAGATTCATGAATGACAAGTAGTGGAGAAGTGAATGGACATCCACAATAAAGTGGATTTATAACAATTCGACTATTAATTGCTTTATTATTAAACTTGCGGTAATTTTCACGCAAAAGGGAAGAAATCAACGTTGGATGCAATACTTTCTCACTTCTTAGATGTTTATTTATTAGCATATGCCTTTTTTCCTTTTTATCACAATTTAGGATCTTTTAGTTGCATCAAATAAGGAAGCGAATCCAGCATGGTAATCATGATAATTTTTATATACTCAACTGAATTCTTTTTATTATAAAATTAGCATAACTTTTATATCATGAGTGGTTGCAATATTTCATTTTTCATTTAGTAATAATTCATGTATTATTTATCTGGGATAAAAGGTGGAATAGGGACGAAATTATTGACAATACATAGAGTTAAAATTCCAAAATGGCTAAACTAACTCTCCTGAGTAAGTATCTTGTTTGGCTACTTTAATAAAGAAATTTAATCTTCTCACCAAAATTTAGCATAAGTTATACATAGTTTGATTGCAATTGTGCATTTTCATAAAATAATACACGCATAAATTATGCGTGAATAAAATTTACGTATAATTTTATGCAGAATAGAAGGTGTTATAAAACTATAAACATTATAAATACTTGTATTAAAATTATAAAATGACAAAACTAACTCAAATAATAGTAAAATAGATATTTTAAATAGAATAAGAAAATATTAAAAATTACATTTATTGTACACTTATTTGTAGCATATCAATGATTCAACAAGAAATAATATATGCATTACAATCCCTAGCTGCATCACTCATCCCCGCATTAACTAATCCTAGATTACTAATTCATGCATTAATTATCCCTATATAATTTTGTATATTATTAAATTGATGTATTGTGTCTTCAGACAAAACAATCCCTTAGAGACTGTTTTGGGGGGGGGGGGGGGGGGGAGGAGTGATTAATCACCGTATTAACTATGTAAAACTACATATTGTTTAATTGCTTATTTTTTTCATTAAAAAAAAAATGCATAAACTATGGTGAAAATCTATGTTTGACGTAAAAACTAACTTAATAAATTAACCAATTAAATTAGAAGCAATATAATTATATCAAAATTACGTAAAACTGATAATAAGATCGTAATAATAATCGAGCAAACGATACAAACAAATAGAATAGGTTTTTTTGCATGCCCGGCGAGCACAGCCTCCGGTTATAGAAATTTATAATTTCAAAGCAGGCAAATGAAATAAATAAAATCATAAAGATAGAAAGAGAGGATACTCTTATTGCTTTGTACAAGTAGTAGTGATGATTGTTAGATGATCTATATGAGAGAAAAATGAGAATTTTAGCAGTTGTGGACCTCAATGACATAGATTTAATGAGAATCTGCCTTTATTTTCTCCATTCGTAACGGTTTGACCCATGATTGTGTACATAAATAATATCAATGTTGTCTATTAATTTATGTATTTAATGATTGATGTGTGTCCATTTGAATTTGCTCCCTAGGCCAGGGAGGATGTGGTCGATTTCTGAGTAATTGGACTGTGCATTTGTTGTGATCGGGGAGTCAATCTCTGGAATCAACTTGCCCTTGTGAGTCACCTAATGTTTTATAGCATGTGACATGCAGTGATGCTATGTAAAAATTTACCCAATATAGATACTCCCGCACTTACGAGCTGGATCTCGAGAACTGGTTGTGAATGAGTAAGTTTTCTAGGCGAGAAAGCTGACGTGACTACTGCCTCCATTCCCTTTTGAGTTGGGAAAGACTACTATCTTTTCGCTTTCTACTTTTTGCAGATGTGGATGACTTTTCGTCACTCACTTGCGGAGAGCTGATCGAAGTAATCATGATTTCAATGCCTATAAGTATCACTTGTTAAGCTCGATTCGAACTGGTCCCGCAATCTTATTGCTTTCATTCTCTTGCATTCCCTAAAGTTCCTTCATTCCTTTGTTAAAATAGCCTCCTGAAATGAAGCTTCTCAAAATATTTCTTGCTCTCCTTGTTATGATGATTTGGAGTGTTCTGTCTCCAATCACTATCGATTGACTCCACAGAAACAGAAGTTGATAGCGCTCTTCTTAGAGTTGCCTTGGCTAATAAAGGCAAAGGCAAGGGTAAATGAGGGGTAAAACTCTAGATGGAGGAGGAAGATGAGTATGAGAAGAAGAAGAAGAAGAAGAAGAAGTTACATTGTTAACTCAGAAATTCCTCAGGCAGCCTGATCCCTGGGGAAGGAAGATACTTTTAAACAATCTCCTTCTTACTGAGTCGCTTGTAAAGAGACTGCCATAGTCGTTTTGGCTCTACTTTCTATCTCTTCGACTTCAAATAAAGTAGGGCCCTTGTCTGCTCATGGAAACGACGCGTGCAAAGTGAATATCACTATTCTAAGAGGAATAAATTTAATAGAAAGCCCCTTCCGAACTACTTCTATGATTGAATCCTTTATCGACCCCTCTGAAGTTGATTGGTTCAAGAGGCGAAGGACTTGCGATCTTATGGATTTTCTTGTTGCTACCTCTTTTTATGTAAATAATTTTAATCCTACACTTTTTCTTAACTCCGTGCCTGAATTTGCTAATTTTTTCCTTATTCTTTCCCTTGAAAGAAAAACTTGGGTATTACGGAGGCTAAAGAAAAATCAAGAAAGGCAGACGACACGAATTCCTATCTTGGGATAGCAAACTCTATACAGGGAAAAATGATTGCGCAACTTAGGACAGACTTGAAAGTATGAGTCAAAGGATTCAAATGGTGTCGAGATGTCGAATGCTTGAAGAAGCTCTTGCAAGATCAAGAGGTGATACAGGGTAAAATACGGAAGCATAAAAGAACAATACAAGTATGACGTAACTCAAACAACCACCAAGGTAGCCTCGAAGAACTAGTTTCGAAACACCCTCGGATCGAGTCAAGATACACCAAGACTACGCAAACTATCCTCAAGATGCACTTGAATCTTGCAAATAAGTTTGATCGGGTACGGAATGAAGTTCAAATGGATGCACCATTAAAAATCAAGCCAAAAGGGGGTTTTCATTCAATAGAGAGAATATCTCAAGTTTCATGTAATGTCAAGGTTGTCTAATGAAATAAGAAGATCTAATAGCTATTTATAGCTTCATCTCACTTAGAAGTAAATGACATAAAAGCCCCACAAGTGTGGTTAAATATAATAGGCCACGCAGGGCTAAAATCGGAAACTAGCAAAAATTCCATTAGTGCCTAGCGTCCAAGAGGAGCGCCGGGCCGATTGATCAGTGAGGAATCCAGGCAGAACGCCTAGACTCCAGGAGGAGCGCCTGGGATGTTGATCAGTGAGGAATTCAGGCGAAGCGCCTGGTCTTGAGGAGGAGTATCCAGAGCTGAAACCAAGTGATACATCTTCAAATTGCTCCCGAACTCTCTATCTTTAAGGTTCCTCCCAACCAAGTGTAAGTGAGCATCTTGGATCTCTTTAGCTTGACTCCGAATAAATGGTCTTGTGGTAGTTTGCCCCGCATCATCCTCCATTTCTTGAGAATATTTTATCCTCGAAATCAAGGCATCATCTCCCACGGCATCATCACCTACATCACAAAGAGTCAAGTTGGAAATATTGAATGTACTAGAAACATTGTAGTCACCGGGCAAATCAATCACGTATGCATTGTTGGAATGGTCCATCTCCTTGGAGTGCCAACTTCCCTTTTCTAAGGTTTAAAAACCTCTCTTTGTAGAAGTGCACCCACACCCAAACTCTTTTCTTGAGCTCCAACTTCTTCCTTCCCTTGTTCTTCTTTGATGCTACCTTGGAATAGGATTCTTCTAAGTTCTTCCTTGCCTTAGCATGGATCTCAAGCATAGCTTTAGCTCGGCTTTTACCTTCAAGACTAACAGCCAAATCCTTTGGCAACACAGTTAGATCAAGTGGAATCAAAGGATTAAAGCCATAGACACACTCAAATGGAGTCATGCCAATCATGCTATGCAAAGTACGGTTATATACAAAATCCATAAGAGGAAACTTCTCAACCCAAGTCCCGGCATTAACTCGGGTCATAGCTCTAAGGAGAGCACTCAAAGTTCGTTTCACCACCTCAGTTTGCCCATCCGTTTGAGGGGTGGTGGGATGTAGACAACAACAACTTGGTTCCAAGAGCACCCCACGAGCACCTTCAAAAATGACTAAGGAACTTAGAGTCCCTATCACTCACAATGGTTTGAGGCACACCATGCAACATGTTGTGCATCATGCAACATATGGGATGTAGAGAACAACACATGATCTATGAACAAAGAAGCAACATGTTGTGCATCATTACTCTTTTTACATAGAATGAAATGAGCCATCTTGGAGAACCTATCCACGACAATAAAAATGCTATCATCTCCCCCTCTAGATGGTGGTAATCCTATAACAAAATCCATAGAAATGTCCATCCACGGGAAAGTAGAAATAGGTAAGGGAGTATACAAACCATGGAATTAGATTTGGACTTAGCATGCTTGCAATCTAGACAAGCATTGCATATACGCTCAACTTGCAAACCCATCTTAGGCCAATGGAATTGCTCCATGAGAATAGCCAAGGTTCTATTCCTCCTAAAGTAACCCATCAAACCCCCACAATGTGCTTCAAGAACAAGCAACTCTCTCCATGAGGACTTAGGTACACAAACTCTACCATTCTTAAAGATATAGCCATCTACCCATTGGTACTTCTCAACTCTTTCTCCCTTCTCAAGAGCTTCATGAATGTTCTTTAGCTTGGGGTCATGAGCATACATCAACTTGATGCTTTCAAAACCCATGATCTTAGAAGCAAGAGTGGTGGCTAGAGTAAACTTTCATGAAAGTGCATCGGCCACAACATTCGTGGTTCCCCTCTTGTAATGAATCACATAAGGGAAACTCTCAATGAACTCTACCCAACTTCTCTTGGCCCCTAAGATGTTTAAGTGACTCATGACCACTCCTAATCATAAATTCTCTAGGCCAAAGATAATGTTGCTAATGAGCAAGAGCTCTAACTAGGGCATACAACTCCTTGCCATACGTAGAGTAATTCAAGGTTGCGCCCTTTAACTTCTCACTAAAGGTGCAAGCAAACCCGAGGGAAAGCTAAACACGAAAACGTGGAAGAAACAACAAGAAATAAAAGATAGAAGCAAGACAAGAGTTGCTTCGATTCGAAAGAATAGAGAGGAACTTGTCTCAAGCTCGATCTAATGAAGGTCAAGAATCACCTATACTAAGCAACAATCCTCGAGAAAGACAACGCTTCTTGCAAATTGAATGACCAAGAAGAAAATGTTCAAACGACTCACACCAATTGACACAAGTTCTTTAAAATCCCACGTCGGGGTTCGGCTCCATAGGAAACTCACAATAGCACTTACTATGTTAAATCATTCAAAAATAACTAACTATTACCATGAAATGTAAGGAGTATTTATAGACTAGGCTAAGGACAAAATAGTAAAGGGTCACAGGTGACCAATAGGAGTAAGCCACGCAGGGCTGTTCTTTAAGTGTTCGGTTACTCCTTCAACCGAACACTTGTCTTCGAACACTTGAGCTCGAGTTCCTTTCACTTCGGTGTTCGGTTCCTCAACTCTCCTCATATTTGACATCAATCGCCCTTCCTTCAGTTATTTTCCTTTTACTTCGGCGTCGATGTTGAGTATTCGGGTGGGGTTCGGTCACTCCCTCCTTCGAGCTCAAACTTATAGATGACGCCTTTGGTTCTTGAGCTCGAGTACCCAGCTTCGGAGTGGTTGCATTCCTTCGGCCAAACCAAGTGAATGTGGACATCGTGTAGTAGCTTGGCTTGGCTTCGTGTCATAGGCCTCGGTGGATCAAACACATGATCAGCACGTGTTCGGCTGCATCATCCTCCCCTTCTTGAGAAGATGTTGTCCTCAAAATCGAGCCATCTTCATCCTCCAAAGGTGGATCTACAACACAAGGAACTAAGTCAGCAACATTAAAGGTGGACCTTGTTGTTGATCTTGCTCAGCACTTGGAATGGACCATCCCCTCGAGGAGCCAACTTTCCTTTCCTTTGGTTCGGGAAACGTTCCTTTTGGAAGTGAACCCAAACCCAATCTCCCTTCTTTAATCCAGCTTTTTACGCCCCTTGTTTTTCTTCGATGCAACCTTTGCATAAGCTTCCTCGAGGTTCTTCTTCACCTTTGCATGTAACTCGATCAAGGCAGTGGCTCACCGAGTACCTTCAAAATCAATAACAAAATCTCGAAGAAATGGGGTTAAATCAAGTTGAATCAAAGGATTAAAACCGTACACACATTCGAATGGGGCCATATTTATCATTCGGTGCACCGTTTGATTGTATGCAAATTCCATCATGGGCAAACGATCTGCCCAGTTTCTGACCTTGCCTTTGGTCATTGCTCGAAGCAATGATCCCAAGGTTCGGTTAACTACCTCGGTCTGTCCATCAGTCTGAGGACGGTGAGACGTCGAGAATAGTAGCTTGGTGCCGAGGGCACCCCACAAGCGTTTTCAAAAATGACTCAAGAACTTGGAGTCTCGATCACTCACAATAGTACGAGGCACACCATGCAATTTCAACACGTTAGAAACAAACAAAGTAGCTACATGTTGTGCATCATCACACTTTTTGCAAGGAATAAAGTGAGCCATTTTTGAAAAACGGTCGACTACGAAAAAGATGCTATCATGTCCACCCCCCGACCTCGGTAACCCCAACACAAAGTCCATGGATATATCAACCCAAGGTCGATCAGGCACAGCAACGTGGTAGACAAACCATGAGGGTTGGATTTTGATTTAGCTTTCTTGCGAACGAGACAAGCGTTCAAAGCTTTTCCACATCACATCGCATTTTGGGCCAATGGAACTGCTTGGTTAAGATACCAAGAGTTTTATCGATACCGAAGTGTCCCATCAGACCTCCGGAGTGAGCTTCTCGAGCTAAGAGCTCTCTCCACGATGACACTGGCACACAAACCCTCCCATTCTTGAAGAGGTAGCCATTGTGCCACTGATATTTCTCAACTATTCGGCCACTCAAGATTGCGTCACGCACATATTTCAGCTTGGGATCATCTTCGTAGATTGACTTGATGCTTTCGAATCCCATGAGCCTAGAGGCGAGAGTGGTCGCTTAGGCAAATTTTGTTAATAGCGTATCGGCCACAACATTGTATTTTCCCTTTTTGGAATGAATTACATAGGGAAAACTCTCAATGAATTCAACCCACTTTTAATCACAAACTCTGGAGGCCACAAATAATGCTGCCAATGGGCGAGTGCTCGAAGGATGGCATACAACTCCTTGTCATACGTAGAGTAATTTAGGGTTGCACCCTTAAGCTTTTCGCTAACATAAGCGATCGGCTTCGATTCTTGCATCAGCACACCTCCGATTCCAACTCCGGACGCATCACACTTGACTTCGAATGCTTTTCCGAAGTCGGGGAGTTGCAACAACGGGGCAGAGCAAAGCCTCCGTTTCAACTCTTGGAAAGCCCTTTCTTGGGACTCTTGCCACACAAATGGATGGTCTTTCTTAATCAACTCGGTTAAAGGAGCTGCCAAGGTGCTAAAGTCACGAACAAACCTTCGGTAAAAGCTAGCTAATCCATGAAAGCTACGAACTTGTGATACCGAGGTTGGAGTTGGCCAATCTTTGATGGCTTCGACTTTTGAATTGTCGACTTCAACACCATTAGTACTGACAACGAAACCTGAAAGACTACACGTTCGACACAAAAGGCACATTTCTTGAAGTTAGCATATAACTTCTCTTCTCTAAGCTTATTAAGCACTAGCCTTAGGTGTTCGACATGTTCATCCACAGATTTACTATAAACAAGTATGTCATCGAAGTAAGCGACAACAAACTTATTTATGAACGGTTTGAGCACATGGTTCATCAGTCGCATGAATGTGCTCGGTGCGTTTGATAAGCCAAATGGCATCACCAAACATTCGTAGAGACCGAACTTGGTCTTGAATGCAGTTTTCCACTCGTCTCCGGGTTTCATTCGGATTTGGTGGTAACCGGCCCTGAGGTCTATCTTCGAAAAGCATGAAGAACCACTCAACTCGTCTAGCATGTCATCTAATCGAGGGATAGGATGACGATACTTTACCGTTATTTTGTTGATTGCTCGGCAATCAACACACATTCACCATGTTCCATCTTTCTTTGGGACAAGTATAACAGGAACGGCGCAAGGACTCAAGCTCTCTCGAACAAGGCCCTTGTTTAGCAACTCATCAACCTGCCTTTGGAGCTCTTTGGTGTCTTCGGGATTACACCGGTATGCAGGTTTGTTAGGGATTTGAGACCCCGGTACGAAATCAATTTGGTGCTCGATCCCTCTCAACGGAGGTAATCCACCTGGCATTTCTTCGGGAAACATGTCTCCGAAGTCCTGCAAAACACTTTGTACAGTACTAGGCAAAGGGTTATCGTTAGAAAAATCATCATTAGAGTTTAGAAAAATACCCTTATGCACGAGGACAATCATCATCTGATCATTGTCGTTGCCTCGTAGATACTCACCCGGTTGCATGATTGCAAAAATACTTCTTACTTCGGGCGGTGAATTTGTGTCTTCGGCCCCAATTTTTATTCCCATCGGAAGCTTAGCTTTGGCCGCTTCTTTCAATTCTTTTATCCGTTTATAGTCCTCGGTGACTTTTTTTGGAGACAAGGGTTTGAGTATAAAAGTCTTCCCTTCGAGCTTTGCAGTGTAAGTGTTGGATCTTCCATTATGAACAACCGACCGATCATACTGCCATGGTCGACCCAATAGAAAATGACACGCTTGCATCGGCAACACATCGAACATCATCTCATCTTGATATTCGCCAATTCTAAACTTGATCCACACTTGTTTAACAACCCTCAATTCTCCACACTCGTTCAGCCATTGTAATTTGTAAGGGTGGGGATGTTTCAAAGTAGGTAGTCCCATTTGTGAAACCAAGGTTTAGCTCACCACGTTTGCACAGCTACCTGAGTTAATGATCATCGAACACACCTTCGCCCTTACTCGACATCGGGCATGGAAAAGATTTTTCCTTTGGTTGTCCTCCTCTTCGAGAGTCATGCAGCTCAAATTCCTTCGAACCACAAGAAACATTTCTGGATGATCAGCTTCGGTAGCTTCACGATCATCATCCTGTTCAGCTCGGTCAATCTCCTCGATAAATTCCTCCTCGGCATGACTCGCCTGCTCACAAACTTCTCCATTGTCGAGCATAAGCATAACCTTGCTAGTTGGACACTCTTTTGCCATGTGACCATAACCTTTGCATTTATGAGATTGAATATTTGAAGCACTAGGGGAGTTTAGTTGAATTTTACCTCCCACTTCTATTGGCTGGTTAATGGTCACACCCCTTACGAAGGGTTTCTTCGAATCTTGAACAGTGTTAGCACTTGTTGGGTTAGGACTCTTCTATTCTTTACCTCGGTTCAGAGGAGTTGAAGTCGTGACTCCTCGATACCGGTTTGCCTTATCGTCCTTCACCAATTTCTCAGCTACGGTAGCAGCTTCGAACAGATCTTCCAACGTGTGGTACACGTGTAGCCTCAATTGAGATGACACATCCCGAGCCAAGCCATTTTTGAACCGAATAGTGGCTTGCTCTTCATCTTCTACCAGATCAAGGTTCAATCGAATTCTTTCGAACTCATCATGATACTCTTGGACTGACTTGGACCCTTGCATTAGCTCATAGAGCTTTGGTAACTGAGTTTGCCTATACTTGACACTCAAATACTTAGCATCCATTGCTCTCATCAACTGTGCCCAAGTAATGACTTCGGGATAGGCATTCCTTCGTCGATGCCTTTTGTCAGCTTCCCACCACGTAGATTCATACGCTTCGAACGAAGCAATAGCATGGGCAGCTTTTCTGTCATCGGACATCTTATTGGTTTCGAAGAATCGCTCCATTTTAAGCTTCCATTCAAGATATTCATCAGGATCACTAGTTCCTTTAAAGGGTGGAATAGTGATCTTGACACTGCTTAAGTTTGAGTCTTGAGCACCTCGAATTGGTTCGAGATACTCATCATAATAGTCATCAGCCTCACGCTCAATATTTCGATGAACGTTTGCGCCTCGACCTCGGAAATTTCCACGACCTCGGTGAGCTTGCCTTCGTTGAGCGAACGGCTGCTCATATTCAGGTTCAGCATCAGGAAATTCTCCTTCGTCTACCTCTTCATCAACGACCTCAATTTGTCTTCGGGCCATTGGAAGGGGTACTATTTCACCTCGGGGAATGCCCAAGTGTTGATTTCCAGCTTGGGGATTGCCCAAGTTTAGTTGTGTTTGGGGATTGCCCAAAACTTCTATTCGAATTGCCTCACTTTTCAACTGGTGTTGTCGAATGAGTTCAGCAAACAGCTCAGATTTCATCGGAGTGGAGTTGCTAGTTCCAGCGCTGGACCCAGGTAAGGCTATGGACACACTTCCTTGCTCGAGTTGAGCTACTCGAGCACTCACTCCTCTTACTTCGGCACTGATACTTTGTATCTCAGCCATGAGATCGGCTAACGATACTTCGGGCTTCTCAATGCCTTTGCCATCGCCTCCATTCCCAGCCATGGTACCTGCACGAATCAAAGACCAAATAAAAGGTTAAGGTTAGAAATCACCTCTCACCCTCCCTCACCTTTGATGGGTGGCACTCGGGTCCACTCAATTATGGTTCGGTTTTGGTCACTCAAGAACTTGTAGCCAATGGCTTCCTCGGTTGATCAACTTCTCTCAGTTCCTTCGAATTTTACAAGTTACAATGTCTCCTTCGGGATGAGTAAATTGATACGACTCGATGGAACGGACACTATTTACTCTGCGCTTCGGAAGTCAAAGAATTTCCTACATAATTTGGACTTCGGTCACCCACGCACGAGTTCCTATAAGCTCAAATAAGTTAGTAGGACCTCGAGTAGGAAGAATTACTCTAGAGCTCCACTAACTAGAATTATCGAACACAAGAAAAGCGAAAACCTAGGAGAATCTACCCTTTGATTCCACTTCGGAATCCCTTTCGAACACACCAACTCTTGTCCGTACTAGAGTGGTCCCTCCTTGGTACGGATAGGGTTTTACCTTATCCAATTCCCTTTTCTAGCCGACAAAATTTTCACATGGGGTTTTGATCTTTACACTTTACCCCTTTCTTCTTCAATGGAACAGTGAAGTTTTTGCTCCGGCGTACAGACAACTTTAACTTCGTGCACTGACCAAGAATTTCAACAAATTTAGGTTGCTTCTTTCAACTCCGGTAACAACAACAACGGAGGAATTTTGTTCAAAGTTCTTTGAGCTAAGACTCAGCTCCTCGTGTTCATACACTGTTACAACAGTAATAATTTTCCGGCGTACGGACGGCGGCTCAAAACATAGAACTTCGAAATTTAAGCACAAAACACACCCAAATCAATCAAGAACCACCAGTCTTCATCGAAAACAACCAATCTCACTGGGGTTCGAAATCAGTCACCAATAAGCTCAAAACAGTCCAAAAATTCACCACGAAACCCTAGTCGATAATCGTGTACGACAGGTGCTCGTTGGAATCAGGAAACAATAGTGAACAAGAATCAAGGGTTGTTTAATCCAAACAACAAACAATCAACCAAAATTTTTTTGACTTTTTCTTTTCTAATTCTTTTTTGGGGTAAAAACACCACAGCAACAACAATCAACAACAAGGAAAAAAGCTGAAACTGGAGACACAAGCACGAATAAACGAACAGGATTTGAGGTTGTAAGAAAAAACTCAAACCTTGCTCGGATACCAAGATGGTGCAAGCAAACCCGAGGGAAAGCTAAACACGAAAACGCGGAAGAAACAACAAGAAATAAAAGATAGAAGCAAGACTACGATTCGAAAGAACAGTGAGGAAGTTGTCTCAAGATCGATCGAATGAAGGTCAAGAATCACCTATACTAAGCAACAATCCTCAAGAAAGACAACGCTTCTTGCAAATTGAATGACCAAGAAAAAAATATTCAAACGACTCACATCGATTGACACAAGTTCTTTAAAATCCTACGTCGGGGTTCGGCTCCATCGGAGACTCACAATAGCACTTGCTATGTTAAATCATTCAACAATAACTAACTATTACAATGAAATGTAAGGAGTATGTACAGACTAGGCTAAGGACAAAATAGCAAAGGATCACAGGTGACCAATAAGAGTAAGCCACGCAGGGCTGTTCTTTAAGTGTTTGGTTACTCCTTCAACCGAACACTTGTCTTCGAACACTTGAGCTCGAGTTCCTTTCACTTCGGTGTTCGGTTTCTCAACTCTGCTCATATTTGACATCGATCGCCCTTCCTTTGGTTATTTGCCTTTTACTTCGTCGTCGATGCTGAGTGTTCGGGTGGGGTTCGGTCACTCCCTCCTTCGAGCTCAAGCTTATATATGAGGCCTTCGGTTCTTGAGCTCGAGTACCCAGCTTCGGAGTGGTTGGATTCCTTCGGCCAAGCCAATTGAATGTGGACATCGTGTAGCAGCTTGGCTTGGCTTCGTGTAATTGGCCTCGGTGGATCGAACACATGATCAACACGTGTTTGGGCTGCATCACTAAAGTAGGCAATGGGTCTCCAATCTTGTATGAGAACAACCCCAATACCAACCCTCGAGGAATCATATTCAGCCTCACAATACCAACCCTCGAGGAAATTACAACAAAGGCGCGGTACTCAACCTACTTTTCTATTCTTGGAAGGCCTTCTCATGAGGCTCTCCCCATACAAAACGCTTGTCTTTCTTCACTAATTCGGTGAGTGGAGTGGCGATGGAGCTAAAGTCCTTCACAAATCTCTTATAGAAGCTGGAAACACCATGAAAGCTTCTCACTTGAGATACGGTAGTGGGAGTAGGCCAATCTCTAATGTCCTCTACCTTGGACTCATCGACTTTCACTCCTTGGGCACTCACAACAAAACCAAGAAGGACTACCTTTTCAACACCAAAAGCACATTTCTTATCAAAATGATCAACATGGTTTTCTAATGACTTTCTATATATCAAAATATCATCAAAGTAGACGACCACGAACTTATTGATGAATGGATTCAACACATGGTTCATTAGCGTCATGAAGGTACTAGGTGAGTTGGAGAGGCGAAAGGGCATCACCAACCATTCATATAGATCAAACTTGGTCTTGAATGCGGTTTTCCACTCATTACCCCGTTTCATACGGATTTTGTGGTAATCGGACCTAATGTCTATCTTTGAGAAGATGCTAGAACCACTTAGCTCATCAAGCATATCATCTAAACGAGGTAGGGGATACTTTACCGTGATTTTGTAAACCGCTCGACAATCCCACGCATCCTTCATGTGTCATCCTTCTTTGGAACAAGTTGATGCAGCCCGATCACGTGCTGATCAAGTGATCGATCCACCGAGGAGACCGATGACAAGAAGCCAAGCCAAGCTGCTGCACGATGTGCACGTTCACTTAGCCTGGCCGAAGGAAAACAATTGCTCCGAAGCTGAGTGGCCGAGCTCAAGAATCGAAGGCATTATCTTCAGATTTGAGCCCGAAGGCAAAGTGACCGAGGACAATGAGCTCGAAGACAATTGAGCGTCCGAAGGCTACAAGTGTGTGTTCGAGCAGACAATCGAGAACCGAAGCCAAGGCTTAACCGAAGTCAAAGTCTGCCGAACACATTTTAACTCAGCCCTGCGTGGCTTATTTCTATTGGTCAACTGTGACCTATTTACTAGTTTACCCTTAGTATTTCCTATATAAACACTGTTTCCTTTCATTGTAAGTAGCTAACTTTTGAACATTGATGAATTGAATGAAAGTGCCGAGCACATTTCTTCTTGTCTCCGTCGTGAGCAAAACCCCGGTGAGGGCTTTTAAGGACTTGTGGCTTTCGGCTAGTCCGATTGAACATTCCTCTTGATCATTCAGTTTGCAAGAGGCAATGTTCTCTTGAGGATTGTTGCATAGTATTGGTGATCCTTGTATCCCTTTTGATTGAGCTTTGAGACAGGTTCCTCACTGTTCTTTCGAAAGAAGCAAGTTTTGTCTTGCTTTTTTCTTTATCTTTCTTGATTGTTCTTCCGCGTTTGTGCTAGCAACCCCTTCGGGATTTGCATTGCACCATCTTGGTATCAGAGCACGGTTTGGGCTTGTTTCTACAACCACAAATCCTGTTCACGTTATCTCTATTTTCGTGCGTTTTGTGTCTTTGTTTCCGTTTCGTGTTCCTGTTTTGTTTGTTACTGTTGGTGTTCTTACAAAAAAAAAAAAAAAAAAGTGTTAAAAGAAAATTCAAAAATTGTGTTTGATTGTTGGTTGTTTGGGAAAAACAATCTTGGATTCTTGTTCACCATCGAGTTCTGATTCCAACGAATACCTGACGTACTGATTTCGTGACTAGGGTTTCTTGGCGAATTTTGGACTGTTTTTGAGCTTCCTTGGTGACTGGAAATCAAACCCCAGCCGTGTTGGTGGAGACCGATGAAGGTTGGTGGTTTTTGAGTGATTTGGGTTTGTTTATTGCTTAAAATCGAAGTTCTTAAGTTGGAAACGTTGTCCGTACACCGGAAAATTGTTACAAGTTCGTAACAGTGTACGACACGTCGAGCTAGTCTTGGCTCGAAGAACTTTAATTCCTCCGTCGTTGGAACCGGAGTCGAAAGCAACCCAGATCTTGTTAGAAATTTGTGGTCAGTGAACCGAAGTTGTTGCGTCCGTACGCCGGAGCAAGGTTACTGTTCCATTGAAGAAAAAAGGGGATAAAATTTTAACATCAAAACCCCAGGTGAAATTTGTCGGCAGAAAAGGGAAAGTGGATAAGGTAAAACCCTATCCGTACCAAGGAGGGACCACTCTTGTACGGACAAGAGTGGGTGTGATCGAAAAAGATTCCAAAAGGGAATCAAAGGGTAGATTCTCCTAGGTTCTCACTTTCTTTCGTGTCAAAATTCTAGTTAGTGGATCTTTTGAGTATTTGTTCTACTCAAGGTCGTACTAACTCTTTTAAGCTGATAGGAATTCGTGCGAAGGGGTGACCGAAGTCCAAACTTTCGTAGAAATTCTTTTGACTCCCCGAGCTCAGTTAAAAAGCGTCCGTTCCATCGAGTCGAACATCACTTCGCTCTTCCCGAAGAGGCAGTGACTATTGTCGAACTTGAAGGATCTTAGAGGACCGATCAATCAGACGAGCCACTGTTAACAAGTCCTTGAGTGATCAAAAACCGAACCCATAAATTGAGTGGACCCGAGTGCCACCCATCAAAGGTGAGGGAGTGTGTGAGGTGATTTCTAACCCTAACATTTGCTTGATCTTTGACTTGCGCAGGTACCATGGCTGGAAACGATGGCAAAAGCATTGAGAAGCCTGAGTTGTCGTTAGCTGATCTCATGGCTGCGATACAAGGCATCAGTGCCGATATGAGAGGAGTGAGTGCTCGAGTAACTCAACTCGAACAGGGAAGTGCGTCCGTGGCCAAAAATGGGTCCGGCGCTGGAACGAGCGAATCCACTCCGATGAAACCTGAGCTGTATGCTGAGCTTCTTCGACAACATCAGTTGACGAGTGAAGCAATTCGAAGAGAGCTTAACTTGGGCAATCCCCAAGCTGGAAATCAAAACTTGGGCATTCCCCGAGGAGAGAGGTTACCACTTCCAAGGGCCCGAAGAGACCTTGGTGCTGTAACCGAAGAGGTTGATGAAGAGGAATTTCCCGAGGACGAATATGAGCGTTAGCCGCCATTCGCTCAACGAAGGCAAGCTCACCGAGGTCGTGGAAATTTCCGAGGTCGAGGCCGAGGCGCAAATGTTGAAAGAAATATTGGGCGTGAGGCTGATGATCGAGAAGATGAGTTTCTCGAACAGGTTCGTGGTGTTCGAGACTCAAACTTGAGCAGTGTCAAGATCACTATTCCACCCTTTAAAGGAACTAGTGATCCCGATGAGTATCTTGAATGGAAGCTTAAAATGGAGCGCATCTTTGAAACCAATGAGATGACCGATGAGAGAAAGGCTGCCCATGCCATTGCTTCGTTCGAAGCTTATACATCAACATGGTGGGAATCTGACAAGAGGCATCGAAGAAGAAATGATTACCCAGTAGTCACTACGTGGCCACAGTTGATGAGAGCGATGGATGGTAAGTACTTGAGTGCCAAGTACAGACAGACTCAAATGCAAAAGCTATATGAGTTAAAGCAAGGGTCCAAGTCTGTCCAAGAGTACCACGATGAGTTCGAAAAGGTTCGATTGAATCTTGATCTGGTCGAAGACGAAGAGCAAGCCATTATCAGATTCAAAAATGGCTTGGCTAGGGATGTGTCATCTCAATTGAGGCTCCACGTGTATCACACGTTGGGAGATCTGTTCGATGCTGCCACCGAAGCTGAAAAATTGGTGAAGGACGACAAGGCAAACCGGTATCGAGGAGTCACTACTTCTACTCCTTTGAACCGAGGTAAAGAATGGAAGAGTCCAAACCAAACAAGTGCTAACACTGTTCGAGATTCGAAGAGACCCTTCGAAAGAGGTGTGACCGGTAACCAACCAAGAGAAGTGGGAGGTAAAGTTCAACTCAACTCTCCTAGTGCTTCAAATATTCAGTGTCACAAATGTAGAGGTTATGGTCACATGGCAAAAGAGTGTCCAACTCGCAAAGTTATGCTTCTGCTCGAAGATGGAACCGTCCATGAGCAAGCGAGTGACACCGAGGAGGAAATTATCGAGGAGACTGATCGAGCTGAAGTTGATGATGATCATGAGGCTGCCGAAGCTGATCATCCGGAAATGTTTCTTGTGGTTCGAAGGAATTTGAGCTGCATGACTCTTGAAGAAGAGGACAACCAAAGAGAAAACCTCTTTCATGCCCGATGTCGAGTGAGGGGAAAGGTGTGTTCGATGATCATTGATTCCGGTAGTTGTGCCAATGTAGTGAGCCAAACTTTGGTTTCACAAATGGGATTACCTACGATGAAGCATCCCCACCCTTACAAGTTACAATGGCTGAATGAGTGTGGAGAATTGAGAGTTGTCAAACAGGTGTGGATCAAGTTCAAAATCGGAGAGTATCAAGATGAGATGATATTCGATGTGGTTCCGATGCAAGCTTGTCATTTGCTATTGGGTCGACCATGGCAGTATGACCGAACAGCTGTTCACAATGGCAGATCCAACACTTACACTGTGAAGCTCGACGGGAAGAGTTTCATGCTCAAACCCTTGTCTCCAAAACAAGTCACTGAGGACTATAAACGAATGAAAGAATTGAAAGAAGCGGCCAAAGCCAAGCTTTCGATGGAAGCAAAATTGGGGCCCGACGAGACAAACTCACCGACCGAAGTGAAAGGAATTTGTGCAATCATGCAACCCGGTGAGATCTTACGAGGCAACGACCACGGTCAGATGATGATTTGCCTCGTGCACAAGGGTATCCTTCTAAACTCTAATGATGATTTTTCTAATGATAACCCTTTGCCTTTGCTTGTTCATAAAGTTTTGCAGGACTTCGAGGACATGTTTCCCGAGGAAATGCCAGGTGGATTACCTCCGTTGAGAGGAATCGAGCACCAAATTGACTTCGTACCAGGGTCTCAAATCCCTAACAAACCTGCATACCGGTGTAATCCCGAAGACACCAAAGAGCTCCAACGACAGGTTGATGAATTGCTGAACAAGGGCCTCGTTCGTGAGAGCTTGAGTCCTTGCGCCGTTCCTGTTATCCTTGTCCCGAAGAAGGATGGAACATGGCGAATGTGTGTTGACTGTCGAGCAGTCAACAAAATAACGGTAAAGTATCGTCATCCTATCCCTCGATTAGATGACATGCTAGATGAGTTAAGTGGTTCTTCATGTTTTTCGAAGATAGACCTCAGGTCCGGTTACCATCAGATCCGAATGAAACCCGGGGACGAGTGGAAAACCGCATTCAAGACCAAATTCGGTCTCTATGAATGGTTGGTGATGCCTTTTGGCTTATCCAATGCACCGAGCACATTCATGCGACTGATGAACCATGTGCTCAAACCGTTCATAAATAAGTTTGTTGTCGTTTATTTCGATGACATACTTGTTTATAGCAGAACCGTGGATGAACATGTCGACCACCTAAGGCAAGTACTTGAAAAGCTTCGAGAAGAGAAGTTGTATGCCAACTTCAAGAAATGCGCCTTTGGTGTCGATCGTGTAGTCTTTCTTGGATTTGTTGTCAGTGCTAATGGTGTCGAAGTCGACGAATCAAAAGTCGAAGCCATCAAAGATTGGCCAACTCCAACCTCGGTATCACAAGTTTGTAGCTTCCATGGCTTAGCTAGCTTTTACCGAAGGTTTGTTCGTGACTTTAGCACCGTGGCAGCTCCTTTAACCGAGCTGGTGAAGAAAGACAATCCATTTGTGTGGGGAGAGTCCCAAGAGAGGGCTTTCCAAGAGTTGAAGCGGAGGCTTTGTTCTGCCCCGTTGTTGCAACTCCCTGACTTCGGCAAAGCATTCGAAGTCGAGTGTGATGCGTCTGGAGTTGGGATCGGAGGAGTGCTGATGCAAGACTCGAAGCCGATCGCTTACTTTAGCGAAAAGCTTAAGGGTGCAACTTTGAATTACTCTACGTATGACAAAGAGTTGTATGCCCTCGTTCGAGCACTCGCCCATTGGCAGCATTATTTGTGGCCTCGAGAGTTTGTGATCAAAAGTGATCATGAGTCTTTGAAACATCTCCGAGGTCAGGAGAAATTGAATCGAAGACATGCCAAGTGGGTTGAATTCATTGAAAGCTTTCCCTATGTAATTCATTACAAAAAGGGAAAAGATAATGTTGTGGCCGATGCGCTATCAAGGAAATTTGCCTTAGCGACCACTCTCGCCTCTAGGCTCATGGGATTCGAAAGCATCAAGTCGATGTACGAGGACGATCCCAAGCTGAAATGTGTTCGAGACGCAATCTTGAGTGGCCGAAAGGTTGAGAAATATCAGTGGCATGATGGCTACCTCTTCAAAAATGGGAGGGTTTGTGTGCCAGTGTCATCGTGGAGAGAGCTATTGGTTCGAGAAGCTTACTCAGGTGGACTGATGGGACACTTCGGTGTCGACAAAACTCTTGGTATCTTGACCGAGCAGTTCCATTGGCCCAAAATGCGACGAGATGTGGAAAAGCTTTGCAACGCTTGTCTCGTTTGCAAGAAAGCAAAATTGAAGTCCAACCCTCATGGTTTGTACACCCCGTTGCCTGTGCCTGATCGACCTTGGGTTGATATATCCATGGACTTTGTCTTGGGGTTACCGAGGTCGGGGGGAGGACATGATAGCATCTTCGTTGTGGTTGACCGTTTTTCAAAAATGGCTCACTTTATTCCTTGCAAAAAGTGTGATGATGCACAGCATGTAGCTACATTGTTTGTTTCTAACGTGTTAAAATTGCATGGTGTACCTCGTACTATTGTGAGTGATCGAGACTCGAAGTTCTTGAGTCATTTTTGGAAATGTTTGTGGGGTGCCCTCGGCACCAAGCTACTATTCTCGACGTCTCACCATCCTCAGACTGATGGACAGACCGAGGTAGTTAACCGAACCTTGGGATCTTTGCTTCGGGCAATGACCAAAGGGAAGGTTGGAAACTGGGCTGATCGTTTGCCCATGATGGAGTTTGCATACAATCGAACGGTGCATAGAATGATCAACATGACCCCGTTTGAATGTGTGTATGGCTTTAATCCTTTGATTCCACTTGATTTAACCCCATTGCCTCGAGATTCTGTTCTTGATTTTGAAGGTACTCGAAGAGCAGCTGCCTTGATCGAATTGCATGCAAAGGTGAAGAAGAACCTCGAGGAGGCCTATGCAAAGGTTGCCTTAAAGAAAAACAAGGGGCGTAAAAAGTTGGAATTAAAAAAGGGAGATTGGGTTTGGGTTCACTTCCGAAAGGAACGCTTCCCGAACCAAAGGAAAGGAAAGTTGGCTCCTCGAGGGGATGGTCCATTTCAAGTGTTGACCAAGATCAACAACAATGCCTACGTGATCGACCTCCCTGGTGAGTATAACGTGTCCAACACCTTTAATGTTGCTGACTTAGTTCCTTGTGTTGTAGGTCCAACTTCGGAGGACGAGGAGGGCTTGATTTCGAGGACGAAATCTTCTCAAGAAGGGGAGGATGATGCAGCCCGATCACGTGCTGATCAAGTGATCGATCCACCGAGGAGACCGATGACAAGAAGCCAAGCCAAGCTGCTGCACGATGTGCACGTTCACTTAGCCTGGCCGAAGGAAAACAATTGCTCCGAAGCTGAGTGGCCGAGCTCAAGAATCGAAGGCATTATCTTCAGATTTGAGCCCGAAGGCAAAGTGACCGAGGACAATGAGCTCGAAGACAATTGAGCGTCCGAAGGCAACAAGTGTGTGTTCGAGCAGACAATCGAGAACCGAAGCCAAGGCTTAACCGAAGTCAAAGTCTGCCGAACACATTTTAACTCAGCCCTGCGTGGCTTATTTCTATTGGTCAACTGTGACCTATTTACTAGTTTACCCTTAGTATTTCCTATATAAACACTGTTTCCTTTCATTGTAAGTAGCTAACTTTTGAACATTGATGAATTGAATGAAAGTGCCGAGCACATTTCTTCTTGTCTCCGTCGTGAGCAAAACCCCGGTGAGGGCTTTTAAGGACTTGTGGCTTTCGGCTAGTCCGATTGAACATTCCTCTTGATCATTCAGTTTGCAAGAGGCAATGTTCTCTTGAGGATTGTTGCATAGTATAGGTGATCCTTGTATCCCTTTTGATTGAGCTTTGAGACAGGTTCCTCACTGTTCTTTCGAAAGAAGCAAGTTTTGTCTTGCTTTTATCTTTATCTTTCTTGATTGTTCTTCCGCGTTTGTGCTAGCAACCCCTTCGGGATTTGCATTGCACCACAAGTATTACGGGAACGTCGCACGGACATAAGCTCTCACGAACCAAGCCCTTGGTAAGCAACTCATCCATTTGCTTTTGAAACTCCTTTGTATCATTGAGATTGCTTGTATAGGCCGGCTTGTTTGGGATTTAGGATCCCGAGACAAAGTCAATTTGATGTTCAATCCCCCTTAATGGAGGTAAACCACTTGGTATATCATCCGGGAACATGTCCCCAAAAACCATCAAAACATTTTTAATAGCACTAGGTAAAGGGTTAGAAGAATAATAAAATTCAGAAGATAAAACCATACCTTTGTGCACTAGGAAAATGAGCAATTTGGTGCCATCATTTCCTCTAAAAAGCTCACCCGGTTGTATAGGTGTTGACACGGCCATCATGTACCACATTTCGATCATATTACCATGGCCTACCAAACAAGAGATGGCAAGCTTGCATAGGCACCACATCAAATATGTGCTCATCTTGGTAGTTCCCAATCTTGAACTTAATCAAGACTTGTTGTTTCACCACCTTCAACTCCTCGTACTCGCTTAACTATTGCAAACGGTAGGGGTTTGGATGTTTCAAGGTAGGTAATTTCAATCGTGACACCAAAGTTTGGCTCACCACATTAGCACAACTACCCGAATCTATTATCATTGAGCACACTTGCCCCATCACATGGCATCTAGCATGAAAGAGTTTCTCTCTTTGTACATTTTTACTCTCCTCTACAAGCATGGAACTCATACTCTTCTTAACAACAAGAAACATGTTAGGGTCATCTCCTTCCGCTTCCTCTCCTCCCTCAACTAACTCATTCTCCTCAACTCCCTCATCCTCGGGTTCACTATCTTGTTCATACACCATCCCATCATCCATAATAATCATGGTCTTTTGAGTTGGAAGATCTCTAGCGAAGGGACTATACCCCCCTTACACTTGTGGCATTGAATAGATGAAGAAGTAAGGGCGTTCAATTGAGTTTTAGAATTACCTCCCACATTTGGTGTTGGCTTCTCATAAGTCTTCTTCACATCTCGACTTGCACTTGCACCACTTGTGTTTGGAGTCTTCCATTCCTTTAGCTTACTCTCAGGAGTAGAAGTGGTACTCCTATAGCGGGTAGACTTCTCTTCTTTGAGCCATTTCTCGGCTTCAACCGCGGCATCAAATAGGTCATGATGAGAATCAAACTTGTGAAACCTCAATTATGAGGCTATCTCTCGATTCAACCCACTCTTGAATCAAATCATGGCTTTCTCATCTTCCTCCACATCCATGTCTAAGGTCATTTGGATTTGTTCAAACTCATTGTAGTACTCTCAAACCGTTTTGTAGCCTTGTTTAAACTTATAAAGCCGTTTGAGTTGGTCTTGACGATATTGGGGAGTCACATATTTTGCATCCATTACACATGTTAACTCGTCCCAAGTAAGGTTTACGGGCAAGGCATTCCTCCTTCTTGACCTCTAGGTCGACTCCCACCAAGTAGAAGCAAAAGATTCAAAGGAAGATATAGCATACTTAGTTTTCTTCTCCTCGGTCATGTCATTCGTATTAAACACTCTTTCCATGGTTACCTTCCACTCAAGATGCTCAACCGGATCACTACCCCCCTTGAATGTAGGAATAGTGAGCGTCACACTATTAAGATTATTGTTGTCACGACCCCCTGGTAAGGCTCCTGTTGGCCCCCAAAGTTGTCACCATAAGCATCATAATCCCTTCTAGCATTCCCTCTAACATTCCCCATCGGTGGCCCCCGGCCTCGGGCTCTACCCCTATTCACTTTCCGGCCTCCATTCTAATCGGATAGGGAGCTTCATAGTCTTCATCATCAAGCCCGGGTTCCTCCCCTTCTTTAGCTTCTTCAACATGCTCAAGAGGTGCAATATTTTTACGGGCTCTAGGGAGTTGGACATTTCCTTGGGGATTGCCCAAGAGGTTGGGAATGCCCACTTGTTAGGGATTTCCCAACACACGCTAATTTCGAGCAAGATCATCCTTTAGCTTTTGTTGCTTAACCAATTTAGAAAATTGTTTCGGGGTAATCGTTGAGCCACTTGTACCCTCATCGTTTTCAAGTTGGATACTCGGGGTACTTCTTTCAAGATTTTCAAGTCTTAGGCTCATGCCATCCAACTAGGCCATTATAGTAGCCAATACATCTTTAATGGGATCATCACCTTCACTAGCCATGGTACCTACAAAACAAGAAAACGGTTAGTGAAATAACCTTACACACGCCTCACTTGAAGGTCACTCGGGTACATTCGTTTAGTGGTGAGGGAATTATCACTCAAGCTTGAACCAAAGGTATCACATAGTTGAACCACGTTCCTAATCAACAACCAAACAATCCACAAGATCAAGCACTCTTCGGGATCAGTGGAGTTAATAGGACTTGATGGACGCTAGGCTATTTATGTGCGGACTTGGAACAGATGGTTCTACGAGTCTTCTTTGAGCTCTACTCTCCACTAAGCACGATTATTCTAAAGGCTCAAATAATTAGTACTAATTGAGTAGGAATGTTACTCTAATAGTACTAACCGGAAGCAATGCAATAAATAAAACACGAAAACCTAATAGAAAACTACCCAAAACCATGCTATAGGGGTAGGCGGAGCGCCTGAGGGTCAGGCGGACATCCTAGGGCAGAGCGCCTAACAAGTTGACCAGTAGCCAATTCAGGCGGAGCGCCTAGCACTGTTCTTTAGCTTTTTCCAACTCTGTGTTTTATCAATTTTCACCCAAATTTTTTGATGATTTTACCTTGTTTTCTCAAAATCAAAGGTACCTAAAGTTTTTTTTCACTAACCCCAACAAACCGCAATGGTTTTTAAAATCAACATTCAATATCAAGATCACAATCATGATTCAAAGTCTTCAAGCTAGGGTTTTAAAAGAGGGGTTTTGATTCTTCAAAATTGTTGTTTCACAACTCCAAATCACAAGATATTGGTACCAAATCGACGCGTTTTTGATGGAGATCAAACCCTGATATCAATCAATCAATAGGTCAATCCATCCAAGAAACACTAGCAAATTTTTGGTGTTTTACATCTTTTTCAAATTTTTCTTTATTTTTCTTCTTTTTCAACAATAAGAACAAGAATCTAAACTAGAAACTAATGTAGGCATGATGAGCAAGGATCAAGGGCTCGTAGAGACAATCCCGAGCCTTGCTCTAATACCAAACTAATAAAGATAAAAATCGAAATCGAATAATAAAAGGATAGGAGCAAGACGAATCTTGAACTCCCTACAAAGTAGCTACGAGGAACGGATCTCGTAACACCCTCGATTCGGGTCAAGAACAACCTATACTATTCAAACAGTCCTTAAGACGCACCCGAGTCTTGCAAATACTCTGATCGGGTTGGAATGAGACTCAACTAGATCCACTAATTGGTTTCAAGCCAAAAGGTTCATTCATTCAAAGAGGATTCTCATCTCTCAAGTGTTTGTTTTCAATAATCAAAGTAAGCTAATGATGAAATAAGCCTAAGAGGTCCTTTTATAGGTGCCCTCTTACATAATATAAGGTCTAAAGTACCCCCAAAGTGGTTTTTAAAGACATAAGCCATGAAGGGCTAAAATAAGAATTTCACAGCAAAATAAAGATGAATTTTGTCAAGACTCTTCAGGGTTGCACGATACGCCTGGCAGGTGGGCAATCTGGGCGGAGCGCCTGCCTTGGGTGGAGGGCCTCGGGCGGTGCGCCTACTGGTCAGGCGGAGCGCCTGATTGAGCTAGTGAGAAACTTGGGCGGAGCGCCTCCTCTTTGGGTGGAGCACTTGGACCTATTACCAAGTTATACTTCTTCAAATTGCTTCAAAGGTTCCCATCTTCAAGCCCTTTCCACACCAAGTATAGGTGAGTGTCTTGGACCTCTTTGGCTTGACTCCGGGTGGACGGTCTCGTAGTGGTTTGCCCCTTATCACATGGATACACAGCGTAAAGGGAGTAACCTCAACACTTCATCAAGTCTTCAGATACCCGACCTCAAGCAGGGTCAGCGACTTACGGAATGAGCGGTCCTTGTCCGAAACAAAACTTTTACCTGGAAAAAGCTTCTATAAAGAGCCCATAGCCGAAGTTAATACGATCGATAAAGTGTCCTTCAGGGATTGTTCTATTGAACGAAAAGCAAGACTAGTAGTCAGAGAGCTGAGAGAACGGGCGTCCGAGATGAGTCACTTATTTTCCAAGGTAGCAGAATTATGTTATTAGCTCTTTGAAGTATTGGCAAAGCACAAGGAACCTTGGTGGCCAATACATTGCTGCTAGGTTCTTACCCAAACAAAGATATGTCTCCTGCAGCTTCCGAAGATCATTGATCCAGTCCAGGGAGAGCACCTGCTGTTATACATCAAAATCTCAGAAATAGCATAGAATGCGGTCTTTGTGCGAGAAGAAGATGGGAGGCAGTTCCTTGTAATATATGATAGTAAGGGATCACTAAGGGCAAACGGACGTCTCTCATTACCAAACCAGTTCGTGGCGGTCGTAATCATGGTAACACGGGGACTGCATCCGTATTTCCTTAATCATACGGTAGTGTGATCTCGTCCATACCACTACGGAACATTTTGTCCAGGCCTGGACTCTGGATGAGGTTGGCAGGATGGGCCGAGGAGCTAGCGGAATACGATATTATTTATCAGCTGTGGACGGCCATTAAGTCACAAGCTCTGGAAGGTTTCACCAGAGATTCTATGGATAAATTAGCATTGAATGCAGAAGAGTTGATCAAGAGTGTAGAGGCAATCAAACCCGGGAACTGGGTAATCCATACAGATGTAGACTTCAGAGGAAAGAAGTGTTTATGCCTAAATTTGTACGTCTAGGTTAAAAAATTAATTATGAATGAGGTCACAAGAAATACAGTATATTACGATGGAAAAGTAAGTAAATATGATGAAAATAAAGACAAGTAAATAGGCAAGAAATAATAAAGAAAAGCAATATAAATCTTATTCCTTGAGAGTAGTAGAAGTTGATGGTTAATCTAGTGATAGTATAATAAAATGTAAGGAAGGGTATTTATATTAGTGACACACAGTCCTAAATAAAGTAAAATACATGTACTAATAGGGCCATGCGCCTACAACTGAAGGCGGTGGTATACTAAACCCTAACTAGAAGACTGTAAACCCTAGGTGACAGGATGTGTGCCCTGCGTCCTATGACCAAACTGCCTAAATGACCAAACCGCCTAAATGATCATTGGCTCTAGGAGCGGGCGTATATCCTCAGTGCTCGGTGACTGGTAAGATAAGTCTAGTATCGCCAGCTGGACTCGTATCCTTGTAACAACAGGTGGCGTATTTTTTTCCATACAGTCAATATCCCCATTTGCTGAGTGTTGACGCAAGCAGTCAGGAAGTGAGTGAAGCGTGATAGGAGATGTAAAGGTGTGACAGTACTGATACTCGCCTCCTTGACATTTCGCGTGTTTTGTATTAAATGCGAAATCCTTAGTACAACGACGTGTCCCCTGATTATTGAGGGATTTTCGACGTATCTTCCAGATGTTGCTGCTCTGTTCACATCCCGTAATTATGAGGATGCATATCACTTAAACTACAGTAATCATAAGTACGATACCACGTGAATGAGATCATTCCACTTCCCTATATATCTTCAGCCCAGACGTGTATATACACGTCGTAAGTGAGAAAGTTTATTCACAACCTTTCCAAGATCTTCAAGAACTTTTCTTCAAAAGATAATCTCTTTTTCAATCCTGCTAATAATATCATCATGGCACAATGTCCAAGCTTTCTCCCAGCAAACTTCAGAGCGCAGGATTACCTCACAAATACCTTTAATTTTGAAAATGATGGTCGCATGTTAGTCCAAACTCCCAAGAAACAACAATCTCTCCATACAATCCTACCCCCTGCAGTCACGGAGAGGGACATAATGCGTATGAAGCATGAATGTAGATGGCCTGATTTCGTTGTCGTTCCTGCTCCTGGTGCAGAAGAAAGAATTTCTTCTCATCGTGCTGGCTATTCGATGGTTCACACATACCCTTTCACTTTTCATCTTAACAAGCGCGTCTACTTGATCATAGAGGACATATGCCGCTGTTATAACATTTGTTCAGGCTAAATTGGCCTTTCTGTATAGCGACTAGTGGTCGTGCTTGATCAGTTGGCTAACCATGCTGATGTTGATGTTCATGAAATGGGGGAAGAAAGATATAGTCCCTAATAGTGAAGATTCAAAAGACACGGGGTTTGGTATATCGGTACGTGGCTGTGCGGACGGCTGATTTGGTATCCTCTCTTCCATTTCAAGAGGTTTTCAACAGAAAGTGTACGTCCGCAGAAACTTATCTCCTTGCTTTTAGCTGTGATTGCCTGAGACTGATTTTATTTCTTCCACGCAGTGAACGTAGTGTCCACCATCTCTTTGAGTCATAATGAACTGATAACGTGGGTCACCAACATCATTTCAAGGAATCATCCTGGGTCCCTGACCTTCTTGTCCCTGCCGAACATGAACGGCTGGCGTGCAAAAAATCACGGTAAGTAATCCTTGAGCCGTTCTTTCTACTCAAAATTTGTCTTTTATTTTAATTCACTTCTGCTTCTATGGTTCTACTGTCGTGATATGCCTATGATGGTAGAAATTCATATCGCTGCCCCGTATATTGCTCTTATGCCTGATATGCTGGCATCCAGTGGGTGAATTTTAGAGAGGGCGACAGAGCTCATTCCTCGAAGAGAAGGAGGTCTTCTAGGCCGGCCAACGTGGCCAATTCTGGTGAAAACCTTGTGGTTTCTGATGGTGAGGGAAAAGTGCCCCGAGTGATTGTGTCTGAGCCAATTGAAACAACCCTGTCTGGTGCTGTTGAAGCTGGTCCTTCTTCACAGAATGCCAAAATTCTGATTGAAGAGACTCCCATAGCCGAAGAAGAGGCTAGTGTAGAGGATGACATCATGCTTCCTTCCATGCTTTCTGATTCACAACCCTCAGGTATGTTGTTTCTTGGGCTTCAGCTTTTGAAGTAACATTACTTCCTTGTTGACTCCGAAAGCTAATTTCATCCGCTCATGTTTAGAACCTGTTGCTACTGCTCCAACTCTTGAGGCTCTGAATTTTTTAGCAGTATCCTGACAAAAAAGTTGTCGTAGAGGCCGTACATGAACCCATAGGTGGAGCTCGAGAGTTTGTGATCCCTATTGCTACGAGGGTTAACCTGATGAAAACTCCATGGGTTGTTACGATCCATACCGCTGAACTGGTTGGCCTTGCAGAATAAGAACACCTCTTTGGCTATAAAAATCATGAGTTGCTTAAGGTTGCCACCGCCTGCTCCCTTCGGGTAAGTTTCCTATCACTACTATGTCAAGTTTAATATCATTCTTCTTTTACCAAACTCCTGTCTTTGCCATTACCCAGGGATTGATGGTGTATCATGAGATACTCCATCGAGAGAGCTTAGAACGGAATCTAGTCGAGGAAGCGGATGCTCTACTTGGACTAGTAGCTAGCTACCAGCCCTTTGTGGAGAAGGCTGAGGAATTGAAAGACGAGCTGAAGACCGCTCGTGATGCTTCGTGCAGAGGTTGTGAAAAGTAGGAACTTGGAGAGGGCGTTGACTAGTGAAGTGCGCAAGCACAAGCAGGATGTGGAGGCCCTCAAGTCGACCCGAATAAATGTCAAGGTCTCAGAGCAGCTCCATCTCAGCAATGTGAATCGTCTGCGGGGGATCGTGAGAGATCTGCAGCAGCAACTATCTGGTATGGGGGAGAAAATGAATGCCGCTGAGAAATATGCCGCAGATGCGCAGGGTCTCTCCGCCTTCCTTCAAGATGAGAATGACAGGCTGAAAGGTAAGGTGGTGTCACTTAAATGAATTCATGACGAACTTTGCAAGAAGTGCCTCCAAAAGGATCAACTAAGAGAAGCTCTGAATGCTTGTCACATAGCATAGGTTGATCGTGCCAACATTGCAGTCGCTCTTGCCACTATTCTCCGGGTTCGTGATGAGCTTAATCTTTACCTTGCCGCTGAGATTGCCTTGTATACTAGCCTTATTGCCCAGGCAGATGCTTAAGTTAGTCCTGACCTCAAGGAAGGTTGTGAAGAGATGGGTGGTGAAAGAGAGGAGACGATGACTGGTGAAGCAGGACCTTCACGGAATGTTGCCAATGTAGGAAGTCCCCCGGGAGAGGAATGAGAATCCTCCCCCCTCCCGTTTGATGCTTTTTTATGCATCTGATGATTTAAATATTTATCCGCATATGCAGATGTTTAATGTAATTTTTGGGCCGTTCTATGGCGTGTTAACTTAATTCACTTGTCTTTTGTTTATGATGTTTTTTAATTTTTTCGTAACCAATCAGTAATGCTAAATTATGCCTCTGCGGGCGTTTGCACCTAAAAGTTAGATGGCTTCCGGTCATCCCGACTGTTATAGTTATTTAAGAACGTGTGTCAGTGTGCCTGCCTTGAGCAATTACATCCTTTATGCACCGATAGACGGCGGCTTGGTTGGATCCATAGTAGATGGCTATTTGCACCCACAATGGGACGACTTTTGCCCATATGTAAACGGTCCTTTTGTGTTTGAGACAAAACATCTTCACTTAGTAGTCGAGTATTTAAGACTTTATGGAACTACGCGGATAGGCGTCCCATCGCTGCGCAGGTGCAATTTTTTATTTACTGAGATCAACGCTCGATTAATGCCTGGCGGCTAAGTTAGACGTGATCTATCTTTAAATAGTAGTATACCCTTCCTTTTTCACGGAAAGTGGGTGAATTACATCAACTTGTATGTGGCTGGGGCTATAGATAGTTGGATCGTAGATGGATCTAAATAAATGAGTAAAATTGACAAAGTAAGATAGTAGTTTTATTAGTTAAGGCGTGGAGCCTAGGATGTTGTGGGTGAAGACCCGTAACAAGTCCAAAAGAGTATGAAAGTACTGTAATCTGAGAGCAAGACTAATGTGCTAAGCAAATTCTGAACAAAAAAGTACTTCTAATTACCCCTACTCTTTCTCTTCCCTCCCCCCCCCAGCTCCTGAAATCTCCCCCCGGCTTCCGAAAGACTTCAATCAACCATACCGCCTGAATCAAAGTCTTGGTTGATTGCGTCTTCGAGGTCTTCAGGGTCTCCTGGAATGATCATCTCAGGCGCTTGCTCGGGGACAGCTGCTTCAAGGATTTCGGCTGTATAAAATTCCCTTACAGCCTCCTGATCACCATTCACTTCTTTTATCCCCCACTGAGTAGGATACTTGAGTTTCTTGTGCTAGGTGGATGGTACTGCTTTGGCTTGATGAATCCACGATCACCCGTCGATCGCTTGTAAGAAATGCCTTCCTTGATTACCTGAAAGGATGAAACGTAATCTATCCCTGGCAAGCGGGTGGTTAAGTTAACTTTGCATATAGCTTTCTCACAAGAATTATTAAAGCCTGCGAACGTGTAGACGCGCAGCATGATTCGATCTTCCACACCCATCGCCTTCAGTGCGTCCCATCTGATGAGGTTTACGGTACTACCGGTGTCGACCAATACACGTTTCACGTCCGTGGCTTCCATCCTAAGTGTTATGACCAAGGCGTCATGGTGTGGGGTGTTATAGATGATGCTATCCTCCTCACTAAATAAGATCGTCTCATCTCAGGCAAGACCCTGGTTCGGTGCTGCCAAGATGTCTTCCGACACCCTGAGAAATGTTGGTTCCCTAATTATCACATTGATGGACCTCTTAGGATCAGGCAGACTTGGCGGTGCGTCCTGGTTCTCACTTTTGGTGATGGTCTGGTTTCCCTTATTGGTGAGAAGGTCCTTGAGGCACCCTTTGTTCAACAAGTTCATGACTTCTAAGATCAATGGTTTACACCGGGCCGTGTCATGTCCATGGTCTCTATGAAATTGGCAGTAAAGCTCTTTGTTCCTCCTACTAGGTTCTGCACTCAGGTTGCTTGGCAAACAGATTTGTGCGTTCTTTATATGATCTCTTACGAACTCCACGGCATTGACAAGTAGACCCAATTCTTAAAATCGATTTGGAACCAATTCCATACTGGGTGATTTCTTGGATAATTAGTAAAGTCGTCCCTGCTATCTTTCCTGTTTCCCTTGCCTTTGTTCCCCATTCGAGGTTCTTCCACGTATCCCTTATGCGTTCAAACTTTTGCCAATGGGTACCACCGCAATGTTGTCGGGAACTTGAGGAAGCTCCATGCGTTCCTTCTGAAACCTGTTGAGGTGGTCTAAGAGCAACTCGTTGTCTTATTGTGGGATCTCAATGATATCCTCTATGTGCTTCTCCAGCATGCGGGCATCAGAATGCGCTTTCTTGAATAAACCGTGCATCTGAGTGAATGATTCGATCGAACCCATTCGTAGCTGACTGTACCAAGCAAGGGCTCATTTGGTCAGAGTTGAACCAAACCTCTTCACTAGGGCAGACTTGATTCTTCAGTAATCTCGTTACTCTTCACAGCTATATAATACGTAATTGATTTGATCAAACTCATTGGCAGCTGAGTGTACCAAGCGAGGGCTCCTTTAGTCAGAGTTGAGCTGAACCTCTTCACTAGGGCAGGCTGGATTTATTCTTCAGTAATCTCGTTACTCTTCACAGTTGTATAGTACGTAGTAATATGCTCGTCGAGATTGGTCGTTCTGTCATACTTTAAGTTATCCAGCAGGGAGAAGTGCTTTAGCATGTGGACTGGTGCGACACTTGCCTTGTAAGCATGCTTGTAAAACTTCTGCTCATCTATGGTGGTAACTTAGGGTAAAGCACCCGGCACGTTACCAATCCGGTCATGGATGGCCTTTATCTCCTTTATGAGATCCTAAATGACAGGGGCTCCATTAAGGTCTTGATTGTTGATCCTTGATGAGCCTTCTGGAGCAGCATCCATGTTTACCCTTCGGCTGGGCACATATGCTGGCAAATCATTCATGGGTGCTGGTCCTTATGGAGACGCTGGCCTCTAAAACGATCCTGTAAACATTGTGCCTAGTATTTGAGACACCCCTGTGATCATGTTGTTTGAGTTTTGTTTTGCCTGTTCCATCATAGTTTTGAAGAGATTAGTGATGAAAGTTCTGAACTCGGGATTACCTTCCAATGGGCGGTTGATCACTTCATTACTGGTGACAAGGATTGGCTCTTGAGAAGGATCTTTTGGCTGCTCGGCTAAATCCTTTTATTGGACGCTGGGATCGTCAAGATCCTTTGCTGATTCATCCACTCCATCTGCGGGGTTCTTTGGAATGTTGTTGTCGTCGTCAGACATAGTTGCGCCTTTTTTTTTAGAATACCTACAATTTATTGGGCTCCACGGTGGGCGCCCAATAATTAATTATGAATGAGGTCACAAGCAATGCGGTAAATTACAATGGAAAAGTAAGTAAATACGATGAAAATAAAGACAAGTAAATAGGCAAGAAATAATGAAGAAAAGCAATATAAATATTATTCCTTGAGAGTAGCCGAAGTTGATGGCGAATCGAGCGATAGTACAATACAACGTAAGGAGGGGTATTTATAGTAGTGATACCCAGTCCTACATAAGGAAAAATACAAGTACTAATAGGGCCATGGGCCTACAACTTAAGGCGGTGGTATACTAAACCCTAACTAGGAGACTATAAACCCTAGGCGACGGGATGTGTGCCCTGCGCCCTGTGACCAAACCGCCTAAACGGTCGTTGGCTCTAGGAGCGGATGTATATTCTTAGTGCCTGGTGACTTGTAGGATAAGTCTAGTCTCGTCAGTTGGACTCGTATCCCCGTAACAACAAGTAGCGTATTTTTTCCCACACAAGAAGCTAACCTTGATTTATGGGTTAAAACACCAACCGAGAAGGTCTTCTGCAAGGCTGCAAAACATCCAAACATTGAAGTAGAATATGAGGCCATAATTCAAGCTCTTGACTGAGCCTACATAGTGGGAGCCAGGGAGATCAGTCTCTACAGCGGCTCCCTATTAATCTTCGATCGAGTGAATGAGGTTTTTACCGCAAAGAACATCCGTACACCGGATATGCAGGCAAAATAAAGATGCTTTTGAAAAACATTCACAAGTAGGAGTTAGTCTATTATACGGAATGTTGAAACAACAACGAAGCGTTTGAAGATTCACATACTGATTCAAATAACCAGCTAATAGTGATTAAGCTAATCCATGTGGACCTGATAAACCTTGAAGTTCCAAACATGAGATCCGCTTCAGAGCAGCGTCATGCATTGAAAAACTACTTGGATAAGGGAGTACTCCCCGAAGGCAAGGCAGAAAGCAGACAGCTGCGGTGGCAAGCGGTTCACTGTTGTTTAATAAACAATAAGTTATACCATCGGGTTATCAGTAGCACATGGGTCACATCTCGGTGTTCAACACCCCCAATAAAAAAGCCTCGGGGATGCTTCCAGGCTTCCCAAAAACTGAATTTCTGTGGGTAAAAAGAACCTCCCAAAGGCATGAAAGAAGCAGCAACCATTCGTCTTGGGAAGTACAATTCTTTTTAGTATTTACTTTAATTAAGTCTATAGTTTATTTTTAAATTTTGATTACAGTATTTCCATGCTTATCAATCATGTTACGGGTGCTCACCCTTAACAATTCCGGCCCAGCGCGCCGCTTTTATAAATAAAGATTACTGTTCTATTTAGTCAATTTGCAATTAGATCCATCGACGATCCAACTATTCATAGCCCCAGCATAACTTAAATTGAAGTAATACACTCACTTTTCCATGACAAAAGTAGGGTAAACTACTCGCTTAAAGCTAGATCACTTTTAGTTCAGCCACCAAGCATTACTTCGTAGGCTGAAATCGTCAATCAACAAAATTGCACCAATATGCCGGTGGGGACGCCTGCTCGCATAGTGCCAGAAAGTCTTAAAATACTCGAGTAAACAAGCAACAAAGTTCATCTTTGGATGCAAAAGTGCCCCATTTCATATCACATACTAAAGTTGTCCCAATGCAGGCGCAAAGTAACTGTCTATCACAGGTGCAACATAAGCCGTCAACTACTGATGCAAATGAAGCGCCCAATAGAGCGCACAACCGTCTTTAAAATACACTAGCCCAGAAAGGCACCCAAACACATGCTGCTTGGCTACACTACTAGTAATTACGCAAGTACGCATAAAATATTGATAAACGACCGTTTCATCAACAGCAAGTAGGCTAATAATATACAATCAAGTCCTTTTGAATACAACATTGTTTACTACAGATGTTCTAGAAAAAACTAAAAAAGTCAAAAACTGCAAGTTCTAATGAATTTGCACGACTAAAGCCACTTCATCTAGATTAAAGCTACAAGCTGCAAAGCGACTCGAAGCCCTCCTAGGCATTAGGAGATATGTCGGCCGAGCAATCTTTGGTGCACAGTTACTGATACAACCAGGGCACTGACGTCATGTCAGCAGCAAAGGACCTCAGAAGCGTCTGAGCAAAGGCGGAACCTTCCCCCATCCCATTAGATAGACTCACATATTTTTTTCGACCCCCATTTGTCAAACTGGAGTGCTCTGCCCCGCAGATCTTCAAGCACAATTGGGAGCTTATCGAAGATGGGGACGCTTGAGCTGGAACCTACCACAAGGGTGACTTTTCCCCCTGGTATCCCATAGCTAGCGGTCGATGAGGCATTGCAACAGCAATCTAGCCGAACCAGACGAACAAGAGGAAAGGCATGAATCGTGAACAGATTCAAAACTTGGTGACACCTTAACTGGCTTATGGCATGAAGCTATATCCTCTTGCCGTCCATGGAACGAAGCCAGGCACTGGAGCCTCAGCCCATTCCTATTGAAGGAGCTACCTGAACGTCTACGATGTCCCGGAAAAGAAGCCTCACGGTAGCAGAGAGGATTAAGCCTCCTGACTCTGCATGACAAGAGGAATAGTACAGCAACCGACATATTAGAAGAAGAACACACCGTAATCAGTGGGTGGAGAACAAAAACAAATTTTCTTCTTTATAGTTTTCTCATACACCATTCATTCTGAACAAAGGAGTATTTCTGCGTATATTAGACCAAGATCAAAAGCAAGTATTTTTTAAGATGAAGGAATTATTCCCTCATAAGAAAGCTTTGAAAGAGATGAATAATTTTTGTAACGAAGATTTGTGATTTCACCACTATCATGAACTCCCTATTTATCGGCAGAATGAGATAAAGATGAACTGTGAAATGATCAAGCATAATTATGACCTGAAGATATAAAATGATTAAGCACAGAAAAAAGTGTTCTCTAAATCAAGCGTCGGTCTCGGTCAAAGAGACTAAGAGTTTCAAGGAGTCAGTAGGATATCTCTTCACATCCTTTTTGCTTACCTCTTTCACTTCCTGTCTGCTTACGACAGCACTAAAAAAATGGGAGGACTGACTGTCTGGGCAAAAATACGCTGCCTACTATTACGGTGTTACGGGTTTAGCTGGCGATATTAGACTAATCCTATAAGTCACCGGGTACATAGGATACATGTCCCTACTTGAGCCATGGCCATTCAGGCGGCGCATGCATAGGACGCTAGGTATAATCCCACCATCTTAGAGTTCACAGTCTCCTAGCTAAGGTTTCGTATATCCTACCGCCTTGAGTTTAGGCTCATGACCTTTATTAGTCTTTTTATTTTACCATAATTAAGACTGGATAAATCTCAACTATAATACCCCTCCTCTAATTATAATGTACATCAAGCGATTCACATAGAATCCGGCTATTCTCAAGGAATAAGATTATTATTTTCTTGCTTATTATTTTTCTCTTAGTATTTATTTACTTTTTCTGCATAGTTATATATTGCTTGTGACCCTCTAACAAATTCAATTTTACCTAAACGATCAAATTTAAGCCTAAAGAGCTATCTTCCCCGGCTATTGAGTTCTTAAAACTCACCCTAATTTTATTGTTTTGTCGATAAATTCTTCTAGATAGCTTTTATTACTGGATTTCATAACTTTCAAGGATGGGTAGAATAGTCATCAAGATTACAGCGATGATCTTATTGGTATATTGAAAGCCACCTTTCTCTTATTGTACTAATCTTTAATTTTATTATTTTTAATTTTTAAAGATTGTATAAATTGTTTTTGAGGCCTTCGTAGATGTTCATGGCTCACGCTAGAGGATATAATCCTTTTTTAAGTTGTCTTCTGCATTCGTATCTACATACTAGACTTTACTTAGTATTTTGATTAGTGTCTCTATTTCATGTTATTTTTTATTAAGATTGGAAATTTTTTTGATGAATAATATTGGGAACACCTAACCAAGTAGGTATTGGGTGCCTATCGCGTTCTTGTATTTTGGGTACTGACAAGCATCCAGTACTATAAATAACATGTTTTTCGAGGGACATGTAGCGAGGGACAACCCTCGCTGGAGTAGTACCGAGACTCGTCCCTTGCTGGTGCTTCGCTCCAGTTTAGTAGAATAAAAAATATTATTTTAACTCAAAGACATCTTGAAAATTCCCTCGCTGAAATTAGTAAAAAATTTAATTAAAAAATAATGTATATCAAAAGAGATCGCTATAGTTTAGAATAATAAAAAATATTAATTTAATTCAAAATCAGCTTGAGAATTCTCTCGCTGAAATTAGTAAAATAATAATTAAAAAATAATGTATATGAAAAGAAAAAAATTAAAAGAAAAAAGAAAATTCAATAATTAAACTTTTCCTAACACATGTGGCTGCGAGGGACTACCCTCGTTTTAATTTTAAAAAAATTCGCCCTTTTATAGGGACTTCCCAAGTTGTTATCATCAAAACTAAAAATAAAAAGTTCTTCCTTTTTTAGCGAGGGACTTCATAAGCTGTTATCACTATGTGTATTATTTTTTCTCTCACTTCAGTCATTACCCGTTCCCACCTTCTTCCAAAACAAAGAAAAACCCATATCACTATGGTACCCCTACTGTAACCATTTGATAGCCTCTGTTATAACCCCGCCGGCGACCACCTTATTCCGTTCAGGTAATCCCACAACCGACCCACCCCATTCTTTCCCAGTTATTTCGTTCAGTTAACTCCAACCCTGTGATTCCCCATCCTCGTGGAACCTTTTAACTAATTTTTTATTTTATTTTTTGCAGTGTCAACTACGACCGTGACTTTCACCGGCGCCATTGTTGAAAGTAAGTTTTTTTTTTCCAATTTATATAATTATATTTTTTATTTTTTATTTTTGATATTTTAGTGAAAAAATAGGGAATATAAAGGTAAATTATTTCTTAAAACTATTGCACTTCTCAACTGGATATTGCATATATATCATTCTTTGCACTGAATATTGCTTATGTATTTGTTATTAATCCGTTAATAAGTTAATAATATGTCTTCGGATTTCGGAATAGTTAACTTCCGTAAAGAGATTGTGATTTAGCAGCATAAAGAAGAGCAAGTGATATGGAATGTTGATGTAGTGGAATAGTTAGTGGCAGTAATGCCATAGCTTTCTTGTTTATGGCATGTGAAAGAAAGATTGGTTGACGGACACCTTGATTATATGGTGATATTGGCTCTTCTTTAGTTATATATATAACTTTTTTTTTGCTATTTTATTTAAAATTGTATTATTTATATGCATGTTAGATGATTAATTTAGATTGGTTAAGTATGTTGGATTGGTTAAAATGATTAATTTGGATTCGTTAAGGATGTTGGATGTTGAATTTGTAATTATATACCTAAAGTAGAACAAAATGTACAATTAGAGTAAACAAGTTACTATTAAATTTGAAATATAGAAAACATGGTAAACTAATTGTAATTAAAATATTTTGTTTCTAACCTAAGAAAATTCGCTCATTTTTTCAACATTTGCTAAACTAGTTTACGTTAGAATTTTCGTGTAAAAATGCTATATTCACTTGCATTGTTCTAAATATATCCGCTTGTAACCTTTGTGTAGATAAAACATGATGAAAATCGTAGTTGGATGTGTAATAGTTTTATGAAAATAAGAGTTTGAGGAAAACTTTTGTAGATGGGGTTGAGTGCTTTATTGCTAAAGCTAAAATGCTTCTTGAATATATAAGGGGGATGGGGGGTAGAATCAAATTTTCTTGTGTGAAATGCAAGGGCCGCGACATGCAACTCCTAGATGTCGCTGTACTCTGTATTTATCAAAAAAGATTTATGCCCAATTATTTGGTGTGGACTTCACATGGAGAGTTTAATCCTTGTGCCGACTTTCAAAATGATTACGCCGGGGTGAGTGGTGCGTATGTCGGGATAACTTCCTGTTATACTTTAAGCACCTCCTAAGGACACTAGAAGGGGGGGGGGTTGAATAGTGTCCTCCGATTTTTGTTGTAAGAACCTGGTTCTTCCGTAGTAGAACAAGGTTCCTCAGTTCTCTTTTTATGCAAACTATACTTAAGAACACACTTCAAAACATTCACCAAGAACACAAGGATTTTACGTGGAAAACTCCTTGCTCAAGGGAGAAAAACCACGACCCACACTCTGGGATTTTCAATCTCAATCCACTAACACAAGAGCACGTTTCAGATTACAGACTCTGTAACCAAGGGGCTACACTCTAGACCCTAAACACTAACCAAAGCTAAACTCTAGCTTTTTCTAGTAATCACAAAGTAGTTTGCCTAATACATATGCTTCTGAAATAAGCTAATAGACAAAACAATGAACACTTGCAACAGAGACAACTTACAACTCGATGAACCTAGACAAGAGATCTAGACTCAAATACTCAGCATGCAAACCAGTTGTCTTCTTCAGTTTTCCAACGTAGACAGTTCTTCAGATCACCTCTATATGCTCTCGACTCTCTGTTTGAAAAACTGATTTCGGCTGTCTCTTCTACTTGCTTTTATATAGGTCTTACAACCCTAGTTGAGTCCTGCTGGGAATTCTCTTAATTATGGCAATTTCAGATTCGCAGTAACTCTTTTCCATGTTAAAGTCTAACTCTTGTCCACACTTCAAAGATACAGCCTGGACACCGCCTCTTTTAGTCTGACTAGGATACATCAACAACCACGCGCCACTACTCCTAGTTCCACAGGGATTTGCAACCCGTAATCTTTTCGATCAAGCGTGTCCTTCATCTCAAGGACAAGGTTCTTCTCCTGAACCTCAGTGTCCTTCCCGTTTGTCATACTTCAAAACCAGCTCTCAACAAATTCCCCTTTTTTGATGATGACAAACAAACGTTGCCCAAGAACCTACATAACATATACCAAAAACAAGAACAAAAAAAACAGAACAATAAAAACAGATGAGTTAGGTCACAAACACCCCAACATTATTCTTCCCCCTTTTGGCATCATCGAAAAGATTCAAAGACCTGCAGAAACTTGTCAGATTAATCTAGTCTAGAGCACAAGGCAACTCATCAGTGTCAAGAACATAGGTATATCAAAATAAGGGCCCAATAAGGAACCAGGTACTGAAACAAGAAACAGTCGCAAACATAAGAAATTTAAAATCAACATCCAGAGGGTGACAGCAGCACCACTCTATTTAGTTACACAACAAAAATTGAAATTGTCTTAATTATCCAAAACATGCAATCAAAGGAGAATAGGGAGGAGTAAAGATCAGGTGGGGTAGGAAAGGAGAAAGATAGGAGGACAGGACTGGAAGAATCACAGCTGAAGGTTGAAGTGCTTAACGAGTGCCTCAAGTTGTTTCGTATTTTTGGCCCTCTCCATCACCAGCTCGGCCTCATACTTGTGGCAATCAATCTTCAAGCGATCAATCTCTTGATCCTTCACCTTCAACTGCCTGTGCAGTTCAGCATTTTCTTCATTAACTTCAAGAACCATTTTTTCCAGTTCCTGCACAGCACCGATGGCCTCATCAGGTCCAAAGTCTTCACTGTCCTCTGACTTCTCCTGCTTGACCTGCATTGGCCTTTTGGAAGCCCTGCTTTCTTGAAAGAAGTCACAGCTCTTCAGCACATTAACCCCAAACCTCTGATGGATAGTTGGCTTCTTCCCTGCACCTAAAGGCACTCCAAAATGCTCAAGAATCTGATGGATGATGTAAGAATGCACAAGAGAGTGTGGCTTCTGATCAGTATCACAGATTCTCTTTATGTGCCTAATAATGAGCCCAGGCAAATTTATTTTTACCCCTCTGTCCATCAGATCCATATAGGTCAGATCAAGAGCACTGGCCTCACAATTTCTTTCCCCCCTAGGCAGAAGAAACCTATGCACAAACTCAAACAAAAGCTGATGTGCAGGCTCCATCTCCTTTTTCTCAACCTTCCTCTCCTTCCTCAATCTGGGTTTCCCTGAAAACTTTCTCACAACATCTAAAGGAGTAACTCTATCTGTTCTCTTTGGCCATTTTAGCTTAACATACCTGCAATACCCTTCAGCAGGTACATCCAGAATTACCCCCAGTTCAGGTCTCCCAAATTCAATCTCCACTTCTTTTACAGTGGTAAACACCCTCCTGGCTACTACCCTGCAATTTGTATAAAACTCCCTGACTTCATCCACAAACAGCTTCCTGTCATTGTTTCCAAACAAGCTCAACCAACCCTGATCTCCTATCATTCTCAACAAGGATTTCATATGAAACTCCTTTTCATCATACAGTATACTCCCTGGCAGCACCTGATGTCTAGAAAAGAAGGCTTCCCTATCCACTTCTTTTCTTTTCTTCTTACTCTCCACCTCACTGTCAGTATCAGAATCACTGGGTTCCACATAACTCCCAGCTTCACTTTCCTCCTCTTCCTCACCAGCTCTCTTCTCCTCTTCTTCTTTCTTCTTCTCTTCTTCCCTCATCTTCACATTTTTTACTGTCTTTCCTATCTTTTCAATCCTCTCCATCTGCATTTTGAAAGCCGACCTAGTACCAACTCTCCTGACCACAGGCTCACTCGCCTCTTGGTCACCTCCTTCACTTTCTTCATCTACCAGTCTAGATTTCAACACTGGTTTCCCATCTCTCACCAACCTTCTTCTTTTTTCAGGCTCTACTTTATTTTCTTTTACAAACACCACCTCATCCTCCTCTTCCTCACCTGTCACCTTCTCATCTTCTACCCCAAATTTTCTTTTCCTTTTTAATTTTTTCTCTTCCTTGTCACTCTCTTGTTTTTCAACAACAACTTCCTTGTTTCCATCTTCATCAGATTCTGTCCAGCTAAAATCTGCATCATCAGCTCCAGTAGGGTTTAGACAAGTAACAGGTTCTTGTCCCTCTCCCCCTGGAACTTCAGCAGTAGCAGTTCCATCACCCTCAGGGCCTTTAGGCACGGAATCCTCTAAACACACCCCTGTTCCACTCACATCTTTACTTGACTCACCAACATCTTTTCTCAGAGATTCATCATTATCCAGTTCCCTCAACTGTTCTTCTATTTTTTCGGCTATATTTAACTCGCCTCTAGACACACCGTCTACACCATCCTGCACATCTTCTCTAGGTTCATTCTCTTTAGTTTCTTGTTCCTCCTCACGTGGGTTCCCCCTATCTATATTGTCCCTCTGCTCAACATCTACTATTTTATCTAATTCAGCAACTAGGGTTTCAGTTTCTACAATGCCAGGACTGGCTATATCAACTGAACCAACAGGTGTAGATGGAGTAGGATCAGAAATTACCTCAGGTAACGGTTGAGATGAACTGTGAGTAGTGGGTGTTGAAGGAACGGCTCTTGATTTTAACTTCTTGGCCAGTTTCTTGTCCCCCTTTTTGAGAAATTTTAGGCGAGCCCTAGCAATTCTTTCAGCAAGAGTGGATGGAGGTGGTCGTTCAGACATCTTGAAGAATTTTGTAAAGAGTCTTGAGTTTGTTGACGGTTTATCTATTTTAGGGCTTGAGAGAATTTTGATGTTCAATTGGAAGTGGTGGACGAGATCATGAGAGATTGAAGAAGTGTTGTAGAAAGAGAGAGGGTTTTGGTGAAGTGACAATATCTAGGGAAGGCAAAACAAAATAATGAGTATAAAGAAGGGCAGCTTTTTGAACTTTTTGAGAACCGGGAGAAGTTAAGAGATTTGACGGTTATGAACTTAATTTAAATATACCCTTTTCAAGAAGTGGGGTCCAAGCAATTTAACAGGAGTTCTATCCTAAAAAGGAATGTGCTCCTATAATTTTGGACAGTTATGAGACTATGGAGAATCTCCCATGATGCACGTATAATAAACAATTTTAATTCCAGTTGTGACGACTAACAAATAGAGTAGATTTACTGTACCTGGACACGATTCCTCACGTTAACACTGGTTCCTCCTCAGTACACCGTAGGTTCTTCATGGGATCACATTATTTGTACCTAATGCTCAAAACACTAAAAAGAGTGTACTTACTCAAGTACAAATTTAGTCCAGATAGTAATGACAAATTCCTAAAGGACACTTTTACTACTAACCTAGCCAATCACCAGGGGATTACCTGCTGGGTCATCCGTGTATTTTGGTCATCCCTAACTCCAACCTGTTCCTCTCGAACTGCACCTTGTTCAAGGCTTTGGTAAATATGTCAGCAATTTGGTCTTCAGTCCTGCATGAATTCATAGTGATTAGACCCTTTTCTACATTGTCTCTCAGAAAATGATGTCTAATATCAATGTGTTTGGTCCTTTTGTGTTGGACTGGGTTCTTGGCAATGTTCACAGCACTAGTGTTGTCACAAAAGATTGGCACTGCCCCACACTTGATTCCAAAATCCTCCAGTTGCTGCTTGATCCATAGCAATTGTGAGCAGCATGAAGCAGCTGCCACATACTCAGCTTCAGCAGTTGACAAGGCAACAGAGTTTTGTTTCTTTGTAGCCCATGACACCAAGCAAGGACCTAAGAAGTGTGCCATCCCCGAAGTGCTTTTCCTATCAACCAAATGACCTGCATAATCTGCATCAGCAAAACCAATTAGTTCAAAAGTTCCACCTCTGGGATACCAAAGGCATAGATCCTGAGTCCCTTTCAAGTATCTCAGAATTCTCTTCACAGCTGTCAAGTGTGATTCCTTAGGTTTTGACTGAAATCTGGCACACAGTCCTACGCTGTAGACTATGTCAGGTCGACTTGCTGTGAGATAAAGAAGTGAGCCAATGATTCCTCTATACTTGGTCTCATTTGTCGAAGGGCCAAGTTCATCCATATCTAGCTTTGTTCCAGGAGCAATAGGAGTAGTCATCTCCTTAGCTCCTTCCATGTTAAACTTCTTCAACAATTCCTTGACATATTTTTGCTGGTGTATCATAGTTCCTTTCGGCGTCTGCTTTATCTGCAACCCAAGGAAGAAATTCAATTCACCCATCATGCTCATTTCAAACTCACTTCCCATCAGGTCAGCAAAACCTTTGCTCAGCTCCTCATCAGTGGCTCCAAAGATGATATCATCGACATACACTTGAACTACCAGCAGATCCTTTCCTTGCTTCTTGAGAAATAGTGTGTTGTCAATTTTACCTCTTGAGAAGCCATTTTTCATCAAGAACCCTGAGAGTCTTTCATACCAGGCTCTAGGAGCTTGCTTCAAACCATACAGAGCCTTGTCCAGTTTGTACACATGATCAGGGAATTCATTGTTCACAAAACCTGGAGGCTGTACTACATAGACTTCTTCATTTAAGTACCCATTCAAGAAGGCACTCTTCACATCCATCTGATACAGTGTGAATTCCATGTATGTAGCAAAAGCAATCAGCATTCTAATGGCTTCCATTCGTGCCACTGGTGCAAAGGTTTCATCATAATCTATTCCTTCTTCTTGACTGTAGCCCTGAACAACCAACCTTGCCTTGTTTCTTGTAACTATGCCATGTTCATCCAGCTTATTTCTGAACACCCATTTAGTTCCAATTATGGATCTGTCCTTTGGTTTAGGAACTAGGTGCCACACTTTGCTTCTTTCAAATTGATGAAGTTCCTCCTGCATAGCTATAATCCAATCTGGATCTTCTAGAGCTTCTTTGACATTTTTTGGTTCCAAGGCTGAGAGGAAAGCAAAAAATGCACAGAAGTTCTTTAATGCTGACCTAGTCATAATTCCTGTATCCAGTTCAGATAGAACATTCTCCAAAGGGTGAGAACTTTGATATTTCCATGGCTTGATCTGGATCTGATTAGAAGAACCTGCAGCATCGTCTTGAGTAAATTCTTCTTGACTTTCTTGATCTTCAGCTTCATCAGAAGTTCCCCCTGTCAAGTTGACTCCTTCATCGGACATGACTTTGCTCTCCTTTTCATCTGAGTCCTCCAGTTCATCTATGCTCTCTTCTCTTCTTAAGCCAATCACCTGATCATCTGCATCATCTTCTCTTATTTCCTTATCTGATTCATCGAACACAACATGCATACTTTCTTCTACTACTTGTGTTCTTCTGTTGAGTACCTTGTATGCCTTACTTTGAGTGGAGTATCCCAGGAATATTGCCTCATCACTCCTAGCATCAAACTTTCCCAAGGGTTCCTTGCCATTGTTGTGAACAAAGCATTTGCACCCAAAAGGCCTTAGGTGTGCAATGCTTGGCTTTCTACCTCTGAGTAACTCATATGGAGTTTTGTCAAGAATGGCTCTGATGGAACACCTATTTAGCAAGTAACATGCAGTGTTTACAGCTTCAGCCCAGAAGTTTCTTGCTAGTCCACTTGACAGCAGCATGGTTCTAGCCATATCCTCCAACGACCTGTTCTTCCTCTCAACCACCCCGTTTTGTTGGGGAGTTCTTGGTGCAGAAAAGTTGTGATCTATGTTGTTCCCTGCACAGTACTCAGAAAATTTTGAGTTTTCAAACTCAGTTCCATGATCTGTTCGAATACTGATGAGTTCAAGACTTAGCCTTTTCTGAACCACACCAGCCCAGTCTTTAAAGTTCTCAAAAGCTTCATCCTTAGAGGCCAAGAACAAGGTCCATGTATATCTTGAGTAGTCGTCAACAATCACGAACACAAACCTCTTTCCTCCTCTGCTTTTTACTCTCATAGGTCCACACAAATCCATATGTACCAGCTCCAGTGGCTTAGATGTGCTGACCACTTTCTTTGACTTGAATGACGTTCTTACATGCTTTCCCTTTACACAAGCATCACACACTTTTATGTTTTCAAACTTCTTGTTTGGCAATCCACGAACCAGTTCCTTCGAGGCTAGCTTATTTAATTGAGTGAGACTTGCATGACCCAGTCTTTTGTGCCACAGCTGAGAGTCGCTTTCTTGTACATTCAAGCATGTCAGGTTGTTTTCAGGTAAGGACCTCAGTGACGCCTTGTACACATTGTTCACTCTTTTTCCTTCCATTACCACTTCTCCACTCTGTAGGTTCTTCACGATGCACCCTACAGATGAGAAGCTCACTTCGTTTCCTCTGTCACATAGTTGAGAGATGCTCAGTAAATTGTGTCTAAGACCATCCACACAATACACATTTTCAATTGCATGCTCAAGAGATCTCCCAATCTTCCCAATGCCTACTATCTGACCACTTTTTCCTCCTCCGAAGGCCACACTGCCTCCTTGAAATGCTGCGAGTGAGAGAAAGTTTCTTCTATCTCCCGTCATGTGCCTAGAACAACCGCTATCAAGAATCCAGCTTGAGTTGTTCTCCCTCACTCCAGCCTGCAAAACAATTAGAGATTAGCCTTAGGAACCCAGACAAGCTTGGGTCCCTTCTTATGAGAAAATGGATAAATCAGATCTTGTTTGGCCCATTTGGGTAAAACACAATTTTTATTCTTGGCCCTTGCCTTGGTAATGTTAACACACCTTTGTTTAGTATGACCGGTTTGACCACAGAAAGTGCATAACATGTTGCAAGGTAATCCCACATATTTGCTTTTAGGATTATATGGAGGCAAGGGCTTCTTGAATCCTAAGCCTTGTTTTCCTTTATTTTGATTTTCAAGAACCCAATGCATTGCTTCTGAAGACTTATTCCATTTTGTAAGTCTGGTAAGTTCAAGTTTTGAGTTTTCAACCTTCTGATTTAACATCTTATTTTTTTCAATTTCTTGGTTTAAAATCTCATTTGTCCTTTTCAATTCATCTTCCAGAAAGGTTTGAACTTCACTCATAACTTGCTTACCATTCTTACTCTCTCTCAACTGTCTACATTCTAATTCAAGCTCAGTAATCTTAGAGTTTGACACAAGAGTCTGTCCTTTCATGATGGCATTTGTTTCTTCAAGCTCAATGTTCTGTTCTAGGAGACTCTTGTGCTTAGTTCTAAGATCACCCAATTCTTCAATTAATTTATCTTTTTCAAGCTTTTCTTTTTCATATCCTTCAATCAATGTGGCTGTGATTAGGATTAGATTTTCAGAAGAGTATGTATGTAAAGTTTCCTTAAGATCAGATAAACATACCTCTGCTGAACCGTCAGCTTCCTTTCCTTCAGTTGCCATGAGGGCAGAGTCCTTCTTGGTGTTGTCAGCTATGTACAACTCCTTCAGTTTCTTCCATATCTCCTTGGCTGATTTACATTCCTGTATCTGTCCGAGCACATCATCTGTAAGTCCTCTTCTTAGATAGCCCTCAGCCTTGGAGTTTGCTTGTAGCCAGTCCAGATCTTGTGGATCAAGTTCTTCCACTTTCTTGGGTACCAAGACTCCATTTGCTGCTCTCTTCACTGGAACATGAGGTCCTCTTTTCACAATTAGCCACAGACTATAATCAGTCGCCTGCAAGAAATTCTTCATTTGTTTCTTCCAGTAATTGTAATGAGTCCCATTGAACACTAGTGGCTTTGATGGATCTCTTCCCCATTTTGCTTCAAGAGGATGTTCTTCGTCAGAACTAACATCCGTCATCCCTGCTAATGCTAGTGGTGAGTCATCGTCAGCTTCCTTCTCGTGATCAGACTCACTGTCAGTTGGTCCCCATGTGGCATAGAAAGCTTCCTTCCTTTTCCTTCGTTCTGCTCTGAAGTTTGGGGGCCGTCTTGACTTCTTTCTATTTGCATCGTTTTCCTTTGTGGTTTCCTTTTCCTTTTCCTTAGCAGCTCTGTTCTTCATCCACTCTATTTCCCACATTGGGCAATCCATGACAGCATGATCCTTCTTGAAGCATTTGAAGCATCCAGAGTAGTCAGGACTGTCAACTATGTTCTTCCTGCTAGAGCTCTCCTTGTTCCCTCGTTTAAATCCTTTAAACCTTCCCAGATTGAGTTTTTGTCTTAGAGCACTTACCATTGCAGCTTCCACTGATTGAAGATCAACATATTCATCAGCTTCTTCTGTTGCTTCCAGTGCAAGGGTCTTTTCCTTCTTTGCTGCAGGTTTAGCCTTTGAGTCCTTCATCATCTCGTGCGTCTTCAGACTTCCAACCAGTTCTTCAAGCTTGATGGATTTCAAAGGTTTGGATTCAATAATGGCCGTCATTTTTTGTTCCCATGCTTCAGGTAACACATTCAGGATTTTATCAACCATCTCCACCTCAGACAGTTCCATCTCCAGAGATCTCATTTCATTTGTAATCATGGTCAACCTGGTCATCATATCCTGAATCGATTCCTTCTCGCCCATAGTAAATAACTCAAATTGTCTCTTCAACATTCTTCTTTTTGAGTCCTTTACTTCAGTGGTTCCTTCGTGTGCAACTTGTAAAGCATCCCATATTTCCTTAGCCGTCTTATACGATGATACTCGATTGAACTCTTCTGGACCCAGACCACATATAACCAACCGCTTGGCTTTGTGGTTCTTTTCGATCATCTTATAGTCAGACTCATCAAACTCTTCTTTCAGCTTAGGTTCTTTTGTGGCAGTGGTTCCTTCACCAACTATTTTGGTGGGAATCAGGTTTCCTTCAGAGACTATCAGCCAGAGTTGATAATCTTCAGCACATATGTAATTCTCCATCCTATTTTTCCACCATGCGTAGTATTGCCCATTAAACTGTGGAGGCCTCAGAACCGACTGTCCTTCAGTAATAGTAGGCGGTGCACTCATTTTGATCCTTCTCAAGGTGTTAGCCTTACAAGAGAAGACCTGCTCTGATACCACTTGTTATACTTTAAGCACCTCCTAAGGACACTAGAAGGGGGGGGTTGAATAGTGTCCTCCGATTTTTGTTGTAAGAACCTGGTTCTTCCGTAGTAGAACAAGGTTCCTCAGTTCTCTTTTTATGCAAACTATACTTAAGAACACACTTCAAAACATTCACCAAGAACACAAGGATTTTACGTGGAAAACTCCTTGCTCAAGGGAGAAAAACCACGACCCACACTCTGGGATTTTCAATCTCAATCCACTAACACAAGAGCACGTTTCAGATTACAGACTCTGTAACCAAGGGGCTACACTCTAGACCCTAAACACTAACCAAAGCTAAACTCTAGCTTTTTCTAGTAATCACAAAGTAGTTTGCCTAATACATATGCTTCTGAAATAAGCTAATAGACAAAACAATGAACACTTGCAACAGAGACAACTTACAACTCGATGAACCTAGACAAGAGATCTAGACTCAAATACTCAGCATGCAAACCAGTTGTCTTCTTCAGTTTTCCAACGTAGACAGTTCTTCAGATCACCTCTATATGCTCTCGACTCTCTGTTTGAAAAACTGATTTCGGCTGTCTCTTCTACTTGCTTTTATATAGGTCTTACAACCCTAGTTGAGTCCTGCTGGGAATTCTCTTAATTATGGCAATTTCAGATTCGCAGTAACTCTTTTCCATGTTAAAGTCTAACTCTTGTCCACACTTCAAAGATACAGCCTGGACACCGCCTCTTTTAGTCTGACTAGGATACATCAACAACCACGCGCCACTACTCCTAGTTCCACAGGGATTTGCAACCCGTAATCTTTTCGATCAAGCGTGTCCTTCATCTCAAGGACAAGGTTCTTCTCCTGAACCTCAGTGTCCTTCCCGTTTGTCATACTTCAAAACCAGCTCTCAACACTTCCTTATGTATGAAATGATAAATGATGCCTTTGGGATGTACCAGCAGGAACCATCTCAACCAAATATTGAGGAGTTTCTCAAAAATGAGGCGAAGCACTTCTACGAACAGTTGGAAGAAGCTAGTCGCCCATTTGGGTCAGCCCATTCGAAGTTATCAGTTGCAGTTAGGCTGCTATGTATAAAATACTATTATAATATACCTTAAGGAGGTATGGATGAGATCATTAGGCTTATGAATGAACTAAACCCAACTAATTTGGGGTTACCTACTTCATACTATGATACAAACGAATTGGTTTCCAAGTTAGGGCTCTCTTTAGAAAGAATTCACTGTTGTAAAAAAATGATGCATGTTATTCTATAAGGAAGATGCGGGATTAGAATTTTGTAAATTTTGTGGTGAGGCTCGCTTTAACCCAATCAGAAATGCAAAACAGAAGCAGGTCCCAGTTAAAGCGATGCATTACTTACCTCTTATATCAAGTTTACAGAGGTTGTATGTGTCAATGAGCTCTGCTCCTCATATGACATGGCGCCATGAACGTACAAAACAGCCTAATATTCTATGTCATCCGTCTGATGGAGAAGCCTGGAAGCATTTTGATAAGGTGTATCTGGGATTTGCAAGTTAACCTAGAACCATTAGGTTGGGTTTAAGTTTTGATGGGTTCACGCCATTTGCTGTCTTACTTGCACCATATTTTTGCTAGCCTATATTTGTCACACCGTACAATCTACCACCAAAAATGTTTATGACAAGTCCATATATTTTTCTGACTTGCATTATCCCAGGTCCAAGTAATCCAAAAAGCTCGATTGATGTATTATTGCAGCCTTTGATTGATGAGTTAAAACTATTGTGGCATGAAGTTGTGGAAACATACGAATGTTCTAAGTAAACAAATTTTTCGATTGCATGCGTCTTTGATGTGGACATTAAATTCTTTTCCTGCTTATGGAATATTTTCTGGTTGGTCCACGGCTGGTAAGTTTTCTTGCCCTTGTTGTATGAAAGATACCAAAGCATTCTATTTGAAAAATGAGCGTAAGCACACATGGTTCGACTGTCAACATCGATTTTTGCCAGATGATCATCAATTTAGGAGAAACAAAGGTGCATTTATGAAGAATCAGCGTGATTTTGATGACCCTCCATGGAGGTTGAATGGATATGAAATTTGAGATAGGGTAAAGGGGTATCTAAAGATAATTGAACAACAACCTTTGCCTAGAATACCTGGTTTTGGTGTTACACATAACTGGACAAAGCAAAGCATATTCTGGGAATTGCCTTATTGGAAGGATAATCTTTTTCGCCAAAATCTAGATCAGATGCACATTGAGAAGAATTTTTTATACTTTCTTACATACCGTGATGGATGTCAAGAACAAAAAAAAGGACAATTTGAAGGCCAGGTTAGACATGCAGACATATTGTAGGCGACCTGAATTGAACCTACAGTCAGATATTTAATAGTTATATATATAAATGTTTTATGCAGGACTGTTGGCAAGTGCAAGCGGACTGTGGAAATAGAAATAGGATTGAGAGGTCGATATGTGAGGCTTATCTTGTTAGGGAAACTTCCCATTTCTGTTATTATTGTTTTGGGAAGAAGGTGTCATCTCTAAGAAGTAGACCAAATCGGCATGATGATGGCGGTAGAGGTTATGCATTATTTCCATAATTTTCCATATTTAATTATCATGGTAAAGGATCAAAACAAGGTGCCATGAAAGAGCTACGTGACATCAATAGAAAAGCAGCTACTACACATGTATTGTGAATTGTCCGGAAGTCCATATATTTTATAGGTTATTTTCAATTACTACAATGAACATAAATGCTAGATACAAATATAATTTTTACCAATAAAATTTTGTATTGTGCCGAGCAGTTTATTTGTGAGTCGCTTTGGTCGTGATGTTGTTACTGAAAAATTTTCAGACTGGTTTAGAGAATACGCAAGTTTTTTTTTATTAAATCATACCATAACTTTTATATTATTTAACAAATTATCCCAAGTATTGGCTAACTTATAAATTATCTTGAATGATATATAGGTAAACAATCCTGTTAATGGAACAAATCATCTATTGTTTTGTGATTTAGCTTTGGGACCTATTTATAAGTAAAGACAAATGTCTAAGTACTTTATAAATGGGTTTAAGTTTCATATTGAAGAATGGTCCATAAGGAAGAAAACTTATAATTGTGGAGTGTGGGTAAATGCAGGCACTAGCGAAGAAAAATTTGACTATTATGGTGTGATCCAAGAAATATTAGAGCTAGATTTTACTAGTTTGCCAGGAAAAAGTTGGTGCTCTTTCGGTATAAGTGGTTTGATCCAACAGCACATAAAGGTACAAGGGTGCATCCGGTATATAAAATAGTTGAAGTCAATCACAATAGAGCGTATGGATATTATGATCTATTTATTATTTCTCAAAATGTGAAACATTATATTACGTTCCTTATCTACCGTGCAAAAATAAAGTCAAGAACAAGGCTAAAGCAAATTAGTGGGTGGTTTTAAAAGCCAAGACGGTTAGAAGAGTGGAGGTGGATGATGCATTGGAGAAAGCATACCAAAATGACATTTCCACTGTCGAGGAGATAGTGGATGAAGAATTGCCCGATAAGTTGCATGAGGGTGTTGATTATTATGAAGAATTTGATCTATCTGTGCTCACCCAGACTATGAAAACAGCTCTATCAAATGAAGATGAAGCGTTTATTGATAAAAATAAAACAACTGAGGATGAATTAATCGATGAAACAAAAGAAAAAGATGATGATTGATGTTAGTAGTAGTATTTTAATAAAGTAATACATAGTTTTTATATTCATATTTGATTATACACTTGAGTTTTTATTGATTTTATTATTTTTTTGCAGATATGGCATCTAGGGGTAAGAAAGGACCCAAGACCCATGGGGTAGTGCCCCAAGTTATACTGCATCATCTTCCACTGGTCATACTATATCTCTACTTCCATTATTGACCCCAACTAGTGAGCTGATCGGCCAACTAGGTACATATTTTTTACTGGTCCCCTAGTACCCCATTATTCCATCCTAAGCGTGCCCCTGGAACATCTTTTTAGACTATGCCACTACCGGGCCCCCACTATCAGTTTGGCCAGCTAGCTACTCCCTACTTTTATTCCATGCAAACTCCGCTCAGTCTGTGCGTGTACGGGGTCCTTCATTTCAGTCAGTCCACCTGGCACTTCTCAACTGATGATGATACCTACTCCTAACATGCATCCCCAGAGTGTTCCATTTGCGTCACCTTCCATATCCAGTAGTGTTCCATCTGCATCACCTTCTACATGCCCGACTGTGTCTACTCCCCCAAGTACTGGGTTTACTGTTCCAGACATGCAGGATCCATTTTCTCCATCCGTCACCACTACAGAACGGAAAGGTAAAAAGAAACGTACTACAACTAGTATTCTTTTTCCTGGTGGTGTTGGAAAGCTCTATTATCAAGCCCGAAGGTCAAGATGGGTAAGAGATGTTATATATTTTTAAGTTATGAACTATTGAATATATATTTATATATTTTTTAATATTTAACGGAATGCAGGTTTGTTCCATCAGAGAAGGCTATGAAGCACGTTGTGGCCTCTATGACTGCAGACTTTACAGACGGTTGGCTGTCATGGAGAAAAGTACCCTGTCCGTCAGAGATCGTGATATGAAAATCAAAGACACAAATAAAAAGACAAGAATTAAAGTGAGACCCAATTGATTTAGAGAAGAATTAAGAAAGTTAATTAGGGGAAAGATTAACCTAATTACCTCCTTAATCACCTAAACAATAAACCCCAACTATTTGATCCTCAATTAGCTAGGCTAATTGCAAATCAAGGACAATAATAATGCTTAAGCAAACAAGCTTAGCAAAAACCTTACAATTATCAATATTCATCAAAAATTAGATCTACTAATGACTTGAGGAGTATTTATATATGACACAAATGGCTTAATTAACCCTTAACAATGGGCCTTCAAGTCATTAGCCACTGTTGGGCTTTCTGGTCCTCGTCTCAGCGCGATTGCGCAGTGATGGTCGCTATCGCGCTGATCATTAATTCATGCCACCGCGATCGCGGCTATGGTCACGCGATCGTGCAGGTCGCAATCGCGCAGCTCAGCATTTTCGATTCCTTGCAAATGCGTAGTTCTTCTCCTTTGCCTTCCGTGATCGCGTCTGTGCACGCGCGATCGCGATGAACACTTTCAGTTTTAGAGGCAGTAAGCATGCAGAACTGCCCTGGAACCTCCAAGACTTGCCCAATTAGCTCCGGCTGTGTGAACATTGCCTGTAGCTGTTGCAACTCTCTAGCTTGGCTCCTCGTCAAGGGCTTGGATAAGCTTCGGGTTGCATCATTCTCCCCGTCTTGAGAAGAATCCGTCCATGGATTCACTTGATCTTTAACTTTGAAGGGAGACAAGTCACACACATTGAACATGTTGTGCACTTGGTATTCACTAGGCAAGTCCAACTTGTATGCGTTGTCATTAAGGCGTTCAAGGACTTGGAAGGGGCCATCGCCTCTAGGCATTAATTTGCTCGTCCTCTTGTTTGGGAACCTATCCTTCCGGAAATGAACCCACACCCAATCACCGGGCTCGAAGATGATCTTCTTCGTTCCTTTGTATGCCTTCTTTGCAACTTCTTGATTTTTAAGTTGTTTCCGTACTTGCTCATGAAGTTGCTTCATCTCTTGAGCTCTCACCTTGGCATCTAAGCTTAAGACAGCATCACTAGAAAAAGGCATAAGATCCAAGGGGGTAAGGGGATTAAAGCCATACACAACTTCAAACGGTGTCATGCAAGTAGATGTGTGCATGGTCCTATTATAAGCAAATTCAATCAAAGATAGATGTTCTTCCCAAGAAGTTAGTTTCCCCTTGACCATAGCTCTAAGCAAGGCACCCAAGGTTCTATTAACAACCTCGGTTTGGCCATCGGTTTGGGGTGGCAAGAAGTGGAGAACAACAACTTTGTGCCAAGCCTCCCCCAAAGCTCCTTCAAAAAATGACCAAGGAACTTGGGATCCCTATCACTAACAATAGTTTTTGGGACCCCATGCAATTTAATCACATTGTCAACAAACAATTTAGCTATGTGAGGTGCATCATCAACCTTGTGGCATGGAATGAAGTGAGCCATTTTAGAAAATCGATCAACAACCATGAAAATGCTATCTTTTCCCCTTTTGGTCCTAGGCAATCCAAGGACAAAATCCATAGAGATATCAAGCCAAGGACCTAAGGGAATAGGGAGGGGTGAGTACAAACCATGTGGAAGTAGCTTTGACTTGGCTTGCCTAAACTCCAAGCATTGGCTACACACCCTTACGACATCCACTTTCATTTTGGGCCAATAGAATTGTTGCTTAAGAATCTCCATTGTTTTGCCCACACCAAAATGCCCCATTCCCCTTACTAGCAATTCCCTCCAAGATGAATTAGGCACACATAGTTTCATATTCCTAAACAAGAAGCCATCAAACTTGTGAAACCTCTTTTTCTCGACATCACTACTAACTTCCTCCTTACCACACAATCGATTGACTCTTCTACCCCTTTCTTCCACTTCAACAATTAGCATAAAGCTCTCCAAACTCCGGATCATTAACATACATCCCCCCATACTCTCAAAGCCCATGAGTTTGGACCCCAAAGTGTTCAACAACAAGTGCCTTCTTGATTGAAGCACAAATTTTCTTGATAAGGCATCCGCCACCACATTCTCCTGCCCCTTTTAGTAATGGATGATATAGGGAAAAGTCTCAAGAAACACCACCCATTTGGCATGTCTTACATTCAATTTTTCTTGCGATTTGAGGTGTTTTAAGGATTGGTGGTCGGTTCTAATGAAAAACTCTTTAGACCAAAGGTAATGTTGAATGAGCCAATGCCCTCACTAAAGCATACAACTCTTTGTCATAGGTGGAAAATTTAGTGGTTGCTCCCTTGAGTTTCTCACTAAAATAGGAAATAGGTTTTTGTTCTTGCATCAACACAGCCACAATACCTACCCCACTAGCATCACATTAACTCTGAAAGGTCTTATCAAAGTTTGGAAATTGGAGAAGGGGTGTGGAACTAAGGACTTCCTTCAATTTCACAAAAGCCTCTTCCTTCTCTTTCCCCCACACAAACACCTTATCCTTTCTTATCACTTCAGTCAATGGTGCGGCTATAGTGCTAAGTACTCTCACAAACCTCCTATAGAAGCTAGCCAACCCATGAAAACTCCTCACATCACCAATGCTTTTAGGAGTGGGCCAATCTCTAATGGCCTCCACCTTAGTCTCATCTACTTCCACACCATTTGCACACACCACAAAATCAAGGAAAACAACTTTTTCAACACAAAAAGAACACTTTTTCAAATTAGAAAATAGTTGTTCCTTTCTCAAGACATCAAACACTTGTTTCAAATGATTAGCATGCTCATCAATGGATTTGTTATAGATAAGGATGTCATCAAAATAAAACCACAACAAATTTTCCAATGAAGGATTTGAGTACATGGTTCATCAACCTCATAAAGGTTAAAGGAGCATTGCACAAGCCAAAAGGCATGACAAGCCACTCATAAAGACCAAAGTTGGTCTTAAAGGTCGTCTTCCAATCATCACCCGATTTCATCCGGATTTGGTGGTATCCACTCCTCAAATAAATTTTAAAAAACACACAAGATCCACATAATTCATCTAGCATATCATCTAACCTAGGAATAGGATGACGATACTTTAACGTGATCTTGTTTATGGCTCTACAATCCACACACATGCGCTCAGTCCCATCTTTCTTTGGCACTAGGATGACGGGGACCGCACATGGGCTCAAACTTTCTTGCACAAGTCCTCTCCCAAGCAACTCCTCCACTTGCTTTTGGAGCTCTTTGGTAGCTTCCGGGTTGCTTCTATAAGCGGCCTTGTTGTGTAATTGAGAACGCGGAACAAGGTCTATTTGATGCTCAATGCCTCTTAGTGGTGGCAATCCACTAGGCAACTCCTCGGGGAAGATGACTTCATAACCTTGCAAAAGAGAAGAAATAGAACTAGCCAAAGAAGGGGTTAGTTCATTGCTAAGCAAAACATGTTCCTTGTGTAGGAGGAGAATCATGGATGCACTTTCCTCCACATCTCTCAAACATTCCTTCCTAGACAAGAACAAGTTCATTCCCTCTTTTGGTTCCTCACTCTTTTGAGTAACAACTCCCACTCTCCCTTCCTCCACAACTCCCTCTTTCTTTTCTTTCTCTCTTTTCAACTTTAACTCCCTCATCTTCCTATAACCCTCACTCACTTGCGCCGGGGTCAATGGATTGAGGACAAATTCTTGACCCCCCACTTCCAAGGCATACCTATTGGTCTTGCCGTCATGCTTTGCCAAGCGGTCATATTGCCAAGGCCTACCAAGCAAGATATGATAAGCTTGCATAGGGACCACGTCAAACAAAAGCTCATCATGGTAATCCCTAATCTTGAATTTAATCAAGGCTTTCTTGGTCACTTTAAGTTCACCACACTCATTCAACCATTGAAGTTTGTAAGATTGTTGGCGCTTTCTAGTGGGTAGTTTAAGTTGTTCAATCAAGGTGGTGCTCACCACATTAACGCAACTACCACTATCAATAATCAAAGAACAAGTAGCACCTTGAACCTTATAATAGGCATGGAATAAACTCTCCCTTTGATTCCACTCTAACTCCTCTTTTACTTGGGCCCCCATTATTCTTCTTACCACAAGAGTAAGATAGTTTCCCTCTAGTTGCCCATGTCCCTTTGCCTCCTCCTCAAAATCATCGTCACATGGCATGCCTCTATTTATCTCATCATCATCACTACCACCCGTTTCATAGCCCCCATCACCTAAAGCAATGATAGTCCTCCTATTGGGACAATCTCGAATCATGTGGCCACGGCCATTACACTTGTAGCATTGAATGTTAGATAAGTTTTCAAGTTTAGCTTTATTACCTCCCACCTTGGGCTCCTCCTTAGGCTTGGTTCTTTCAAAGTTGCCTTTGAAGTCACGCTTGGGCTCTTTAGCTTTATCCCATGGGATATAAGCCTTCACATTATCCTTTCCTTTGTTCCAAGCGGATGGAATGTTTTTGGCTTTGTAAGACTTGTCTAGCTTGATCCCGTTCTCCACCTTTTGAGCCGCTTGGAATGCATCAATCAAGCTTTCAAACCGGTGCAATTCCATTAGGGAGGAGATCTCCCTATTCAAGCCTCCAAGAAACTTTGGTATGAGAGACCGGTCATCATCGAACACGTTAGCCCTTATCCTAGTCCTCTTAAATTCATCAAAATACTCCACCACGCTCTTGGTTCCTTGCCTCAAATTCTAATACTTTTTGAGCAATTCTTCCTCATAATATGGAGGTTGAAACTGAGCCTCCATCATGGCTTTCAAAGCCGCCCAACCCCCATTGGCAATGAGCACTTGTGTTTCCCTTTATCTTCTCTTGGACTCCTACCAAGTAGAAGAAGAGCTTTCAAATTGGGAGATAGCATACTTCACCCTTGTAGCATTTTGGAAGTTGTTGATTTGATAGATTCTCTCCATCGAGATCACCCACTCCATATACTTATCTGGATCACTTTCACCTTGGAAGGTAGGTAGGTTGACCTTGATAATGTTCAACCCTATCTTCATCATGATATCTCTGTTGCCCACCATAACCCCCGTGGTCATAGTCGTCTCCATCTCGATACACTCTCCCTTAGTAACCTCCCCAAAATCGACCACCTCGATCTCCAGCTCCCCCAAATGGAGCTCCCCCTCGTTGGGCTTCACCCGGATAACGCAATGGTTCATTGTCATAGTTCTCATCCTCATGAAAGCCCTCAACATCAAGTGGCCTTGGAGTGTCGTTCCTTGGTTGCTCATTTCTTTTGATATCATGAGTAGGATCCCTCACTTGTGGAGTGACATTCAGCGAATAAGTATCTTGGACCACCATGTGAGAGTAGCGGTCGTTGGCCCGAGAGATTTGGCTTGGTCCATCACCCCCGCACCCCCACGGTTGGAGGTGTGCCATCCACTTGTTTTTCTTTTTCCCGAACCTCTTCCTTTGATGATAGCTCCTTCACCGTCCCATCCAACCCATCAATCTTATTTTCCAAGAAGTTCATCTTATCCAACATGGCTTTCATTATGGTTTAAAGTTCCATGTCCCCCTCGTTCCCCTCTTGAGTCAATTGACCTACAAACAAGTAAACAAACAAGGTTAGTAGAAAGAGTCCTCACCGAGTCGCTCCCTAAGTATTTACACTCAAATTGATGTCACTCAATTCACTCGTGTTTGCACTCAAAGTTCGGCTTTTACTCACTCTAATGCTCTCTCCTCACTTGTCTTTTTCTACTCTTTGGCTATTGCAAGTTTTTTCTTTGCACACTAAGTCTAACTTGACAATCAAATTCAACTAATTCGGGATCGGAAAGTATTGTTGTGACAAGACACGGACAATTGAAACTGACGAAAGCACTTTAGGAAAGTTTAAAGAAAGGGAAGGAAGAAAGGCACGAATCGAATTCGGAGTTGGATGAAATTTGATTTGTGATCTAGAAACTCACTGATCTTCATGCTGAAATTGAGTTCCGGTTGATTTGAAACTGTTACGGGGCTGTTGCGAACGTTCTGTCTAAGAATCTGTTTTTCTAAAAATTGTTGTTCAGTGCGATCGCGTGCGTTGTTCACGATTGCGAAGACTTGCTGGTGGTACTTGGCGCGATCGCGTGTTAGTGTCGCGATCGCGTAGGCCTTTTAATGATTGGCTTGCGCGATAGGGCTGAAGCTGGTGCGATCGGGTAAGCTTCTGGGTCTGAAGCAGAACCCCATTTTGAAGCTCACTTTTCAACTTGAATCTTCGCAAACCACCCTGTTTTTGCTCCAAATTCGAGATGTATACTCTTTGTTAGTCCTTGAATAAACCCCGATAATTGATTCTTCGATTTCAACAACCAAATGCAAAAACCCCAAGTTCTTCGATGAAGAACCCTAACTTTTGATTTTTTCAATTCAGCGCCAATATGTTGTTCTTTGTCTAATTCCTTTTGGAATTAGTTTCTAATAATCACAATCTTCAAATGGTACCAAAAATTTCAACCAATAGAAACCTAATGCTGGGACTCATATTTTTGGATTTTTGACTCTTTTTTTTTTTTTTTTTTTGACTTGATGAACAAGAATTAGTTTAGTGATTGTTAAAACAAACACTAATCCAGCTCTGATACCAAATGATATGAAAATTAAAGACACAAATAAAAAGACAAAAATTAAAGTGAGACCCAATTGATTTAGAGAAGAATTAAGGAAGTTAATATAGGGAAAGATTAACCTAATTACCTCCTTAATCACTTAAACAATAAAATCCCAACTATTTGATCCTCAATTAGCTGGGCTAATTGCATATCAAGGACAATAATGATGCTTAAGCAAAAAGCTTAGACAAATCCTCACAATTATCAATATTCATCAAAAACTAAGTCTACTAATGACTTTAGGAGTATTTATACATGGTACAAATGCCTTAATTAACCATTAACAATGGGCCTTCAAGTCACTAGCCACTGTTGGGCTTTCCGGTCTTCGTCTCAGCGCGATCGCACAATGATGGTCGCTATCGCGCTGAGCTTTAATTCATGCCAGCGCGATCGCAGCTATGGTCACGCGATCGTGTAGGTAAGCCTTCAACTCTACTCTTGTGCGATCGCGTCTGTGGACACGCGATCGCGCAGCTCTGCATTTTCAATTCCTCGCGATCGCGTCTGGCTCTCGCGATCGTGAAGTTCTTCTCCTTTGTCTCCGCGATCGCGTCTGTGCACGCGCGATCACGATGAACACTTCCAGTTCTAGATGCAGTAAGCATGCAGAACTGCCCTGGAACCTCCAAGACTTGCCAAATTAGCTCCAGCTGTGTAAACATTTCCTGTAGCTATTGCATCTCTCTAGCTTGGCTCCTCGTAAAGGGCTTGGATGAGCGTCGGGTTGCATCAGATCGTATGTTTGAAGAGTTTAAGGTATTAATTTGGTATTTTGGCATTTCATTAGTAATTTTAATATAAGTTTTCATTTATATTATTGAGTATTTCAGAACAAGTGTTCGTAGGATGCAAAATATGATGATCGTGCCCGAGGTAATTTTGAGAGGAAAGCTGCCCAAAGGCTTAGAGATTCATTATCCAAGTTCAGATACAAGGGTCAAGCTCCGGGCTGGATTTATCCTTATAATCGGGAAAAACTCAAAATTTATTGGCAGACACCGGAATTCATAGCTCAGAGTGAGCAAGCAAAGAAAAATACAGTCTCGACAAAGGTTGGCTCCTTGCACATATGTGGTTCAGTTAGTCTGGCGATCCATCGATTTTAATTATAACTAAACGCCATTTTTTTGCATACTCCATTTTCATTGTGCAGGAAGCGGTACACGGAAAAGTAAGCGATTATGATTTTTTCCGTATGTTCCATTTTTTATACGATGAACATGGAAATGAGTTGAGATAGGTCGAGCCACGTGCACAGTAGCTACATGTAACATATCATTTACAAGTTTATTTTATTTAAGATATTTGTTAAAGTAATTATACTTATCTTCAATTTTATTATAGGCAAACTATAGAGTTGCGCTCCAAGAATGAGCAGAAAACCAAGGAACAGAGTCGATGTTGGCCTTTCTAAACCCACCCCAGAAAAAGAAGTTGAACGTTTCAGGCTGGTGATGACTACAACCTAATAAACCGAGCATATAGCCTTGGTCAAGCGAGTTACAAAAAGCCCTCCCGAATAGGCATTATTTATGCTTTCTCTTCTTCTTCCCATTCTCCAAAGAATGTGGATCATGAAGTGCGCGCTAAACTTGAAACGCTGAAGAAAAGGCTAGCCAATTAAGAGTTGCAATACGAAGCTGACCATGAAATGATAAGGAACTTATAGGCCATTGTGACAAAGTTTATGATGGAAAAAGGACATGAAAATGACTCCCAAAGGACGGAGTAGATTCATGGTTAGGTAAACGTTTGTCAAATTTATCTTGGATATGGCAACTGTTAAGTACTTTTATGAATGATGCATATGTTTTTATTGTTGTTTGTGTTGAACACTTGTTTAACAAGTATATAGAATAGTTTAATTGCTCGTTTGTGATTTTTTTGTTATGTTAGACAGGTTATGGTAATGTTTGATTGCCATTGTAATGGCTTTTATTTGTTTTGTTGTTAGACAGATTGTGGTAATAATGTTTGAATGCCGTTGTAATAACTATTCTGGTTTTGTTTTTAAAAATTAGGGTTTTAAGAAGATTAACGGACACATAGTCAGATTATGTTTAAAAATTTGAGTTTTTGATTGATTATCATTTAGTATCATCTGATTTCTGATGATGACGTGATAAACTTTGTAACATATTTGAATGATGGAGACTTTGTAGAGTTGTGTTTAGTTCATGGGGATGATTTTCCTATTGAAGGCAGTGAGGTCTTTTCACCTTCTAAGATAATAGAAGACCTACATATTGACCTAAATATTCCTTCTAAGAAAAACCAAAAGGGAAAGGGGGCTGCTGTATCTAAAGAAAAGGGAAAGGAGGCTGTTGGAGCTAAACAAAAGGGAGAGGGGGCTGCTGTAAACCCTGAAATATCTAAGGTTGAAGATGAGTTTTATGATTTCTCTTCTTATCATCTTCAGACCTCAATTTCTTCTTTTTAAATAGTGATTTTGATTATGATGTATTTTTATCAGATGATTCATTGTATGACATTGATGAGGATATTAGCTAAGGTAGTGATGTAGATGCTGAATTGTTAGAGGTTATTAGGCAGTCAAAGATTAATGATAAAAGAAAAAACTAAAAGCTACTAAGCTTAACATTGATACCTTACCTTTAGGACCTACTAATATAGTAACCCGCGCGATGCGCGGTCGTTACTAATAGAAACTAATTGCAGAAAATTTTTAGTATATTAAATTATCATGAGTTAGGGACATACCACTATGGTTTCGTGATTCATTTAATCATGACTATTATTCGAAGATATTTGATTAACTTTTTAGTGCTCGTACTGATTAAAAACATGTCAACAATAGAAACATATGAATGAAATAATTTTACACAATTTATTACACATTACAAGTGCTTTGTTCCAACTATCAGCATTTCTTCAACAACTCACGTTAATGTTGGAAGACAAATTAATACTATATGCGTAAACAATGATAACCAACAGATACTGTCAAACATTTTGAATTAACAACATATATGAATAGTTTGAATTTTATCTAGCAATTTTGATGCCACTTCTACTTTAACCAAGGTCATCTCAGTGCTTTCATCAATTTAAATGACACAATACATAATGAGCAACTCAGATCACTATTTGGTACCAAAAATATTGATAAAACTCTTCAGATTTATGGGATTCGAGTTCATTTATGAGTTAATTTTTAATTCAAAGTAATTTACCTTCAATTTTTTTAAGACTCTTTATTTTGTGTAAATATTAACACCATGTAACTTAGTCGAGACTACTTGTGGTATAAAAATAATAAAAATAAATCAGAAGCAATCACAAATAGTGCAATTACATTTCTCTTTATCTTCACTTGTTCACACGCATTTCATTCTAATGTTTAATTGATAGGGAAGTGTAAATTTTTTTTTTGTTTTTATCAGCAGTTGAATATGGCTTTCTTATTGTGTTCGTGAATAATGCTTCTCAAGTATAACACAAACAACTGTCAATACTTCAACAATAACTAAAAAACATCATAAAGATAACGACATTTATATATTTGTAAGCACATGAAGAGAAAAAGTAAAGAACCACCTTGGATAAAGGTCTTTCTTTTTTACTTTTCTCTATGCTGGGAGTTGATAAAATGCAGTAACAACTTATTTATATATTTTACATTCTTTACTTAACCCGAAAAGCAAATTTGGCAACAGAGTAAATAAGTCAGTTGATGTATGAGTAGCTTTCGTCTTTAAAACATTTGTCTCTCCAGAACACCTACAAAATACACAGAGAGTTTGCTATAAATTCCGCTTGTTCTTATAATAGTGCTGCGAATCAGAAATAGCATCTTGAGTTTTGTACAAACAACAATCAAAGGTTACCTCAAATGCAAGTTAAATCAGGCTGAACTATTGATATGATAGTTGCTAGACTTTTGTAGGTTGGAAGTCAGGCCACCTACTATATGCGTTCAGCTGTATTCATTCGAGAATGTATTGTTAGAGATTGTTATATGTCTGCACTTTCGATAATGACCAAAAACAGAAATAGATGAAGTAGAAAAATTCCAAGCCAACAGTATACACTGTCTGTCCTTAAGAAATCTAATCCCCTCACAGTTACCCAAGGTTTATGGATTAATATCTCCCAGGATAGAATGGAATTATCCTCACTGTGATAGCGGTAATTCAAATCACAGTGAACAGCGAACTCAAATAATGGTAGCAAATCACACTAACTCAGAACTTCTTTTGTTTTGAAAAAAAATGCAAGAGTAATGAGAGAGAGAGAAAGTATGAAATTTTTGGATGATCAAAATGAGGCAAAATGCCTCTCTATTTATAGCCACAAGATTTGGAGTGAAAAGGCATGAAGGTGTCTTTTGGTGAAATGGCTGTTCATGAAAGGCAGCCTTCAAGGTGGCTGTTCAATGAAAAGGTACCTTTTCATTGGTGAAGTAGCTGTTCATGAAAGGCAGCCTTCAAAGTGGCTGTTCAATGAAAGCACCCTTTCATTTGGAATAACTTTACAGCAGCCCACCTTTGGAATATTTGCATAAATAGTCTATTTTTTTAATTTCGTTACGAAACCGGCTCCATATCAAATATTAATATTTATTTCATTTCCCATTCACACCACTTTACCTTCCTTCCAAACCCAACAATCCCCCACATGAATGGGGAATGGCTATATGAAGAAAACATGCAGAAAACTATGTGATTTGCAAGTAAGAATTAATTGCATCTGGATAAGTGGGTTTCCCTTTGAACTTTCCGTAGTGAACATATATCGGATATACTCGGTCAATCGGTAGATTTGATATCTTTGAACCGTCGAACTTTGGTGTATACCTAGACAACATATGTCACACAATTAATCCTTGACCATTTTTGGTTCTCATTGTTGTGTTCGTTTCAGCAATGAACATCGCCTGGTTCATGAGTGCGTAGAGAATTGGCCTTACAGAATTCTCCTTGAAGCGGCTTCCACTTCACACTCACATAGGTGATTTCTAAACGTGTAATCCCGTAGATCTACACTGTTTGACAAACCCCGTATCAAACTTAGATAATCATTAAAAAATGTCTTTAACATTTTATCCTTGGTACTGAACATTGTCTTATTACGAGAACGGGTTGAGTTGTTTGAAAATGTTGGAGCGGTCGTACATAACTTTGTTTGAGCTCCTTGAACCTAGATCTTGGGATCTCCAGTCTTCTAGGTAGAGTTACCGCCATGACGACTTGTCCTCGGCCATAGTCCCATTCTCTTCGATGACCTCTACTACCTCTCTAGTTAGCCTTTTGTTAGCGGATCCGACACATTATCACTTGACCTTACAATGTCAATATTGATAATCCCCTAGAGAGTAGTTGTCAAACGATTTTATGTCTTCGTTGTATGTAACGATTTTTCGTTATACATATTGCTCCCAACCCTTCCTATTGACGCTTGACTATTGCAATGTATGCAAACCGCTGTCAACGGCTAGAGCCAAAAAATTGAATATCTTCCAAAATTTTGGAGCCCTTCAAATTTTCTACTATTTAATCTTGCATCACTATCAATAGCTGGAATGGTTGCATCAGTTGTGGCCACAACCTTTTAATATTTAATATATTTCTCAACTATTTCCGTGTTGCTATTTACTTGATACCTATATTATAGAACCTTCAATCATTATACAAATTCAAATCAATATGAATTTTATAATTATCATTGGTTGGTTCACCCCTTAAAATCCAACTTGATACGGATTTTAATATTAATAATTAATTTACCATTTAATAGACCAATATTTTAATACATCCGTTCATAAACAGTCAGGTCTATACAAAAAGGTAATCTTTCCACCGATACATCTTTTCATGAAAAATCACAACCTTTCAAGTGACACTTTTTCATGAAAGAACATAACCTTTCAAGAAAGGTCACAACATCTCTGAAAAGACACATGACCATTCTTCCAATTAGTAGTTACACCTACTAGTCATCGTTAAGATGAACACGTTGTGAATTCACCGACTACCATGTGAATATCCACCAAGGATTTGTGGGGTTCAAAAGATCATATCAACTAGTTTTTCAAAATAATATAGACATTAAGTCTAATATTGACCTTCGTCATGCATAAGCCAAACACCCCCACATTTCAAATATTTCATGTTCCATATTCATAGAACTCAATATTCACATTGTTTAATTCCAAGCATAATGCACAGAGCATGAATATTTATGCCTAGACATCAAATAGATAAAAAGGTATGTCAACCTTTTAATAAATCGAATAAAGGCATGAAACAACAGTAAGTTGTGACAACCGTAGTAGCCTTTCAATTGAGTAATTAAACAAGTAAAAGAAAATTTTACTTTAAACGTTTCAAACCAGGAAACGTTTCTTCAAGAAACAAACAGCGTTTCACATTAATTGCACCATTCGATTTTCATGTTTTCAAGTCATAAGCTTTCATAAAGAAGATTTCAATTTGCTTCCCAACTTCATCGTACTTGGGAATTCCACAAATTTTAAACCTTCATATATTACCACAGTAGGTGTACCCATGAAAGCAATTTTGTCCAACAATATTACTTCTTTGCAAATCTTTGAATGTTCAAACATAATAATGGCAGCGTAAGTTCAACCATATATTCATTAAACCATATAAGCCAAATGCCGTATGCACTCTTTAATCAATATGCCAAAACTAACATTCAATTTGCTTCAACTGAATCAGACAAATTGTACCTATATAGGATCTCCTGAGACAAATGGTTTTGCTTCTTTATCCGAAGACGCAATCACATCTAATAAATTGGTGAAGTTTTTAATCTTCAAAAACCAAATTTAAAAGTATAGTGAAGATTTTATATCTTCAAATTGATTTAACGTACATTGAAGTTTTTATATCTTCAAACTGCAAATAACAATATAAATATTTTAATAATCTGGAAGTTTTTAATCTTCTGAACGGATTAAACACACATTAATTTTAATAATCCGTTGAAGTATTTAAATCTTCAAAACAGAATATTAAATTTGGAGTAGAAAATCTTTTCAGATTTTAGTCTCCACAACAGTTTGGAGTAGAAAATCTTTCCAGATTTTAGTCTCCACAAACAGCCTATTATCGATTAGCAAACCAAAATACAAATTAGATTTCTTAAGATTGTTAGAGATTGTTATATGTCTGCACTTTCGATAATGACCAAAAACAGAAATAGATGAAGTAGAAAAATTCCAAGCCAACAGTATACACTGCATGTCCTTAAGAAATCTAATCCCCTCACAGTTACCCAAGTTTTATGGATTAATTTCTCCTAGGATAGAATGGAATTATCCTCACTGTGATAGCGGTAATTCAAATCACAGTGAACAGCGAACTCAAATAATGGTAGCAAATCACACTGACTCAGAACTTCTTTTGTTTTGAAAACTAATGCAAGAGTAATGAGAGAGAGAGAAAGTATGAAATTTTTTGATGACCAAAATGAGGCAAAATGCCTCCCTATTTATAGCCACAAGATTTGGAGTGAAAAGGCATGAAGGTGTCTTTCGGTGAAATGGCTGTTCATGAAAGGCAGCCTTCAAGGTGGCTGTTCAATAAAAAGGTACCTTTTCGTTGGTGAAGTAGCTGTTCATGAAAGACAGCCTTCAAAGTGGTTGTTCAATGAAAGCACTCTTTCATTTGGAATAACTTTACAGCAGCCCACCTTTGGAATATTTGCATAAATAGTCCATTTTTTAATTTCGTTACGAAATCGGCTCCATATCAAATATTAATATTTATTTCATTTCCCATTCACACCACTTTACCTTCCTTCCAAACCCAACATGTAGTTGATCTGTGTTTGTACCACTTATGCCTTTGGTCGATTCTTGGTAGCCTTCATAATTTGGTCAAGTATTCTACTTGTAGAGCTTAAAAATGCAACAATTATCCACCTTCAATTTTACTAAAACATCGAAATCAAACTTGAACCGATTAAATTATATTTTGCATCAAGAATTGGATCAAATATTAAAAGATACCAAATATCGTCAAAAATAATACTATCTATTCTACAAAAGCACCTAAAAGATACCGTTATCTACAATAGTAAGAAGACGGACCCCGTTCAAAGAAACACAATTTCATATTTCCTCATGGTTTTTTACTTTGAGATCAAGAATAGAAAAACTGTTCACAATTTCAATAATTGATCACAAAAAATCAAGGGAATGCACAAATCAAAACATATTTTTAGAAGAGTTCCTCATTCCTTCTTCTCGTCTTTACAATATCTACTTACCTGTCAATTATTACATTCTCATGTAAGCATTTCATTGGCTTTCTAGTTTAATATCTTTGCCAACTGACTTTTATTTAATATAATATTAATTACAATATAATATGATAATATTTTTCCTTACTTTTTCTTATTAATTGTTAACATGGGTAAAAAATGGCTACTAATTAATAGTAATAATTAACAGTATAAAAATTAATTTAAGGTCTTATATTAAAACTTGCAATTAATACTTAAAGTCGTACTGATTGATATTATCTGCTGATTTTCATCTTCCATTGAAGAATTCTTCAATAATAGTTTCCTCGCATATAAAAAAGCATGAAAACAAATAAATAAACCAATTATAAAAACAAAGATAGAAAAAATAAGAAGTAAATTGTTAACAATATACTGTATAGAAATATTTTGTATGCATAATCACAGCAAATACCTTTAGGATGTAGAGCATGCATACCCACAACTCCCAATATTAAATTTTAAATCATTTTGAATGAAAAAGAGAAAAACTAACCAATAATCAATCCAAGCATTACGTGAGACTTGTGTATGTCCAAATTCCATCGAACCAACAAAAAATGATCAAATCTTAACCCCTGTGATGTTTGGCAATATTAGCCTATTTTACCTTAATATTTCCTCACATTTTGATATAATATTCGGCCATTGCACGAAATAATTGTTATTGTTGCGCTCACTTATTTTATTTTTGATTTTAGGAATGATTTGGATGAATACGACTGCAAACGGAGCGAAGATGGATATAATCGCGCAAGAGTTGATGAACTTAGCAAATTGTGGGATATGGCATGAGAAGACAAAGCTATGGAGCAAGCTATGGATCTGTCACAGCTTCAGACTTCCAAAAGCCATAAGCCATGCGATGCGTGGGCTATAGCGCACAACATCCAAAAGCCATGAGCCATGCGAGGCTTACCCTGTGGCTTTTAGTTCAGCGACCCCAACTTTTCTAACTTAGTTTAGGCTTTGGATTAACTTATCCTAGCACTTTGTTAACATTATAAATACATTATAATTTAGGTTTTTTAGGAGTTAGACGTTGAGGAGAGCAGAGGAGCCCTAGATGTCTTCTAAACAAGTTCTTTCTCTCTTTCTCTTATTCTTCTCCTTAATTCTATAGTTTGTTCGTTCTAGAGTTAGGGCAATTATATGAAGGTTGACGTTTGAAAGTTAATTTCTCCCTATTGATTTACCATTACGGATTGTTTATTCTTTCTTGAGTGTAATTGTTTGGTTATTAGGGCCCGATAATTGAACTCTATCTACGGTTTACAAGTTGAACTCGACAGAGGAAACTTGTGAATTAAGAAAGAATAGGGCTTGATTGTGAACCTGGGCATCAGGGAATTGATTTGCCGGTAGGATAGATATAATTATTCACCTTGCTTAGCTAAATACAGTGTTCTTTAATGCATGCATGTGATTTAATTCCATAGAAATATAGGCGTTAGAGTAGCTTGCATAGACACGTGAAGAATCGATAGGTTTTCACGAATATAATTAACCTGTTAGTTAGCAATCTAGGAAATCAAGAAGTAGAATCAACTGGAAAACTCAACTGGATTGTTTGTAGCTCTGACTCTGGACCGTTTCTCTCTTATTGATAACAACTCACGAATTGCTCTAGAATACTTGATCTTAATTACTTGCTTTTAATTATTGCTTCTTTAGTTAGTAAAAATCAATCACAATTGAAAAAGATCCCTGAATAGTTTTTAGGAAATTGTTTGCTAAGACTCAGTCTGAATAATAGTCCTCGTGGGAACGATACTCACTTATCACTTTATTACTTGTTGACAACGTATACTTGCGTGTGCGTTTGGGAGCAACAATTTTGTGGCGCCGTCGTCGAGGACTAAATAATTGATTGTTTTCTTTTTGAACGATTTATTATTTCTTTTCAGGTTTAATTTTTTTGTCTAGTTTATTATTGTGTTACTTGTTAACATGACATTTTTTAATGAAAACTGGTGGAATGATAGTTGCTCAAAATTTGATGATCTTTGTTTACTGTGTGGAGGAACTCACTTGTGGGAAAATTGTCCAAGTCTTTCAACCCTACGGAACTGGTTATGTGAATTTTCTACAACCTTTGACTGGAACTTTGCAAATTGTGTGGTGGTTTGTGGAATTCTTATCCTAAGTGTCATACTCCTTCCCCAATCAATAGCTGTGATGATTCTAATAGTGTTTATGAGTTTGACAGGAGCGATAAAGTGCAGGTTGTTAGCGAAACTTGGATAATGGAGCACATCAAACTCTTTGAAGCATATGGGGATTTCAGAAGTGAACTTACAAATATGACGAGATAGTTTATTGAAGAAAGAGTGGAGCGTAGACAAGAGATTGATCAATTTGGCTTAGCTATTCATGATCTAGAGGCGAATTTGAGTGATATGATTGAGGTGTCTGAAGCCCAATTATCAATTATCTGGATAGTAGATTTGAGATAGAAGAGCTTAGGAGCCAATTTGAGGAGCAAAGAGTGGAATTCCTACCGTTCGACCCAATATTAATTGATGATGCCGAGGTTGAGAAAATTAAATTTGAGTCAAGTGAGGAAATAGAAAATATTATATTTGAGGACTCTAATATTTGTGCAAGTGAGGGTGTAAAAAATAACGCAATTTTAGAATTAAAGCGCATTGGACCCCATTCCAATTATTTTTCAACATTGTGTTTGGATGGTGACATGAAAATTGAGTCACCCGAGACTATGAAGAAACCAAAGGAGGAGGAACAAGGTGCCTATATTTTAAAGTTTGTGATGCCGAGGAGACAAAATGAAAGCCCTCATTTAAAGGCTAAGAAGTGTAAATTGCGACATTGGTCACTTGGTCCTTTTGTATTTGCCACCACCCCGATACCATAGTCATAAGCTTGAGGCAAAGTTGGGGATTCAATTCGTAAGTTCAAGGTGGAGGCAAAATTGATGAAGTTGTCTTCGTCGTGCCGCGACGTTAAATCAAGCACTTCTTGGGAGGCAACCCAATTTGCTTGCTTTACTTTTATTTATTTTTATTATTATTTTTATGGTTGTATATTACTTTAGGTGATTCTTTAGATTGCAGGTTCATGTAATGTCGAGTTTAAGTGTGGGGTGTCCTCACCCTGCCTAATATTGATGACCTGTTGGGGGAAGTCTGAGTACCTCATGTTATACGGAAGCTTGGAGGATACTAGCACCAAGGGCTAGGCCATTTGGCCTCAGGGAAGTTCCTTTACCTCATGTATTCTATTTTAATCGCACTGAGGATATTGCTTAGTTTTAAGTGTGGGGTGGGGGAATTCTCAAATTTTTTGAGGTTATGGATGACTGAACCATTAGGATTTTTTTTTTTTTTGCAATTTTTATTTTTGTCACTTGACTTTATTTTCATTTGTTTCTTGCTTTAATAAATTAAAAAAATGAAAAAAAATTCGAAAACTAATGAAAAATTCAAAAAAGATTTTCTTTTTAGTTTTAGTTAGTGGTACATGTCATCTACCCCGTGGTTTTTCTTATGGCCTCGGTTCTTTTCCATGGGTAGACCTTTGAACCGGGTAATTTATATATTTTTTAGGAGTTATATAGTATTAGTTAGTAGAATATTTTTAGGAAAATGGTAGAATGATAGGTGCCTTTAGTTTGTTTGATACCGGTGAATTAGACTTGAGCATGTGCTATTTTTGAATCCCTTTTGATCTTAAAAATTGTGATGCATGCCTAGAAAAATTTGAATGACCTTCTTGAGACGCTTAAGTTCAACTACTTGACTCTTTTATGAACTATTGTGTCTTAGTGCTTAAATTTCAAAAGTCGCACTTTATTTGCTTAAACCGAGAGTTGGAATAAAACCGTCTTGAGTGAACTGTGCCATGTGTGATGTGAGGTATCTTTTCTTATGTTCCGTGCTTGCATATTAATGTCTAGAACTTGCCCCGTGTGTGTTCAAAGCGAAATCCTAGATTTTCTCCAGTCTACAGGCGTTTCTTTGATAAGCCTTTGAAGCCTTGATTAGCCTACCTTTTAATATTATCCTTATTAAGTCCTTTTGAGCCTATTGACCTTTTTATTGGCACCCACATTTCAAGCCTTATCCCTTTTGTTCTTAATTATCTTCTTTTTGAACCCGTACTCCTTAGAGCACTTTAATTTAAATATATGATGTTTGTGGAGTTGTGGAAGGAGAAGCTGAATGACTTTTGAGTGGAACCAATGAAAAAAAATGGTGCATTTTGATAAAGAATCATTGGCAAGGTTGAGAAAAATATTTTTAAAAAATTAAAAAAAGAGAAAAATAAAGAAAACAAAAGAAAGAAAAATCTCAATCCTTGCTAGTGTTGTGCAAAAAGTAAAGTTGCAAATTACTTAAATTGAGAGGGAACTTGTTGTGTATGTTTGGGGTGGTTGCTTGGTTGGTTTTGAGAAGAATGGTGGAAAAAAAATTTTGAAGTGATGTATTAAAGTGCTTAGGGAGATTGTCACTATTTTATCCATATTTATCCTACCCGTCCTTTAGCGTACATTACAACCCTTAAAGTCCTAGTTAATTCCGATTGGAGTGAGCTTACATTAGTGGAGTCCTACACTACGGACAAGCCTATAGTACGTTGTGTGTGAGACGTGAACTTATTTTTGAGAGCGAGTGAATTCTTCCTATATTATGTCCTTCATTTATTCTTGAAATATATTCTTTCTGTGATATCTGGGACGTTCTCTTGATTACTTTTGGCGAGGGCACATGGTTTGCGCGCTAGTAAATGCGCATAATTTTGTGAAAGCTTGGTTTCATTGAGTCGGTTTTTGAGATTGAGACTTAATGGTCGGTATCAACCATAACCATAGGTAGACATGTTCTATCAAGGGTTGGTATTTAGTTGGGAAGTTGTTTTTGGTGATTGCTCGAGGGCGAGCAAAGGTCTAAGTGTGGGGTGGTGATGTTTGGCAATATTAGCCTATTTTACCTTAATATTTCCTCATATTTTGATACGTTATTCGCCCATTGCACGAAATAATTGTGATTGTTATGCTCACTTATTTGTGTTTGTGATTTTAGGAATGATTTGGATGAATACGAGTGCAAACAGAGTGAAGATGGATATAATCAAACAAGAGTTGATGAACTTAGCCAATTGTGGGATATGGTATGAGAAGGTAAAGCTATGGATCTGTCACAGCTTCAGACTTCCAAAAGCCATAAGCCATGCGATGCGTGGGCTATAGCGCACGACATTCAAAAGCCATGAGCCATGCGAGGCTTACCCTGTGGCGTTTAGTTCAGCGACCCCAACTTTTCAAACTTAGTTTAGGCTTTGGATTAACTAATCCTAGCACTTTGTAAACAAAATAAATACATTATAATTTAGGTTTTTTAGGAGTTAGACGTGGAGGAGAGCAGAGGAGCCCTAGATCTCTTCTAAAAAAGTTCTTTCTCTCTTTCTCTTATTCTTCTCCTTAATTATATAATTTGTTCGTTCTAGAGTTAGGGCAATTACATGAAGGTTGATGTTTGAAAGTTGATTTCTCCCTATTGATTTACCATTACGGATTATTTATTTTTTATTGAGCCTAATTGTTTGGTTATTAGGGTCCGATAATTGAACACTATCTATGGTTTACAAGTTGAACTCGACAGAGGGAACTTGTGAATGCACATAAGAAAGAATAGGGCTTGATTGTGAACCTGGGCATCAGGGAATCGATTTGCGAGTAGGATAGACATATACCTATTTGCCTTGCTTAGCTAAATACAGTGTTCTTTAATGCATGCATGTGATTTAATTCCATAGAAATATAGGCGTTAGAGAAGCTTGCATAGACTCGTGAAGAATCGACAGGTTTTCACGAATATAATTAACCTGTTAGTTAGCAATCTAGGAAATCAAGATGTAGAATCAACTGAAAAACTCAACTGGATTGTTTGTAGCTCTGACCTTGAACCGTTTCTCTCTTATTGATAACCACTCACGAATTGCTCTAGAATACTTGATCTCAATTACTTGCTTTTAATTATTGCTTCTTTAATTAGTAAAAATCAATCAAAATTGAAAAAAAAATCCCTGAATAGTTTTTAGAAAATTGTTTGCTAAGACTCTGTCTGAATAATAGTCCTCGTGGAACGATACTCACGTATCACTTTATTACTAGTCGACCATGTATACGTGCTTGTGCGTTTGGGAGCAACACTCTGCACCAAAAGCACAAGTATTAAAAGAAATATTTTCTTCGTTTTATTCTGCACATAAGAAGACAATGAAGCTCTATGAACACAATGCAAAATGATAAGACCCAACCCCCCTCAAGACCATTCACTCGGAGTCAAGCCAAGTTGATTCAAGATACCCATCTTCACTTGATATGGAAGAGTATGGAAGAAGGCCCCGAGAGCAACTTGAAGACTATGCTTTGGTGTGCCGTGGATGGAGGATCCTCTAGGACACTTGGAGAGGCCCAAGAGACCCAAAATGAGACACCCCAAGGGGCTCCAGAACAAGGCGGAGCGCCTCAGGAAAAGTCCAGAGAGTGGAAGGCTGCTAGGCGGACCGCCTACCCACCCTAGGCGGACCGCCTCCCCCTGTGACGAGTTGCGGGATATTTTATTACTTTTGCCTTGGACTTCCAACTTCAGCCCTGCGAGGCCTTATTTGTTTTAACCCACTTTGGGGGTATTTTAGACCTTTTAGTATGACTAAGTGAAGCCTATAAATACTTCACTTAGCCTCCTCAAACAGTAGCTTACCTTTGAATCTTATGAATGATGAATAGAGTTTATCTCTTTTTATGAAGAAACCCTTTCTTGGTTGCTTGAATTCACTAGTGGAACCTAGTTGAGTCTTGACCGAAAACCCGATCATTCTATTTGCGAGTCCCAAGTGTGGCTCGAGGGTAGTTGCATAGCGTAGGCTCTTTTCGACACCGATACGGGGGTATCACGGAACAAGTTCTCCGTGGTTACCTTGTAGGGAGTTCGGAACGCGTCTCGTTCCTCTTATCTTTACTTTCCGCGTTTGATTCTTATTATCTTGGTATCAGAGCAAGGCTCGGGTTTTGTTTCTACAAATCTCCGACCCTTGATTCTTCGTGCCTAGGTTAGTTTCTATCTTAGGTTCTTGTTTGTTGTTATTAAAAGAAGAAAACTACAAAAAAAAAAAAAAAAATTGAAAAATTGAAAATCTAAAAATTTGGTGTAACTTGTTGGTTTGAATGATTCATGATATGGGTGTTATAGATTCTTGATCGTGATTGAAATCCCGTCGTTTGGATACCAAAAACACTTGGATTGGTGAAGATTGAAAATCAAAACCCCAAAACCCCTTAAAATCCTTGATGAACTTGTTTTTGATGATTTTTGATTGATTCTTGGGTTGGATTGAAGTGGGATTGAGAACTTGATATTGGGGTTTGGTCCTTGTGTGATTCCCGTTCTTTTGGTACCTTAAACACCCAATTTGGAGTTGTATTGCATGAATTGAAAATTTGAAACCCTATGAAAATTTGAAAATTTTGAAACCCTAGCTTTGAAGAAAATGATCATGGTGGATTGTTTGTTTTCGATTGGGGTTTGATAAAAGTTGTTGGGGTTTGATCTTTGTGACTAATACAACACTGGGGTACCTTTGAATTGCTAAAACAACGTTTGACTAGTTGAATTGTTGGGTGAAAAACCAAGAAAACACGTTGTTGAACTGTGCTGAAGGTTGCAGAGGCGGAGCGCCTCAAATCTGTGACCTCTCTGGAAATTGCTGAGGCGGAGCGCCTCCAGCTGGAACTTTACCCTGGGCGGACCGCCCACTAGCTGAGGCGGGGCGCCTACTTCCTGAACGTTGGGGATTGGGTAGTTTCTTCTAGGTTTTCGTGTTTTGTTGTTTGCATTGCTTCTAATTGGTACTATTAGAGTATAATCCTACTTGATTAGTACTAATTACTTCGAGCTAATTAGGATCATCGTGCCTTAGAAAGGAGACTAGAATTCAAAGAAGATCCGTAGTATCTTTTGACTCAAGTCCTCACTCAAAGTGCTTAGCGATCCAATCGAGTCCTATTAACTCCACTCACCCCGGAGTGCATTGGGCTTTTGAGTCGAGTGATTAAGTTTAGGTTTACTATTCAACTTCGTGAAACTTTGAGTTCAAGCATGATAAGAATCAAAATGCGGAAAAAGTAAAAGATAAAAGCGAGACGTAACTCGTACGATAATCTCAAGTAGCAACGGAGAACTTGTTCCGTTACACCCCGAGAGAATGACAAGAACACCTACACTAGGCAACTACCCTCGAGCTAACGTGAGCACACAAGTAGAATGATCGAGGGGGATTGGAATTCATCTAGATCCGCTAGAGGAAGAACAAGTCCCATCAAGGTTTCATTCATTCAAGCAAAGAGTTCAACTCTCAACACAATTGTTTGTTCAATCATCAAAGTTAGCTAATTATTTGAAGAGGCTAAGTAAAGTATTTATAGGCTTCACTTAGGTCTAATAAAAGGTCTGAAATACCCCCAAAGTGGGCTAAAACAAATAAGGCCACGCAGGGCTAAAGTTGGGAGTTCAAGCAAAAGTAATTAAAATCCCGCATGTGGGTCACAGGGGTAGGCGGTCCGCCCAGTAGGGGGAGGCGGCCGCCTAGTGACTTGCAAGCCTCTGGATTTCTTGAGGCGCTCCGCCTCTTAAGCTGGGCGCTCCGCCTCCTGACTTCTAGTTCTCTGGATTTTGGGAGGCGCCCCGCCTCAGCTGGGAGGCGCTCTGCCTTAATCTGAAGCCCCTTGAGATGTCTCATTTTGTGCCTCTTGAGCCTCACCAAGCGTCCTAGAGGATCCTCCATCCATGGCACACCAAAGCATGGTCTTCAAGTTGCTCTCGGGGCCTCCTTCCATACCCTTCCATATCAAGTGAAGATGGGTATCTTGGATCAACTTGGCTTGACTCCGAGTGAAGGGTCTTGAGGGGGTTTGGGTCTTATCATCCTCCCCTTCTTGAGAGGATTTCGTCCTCGAAATCGAAGCATCATCCACAACCTCTTCATCATCATGCACGACCTCTTCATTACCTACATCCAAAGGAACCAAGTCACAAACATTGAAAGTATTAGAAACTTGATACTCACTTGGCAAGTCGACCACATAGGCATTGTTGTTTATCTTCGAGAGCACTTGGAATGGTCCATCTCCCCGGGGTGCCAACTTCCCTTTCCTAAGATTTGGAAACCTTTCTTTCCGGAAGTGCACCCAAACATAGTCACCCTTCTTGAGTTCCACCTTCTTGCGGCCTTTGTTTTTCTTGGAGGCAACCTTAGCATAAGCTTCCTCCAAGTTCTTCTTCGCCTTTGCATGGAGCTCAACCAAAGCCTTGGCTCTAGCTTTACCTTCAAAATTAACAACCATTTCCCTTGGCAAAGGGGTTAGATCAAGGGGAATCAAGGGGTTAAATCCATAAACACACTCGAATGGAGTCATGCCTATCATGCTATGCAATGTGCGATTGTAGGCAAACTCCATAAGAGGTAGGCGATCAATCCAAGTCCCGGCCTTCCCTCGGGTCATGGCTCTAAGAAGAGCTCCCAAGGTTCGGTTTACCACTTCCGTTTGCCCATCGGTTTGTGGGTGGTGGGACGTGGAGAACAAGAGCTTGGTGCCTAAAGCACCCCATAAACACCTCCAAAAATGACTTAGGAACTTAGTGTCCCTATCACTCACTATGGTTTGAGGCACACCATGCAACTTCAAAACATTTTCAATAAACAAAGTTGCCACATGTTGTGCATCATCACATTTCTTGCATGGAATGAAATGAGCCATTTTGGAGAACCTATCCACAACAACATAAATGCTATCATGGCCCCCTCTAGTCCTTGGTAATCCCATCACAAAATCCATTGAGATATCCAACCACGGACTAGTAGGCATGGGGAGAGGGGTATACAACCCATGAGGGTGGGCTTTAGATTTAGCACGTTTGCAATCAAGGCAATTAGTGCAAAACTTCTCCACATGCACCCTCATCTTTGGCCAATAGAATTGTTCTTGAAGAATGGCCAAAGTCTTTCTTGTGCCAAAATGTCCCATGAGTCCCCCGCAATGTGCTTCATGCACAAGCAACTCTCTCCAAGAGGACTCCGGAATGCACACTCTACCATTTTTGAAGATATAACCATTAACCCATTGGTATTTGTCAACTCTCTCCCCTTTCTCTAGAGTGTCATGGACACTCTTTAGCTTTGGGTCATGAGCATACATCAATTTAATGCTCTCAAAACCCATGAGCTTAGAGGTGAGAGTGGTGGCTAGAGCAAACTTTCTTGAAAGCGCATCCGCCACGACATTGTCTTTCCCTTTCTTGTATTGGATCACATAGGGAAAAGACTCAATGAATTCAACCCACTTGGCATGTCTCTTATTGAGCTTCTCTTGGCCTCTCAAATGCTTGAGTGACTCATGGTCACTCTTGATTACAAACTCACGAGGCCAAAGATAGTGTTGCCAATGGGCAAGGGCTCTCACAAGGGCATACAACTCCTTGTCATATGTAGAATAATTCAAGGAAGCCCCTTTCAACTTCTCACTAAAGTAGGCGATGGGTTTGCTATCTTGCATTAAGACACCACCAATTCCCACCCCCGAGGCATCACACTCAACCTCAAATGCCTTTCCGAAGTCGGGCAATTGCAATAGCGGGGCGGTACTCAACCTACTTTTCAACTCTAGGAAGGCCTTCTCTTGCGGCTCTCCCCAAACAAACGGTTGGTCTTTCTTCACAAACTCGGTGAGTGGAGCGGCAATGGAGCTAAAGTCCTTCACAAATCGCCTATAAAAGCTTGCGAGACCATGAAAGCTCCTCACTTGAGTCACGGTAGTAGGAGTAGGCCAATCACGTATGGCCTCTACCTTAGACTCATCCACCTCCACTCCTTGGGCACTCACAACAAACCCAAGGAAGACCACCTTCTTAACACCAAAGGCACACTTTTTAAAATTAGCATAGAGCTTTTCGGCTCTCAACTTCTCAAGAACTAGCCTAAGGTGTTCAACATGGTCGTCTATTGATTTGCTATAGATCAATATATCGTCAAAATAGACGACCACAAACTTGTTGATGAATGGCTTTAGAACATGGTTCATTAGCCTCATGAAAGTGCTAGGTGCATTGGAGAGCCCAAAGGGCATCACCAACCATTCATAGAGACCAAATTTGGTCTTGAATGCGGTTTTCCATTCATCACCGGGTTTCATCCGGATTTGATGGTTGCCGGACCTAAGGTCAATTTTGTTAAACACACATGAACCGCTCAATTCATCTAACATATCATCAAGTCGGGGAATAGGATGACGGTACTTTACCGTTATTTTGTTCACGGCCCGACAATCAACACACATTCTCCAACTGCCGTCCTTTTTGGGAACAAGGATCACGGGCACGGCACAAGGACTCAAGCTTTCCCTTACCAAACCTTTAGTGAGCAATTCGTCAACTTGCTTTTGCAATTCCCTTGTATCCTCCGGGTTACTCCTATAGGCCGGTTTGTTCGGGATTTGGGATCCCGGAACAAAGTCTATTTGATGCTCAATGCCCCTCAAAGGAGGCAATCCATCCGGCATTTCATCCGGGAACATGTCACCAAAATCCTTCAAAACATTATCAAACACACTAGGCAAAGGGATAGAAGAAAAATCACAATTAGATTTAAGGATCATACCTTTGTGCACTAGGCATAGGAGAAACTTGGTGCCATCATTACCTCTTAAGAGCTCGCCCGGTTGCATCATGGCACAAATGCCACCGGTAGATGAGGTAGGTGGGATTTCCACCATACTTTTGGACAAAGGGCTAGTCTCCATGATTGACTTAGCCTTTGCCACCTCCCTCAACTCCTTCATTTTCTTGTAGTCATCACTCACTTGCTTAGGAGTGAGAGGTTTAAGCACATATCTCTTCCCTTCATGTTTGACCGTGTAAGTATTGACACGACCGTCATGCACCACTTGCCTATCGAATTGCCAAGGCCTCCCTAAGAGTAGGTGGCACGCTTGCATGGGCACAACGTCAAACAAATGCTCATCTACATAACTCCCCATTTTGAATCGAATCATCAGTTGCTTTACCACTTTAAGCTCCCCACATTCGCTTAGCCATTGTAGCCGGTAAGGTTTAGGATGCTTCATGGCGGTCAACTTTAATTGAGACACAAGTGATTGACTCACTACATTTGCACAACTTCCGGAATCAATTATCATAGAGCAAACAACATCTTTGACCCGGCACCTAGCATGGAATAGATTTTCCCTTTGCAAGGTTTCACTATCTTCCACAATCATAACCCCTAGGCTCCTTCTCACAACCAAAAAAGTATGAGGATCCTCCTCCTCCCCCGTGTCATCAAGCAAATCATCCTCCTCTACTCCCTCATCTCCCTCTTCTCTCTCTACTCCCTCATCTTCCGATTCACTCTCTTTCTCATATGCATCATTACCAACAACAATCATGGTCCTCTTTGTAGGACATTCCCTAGCAAAGTGACCATAGCCCTTGCACTTGTGGCATTGCATGGAAGAAGAAGTAGGAGCATGTAATTGAGTTTTAGAGTTACCTCCCACATTAGGTGTGTTCTTCTCATACGGCTTTTTCACATCCTTGGTAGCATTTGCACCACTTGTTCCACTTGCACTTGGGAACCTTGCATTTGTAGTAGGAGGCTTCCAATCCTTTGGTTTGCTTGTTGGAGTAGTAGTGCTACTCTTGTAGCGAAGGGATTTCTCCTCCTTGAGCCATTTCTCGGCCTCAACCGCATCTTCACATAGCTTGTAATGATCATCATATTTGTGGAACTTCAATTGTGAAGCTATGTCTCGGTTCAAGCCCCCTTTCAAACGGATCATGGCCGTCTCATTGTCCTCATCATCTAAGTCAAGGATCATTCGGATTTGCTCAAATTCATTGAAGTATTCACCAACCGATTTGTAACCTTGCTTCAACTCATAGAGTCGCTTTTGTTGTTCAACCCGGTATTGGTTAGTCAAGTACTTCTCATCCATCACACGGATCAACTCTTCCCAAGTAAGATTAATAGCCATACCCGTCCTCCTTCTATTTCTCTTCACCGACTCCCACCAAGTAGAAGCAAAAGATTCAAAGGAGGATATTGCATACTTGGTCTTCTTCACTTCGGGCATATCATTGGTGTCAAAGATACGCTCCATAGCCAATTTCCAACCAATGTACTCCACCGGGTCACTACTTCCTTTGAAAGAAGGAATAGTGAGCTTCACACTATTAAGATTGTTGTTGTTATCACGACCCCCTTGGAATGGCTCCGGTTGGCCCCCATAGTGATCATCATAAGCAACATAGTCCCTCCTCGCATTCCTTCCTCCATATCCTAAGGGTGGCCCTCGACCTCGGCCTCTACCCCGATCCACATTGCGACCCCAATTCATACCTCGTCTCGGTTGAAAGTGATCATCATAACCATAAGCCTCATCAACATACTCGGCTTCCTCCCCTTCTTGAGCTTCATCGGCTTGCTCAAGAGGTTGCACGTTTCGGATAGGTCTTGGTAATGGGATGTTTCTTGGAGGATTATCCAAGATACGGGGAATGCCCGTTCGTTCAATCCTCTCTCGATCCTCCTTCACCCGTTGTTGATTGAGCAATTCAACAACTTGCTCCGGGGTAAAGGTAGGGCTACTCGAGCCTTCACCGGCCTCAATTTGGACACTCGGGGTCCCCTTTTCAATTGGGACACTCGGGGTCCCTTGTTCTCCTTGAGTACTCGAGGCTCCCTTTTCAAGAGAATCAATCCTTTGGTTCATGAGGTCCATCTTGGCAAGAAGATTAGCCAAGGCCTCCTTAATGAAATCTTGACCTTCGTTGGCCATTGTACCTACAAAGAAAAGAAACAAGCGTTAGTTAAAACACCTCACTCGCTCCCTCACTTGTGTTCACTCGGATCACTCTTTTGGGTGGCGGTGGATATTTCACTCGACTTGTAATTCCAAAGCTTCCCGTAGATGACTAACAATCCCTCTACTCAACCAAACTATTCACGAGTCAAGTACACTCCGGGGTGAGTGGAGTTAATGGGACTCGATGAACGCTAGGCACTTTGAAGTAAAGGACTTGAATCAAAAGAAACTACGAATCTGAATTCTAGTCTCCTTCCTAAGGCACGATGATCCTAGTAGCTCGAAGTAATTAGTACTAATCAAGTAGGATTATACTCTAATAGTACCAATTAGAAGCAATGCAAACAACAAAACAAGAGATCCTAGAAGTTTCTACCCAATTCCCAACGTTCAGGAAGTAGGCGCCCCGCCTCAGGATAAGAGGCGACCGCCCAGAGCAGGGTGCAGGTGGGAGGCGCTCCGCCCTCTCAGGGAGGCGCTCCGCCTCAGACAATTCCTTCAAGCTCACCAGTAGGAGGCGCTCCGCCTCTTTGTTAGGCGCTCCGCCTCCTGCTGTGTTCCAGCACAGTTCACTTCGCGTTTTGTTGATTTTTTCACCCACAAATCCAACTATTCAAACGTTGTTTTAGCAATTCAAAGGTACCCAAATGTTGTATTAGTCACAAAGAACAAACCCCAACAACTTTTATCAAACCCCAATCAATATCAAGCAATCCACCATGATCATCATCTTCAAAGCTAGGGTTTTAAAATTTTCAAATTTTCAAAGGGTTTCAAATTCTCAATTCATGTAATACAACTCCAAATTGGGTGTTTAAGGTACCAAAAGAACGGGAATCACACAAGGATCAAACCCCAATATAAAGTTCTCAATCCAACTTCAATCCAACCCAAGAATCAATCAAAAATCATCAAGAACAAGTTCTTCAAGGGTTTTAAGGGGTTTTGGGGTTTTGATTTTCAATCTTCACCAATCCAAGTGTTTTTGGTATCCAAACGACGGGATTTCACCCACAATCAAGAATCTATAACACCCATATCATGAATCATTCAAACCAACAAGTTACACCAAATTTTTAGATTTTCAATTTTTCAATTTTTTTGTAGTTTTCTCCTTTTAATAACAACAAACAAGAACCTAAGATAGAAACTAACCTAGGCACGAAGAATCAAGGGTCGGGGGTTTGTAGAAACAAAACCCGAGCCTTGCTCTGATACCAAGATGATAAGAATCAAAATGCGGAAAAAGTAAAAGATAAAAGCGAGACGTAACTCGTACGATAATCTCAAGTAGCAACGGAGAACTTGTTCCGTTACACCCCGAGAGAATGACAAGAACACCTACACTAGGCAACTACCCTCGAGCTAACGTGAGCACGCAAGTAGAATGATCGAGGGGGATTGGAATTCATCTAGATCCGCTAGAGGAAGAACAAGTCCCATCAAGGTTTCATTCATTCAATCAAAGAGTTCAACTCTCAACACAATTGTTTGTTCAATCATCAAAGTTAGCTAATGATTTGAAGAGGCTAAGTGAAGTATTTATAGGCTTCACTTAGGTCTAATAAAAGGTCTAAAATACCCCCAAAGTGGGCTAAAACAAATAAGGCCACGCAGGGCTAAAGTTGGGAGTTCAAGCAAAAGTAATTAAAATCCCGCATGTGGATCACAGGGGTAGGCGGTCCGCCCAGTAGGGGGAGGCGGCCGCCTAGTGACTTGCAAGCCTCTGGATTTCCTGAGGCGCTCCGCCTCTTAAGCTGGGCGCTCCGCCTCCTGACTTCTAGTTCTCTGGATTTTGGGAGGCGCCCCGCCTCAGCTGGGAGGCGCTCCGCCTTGATCTGAAGCCCCTTGAGATGTCTCATTTTTTGCCTCTTGAGCCTCACCAAGCGTCCTAGAGGATCCTCCATCCATGGCACACCAAAGCATGGTCTTCAAGTTGCTCTCGGGGCCTCCTTCCATACCCTTCCATATCAAGTGAAGATGGGTATCTTGGATCAACTTGGCTTGACTCCGAGTGAAGGGTCTTGAGGGGGTTTGGGTCTTATCAAAGCAAGCCATCACCACCAAACGAGTGATCCGAGTGAACACAAGTGAGGGAGTGAGTGAGGTGTTTTTACTAACTCTTGTTTCTTTTCTTGTGTAGGTACAATGTCTACCGAAGGCGAAGACTTTGCTAAGAGTGCCCTCGCAACTATCCTAGCCAAGTTGGATAGTATGCACTTGAGGATTGAGAGCCTCGAGCGAGTGAACTCTAATGCTCTAGTGGAGCAAGGGACCTCTAATGTCCCCTCGGAAAAGGGGACCCCGAGTGTCCAAATCGAAAAAGGGGCCCCGAGTGCCCAAGTGGAAGTCTCGAGTACTCCTAACTTTACCCCGGAACAAGTAAGCCATGTCATTGAATTGCTCAATCAACAACGGGTTAAGGAGGACCGAGAGAGAATTGAACGAACGGGCATTCCCCGTATCTTGGATAATCCCCCAAGAGACGTTCCATTACCAAGACCCATCCGAAACGTGCAACCCCTTGAGCAAGTCGGAGAGGCTCAAGAACGGGAGGAAGCCGAATATGGTGATGATATGTATGGGTTTGATGATCACTTTCAACCGAGACGAGGTATGAATTGGGGTCGTAATGTGGATCGTGGTAGGGGCCGAGGTCGAGGGCCACCTATGGGATATGTTGGAGGGAATGTGAGAAGGGAGTATGGTGTGAATGAAGATCACTATGGGGGCCAACCGGAGCCGTTCCGTGGGGGTCGTGACAACACCAACCTCAATAGTGTGAAACTTAATCTCCCAACCTTCAAAGGGAATTGTGATCCGAATGCTTACATTGAATGGGTGCTACAAATGGAAAGATTGTTCGACACAAATGAGATGTCCGATGAGAAGAAAGGCACCTATGCTATTTCATCCTTTGAATCCTATGCATCTACTTGGTGGGAATCCGTCAAGAGATCAAGGAGAAGGGCGGGAATCCCCGTGAATGTGGGTTGGATTGACTTGAAGGGTATCATGAGTATCAAGTACATTACTCCTCGATATCATCAAGAGCAACTCAAGAAGCATTATGAGTTGAAGCAAGGCGTCAAGACGGTGCATGAATATTATGATGAGTTTGAAAGAACTCGAATGGCTTTGGATATGGACACCGAAGATGAGGAGCAAGTCGTGATCCGTTTCATGAATGGGTTGAGCTATGGTATAGCTTCACAATTGAGATTGCGTGCTTATCTATCACTTCAAGAGGTCCTTGATGCCGCTATTCAAGCCTAGCAATGGCTTGACAAGGAAAAGTCCAACCGTTATAAGAGCAACACTCCTACTTCCATGAACAAACCAAAGGATTGGAAAGCTCCTACGACGAGTGCCAAATTCCCAAGTACAAGTGCTAGCAAGGATGTGAAGAAGCCTTTTGAAAGGTCTACACAACCCGTGGGAGGTAACTCTAGAACTCAATTGAGTAATCCAATCTCTTCTTCTACTCAATGCTTTAAATGTAAGGGTTATGGTCATCTCTCTAAAGATTGCCGTACCCGGAAAACTATGGTTCTTGTTGGTGACTTGGTCTATGAGCAAGATAGTGAACCTGAGGAAGAAGAGGGAGTAGAGGGTGATGAGGTTGAGGGAGATGAAGGGGAGATTACCATGATCGAAGATGATGACTCCCATGCATTCCTTGTTGTGAGGAGGAGTCTAGGAGCCATGTGTGTGGATGATGTTGAGACCTTACAACGAGAGAACCTTTTTCATTCCAAATGCCGAGTCATGGATCTCATTTGCTCTATGATCATTGACTCGGGAAGTTGTGCTAATGTTATTAGCCAAACACTAGTTGCCCAATTGAAAATACCTACCTTGAAACACCCAAATCCTTATAGGCTTCAATGGCTCAGTGAGTGTGGTGAGTTGAGGGTGGTTAAGCAATGTTTGATCAAATTCAAGATTGGGAACTATGTGGATGAACACATGTTCGATGTCGTACCTATGCAAGCATGCCACCTACTCTTTGGTAGGCCTTGGCAATTTGATCGACGTGTGGTTCATAATGGTCATGCCAACACCTATACGGTGACGCATGAGGGGAAAAAGTTTGTGCACCAACCTATGACTCCCAAACAAGTGAGCGATCCCTTTGTCGGTTGTTGAGACTAGCCCTTTGTCCAAAAGCTTGGTGGCAATCCCACCTACTTCTACCGGTGGCATATGTGCCATGATGCAGCCGGGCGAGATCCTAAAGGGAAATGATGGCAACAAGCTTCTCATATGCCTAGTGCACAAAGGTATGGTTCTAAACTCTAATTGTGATTTTTCTTCTAACCCTTTGCCTAGTGTGTTTGAGAATGTTTTGAAGGATTTTGGTGACATGTTCCCGGATGAAATGCCGGATGGATTGCCTCCTTTGAGGGGCATTGAGCATCAAATAGACTTTGTCCCGGGATCCCAAATCCTGAACAAACCGGCCTATAGGAGCAACCCGGAGGATACAAGGGAGTTGCAAAAGCAAGTTGATGAATTGCTCACTAAAGGCTTGGTGAGGGAAAGCTTGAGTCCTTGTGCCGTGCCCGTGATTCTTGTCCCCAAAAAGGACGGCACTTGGAGAATGTGTGTTGATTGTCGGGCCGTGAACAAAATAACAGTAAAGTACCGTCATCCTATTCCCCGACTTGATGATATGTTAGATGAATTAAGTGGTTCATGTGTGTTTAGCAAAATTGACCTTAGGTCCGGCTACCATCAAATCCGGATGAAACCGGGTGATGAATGGAAAACCGCATTCAAGACCAAGTTTGGTCTCTATGAATGGTTGGTGATGCCCTTTGGGCTCTCCAATGCACCTAGTACTTTCATGAGGCTAATGAACCATGTTCTAAAGCCATTCATCAACAAGTTTGTGGTCATCTATTTTGACGATATATTGATCTATAGCAAATCAATAGACGACCATGTTGAACACCTTAGGCTAGTGCTTGAAAAGTTGAGAGCTGAAAAGCTCTATGCTAATTTTAAAAAGTGTGCCTTTGGTGTTGAGAAGGTGGTCTTCCTTGGGTTTGTTGTGAGTGCCCAAGGAGTGGAGGTGGATGAGTCTAAAGTAGAGGCCATACGTGATTGGCCTACTCCTACAACCGTGACTCAAGTGAGGAGCTTCCATGGTCTCTCAAGCTTTTATAGGCGATTTGTGAAGGACTTTAGCTCCATTGCCGCTCCACTCACCGAATTGGTGAAGAAAGACCAACCGTTTGTTTGGGGAGAGCCTCAAGAGAAGGCCTTCCTTGAGTTGAAAAGTAGGTTGAGTACCGCCCCGCTATTGCAATTGCCCGACTTCGGAAAGGCATTTGAGGTTGAGTGTGATGCCTCGGGGGTGGGAATTGGTGGTGTCTTAATGGAAGATAGCAAATCCATCACCTACTTTAGTGAGAAGTTGAAAGGGGCCTCCTTGAATTATTCTACAAATGACAAGGAGTTGTATGCCCTTGTGAGAGCCCTTGCCCATTGGCAACATTACCTTTGGCCTCGTGAGTTTGTAATCAAGAGTGACCATGAGTCACTCAAGCATTTGAGAGGCCAAGAGAAGCTCAATAAGAGACATGCCAAGTGGGTTGAATTCATTGAGTCCTTTCCCTATGTGATCCAATACAAGAAAGGGAAGGACAATGTTGTGGCGGATGCGCTTTCGAGAAAGTTTGCTCTAGCCACCACTCTCACCTCTAAGCTCATGGGTTTTGAGAGCATTAAATTGATGTATGCTCATGACTCAAAGCTAAAGAGTGTCCATGACGCTCTAGAGAAAGGGGAGAGAGTTGACAAATACCAATGGGTTGATGGTTATATCTTCAAAAATGGTAGGGTGTGCATACCGGAGTCCTCATGGAGAGAGTTGCTTGTGCACGAGGCACATTGCGGGGGACTCATGGGACATTTTGGCACAAGAAAGACCTTAGCCATTCTTCAAGAACAATTCTATTGGCCAAAGATGAGGGTGCATGTGGAAAAGTTTTGCACTAATTGCCTTGAGTGCAAACGTGCCAAATCTAAAGCCCACCCTCATGGGTTGTATACCCCTCTCCCCGTACCTACTAGTCCATGGTTGGATATCTCAATGGATTTCGTGATGGGATTACCAAGGACTAGGGGGGGCCATGATAGCATTTATGTTGTTGTGGATAGGTTCTCCAAAATGGCTCATTTCATTCCGTGCAAGAAATGTGATGATGCACAACATGTGGCAACTTTGTTTATTGAAAATGTCTTGAAGTTGCATGGTGTGCCTCAAACCATAGTGAGTGATAGGGACACTAAGTTCCTAAGTCATTTTTGGATGTGTTTATGGGGTGCTTTAGGCACCAAGCTCTTGTTCTCCACGTCCCACCACCCCCAAACCGATGGGCAAATGGAAGTGGTAAACCGAACCTTGGGAGCTCTTCTTAGAGCCATGACCCGAGGGAAGGCTGGGACTTGGATTGATCGTCTACCTCTTATGGAGTTTGCCTACAATCGCACATTGCATAGCATGATAGGCATGACTCCATTCGAGTGTGTTTATGAATTTAACCCCTTGATTCCCCTTGATCTAACCCCTTTGCCAAGGGAAATGGTTGTTAATTTTGAAGGTAAAGCTAGAGCCAAGGCTTTGGTTGAACTCCATGCAAAGGCGAAGAAGAACTTGGAGGAAGCTTATGCTAAGGTTGCCTCCAAGAAAAACAAAGGACGCAAGAAGGTGGAACTCAAGAAGGGTAACTATGTGTGGGTGCACTTCCGGAGAGAAAGGTTCCCAAACCTTAGGAAAGGGAAGTTGGCACCCCGGGGAGATGGCCCATTCCAAGTGCTCTCGAAGATAAACAACAATGCCTATGTGGTCGATTTGCCAAGTGAGTATCAAGTCTCTAATACTTTCAATGTTTGTGACTTGGTTCCTTTGAATGTAGGTAATGAAGGGGTCGTGCATGATGATGAAGAGGTCGTGAATGACACTTCGATTTCGAGGACGAAATCTTCTCAAGAAGGGGAGGATGATAAGACCCAAACCTCCTCAAGACCATTCACTCGGAGTCAAGCCAAGTTGTTCCAAGATACCCATCTTCACTTGATATGGAAGAGTATGGAAGAAGGCCCCGAGAGCAACTTGAAGACTATGCTTTGGTGTGCCGTGGATGGAGGATCCTCTAGGACACTTGGAGAGGCTCAAGAGACCCAAAATGAGACACCCCAAGGGGCTCCAGAACAAGGCGGAGCGCCTCAGGAAAAGTCCAGAGAGTGGAAGGCTGCTAGGCGGACCGCCTACCCACCCTAGGCGGACCGCCTCCCCCTGTGACGAGTTGCGGGATATTTTATTACTTTTGCCTTGGACTTCCAACTTCAGCCCTGCGAGGCCTTATTTGTTTTAACCCACTTTGGGGGTATTTTAGACCTTTTAGTATGACTAAGTGAAGCCTATAAATACTTCACTTAGCCTCCTCAAACAGTAGCTTACCTTTGAATCTTATGAATGATGAATAGAGTTTATCTCTTTTTATGAAGAAACCCTTTCTTGGTTGCTTGAATTCACTAGTGGAACCTAGTTGAGTCTTGAACCGAAATCCCGATCATTCTATTTGCGAGTCCCAAGTGTGGCTCGAGGGTAGTTGCATAGCGTAGGCTCTTTTCGACACCGATACGGGGGTATCACGGAACAAGTTCTCCGTGGTTATCTTGTAGGGAGTTCGGAACGCGTCTGGTTCCTCTTATCTTTACTTTCCGCGTTTGATTCTTATCACAAAAACTACTATATATGTTTAAATTCTACTTTTTTTGTTCTCTCTCTAACAAATATTTGTGAAAAAAAGTACTTGACATTACCTTAAATTCCACGATTTGGACTGATTCTGGCTGCAAATTTTTGTAGAAGTCAGCAGTAATTATTAAGTAGTATGGAAGACATTCTCATCCTTGCTCTGCAGGCAATCAGATGAAAATGTAGAGAGTTGGAATTATTAAAAATGTATGAGAATTATTAGGATGAAAGTACTGCATTCTGATAAGAAATTAGTGGGAGAGTTTTTAGGAGGAGTTACTTCTATTATGGGATTTGTAACTTTTTTTCTAACTTAATCACATGTTAAAAGTTAAAAATCCTATCATGAAACTGCATAGTTAGTAGATGACACGACCCGGAATCCGGTTAGGCCGTGCGGGAACCCGACATCCTCCTCTAGACCCTTCGGGCGAACCCTTACCAATTAAATGAGGAAAATAAATATAACAATTCACAAAGAAGGACAAGACTTTGAAAGAAATCACAGACATACTGATACCTCTAAGCTGTACAAAAGAAATTACAGCTGACTACCCAACATACTAGGTTTAGGGCTATCCAGACTAAACATCTAAGAGTACAAAAGAAGACAAATACTTCCTAAAGGGAGAAAAATGCAACTGAAATAACAACCAATAAACTGGTGGCCATCCGGAATAAAAGCTGGCTCACCCTGACAGCTGAAGTCGTCTTTGCTCCTTTACGACATGGCGAACTCAGTCCTGGAGCGAACCTGCCGAAACGAAATAGATAGACAAGAAACAAACAACAAACAAGGGTGAGTCAAAAGGACTCCATAAGTGGGGCAGGCTAGCCACCTCAAAGAATAGGATAGCTAGCCAGGGAGAAAAGAAACAGATAAACCCAATTCCTCTTATTTAAATTACAAAAAGGCAGAGCCAGATAATAACTAGAAACACGTATGAAACCTTAAACTCAGCCAGGAATACGAGCCAGAAACATATCAACAAATTAGCAATGCACGTATAAGCAGAACAGTAGTTATGTACCACAAGTCTACGCAATGGTATGAAAATGAAATGAAATGAGATGAAATGAAATCTGATGCAAAGGGTCACATGTGCCTGTCATCCCATCTCGAAGCGGAATACTCCTGCATTCGAGGAGAATCCAATCTGATAACCAACTGGAGCGGAATACTCCTGCTCCTGGGGCGGAATACTCCTGCACCCAATATAATATAAACCAGAGGCGGAATACTCGTGCACTCTCTTGGGGCGGAATACTCCTGCACCCGATATAATGTAAAGCTGCGGCGGAATACTCCTGTACTCTCCTGGGGCGGAATCCTCCTACCCTCAATATGATACAATGGAGCGGAATATTCCTGCACCCAATATGATATGCAATGTAATGTATATGAATGACATATAATGCATATGAATGCAATGTGATGCAATAATAATCCTTCACCAGCGCGGGACTCTTATCGACAGCCGGGAAGTAAATGCCAATTCACAGCCAGAGTACAATGCTCAGATCCTCAATGCAATACCAACAACAGGACATAACATATAATATACAATGTAAATCCAAAGCTAAGGCATAAGGAGTACGCCTATCGGCAGCTACACACGTAAGGAACACGTGGTAGAAAATCCACGAGGCCAGTCGACTTAGCGTCCAGGACAATTTTTAAAATCTAATTTCAATTAACCTACAATGTGCCCAGTCGACTGAAATGCAGATGTGATGAACTCAGTTTGAATTTTGCTTGGAACTTTTCTTTGCAACATTAAAGGAATATGATTTAGGTTACGTGAAACATGTCATTAGCATCTAGAAGGGAATTTGTTTAAATGATTGGAAAAGTATTCATTAGGCTTTCTGATTGGAATTTGTACAGTAATCAAAGTATTTTGAATCTAAAATCATTGAAAAACTGATTTGTGAACCTAGACTTTATTTGGGTTTAAGGGAGGGGATCTTAATTGGTTTAGGATCTGTTTTACCTTAATCTTTGGGACTGATTAACCTATATATGGAAAGGGTACTTGACTTATTTTCTTAACTTTGGGAAGCAATATTTTCTTGCCATTCTTGGCTTTCACCCATTGGAACTCTAATTTCTATCACTTTACCTATACAAACTTGTTTTCTCTTTTCATTCACATACCTGACACTGAAAAAAAAAACCTGAGAAACACACATAGTATTTCACATGCCTGCCCTTCCCTCTCTCTTCCTTTTTTCTTTTCTTCTAATTAGTTCCTGCTTCTGAGTTTGTGCTAGCTCTGTTTTTGCAAGCATCAGCTTCCTCTCCTTACACTTTGTTTGTTTCACATCCCTAGAGGTATATCTACACCCCCTCCTACTGGCATTTGAGTCTTTCTACTTTGATTAGCTTGTGTTTGTTTACCTTATATATGCTTCATTTAAACTGTATATTCCTGTTTGCTATACCATGTCCTATTTCTGGGCTCTTTCTGGTTCTTGTGAACCATATGCAATTGTGAGGATGGTTTTGAAAGACCATACCAATGTTCATTGAGTGCAAGGACTCTACATAGCCTACTGTTACGGGCTTCTGATAACCTAATCACTGCTGGGACTTGAATGAGTCATTTTAAAACTTTAAACTTATGCTGCTTTACCCCCCATTCCCCTATTTATTTATATTCATTAGGATTCCCTGCTTGTACTTCATTAAAACAGGGTGCACAGCTACAAGGCTGTGCAAATGGCCACCCATGGGCCCTCTCTAATCTTTTCCCTTCTTATGCGGTTGCATCATGAATTAAAACAAATCCTTCGCACTTGAATGTTTAAAATGAGACTTAATCTGAGTATATTTGATGCTTTACTTGCGATATTTTATAGTGTCATAGAATTTGGTGATGGCAGGTTTTTTTTTACTCCTAGTAGACTAAGAATCGATGTAAGACAGATTTTGAACCTAAAAACTACATCGAAAAGTATGATCTTTTAAAACAAGGGCTATATGTGCTAATACCTTTGACGCATGACTGTTTTGTAAAACTAAATCTGCTCTTCTTTACGTTTCTGATCCAGGCCTGAAAATACTTTCAAATCTTGCCTTTATGCGTAAAAATAATTTTAAAACTTACTCCAACCTCTTATACACTAATCTAATAGTGTATAGGGGGTATAAACATTAGGGGTCAATTATATAATTACTATATGTATTTTCTTTACACATATCATTTAACACGCATGTATTTGCATGCTTATACCTATATTTACGTGTGACAACCCTTATTTGCATTTATGTGCTTCAGTTAAACTGGTTTTTGAAATTAGCCCACTCACCTATATATATTCCCAAAATTGAACCCTACACAAAAATAGCCATTAAGGTAAGGGCTCGACAATTAATGACGAGTCACACGGACCCCAAATGGCTAATATTTTGTTTTAAAAACAACACCCATTTGGTTTTTTGAAAATCTGAAATTATTTGTGAAAGCTGTCAATTTTTGCAAAACTGCCAATACATGCTAAATTAATTTAAAAGCTAAAATTGCAAAAATGAACTGTATTTCATCACTCCTTATAGATTTAGCCATACTTTCGATTAGGCTTTTATATTAGAGGCCATAAATGCGATTAGGTGCGGAATATAGACCGTATGTGTAAAATGTGTAGTCTAGATATATGTTATCTAAACTTGTTTAATTGGGCTAATATATACATTGATTGTGAAATTGACCATTTAAGTTAGTAATGCATATGATAATATTCATATCTCGCATAGACATCCCAAAATATACGAACTCGGGTGGGAACCACCTTTCGTGGGACTTGCGGAATTGCCTAACACCTTCTTTCCCGAGTCATTTAAACATCTTACCCATTGAATCTCTGATACTGGACCGGTTTAATAATGAAGTTGGCCTTAGACACTTAGGTGACCTAATACACCCTAGAAAACTATATTAGGTGGCGACTGCAATTCTTGAACTCAAACGAGTTAACTAGTCACATTCGAATCACGACTCGCTCTGAGCTGAGTCTAAAATCGGGTATGATAGAATGGCGATTCTACGGGGGATATTTAAAGTCCTAACTATAACGAGTCTTTATTTTTGGGATTTTTATTTTTTATTATCTTGTTATTATTACTGTAATTATTGTCCGGAACTAACTTCTTTCTTTTGTTTTGTTTTCTTTTGTTAAAATGCATATATCGGTTGTAATTATTGAAATGCATTTTATTCGACATATCTCCTCATCAACGTTCACTCGTGCGATATATTTGAAAAAGTAAACGGTTGCGTCGGTTTGACGGCCGTTCTCACTTCCAAAAAGCACCCTTCGGAAACGTTTTAAGATAGGTCGAGTCCGTGGTACAGCCGACGGTCCCAAGAACTTTTCCACTTCCAAATTATCCGTTTGGAGGAACCTTGTCTAAGCCAATTCTTAGTGGAGATGATAGGAAATCATGCATGATAATACTATATTAGTTGACTTGTTTCCAATTCTAAAATAGGTCAACTCTTTCAACCATCCAAACGGATTTTTAACCCTGAAGAGCGTTTGGACATGATTATTTGCATTTTTGAAAAAATAAACATGTAACGGCCATATTGTTCTCAAAATGGGGGTAGGGTGCTTATTTTAAACATTCTTATTTATTTGTAGGTATTTATGGCTAAAAAATGTCCAAGGTTTGGTATGGTCATGGGTGTTCCTCCCCTGCTGGCACGATGGCCGAGCAATTTAAGAGGTCATGGTTGTTTGCGGGTTCATAAATACTTGGGGCATGTACCTTTACTGATGGAAGTAAAACCATGTCGTGGAGTTATCGAGGCGGTGGTAACATTTTGGGATGAGCAAATAAATGTCTTTAGGTTCAATGGCGTGGAGCTGACACCTTTGTTAGAAGAAATAGGTGGTTTTATAGAATAGTCGGGTATGATTAGAGAAAAGCATACATGGAAAGAAACAACATGACGTAGTGGAATATATACGAAAGGGCGGCATACCTTTTTATTTTATGTATGAAAAATTTGGTCATGATGGTGCTTTTAATCAAAAGCGTGATGACTTCACTTCCTATGATGATTGGCTTAAAGGAAAGATTTTTACCGTCATAGTTAGTTTTTTTGTGTATTATGGTGTTTCCTGAAAGCTCAAAACATTACATTGGGGTACGGGTTATCAAGGTAGTGGAAGCCGTGATGAGCGAGGTTGAAAAACGATAATGCACTTTGGTGCCTATGATTTTTGGCCTACATCTATAGAGATTTGTGGCTTTGTAAGAAGAAGGCTAGGTATTTCGAGGGATGTAACTTGTTATTACAACTTTGGTTTAAGGAGCATTTGGAAATAGTGTGAGGATGCGCACAAATAGTCAAACCATCAAGCATCAATTGAAACGACCTTAGGTAATGATTTCGGGAGTTAGGACTCCGATTGGCGTGCCGATAATTTTAAAATACTTGTAATGTCCATTGGGACTTATCTATAAAAAATTTGAGCTAAATCAGACCTCGTTTGGTAGGCATCGGAAGAAGGTTTCAGTTGTTATTGTCGATAAATATTAAAAAGAGATTTTCGAGCTCAATTTTGGCGAATGAACTCTGATTCGAAATTCAAAAGCGCCGTGGGGTTCGTATGATTATTTATGGGTCTTGAGGACTTTCAAAAGTGAATTTCAAGGTTGTTCGGCTAGTTTCCGCTAAATTGCCGAAAGTTAAATAATTTGACTTTTTTCCATTTAATTTGCATATTGAGTTTCGGGAGTCCGATTTGAGATCCGCCTTAGCAAGTGCGTTACATATATTTTGTATAACTTGTATGTAAAAATTGGAATTATTTCGACTATCATAGGGTACCGTTTTAATTTTTGAAAAGAAAGGAAATTATAAAAGAAAATAAAAGAAATGAATAAAAAAAGGGAAAAGGACAATGAATTTAAATGGAATGGTGGTGGGCATCCAAGGGATTTTGATTAAATCCCTTTGAACAGAAACATAAAACGTACAGAAACATAAACGATAAAGCTACAGAGAAACGCAGAATAAAAAAATACCAAAAAATGAGAAAAGAGCCGAAGAAAAGTAGAAATTTCACCCCGAAACATTCAGGTTCGCTTCAGGATTGTGTTCACCACGTTGTGAAGGAGCGAAGAAACTTCAGCTGTTAGGGTGAGCCAGATTTTATTCCGGATGGCCACCAGTTTATTGTTTATTATTTCAGTTGCATTTTGCTCCTTTCAGGAGGTATTTGTCTTCTTCTATACTCTTAGATGTCTAGTCTGGATAGCCCTAAACCTAGTATGTTGGATAGTCAGCTGTAATTTCTTTTGTACAGCTTACAGGTATCAGTACGCTTGTGTCACGTGATTCTTAGAGTGTGCCAGTAGCTCGTCAAGATCAGATTCAATATTTTCTTTACAGCTATCAACAATCTTTCTAGCTTCCATTTTTCAGCGAAAAGGTGGTATCATTATCGTGAGTCTGGCTATTCTTTGAGGAGTTTTTCCTTACTCCGAAAAATAGGCAGTCGTCTTTTCTCTCGTCATCAGGCACCTGCACAGTCGCAAGGAATTTCATTTAGATCTAAATCAGCAAAATAAATTCCACACTTCCAGTAGAAGTTGAGAGTGTAGTGGCAGTGGTTCTTCAGAAGGTACTTATCAGGGTAGTAGCTCAGCTTAGCTGCAGAGGCAGTTCTATGAACTGCTAGTTTGGCGGGATGCTGAGGTATCTGATGTAGTAGACCCTAGGATTTCTTCTTCTCTTAAATGTGATTAAGATTTGATTCTTTCGATCGATCTGGAAATGGTATGTCTTATCATGTTTTGATAGTTTCCTTGGATGTCGTTTCTGTTAAGAATCGGTTCTGGTAGAGGGGTGAGCTTCTGATATGATTTATTCCTTGCATTTGTGATGACCATACTAGTTTATCTGGTTTAAATGTGAGAGATTTGTGAGTGAGTATCCGTATTGCTTGCTTGGCTTCTTGTTGTGCCTCATTCTGTTATAATGTCAAGTCAGTCTACCTCTCTTTGGAACTCAGTGCCGATAGGATGATGGGATTCTTATTCGTTACCATCAGAAAGTGTCATTGTTTCTTCCGGTGTAAATTGATTAGTAAGTAATATTCGATCTACGCATCTCCTATTGGTTCGAGACGCTAGTGACGTTATGTTATCCTATGAGCTGATATGGGTTATAAAAGGTTTTCTAGTAAATTGTTAGAGATTTCTTCTTATTGGGAGGTTAAATTGGCATAGATGTCATTCCATAAAGCTTATTTAATGTCTATCTCTTCAATTGTGATTCTTTGGTTAGCCTTACTCGGAAGTAATGTAGCTCTGGGAGCGAAGCAAATAAAAAGATGAGCTTCCTGAAGCTCTAATTATTTCTATCCTCAGTCCACTGCCATCTCTTCTTTGTTCGACACTGGTGAGGTTAGGGTCAGTGGCCTCTTATGATGTTCTCTGTGTGGAGCCAGAGTGCGTGTCAAGGTAGCCGGGTATGCACATTGTTGTTTTTCAAGGCTACTAAGGATAATGAGAAGCGTCATTTGACGTTTGATTTGATTCATAAAGCGGTGGTGCTTATAGAAAATGTATCGAGCTGTGAACTTGAGAGTTGCAGCTGTTTGGAAACTCGAGAGAGTAATTTGGTAGCTCAGGTCTGAGCCGCATTCTCTATTTAGCTAAGTCTTCCTTCATCCTGCAGGTTATGCGAGGATGACTATTTCTATTCAGATTAGTTGTATGAGTTTATGCTCTACGTGGAGGAGTCTTCCTCCAATTGATACCGAATCATAATATTAAATATCTAAGGCGTTTCTGAAGCGTAAGCTAATTCTTTGTTTCATCGACTTGTTCTATAACGAAAAGTATATCGACGAGGTGATTCACCAGCAGAATCATGTTAATTTATCCAGGGTTCCGTGTATCTTTCTTTCGAAAATGTAGAGCTCTCTTCTCGTGATCGAGGAAGGATCAGCTTAGTCAGAATAAGCTGGGAAATGGCGTTATGATATTATCTTGATATGTTTATTTCCAAGAGTTCGGTGTGCATGTTATAATTCTGATTCGGTAATCATGAGATAATGTCTATGGCGTAGTTTATGAAGGTTGTCCAAGTTCTCTTATTACCTGCGTGAATCTTGCTTTAGACTTAGACTCGTTCGAGGACGAACGAGAGTCTAAGTGGAGGAGAATGAAACGACTTTAGGTAATTGTTTCGGGAGTTAGGACTCCGATTGGCGTGCCGATAATTTTAAAATATTTGTAATGTCCATTGGGACTTATCTATAAAAAAATTGAGCTAAATCAGACCTCGTTTGGTAGGCATCGGAAAAAGGTTTTAGTTGTTATTGTCGTTAAAATGAAATTTTTGAACTCAATTTTGGTGAATGAACTCTGATTCGAAATCCGAAAGCGTCATTGGGTTCGTATGATTATTTATGGCTCTTGTTAACTTTCAAAAGTGAATTTCGAGGTTGTTCGGCTAGTTTCCGCTAAACTGCCGAAAGTTAAATAATTTGATTTTTTTTCCATTTAATTTGCATATTGAGTTTCGGGAGTCCGATTTGAGATCCGCCTTAGCAAGTGTGTTACATATATTTTGTATAACTTGTATGTAAAAGTTGGAATTATTTCGACTATCATAGGGTACCGTTTCAATTTTCGAAAAGAAAGGAAATTATAAAAGAAAATAAAAGAAATGAATAAAAAAAGGGAAAAGGACAAAGAATTTAAATGGAATGGTGGTGGGCATCCAAGGGATTTTGATTAAATTCCTTGGAACAGAAACATAAAACGTACAGAAACATAAACGAGAAAGCTATAGAGAAACACAGAAGAGAAAAATACCAGAAAATGAGAAAAGAGCCGGAGAAAAGTAGAAATTTCACCCCAAAACATTCAGGTTCGCTCCAGGATTGAGTTCACCACGTTGTGAAGGAGCGAAGACGACTTCAGCTGTCAGGGTGAGCCAGATTTTATTCCGGATGGACACCAGTTTATTGTTTATTATTTCAGTTGCATTTTGCTCCCTTTAGGAGGTATTTGTCTTCTTCTGTACTCTTAAATGTCTAGTCTGGATAGCCCTAAACCTAGTATGTTGGATAGTCAGCTGTAATTTCTTTTGTACAGCTATTAGTACGTCTGTGCGTTTTCTAAGTCTCTTTCATATTTATGAATTGAATTATATTTATTTTCCTAATTTAATTGGTAAGGGTTCGCCCGATGGGTCTAGGGGAGGATGTCGGGTGCCCGCACAGCCTAGCCGGATTCTGGGTCGTGTCATCAATCGTATAACCACACCACGCTATGGAGTTATAACCTTGAAACAAGCAAGTAGTGTTGAAGGCTGGTTGAAACTCTTTAACTGCATAAAAGACGACACAGTGCAATAGATGTTTACTTGGTTCCCAACAAATGAGTTCACGATTGCGGGAACCACCTTTCGTGGGACTTGGGGAAGTGCGTAACACCTTCTTCCCCGAGTCATTTGGACATCTTGCCCATTGAATCTCTGAAACCGGACCAGTTTAATATTGAACTTGGCCTTAGACGCTTAGGTGACCTAATACACCCTAGAAAACTATATTAGGTGGCGACTCAAATTCTTGAACTCAAACGAGTTACCCGGTCACATTCGAAACCCAACTCGCTCGGAGTTGAGTCTAAAATAGAGTATGACAAAACGGCGACTCTACTGGGGATATTCAAAGTCCTAGCAATAACGAGTCATTATTTTTGGGATTTTTATTGTTTATTATCGTGTAATTATTACTGTTATTATTACCCGGAACTAACTTCTTTCTTTTGTTTTGTTTTCTTTTGTTAAAATGCATATATCAGTTGTAATATCTTTTTAAATTTATTGGAATGCATTTTATTTGACATATCTCCTCATCAATGTTCACTCGTGCGATATATTTGATAAAGTAAATGGTTACATCGGTTTGACGGCCGTTCTCACTTCCACAAAGCACCCTTCGGAAATCATGCATCATAATACCATGTTAGTTGACTTGTTTTCAAGTCTAAATAGGTCAACTTGTTCAACCATCCAAACGGGTTTTTAACCCCAAAGAGCGTTTGGACATGTTTATTTTCAGTTTTGAAAAATTAAACATATAACGGCTATATTGTTCTCAAAAAGGGGGTATGGTGCTTATTTTAAACATTCTTATTTATTTGTAGGTCTTTATGGCTCAAACATGTCCAAGGTTTGGTATGGTCATGGGTGTTCCTCCCCTGCTGGCATGATGGCGGAGCAATTTAGGAGGTCACGGTAGTTTGCGGGTTCATAAATACTTGGGGCATGTACCTTTACTGATGGAAGTAAAACCATGTCGTGGAGTTATCGAGGCGGTGGTAACATTTTGGGATGAGCAAAGAAATGTCTTTAGGTTCAATGGCGTAGAGCTGACACCTTTGTTAGAAGAAATGGGTGGTTTTATAGAAGATTCGGGTATGATTAGAGAAAAGCGTACATGGAAAGAAACGACAATGACGCAGTGGAATTTATACGAAAGGGCGGCATACCTTTTTCTTTTCTGTATGAAAAATTTGGGCATGACAGTGCTTTTGATCAAAAGTGTGATGACTTCACTTCCTATGGTGATTGGTATAAAGGAAAGATTTTTTCCTTCATAGTTAGTTTTTTTGGGTATTATGGTGTTTTCTGAAAGTTCAAAACATTACATTGGGGTACGGTTGATCAAGGTAGTGGAAGCCGTGATGAATGAGGTTGAAAAATGAGAATGCACTTTGGTACCTATGATTTTTCGCCGACATCTATAGAGCTTTGGGGGTTTGTAAGAAGGAGGCTAGGTATTTCGAGGGATGTAACTTGTTACTACAACTTTTGTTTAAGGAGCATTTGGAAATAGTGAGATGAAGCGCAGAAATACTCCAACCATCAGGCAACAATCGTATAACCACACCACGCTATGGAGTTAGAACTCTGAAACAAGCAAGTATCGTTGAAGGTTGGTCGAATCTCTTTAACGGCATAACATCTCCATCTCCATTCCTCCCAACGACCTCAAGTTTCCACTCCTTTTTTGACTAATGGGGTTGCGAGGCCTTCAACCATACATCCGTGGAAGAGCTATGAGGCAAGCTGGCAGGAAATAATACATAATTCAAATGGCTTTCACGGGATGATATCAACTTGATTACACTGAAGAGAAGATTACATTGAAAAGCTTATTTTTGGATGATAAATGAATTTTGTAAAGAGTTGAACTCTTTGGGTTTATGAAAACCAACCTTGTTTGGGACTTGTCTTCTACTAGTGGATTCTAGTTGAATGTCGACCCTACCTGATAAGGATCAAACTAAACACGGAAATAAAGATAAGAGAGCGAGACACAACTCGAACTCCCTACGAAGTAACCCCGGGGAACTTGTCCCGAGATACCCTCGTATCGGCGTCAAGGAGGACCTTCACTATGCAACTACCCTCGAGACGACAACGGCCTCGCAAGTAGAATGATCGGGGGGGGGGGGGGTTTGGGGGTCAACTAGAATCCACTAGTAAACTCAAACCAACTCAAAAAGGTTTTCATTCTAAGAGAATCCACTCTTGAACATTGTCATTCAATTATTCTTCATAATAGCTTACTAAGGTTTGATAAGGCTAAGTGAAGTATTTATAGGCTTCACTTAGTCATAATAAAAGGTCTAAAGTACCCCCAAAGTGGGTTAAAACAAATAAGGCCACGCAGGGCTATAGTTGGAATTTCACACAAACTTAGTAAAAAATCCCGCATTGCTGTCACAGGGGGTAGGCGGTCCGCCTCCCCCAACTAGGCGGTCCGCCTCATCAATTCCAGAGAGCAAACATTCACTAGCCGGTCCGCCTCCTTAAGTAGGCGGTCCGCCTCTTCCTGAAGCTTCTTGGAACGCCTCGAAATGTGTCCCGGATACCTCTCCTTCCATGGCGTTCCAATGCATGACCTTGAAGTGCTCTTCCTTGGCCTTGGATGGTGCTTTTGGATGGTTGCTCGACTTGCCCCGCATCATCCTCCCCTTCTTGAGAAGATTTCATCCTCGAAATCAAGGCTTGGTCTCTCATGGCTTCTTCAGCTCCTCGAGGTGGCCAGAAATCTCCTCCTTTGTTTCTTTTGATCGTCGCTTTGTCATAGGCTTCTTCCAAGATCTTCCTCGCCTTAGCATAGAGCTTAGAACCTACAAGCAACGACAAGCAAACACAAGCAAACTTCCTACTTTGAAAGTAGGTTAGTGCAAGAAGTGTGGAAAACACACTCTTGTGATATAACCAAGCATCAATAACAATCATGAATATCAAGTCTCCAAAGAAACCATAAGTACTTGGTTAAAGATCAACATGCACTCAACAAGATAATGAGCAAAGAGGCCATGGGGATATGAAAAATGCAAGATCAAGCTATCAAAATCCCCTTGAACCTTAAGCTCAAGATCAACACACCAATATATCCTCGAGGTGTGATCAACATGTGGAGTGGAGTGAATCAAATAGTTCAATTGGCAACTAACATCAAATACTCCACTCCCCTTCTTGGAAGCACTCTTACACACACTAAGAATGGATTCCTCACCTCCAAATCCAACTCCAAGACAATCTCCTTCACTAGGCAAACTCCAAAGGAAGGTCTCCAACCTAGGTCCTTCATCATTATAGTCCACACAACGAAGGTTAGGACTACTAGAAGATGGTTCAACACAACCAATATCAAGACCACTCATCCCACTTGGAGTTCCAAACAATGGATCATCTTTAGAGTCTATCTTTACATACCATGGAGGTTCTATTTTACTACTAATCCTAGTCTGATAGAATTCATTACCACAATTGAGATTATCTTCACATAATGGAAATGTAAAAGCATGAACATCAAATTCATGGTCACATAAAAGCATGGTATCAAGACTAGGTTCTTTACCCATACTCGAGGAGTCATCGAAAACAATTCGGTCCATCTCATTCACTAGGGCTCCTCAAGGTCACTACCAACCTCACTACAACACATAGGTCCACCAAATAGAAGCATATCAATAAGGGTATGATCAACTATCTCATCTTTCCCTTTGTCAAAGGTTGGTGGGGTATCATAGCAAAGGTCACAATCATTGTCAACTACAAAATCTATACTAGGGAAGGGTTCAATGAACAATGAGCTCACATCAAGATGTGGCGTAGCATCCCTCCCAACTAGTGTTTCACAAGCACACTCAAGTTGACAACTAGACTCCTCACTAGTGGCATACTCACTAGATGCATCAGAAACACCAACTAGTGTTGAGTCATCACAAGACAAATAGCTAGTAGGCTCATGAAAAGGTCAAGTAACACTTACATTTGTAGTACTTCCTTGATCACTAACAAGGCTTGAAGTGTCATATGCAACTCCTCCTTCATGAAGCTCAAATTGAGAACTTCCCTCCTCTTGTCTTTCCTTCCAAGCACATGGTTGAGGCTCCAATGGCTTGTCTTCAATTGTACCTACACAAGAACTTTCACAAGAAAAAGTAGAAGATGAAGAAGGGTTAGATCAATGGGTTCTCTCACTCTCAATTTTTCCTTCCTCACCTCTCATCTCTCTCAATTTTACCTCAAGGTCAAGTGTAGTTTGTGGTGACAATCCACTCACATCACTCCTCAAATCCTCTCCTTTTTCCTCTCTTGGATTGTCACCGATCACTCCCTCACTTCTCTCTATCTTTTCTCTCTCATTTGAAGTGGAGTGACTCTCACTTTCATCATGTAATGGAAAGATAACAAGATTGTTGGCTTCGGGCTCAAGCACAATAGGTGACTTAGCCTTAGCCACTTCCCTCAACTCCCTCATTCGCTTGTAGCCTTCTCTTACTTTCCTCGGAGTCAAAGGTCTAAGCACATACTTCTTCCTATCTTGCTTGAACGTATAGGAGTTGGTCCGGCCATCATGTTCCACACACCTATCATATTGCCATGGCCTCCCAAATAAAAGATGGCAAGCTTGCATCGGGGCCACGTCAAACATGATTTTGTCCCTATAGTTTCCAATGCTAAATTCGATCAATACTTGCTCCACCGCTTGCAACTCACCACACTCACTTAACCATTGTAAACGGTATGGGTTCGGATGCTTTAGAGTGGGTAATTTCAATTGAGAAAGCAAGGTTCGGCTCGCTATGTTGACACAACTTCCCGAGTCAATAATCATAGAACAAACAAGACCCATGACTCGACATTTAGCATGGAAAAGATTTTCCCTTTGCAGGTTCTCACTATCCTCCACAAACTTAGCACTTAAGCTCCTCCTCGCAACGAGGGAAACATGAGGATGATCCTCCTCATCCGTATCCTCCTCCACATCATCCATAGGTAGAACATTTCGAATGGGTGTTGGAGGTGGAGTACCTTTGGGGATTGCCCAAAGGGTGGGGATTGCCCACTTGTTGGGGATTGCCCAAAGGGTGGGGATTGCCCACTTGTTGGGGATTGCCCAACACTTGCTCATTTCCTTCACGGTCTTCCTTGACCCATTGTTGACTAAGCAATTCAACAACTTGTTCCGGGGTAAAGGTTGAACCACTTGTGCCTCCTCCGGCCTCAACTTGGACACTCGGGGTCCCTTTCTCAACTTTGGCCCTTGAGGCCCTTCTTTCAAGAGTCTCAATCCTTAGGCTCATACTATCCAATTTTGCTAAGATAGTAGCCAAGGTACTCTTCACAAGATCATCACCCTTATTGGCCATGGTATCTACAAAATGAACAAACGTTAGTAAAATACCTCACACACCCCCTCACGTGTATTGTCTCGGGTCACTCGTTTAGTGGTGGTGAATATTTCACTCAAGTTTGAGTCTAAAAGCTTCAAGTAGTTGATCAACGAACCACAACTCAATCACTCAACTTTACAAGTCCAATGCTCTCCTGGGTGAGTGGAGTTAATGGGACTCGATTGGAACGATAAGCACTTTTAAGTGAGGACTTGAGCCAAATGACACTACGGATCTTCTTTGAATTCTAGTCTCCTTTCTAAGGCACGATGATCCTAAAAGCTTCAAAGACTAGTACCAACTAAGTAGGAAAGTTACTTAGGGAAGTACTACTTAGATGGTATGCAAGCAAGGAAGCAAAAGAACCTAGGAAAAACTACCCAAAAGGCTTCAGGTGTGAGGCCCTCTGCCTCTTCAGAGTAGGCGGCCGCCCTATGTATTTCAGCAGGGGGTAGGCGGTCCGCCTCCTAAGCTAGGCGCTCCGCCTCCCAAAATCCAGAGAGCTCACAGGATTGAGGCGGTCCGCCTCTGAACTTAGGCGCTCCGCCTACTGCGATTTTCAGCACAGTTCAACAACGTGTTTTTCGACTTTACACCCAAAAAATCTAACTAATCTCACGTTGTTTTAGCAATCCGAAGGTACCCAAATGTTGTTTCAATCAAAAAGATCAAACCCCAATGATTTCTAGCTAACCCCAATCAATATCAAACAAATCACCATGTTCATCACCTTCAAAACTAGGGTTTCAAGCTTTTCAAATTTTCAAAGGGTTTCAAATTTTCAAATCATGGAATACAACTCCAAATCATGTGTTTTGGGTACCAAAATAACGGTTTTCAAATAAGGAACAAACCCCAATAACAATCACAACACGAATCAATCAAACAATCAAAATAGACCAAATTTTTGGTGTTTTCAATTTTTCAATTTTTTTGTGATTTTCTCCTTTCCAATAACAAGAACAAGAAAACTAAAGATAGAATCGACCTAGGCACGAAGAATCAAGGGTCGGGGGTTTGTAAAAACAAAATCCGAGCCTTGCTCTGATACCAAGATGATAAGGATCAAACTAAACACGGAAATAAAGATAAGAGAGCGAGACACTACTCGAACTCCCTACGAAGTAACCCCGGGGAACTTGTCCCGAGATACCCTCGTATCGGCGTCAAGGAGTACCTTCACTACGCAACTACCCTCGAGACGACAACGGCCTCGCAAGTATAATGATCGGGGGGTTTGGGGGTCAACTAGAATCCACTAGTAAACTCAAACCAACTCAAAAACGTTTTCATTCTAGGTTTAATTGTAATCATCCTATACACCTTTGGGTATCATTAGATTGGAAAAACAACTTTTTTTTTTTTTTGGAAATTTGGGTGCTAAAGAATAAAAAACGCGAAGTGAAAAGCTGCAGGAAATTGAACTGGGCGGACTGCCTACTTGCCGAGACGGACCGCCTCTTTTGTTTCACCCTCTCTGGACTTTAAGTAGGCTGACCGCATACTTTAGTAGGCTGACCGGATACCACACACTGTGAAAAATCAGGCGGACCGCCTGTTTACAGAGGCGGGGGCCTCTTTCGGGAATGTGTCCGGGTAGTTGCTTTTTGTAGGCTTTCGCTTTTTGTTGGCTTGTGTCACTTCCGGTTAGTACTTTTCAAGTAACACTTATAGTTTACTAGTACTAGTTCATTGAGCGATTAGGATCTTCATGCTTAGTGGAGATTAGAAATCAAAGAAGACTCGTAGTACATTTTTGCTTCAAGTGCTCACCTATATCGCGTAGCGTTCATAGAGTCCCATCAGCTCCACTCTTCCCGGAGAGTATTTGGTTCTTGTGAACTTGAATGGTTATTGAGGAGGTTGTGCAACTAGTAGGAAGCTTTTGAAATCAAGCTTGACTGATAAATCCCCCACCACTAAACGAGTGTACCCGAGTGATATTCAAAAGTGAGGGTGTGTGTGAGGTTTTTACTCTAACCTCTTCTTCTAATCTTTTTATTTTTATAGGTACATGGCCGGAGACGTTGGCGACACCATTAGGGTCCCGGTGAGCTTCTTGGCCACTCTCTTGGCCGAGGTAAGAGTAATAAGTGTGAGGCTTGAGAGCCTTGAAAGAGAACAGACCCCGAGTGTCTCAAAAGATGCCAGAGAAGGCACTTGTGATAGTGTGTTAGGCACTCCCCAACCGTTGGCACTTCCAAACAAGTGGGCATTCCCCAAGGTGTAGCCTATAAAGATTGGGCGTTGGGCATTCCCCAGCAAGTGGGCATTCCCCAGGGAAATCCCCAAGGTGATGATTTGAAACGAGTGAAGGGTCACCCTATTCCAAATGAAGATAATATTCGGTCTCATTCCATTATACTTGAACATGAGAGACAAAAGAAATAGAGGAGTGAGGAAGTGACCGGTGGCAATCCTAAAGAGGAAAAAGGAGAGGAAATGAGGAGTGATGTGAGTGGATTGTCACCCGAATCTACACTTGGCCTTGAGAGAAAAATGAGAGAAAGGAGAGGAGAGGAAAGACAAAATGACAGTGAGGGCACCCTTTGTTCTAACCATACTTTGTCTTCTTCTTTTTCTACTTGTTTTGGCTTTTGTGTAGGTACTCTTGGAGGCGAGCTAGTGGAGCCTCAACCGAGTGCGAAGGAAGGAAGGCAAGGTGATGAAGATCCTCATTGCGAGCTTCATGAAGGGGAAGTTGAACTTGATACTTCACGTGCTATGAGTACTCAAGAAAGCAACTCAAGTGTAAGTGTTTCTTCACCTTTTCATGAACATGTTTATTCCTTGTCTTGTGAAGAATCAATCCTAGTTGGTACTTGTGTTGCATTTAATGAATTTGCAACTAGCATAGAGTCGACTAGTCAACTTGTGTGTGCATGTGAACCACTAGTTGAGAGGATTGATAGATCAATTTTTGATAAAGGGGAAGACGAGTTGTTTGAACACACCCTTCTTGATATAATTGCCTTTGGTGGACCTATGTTTTGTAGTGAGGATGATAGTGACCTTGAGGAGTCCAAATTGCATGAGTTGGACAAGGTTATCTATGATGACTTCTCAAGTGTGAGTGATGAAATTAGTTTTGATACTTCACCTATGTTTAAAAATGAATTTGAGATGTCTACTTTTACTAATCATTTGTTTGAGGGCATCTTTATTTGTGGAGGTTATTTGTTTCGGACTAGAGTTGAGAATGATCTAGAACCTCCGTAGTGTAAAGGGTTTGAATCCATAGACAACTCCTTGTTTGAGAATTTGAGTGAAGTGGGTGAATCTTCTAGCGGCCCTACTCTTGATTGTTGGGTTTATGAAGAGGAAGAAGTCATTATCCATGTATTTCTTAAGAACTTGTCTTGTGAGGAGGGTTGTCTAGATGATGAATTTGGAGGTGAGGAGGTATCTCTTGGTGTGAATATAAGTACTTTTAAGAAGGGGAGTGGAGTAATTGATGCTAGTTGGAGGTTGGGCTATTTGACTTACTCCATTCCATGTGTTGCTCACACCTGGAGTGATAAGTATGCCAAAGCCATTGTGCCATAATGTGGTGAAAATACATTGAAGGCTTGGTATGTTGGATATGGTCTTAGGGGTCGTAGGGAATTTGATTGCTACATATTGCATGTCCTTAATCTCTTTGCTTGTTATGATTGTGAGTGCTTGTTCTTATTGAGCAAAGAATTTATTGTTTCCTTCGGGAACATATGCTTTTTTAATGGGTATTGATGCTTGGCTCTATCATAAAAGTGTTCTTTCCACACCATTTGCACTTATTCTTATTAAGCTAACCTACTTGTGAAGTAGGAAACTTTGGTTGTGCCTATTTTGAATATAGGTTTTGATGGTTTGATTTCGAGGACGAAATCCTTTCAAGAAGGGGAGGATGATGTGGGGCGAATTTGAGCCAAAATACCAACTATCAAGAGCCAAGCTCGAGAGCACAAAGAGTACACGTCAAGGGCTCCGGAGGAGGATTCGAGAGTAATTTGAAGTCATCAACTTGAGCACCGTCGAAGGAGGACCAAATACAGACCAAGGAGGAACAGCTAGAGTCCATTTTGAAGCGTATCCACACCTCTCAGGAAGAGGCAGACTGCCTACACAAAGGGGCGGACCGCCTGCACTATTTGCCACTCTCTGGATCTTCCCATGGGCGGACTGCCTCTGCAAATGGGCGAACCGCCAACTGTGCAGTCACTCTCATAAAAGCTGGATGAGGCGGAGCGCCTAGAGGGGGAGGCATACCACTTACCCCTGTGTTAGCATGACGGGATTTTCCTTAGTTTTGATGTGTAATTCCTACTTTAGCCCTACATGGCTTATATTGTTTTAACCCACTTTGGAGGTATTTAGGGCCTTTCATTATGCATAGAAGGAAGCTATAAAAGCCTCCCTTAGGTCTTTTATTTCACTTAGTCTACTTTGAATGATGAACATGAAACATGAAAGCTTGAGAGCATTTCAATGAAAACCCCTTGTGCGGGCTTAATTTCACTTGGTAGATTCCAAGTTGAACTTCAATCCTTTGTTGATCATTCTATTTGCGAGAGCCGAGCATCTCTCGAGGATAGTTGCTTAGTATCGGTGTTCCTTGACAATCACCAAGGTGTATCAAAACAAGTTCTTCGGTGCTACTTAGGTAACTCGTTCGAGCCACGTCTCGCTTTTATCTTTACTTTATCGCTTCCGTAATTTTTCTACATCCGAGGGGCAGCTGTTGACACCTAATTTTGTCCCTTCCATTTGGATAACCTTTTATCAGACAAGTTGCACTGATAGCCACACAAGTATCAAAGTCACTACTTCACACACCCACATCAACTAGGCCATTTTTCAAAGCACTGGCACAAACCATGGCTATTTACAAAATTGCACCTCAAATTACAATTTTTTGTAAATACTCTTATCTCAAAAAATTGCACAAATTATTTTAAAATTCAATATAATAGTCTCCATAAGCCCTTTGGCCTTCAAAATTAATTTCCTAATTCTTCTATAATTTTATAAGCATTTTGTGCAATTTTCTACACATTTTTTAGGAATTTATACACAATTATCCATATTTTATACTATTTTATACAATGTATATACACACACACACATATGCAAACACCTCAGCCTCATTTAAGCATCTCAGTGCCTACGTGGCAAGATCCTGGCCGTCCACGCGATTGATCCAATGGCCAGGATGATTGATACCATTTTTAATTGCCCAAACAACCCCTAAACCCTGGAACCCCCTTCATTTCCACTCTCCACACCCAACCGTTGCGACCCTTTCTCTCTCGCGAGACTTCCACTTTTATCATCGTCGTCCGGCCGTTATCGCCGGTGAAAATGGAAACAAATTACATATTTGTAATCCTCGTCTCATCCACTACAAAACCCCTATACTAGTTACCCCAAACGGAGAGGTTGAGAACTTGGCTCTTTGTGGAATCCGTCACTGTCGCTAGAGAAGAAACTCCAGAGGGATTTGGTGAGACCTAAATCCTACAACCTAATAGAGGGAAAACCCTCATTCACGCGCAATCAGAGATGGGTCGAGACTGACCCGATCACAACTAAAACGGGTAGTCCTTTTCCTTTTCTTGATTCGTGAACTAGCGTGTGATGTTTATGCCTGATTTTAGTCCGTTGTTCTGTGCCTTAGCATATCTAATTGATTAATTGTCATGTGTTAATCAGTTAAATTAAAGGTCCACTTGAGTAACAATTCTTGCTTAAGCCACTAATTTAAGTTTAAATTTGTTCGAAGATGTTTGCATGACTGGATTTGACACATTTATAACTAGTGCCCTAGGCCATCTCTGTTCATTTTTAATCCTTAGAGTCCATGACAATTTTTAAAAGCTAATTTCAATTAACCTACAATGTGCCCAGTCGACTGAAATGCAGATGTGATGAACTCGGTTTGAATTTTGATTGGAACTTTGCTTTGCAACATTAAAGGAATCTGATTTACGAAAATTGAAACATGTGATTAGCATCTAGAAGGGAATTTGTTTAAATGATTGGCAAAGTATTCTTTAGGCTTTCTGATTGGAATTTGTTAGAGTAATCAAAGTATTTTGAATCTAAAATCATTGAAAAACTGATTTGTGAACTTAGACATTATTTAGGTTTAAGGGAGGGGATCCTAGTTGGTTTAGGATCTGTTTTACCTTAATCTTTGGGACTGATTAACCTATATGTGGAAAGGGTACTTGACTGATTTTCTTAACTTTGGGAAGCAATATTCTCATGCCATTCTTGGCTTTCACCCGTTGGAACTCTAATTCCTATCACTTTACCTATATAAACTAGCTTTCTCTTTTCATTCACACACTTGACACTAAAAAAAAAAAGAAACTGAGAAACACACATAGTATTTCACAGGCCTGCACTTCCCTCTTTCTTCCTTTGTTCTTTTCTTCTAATTAGTTCCTGCTTCTGAGTTTTTGCTAGCTCTATTTTTGCAAGCATATGCTTCCTCTCCTTACACTCTGTTTGTTTCACATCCCTAGAGGTGTATCTACACACCCTCCTACTGGTATTTTCATCTGTCTACTTAGATTTCCTAGTGTTTGTTTACCTTATCTATGCTTCATTTAAACTGTATATGCCTGTTTGCTATACCATGTCCTGTTTCTGGGCTCTTTTTGGTTCTTGTTAACCATATGCAATTTTGAGGATGGTCTTGAAAGACCATACCAATGATCATTAAGTGCAGGGACTCTACATAGCCTACTGTTAGGGGCTTCTTATAGCCTAGTCACTACTAGGACTGGAATGAGTCACTTTAAAACTTTAAACTCATGCTGCTTTACCACTCCCCCCAGTCCTCTATTTATGTATATTCTTTAGGATTCCCTAGTTGTACTTTATTAAATAGGGTGCACAGCTACAAGGCTGTGCAAATGGCCACCCAGAGGCCCTCTCTTCGCTTTTCCCTTCTTATGTGGTTGCATCATGAATTAAAACAAAGCCTTCGCACTTGAATGTTTAAAACGAGACTTAATCTGAGTATATTTGATGCTTTACTTGCGATATTTTATAGTGTCATAGAATTTGGTGATGGCAGGTTTTTTTTTACTCCTAGTCGACTAAGAATCGATGTAAGACAGATTTTGAACCTAAAAACTACATCGAAAAGTATGATCTTTTAAAACAAGGGCTATATGTGCTAATACCTTTGACGCATGACTGTTTTGTAAAACTAAATCTGCTCTTCTTTACGTTTCTGATCCAGGCCTGAAAATACTTTCAAATCTTGCCTTTATGCGTAAAAATAATTTTAAAACTTACTCCAACCTCTTATACACTAATCTAATAGTGCATGGGAGGAGGGGGAGGAGTAAAAGCATTAGGGATCAATTATACAATTACTATATGTATTTTCTTAACACATATCATTTAACACTCATGTATTTGCATACCTATGCTTATATTTACGTGTGACAGCCCTTATTTGCATTTATGTGCTTCTGTGAAACTGATTTTCGAAATCAGCCCACTCACCTACATATATTCCCAACACTAACCTCTACACCAAAATAGCCATTAAGGCTAGGGCTCGACAATTAATGACGAGTCACACCGGCCCCAAATGGCTAATATTTTATTTTTAAAAAAAAACAGACATCTGATTTTTTGACAAAATCTGAAATTGTTTGTGAAAGCTGTCCATTTTTGTAAAACTGCCTATCCATGCAAAATTGATTTAAAAGCTGAAATTGCACAAATGATCTGTATTTCAACACTCCTTGCAGATTTAGCCATACTTTCGATTAGACTTTTATATTAGAGCCATAAACGCGATTAGGCGCAGAATATAGGTCGTATGTGTAAAATGTGTAGTCTAGATATAGGGATTTTTACACAAATATACAAATTTTCAACCTTAATTACAAAAAAATAGCAATATTTTTTAAATTAGAAGGCATAACAATATTTATTTTAGCACATTTCAGAAAAAACAAGATAAATAACAATTTTCCAAATAAACCCTAATTTCAACCCCTACTCCCAAAATCCTTCCAACTCCCCTACCATCCATACCCCAAAACCCACTGGCGCCGCCTCCCATCCACCCAACCCCCAACCCCCACAAACCCCAGTACAATAACCCCCGGATCCGGCGAGTAGATCATCGCCGTCATTTCCTGATCATCGCCGTCATTTCGTGATCATCGCCGCCATTTCCTGATCAGATCTATAACGGCGTTGCGACGGCGGCGTTGCCGCTAGCATTGCCTTCGTCCGATCACCTGTTTCAGTCCGACGTCAGAATATCTCCTCTCCGTTTCAACATCCTCTACGTATCCCAACGTCGGTGCTGCGGAGATGCCAAATTCAATGGCGGACGAGGAACGCAGTTCAAGGTATTTAGCTAAATTACTCAACCTTCGGCCAGCGGTGGTATGGTAGCTATAGAGTTATGAATCAGTGGTGATGTTGTATGAACATTGCCATGGATGTGTAGCTGGTGCAACAGACTGTTGGTTTACCAAATTAGCGACATCGAAAGAAATCTCAATTGTTTCTCTTTCTTTAGATTTGTTTTATTTTTTTTCTGTTTCTGTTTTTTCAGAATTGTTCAAATTTCGTCGTTGTTCCGTTTCTATTCATGTTTCTTCATATTTGTTTCATTTCTGTTTCTAATTCTACAGATTTTTATAGTGGTTTAATAAATTTGAACTCTTGTTTTCTATTGCTCACGGCTGATTACACTGCTTATTGGAGCTTAACGACTGTGTCAAAAGTAAATTAGACCTAGTCACTTTATATTTATTATTGAAACGGTCTGATACAATTTGAGATGGTGTTGAAACAATATGATACGGTTTTAAACATCGTTGAAACGTTGAAACATTTGTTGCAACAGTTTGAAACGATGTTGAAACAGTATAATACGGTCTGAAACGGCATTGAAATGGTCTGAAACGGCATTGAAACAATCTGAAATAACTGTTAAAACAGTCTGATACGGTCTAAAACGGGAGTTGATACAGTTTAAAACAGTATGATACAGTCTGAAACGGGACTTGATACAGTTTAAAATAGTCTGAAACGGAGTTGATACAGTCTGAAACAAGACTTGATACAGTTTAAAACAGTCTGAAACAACATTGAAACACTATGATACGGTTTGAAACAGGAGTTGATACTGTTTAAAAAAATTGAAACGGTGCAGAAACAGTTAGATACGGTGCTGCAGATACAGTTAGAAATAGTTGAAACTGTGCAGAAACAGTTAGATACAGTTCTACAGAAAGAGTTGAAACGGTGCAGAAACAGTTAGATACGGTGCTGCAGAAACAGTTGAAACGGTGCAGAAACAGTTAGATACGGTGCAGAAATAGTTGATACGATGCAGAAATAGTGAGATTCAACGAGATACATTGAGGATGGACGAGGAAAAGTGAAATTGGGGAAAATGAGGGGAGTAAAAGTGAAATTGGGGGGAAATGGTGGGAGGAAAAGTGAAATAAGGGGTAATGGGAGGAGCAAAAATAATAGTGAGAGAAATAGAAGGAAGAATGTAAGAGTTTGGTATGTTATGGGAAAATATTGCTATGTTTTTGCTATGTTTGTAATTATCTTGTGTTTTCCTCTATATAAGGTAATTTTACTAAAATGTTGCTATCTTTGGTAATTAAGTTATAAAACTTGTACTTTTATGTAAAAAATCCATAGACATATGTTGCCTAAACTTGTTTAATTGGGCTAATATACACATTGATTGTGAAATTGACCATTTAAGTTAGCAATACATATGATAATATTCATATCTCGCATGGACATCCCAAAATATACAGAATCGGGCGGGAAACACCTTTCGTGGGACTTGGGGAAGTGCCTAACACCTTTTTCTCCGAGTCATTTGGACTTCTTACCCATTGAATCTCTGAAACTGGACCAGTTTAATAATGAACTTGGCCTTAGATGCTTAGGTGACCTAATACACTCTAGAAAACTATATTAGGTGGCGACTCCAATTCTTGAACTCAAACGAGTTACCCAGTCACATTCGAAACCTGACTCGCTCCGAGTTGAGTCTAAAATCGGGTATGACAGAATGGCGACTCTTCTGGGGATATTTAAAGTCCTAACCATAATGAGTCTTTATTTTTAGGATTTTTATTGTTTATTATCTTGTTATTATTACTATTATTATTATCCGGAACTAACTTCTTTCTTTTGTTTTGTTTTCTTTTGTTAAAATGCATATATCGATTGTAATATCTTTTTAAAATTTTGTGATATGCATTTTATTTGACATATCTCCTCATCAACGTTCACTCCTGCGATATATTTGAAAAAGTAAACGGTTGCGTCGGTTTGACGGTCGTTCTCACTTCCATAAAGTACCCTTCGGAAAAGTTTTTGGATAGGTCGAGTCCGTGGTACAGCCAACGGTCCCAAGAACTTTTCCACTTCCAAATTATCCGTTTGGAGGAACCTTGTCTAAGCCAATTTTTAGTGGAGACGATAGGAAATCATGCATCATGATACCATGTTAATTGACTTGTTTCCAAGTCTAAAAAAGGCCAACTTGTTCAATAATCCAAACAGATTTTTTACCCCAGAGAGCGTTTGCACATGATTATTTATATTTTTGAAAAAATAAATATGTAACGGCCACATTGTTCTCAAAATGGGGGTAGGGTGCTTATTTTAAACTTTCTTATTTATTTGTAGGTGTTTATGGCTCAAAAATGTCCAATGTTTGGTATGGTAATGGGTGTTCCTCCCCTGCTGGCCTGATGGTGGAGCAATTTAGGAGGTTATGGTCGTTTGCGGGTTCATAAATACTTGGAGCACCTACCTTTACTGATGGAAACAGAACCATGTCGTGGAGTTATCGAGGCGGTGGTAGCATTTTAAGATGAGCAAAGAAATGTCTTTAGGTTCAATGGCGTCAAGCTGAAACCTTTGTTAGAAGAAATAGGTAGTTCTATAGAAGATTCGGGTACGATTAGAGAAAAGCCTACATGGCAAGAAACACAATCATCATCCCAAAGTTCCCTATTTTGAGCGACTTTCGCAAATTGCTTGGCCTTACAAGAAATGACGCTGTGGAATTCATACGAAAGGGCGGCCAACCTTTGTCTTTTCTGTATGAAAATTTTGGTCATGATGGTGCTTTTGATCAAAAGCGTGATGACTTCACTTCCTATGATGATTGGCATAAAAGAAAGATTTTTGCCTCCATAGTTAGTTTTTTGGGTATTATGGTGTTTCCTGAAAGTTCAAAATATTACATTGGGGTATGGTTGATCAAGGTAGTGGAAGCCGTGATAAACGGGGTTGACAAACGAGAATGAACTTTGGTACCTATGATTTTAGCCGACATCTATAGAGTTTTGGGGCTTTATAAGAAGGGGGCTAGCATTGAAGGCTGGTTGAAACTCTTTAACGGCATAACAGACGACACAGTGCAACAGATGTTTACTTGGTTCCCAACGAACGAGTTGAAGATTTCAGCTAATGCCACTCCTTTTTTGGACTCTAATGGTGTTGCGAGTCCTTCAAGCATACACCCCTGGAAGAGCCATGAGGCAAGCTGGCAGGAAACAATGCATAATTCAAATGGCTTTCACGGGACGATATCAACTTGATTACGCTGAAGAGAAGACTGCTTTGGCTGGGGAAATAATCAATAGTTGGAAAAATCGTTGCATAATGGGTCTGAAATCCATATAATGAAATCGGTATAAGGCGGGTTGTAAACCACACTATGTAGACTGGTTGCAAGCAGAATTAAGAGGGACATTCACACCAGTGCCGAATAGGAGCGACACTATCAAAGACAAAGAAGTAGAGGCACAAATAAAATACAAGTGGCTAATGCCCGGGTATCAGAATTAGAAACGGAGCACTAAAAAAAGACAGAGACATGGAAGAAACTTGGACTTGACTTAGAAGGAAAAATAGAGGGATTGATGGAAAAACTCGGGCAATGGAACACCGAATGCAGTACCGTGGACATACGTCATTTGTTCGCGGCTAAAGGTCACTTGGCGGAGGCTTTGGAAAAAGCTCAAGAGAAGCAAAGAAAGCTAGACTAGAGGAGGAACCCAATGTCTCGTTTCGTTTTATCTTTTTATTTTTGCAAAAGATCTTTTATCTATTAAACTTCAAAGTTATATAATGAAGTTTTCGGGATTTTGAAAACAATTGGCAATGCATGTTTAATTTTTCTCGCATCATTCAAACTTAGGAAGGCTATGCGTCCTTGGCACGTTATAGTCCATTAGTAAACCTACATCCAAATATCGAAAGGGGTTCTTAACCCAAAAAACGACAAAATTACATTTCTGCATGGATTCGAAAAAATGTTTAAAAAAAATATCGATTGTTTGCCAAAGTATGATCAAGTCGATAAGAGTGTTTTGGTCTTTACCTTTTCTTGTTTTTATTTTCAGACTATGGCTGCAAGAGGTACATTTCAACTCGAGATTGTTTCCCAACCTCCTCACTTAATCAGACTCTGGTGGGAAGATCTGGTTGTCGTTAGCAAGGTTCATGTTCAAAAGGTGTTGGGAGAGCTAGTGGCTGTTAAGGCCTACACTGCCATCTCTGGTTTAGTCGAGGCTGCTGCACATTTTTGGGACTATAAAAGGGCGGTGTTTCATTTCAATGGTTTGGAGTTGGCACTGATGTTGGAGGAATTTGGAGGATTAGCAGGGTTAGAGCCTGGGCCTGAGACTATGATTTATCCCCGAGACATGGACCCTAAGGAGTTCATTGAACTGTTGGGCGCTCCTTATGATCCATATGTCGAGGGAGTGCATGATGGAAAAGTCACGTTAGAGTACTTGCATTCTAGATTTGGAGATCCAACGCTTAGGCATGATTGGACCGGGGCCTGGGAAATTCAAGACTGGGAGTGGACCGAATCAAATGCTTTCATCGTTGCTTTTCTGGGGAGCATGGTTTTCCCCGAAAAGGAAGGAAAGATCGACATAACGTTGGGAAGAGTGGTAGACGGATTACGCAAGGGTGCTCACAAGCGTCAAGTAAGTTTGGTTCCAATGATTCTGGAAGAAGTTTACAGGGCTCTAACCAAATGTAGAAGAGGAGGGGACTTTTTTGGAAGGGTGCAATATTTTACTGCAAATGTGGTTGCTAGAGCATTTGCACAGTGTCCCTATCAGCCCAGCAGCACCAAAACTGTTATGGAAAGGAGGGATACATTTGCATAGTACCTGCATGGCTGGGACGGCAACGTGGGAGGACCCTTCAAACATGGAAGGATAGTACACCAAGATTGAGGAGTTGCAAGAGCTACAATGGTTAATTGAACACTATGCTGGTTTCATTGTTCCATACAAGGTTAAGACATCACCTTTCTGACATTGATTGGATTCCGAGGAACTCACTACTATGTTCCTCTAAGAACCCTCCGGCAAGTGGGGATGACACAACAAACTCCGCAGTTAACGGAAGGGAGGAGCTTCAACATTGACATAAAAGACATTGAGCATTCGATGGTTGGTACTATATTGACAATGTGGGAAAAGAGGCTTACTATGCAATTTTTTCGTGGCCGAAACAGTAGGGTGAACCCCGCGGTTACTCTAGCTTATCCTCAGTGGCTCAGTGAAGATAGGGAAAGGTTCCGATCAAAGACTATGTTGAAAAGGAAAACCAAGGCTCCGAGTGTCAATGAAAAATACAAGAAGCTGCGACACAAGTTTGACCAAAGTAAGAAAGAATTAAGGGTAACACAAGAGAGGGAGATGAGGAGGCAATACAAGGATAAAATCAAAGGGGATGAACTCGAGTATTGGACCGGCAAAGTCATGGCAGCGAGGCAGGCTGCTGGAAACCTACAAGATTTGCTCAAAAGTTGGAGAGAGTATTTTAAGTCAGTACCATTAGAAGAACAAGAAACAATGAGAATAAAAATCTGTGAATTCGATTTTATTTAAAACTAACGTATCCTTACATTCCTTTCTTTATTTTTGTTGTGTTAGAAACCCAAGTCCCCAAAGGTTTGGTTTGTGCATTTTGGTTGCGCCGCAATACCAGTTGAGATCCAGAGAATCAATCCCAACACCTTCTCCTTTGCCTACAAAGACAAGAACGAGTTGTAATATCATGGCTGAGTTTGACAAAGTTTGAAATGGAACTCCTGAAGAGCAAGGTGTGGTCGCCTATGAAGACTATGCTAAGTTGGAGCAGAGGTTGTTTGAGTTGGAGAATAGGGTTCCTCTTACCCGTGTTGATGAGATCATTGAACCAAACAAAACCACCCGCCCTTACGGCAAAGATCCACTGTTCCCTAAAAAGACATTCCTTAACCTACCTACACCGCACCACCAAAAGCACCGCAAAGCAACCTACCTCCCTACTGTTAAAACAAAAACAATGGCGTCACCCACCAAAGATCATGACATGTATGCATGGACAAAAGAAGACTCAGACAACACCAAAGAGGAAGTCCAATAGCTGGTAGAGAAGTTCAAGCAATTCCAAGGCACCAAGGGAACCCGAGGGCTAGCGTATGAGGACCTCTACATGTACCTTGACTTAAAGTTTCCCGAAGGCTATAAGACACCCAAAATCAATATGTTCGATAGCAGTGGTGACCCGTGGCTCATTTGAGATCTTATTGTGACAAGTTGGTTGGGGTTGGACATGATGAAAAGATCCTCATGCAATTGTTCAACCACAGTCTGACCGGAGATGCGCTGGTACGGTACTCAAAGAAACAAATAAAGAAGTGGACGAGCTGGGAAACAATGGATGGGGACTTCGTTGACAGTTTTGGGCACAACACTGATGTGATGCCCGATCGGTTCTATTTGGAGAAGTTGAAGAAGACACCCACCGAGACCTTTAGAGAATTCGCAACTAGGTAGAGTGCCAAAGCCGCTAAAGTCCAACCTCCTGTGGAGGACGCGGAGATAGTAGCAACATTCATCCGCATACAAGAGGAACTTTGGAAAGATGTTGAACCTGCAAGACAAGAAGTTTGGGGATTTGACCAAGATCGGAGATATGGTTGAAGATAGTTTGAAGACTGGTAGGATCGTTAGCTTGGTTGCACTACAAGCCACTAACAAAGCCCTACAGATTGGTAACACCGCTGTATCAAGAAAGAAGAAGGACGATGTCTCCTTCGTGGCCGCATCACTCGGTCATTCTCCTACCCACAACCACTACTACCAAACACCTCCTCCATCATACCCATATATTCCACCCACATCCACTTACCCATTTTACAATATTCAACCCATGTTCCAAAACCCATCACCACAAAAACCACCATACCAACAAAGCTCTAACTACCGAAACACAAATGCATATCCACCAAGGCCTCACGCCAACAACAATCCAAGACCCAAAGAAAGTATACCCCACTAGCCAAATCCCGCACTCAGTTGTTCGAGAGACTCAAAGTAGCTAGCCATATACAACCCGTACCGTTCAAAATGCCTGATAGAATGACACCTTATTTTGACCAAACCAAAACCTGTGCCTATCATTCTGGAGGACCTGGTCATGATACTGAGAAGTGCTATGACCTAAGAGAGAAGATACAAGACCTGATCGATCAAAAATGATCCACTTAAAAACTCTAAATATGCACAACAACCCCTGCCTAACCAAGGAGACAATAGAGTGAATTTGATAGAGTTAGACGAAGAATGCAATTTTGAGGGAATCATTATCAAAGCAAAGGGAGACAAACCAACACTTGCTTCTGTTGCTCAAGCTGCTACAACACCAGAGCCAATAGCTCCAAGATTCTATGTTGACGTAGTTCCCCAGTACAGTAACAAGGCGGTACTATGGGACTACGGAATGGAGAAGAAGGGCAAAACAACAGTTGAGACTGTTGCTGCACAAGGAATGACTAGGACTGGGAGGATTCATACTCCCGAGCATCTTGTTCAAGGTAGACAAGGCATCAGCAAAGAGGATTAAGAAGAATTTTGGATGAAAGTACAAGCAAAAGAATATTCCGTGGTTGAACACTTGGGCAAGACTCCCGCACAAATCCCTGTCTTCGCTTTACTCCTCAAATCGAAGAACCACCAAAATGCCTTAATGAAAGTGTTGGATGAAGTACATGTTCCAGTGGATACCTCAGTTGAGAATCTGGCCATTATGGTCGGACAAGTCATTGAGTCCAATCGAATGATTTAGTCACAATAAAGCTTTGCACATCACTATCAAATGCAAAGACTGGTTCGTAGGAAAAGTTTTGATCGATGAAGGATCGGGTCTGAACATATGCCCATTCATCACTCTGAAGAGAATGGGAATTGATCAAAGGAAGATAAGATAAAGCGACTTGAAGGTAAAAGCGTTTGATGGATCGCAAAGAAGCACTATTAGGGAAATCGACTTAAACATCATGGTCGGTCCCGTGGAGCTCAATGTCGAGTTTCATGTCATGGACATCTCCGCTTCTTACAACCTGTTACTGGGGAGACCTTGGATTCACATGGCTGGCGCAGTGCCTTCTACACTACACTAGACAGTGAAGTTCGAGTGGGACCAAAAAGTGGTTGTGATGTTCGGTGAGGGAACAATTCCATTAACAGACCATACCACCAATTAAAAGGAATATTCCTGATGGGCAGACTTTTTATAATATAGAGCTCATGGGAGCAGTGCAAGGTACTCAAGGAGGACGTCGCAAAAATTAGAAAAAGAGTTCGAACTGCACAAATGTAGGCCAAGGAGGTTATACTGCACATTTCGCTTCAAAATTTGTCAACAGACTGCCTGGGGTTGAAGAAAGGAAGAGAAGCTTTTATAGTGCTTATTGGGATGGCCGAGGCAAAGGCTATGAAGGAAGAAACGTAGTTTGGGAACCAGTCATATCTGATTGGGGTGTGCCCTCGCGTGAATTTTGTGAGACCTTACCGGTTAAGACAGAGAAGCGACCGATGTACTCACCTAGTGCTCGTCCCAATTGAAAGCGTATCTCCGAGGAAACAAGTGTGAAGCAAGTGTGGCTACCTAAAACACTCGAACCTATTGAGGTGGTGATTGAAGAGGCATATGTACTCCCACAACCTGCAAAATAGCCTAGAGGCTGGGTTGTAGGCATCATGATAAAGCAAGGCTACGAACTTGGTAAAGGATTGGGCAAGAACCTGGATGGCATGATCTAGCCAATTCAAATTGCGATGAGGCCCGATGATGAGAAAGCTGGCATAGGGTATATTGTGACTTATGAGAAGAGCATGGAGGAAGCATCAATGGACTTTAAATTCTACAAGAATATCGCCAAGACTCTCCTACATGTTTTTGTCTCGGCTGGATACTTGAATGGTAAAAAGGGGGAGGTATCTGCAACACAAGGAGTTGGACCAAAGATAGATGACGCTGAAGAGGAACTGCTGGCAGGAATGAAAAAGTTGTTCGTATCTGATGAAGACTGTTGTGTGATCTTGGAAGAGCATGTTGAACCTCCTGGGTTGACAAAAGTTGAATCTGGAGCTACATTGACCAACTGGATCAGCAACCGGGCCCGAGTTTACTGTGGACTTTGGTAGAGCTGGGGGAGAAAGTTTATTCCATGTTTTGTAAAATAAAACCCGACTTTGAGTCGTGGAGTTTGCATTTCTTTTCTGTTTCACATGTTTCCTTACAAACTTTGTTTTGCAATGACTCATAAAAAATATCGCACTATTTCCTTTAATTTTTGTTTTAATCTTTTAATTTTATAATATTTTATTTTTCAGCAGTCAAACTAATAATTTCATTGAGTCTACAACCGCAACGTGTAATGAAACAATGGAGCTTGAGTAAACTGAGTTCGATTATGATGATTTTGATGAGACCACACAAGAGGAAATTGAAAGATTCGAAAACAAGCCTAAACAAAATCTGGAAGAAACTGAGATGATAAATTTGGGAGATGAGGAAACTGTAAAAGAGACATGGATTGGTGTGCTACTCACTGCCGAAGATAAAAAGATATATACCGAGTTTCTTAGGGAATATGAGGATGTATTCGCTTGGTTGTATGATGACATGACTAGCATAAGCACGGATGGGGTAGCTCACAAATTACCTATCAATCCGGGTTTCTGCTGATCAAACAAAAAGCTCAAACTTTTAAGTCATCAGTTTTGTTGAAGATTGGGGAAGAGCTAACCAAACAGCTTTATGCAGGAATTTTCAAAACAGTCGAATACCCAACTTGGTTAGCTAACATTGTCCCAGTGCCGAAGAAATATGGAAAACTCCGAGTTTCTGTAGACTACAGAGACCTGAATAGAGCAAGCGCAAAAGATGATTTTCCTTTTCCAAATATACACATCCTGATTGACAATTGCTCGAAACACGAACTACAATCTTTCGTGGATTATTTTTTCGGCTATCATCAAGTGCTCATGGATGAGGAGGACGCCGAGAAGACAGCCTTCACTACATCTTGGAAAACTTATTGCTACAAGGTTATGCCATTTGATTTGAAGAATGCTGGAGCAACTTACATGAGAGCAATGACAACTATGTTCCATTACTTGATGCACAAAGAAATTGAAGTCTACATAGATGATGTGATCATCAAATCAAAGAAGAGCTCAGAGCACCTTGACAATCTGCGCAAGTTTTTCAATCGCTTGCGTAAGTATAACCTAAAGCTGAATCCAGCAAAGTGTGGTTTTGGTGTTCCAGCAGGGAAGCTTCTAGGTTTCATCGTCAGTAGAAGAGTCATCGAGCTAGACCCATCCAAGATCAAAGCCATCAAATAATTGCCACCGCCAAAGAGCAAGAAAGAGGTCATGAGTTTCTTGAGAAGACTCAATTACATCAGTCGATTCATAGCTCAATCCACGGGCATCTGCGAACCAATAATCAAGCTACTGAAGAAAGATGCAGCAATCGAGAGGACAGAGGACAGTCAAAAAGAATTTTATCAGTTAAAAGAATATTTTTCTTGTCCGCCTATGTTGGTCCCACCCGAGCCTGGGTGTTTTATCTTGTACCTATATGTGGTAGATTCCGCATTCGGTTGCGTGCTGGGGCAACATGATTCAATTGGAGAAAGGAGCAAGCGATATACTATCTGAGTAAGAAATTCACTCCCTTCGAAGCCAAGTACACATTACTGGAACGCACGTGTTGTGAGCTGGCTTGACGTCCTACTCAACGTAGCTGATATCGAGGATGGACCCTCTCAAGTATATTTTCCAAAAACCAATGCCCACTGGAAAATTGGTTGAATGGAAAATGCTGCTCACTGAATTCGACATTACTTTTGTCACTCAAAAGGCGGTAAAAGCTCAAGCCCTAGCTGACCATATGGCTAAAAATCCAGTGGGAGATGATTATGAACCTTTGGACGCCTATTTCCTCGACGAAAAAGTCATGTTCGTAGGAGAGGATGTCACAGAGGAGTATGATGATTGGAGACTATTCTTCGATGGAGCAGTGAATTTCAAAGGAGTCGACATTGGAGCAGTGTTAGTTTCGGAGACTGGTCAACACTATCCTGTCACAACCAAACTGAGGTTTCCTTGCACCGACAATATAGCGGAGTATGAAGCTTGCATCTTCGGTCTTAGAATGGCGGTAGACATGAATATGCAAGAGCTGCTGGAAATTGGAGATTCCGACCTACTGATTCACCAAGTCGAAGGAGAATGGACAGTAAAGAACTCAAAGATATAACCATACCTCGAGTGCATAAAAGAGTTGATGCAAAGATTCACCAAGATAGAGTTCCCGCATGTACCCAGGCTGCAAAACGAGTTCGCGGATGCTTTGGCCACCATATCCTCAATGATCAAACATCTCAACAATAACTACATTGACTCAATACCCGTAGCAGTATGAAAGCAGCCAGCATATTTTTATCATGTAGAAGAAGAGTCAGATGGACAACCTTGGTTCTACGACATCAAAGGGTTTCTTTCAGACGGCATTTACCCAAAAAATGCAACAGGTCTCCAAAAGAAGACGCTGAGGAGGTCCACAAATGGTTTCTTTTTAAACAGAGAAGTCCTATACAAAAGGACACCTAATTTGGGATTTCTAAGATGTGTGGACGCCAAAGAAGCTGCTAAGTTGTTAGAAGAAATACATTCTGGGACATGTGGCCCACACATGAACGGTTTCATGCTTCCAAAGAAGATTTTAAGGGCCGGGTAATTCAGGATGACAATGGAGCATAATTGCATAAGGCACGCAAAGAAATGTCATCGATGCCAAGTCCACAGAGATATGATTCGAGTGCCTCCTAATGGATTAAATATCATGGGATCACCTTGGCCCTTCGTTGCCTGGGAATGGACGTCATAGGGCCCATCGAGGCAGCCGCTTCCAATGAACATCGTTTCATATTGGTAGCCATTGACTATTTTACCAAATGGATAAAAGCTGCATCATTCAATTCAGTAACAAAGAAAGTGGTGTCAAACTTTGTCCGTGACAAAATGATCTGTTGATTAGGTATTCCCAAATCCATCATCACTGACAAACAGGTCCAATCTCAATAGTGACCTAATTAAAGAAACTTGTGAGGTTTTCAGGATCAAACACCTCAATTCCACTGCATATAGACCTCAAATGAATGGTGCGGTCAAGATAGCTAACAAGAACATCAAGAAGATATTGTGCAAGATGACAGACAATTCGAATCAATGGCACAACAACTTATCCTATGCTCTGTTAAGGGTATTTCACCACAGTGAGGACATCAACAAGGGCTACTCCTTACTTGCTGGTGTATGGCACCGAGACAGTGATACCGGCAGAAGTTGAGATACCATCTCTGAGGATCATCCAAGAGACACAGCTGAAAGACTCTGAATGGATCAAAAGAAGAATGGAGCAATTGGCCCTCATCGAGACTGAATGCAGTATGTCATGGGCAATTATATCAGAGGGGAATGGCTAAAACATTTAACGAAAAAGTTCGAGAGAGATCCTTCGAACCCGGACAATTAGTACTGAAGAAGATATTCCCCAATCAAGAGGAGGCAAAGGGCAAATTTGCACCAAATTGGCAAGGGTCGTACATGGTTCACCGAGATATAAACGAAGGAGTATTGATACTAGCAGAAATGGAGGGAGGAGTTTTGCCGAAACCAATCAACTCAGACGCCGTCAAAAGATACTATGTATAAGAGCTTGCATTAGTTAGTGGTTTCATTACTCTGCAATACATCATGTAATCTTAACTACGTTACGACCTGATTTCCCAAGCGTAGGCAACCTACCCAAGGTTCAGTCGCATAAATACAAAAAATTTATTTTCCCATAGAGCAAACACGGGGGCAGAATTTTAGAGGAACTCTAAAAAATTCCTAAAGGACAGACATAGCTGACACTGGGCAGAAATTTTTTAGACCTTCTCAAAAATTTCAAATACAAACTGGGGCTGAATTTTGAGATCGCCCTCAAAATTCATTTAATGAAGTTCAGAGCAGCATGAAAAACAACAACTATGACATTACACAACGCGACTCGTAACTCAATGGGATAAAATATTTTATTTCATTTCTTTCTCATAAAAGTTTTTCAAACATACTTGAATTATTTACTACTTTATGCATACCCCTATCAGCTTGGCCAAGGTCCCGACACTCATGGGCAACAAGCGTGAAGCAAGCCAAGAACGCACAAACTAGACTACCCCGCACAACTGATCAATCTTTCTTTGGATGCAGGCACAAGAAATACAATGCACGACACACATGTTTCGAAAAAAGGTTATCCAACTCCTCTTGATTTTTAAATTAGCTGAGGGTACACAGCCCAAAGCGTCGACTAAGGGTAAACAGTCCAATGTCGATTTGTCATCTTAAATTAGCTGAGGGTACACAGCCCCAAGCGTCGACTAAGGGTACACAGACCGTGTCGATTTGTCCTTTTTAAATTAGTTGAGGGTATACAGCCCAAAACATCGAATGAATGTACACAGCCCGTTGTCGATCTGTCATTAAAAATTAGCTGAGGGTACACAGCCCGAAGCATCGACTGAAGGTACACAGCCCAATATCGATATGTCATTTTAAATTAGCTGAGGGTACACAGCCCGAAGCGTCGACTGAGGGTACACAGCCCGATGTCGATCTGTCATTTTAAATTAACTAAGTGTACACAGCCTAAAGTATCGACTGAAGGTACACAGCTCGAAGCATCGATTGAGGGTACACAGCCTGATGTCGATCTATAATTTTAAATTAGCTGAGGGAACACAGCCCGAAGCGTCGACTGAGGGTACACAGCCCGATATCGATCTGTCATTTTAAATTAGCTGAGGGTACACAGCCTGATGCGTCGACTGATGGTACACAGCCCGATGTTGATTATATCATTTTAATTCCTTGCGGAGGTACACAGCCCAATGCACCGACTGAGGGTACACTGCCCGATGCCGAATCTAACACTTGGCACAGCAAAGGACACACAGTCAGAAATAGTAGACACACCTGTATACGGTAAAGAATCCGCGAAAGACAATCCAGCCCGATGGGAAGGTACGTTCTACATTCGCTTACACATATATTGTTTTGCAGACTCACCTTATTGCAGGGCATACAATCTGGCAATGCGAACATTACGATCTAACGCCTCGTCGATTCCCGTAAGTCATGAGCACTTCTCTAGAGTCGCAAAAAAATTAGTTGTTCTGTCAACGTCTTTGCCCGAAGACTTTTTCATCATTCACGGGCAAAGAGGGGCAGCTGTTGACACCTAATTTTGTCCCTCCTGTTTCGATAACCTTTTATTATGACAAATTGCACTGATAGCCACACAAGTATCATACACTCACTCATGTTCAAAGTCACTACTTCACACACCCATATCAACTAGGCCATTTTTCAAAGCATTGGCACAAACCACAGCTATTTACAAAACTTGCACCTCCATTTATAATTTTTTGTAAATACTCTCATCTCAGAAAATTGCACAGATTACTTTAAAATTCAATATAATAGACTCAATTAGCCTTTTGGCCTTCAAAATTAATTTCCTAATTCTTCTATAATTTAATAAGTATTTTTGTGCAATTTTCGACACATTTTATAGGCATTTATACACAATTACACACATTTTATACTATTTTATACAATGTATATATACACACACATATGCATACACCTCAGCCTCATTTAAACACGTCAGCGCCTACGTGGCAAGATCCTTGCCGTCCACGCGACTGATCCAATGGCCAGGATGATTGTTACCATTTTTAATTGCCCAAACAACCCCCAAACCCTGGAACCCCCTTCATTTCCACTCTCCACACTCGGTCGTCGCGACCCTTTCTCTCTCGCGAGACTTCCACTGTTATCGTCGTCGTCCGGCCATTATCGCTTGTGAAAATGGAAACAAATTACATATTTGTAATCCTCGTCTCATCCGCTACAAAACCCCTATACTAGTTACCCCAAACAGTGAGATTGAGAACTTGGCTCTTTAAGGAATTCGTCTCTGTCGCCGGAAAAGAAACACCGGCGAGGATTTGGTGAGACCTAAACCCTACAACCTAATGGAGGGAAAACCCTCATTCACGCGCAATCAGAGATGGGTTGAGATTGACCCGATTACAACTAAAACGGGTGTCTTTTTCCTTTTCTTGATTCGTCAACTAGCGTGTGATGTTTATGCCTGATTTTAGTCCGTTGTTCTGTGCCTTAGGATGTTTAACTGATTAATTGTCATGTGTTAATCAGTTAGGTTAAAGGTCCACTTGAGTAATAATTCTTGCTTAAGTCACTAATTTAAGTTGAAATTTGTTCGAAGATGTTTGCATGACTGGATTTGACACATTCATAGCTTGTGCCCTAGGCCATCTCTGTTCATTTTTAATCCTTAGAGTCCAGTCGACTGAAATGCAGATGTGATGAACTCAGTTTGAATTTTGATTGGAACTTTCCTTTGCAACATTAAAGGAATCTGATTTAGGTTAATTGAAACATGTGATTAACATCTAGAAGGAAATTTGTTTAAATGATTGGCAAAGTATTCATTAGGCTTTCTGATTGGAATTTGTTAGAGTAATCAAAGTATTTTAAATCTATAATCATTGAAAAACTTATTTGTGAACCTAGACTTTATGTGGGTTTAAGGGAGGGGATCTTAGTTGGTTTAAGATCTGTTTTACCTTAATCTTTGGGACTGATTAACCTATATATGGAAAGGGTACTTGACATTTTCTCAACTTTGGGAAGAAATATTCTCTTGCCGTTCTTGGCTTTCACCTGTTGGAACTCTAATTCCTATCACTTTACCTGTACAAACAGGCTTTCTCTTTTCATTCACACACTTGACACTGAAAAAAAGAAGTTGAGAAACACACATAGTATTTCGCAAGCCTGCCCCTCCCTCTCTCTGCCTTGGTTCTTTTCTTCTAATTAGTTCCTGCTTCTGAGTTTGTGTTAGCTCTATTTTTGCAAGCATCAGCTTCCTCTCCTTACACTCTGTTTGTTTCACATCCCTAGAGGTATAACTACACCTCCTTCTGCTGGTATTTGCATCTGTCTACTTAGATTTGCTTGTGTTTGTTTACCTTATCTATGCTTCATTTAAACTGTATATGCCTGTTTGCTATACCATGTCATGTTTCTGGGCTCTTTCTGGTTCTTGTTAACCATATGCAATTGTGAGGATGGTCTTGAAAGACCATACCAATGTTCATTGAATGCAGGGACTCTACATAGCCTACTGTTAGGGGCTTCTAATAGCCTAATCACTACTGGGACTGGAATGAGTCACTTTAAAACTTTAAACTTATGCTGCTTTACCCCTCCTCCCAGTCCCCTGTTTATGTATATTCATTAGGATTCCCTGAATGTATTTCATTAAAACAGGGTGCACAGCAACAAGGCAGTGGAAATGGCCACCCAGGGGCCCTCTCTTATCTTGTCCCTTCTTATATGGTTGCATCATGAATTAAAACAAGGCTTTCACACTTGAATGTTTAAAAATGAGACTTAATTTGAGTGTATTTGATGCTTTACTTACGATATTTGATAGTGTCATAAAATTTGGTGATGGCCGGTTTTTATTAACTCCTAAAAGACTAAGGATTGATGTAAGACAGATATTGAATCTATAAACTACATCGAAAAAGCATGATCATTTAAAACAAGGGCTATATGTGCTAATACCTTTGACGCGTGACTTTTTTGTACAACTAAATATGCTCCTCTTTACGTTTCTGATCCAGGCCCGAAAATACTTTCAAATATGGCCTTTATGTGTAAAAATGATTTTAAAACTTACTTCAACCTCTTATACACTAATCTAATAGTGTATATGGGGGGTACAAGTATTAGGGATCAATTATATGATTACTATATATATTTTCTTAACATATATCATTTAACACTCATGTATTTGCATGCCTATGCTTATATTTACGTATGACAACCCTTATTTGCATTTATATGCTTCTGTGAAACTGTTTTTCAAAAACAACCCACTCACCTATATATATTCCAAAACTGACCCCTACACCAAAATAGCCATTAAGGTTAGGGCTCGACAATTAATGACGAGTCACACCGACCCCAAATGGCTAACATTTTGTTTTAAAAACAACATCCATTTGATTTTTTGACAAAATCTGAAATTGTTTGTGAAAGTTGTCCATTTTTTCAAAACTGCCTATCCATGCAAAATTGATTTAAAAACTGAAATTGCACAAATGAACTGTATTTCAACACTCCTTGCAGATTTAGCCATACTTTTAATTAGGCTTTTATATTAGAGGCTATAAATACGATTAGGCGCGGAATATAGGCCGTATGTGTAAAATATCTAGTCTAGATATATGTTACCTAAACTTGTTTAATTGGGCTAATATATACATTGATTGTGAAATTGACTATTTAAGTTAGTAATGTATATGATAATGTTCATATCTCGCATAGACATCCAAAAATATACAGACTCGGGCGGGACCCACCTTTCGTGGTTCTTGGGGAAGTTCCTAACACCTTCTTCCCCGAGTTATTTAGACTTCTTACCCATTGAATCTCTGAAACTGGACCAGTTTAATAATGAACTTGACCTTAGACGCTTAGGTGACCTAATACACCTTAGAAAGCTGTATTAGATGGCGACTCTAATTCTTGAACTCAAACGAGTTACCCAGTCATATCCAAAATCCGACTCGCTCCGAGTTTGAGTCTAAAATCCGGTATGACATCGATCACATATGCATTGTTATTGATCTTAGAGAGCACTTGGAATGGTCCATCCTTTCGGGGTGCAAACTTCCTTTATCTCTCCTTACGGAAGTGCACCCATACATAGTCTCCTTTCTTTAGTTCCACTTTCTTCCTTCCCTTGTTCTTCTTGGTTGTAATTTTGTCATAGGCCTCCTCCAAGTTCTTCTTCACTTGGAATGAAGTTCAAGCAATGCCTTGGCTCGAGTTTTACCTTCAAAATCAACAACCGCATCCTTTGGCAAAGGGGTAAGATCAAGTGGTATCAAAGGATTAAAACCATAAACACACTCGAATGGAGTCATGCCAATCATTCTATGCAAAGTGCGGTTATATGCAAATTCCATAAGTGGTAGCTTATCAATCCATGCCTCGGCCTTACCTTTGGTCATAGCTCTAAGTAGAGCTCCCAAGGTTCGGTTCACCACCTTGATTTGTCCATCGGTTTGAGGGTGGTGGGATATGGAGAACAACAATTCGGTGCCAAGGGCACCCCAAAAACATTTCAAAAAATGGCTAAGGAATTTGGAGTCCCTATCACTAACAATGGTGCGAGGCACCCCATGCAACCTTTAACACATTATCAATAAACAACGTAGCTACATTTGTGCATCATTACTCTTTTTGCACGGAATGAAGTGAGCCATTCTGGAGAACCTATCAACGTCAACATAAATTTTATCGTGCCCTCCCCTAGTCCGTGGAAAATCCATAACAAAATCCATAGAAATATCAAATTTAGAAGATAGAACCATACCTTTGTGCACTAGGCAAATGAGTAATTTGGTGCCATCATTCCCTCTTAAAAGCTCACCCAGTTGCATCATGGCAAAAATGCTACCGGTAGAAGATGGTGGAGTCACAACTAGACTCTCGGCTAAAGGTCTAGTCTCAACAATCGACTTAGTCGTTGTCGCTTCTTTCAACTCCCTCATACGCCTATAGTCATTACTTACTTGACTGGGTGTCAATGGTTTGAGCACAAACTTTTTCCCCTCATGCTTGACCGTATAGGTGTTGACACGACTATCATGCATCACATTTCTATCAAATTGCCATGGCCTACTAAACAAGAGATGGCAAGCTTGCGTAGGCACCACATCAAACATATGTTCATCTTGATAGTTCCCAATCTTAAACTTTATCAAGACTTGCTTTACAACCTTCAACTCCCCACACTTACTTAGCCATTGCAAACGATAGGGGTTTGGGTGTTTCAAAGTGGGCAACATCAATTGTGAGACCAAGGATTGGCTCACCACGTTAGCACAACTTCCTGAGTCTATTATCATTGAGCACACTTGCTCCATTACATGGCATCTAGCATGAAAGAGGTTTTCTCTTTGCACATTTTCACTCTCCTCTACAAGCATGGCACTCAAACTCCTCCTAACAACAAGAAACATGTTAGGGCCGTCTCATTCCTCTTCCTCTCCTACCTCAACCAACTCACTCTCCTCCACTCCATCATCTTCGGGTTCACTTTCTTGTTCATACAGCGTCCCATCATCTATAACAATCATGGTCTTTCGAGTAGGACAATCTCTAGAAAAATAACCATACCCCTTGCATTTGTGGCATTGAATAGAAGAAGAAGTAGGAATGTTCAATTGAGTTTTAGAATTGCCTCCCACATTTGGTGTTGGCTTCTCATAAGACTTCTTCGCATTTCTACTAGCACTTGCACCACTTGTGTTTGGGCTTTTCCATTCTTTGGGTCGAGTCATTGGAATAGAAGTAGTACTCCTATAGCGAGGAGCTTTCTCTTCCTTGAGCCACTTTTTGGCTTCAACCGCGACATCACAAACATCTTGAAGAGAATCGAAGATGTGTAGCCTCAATTGAGAAGCAATCTCTCTATTTAAGCCTCCTTTGAATCGGATGATAGCTTGCTCCTCATCTTCCGTTTCCATGTCAAGTTCTATTCGGTTCTTCTCAAACTCGTTGAAATACTCATCGACCGACTTGAAGCCTTGTTTCAACTCATAGAGCCTCTTGAGTTGTTCTTGCCTATACTTGGTTGTCACATATTTGGTGCTCATCACCTCTTTCAATTCCTCCCAAGCGATGTTCACGGGCATCCCAACTCGTCTTTTTGACCTCTTGATGGATTCCCACCGTGTGGAAGCATACGTCTCAAATAAAGCAATGGCATAAATGGCTTTCTTTTCCTCGGACATGTCATTTGTATCAAATAACCGCTCCAATTGGACCTTCCACTTTAAGAACTTTTCCGGATCACTAGTCCCTTTGAAATGTGGGATAGTGTTGTTGACACTATTCAAGTTGTTTTCACGACCCCCACGGTGTGGTTCCGGTTGACCCCCGTAGTAGTCATCAACTTCATCATATTCTCGCCTCAAGTTCCTCCCTACAAAAGCCCTTGGAGGTTCTCGACCTCGCCCACGACCTCCATCCATACCCCCGCCCTCCATTCATTGCCCTCCTATTTGGATAGGGAGCATCGAAGTCATCATAATTGTCTCCATGTCGCGGACCCTCCCCTTCTTGAGCTTCATCAACTTGCTTAAGGGGTGAAACATTTCTACGAGGCCCGTATGAGTGGAACTTCACCTTGGGGATTGCCCAACAATCTTTCTCGAACAAGAGATTCCTCTTTCAACCATTGTCGACGAGCTAGCTCCGCAAATTGATCAGGTCTCACGGTTGAGCTATCACTTGTGCCTTCTCTGAAATCTTTGTGGACACTCGGGGTCCTCACTCTTTCAAAAACCTCCATTTTAAGATTTAGAGCCTTCATCTCGGCTAATAGACTAGCCAAGACGTCGGTTGGAACCTCAATGGTATCCTTTACCTTCTCTTCCGCCATGTACCTACAAACAATCAAAAACAAGAAAAGAGATTAGAGTAAAAGTCCTCACGCACTCCCTCACTTTTGATTGTCGCTCGGGTTAACTTAAGTTGGGGTAGGTTCATACAAGCTTGAGCTCAATGGCCTCCTCGTAATTGATCAACTTCTTCGATAGCCAAACCAATTCACAAGAACCAAATACTCTTCGGGAAGAGTGGAGTTAATGGGACTCGATGAACGCTAGGTGGAGTGAGGATGTCCAAGTGAAAGTGGACGCCAAAAAGGCCGCGTACATGAAGTTAATTGATTGCAGGGATGAGGAAGAATAGGAAGGATATAAGACAACAAAGAAGGAAGCGAAGATTGCAGTTTCGACAGCTAAGACGACTACTTTCGAGCGTCTGTACAAAGAATTAGCTGAAAAACGGGGAGGCCAGAAGTTGTATAGGCTCACAAAGGAAAGGGAGAGGAGATCAAGGGATCTGGATCAAGTGAGATGCATCAAAGATGAGGATGGTACGATATTGTTAAAAGAGGCCCAGATTAGGTGGAGATGGCAGACGTACTTCCATTAGCTCTCGAACTCTTCCACGGTACGATATTGTGCTCGGTGAGTTAGCTCACTCTGAGGGTTGGAGAGACTTTGGGTTTTTTAGGCATATAAGAGTAGAAGAGGTCAAGGAGGCGATCCGCAAAATGCGAGGAGGAAGAGTAACTGGACCAGATGAGATTCCAGTAGAGTTTTGGAAGAGTGCGAGCAAAGCAGCTGTGGAGTGGCTAACCAAATTGTTCAATGTTATCCTTAAGTCGGTAGGGATGCCTAAGGAATGGAGATCGAGTAGCATAGTTCCATTGTACAAGAACAAGGGGGATGTTCAAGACTGCAACAACTATAGGGGCATCAAACTTCTCAGCCATACTATGAAAGTTTGGGAGAGGGCGGTGGAGATGAGAATGAGGAGGTTGTGTCTATTTCTGAGAATCAGTTTGGATTCATGCCCGGGAGATCTACCACGGAAGACATCCACCTTTTGAGAAGACTAGTCGCACAGTATAGGGACAAGAAAAGGGACTTACATATGGTAGTTCATTGACCTAGAAAAAGCTTATGACAAAGTCCCGATGGAGGTGATGTGGAGGTGCTTGGAATCTAAATGGGTTCTAGTGGCATACCTCAGAGCGATTAAAGATATGTACAAAGGGGTTAAGACACGAGTGAGGACAGTGGGAGGAGACTCTAAGCACTTCCCAGTCGAGGTAGGGCTGCATCAGGGGTCAGCGCTTAGCCCATTTTTATTTGCCCCGGTAATGGATGAATTAACGCGGAGCATTCAAGGAGAAGTGTCGTGGTGCATGTTATTTGCGGATGATATACTGTTGGTGGATGTGACATGCTCAGGTGTCAATAATAAGCTGGAGGTGTGGAGGCACACTTTAGAGTCTAAAGGCTTCAAGCTAAGCAGGACGAAAACAGAGTACATGGAATGCAAGTTTAGTGATGCTTCTGTTGAGTCAGATGTGGAAGTGAGGCTTGATTCTCTAGTCATTCCTAAGAAAAGAAGCTTCCGTTATCTTGGCTCAATCCTCCAATGTAATGGAGAAATTGAGGATGATGTTACTCACCGTATAGGGCGGAGTGCTGGCCAATCAAGAACTCGCATATTCAGAAGATGAGAGTGGTAGAAATGAGGATGCTTAGGAGGATGTGTGGTCACACCAGGATGGATAAGATTAAGAATTAAGTCGTTCGCGAGAAGGTAGGCGTGGTCCCAGTGGATGAGAAGATGCGAGAAGCGAGGTTGCGATGGTTCGGTCACGTGAGGAGGAGGAGTGTTGATGCTCCAATAAGGAGGTGTGAGAAGTTGGAAGTGCTAGGTCAACGGAGACGTAGACGTCGCATCCTATTTTTTCCCAAACCGGTTAAAGTTCGAAATAGGGGTCGACTTATTGGAACTCACGGGTAAAGATTTGGAGTCTCCACCTAACATATTTTTTAACTAGGCGTATTAGGGCACCTATTTCTTTTCTAGCCAATTTTACGATTAACTCCGAAACTTAGTCTACGAACCAGAAATTCTAGGTAAGGGTTCAAGTTAACCTGAGAGGAAGAGGTTAGGCACCTTTCAGGCTTCACCAAATGCGGTTACCGGCCGGACTAAACAATTGGGATTCTAAAGCAAATGATTAAACTAAGTAATAAAATACTTGAATATTAATATACAACTTAAAAGACATAAAGAAATAAATATTCATTTCTTCTCTTTTAGTGAGCTCCGTCTGAAAGTGCCTTGCAAAATAAACCAACAAGTTAGTAAGGATTGTAAATAAAAATTAATAAAACAAATTTATGTGAAGTCAAATGATTTTGAGTATTTTTTGTCCTTTTTGAAAGTATTGTCTTTTTATAATTCCACCGTGATGTACCTCGCAAAATATAGAAATATGAATTAGTACGACAATTGATAATAATAATAATAAGAATAATACTAATAATAAAAATATTAGTAATATTAATAAATAATAATGAGAATGAGAATAATGAAAATAATAATAATAAAAGGATTTTCTTCTAGTTGTTCTCATCAAATTTACCTCGCAAAAAATATAAAGAAAATAAGTTAGTATTAATAATAGGAATAATATTGAAATATCAATAATAATGATATAATAGTAATAGAAATAAAATAAAGGGAAAAATAGATTTTATAAAAGTGTAGGCTCAGGTTTGTATGAATCGGCAGAGATTAGGGACGTTGGTACGGATGCAAGCACGGAGGCCCTCCGGTTGCCATGCCAAGTACCGGACCCACCACTCCATCGCCGGCTCGTTTTGCAATTGAAGCTCATACATATCATCATCGCCTTTTAGTTTTAGGGACACGGAGATGGGGCTGTTTAAGTGTAGTATCCATTTGAATCAGTCAACAGGCTTCAAATAAATGATTATTTTCCTTGGGCACCAGTGCAGTATTGTTCGATCAGAGAGAAGAATTTTTTGGCGAACATATATCCTTAATTCTCATGTATGTCCAAAAAATATCGCGAGTCAACACAAATGCAACAAAACAAGTCAACACAATAGAGTCAAAAAACAATCAGAAACCATATCCTCTTCGTCGCTGCATGATTACTCAGAACATTAGAAATATTAAATGACGAAGGAGGATCAGTGGCAATAAACAAATGGAATAGCAGTCAAACACCACAACAGGACCTGCAAGAGAAATAATAAAAAGCACCCAAATGACATTTTAAAAGAACGAATGGAATCTCAGCCATGAAACAGGGGCGTCGCCGGCTAGAATTCCGGCCAGTCCCTATCAAAATAAGCGACAGCAGTGACCCAAGGCGGAGGAGCGACACCATCTAGGTAGCGGCGTCGCTACTACTCCCAAACCACTCTTTTTAGTTTTGATTTAGCAACAGAAATGGAGATGGATTATTCCTGTGAGAGTTCAAATCAAAACTCCTTAATCTGCAAAATTAAACCATTGAAACGGCAGATCATGTGCAAACATGGTCAAAATAGATACGTAACAAAAGCATAAAGAGAGGAACAAGATGACCCAGATGATATGTATGGAGATGATGGCAAGCGGACAACGAAAAGTAGATGAGCGACTGTCTTAACGACGTCGCTACGACTTCGTCCCCGTCTCAACTATTTCCCCTTCGATTTTCGAATCAAACCACATAAAACAATAGGGAATTAGTGAGGGGTCCTTTATGTGTATCATGTATATGTGTGTGAATGGTTTTCTATTTATGTGCGTAGAGGAATGTGTGTATTGATATTTTAGGTGTGGGGGTGGTCTGCCTCGATCTGCATGCGGTGGAAATGGTGTGTATCGCTGGTTCTGTTTGTGTCCATGGCCATGTGTGTGTGGGTGGTGTATTGTGAAGGTGAAGAAGAAAACAAGAGTGGGGGATGCAATGTGTTGGTGGAATTTTTGTGGGTGTGTAGTGTTTTGAAGTTTTGCCTCGTACTATGTATATGCTTGTATCGTGTGTGAGATCCTGATAGAGAGGAATTTAATAAACAGTTCAAAAAAAATAGTTGTTGGGAATTGGAGGTAATTGGGGAATTTTTAGGAGAAGATTAGGAAAGGATTATGGGAAGATTAGGAAAAGATTAAGGAGGAATTAGGGAGAGATTTTGGAGATTTAGTCAACAACAATATTCGCTTTTCAAAATTTAAAAGAGGGAATATTTTTTGATAGACAATTGGTCTAGGTTCAAAGAAAAAAATGTGGTTCAATAGAAAAAGTAAATAAAAATAAAAAATTTTGGTGGGGATATTTGAAGATGGAGGAGTTAATGAAAAGGAATTTGAACAACTATGTCAGGATTATAAAATAAAATGAGTAGGAGATGGACAAAATTGGACTGATAATTAAGTTAATAGGTGCTACATAAATAAAATAAATAGAGATATAAATACGTATATGTAATGTATAGAATAAAACAAATAAAAAGCAAAACACACACAGAAAAAAAATTAGGATACAAATCAAATTAATTTAATATAAATAACCACAAATATTTATTAAATGCATTAAATTGCACAAAGAACCCCAATTATCTATTAAATGCTATAACTATGCTAAAATTATACAAACAGCCATACTTTGATAAATAACCTAAATTATGTAAAATTACATAATATAGCCACATTTAAGTATGTAATATATAAGTGGGGGATAACGCACGTAAGTGCATGCTTTTCTAATGCACATTTTTCACAAATAGTCAAATTACACCTTTAAATTAAATTATACCCAATTTTAGAAAAAGAAGGGATAAAATTGGTGTCAACAACTGCCCCTCTTTGCCCGTGAATGATGAAAAAAATCTTCAGGAAAAGATAGTTGATGGAGTAGCAAAGTTTGTCACGACTGGTAGGCGAAATAATTGAAAGGGGAAAATGGGAGTTTTGGGGTGTTTTTGGCCGAACCCCAGTCTCTAAGTTGCCTACATATCTCGGGTTTAACAAGAATCATGCCGTGTGCAGTTCTAGAATGGTATGTTGCCTGTGTGAGATATTTATGGCGCACGATTTTGGATGTAAAGACTAAACATATCCCAGTATGTAAAGTTTAGATTCGTGTATGCTTTGCCTTTTGGCGAGATAAATGAAGGATGGAGCCAAAAGCGCTACCAAAGATGAGATAACATCAGTAGATCGAGCGTGGGAAAAGAGGCTTATAATCGTCCTAGTTATGAAAATGTGGCCGCTACACACCCATAAAGAGGATATGTACATAGTTTCTATTTCGTTCTATTTCGTCTCGATAAATGAGTAATCTCACCTTCAATATTGCCTTGACTGAGCTGGGAAACATTTGAGAGGCGATTTTTATAAATGCGCATGATTCAAATAGATGGGCACGATTAAGCACGATAATACGCATGATTGACGCAGATAGGCTTGAATAGACAAAGTAGGCGTTACTCTGAAAGAATTGCAAAATGACCTCCTTATTTGTAATGAAAGATTAGGCAGATTACTTGGGGGAGCAGGAGACGACCGGCTTCGGGCGTGTCGGGATTTGACAGAATAGGTAGTTTGCAAGTACAACAAAGGCATTGTCGAAAGACGAGGCAATATCGATAGATCGAGTGTGGGAAAGAGGCTCGTAAACGTCCTAGTTATGAAGATGTGGTGCACAACACACCCATAAAGAGGGGTGTACACAGGCACATTTTCCACTATAACTCGATAGATAAGTCATCTTAGCCTCAACATTATCTTGAATGAGCTGGGGAATATTACGGAATGAAGTACGATAAATGCGCATGATTCAAACAGATAGACACGAATAGGAAGGAATACGAAACTGATACCGAATTGTCAAGGAAAGATAGGGCAGATCACTGGTGCGAGTATGGAACTGTAGCTTTGAGCGCTTTAGACCTCGACAAACTGGGCCGCTTGCGGGTGTAGCAAAAGCATTGTCTGTAGGATTAGGCCTCTTGAATTGGGTTTCTGGATGATGTTTTGTATGTATTTGAGGTTTTGTGGTTGCACCAGTGGTAGTGATTTTGGAGCAGGTGTGAGAGTAGGGCGCAGGGGTTTGTCGGGAGATCAGAGAGTCCTACAGCAAAATCAATATAAATGCAAATTGAGATAAATAAAGATAAAGTAAACTTCCCTGTCGAGCTGAGCTCTCCTTCATCATGCAATTGTCCAGTCTGCTTTCAGGTGCTCAGTGCTAGGGAGTGTGTGCCTTTCCTCTCGGGATATTCATTTGCTGAGTGTTCCTCATCAGGAGGTGATTGCTTCGTCGCGCCGAGCTTTTGTTGGATCATCTTGCCAGTGCAACACCGGATTGTATGTCCTTTCATGTAGGGTTGTCTATCATTCTTTCATTTGGTTGCACACCCTTTGTCCTGCCATCCTTTTACCGGGCTGTCTGCCTTTGCAATGCCAAACTCTGCATCAAGCTGTATACCCTCTGCCATGCCAAACTCGACATCAGGCTGGGTACCCTAAGTCAATGCATCGGGCTGGGTACCCTAAGTCAATGCATCGGGCTGTGTACCCTCTGCAATGTCAAATTCGACATCGGGTTGTGTACCCTCAGTCGATACATTGGGTTGTGTACCCTCCACTGTGCTAAATTTGACATCGAGCAGTGTACCCTCAGTTAATGCATCGGGCTGTGTGCCCTCCGCTGAAAATAAAGGGGAAGATGAGATAATTGATCATAACCCTATTGATATGCTTCTATTTGGTGGGCTATGTGTTATAATGAGGATGGTAATGACTTTGAGGAGTCAAAATTGCATGAACTGGACAAGGTTGTCTATGATGACTCCTCAAGTGAGAGTGATGAACCTAGTCTTCATATTATGCCTTTGCTTAAACATGAAGTTGACATTCATGCTTTTACTACTCTACTGTTTGAAGGCATTTTTAATTGTGGTAGTGACTTGTATCGGACTAGGGTTGAAGGTAAAATAGAACCTCCATGGTGTGAAGGGTTTGACTCCTTAGGCAACCCGTTGTGTGAGAATTTGAGTGAGGTAAATGACTCTTTGAGTGACCATACTATTGCATGTTGGGGTTATGATGAAGAAGAGGCCATTATCAATACTTTCCTTGAGAGCTTGTCTTTTGAGAAGGGTTGCTTAGGTGATGAAATTGGAGGTGAAAATGAATCCCTTTGTGTAAGTAAGTATGCTCTAAAGAAGGGGAGTAGAGTAATTGATGTTACTTATAGGTTGGGTTATTTGACTTACGCCACTCCACATGTTGATCACACTTTGAGGAGGGATTGGTGTATTGATCGTGAGATTAAGGATCAAGGGAATTTTGATAGCTTAATCTTGCATTTTCCATGTTCCCATGATCTATTTGCTCATTCTTGTGTTGAGTGCATATTTTCATTGAACCAAGTACTTATCGTTTTCCTTGGAGACTTGATCTTTGTGATTAGCATTGATGCCTGGTTATAACATAAGAGTGTGTTTTCCACACTTCTTGCACTAACCTACTTTCGTAGTAGGAGGTTTGTGTGTTTTCTTGTCGTTGCTTGAAGGTCCTAAGCTCCATGTTAAAGCAAGGGAGATCTTGGAAGAAGCCTATGTCAAAGTGACGTTCAAGAAGTACGAGGGAGGAAAGCATTGGGCACCCCAAGGAGATGATGATGCCATGGATGAGAACGCCTTGATTTCGAGGACGAAATCTCTCCAAGAAGGGGAGGATGATGAGGGGCAAATCGAGCCAAGACACTTTCCAACGTGTACCAAGCTTGAAGGGTGCAAAGGACTAGAAGTCAAGAGCATTGGAAGTGAATTGAAGAGGCATCAAGAAGTTCCCAGGCCAGGCGCTCTGCCCAGGCAAAGCAGGCGCCCTGCCTGAGATACACATGGGCCAGGCACTCCGCCCAAATGGTCAGGCAGTCCGCCCACCCCAGCTCACTGATCAACAAGGCAGGCGCTCCGCCTAGGAAATGGGCGCTCTGCCCAAACGCTGGACACCCGAGATTTTGGTTGCTCTTTTACCATTTTGGCCTTGTATGATCTATTTACTTAAAGCCTAACATGTGGGCGTTTTAGAACTTTTCCCAAAGCATGGGAAGACCTTATAAATAGCCTAGCTTAGCCTTTTTATAACTTAGCTTATTTTGATGAATGATGAAACTTGAGAAATGCTCTTTATTATGAATGAAACCTTGTTTTGGGACTTGACTTCTTCTAGCGGATCTAGTTGAACATAAACCCCTCCCCGATCATTCTACTTGCGAGTTCCTGGTGTGACTCAAGGGTAGATTCTTAGCGTTAGGCATATCTTGACACGATACGGGGGTTTCACGGAACAAGTTCTTCGTGGATACCCCATAGGGAGTTCGAGACAAGGCTCGCTCCTATCTATTTTTACGCTTCTTATTTATCCTGCATTAGTTTGGTATCAGAGCATGGCTCGAGATTTGTTTCTACAAAACCTCGATCCTTGTTCATCGTGCCTAGTTAGTTTTCTTGTGTTTGGAGTTATTGGAAAGAAGAAAATACAAAAAAAATTGAAAAAGTTGAAAAAATCCAAAAATTTGACATAACTTTTTGGTGTTTTTGATTCATGTTATGGGTGTTATTGGAGATTGATCCTTGTTGAAAACCCGTCATTTTGATACCTAAATCTCGTGGTTTGGATTGGTATTGTGAAAGTTGAAGATTTGAAAACCCCCAAATTTCTTAAACCCTTGATAAACCCTTGTTCTTGGTGTTCTTGATTGATTCTTGGTTTGATTGGTTGTTTGATTATGGATTTGATATCGGGGTTTGATCTAGATTGAAAAGCAAACGATTTGGTACCAATTTTGTGAGATTTGGAGTTGTATAACACCAAAATTGAAGAATAAAAACCCATTCGAAAACCCTTTTGAAAACCCACTTTGAATCTTTGAATGGTGATTGTGCTATGATTATTGGTTATTTGTGGGAGAAAATCATTGGGGTTTGAAGAGAATATCATTATACAACTTTGGGTACCTCGGATTTGTGCAAAACATGGTGAAATCGATCCGAAATTTGGGTTGAAATTGAAGAAAAACGTTGTTGGAAAAGCTGAAGCCCGAGCTCTAGGTAATTCGGATTTCTTTTGCTTGCATAACATCTAACTAGTACTTCTCTAAGTAACTTTCCTACATAATTAGTACTAGTCCATTGAGCTTTTAGGTAATTCGTCCCTAGTTTGGAGAATAGAACTCCAAGAAGATTCGTAGATCCTTTTGACTCAAGTCCTCACTTTAAAAAGCTTATCGTCCATTGAGTGACATAAACTCCACTCACCCCAGAGTACACTTGACTTGTGGATTTAAGTGATTGAGTTGAGGATTGTTGTTCAACTACGTGAAGCTTCTAGATTCAAGTTTGAGTGAAATATCCACCAGCACTAAACGAGTGAACCGAGTGATAGACAAGTGTGGGTGTGTGTGAAGTGATTTCACTAACGTTTGTTCATTTTGTAGGTACAATGGCTAACGAAGGGGATGATTCCATTAAGAATGCCTTGGCTACCATAATGGCCAAGTTGGAAGACATAACCTTGAGGCTTGAGACCGTTGAAAGGAGGACCCCGAGCGTCCCTCTTGAATCCGGAAAAGACATAAGTCATAGCACTCCTATGACTCCCAGACACTTTGCGGAGATAGCCAAGAAATATGAGCTAAAGAATGATGTGGCTCCAAAAGAGCGTGTGTTGGGCAATCCCCAACAAGTGGTCATTCCCCACAACTTGGGCAATCTCCAAGGAAATGCTCCACTTCCAAGACCCGTTCGAAATGTTCCACCTCTTGAGCAAATTGTTGAGGTTCAAGAAGGGGAGGAAGCCGAGTATGGTGATGAGGCCTATGGGTATGATGTTCACTATCAACCTAGGTGAAGAATGAATTGGGGTCATAATGTGGATAGGGGTAGAGGCCGAAGTCGAGGGCCATCCATGGGATATGTTGGAGGAAATGCTAGGAGGGATTATTTTGCTTATGATGACCACTATGGAGGCCAACCGGAGCCTCACCGTGGAGTTCGTGACAACAATAACCTCAATAGTGTTAAGCTCAATCTTCCAACCTTTAAGGGAACTTGTGATCTGGAAGCATACATGGAATGGGTACTACTCATGGAGAGAGCGTTTGACACAAATGAAATGACCGAGGAGAAGAAAGGCACCTATGTTATTTCAACCTTTGAGACCTATGCTTCTACTTGGTGGGAGTCCATGAAGAGGTCAAGAAGAAGGATGGGAGTACGTGTGAATGTGACTTGGGATGAGTTGAAAGGTCTCATGAATACCAAGTATGTGACTCCAAGGTATCATCAAGAGAAACTTAAGAAGCTTTATGAGCTAAAGCAAGGTGTCAAGACAGTTCATGAGTACTATGATGAACTTGAGAAGATCCGGATGGCATTGGATATGGATACCGAAGGTGAAGAACAAGCCGTGATCCGTTTCAAGAATGGCTTGAGCTATGGTATAGCTTCTCAATTGAGGTTACATGCATATTGTTCACTTCAAGAAATATTTGAAGCCGCAATTGAAGCCGAGAATTGGCTTAAGGGAGAGAAGTCCAAGAGCAACACTTCTACTTCCATGAGCAAGCCAAAGGAATGGAAGACTCCAAATGCAATTTCCCAAAAAATAAAAAAATTGAAAAAGTTGAAAATCAAAAAAAAAATTTGTCATAACTTTATGGTGTGTTCGATTCTTGTTATGGGTGTTATTGAAGATTGATCCTTGTTAAAAACTCGTCGTTTGGGTACCACAATCTCGTGGATTTAATCATCGGGGTTTTATCTACATTAGAAAACAATCGATTTGAAACAAATTTCGCGAGATTTGGAGTTGTATAACATCAAGTTTGAAGAAATCAAGCCCACTTTGAAACCCTTTTTGAAAAACCCTTGTTGAACCTTTGATTGATGATTGTTCATTCTTTGTTGAGTGTTTGGGTGTGAAAATCATTGGGATTTGAAGGGAATATCATTATACAACTTTTAGTACCTCGGATTTGTGCAAAACATGGTGGAATCGAACAAAAAATTGGATTAAAATTGAAGAACGAAGTTGAAAAGCTGAAGGTTGACGAGCAGGCGCTCCGCCCACCTTCCCCCACTGGTTGTTTGGGAGGCGCTCCACCTCACCTAGGGGCGCTCCACCCAGGGTGCTCCGCCCATGAAACGACCTCGGTCAGTCGTTTCGGAATTTAGGACTCCGATTGGCGTGCCGATAATTTTAAAATATTCGTAATGTCCATTAGGACCTATCTCTAAAATTTTAGCTAAATCAGACCTCGTTTGGTAGGCATCGGAAGAAGGTTTTAATTTTTATTGGCGATAAATATTAAAAAGATATTTTCGAGCTCGGTTTTGCCGAATGAGCTCCGATTCGAAATCCGAAAGCGCCGTTAGGTTCGTATGATTATTTGTGATTTTTGTAAACTTTTGAAAGTGAATTTCGATGTTGTTCGGCTAGTTTCCGCCAAAATACCGAAAGTTAAATAATTTGACTTCTTTTCATTTAAATTCGCATCTTGAGTTTCGGGAGTCTGATTTGAGATCCGTCTTCGCGAGTATGTTACATATATTTTGTATAACTTACTTGCAAAATTTGGGATCATTTCGACTTCTCTAGGGTTCTATTTTAATTTTAATCATCGGAGCGATTTTATTATTATTAAAAAAAAAAGAAATTGAAAATTGAAAGTCGGTTAAGGGATTTGCTCCCTTATAATCAGTAGCTATGACACATGAATGCAGAAACATAATACAAATGCAGTGAGAAGAAAAATTAGAAAAGAGAGGGGAAAAAAGGGAAAAAGGAGTGGAAAAATAGTGGAATTTCCACCGCAAATCTCCAGGTAATGATGTTAACTCATTATCTTAGCTTATTACGTGTGTTTGAATATATTTTTACGATAAAAATAGAGATATTAGACATCGCCCTAATGATGTAAATAGATAGTTTAAAAGGTCAATTGGACCCCGATGATGGAAATGATTATATATTCGTATTCAGTGAATTATGGGCAACATATAAATATAATTTATTTAGGGTTTGGTTATGGGACTTTGAACCCTGTATATAGGCCTGGCCTGCATATTGCGTATGCGAATAGGGTATCAGGTTCCTAACCAGATTGCCCTAAGATGTGAGGAATGAAGCCTTTAGCCTAATTTGATATATTTTTCTGCTTATTGAATAGAGTGGGATCGTTTGGCAATGAAACCAAAGGACAAGCGGTTATTGAGTGGATGTACTAACTTTGTAACAAGGTAAGTGTTTATATCCATTTCTTTGGAGGCACCTGGCCTCGTGGATTTTCTACCACGTATTCCTTACGTGTGTAGCTGCCGATAGGCGTACTCATTATGCCTTAGCTTTGGATTTATATTGTATATTATATGTTATGTTCTATTGTTGGTATTGCATTGAGGATCTGAGCATGTACCCTGGCTGTAAGTTGGCATCTACTTCTCGGTTGTCGATGAGAGTCCCGCGCCGGTGAAAGGTTATTATTGCATCACATTACATTTATATGCATTATATGCCATTCATATGCATTACATTGCATATCATATTGGGTGCAGGAGTATTCCGCCCCAGGAGCAGAAGGATTCCGCTCCATTGTATCATATTAAGGGTAGGAAGATTCCGCCCCAAGAGCAGGAGTATTCCGCTCTTATGTCAGATATCGACTGCAGGAATATTCCGCCTCAGCTTTACATTTTATCGGGTGCAGGAGTATTCCGCCCCAGGAGAGTGCAGGAGTATTCCGCCTCTGGTTTATATTATATCGGGTGCAGGAGTATTCCGCTCCAGTTTGTTATCAGATTGGATTCCCCTCGAATGCAGGAGTATTCCACTTCGGGATGGGATTACGGGCACATGTGACCCTTTGCATCACATTTCATGTCATTTCATTGGGTAAACTTACGATACATGACTACTGTCCTGCTTATATGTGCATTACTTATTTGTTGATATGTTTCTGGCTCGTATCCCCAGTTAAGTTTATGGTTTCATACGTGTTTCCGGTTGTTATCTGGCTCTGCCTTTTTATAATTTAAATAAAATGAATTTGGTCTATCTATTTCTTTTCTCCCGGGCTAGCTATCCTATTCTTTGAGGTGGCTAGTCTGCCCCACTTATTGAGTCTTTTTGACTCACCCTTGTTTGTTGTTTGTTTCTTGTCTATCTATTTCGTTTCGGCAGGTTCGCTCCAGGATTGAGTTTTCCACATTGTGAAGGAGCGAAGACGACTTCAGCTGTCAGGGTGAGCCAGCTTTTATTCCGGATGGCCACCAGTTTTATGTTTATTATTTCAGTTATATTTTGCTCCCTTTAGGAGGATCTGTCTTCTTTTTTACTCTTAGATGTCTAGTCTGGATAGCCCTAAACCTAGTATATTGGGTAGTCAGCTGTAATTTCTTTTGTACAGCTTAGAGGTATCAGCATGTCTGTGTTGTTTTTTTAAGTCTTGTTCTTATTTATGCATTGTTATATTTATTTTCCTAATTTAATTGGTAAGGGTTCGCCCGACGGGTCTAGGGGAGGATTTCGGGTGCCCGCACGGCCTAACCGAATTCTGGGTCGTGTCAGCCCAGCCCCCAGGCTCTCCGCCTGCTGGGTTTAAGGTTTGGTTTGGTAGTTTTCCTAGGATTTTCTTGCTTCTTTGCTTGCTTAACCTTTAACTAGTGCTTATCTAATTAACTTTCGTACTTAATTGGCACTAGTCTATTGAGATTTTAGGTAATTCGTGCCCTAGTTGGAGAGTAGAACTCCAAGAAGACTCGTAGCATCTTTTGACTCAAGTACTCACTTTAAAGTGGTTATCGTCCATTGAGTCTCACAAACTTCACTCACCCCGAAGTACACTTGGCTAGTGGATAGATTGATTGAGTTGAGGATTGTTGTTCATCTACGTGAAGCTTTTAGATTCAAGTCCGAGTGAAATATCCACCACCACTAAATGATTGAACCGAGTCAAAACACAAGTGAGGGTGTGTGTGAGGTGATTTCACTAACATTTGTTCTTCTTGTAGGTGCAATGGCCAACGAAGGTGAAACTTTTGTAAATAATTCTTTGGCTAGTATCATTGCTAAAATGGATATCATGAGCCAAAGGATTGAAGCTCTTGAAAGGGTGACTTCAAGTACCCAAGTTGAGCAAGGGACCCCGAGTGTCCAAGTTGAGAAAGGGACCCGAAGTGTCCAAAAGGGACCCCGAGTGTCCAAGTTGAGAAAGGGACCCCGACTGTCCAAGTTGAAGCCGGTGAAGGCTCAAGTAGACCCACCTTTACCCCGGAACAAGTTGTTGAATTGCTTAATCAGCAACGGGTAAAGGAAGATCATGAAAGAATTGAACAAGTGTTGGGCAATCCCCAACGACTAGGCATTCCCCATCTATTGGGCAATCCCCACCTTTTGGGCAATCCCCAAAGGAATATTCCACTCCTAAGAGCCATTCGAATTGTGCAACCTCTTGAGCAAGTTGATGAAGCTCAAGAAAGGGAGGAGGAAGAGTATAGTGGTACTGACTATGGAGCTCCTAATCTGAATGGGAGAGCCATGAATTGGGGACGTAATGTTGATAGGGGTAGAGGCCGAGGTCGAGGGCCACCCATAGGGAATATTGGAGGGAATGCTAGGAGGGATTATGTTGGTTATGGAGACAAATTTGGAGGCCAACCGGAGCCTTACCAAGGGGGTCGTGATAACAACAACCTCAATTGTGTGAAGCTCACTATTCCTTCCTTCAAAGGGACTAGTGACCCGGTAGAGTACATTGATTAGAAGTTGGCTATGGAAAGGGTGTTTGACACCAATGATATGACCGAGGAAAAGAAGGCCAAGTATGCTATATCTTCCTTTGAATCCTTTGCTTCTACTTGGTGGGAATCGACCAAGAGGAATAGAAGGAGGAATGCTATGGCCATCAATGTGACTTGGGGTGAATTGATCCGTGCAATGGATGAGAAGTATTTGACTCAACAATACCTTCAAGAACAATACACACGTTTTTATGAGTTGAAGCAAGCTTATAAGACGGTTGGGGAGTACTTCAATGAATTTGAACAAATCCGGATGACCCTAGACTAGGATGGGGAAGACAATGAGCCGGCCGTGATTCATTTTAGAAGTGGGTTGAATCGAGACATAGCCTCTCAATTGAAGTTTCACAAGTATGAAAACCACTATGATCTCTATGATGATGCGGTTGTAGCCGAGAAATGGCTCAAAGATGAGAAGCCCACTCGCTATAAGAGTAGCACTCCTACTTCCATGAGCCAACCAAAAGAGTGGAAGTCTCCAAACACAAGTAGTGCAAGTGCTAGAAAAGATGTGAAGAAGCCGTATGAGAAGTCTACACCACATGTGGAAGGTAATTTTAAAACTCACTTGAGCAATCCTACTTCTACTTCTACCCAATGCTATAGGTGTAAGGGGTATGGACATATTGCTAAATATTGCCCTACTCGAAAGACCATGGTTGTGGTAGGTAATTTGGTGTATGAGCAAGATAGTAAACCCGAAAATAAAGAGAATAAAGTAGTTGCTTGTGAGGAGGCTAGGGGTTGATGTTCATCTAGAATCCACTAGAAGAAAACGAGTCCCAAACAAGGTTGTTTCATTAACCCAAGAGTTCAACTCTTCACAAAATTCATCATTCATCAAAACTAGCTAAGTAATGAAATAAGCTATCTAGGCTATTTATAGAGGTTTCTAAGCTTCACGTAAAAGGTCTATAATGCCCACAAGCTAGACTTTAAGTTAGTAGACAATGCAAGGCTAAAATAGTAAAAGGACACCAAGATCTCGAGTGTCTAACGTTTGGGCGGAGCGCCCGTTTCTTGGGTGGAGCGCCTACACTTTTGACCAGTGGACCGGCATGGGCGGACCACCTGGTGCCTAGGCGGAGCGCCTGGCTCCTGTGCATCTTGGGAGGGGCGCCTGCTTGACCTAGGCGGGCGCCTGGCTTGGGGTCTTCTTGACGCGTCTTCAATTCACCTCGAACGCTCTTGGCTTCTAGTCCTTTGCACCCTTCAAGCTTGGTACACGTTGGAAAGTGTCCTGGCTCGATTTGCCCCTTATCAGAAACAGAGGCGTCGCCGGCTAGAATTTCGGCCAATCCCCATCAAAACAAGCGACAGCAGTGACCCAAGGCGGAGGAGAGACACCATCTAGATAGCGGCGTCGCTACTACTCCCCAACCCCTCTTTTTAGTTTTGATTCTGTAACAGAAACGGAGACGGATTATTCCGGTGAGGGTTCAAATCAAAACTCCTTAATCTGCAAAATTAAACCAATGAAATGGCAGATCAGGTGTAAATATGGTCAAAATAGATACGTAACAAAAGCATAAACAGAGGAACAAGATGACCCAGATGATGTGTATGGAGATGATGGCAAGCGGATAACGAGAGGCGGACTAGCGACTGTCCTAGCGACGTCGCTGGGACTCCGTCCCCGTCTCAACCATTTCCCCTTCGATTTTGGAATCAAACCACAGAAAACAATAGGGAAAACAGTGAGGGGTCCTCTGCGTGTATCTTGCATATGTGTGTCAATGGTTTTCTATTTAGGTGTGTAGCGGCGTGTGTGCATGGATATTTTTTGTGTGGGGGTGGGTGGTCTGCCTCGATCTGCGTACGATGGAGATGGTGTGCGTCGCTGGTTCTATTTGTTTCCATGGCCATGTGTGTGTGGGTGGTGTATTGTGAAAGTGAGGAAGAAGACAAGGGTGGGGGATTCAATGTGTTGGTAGAATTTTTGTGGGTGTGTAGTGTCTGGAAGTTTTTCCTCGTACTGTATATATATGCTTGTATCGTGTGTGGGAACCTAATAGAGAGGGATTTAATAAAGAGTTTTAAAAAAAAGCTGTTGGGAATTGGAAGTAATTGGAGAATTTTTAGGAGAAGATTAGGAAAGGACTATGGGAAGATTAGGAAAAGATTAAGGAGGTATTATGGAGAGATTTTGGTGATTTTGTCAACAAGAATATTCACTTTTCGAAAGTTAAAATGTGGGAATGTATTTGGCTAGAGATTTGGTCTATGTTCAAAGGAAAAAATGTGGTTCAATAGAAAAGGTAAATAAAAATAAAAATAAAGAATTTTGGTGGGGATTTTGGAATATGGAGGAGTTAATGAAAAGGAATTTGGACAGCTATGTCGATATTATAAAATAAAATGAGTAGGAGACGGACAAAATTGGACTGATAATTAAATTAATAGGTGCAACATAAATAAAATAAATAGAGATATAAATACGTATATGTACTGTATAGAATAAAACAAATAAAAAGCAAAACGCACATAGAAAAAGTAAATTAGGATACAAATCAGATTAATTAAATATATATAACTATAAATATTTATTAAATGTATTAAATTGCCCAAAGAGCCACAATTATCTATTAAATGCTATAATTGCGCTAAATTACACAAACAAATATATTTTAAAAAATAGCCTAAATGATGTAAAATTACGTAATATTGCCACATTTAAGTATGTAATATATAAGTAGGGGATAACGCACGTAAATGCATGCTTTTCTAATGCACATTTTGCACAAATAGTCAAATTGCATCTTTAAGTTAAATTATAGCCAATTTAAGAAAAAGGAAAGACAAAATTGAGTGTCAACCGTAGAGGTAGACCGAAGAAGAACTGGGCTGAGGTGATTCGTCAGGACATGGCCCAGATCCAGATCACCGAGGATATGACCTTAGATAGGAGTGCATGGAGGTCGAAGATTAGGGTGGAGGGGTAAGTACTAGGCGAGTGGTTGGGCTATTATTAGATGTAGTATTATGTGTACATAGATGATGTACTTCTTAGTCTTCACCTTTATATTCTCTGTTCGTGTCAGTCTATTTTGGATATGCTTTAGCGTTGTCATGCTTTCTAGCATTGTAGTGTTGTCCTGCTTTTCAATGTATGTTTTCTAAAATGTTCTTTTTTCCTAGCCGGGGGTCTATCACAATCAGCCTCTCCACCTTGGTGGGGGTAAGGTCTGTGTACATCCTAACCTCCCCATATCCCACTTGTGGAATATACTGGGTATGTTGTTATTGTTGTATTTTAATTGTGAATCTATAAGATTGATAACTGCTAGAGTGTAGTTAAATTAGCAGTTGAATGGGGATAACTACTGTTATGTTTATCATTTACTTTAAAAAATGATGGTTTAGTAACTGCCGAAATTTTACAAAGATAAAAACTGATATCATTACGAGACGTGGTAAACGTGGAAGTTTCCTGCAAAGGATAAACACATTTCAATTTTGAGTAATTACATATACTCTTTATCTGCTTAGGGAGAAGCACTAAAATAAACTTCCATTCCTATATACATTACAATTCTAAGAATAAAAGGTAACTTTTGTAGTGGATGGTTTACATCTCTTTGAATTGTCTTCCAGCTTTTTCTTCCAGGTAAATGAATATGTTTCCATTTTTTATTTCTTTTAAGATTTGGTGTACTTTTCATTTCCTAATTATTGTTTAAAACATTGACCATGTATCGATAAAATTCAGAAACCGTCAATGGTACATATTTATATATTTTCGTATTCCTAATAAAAAAAGTACAAATTTTAAAAGGTATAATTGATACATGATTATGAGTCTTTAGCACTTGAGCAGAGCAATAGATTAGTTTAACTGGTATATTATGATATTATAGTATTTTGTATTTCTAGGTTGATACATGTGTATCAAATTGAGCATTTGCCACTGCTACCGACCTAGCGGTGCATGTACAAGTAAATATCGACTTCTTTTTTTGTGCGATCACTCTTTAACTTAGCATCGAGTTGTTTAATGTTACATATACTTAACGCTACCCTATTATCATTCGAGAAGTTCATGTTGTTACTATAACATTTCTTTATAATGTGTTCATAAAATCGTTCATATTTGTCTATTGACCAATAGAATTGTAATGTTGTTATAAATATATGTCAATTCTTCTGTTGTTTATTTGATCAATTCTTCTGCTTAAGATTTGGTGTACGTTTCATTTCCTAATTATTGTTTAAAACATTGACCATGTATCGATAAAATTTAGAAACCGTCCGTGGTACATATTTATATATTTTTCGTATTCCTAATAAAAAAAGTACAAATTTTAAAAGGTATAATTGATACATGATTATGAGTCTTTAGCACTTGAGCAGAGCAATAGATTAGTTTAACTGGTATGTTATGATGTTATAGTATTGTGTATTTCTTTAGGTTGATACATGTGTATCAAATTGAGTATTTGCCACAGCTGCCGACCTAGCGGTGCATATACAAGTAAAGATCGACTTCTTTTTTTGCGCGATCACTCTTTAACGTAGCATCGAGTTGTTTAATATTACATATACTTAACGCTACCCTATTATCATTTGAGAAGTTCATGTTGTTACTATAACATTTCTTTATAATGTGTTCATAAATTCATTCATATTTGTCTATTGACCAATAGAATTCTAATGTTATAAATATATGTCAATTCTTCTGCTTAGTGTTTATTTGATCAAATTAAAAGGTGTCTAATAGAGTAACAAGGCAGAGAGACGAAAAAGGTGAAAGATGAAGTTCGGTCAATGATATAGACCAATATACAGACAAAGCAGTGGACATGAACAACCAATGCTAACACAAGTTGAAAATCTTCTATTAACAGATGCATATATAATTAATTATCAATGCATGTTTAACTCAAGCCATTTTCAAAGAAATTAGGTTTCTGCTCCTATTTTCTCTTCGCCAGGAGGCAAGGGCAATTGGATAGATTTTTATATCCAAATCGAATTTTTCTTTATTTGCTCTTTCTTTATGGTGCAAACGAAAAGAAAGTCCCTCGATTAAGAAAGAATTTCCTTCGTAATGAACCAGCATCCTTTAAGTGAGTTGGGGGGGGGGGGGGGGCGGCTTTGTATAGTAGGGGTGCGCCGGACCGCCGCCGAATCCTTCCTCTACTGGAGAAAATGAAAAAGAGAATCTCAGATTGGAAAAGAAAATTGTTGTCCTCCGGAGGTCGAACCATGTCGAAGGAACTCGGCAAAATGACCCCATAGCTTCGGGTGAAGGGGTGCTCTCCAAATCTGCACTCGGGGTACGCTTTAAATACGTTTACTAGATATTGTTAAATATTTTTTTAACATTTCATAACTTTCTATGAATGTTTTAAAGGAAATAACTTGCCATTATTAATTTCTTTTTATATTAACCGCACATCGCGCGGGTAGATATACTAGTTTTATTCGATTTTAATATCATAATAAAAACCGACGGGACTTATTTCACAGAAGCCTATTGTAAAACATCAATTTTCAATTTTCCATTCATCATTTAAAATTCTATAGAATTGAATTTCATATCAGTTTGTGCCTCATGTTATCAGTTATGTCAAAGTTGATATATTTTAAAAATAATTAATCAATGGATCCGTAGAAAAAATTATCATTTTATCAATTAGAAAAATATTCTTCATTCTAATTCTTCAATAATGAGAACCTACTGACATTTAGCCTACACATTTATGTCGGTACGGAAAAACGTTAATATTTTTAATCATGTCCACAACAAAGTATTATTGATTCCATGGTTTTAAATATTAAAATTACAATTCTAAAGTTTAATGTATTGAGTTAAAAATTAATTCTCAGTTAATAACTAATTTAACTATTTTGTCCTAAAAACTAATACATGGCTTTTTCTTGACATGCCACTTGGCTATTTTTTTTTTATAGACTACTACATTCTTTTTAATAATACTAGTATATTACCCGCGCTGATGCGCGGCCTATATCAATTGAGACGTATAAAGTTGTAATATAAAAAACATGTCACTCTTTAGTGTTAAAACTATGTTTGCACAACGGTTAATCGTCTGAATAAATTGAGGGTTAATTTTTAATAGAATGGAGAACGAACATATAGGATGGATAAAATATTTTCAATACTGCTTCAGTCACCTCACTTTCGTCATGTATCAGTACATTTGTTCTTCCAACAGCAGCACCGAGCTTTGCAAATGAGTGATCCTCCAAGTTTCTCCTCAGATCTAGTAAAATTCCTAGGCTGTCACCTCCTTTTATGAGTTAAATCTTCGTTGCAGTTCTCATACATTCGACGTTGAAATATATATGCTTTTTCATTCTGAGGATTTCTGACTTTGTTCTTTCTTTTCATGTGCAGGTTTATGAAGTAGGACTGCACTTGCAAAGCCATAGCACATGATAAAGATGAATAATTCGTAGAAATTCATGCATAAGAAAGAAAGGCATAATATAGCCAAATTGACAATCAGATGGTGACACAATCAATTAAAACGCAAAATAATAAATAACAAATTTATTAAAACCATCCCAGGAATCAAAAAGAGAAAGGAAATGCGAGACCGAAGTTAGATACTATAACATTTTAATAAGATTGTTAATGCACTCTTGTCTATAAGTTAGTTCACAAGTGAGTTCTGCAAAACCAAAGAAAGCCCAAAAAGAATTCTCTTCAAACTGTCTGGTGTAAAAACCGCTCGACACAAGATTAATTTTACTTTTTAGAGGGATAAACATCTTATAACCCAACCCATTTTTAGATGTGCAAAATGAAGTTATAGATAATTCGTCTACAAAGGTATTTTGCTAATAATCACAATACTTGTAATTCAGGTTACTGAAACCAATGTTTTGTAAGAAATATGGCAAGAAGACAAATTCATTCTATAATTTTTGGTACATGCTGCTGCTCGGCATAAAAGTGGTCGGCACTAAATTTTTTTAGAAAGTGAATGGTCGATGAATGATGAAGAAAGTGGAATATGACTTTTCATTTCTTTATGACTGCTATATGATGAAACAAACCTTTTACATCAGTACAAAACTATTCTTATTCTGCCAATCAAATGAAATGCAATGGCAAGGCTGAAGCATAAAGTAAAGTATTGTTCATCCCAACAAATAAGATTGTAATAATTGAACGCAACAAAGAAAGTGCATTGGATATTAAAATACCTCATTCAATTATACTTCAATTCTTGAACTTTGGATCAATCCTATTCAATTGCCCACCTTAATAGCCGATACCAAGTGAAAATAAACTTTCATGAAGTACGTTCGTTAGTTTCCTTAGGAGTTAGTGGTTTAGTACATGCGGAACATTTCAAATACCCAAAAGAACATATAAGTTATCTATCACTACATATAATTATTGGCAACCTGACCTTGAGAAAATACCTTTATGTCGAGCACCAGTATGTACCAAGTTGTAATGATCAGTAACCTGTTTGCTGCCACAATGAGAGATTTCAATTTTGCGCAGAAGATTCTCCACCACAACAAATGCATTATTGTTCTCAAAATGGACGATTACAGGTGAATAGGAGTAGCATAAGTGAAGAATGTCCATTGAAAATAATCTAAAAAACCAAGTGGCCAACAAAAGCAGAATTCCTGAGTTGTCCAGGAGTAGCACAAGAGAAGATTGGCTTCGCTGGCAAAGCTGCTCAAATTAATCACATCCCTTGAGATTTTCGATGTATTGGCAAGTCTCACAGCGATCTTTTAACAACAAATCCCAATGATGGCATCATATATATTGTTACACCCCGTATGTCTAAAGTGACGTATATCATTCTAATGACATGTTAAGAATGATTTAAGTGAGTTTAAAGTCATAATATGACCATACATGATGTTTATATATTGAATATAAAGTTTGGGAAAAATCGGATTTAAGTTGCGGAAAAACCGACTAAGGAATTGCCTTGTAATGAAGCTTTTTCATCAATTAATTCTGTGTGTTATATGAGGTCTTTTGGGACATATCATATACTAAATTGAAGGTCCTGTAGAGTACTTTCCAACACTTTTTAGGGATTGCTCATACAATGTCTGGATAAAAAGATATGAGCATCAGAAGTCAGGCTAGAAAAAGGGACATAAGCGCAAAAGAGGACTAAAACTGAAATGTTTCAAGTATAAAAGGGAAAAGCCATCCTCTTCTCGTCATTTCCAGAAATATCAAGAGAGAAACAGTTCCTCCATGAGTCTTGAAGCATGTTTTATGATTATGAAGGAAGGACGCCAATCGTAACTCGAAATTGAAGACAGATTGCGTCAAAACGCTCTACGCGATTAAGGTAACGTTATGCTACCTTCAATTTCGTCTATAGCTTGAGTTTTAGAATTACTCCATGGCTAAGTAAAGTACTTAAATGCTGTATTATAGTTTTTTAAGCTTTAGAAGGTGTGGAATTCAAAAGAAACAAGGTTTAGAAGCAAGAAACGTCAAAGGTATGTCAGGCTAAAACTTCCTTTTGGCAAGGCATGTATCTTTTAGCTTTTGAAGCTTTTCTTAGTTCTAAACTTAGTGTTTCTTGTGAGAAACTGGTATGGTATCAAGGAAACCTTGTATATACTTAATTTGGTACTAAAATCCAAGGTGAAAGACGTCCGAATCAGCAAGACAAAATGTTTCAAAATCTGGAAAATCATTTTGATCTTTGGACATCTGTTAGTATATTGATCATAACTCCTTGTACAAGATTGATATTTAGATGCTTTAAGAATCCCCAGAACCCTAAAACGTATATCTAAAAGTTTCATGAAGACCATGAAGTCTATGTCTTTGATCTACACTCAGAAAATTAGATCGAAAGGCAGGACATTGGTATTGTCCAGACATTCTATCTGCGAATTTGTTATGTCATCTAGTCGTCTCATCTTGTTATCCGTTTAACATGTTTATATTATCAGTTTTTCCGGGTATCCATTCCAGTGTATAGTATAGTGCTGGTTCTGTTTTTGCGGATCATCCAGTTTCAGAGGAAACTCTGCCGAAATTTTTATAAAAATCAAAGAGTTAGATAAATTCTAAGTTTCAGGTTGTGTCTATAATTCCATCCAGAGTTTTCTTATCATTCCTTTGAGTCCATATATATTATTTCCACATGTTTTATGCCTCATACATGCTTATGCTTATATTGTGATCATGTTATGTGTGATTTAGAGTCCCCCATAGAGGCTGGACATTGGACACACAGTCCTGTCGCGTGTGATACTACCCGTCTGGGGGATACAGCCCCTTTGGTTCAGGCGGGAGTTGAAACACCTAGTATGACTGGGTGTCATTCACACACTCTGACCAGAGAGACTAGATATTACTGGCTGGGGGGGACATAGCCCATAACACCCGCCAGGTTTGTTATATACGCGTATATAGCCACAGTATATACTACATGATTATACATGAGGCTAGTCCAGGTTTTCAGATACCTGATTTTGGGGGATACAGCCCATAACACCAGACAGGTAGTAGTTCAGATGTTCAGTTACCTGATTTGGGGGGATATAGCCCATAACACCAGACAGGTACCAGTTCAGATAACAGTTCAGTTTTAGCTCAGTACCAGTTATAAATTCTCAATTATCAGCCACCAGTTCTTAGTGCCAGGATCAGTTGACAGTTATCAGTTCCAGTTTCTAGTTACCAGTTATCAGTCATATTACAGTTATTTATCAGTATAGTTCATCTCAGTCTTCAGTTTTAGATTCAGCTAGACTTCAGTTTATATTCAAATCATGTTTAGTACGTTCTTTAGATTTCCAGCTATATTGCTATGCTCCAGCTCATATTTACATATTTATATTCCAGCCTTACAGTTTCATTCAGCTATAATATATTATATGCTCATTCCTTACATACTTGGTACATATCGTACTCACGCCCTTTTCTGGGGCGCTGCGTTTCATGCCGCGCAGGTGCAGATAGATCAACGCTTGGACGGCGTTAGTAAGCCATCTATCAGCTATTGGAGTCACTCCGCTTACTCCCGGAGTTACTTATCTTTTTGTATGTGTTCAGTCAGCCAGTTTGGGTATGGCGGAGCCTTGTCCCGTCCTTTGTATATTCAGTTCAGCACTCTTAGAGGCCTGTAGATATCTCCCTGTGTCGTTCTATCAGTATGTTAGCTTGTCATCATTTTGCATTGCATAATTATTATCAATTAGGTTTATGCTTATTCCGTTAATCAGTTATATTCATAGTTAGCAGATTATCAGTAGGATAAGTGATGATCGACACTTAGTGTTGGTCATCCGTCGCGACCCAAGGTTGGGTCGTGAAATATAGATATGATTAGTTTTTGAAGAAAAGATGATCACTATATTCAGTTAAAAGGCCGTAAGCAAGCATTATACAGCAATTTTACTTACCACCCAATATAAATTATATCCATTGATATTTACTTTGCTTTTTAGCTCCTTTAGGCCTCCAAATTTCTGTTGCAAAATCTCAAACATCAATTGTTGCAGAGATTAAGCTTCAGTACAACCTTATTGTAGGCTGGTATTTCTTATCCTACAATCTAGGAAAACAAATCTTTTAAGCATGTGATTTAAGATGTCCTATGGAACTGGAGGTAAAAATAATGAAGGAAAATCTAATTCATATAGAGATGAAGACGACAAGAATGCAGGTCGAGGAAATGTTAGCTCCAGCAGATGAAGAAGAGATTAAACTTCCCGAGATTACTTCATCAAATCAAGTTTTGACAGAGTGGACTTCGGTGCTATGCCAAGTGACAACCAAATCGGAACATACCATGAAGGTCCATCTCGACGGAAGGAGACACAAGGCTAGGTATAAAGTGCTGAAAGTATGCGAGCAAATGATCGGAGTTGAAGGATGCCCACCTGTTACAATAAAGTCAATTCAGCTTAAGCAGAAGCTAATAAAAAATGCAGCTGCAGGACGCTCAGAGAACAATACTAATTAACCAGCTCCCAAACAGATTCTTCATTTTTACACTAAAACTTCTTTGGTCGATTATTGGAAACTATTATCTGTTCGCCAGTATTGCTTTGGATGCAATTATTTAGCAAAAAAAAAAAAATAGATGAAGACGTTAAGCAAGCTGGTAAGTGATGATTGATGACATGTGATGTTCAAGATAAAATTAAGTTGCTGCTACTGATACTATTAGTTGGCCCATCTCGTGAGAATCCAAGATGAAGATAAATTGAAGGATTCAACTGAGAATGCATAGTGAGATCAAGTGCATTATCTTTCATACTAAGTAGAAACTTCAAATATGCAAAAATAATCAGCTGGAGCTAAACTTGTGCGCTTTTGTAAAAATTATCCATTTGAAGTTGCTTGAGCTACTCTTTCTCCTGTGAACATTTGAAGCCACTAAAAAAAAGAGACTAAACATCTTTTTTCAAAAACGTTAGTCTAGCATTTATTCCAGTGCAGTGGTATCTGTCTTCCTGTAATCATACAAAAGATACGTTTGCGAGTGATTAATATGTCATCTGTGGAACTGCATGATAAAAGTGCGAAGAAAATCTAATTCAGATTTAGAAGAAAACAACATGTGTGCAAGTCAAACTTCCAGAGACTTAATTCTCGAACAAAGATCAGTCAGAATGGACTTCCGTGGTATGTCAAGTTACAACCACATCAGAGCATGACTTGAAGTGCCATCTTCATGGGATAAGACATAGGGAAAACTGTGAAGAGCTGAAAACTTACAAGAAAATGGCCAAATCTGTAAGTAATCTTACGTATAATCCTTTTTTAAATGTTCTCTTGAAGTATATACTTGGAATTATATCGTTTCAGTGGTTGTAGCGAGATATTTTACATCTCATATTATCTTATTTTCTATGTAGCTACATAACGGATGGATAAAACGCTCAAAGTTTTTCAAATAGCTCTATTCATGTTACTTGGACTTCTAAGACTCCGACATCCATTGAGGTTATTCCTAATCAGGCTTACAGAGACAAAGTTTCAGAAGTTTCACTAACCTTTGTTTCCAGTGCCCAAATGAACAAATCTGTCCGCTTTGACTGTGAGTCCGATTTGTCTGCAGACTCATTGGAGAGTGCTTCATCTGCACTTGTTGATAAAAACTCAAAGCAACCTAAGCTTCTAGCAATTACTATGCATCAAAGAATTCATCCTACCCTATCTCTCTAAAACTAACCGATGAAATGCAAACAACATCGACTATTTTCCAGCATATTTTGATAACATTATTAATGGAAAAACTGCTCGGATCAGATCTCAGTATGTATATCCAAGCGGTCAATTCGCCAATAAAAACAGAATGCCTCAATTGTGTAGGAGTAGCACAATTGAAGATTGGCTATTGGTAATAATCTTGAAAACCAAGCGCACAAAAAAGTCAGAATCACTCAGTTGTTAGTTTCATCACCGGAACTTATATTACATCGGAGAATCTGAAAAGAACAGGTCCTTCCTATGCAGCAGAATCTGTTTATTTCAAATATGAAATATTTAGGAAATTCAACAGAAGTAACTTAATCGAAAGATAGATGGAACATCTAGGAAATTCAACTGCATTTATATTTTAAAGATTATTACACTACTAAAATAGATGGTAAGTCTCAAATTAAATTACGAAATACTTCTTTATACACTACATTTTTTGCTTCAGCTGTTATTTTTTCATTCTCATAATAAACTAAAATTTTTTGCCCCTTTCTACTTGTCACGTACAGTTTTCCATGTGTAAACACTGGTTTCTTCAAATATATTCCCACATTAGCTAATGATTGACCTTGACTTTTGTTAATGGTCATTGCAAAAGATACCACAATCAGAAATTATCTTCGCTGGAACTTAAAAGATATTCTTGTATCGGAAGGAGTTAGTGTCATTCTTGGTATAAACACTCTTTGTCCAACCATTTTTCCCGATAAAACCTTTGATTCAATAACCCTATTTTCAAGTCTTGTAATGATCAACCTGGTACCATTATACAATCCGGACGACTGGTCAATATTTCTCAACAACATCAGTGGAACACCAACTTTTAAACTAATAGAGTGGTTTGGAATTCCTGAACATTTTATACTATTCAAGAATTCTGGTGTGTATATGTGTTTTGAACCAGTAAAAGATTGATCAGACATACATATTGTGTCAGAACTCAGGTATACCTTTTCTGGATTGTGATTAAGTGATACCATATACTCATTAACTGAGTCTACCATGTCAAGTGTTGGTGCAAGAATAGCTCGCTGCTGTAGGTATTCAATGTCAGTTGAGTGGGTTAAATAATCAGGAAATGTACTTTGTACAATGGCAGCTATTGGATCATCACAGTTATTAATGAGAAGATCATATGGGATTTCAACTTTTTCAATGCCATCAATGGAGTTTTCAATCCTTCCATCACCAATTGCCAAAATCCAGTTAGAAAAATCTCTTACCTCATCTGAGTGTTGGCCCAATTGATTTCCTTGCAACCTCATGTTTCTTGTAAGCTGTAGAACTTGACAGTGGGACCATAAATATGAAGAATTTATGGTCGCATTTACAATATCTTGCATGCTACCTTTTGGAATAACAGGCAAAATTCGTCTGAAGTCCCCACTAAAAACAACTGGCTTACCCCCAAATGGTTGGTCTAAGCTAGATGCAACATCAAATCTAAGAATATCTCTTAGTGTTTTGTCAAGGGCTTCAAAACAGTATCTATATCATTGGTGCTTCATCCCAAATAATCAATTATGTCTTGATAATTAAATTTGAAAGAGATACTCTTCATATGTCTTTCTTTGTTTGATATTGCATGTTGAATCTTCATTAGGAGTGAGAGGAATTACAAATCTTGAATGAGCCGTTTGGCCACCTGGTAACAAAAGAGAAGCGATACCACTTGATGCAACAGTTAAGACAATATCTCCTCTTCATCGAAGCATCGATGATAGAGTCCTCCAAATATATGTCTTTCCTGTTCCTCCATAACCATATAAAAAGAACAACCCACCTTTATTTTTATCTACAGCCGAGATGATTCTATTATAAACTGACCTTTGTTCAGTTGTCAAGTTGTTTAACAATCGTTGATGTTCCTCTCATAAAGATCTCTTATTATAATGCAACTCGTCATGGATTAATCGATTGCTATTTTCAACTTCATCCTCATGGTATACAGGTCTTGGCATTATTGGAAAATCCAGTAAAGTTTTTCCACATCCTTTTAAAATTATTTCCACCTTTTGCAAGCAACGATTTTTTACTTCATCATCTGTTAGCTCTGCCTCTAAAAAAAAAACTTAAGAAGTTATAAATTTAGCAGCAATTAAACTATAAAAAGACCTATGTATTAGCTTTAAATTTGCAATTACTTACTATATAGTAGCTAAATTTTATTGGAATGATCTTGATGCAGGGTAAAATACGCGGAAGCTAAACAACGATATAAACTATGCGGAAGCGATAAAACACAAGATAGATGATATCAATGATATTGGGGAAATAAGGATTGGGGAGTCAAGAAACGAGAAGAAAGAACGGATAAATTATAATTCAAGACATGAATTTAATTATCCAAAAGGGAGAATGAAACTCGAACCTTACAAGGAATTCACGCTAGTGGTGAATCTCCATAGATTCCAAGTCGATGAGATACATGAAGCCTCGGGCTTCGGACTAGAAAGGCTCGGCCTTCTCTAATTCTCTCTTCTCTCTATTCAATCAAGCTAAAACTAATGAAATGAAGAGCTAATATGCTATATATACATTTACATTGAATATTGGACAAAAATGACCCCTGAAGCTGATTCTGGTCTGTTGCTCAAATTTCATTCATCGCGATCGCGCCAGGAAGGCTCGCGATCGCGCAGCACAGCTTTTCCCTCATCGCGATCGCACCAAGGGCTCGCGATCGCGCAGGCCTTCAGCAACTTCGACTTCGCCTTCGCGTTCAAGGGGCGCTGTCGCGCAGGCAACAACAATACCCTTCGCGATCGCGCAGGTAGTGACGCGATCGCGAAGAACAGACGTTCTCCCTCAGGCAGTGAGCTCCCAGTGTGCTCCCCTGTTTTGCCCTATTTTGGGCTGCCTGTTTTCCTGCCCTGTTTCCTCCATCCTCGGCGCTCCAATGCACGATCTTTCAAGACGTTTCCGGAGGCCTTGACTCGTATCTCTTGTGCTCTCGAGCTTGGCTTTTGATGGTTGTCGTTTAGGCCATTTTATACTCCATCATCCTCCCCTTCTTGAAAGGATTTCATCCTCGAAATCGAACCATCAAAACCTACAATCAAAACAAGCACAACCAAAACTTCCTACTTCACAAGTAGGTTAGCTTAACAAGAATAAGTGCAAGTGGTGTGGAAAACGCACTCTTGTGATAGAGCCAAGCATCAATACCTATGAATAAGCTTACGTCCCCAAAGGAGACTACATAGTCTTGGCTCGACAAGAACAAGCACTCATTTTCAAAACAAGCAAAGAGATCAAGGATATGCATGTAGCAATTAGATTTCCCACGACCCCTAAGCCCATGGCCAACACACCAAGCCTTCAAATCAATTTTATCACAAAGTGACACATCGGCTTTGGCGTGCTCAACACTCCAGGTGTGCTCAACATATTGGATGGAGTAAGTGAAATAGTTCAATTCACAACTAACATCGACTACTCCACTCCCCTTCTTAAGAGCATTCTTACACACACCGAAAGGTACCTCCTCACCTCCCAAATCAACCCCAAGACAATCCTCCTTATTGGACAAACTCCAAAGGAAGGTCTCCAAAATAGGTCCTTCATCATTATAGCCCACACAACGAAGGCTAGGACTACTAGAAGATAGGTCAACACGACCATTACCAAGACCACTCTCCTCACTCGGAGTTCCAAACGTTGGATCATCCATAGAGCCTTACTTGACAAACCATGCAGGTTCGACTCTACTACCAACCCTAGTCCGATACAATTCACCACCACAAATGAGATTGCCTTCAAACAATACAAATGTAAAGGCATGAACCTCAAATTCATGGTTGCACAAAAGCATAGAATCAAGACTAGGTCCTTCACTCTCACTCAAGGAGTCATCGAAAATAAATCGATCCATCTCACACTCAAGAGACTCCTCAAGGTCAAATCCACCCTCACTACAACACAAGGGACCACCGCTATCAATTAAGCTATCAAAGGGAAGAATAAGATCATCATGCAATTCATCTTCTCCTTTATCAAATATGGGTGGGGTGTCATAACAAGGTTCACACACAAGGTCAACTTCAACATTTTCACTAAAGAGAGGTTCAATGAAAATCGAGCTCACATCATGATGTGGCTTTTCAACCCTCTCAACTAGTGGTTCATTTTCACACACAAGTTGACCCAATGGCTCTACACTAGTTGCAAACACATTATACTCATGCAAATCATCAACTAGCATAGAGTTGTTACAAACAAGATCACAAGACAAGGAAGTATCATGCTCAAGGGAGGAAGAACTAACACATACCATTGAAGGGTCATGAACGTCTCCACCTTGTAGCTCACATTCGGCATCTCCTTCACCTTGTCTTTCCATCACGGAACATAGTTGAGGCCCCATCGGCTTGCCTCCAAGAATACCTACACAAGTACTCACACAAGTAGAAGAAAAAGGTAAAGGGTTAAGGTTAGAATAAGGGGTGTCCTCACTCTTTTTTCCCTCTTTCTTTTCCCTCATTTTTCTTTCAAGGCTAGGTGTAGATTCGGGTGGTGACATCCCGCTCACATCACTCAACACATCCTCTCCTTTTTCCACTCGAGGAATGTCACCGGTCACTCCCTTACTCCTCTCTATCTTTTGTCTCTCAAATTCGGGTGAATTGGGATGAGGCCCAAGAATACCCATAGCCGGAGTAGGTGGACTTTTCACGTCAACCCGGAATCTAGGACTAGGAGACTCATCACTTGATGTCTCCTTTTTCTTTGTTGGTTAACCACTCGGCTTTGGAAGTGGCTTCGGGCTCACCTTGTTGACATTTGCCAACTCTTTTGTAGCACTAGTCCCACCATTGCTTGTGTTTGTAGGACTTCTTGTTTGCACATTGTTGCCCATGGAATGAAGTTCCCAACCCTTGCTCATTTGCCTATCCAAAGAAGGTACACTAGTAGGCACTTGGCTCTTCGCCCGGTAAGGCACAAAATCATAAACTCTTTGCCCTACGCCCATAAGATACGCATCCTTCACCACACTATATTGCACCCTCTTTCCCTCCAACCACCGGTCACCTATCCACACATCAACATGACGCATGGGATACACATCACACCACACAAAGCATTTGTAGTTCCTATGAGATACGAGTATCCGAGCCTCCTTAGAAACCCACACTCCATCATACTCATAAGGATGCTCTAGCTTATGGCATGGTATCCTAAGCCTATCAACCAAAGAGGTGCTAATACAATTGGCATCGGTACCACCAATCTTGAGCAAGTATCCTCTAATACCATCTACCTCAACAACGAACCTACGTCTACCCAAGTTTTGTAGATTGGCATCCAACTGAGAACATGAATGCCCACAAGTGTCAACTCCGACAACTTGGGTCTTCCTTATCCCTCCACTAGTGGCAACACCACTAGAACAACCTCCACTTCCCGTCACTCTCCGAACATTAGCAATGTTGTTGGAAGTCAAGGAAGGAACCTCGCCATGGAATCCATAAGTGCCTCTCGCCTCGGTTCCATAGCCTATAGCACTACTCCTACTACAACCATCCACGCCCCTCACGGTATACATCCTCTTTGTAGCAAAAGCAACACCATTTCTCAAACCAACCTCCACATGGGAATTAGAAGCATTAGGTCGCTTAGCGTACCTAGAAGATGCAAGCTTCTTCTTCCCCACGGAACAACCACCACCACCTCCCATACTAATGGAAGGTCCTTCACTACTCCCTTGTACTCTGTTAGCAACACTAAGAGAAGATGCATAAGAATAACCCCTATGTTCATCATCATCATCATCAACTCTACCTATGTCACCATCATCAATATCAAATTCTTCACAAGAAGAGTAAGTAGGATCATCATACCTTGAAGCGTCACCATCTTCGATTTCTTGACTAGAAGCATAGGCATCATCACATTATTCATCACAAACCTCATAGTCATCATCAATCTCACGATCATCATAGTGAACCGCTTCATCATCATAGGAGCCATGGTTTCCATCATCATAGTAATGGCCATCATCACCCTCGTAGGAACCATAGTCTCCATCATCACCATACGAGTCATAGCAACTCGCATCATCCCCGCATGAGCCATAATCCACACACTCAACATCCGACATTGTTGTAACACCAAAGAACAAAACCTCCCAAAAGTCACTCCCTCACGTGTATCACTCAATATATGTACACTCAAGAGCGAGGCCTTATCAACTTGGGAACCAAGGTAATCACAACTAGCATGTCCAAGTTAAAGTTCGGAATGGAATTAATTAGACTGGATGTACGGATGGCTATTTAAAGTGCGCACTTGAGGCCAAAAGGAGTTCTACGACTCTTCTTTGAATTCTATTCTCCTCTACGCACGAATACCTAATACGCTAAAGGATTAGTTTCTTTCAAGTAGGCCAATTACCTTCAAAACACTAACCAAGAGGTACGGTAGAAAACGGGATACAAAAGATTCGACTCGAATTGGCACCAACCGGATTTGGAATCGGATGAAATTTTGTTTGTGATCTATAAACTCATCATATTTAATGGTCCAATTGGAGTCATGATGTTTGGAAACTGTTCGGAAGCCGTTGCGAACATTCTGTCCCAAAACTGGAATTTTGAAATTTTTTTTGTTCTTCGCTATCACGACCAGACGCGCGCGATCGCGAAGGGTTAATTTTTCAAAAGTTTATTTTGCTCTTCGCTATCGCGCGAATTGCTCTTCGCGATCGCGAAGAGTTAATTCCCGTACTTTCACAGTAGCTCAAAAAACGGGTTTTTGGGCGATTTTGCCCAAATTTTTGGCTCGATTTCAACCCGAAACACAAAACCAACGATACCCAAAGGTGTATACAAATAACTTCATCAATCCCCAATAGTTTTCAACTCCCAAACAAAAAACAAAAAGCTTCGATTCAAGATTGAAGCAGTTTCAAGAAATTTTCAAACATTTGGATTTTGATTTTGGAAATTTTGATTTGTAACACCAAAACACGAGATATAGGTATCAAAACGACGGGAATACAACAAGGAACAAACCCCACTACTTTTTAACTCTTGGGGATTCGTATCCAACCCGCTCGACCAAATTTTGCCATGTTTTCTAGTTTTTTCAAATTTTTTGTTTTCTTCCTTTTCAAGAACAACAAGAACAACACAACAACAATACTAACACATGGAACAAGGAACGGGGTTTTGTAGGAACATAACCCGAGCCTTGCTCTGATACCAACTGGTGCAGGGCAAAATACGCGGAAACTAAACAACGACACAAATATGCGGAAGCGATAAATAACTAGATAGGTAATATCAATGATATCGGGGAAACAAGGATTGGGGAGTCAAGAAACAAGAAGAAAGAACGGATAAATTATAATTCAAGACATGAATTTAATTATCCAAAATGGAGAATGAACCTCGAACCTTACAAGGAATTCACGCTAGTGGTGAATCTCCATAGATTCCAAGTCGATGAGATACATGAAGCCTCGGGCTTCGGACTAGAAAGGCTTGGCTTTCTCTAATTCTCTCTTCTCTCTATTCAATTCAAGCTAAAACAAATGAAATGAAGAGCTAATATGCTATATATACATTTACATTGAATATTGGACAAAAATGACCCCTGAAGCTGATTCTGGTCCGCTGCTCAACTTTCATTCATCGCGATCGCACCAGGAAGGCTCGCGATCGCGCAGCACAGCTTTTCCCTCATCGCGATCGCGCCATGGGCTCGCGATCGCGCAGGCCTTCAGCAACATCGACTTCGCCTTCGCATTCAAGGGGCGCTGTCACGCAGGCAACAACAATACCCTTCGCGATCGCGCAGGTAGTGACGCGATCGCGAAGAACAGACGTTCTCCCTCAGGCAGTGAGCTCCCAGTGTGTTCCCCTGTTTTGCCCTGTTTTGGGCTGCCTGTTTTCCTGCCCTGTTTCCTCTATCCTCGGCGCTCCAATGCACGATCTTTCAAGACGTTTCCGGAGGCCTTGACTCGTATCTCTTGTGCTCTCGAGCTTGGCTTTTGATGGTTGTCGTTTAGGCCATTTTATACTGCATCATCCTCCCCTTCTTGAAAGGATTTCGTCCTCGAAATCGAACCATCAAAACCTACAATCAAAACAAGCACAACCAAAACTTCCTACTTCACAAGTAGGTTAGCTTAACAAGAATAAGTGCAAGTGGTGTGAAAAAAACACTCTTGTGATAGAGCCAAGCATCAATACCTATGAAAAAGCTTACGTCCCCAAAGGAGACTACATAGTCTTGGCTCGACAAGAACAAGCACTCATTTTCAAAACAAGCAAAGAGATCAAGGATATGCATGTAGCAATTAGATTTCCCACGACCCCTAAGCCCATGGCCAACACACCAAGCCTTCAAATCAATTTTATCACAAAGTGACACATCGGCTTTGGCGTGATCAACACTCAAGGTGTGCTCAACATATGGGATGGAGTAAGTGAAATAGTTCAATTCACAACTAACATCGACTACTCCACTCCCCTTCTTAAGAGCATTCTTACACACACCGAAAGATACCTCCTCACCTCCCAAATCAACCCCAAGACAATCCTCCTTATTGGACAAACTCCAAAGGAAGGTCTCCAAAATAGGTCCTTCATCATTATAGTCCACACAACGAAGGCTAGGACTACTAGAAGATAGGTCAACACGACCATTACCAAGACCACTCTCCTCACTCGGAGTTCCAAACGTTGGATCATCCATAGAGCCTTACTTGACAAACCATGGAGGTTCGACTCTACTACCAACCCTAGTCCGATACAATTCACCACCACAAATGAGATTGCCTTTAAACAATAGAAATGTAAAGGCATGCACCTCAAATTCATGGTTGCACAAAAGCATAGAATCAAGACTAGGTCCTTCACTCTCACTCAAGGAGTCATCGAAAATAAATCGATCCATCTCACACTCAATAGACTCCTCAAGGTCAAATCCACCCTCACTACAACACAAGGGACCACCGCTATCAATTAAGCTATCAAAGGGAAGAATAAGATCATCATGCAATTCATCTTCTCCTTTATCAAATATGGGTGGGGTGTCATAACAAGGTTCACACACAAGGTCAACTTCAACATTTTCACTAAAGAGAGGTTCAATGAAAATCGAGCTTACATCATGATGTGGCTTTTCAACCCTCTCAACTAGTGGTTCATTTTCACACACAAGTTGACCCAATGGCTCTACACTAGTTGCAAACACATTATACTCATGCAAATCATCAACTAGCATAGAGTTGTTACAAACAAGATCACAAGACAAGGAAGTATCATGCTCAAGGGAGGAAGAACTAACACATACCATTGAAGGGTCATGAACGTCTCCACCTTGTAGCTCACATTCGGCATCTCCTTCACCTTGTCTTTCCATCACGGAACATAGTTGAGGCCCCATCGGCTTGCCTCCAAGAATACCTACACAAGTACTCACACAAGTAGAAGAAAAAGGTAAAGGGTTAAGGTTAGAATAAGGGGTGTCCTCACTCTTTTTTCCCTCTTTCTTTTCCCTCATTTTTCTTTCAAGGCTAGGTGTAGATTCGGGTGGTGACATCCCGCTCACATCACTCAACACATCCTCTCCTTTTTCCACTCGAGGAATGTCACCGGTCACTCCCTTACTCCTCTCTATCTTTTGTCTCTCAAATTCGGGTGAATTGGGACGAGGCCCAAGAATACCCATAGCCGGAGTAGGTGGACTTTTCACGTCAACCCGGAATCTAGGACTAGGAGACTCATCACTTGATGTCTCCTTTTTCTTTGTTGGTGAACCACTCGGCTTTGGAAGTGGCTTCGGGCTCACCTTGTTGACATTTGCCAACTCTTTTGTAGCACAAGTCCCACCATTGCTTGTGTTTGTAGGACTTCTTGTTTGCACATTGTTGCCCATGGAATGAAGTTCCCAACCCTTGCTCATTTGCCTAGCCAAAGAAGGTACACTAGTAGGCACTTGGCTCTTCGCCCGGTAAGGCACAAAATCATAAACTCTTTGCCCTACGCCCACAAGATACGCATCCTTCACCACACTATATTGCACCCTCTTTCCCTCCAACCACCGGTCACCTATCCACACATCAACATGACGCATGGGATACACATCACACCACACAAAGCATTTGTAGTTCCTATGAGATACGAGTATCCGAGCCTCCTTAGAAACCCACACTCCATCATACTCATAAGGATGCTCTAGCTTATGGCATGGTATCCTAAGCCTATCAACCAAAGAGGTGCTAATACAATTGGCATCGGTACCACCAATCTTGAGCAAGTATCCTCTAATACCATCTACCTCATCAACGAACCTACGTCTACCCAAGTTTTGTAGATTGGCATCCAAGTGAGAACATGAATGCCCACAAGTGTCAACTCCGACAACTTGGGTCTTCCTTATCCCTCCACTAGTGGCAACACCACTAGAACAACCTCCACTTCCCGTCACTCTCCCAACATTAGCAATGTTGTTGGAAGTCAAGGAAGGAACCTCGCCATGGAACCCATAAGTGCCTCTCGCCTCGGTTCCATAGCCCATAGCACTACTCCTACTACAACCATCCACGCCCCTCACGGCATACATCCCCTTTGTAGTAAAAGCAACACCATTTCTCAAACCAACCTCCACATGGGAATTAGAAGCATTAGGTCGCTTAGCGTACCTAGAAGATGCAAGCTTCTTCTTCCCCACGGAACAACCACCACCACCTCCCATACTAATGGAAGGTCCTCCACTACTCTCTTGTACTCTGTTAGCAACACTAAGAGAAGATGCATAAGAATAACCCCTATGTTCATCATCATCATCAACTCTACCTATGCCACCATCATCAATATCAAATTCTTCACAAGAAGAGTAAGTAGGATCATCATACCTTGAAGCGTCACCATCTTCGATTTCTTGACTAGAAGCATAGGCATCATCACATTCTTCATCACAAGCCTCATAGTCATCATCAATCTCACGATCATCATAGTGAACCGCTTCATCATCATAGGAGCCATGGTTTCCATCATCATAGTAATGGCCATCATCACCCTCGTAGGAACCATAGTCTCCATCATCACAATACGAGTCATAGCAACTCGCATCATCCCCGCATGAGTCATAATCCACACACTTAACATCCGACATTGTTGTAACACCAAAGAACAAAACCTCCCAAAAGTCACTCCCTCACGTGTATCACTCAATATATGTAAACTCAAGAGCGAGGCCTTATCAACTTGGGAACCAAGGTAATCAGAACTAGCATGTCCAAGTTATAGTTCGGAATGGAATTAATTAGACTCGATGTACGGACGGCTATTTAAAGTGCGCACTTGAGGCCAAAAGGAATTCTACGACTCTTCTTTAAATTCTAATCTCCTCTACGCACGAATACCTAATACGCTAAAGGATTAGTGTCTTTCAAGTAGGCCAATTACCTTCAAAACACTAACCAAGAGGTACGGTAGAAAACGGGACACAAAAGATTCGACTCGAATTGGCACCAAACAGATGTGGAATCGGATGAAATTTTTTTTGTGATCTACAAACTCATCATATTTAATGGTCCAATTGGAGTCATGATGTTTGGAAACTGTTCGGAAGCCGTTGCGAACGGTCTGTCCCAAAACTGGAATTCTGAAATTTTTTTTGTTCTTCGCTATCGCGACCAGACGCGCGCGATCGCGAAGGGTTAATTTTTCAAAAAATTATTTTGCTCTTCGCTATCGCGCGAATTGCTCTTCGCGATCGCGAAGGGTTAATTCCCGCACTTTCACAGCAGCTCAAAAAACGGGTTTTTGGGCGATTTTGGCTAAATTTTTGGCACGATTTCAACCCGAAACACAAAACCAACGATACCCAAAGGTGTATACAACTAACTTATCAATCCCCAATAGTTTTCAACTCCCAAACAAACAACAAGAAGCTTCGATTCAAGATTGAAGCATTTTCGAGAAATTTTCAAACTTTTGGATTTTGATTTTGGAAATTTTGATTCGTAACACCAAAACACGAGATATAGGTATCAAAATGATGGGAATACAACAAGGAACAAACCCCACTACTTTTTAACACTCGGGGATTCGTATCCAACCCGCTCGACCAAATTTTCCCATGTTTTCTAGTTTTTTCAATTTTTTTGTTTTCTTCCTTTTCAAGAACAACAAGAACAACACAACAACAATACTAACACATGAAACAAGGAACGGGGGTTTGTAGGAACATAACCCGAGCCTTGATCTGATACCAACTGGTGCAGGGCAAAATACGCGGAAACTAAACAACGACACAAATATGCGGAAGCGATAAATAACTAGATAGGTGATATCAATGATATCGGGGAAACAAGGATTGGGGAGTCAAGAAACGAGAATAAAGAACGGATAAATTATAATTCAAGACATGAATTTAATTATCCAAAATGGAGAATGAAACTCGAACCTTACAAGGAATTCACGCTAGTGGTGAATCTCCATAGATTCCAAGTCGATGAGATACATGAAGCCTCGGGCTTCGGACTAGAAAGGCTCGGCTTCTCTAATTCTCTCTTCTCTCTATTCAATTCAAGCTAAAACTAATGAAATGAAGAGCTAATATGCTATATATACATTTACATTGAATATTGGACAAAAATGACCCTGAAGATTCTGGTCCGCTACTCAAATTTCATTCATCGCGATCGCGCCAGGAAGGCTCGCGATCGCGCAGCACAGCTTTTCCCTCATCGCAATCGCACCAAGGGCTCGCGATCGCGCAGGCCTTCAGTAACTTCGACTTCGCCTTCGCGTTCAAGGGGCGCTGTCGCGCAGGCAACAACAATACCCTTCGCGATCGCGCAGGTAGTGACGCGATCGCGAAGAACAGATGTTCTCCCTCAGGCAGTGAGCTCTCAGTGTGCTCCCCTGTTTTGCCCTGTTTTGGGCTGCCTGTTTTCCTGCCCTGTTTCCTCTATCCTCGGCGCTCCAATGCACGATCTTTCAAGACGTTTCCGGAGGCCTTGACTCGTATCTCTTGTGCTCTCGAGCTTGGCTTTTGATGGTTGTCGTTTAGGCCATTTTATACTGCATCAGGTCTGCATGTCTTTTTTATGTAATTATAAATCGCAAGTAAATTTGAAATCCAAAAACTTGATTTCATTCTAAAACTGCCTGATGTCCATCCCTAACCTTTACTTTATACACTCTGTAAATGACCTAGCCATGCTATTTAGTTTAGGCCGTTTTACAATGTAGGATGATGTTTTAGCTCTTATAGTTTTATTAAACTAACATATTCATTACTTGGATTTTGGCAGCATTTTTTCAACAATTCATAATCTACTTCCATATGCATCAATTTTATATTTTTATGACTACACAAACTAAATAAATAAAAGGAAAAAAAATCCATAACCATACTAAAAAAAGAGCTTCAACTCTCTAAACCAAACTTCGCCTCTAGTATCTTTCATCAAGCGGCATAGATTACTCTTTCTTAAAACTAAACGAAACAAACTAAGTGGTGCAAGCAAACCCTAGGGAAATGCTAAACACGAAACGCGGAAGAAAACAACAAGAAAGTAAAGATAGAAGCAAGACAAATCTTGCTTCGATTCGAAAGAACAGTGAGGAACCTGTCTCAAAGCTCGATCGAAGGGAAATCAAGACGCACCTATACTATGCAACAATCCTCAAGAAAGACCCGCTTCTTGCAAATTGAATGATCAAGAAGAAATTGTTCAAACGACTCACACCGATTGACACAAGTTCTTTAAAAGCCCACGTCGGGGTTCGGCTCCATCGGAGACTCACAATAGCACTTGCTATATTTTTCATAAGCTCAAAACTGTATATCTTACAATGAAATGAAATGGACTATTTATAGGCTATACTAAGGATAAAGTAGTAAATAGTCACAAGTGACTAATAAAAACAAGCCACGCAGGGCTGAGACAAGTTTGTGTTCGGCAGCGTGCTCGAACTCAGTGTCCTCGGACGCTCACTTGTCTTCGAACTCATTGTTCTCGGTCACTTTGCCTTCAGGCTCAAATCTGAAGATAGTGCCTTCGGTTCTTGAGCCCGGCCACTCAGTTTCGGAGCAATTGTCTTCCTTCGGCCAGGCTAAGTGAATGTGCACATCGTGCAGCAGCTTGGCTTGGCTTCTTGTCATCGGTCTCCTCGGTGGATCGAACACTTGATCAGCACGTGTTCGGGCTGCATCATCCTCCCCTTCTTGAGAAGATTTCGTCCTCGAAATCGAGCCCTCCTCGTCCTCCGAAGTTTGACCTACAACACAAGGAACTAAGTCAGCAACATTGAAGGTGTTGGACACATTATACTCACCAGGGAGGTCGATCACGTAAGCATTGTTGTTGATCTTGGTCAACACTTGAAATGGACCATCCCCTCGAGGAGCCAACTTTCCTTTCCTTTGGTTCGGGAAGCGTTCCTTTCGGAAGTGAACTCAAACCCAATCTCCCTTCTTTAATTCCAGCTTTTTACGCCCCTTGTTTTTCTTTAAGGCAACCTTTGCATAGGCCTCCTCGAGGTTCTTCTTCACTTTTGCATGCAATTCGATCAAGGCAGCTGCTCGTCGAGTACCTTCAAAATCAAGAACAGAATCTCGAGGCAATGGGGTTAAATCAAGTGGAATCAAAGGATTAAAGTCATACACACATTCAAACGGGGTCATGTTGATCATTCTATGCACCGTTCGATTCTATGCAAACTCCATCATGGGCAAACGATCAGCCCAGTTTCCAACCTTCCCTTTGGTCATTGCTCGAAGTAAAGATCCCAAGGTTCGGTTAACTACATCGGTCTGTCCATCAGTCTGAGGATGGTGAGACGTCGAGAATAGTAGCTTGGTGCCGAGGGCACCCCATAAACACTTCCAAAAATGACTCAAGAATTTTGAGTCTCGATCACTCACAATAGTACGAGGTACACCATGCAATTTCAACACATTAGAAACAAACAATGTAGCTACATGTTGTGCATCATCACATTTCTTGCAAGGAATAAAGTGAGCCATTTTTGAAAAACGGTCAACTACAACGAAAATGCTATCATGTCCTCCCCCCGACCTCGGTAACCCCAAGACAAAGTCCATGGATATATCAACCCAAGGTCGATCAGGCACAGGTAACGGGGTGTACAAACCATGAGGGTTGGACTTCGATTTAGCTTTCTTGCAAACGAGACAAGCGTTGCAAAGCTTTTCCACATCTCGTCGCATTTTGGGCCAATCGAACTGCTCGGTCAAGATGCCAAGAGTTTTGTCGACACCGAAGTGTCCCATCAGTCCACCGGAGTGAGCCTCTCGAACTAAGAGCTCTATCCACGATGACATTGGCACACAAACCCTCCCATTCTTGAAGAGGTAGCCATCATGCCATTGATATTTCTCAACCCTTCGGCCACTCAAAATTGCGTCTCGAACGCATTTCAGCTTGGGATCTTCTTCGTACATCGACTTGATGCTTTCAAATCCCATGAGCCTAGAGGCGAGAGTGGTCGCTAAGGCAAATTTCCTTGATAGCGCATCGGCCACAACATTGTCTTTACCCTTTTTGTAATGAATTACATAGGGAAAGCTCTCAATGAATTCAACCCACTTGGCATGTCTTCGGTTCAACTTCTCCTGACCTCGGAGATGCTTCAAAGACTCATGATCACTCTTGATCACAAACTCTCGAGGACACAAATAATGCTGCCAATGGGCGAGTGCTCGAACGAGGGCATACAATTCCTTGTCATACGTTGAGTAGTTCAAGGTTGCACCCTTAAGCTTTTCGCTAAAGTAAGCGATTGGCTTCGATTCTTGCATTAGCACTCCTCCGATCCCAACTCCGGATGCATCGCACTCGACTTCGAATGCTTTGCCGAAGTCAGGGAGTTGCAACAACGGGGCAGAGCAAAGCCTCCGTTTCAACTCTTGGAAAGCCCTCTCTTGGGACTCTCCCCACACAAATGAATGGTCTTTCTTTACCAGCTCGGTTAAAGGAGCTGCAACGGTGCTTCGAATTTTGACTCGTCGACTTCAACACCATTAGAACTGATATCGAATCCAAGAAAGACTACACGCTTGATACAAAAGGCACATTTCTTGAAGTTAGCATACAACTTCTCTTCTCTAAGCTTATCAAGCACTAGCCTTAGGTGTTCAACATGTTCATCCACAGATTTGCTATAAACAAGTATGTCATCGAAGTAAACGACAACAAACTTATTTATGAACGGCTTGAGCACATGGTTCATCAGTCGCATGAATGTGCTCGGTGCATTGGATAAGCCAAAAGGCATTACCAACCATTCATAGAGATCGAACTTGGTCTTGAATGCGGTTTTCCACTCGTCTCCGGGTTTCATTCGGATCTGGTGGTAACCGGACGTGAGGTCTATCTTCGTAAAGCATGAAGAACCACTTAACTCGTCTAGCATGTCATCTAATCGAGGGATAGGATGACGATACTTTACCGTTATTTTGTTGACTGCTCGACAATCAATACACATTCGCCATGTTCCATCCTTCTTTGGGACAAGTATAACAGGAACGGCGCAAGGACTCAAGCTCTCTCGAACAAGGCCCTTGTTCAACAACTCATCAACCTGCCTTTTGAGCTCTTTGGTGTCTTCGGGATTACACCGGTATGCAGGTTTGTTGGGGATTTGTGACCCCGGTACGAAGTCAATTTGGTGCTCAATTCCTCTCAACGGAGGTAATCCACCTGGCATTTCTTCAGGGAACATGTCTCCAAAGTCCTGCAAAACACTTTGTACAGCACTAGGCAAAGGATTATCATTAGAAAATCATCATTAGAGTTAAGAAAGATACCCTTGTGCACGAGGCAAATCATCATCTGATCGTTGTCGTTGCCTCGTAGTAACTCACCCAGTTGCATGATTGCACAGATTCCTTTTACTTCGGGCAGTGAGTTTGTCTCTTCGGGCCCCAATTTTTCTCCTATCGGAAGCTTGGCTTTGGCCGCTTCTTTCAATTCTTTCATCCGTTTATAGTCCTCGGTGACTTGTTTTGGAGACAAGGGTTTGAGCATGAAACTCTTCCCATCGAGCTTTACAGTGTAAGTGTTGGATCTGCCATTGTGAACAGTTGTTCGGTCATATTGCCATGGTCGACCCAGCAGCAAATGACAAGCTTGCATCGGCACCACATCGAATATCATTTCATCTTGATACTCTCCGATTCTGAACTTGATCCACACTTGTTTGACAACTCTCAATTCTCCACACTCATTCAACCATTGTAATTTGTAAGGGTGGGGATGCTTCAAAGTAGGTAGTCCCATTTGTGAGACCAAAGTTTGGCTCACCACATTTGCACAACTACCAGAATCAATGATCATCGAACACACCTTTCCCCTTACTCGACATCGGGCATGAAAGAGGTTTTCTCTTTGGTTGTCCTCTTCTTCAAGGGTCATGCAGCTCAAATTTCTTCGAACCACAAGAAACATTTCCGGATGATCAGCTTCGGTAGCTTCACGATCATCATCACCTTCAGCTCGGTCAGTCTCCTCGATAAATTCCTCCTCGGTGTCACTCGCTTGCTCATGGACGGTTCCATCTTCGAGCAGAAGCATAACTTTGCGAGTTGGACACTCTTTAGCCATTTGACCATAACCTTTGCATTTGTGACACTGAATGTTTGAAGCACTAGGAGAGTTTAGTTGAACTTTACCTCCCACTTCTCTTGATTGGTTAACAGTCACACCCCTCTCGAAAGGTCTCTTCGGTTCTCGAACAGTGTTGGCACTTGCTTGGTTTGGACTCTTCCATTCTTTACCTCGGTTCAAGGGAGTAGAAGTAGTGACTCCTCGATACCGGTTTGCCTTATCGTCCTTCACCAATTTTTCAGCTTCGGTGGCAGCATCGAACAGATCTTCCAACGTGTGATACACGTGGAGCCTCAATTGAGATGACACATCCCTAGCCAAGCCATTTTTGGACTGGATAATGGCTTGCTCTTCATCTTCGATTAGATCAAGATTCAATCGAATCTTTTCGAACTCATCATGTTACTCTTGGACTGACTTGGTCCCTTGCTTTAGCTCATAGAGCTTTTGCATTTGAGTTTGCCTGTACTTGGCACTCAAATACTTAGCATCCATAGCTCTCATCAACTGTGGCCAAGTATTGACTACTGGATAGTCATTTCTTCTTCTATGCCTCTTGTCAGATTCCCACCATGTTGATGCATAAGCTTCGAACGAAGTAATAGCATGGGCAGCTTTTCTCTCATCAGTCATCTCGTTGGTTTCAAAGATGCGCTCCATCTTAAGCTTCCATTCAAGATATTCATCTGGGTCACTAGTTCCTTTAAAGGGTGGAATAGTGATCTTGACACTGTTCAAGTTTGAGTCTCGAACACCACGAGCCTGCTCGGGATACTCATCACCACGATCATCAGCCTCACGCCCAATATTTCTTTCAACATTTGCGCCTCGGCCTCGACCTCGGAAATTTCCACGACCTCGGTGAGTTTGCCTTCGTTGAGCGAAAGGCGGCTCATTCTCATATTCGTCCTCGGGAAATTCCTCTTCGACAACCTCTTCGACAACGCCTCCAAGATCTCTTCGGGCCCTTGGAAGTTGTATCCGTTCTCCTCGGGGAATGCCCAAGTTTTGATAACCAGCTTGGGGATTGCCCAAGTTAAGCTCTCTTCGAATTGCTTCACTTGTAATTTGATGTTGTCGAACAAGCTCAGCATACAGCTCAGGTTTCATCGGAGTGGAATGGCTAGTTCCAGCGCCGGACCCATTCATGGCCACGGACGCGCTTCCTTGCTCGAGGAGAGTCACTCGAGCAGTCACTCCTCTTACTTCGGCACTGACGCCTTGTATCGCAGCCATGAGATCGGCTAACGACACTTCGGGCTTCTCATTGCCTTTGCCATCGCCTCCATTCCCAGCCATGGTACCTGCACAAGTCAAAGACCAAACAAAATGATAAAGGTTAGAAATCACCTCACACACTCCCTCACCTTTGATGGGTGGCACTCGGGTCCACTCAATTTATGGGTTCGGTTTTTGGTCACACAAGAACTTGTAGCCAATGGCTTCCTCGGTTGATCAACCTCTCTCAATTCCTTCGATTTGACAATCTACGATGTCTTACTTCGGGAAGAGTGAGTTGATTTGACTCAATGGAACGGACATCAATTTACTCTTGCGCTTCGGGAAGTCAAAAGAATTTTCTACGAAGTTGGACTTCGGTCACCCACGCACGAGTTCCTATCAGCTCAAATGAGTTAGTACGACCTCAAGTAGAACAATTACTCTAAAGATCCACTAGCTAGAATTTTCGGACAGAAGAAAGTGAAAACCTAAGAGAATCTACCCTTTGATTCCCTTTGGAATCTTTTTCGAACACACCAACTCTTGTCCGTACAAGAGTGGTCCCTCCTTGGTACGGATAGGGTTTTACCTCATCCACTTTCCTTTTCTCAGCCGACAACTTTTCACCTGGGGTTTTGGATGTTTACACTTTACCCCTTTCTTCTTCAATGGAACAGTGAAGCCTTGCTCCGGTGTACGGACCAACTAACTTCGGTTCACTGATCACTAATTTAACAAGATCTGGGTTGCCTTTTCAGCTACGGTTTCAACAGCATCGGAGGAATTCAGTTCAAGTTCTTCGAGCTAAGAACCAGCTCGTTCGCGTCGTACACTGTTACGATTTTGTAACAATTTTACGGCTTACGGACAACGATTCAAACTCAGAACATCAATTTCCAAGCAACAAACAAACCCAAATCACTCAAGAACCACCAATCTTCATCGGTTTCATCCAAACACGATGGGGCTTGAGTTCCAGCCACCATTAAAACTCATAACAGTCCAAAATTTCACCAAGAAACCCTAGTCACAAAATCAGTACGTTGGGTACTTGTTGGAATTAGGAAACAATGGTGATCAAGAATCAATGGTTGTTTATCCCAAACAACCAACAATCAAACACAATTTTTGAATTTTCTTTAACACTTTTTTTTTTTTTTTGAAAAGTAATAACACTATCAGTAACACAACCAAATCAAGAACACAAAACGGAAAACAAAGACACAAACGCACGAAGATAAAGATAACTTGAACAGGATTTGGGGTTGTAGGAACAAGCCCAAACCGTGCTCTGATACCAAGATAGTGCAAGCAAACCCTAGGGAAATGCTAAACACGAAACACGGAAGAAAACAACAAGAAACTAAAGATAGAAGCAAGACAAATCTTGCTTCGATTCGAAAGAACAGTGAGGAACCTGTCTCAAAGCTCGATCGAAGGGAAATCAAGACGCACCTATACTATGCAACAATCCTCAAGAAAGACCCGCTTCTTGCAAATTGAATGATCAAGAAGAAATTGTTCAAACGACTCACACCGATTGACACAAGTTCTTTAAAAGCCCACGTCGGGGTTCGGCTCCATCGGAGACTCACAATAGCACTTGCTATATTTTTCATAAACTCAAAACTGTATATCTTACAATGAAATGAAATGGACTATTTATAGGCTATACTAAGGATAAAGTAGTAAATAGTCACAAGTGACTAATAAAAACAAGCCACGCAGGGCTGAGACAAGTTTGTGCTCGGCAGCGTGCTCGAACTCAGTGTCCTCGGACGCTCACTTGTCTTCGAACTCATTGTTCTCCGTCACTTTGCCTTCAGGCTCAAATCTGAAGATAGTGCCTTCGGTTCTTGAGCCCGGCCACTCAATTTCGGAGCAATTGTCTTCCTTCGGCCAGGCTAAGTGAATGTGCACATCGTGCAGCAGCTTGGCTTGGCTTCTTGTCATCGGTCTCCTCGGTGGATCGAACACTTGATCAGCACGTGTTCGGGCTGCATCACTAAGTCTACTTACTTCATTTTTATAGCGTTTGAATAATGTTGTATAAATATATACAATAAAAGCCTACAACATAATCTATTTATTTTTAGTGTGACCAAATGTATCGAATTGTATCGTTGTAAGTAAAAGTAACTTAATTTTTTTGGCCTCAATACCAATATGCATAGCATGTAATACTTAGTTATAGTACAGTAAAGAAAAATGTAGATAAAACTACATGGTATTTATTCTTCAAACAAATTATTCAAACAGGTCTCCTTCGAGAACAATTACTTTCATTAATTATAAGGTCCAGGTTGTAATAATCTAGCTGTGAGCATAGTTTTAGTAAATGCAAGCATAGAAATTAGAATTTGGGAGAATTATCAAGAATGATAGATGAGACAATCAGGAAATGTATCTTCATCATTGATCGACCACTCACTTTCTCAAAAACTTGAATGGCTTATTTATTTTTATCCGTTTTAATTGTCACTTGTGTCACCTTATTACTTGAGTGGTGTGCATTGAGATCAGTATCAACCTTTACTACAGAGGATTTATTGTTTAATCTACTTCTCTTGCCAGGAGTCCTTGTTAATGAGAATATCATTATCAAACGTATGGTGACAATCACTTAAACTAACAGTGAAGGATAGTAGTATTAGCGTTTTGTTATACTTATAATATTAATTTGTATTCTTCGAGGCACATGGATTTTTTAACACATACAAAATACCATAAAAAGAAAGTTAAGATTTATCGTAGTACCTGGATTAGTCAATAGCACTCTTAGTTCATGGAGGATATCTTCTGATAACAATACCCATGTTTCTTGCCAAACTTTTTTTGGACGTGACATTGAGTTGGATAACAGCAGCATAGCAAATAATTGCCTAAGATACGATGGTATTCCCCAGTTACTTGCCTCCTTTATGGCGTCCACATACTCTTTATCATCATCTAGCAATCCAAGTGCATAACATGCATCTCTAAAAATGGGATACACAATGTTGTCGATTGTTCTTAGGTCCTCATAGTGTGTCGGACCTTTAACAACGTTTAATAGCAATCTGAGATAATAGAGCTCTCCGCTCCCATGTGGGACAAAGAATATCCTTCCAATAGAAAATTGAGATGTTTTCCTCCGCTCCCAAATTTTTTTTTTTTGGTTTCCATACAAACTTAAGAGGAAATTCCGCATAAGTTAATTCTCTGGCTTCAGGAGACTCACTGTTTGCGTCAAACCATTTCTGAAACATTGATTCTCTTACCGTTAGTCTGCTGACAACATGATCGATGGGATCGTTATCAGTAAAAATGACTTTTTTTTCATCTTTTAGATGAAATGCTAGTTTTTCCACGGGAGGATCTCTATGGTGGATTGGCAATTTGAATATTCTCCAAGCAGCTTCACAAGATGAAATATATCGACAATCATAATACAAATTGATTTCGTCTACTTTTGATGACCCTTCATCCTGCAAGCTTTGAGTAAATGCAGGGGTGACATGATCATGTCCTTTATTCACATACTTAAATAAGTACTTTATTGATCTTGATTGATTGCACCATTCAACATTAATATGGGCACCATACTTTAACAATAAGAATCGATTGTGCGGCACCACAAACCTGTTATCCAAGTCAACACCATTCTTCTTTATAGTTCTGCCATTATCCCTTCTTCTATAAACAGGATATCCATCTTCATCTATTGTTGTTGAATCAACAAATTTTTTTGGGAAGTGCTTTGAACATTTCCCGTTTTGCATGTATGGAGAAGATTTTCTAGCAGTACCACATGGATCATGTACCATAAAATTTTGAACAGCATTGTAATAATGTTTATCCTCAAACTCATCTGGTATTTCAGCAGAAATTATTTGATCAATATCTGAAGCTGTTGGATATTTGTTATGTTCATGTAGGAAAAGCAAGATATGAGCATGAGGCAATCCTCGTTTTTAAAATTCAATCGTATAAATCACTGCATTAAAAAGTAAATAAAGAATTAGATAACTAATCTTTAGCGTCTGTATACTAAGAATTTTTTACTAAATATCTATTTCAGAAGATGATTCGGATACCTGCTTTTACAGCTCCAAAAACTTGATTTTCTCGCAAGTCCTTTACTAAGTGATCCAATTTTATTTTGAAAACCCTTGATAGAATGTCTGGTCGATCCTCGGGCTTTAATCCCCTTTGCCTTACAAATCTTTGAATCTCAGGCCACTTTGGGTTACAGGTAAAAGTGATAAAAAGATCAGGGTATCCAGCCCATTTGCATATTGCCATAGCATCTTGGTAATTTTTGATCATGTATCGTGCACCCCCAACAAAGCTAGAACCAATAATTACCCTTTGCCCTATAGAAGAAGGATCTGTCTCTCCACGCAAAACAGCATCTGCTAAGCCTTTATACATAGCAACTCTCAATTGTATTTGATGAGTTCTAATATATTTCAATCAAGAAGATTCGATCATTGTATATCTATCAACTAAGAACTGTTGAAATAATCTACCAGCGGACACAATTTTTGGAAATTCATTCTTCCTTTCTTGAATTTTGTAAGCGAAATATTCTCACATGCTCACAGCTTGCCTTCCTCCATTCTTATCCCCATTCAAAGCTATGTCCTCTCTGTATCCATCTTCACCATATAGAAATAATAAAGGATATTGTAAACCTAAATATGCAGCATTCAATTCATTAATCCTTTGTAACTTTCCATTTTTTTTTTCAATAATGATATCTCTATCTTCTTTAGATGGTTCAAAATCTCCCACCACCAAAGCAGCTACCTCCGAAGCTGTAGGTAAGTTGTAACTTCTTCCATCGGTGCTTGTTTTGCCTATCAACTTGAGTCTAACATTGGAGCCATTATCTTCTTGAAATCTATCTCTGATCATCCTAAATGTTTTTGCTAAAACATTGTGGCTATCAAGTATTTGCTTCATATTGGAAACAATTTCAGCATGAAGTTTGTTCACTTTTTGACCACCACTATGAAAAGAAGATTACAGTTGTTACTATAAAATTTTATCATTATCTTGTAATCATTAAGACAGTATAAATAGGTTGGGAAGAGAAAGCTGATTTTTTGTTACTCAGCATTCAGCAAATCAAATTTACCAATATTGAAGAACAACAATATATTACATATATACAAGCTTCGAGTCGCTTACTATAAAAACCAAAAAGAAGGAAAAAAAATAAACAAACAAATAGAACCTCAAACAGAACTATAGTTTAAAATGATTGTTAGTGACAGCACTATACCCTGACCTCATTTAAAAAACTATCCACAAATACCCATCTCAGAACCTGATTGTGTATTCTAAAGTGGAAGAAAAGTATAATTAAATAATGTAATGAACACCCTCGAACCTTTTCTTACTTGTTCTAATACTTACAAACAGAACCTGCAAATCACACTAAACACTACATCATTATCACAGAAAACAAACTCGGACAAAATATACACACACAGACACCGAATAAACACCCCTTGGAGTTGAAACTTATAATTAGTTGGCTGACAAAGACATCCGACAGAATTACCAATAGAACCTCAAACAGAACTATAGTTTAGAATTATTGTTAGTGACAGCACTATACCCTCACCTCATTTAAAAAACCATCCATAAATACCCATAATACGGGTCAAATTACGGAAGCGAATAACAAGTAACGGAAGCAACAAAGTAAACACAATAGAAGGAAAATAAGGATGGGGGAGAATAGAAATAGAAGAAAGAACGAATCAAACTAAACAATTAGATTGATTCAAAAGGAAGGAGAGACTTGAACCATTAAATGGGAGTCACGCTAGCGGTGATCCACCATGGATTCAACGTAAGAGATACATGAAGTCAACGCTTCAACAAGAATGGCCAAGCCTATTATATCTTCTCAATTCTATCTTCAAAACTAGCTAACTCCCGTTTGATGAGGCTAAGTGAAGCATTTATAGGCTTCACTTAGTCATAATAAAAGGTCTAAAGTACCCCCAAAGTGGGTTAAAACAAATAAGGCTATGCAGGGGTATATTTGGAAGTTCATTCAAAAAGTAGTAAAAATCCCGCATGCTGTCACAGGGGGAGACGCTCCGTCTCCATGCTGAGGCGCTCCGCCTCCATTCTGAGGCGCTCCGCCTTCTCCTGATCAACTCTCTGGATTTTGGTAGGCGCTCCGCCTCATCAGTGAGGCGCTCCGCCTCATCCTGGAGCTTGTGCAAGAGGCTCAAAATGAGCTTGGGTGGATCCCCTTGGAGCCCAACTGGTCTTCCATCCATGGTGCTCAAAAGCATGATCTTCAAGTTGCTTCCGGAGGCCTTGACGGTACTCCTTGTGCTCTCAAGCTTGGCTCTTGATGGTTGACGCTTTGGCTCCAATTTGCCCCGCATCATCCTCCCCTTCTTGAAAGGATTTCGTCCTCGAAATCAAACCATCAAGCATACATTCAAAACAAGCACAAACAAAGCTTCCCACTACAAGAGTAGGTTAGTGCTAAAAGTGTGGGAAAACACACTCTTGTGATAGAGCCAAGCATCAATACAAATGAAAAAGCTCATGTCTCCCAAGGAAACAACAAGTACTTGACTCACAAAGAAAGTGCACCCAATACAAGAACAAGCAAAGAGATCAATAGGACATGGAACATGCAAGATATAGCAATCCCTATGACCCCTAAGCTTTTGAGCAACACACCAAGCCTTCAAATCAATATTATCACAATGTAACACATCGGCTTTAGCATGCTCAACACACAAGGTGTGATCAACATGTGGAGTGGAGTAAGCAAAATAGTTCAATTGGCAACTAACATCAAATACTCCACTCCACTTCTTGGAAGCACTCTTACACACACCAAGAGTGACTTCCTCGCCTCCAAATCCAACTCCAAGACAATCTCTCTCACTACGCAAACTCCAAAGGAAGGTCTCCAAACTAGGTCCTTCATTATCATAATCCACACAATGAAGGTTAGGACTACTAGAAGATGGTTCAACACAACCAATATCAAGACCACTCATCCTACTTGAAGTTTTAAACAATGGATCGTTCATAGAGTCTAAGCTTTCAAACCATGGAGGTTCTATTCTATTTTCAATCCTAGTCCGATACAATTCGTTACCACAAATGAGATCATTTTCACACAATGGAAATGTAAAAGCATGCACCTCAAATTCATGGTCACCCAAAAACATGGTATCAAGACTAGGTTCTTCACTCTCACCCGAGGAGTCATTGAAGACAATTCGATCCATCTCATTCACTAGGGACTCCTCAAGGTCACTACCAACCTCACTACAACACATAGGCCCACCATTATCAAGCAATTCATCAAGGCAGAGGATAGGGTATTCATTCAACTCATCTTCCCCTTTATCAAATATAGGTGGAGTGTCATAACAAGGATCACAAATAGGGTCAACTACACATTCTTCACTAATGAGCGGTTCAATGAAAACCGAGCTCACATCATGATGTAGCTTATCATCCCTCTCAACTAGTGGTTCACAATCACTCACAAGTTGACCAACCGACTCTACACTAGTTGCAAACACATTATAGTCACATAACTCATCAACTAGTATAGAACCTTCACAATTACTAACACATGACAAGGAAGTAACATGCTCAAGGGAAGAACTTTCACATACCTTTAAGTGGCCATCTTGCTCACTCAATGCACTTGAAGTGTCTTGAATCGTTTCTTCACCTTGAAGCTCACATTGAAGATTTCTTCACCTTGTCCATCCTTCTCGGGACATGATTGAGGCTCCATTGGTTTGCCTCCAAGAGTACCTACACAAGAGCTAACACAAGTAGAAGAAAAAGATAAAGGGTTAAGGTTAGAATAAGGGGTGTCCTCACTCTTTTTCCCTCTTTCTTTTCCCTCATTTTCTTTTCAAGGTTTGGTGTAGATTCGGGTGGTGACATCCCACTCACATCACTCAACACATCCTCTCCTTTTTCCACTCGAAGAATGTCAGCGGTCACTCCCTTACTCCTCTCAATCTTTTGTCTCTCAAATTCGGGTGAATTGGGATGAGGCCCAAGAATACCCATAGCCGGAGTAGGTGGACTTTTGACATCAACCCGGAATCTAGGACTAAGAGACTCATCACTTAAGGACTCTTTCTTCTTTGTTGGTGAACCACTTGGTTTTGGAGCTTGTGGTTTGGGGTTCACCTTGTTGACAATTGTCAACTCTTTTCTTGCACTAGTCCCACCATTGCTTGAGATTGTAGGACTTCTTGTTTGCACTCTTTCAACCATAGGATGAGGTTCTTGCTCCTTTCCCCTTTGCATAGGCTTAGAAGGTATACTAGGAGGTGACTTGATCTTTACCCCAAGAGGCTCAAAGTCATAAATCTTTGGGCGTTCGCCAAAATAATACATATCATTCACATTACTATATCGTACCTTCTTGCCTTGCAACCATGACTCACCTAACCATACATGACAATGTTGCATGGGGTACACATGACACCACATATAACCCCAATAACCCCTATGAGATATACACACCCGAGCTTGCTTGGAAACTGATGCAGTCCAGCCTGATCAAGCTACGTTCATGCCTTCAAGACCATTCACGAGGAGCCAAGCTAAGGAGCTTCATGATGCTCACTTGATGGTGATAATGAGCCATGGTTGTGCAAGTGTTGAGGAAGGGAGGCGTATGTTAAAAGAGCCTTTGGATTCATTAGTTAGCATTGGAGAAGGGGCGTTCTAGAAGAATGCTTGGCGCGTGGTACTCGCGTGGCACGCGGCCTATATTTTCTAGACAATTCAACCGCGTGGAGGGCTCGTTTATTAGCCTTAATGCGCTGTATTTTTTAGCACCTTTTCATGCTTTTGCGTAGCTAGACTTATTTATTTTATGGTGCTTTATTAGCCCTGCGTGGCTATTGACATTTAGCCCACTTGGGGCCTATTTCTTTACCTTTTAGGCGTGTGAGGCTCACCTATATAAGCCTAACACTTAGTTTATTTTCAGCACCTTACATCATAACAAAAGAAACGCAGCTTTTTGCTATTCCCAATACATGTTGGAAAACTTGTTCTTTTTGAGTGAAATTCAATTGAACTTGTTCCTTTCCATTGATCATTCAACTTTCAATTCCTAGTTGTCTTGAGGGTTGTTGCATAGAATAGGTCCTCCTTGGCTTCATCAAGAAGGTAAGTAGACTAGTTCCTACTTGCAATTCTTGGTAGATCATTGAGTGTCTTTCTTTTTATCCTTTATTTTCGTTTTTCGTTGTTAATCTTGCATCAGTTGGTATCAGAGCTTGGAAAGGGTTTGTTTCTACATCCCCAATCCTGTTCTTCGTGCTTTAGTTTAGGTTCTTAGTTTAGATTTCCAATTAATTTTCGTTTTTGATTTTAAAAAAAAAAAAAAAAAAAAAAAAAAAAAAAGAGAAAAAGAGAAAAACGTGAAAAGAAAAAAATTCAGGCGTGTTTATTGTTGTGGATGATCATACACACCTAGGGTACAAGAAAACTTTACTAAAGAAGTGGTTTGTTTGAATCTTGATGTTTGAAACGATTCTTGAAGAGTTTCTTGAAGATTCTTGGTGTGTTTCTTGATTTTCATCCGTTCTTGCTTTGATTCTTGATTTTTCTTGAAGGAGAATACTTGAAAACTTGTTGGAGTAATAGTGCAGCACCTCTTGAACCATTCTTGAGCTTAAAAATGTGTTCTTGACTAAAAACATAAGAATTCTTGAATAACAACTTGTTGTTCTTGAGTTTGGTTGAAAGAATTCGTTTTTGATCTTGAATCCTTAGCCTTTCTACATGTTTTGATCTTTTTCTTTGTTGAAGATTGTGGTGCTAAGGAGGCTTGAAATCAGCTGCATATAGAGGAAAGAAGGAGGAAAACCTAAGCCTAATTCAAGAAGGAAACAAATCCCAATTCAAAGGGGAGAAGTTTACCTACTTTCCATATAAAGAAATTAGTTTTCCTTAGGCTTTAGAAGAAGGTTTCCCACGTTTTTCTAAGGGAAAAATAAGCATATTAGGCGTGTCAAAAGAGGTAGAAATAGTGGTAAAAGTTGTCCAAGTTTGAGTTGGAAAGGAAAGGAAAATAGGGAAAACTTAGTCTACTCAAATAAGGCTTGTCTTGGGGGCCTATTTAAGGGTAGAAAATCAGATTTTCTTAGGATTTCTTTATTTCTTTGTTAACATCACTTCTAATTAGTAATTCTTAGGTAATTCTTCTACTTAAGTTAATTACTAATCTTTGAGCTTGTAGGACTTCGTGCTAAAACTCAGAATTTCCAACTTTCGTAGTTAATTCTTTGACTTCCCGTGCTCACTTTAAAAGCTGTCCGCCTATAGAGTCTCATAAATTCACTCACCCCGAAGAGAACTAGTGAATTTGTAAACTTGAAAGGTCGTTGAGGAACTTGATCAATTCGAGGAAGCCATTTTGGACAAGTTTGTGAGATACTACCTCAAATTGTGAGTGAACTTGAGTGTCATTCAAAAGTGAGGGAGCGGGTGAGGTATTTTACTAACCTTAACACGTTCTCTAGTTTTTGTTTTTGTGCAGGTACATGGCTACTGAAGGAGACAAGATTGTGCCCGAGATTACTTTAGCCGATCTCTTGGCTGAAATAAGGGCAATGGGCACACGAATTGAGAATATTGAAAATTCAGCTAGTACTCAAAAGAATGTCGGGGAAGGAACTAGTGATGGTTCGACTGTGAAGCCTGAACAATTTGCTGAAATAGCTCGTCGACAAGAGTTGAGAGAAAGAGATGCTCGTAATTTGAGAACCTTGGGCATTCCCCAAGGTAATATACCACCATTGATGCCAGCCCGGAGAAACATAGCACCCGCAGGGGAAATAAGAGCAGCCCGTGAGGATGATCAACCCGAGCTAGGGGAATATGGCGATGATGATTTTGGGCAGCAAGAACCAAGGGTAAGACAAGCATATGGGGGCCGTGGTAATGTGAGACGCCGTGGCTTTGGTCGAGCTCCTAGAGGGGGCTTTGGGGGCTATGGTGGAAGGAATTTGGAGCCTAACTTTGATGAGTATGCTGATTATTATGAGGGGTATCTCGAACCAGCCCGTGGTGCTCGTGAGAGTGGTCTAAATAGTGTCAAGGTTACCATTCCCGCATTCAAGGGAACTAGTGATCCTGACAAGTTCTTAGAGTGGAGGCGTCAAGTTGAGAGGATTCTTGATATTAATGACATGACTGAGGAGAAGAAAGCTACCTATGCCATTGCAGCCTTTGAGTCCTATGCTTCTACTTGGTGGGAGGCCGAGAAACGATCTAGAACAAGACACAATCAGCCCGCGCGCATAACTTGGACAGAATTGAAACAAGTAATGACCCGAAAGTATGTCAATCCAAAACACAAACAAGAGCAACTTCGGAGGTTATATGACTTGAAACAAGGGCTGAAATCTGTTGAAGAATATCATGATGAATTTGAGAAGATTAGGCTATCACTTGACATGGAAGAAGAAGAAGAGGACGAGGTTATCATACGGTTCAAGAATGGGCTGAATCGTGACATATCTAATCAGTTGAGGCTACACTCTTTCTTGACTCTTTATGATGCATTGCTAGCTGCCATTGAAGCCGAGAAGATGATTAAAGAGGAGAAGGCAGCCCGTTATAGGGGTAGTTCTACTTCTACTCCTATGAGCCGAAACAAGGAGTGGAGGACACCAAGTACCGGGGGAGCAAGTGTGGGCCGTGATGTGCAGAAATCAGCGGACAAAATGACGCCAAAAAGTGATCCTAAGGGGTCGGGAGGTATTTCTAAAACTCAGCTTAATACTCCTAGTGCTTCCTCTTTTAAATGTCATAAATGTCAAGGCTATGTGCATTTTGCAAAGGATTGTCCTACGCGAAAAACCATTCTTATTCTTGATGATGGTACTGTCCGTGAGGCGGAGAGTGATGAGGAGATTGAGGGAGATGAGGGGGCTGATTTAGTTGAGTGTGAGGAAGATGTAGTGGAAGATGAGTGTGAACATGTTTTTAGTGGTGCGTAGGAATTTGAGCGCAATGAGTGTAGAAGAAGAGGGAGATGTGCAGCGTGAGAACTTGTTTCATGCTAGATGTAGGGTGAGGGGAAAGGTGTGCTCTATGATAATTGATTCGGGTAGTTGCACTAATGTAGTGAGTCAGACGTTGGTGACTCAACTTAAGCTGCCCACAATTAAGCATCCCCATCCCTATAAGCTGCAATGGTTGAGTGAGTGTGGTGAGTTGAAGGTGGTGAAGCAAGCGCTTATTAAGTTTAAGGTGGGAGCTTATCAAGATGAGTTCATGTGTGATGTAGTACCGATGCAGGCTTGCCATTTGTTGTTGGGCAGGCCTTGGCAATTTGATAGGGGTGTCACTCATGATGGTAAGGCCAACACTTACACGGTCAAGTTAGATGGAAAGAGTTATACACTCAAGCCCTTGACACCCAAACAGGTTAGTGATGATTATAGGCGCATGCGAGAGCTGAAAGAGGCGGCTAAAGGAAAGTCTCTTACGGAGGCTAAGCTAGAGGCCGAACCTAATGCTACTACACCATCCTTGCCTAGTAATCTTTGTGCAATGTTGCAGCCAGGTGAGTATTTACGAGGTAATGATGATTCTAAATTTTTAATTTGCCTTGTACATAAGGGTGTTTACTTGAGCTCTAATGATGATGTTACTACTAATGTTCACCCTTTGCCTAGTGTTGTTAATGACGTTTTGCAGGAATATGAGGATATGTTTCCCGAGGAGATGCCGAGTGGGCTGCCTCCTTTGAGGGGAATTGAGCATCAAATAGATTTCATACCGGGCTCACAAATACCTAACAAACCAGCCTATAGGAGCAACCCAGACGATACCAAGGAGCTGCAGCGTCAAGTGGATGAGTTGTTAACTAAGGGGCTGGTCCGTGAGAGTCTAAGTCCTTGTGCCGTGCCCGTGATCCTTGTTCCTAAGAAAGACGGCACTTGGAGGATGTGTGTTGATTGCCGGGCAGTCAACAAAATAACGGTAAAGTATCGTCATCCCATTCCTAGATTAGATGACATGCTAGATGAGTTAAGTGGTTCAAGTGTATTCTCTAAAATTGATCTTAGGTCCGGTTACCACCAAATCCGTATAAAACCGGGTGATGAGTGGAAAACTGCGTTCAAGACCAAGTTTGGTCTATATGAATGGTTGGTGATGCCCTTTGGCCTCTCCAATGCACCTAGTACATTTATGAGACTAATGAATCATGTACTTAAGCCGTTCATTAATAAGTTTGTGGTCGTTTACTTTGATGATATTCTGATTTATAGCAAAAGTGTAGATGACCATGTTGATCACCTAAGGCAAGTACTTTATGTGTTGAGGGCTGAAAAGCTCTATGCTAATTTTAAAAAGTGTGCCTTTTGTGTAGAGAGAGTTGTCTTTCTTGGCTTTGTAGTTAGTGCTAATGGTGTTGAGGTGGATGAGTCTAAGGTTGAAGCTATTAGAGATTGGCCTGCTCCAACTAGTGTGACACAAGTTAGGAGTTTCCATGGTCTAGCTAGTTTCTATAGACGTTTTGTGAGAGATTTTAGTACTATAGCAGCACCACTCACTGAGTTAGTAAAGAAAGATCAACCCTTTGTGTGGGGAGAGTCTCAAGAGAAGGCTTTCCAAGAGTTGAAGCATAGGCTTAGTTCTGCCCCATTGTTGCAATTGCCCGACTTTAGCAAGGCATTTGAGATTGAGTGTGATGCCTCGGGGGTTGGGATAGGTGGCGTCCTAATGCAAGATGGGAAGCCTATTGCTTATTTTAGTGAGAAGTTGAAGGGGGCTGCCTTGAATTACTCTACGTATGACAAAGAGTTGTATGCCCTCGTGAGAGCTTTAGCCCATTGGCAGCATTATCTATGGCCTAGGGAGTTTGTCATTAGGAGTGATCATGAGTCTCTCAAGCATCTTAGGGGTCAAGAGAAGCTGAATAAGAGGCATGCCAAATGGGTTGAGTTCATTGAGAGTTTCCCTTACGTAATTCATTACAAAAGGGGAAAGGAGAATGTAGTGGCTGATGCACTTTCTAGGAAGTTTGCTTTGGCTACCACTTTAGCATCTAGGCTGATGGGTTTTGAGAGTATTAAGTCTATGTACATTCATGACCCTAAGCTTAAGAGTGTGTGTGATGCTATAGCCAGTGGACAGCGAATAGAGAAGTATCAATGGCATGATGGGTACCTTTTTAAGAAGGGGAGAGTTTGTATACCCGAGTCTTCATGGCGTGAGTTGCTGGTGCGTGAGGCACATTGTGGGGGCTTGATGGGTCACTTTGGGATAGATAAGACCTTGGCTATACTTGGGGAGCAGTTTCATTGGCCTAAGATGAAGCGTGATGTTGAGCGTGTCTGTGGTGCTTGTTTAGACTGCAAACGGGCTAAGTCTAGGTCTAGTAATCATGGTTTGTACACTCCCTTACCCGTCCCTACTAGTCCTTGGGTAGACGTCTCCATGGATTTCGTGATGGGGCTGCCTCGTTCTAGGGGTGGTCATGATAGTATCTATGTGGTTGTTGATAGGTTCTCTAAGATGGCTCATTTCATTCCTTGTAAAAAATGTGATGATGCACAACATGTTGCTTCTTTGTTTATTGCTAATGTGTTAAAGCTGCATGGTGTGCCTCGTACTATTGTTAGTGATAGGGATTCGAAATTTTTGAGTCACTTTTGGAAGTGTTTGTGGGGTGCCCTTGGTACCAAATTGTTGTTTTCCACGTCTCATCATCCACAGACTGACGGTCAGACTGAGGTTGTTAATCGAACCTTGGGAGCTCTTCTTAGGGCTATGACAAAAGGTAAGGCGGGGACGTGGGCTGATAGGTTGCCTATTATGGAGTTTGCTTATAAAAGAACCGTGCATAGGAGGACTAGCATAACTCCATTTGAATGTGTTTATGGCTTTAACCCCTTGATTCCACTTGATCTTACTCCTTTGCCTAGAGATGCAGTTATATATGTTGATGGTAAAAACCGGGCAGCCGCGTTGCTCGAGTTGCATGCTAAGGTAAGGAAGAACTTGGAAGCAGCTTATGAGAAAGTGGCGACCAAGAAGAATAAGGGGCGAAAAAAGCTGGACTTGAAGAAGGGTGATTGGGTTTGGGTGCACTTCCGAAAGGAGAGGTTCCCGAGCCAACGGAAGGGGAAGCTAGCCCCGAGAGGCGATGGTCCATTCCAAGTGCTTCAAAAGATCAATAATAATGCCTATGTTATAGATCTGCCTGGTGAGTATAATGTCTCTAAAACTTTCAATATTTCTGACTTAACTCCTTGTGTTGCAGGTAATGCCGCTTTGAAAGATGATGATGGCGCGATTTCGAGGACGAAATCTTCTCAAGAAGGGGAGAATGATGCAGTCCAGCCTGATCAAGCTACGTTCATGCCTTCAAGACCATTCACGAGGAGCCAAGCTAAGGAGCTTCATGATGCTCACTTGATGGTGATAATGAGCCATGGTTGTGCAAGTGTTGAGGAAGGGAGGCGTATGTTAAAAGAGTCTTTGGATTCATTAGTTAGCATTGGAGAAGGGGCGTTCTAGAAGAATGCTTGGCGCGTGGTACTCGCGTGGCACGCGGCCTATATTTTCTAGACAATTCAACCGCGTGGAGGGCTCGTTTATTAGCCTTAATGCGCTGTATTTTTTAGCACCTTTTCATGCTTTTGCGTAGCTAGACTTATTTATTTTATGGTGCTTTATTAGCCCTGCGTGGCTATTGACATTTAGCCCACTTGGGGCCTATTTCTTTACCTTTTAGGCGTGTGAGGCTCACCTATATAAGCCTAACACTTAGTTTATTTTCAGCACCTTACATCATAACAAAAGAAACGCAGCTTTTTGCTATTCCCAATACATGTTGGAAAACTTGTTCTTTTTGAGTGAAATTCAATTGAACTTGTTCCTTTCCATTGATCATTCAACTTTCAATTCCTAGTTGTCTTGAGGGTTGTTGCATAGAATAGGTCCTCCTTGGCTTCATCAAGAAGGTAAGTAGACTAGTTCCTACTTGCAATTCTTGGTAGATCATTGAGTGTCTTTCTTTTTATCCTTTATTTTCGTTTTTCGTTGTTAATCTTGCATCAGAAACCCACACTCCGTAGTAGTCATAAGGGTACTCTAGGGCATAGCAAGGTAGCCTTAGCTCATCAACCACCGAGGTACTAATGAAATTGGTATCGGTGTTACCAATCTTGAGATAGTACCCTCCATTACCTTCCACCTCAACAAGGAACCTCCTTAGACCCAAGTGTAGTACAGGAGCATCCAAGTAAGATCTTGGAACTTCAAGGTAACCATCACTATCAACTCGGAGCTTCCTCAATTGTCCTCCCCTCGCAACACCACTAGGATAACTTCCACTTCCTGTCACTCTTCCAACATTAGAAGTGTTGTTGAAAGTCGGGGAAAGAGTACCACTATGGAACCCATGATTGCCTCTCGCCTTGGTTCCATAGCCCATAGCACCACTCCTACCACCACTACTAGAGCAATGCACTCCAACCACGGTAAGAGCAATATTTCTCATTCCACCCTTCACATGGGAACTAGAAGATGCAAACCTCCCATTTCCCATTGAACAACCACCACCTCCTCCCATACTAATGGAAGGTCCTCTACTACTCCCTTGCACACCACAAGCAACACCAAGAGAAGATGCATATGCACAATCCGTATAATCAACCTCATCATCAATTCTCTCTACGTCACTATCATCATGTTCAAAGTCATCACAAGAAGAGTAAGTAGGATCATCATACCTTGAAGCGTCACTATCTTCATATTCTTGACTTGGAGCATAAGATTCTTCACACTCATCTTCGCAAGCCCCATAGTCTTCTTCATCTTCATCTTCATCTTCATAATCAACATAGTTACCCGCTTCGTCATCATATGATCCTTGGTTCCCCAAATCGTCCTTCCAATACCCATCATCACCATCATAGGAACCATAGTCTCCATCATCTCCGCATGAGTCATACCCTCCACAATCGTCATCCGATGCCATAGTTGTAACAAAAGAGAAAAGGACCTCACAAATTCACTCCCTCACGTGTATCACTCAAAAGATGTCACTCAATTTTCTTTCCACTCGTGTATACACTCAAGGTCTTTGGCTTTTGTGACCACACTCTATTGTTCTCACCACTCAAGCCTTTTTCCACTCAAGACCTTCTTGTCTCTTAGTAATCACAATGGCAAGATCAATCAACTAATGCACCCAAGTAATGGTTCGGAATGGAGTTTATGTGACTCGATGTACGGAAGCTAATTTAATGAGCACTTGAAGCAAGCAAATTCTACGACTTTAAGTAAAGACTTCAAGACACACAAACAACCTAAGAGATCAAAGATTAGTGTTAGTAAAGTAGGAAAAATACATTAGGAACACTAACCAAGAAGTTCGGAAGCAAGAAAAAAGCGAAAACCTACAAGGAAACTACCCCAAAAAAGTTTCAGGTGTAAGGCCCTCCGCCCTGAAATTGAGGCCCTCCTCCTAGAAATTGAGGCCCTCCGCCTCTTCAGAGTAGGCGGTCCACCTCTTGAGCTAGGCGCTCCACCTCCCAAAATCCAGAGAGCTCACAGGATTAAGGCGGTCCGCCTCTGAACTTAGGCGCTCCGCCTACTGCGATTTTCAGCACAGTTCAACAACGTGTTTTTCTACTTTAACACCCAAAAATCCAACAAATCACACGTTGTTTTAGCAATCCAAAGGTACCCAAATGTTGTTTCAACCACAAAGATCAAACCCCAATCACTTTTATCAAACTCCGATCAAAATCCAACAATCTACCATGTTCATCATGTTCATAGCTAGGGTTTCAAGTTTTTTTTTCAAATTTTCAAGGGTTACAAATTTTCAATTCATGGGATACAACTCCAAATCATGTGTGTTGGGTACCAAAATAACGGGTTTTCAATAAGAAACAAACTCCAATATCAATCACAACAAGAATCAATCCAACAAGCAAGATAGAACAAATTTTTGGTATTTTCAACTTTTCTATTTTTTTGGTGATTTTCTTCTTTCAATAACAATAAACAAGAAACTAACGATAGGAATCGACCTAGGCACGAAGAATCAAGGGTTGGGGGTTTTTAGATACAAAACCCGAGCCTTGCTCTGATACCAAGATGATACGGGTCAAATCACGGAAGCGAATAACAAGTAACAGAAGCAACAAAGTAAACACAATAGAAGGAAATAGGGATGGGGGAGAATAGAAATAGAAGAAAGAACGAATCAAACTAAACAATTAGATTGATTCAAAAGGGAGGAGAGACTTGAACCATTAAACGGGAGTCATGCTAGCGGTGATCCACCATGGATTCAACGTAAGAGATACATGAAGTCAACGCTTCAACAAGAATGGCCAAGCCTATTCTATCTTCTCAATTCTATCTTCAAAACTAGCTAACTCCCGTTTGATGAGACTAAGTAAAGTATTTATAGGCTTCACTTAGTCATAATAAAAGGTCTAAAGTACCCCCAAAGTGGGTTAAAACAAATAAGGCCACGCAGGGCTATAGTTGGAAGTTCATTCAAAAAGTAGTAAAAATCCCGCATGCTGTCACAGGGGGAGGCGCTCCGCCTCCATGCTGAGGCGCTCCGCCTTCTCCTGATCAACTCTCTGGATTTTGGTAGGCGCTCCGCCTCATCTGTGAGGTGCTCCGCCTCATCCTGGAGCTTGTGCAAGAGGCTCAAAATGAGCTTGGGGTGGATCCCCTTGGAGCCCAACTGGTCCTCCATCCATGGTGCTCAAAAGCATGATCTTCAAGTTGCTTCAGGAGGCCTTAACGGTACTCCTTGTGCTCTCAAGCTTGGCTCTTGATGGTTGGCGCTTTGGCTCCAATTTGCCCCGCATCAACCCATCTCAGAACCTGATTGTGTATTCTAAAGTGGAAGAAAAGTATAGGTGGATGATGTAATGAACATCCTCGAACCTCTTCTTACCTGTTCTAACACTTACAAACACAACCTGCAAATCACCCTAAACACTACATCATTATCACAGGAAACAAACTCGGACAAAACATACACACACACTGAATAAACACCCCTTAGAGTTGCAACTTATAATTAGTTGGCTTACAAAGACATCTGACAGAATTACCCAATAGAACCTCAAACAGAACTATAGTTTAGAATGATTGTTAGTGACAGCACTATACCCTGATTTCTAAAGTGGAAGAAAAGTATAGGTGAATGATGTAAACTGACGATGGATAGAATTTGATGTGGAAAAACTCACAGGATAATCCAAACAATGCAAGAACATATCATTTTTAATGCCAATCAGTGACATGCTAAGTGGTGGCCAAAGTAAAGTCCTTCATCATGTGCATGGTAGGTATATGACAGATGGAAATGCTGAACACTTTCAGAAGCAGTGAAACGTCTGCAATAGATGCAGGATCCCACATATGGTCGGCCCTATAACTAGATGCAGCTAATGAAAAAAGACTGGGATGTTGACATTGCAAATCAGTAAGTGTAACAGACATGAAGTGTGTAATACTAACCTTACGGCATTAATTCTATTTCCACTTCATTTTCTGTATCGTAAATATATAATTGTGAGAACTTTGGATCGGAATCCCTCAGGAGGCAATAAACTTCCAATTTGATGGTAATTCTGTCCACGCAGCCTGAAAGTTCTAGGACCTTTTGTGTTGTTGATGGAGACATCAATCTTTCCCCCCATAGATGTAAATGAGAATATAGAATTATAACTCCAAATATTTTCTCAAAAATGGTCACTCTTAGGTCCTGCGTATAATAAATGTAATGGACTGATGAATATATATACTGACATATTTCTATAGTTAAATGGAATGTTGATTGTAATATATATAATAATTACGCTAAAAAAGATATTTCCTCAAACCTGAACAAAATAACAATTGTTTTAAAATTTCTGGAGGCTCTTTCACACTCGGTAGGTTTATCTTTCCACTTTGGCAACATAAAGAGAACTTTGGCTGTTTAGGCTTATAACGCTTTTCAATTCTTTCTTCGTACAAACAAAGTGCTCCACAATGTTCACACGCATAAGTAGCATCTCCAATATCCCAATATCCTAATAATTTTAAATCAAATTTAAAATATATACAACATTATATATACCTATATATCTATATATAATATAAAGGCACATCAAACATACCTTCACTGCAGATGTCTCCACATTCGACGTCATCCTCTAACGAAAAAAAAGGATGATAAATTCTTAGTATATGATTAGTATTGTTATCGTTGCGATTTAATTATGCATTAATAATACATTATGAAATCGTTAATTCATATACCTTCACAGTCATTCTCATTTTCATATACGTCTTCACTTTCATCGTCTACCATTGGTTGCTTTCCATGATCTGTTAGGAAATATATAGAAATAGTCTTTACTCTCTTGTGTCTGTATACATAACATGTCAACTGATTCCAACGTATAAGTAACTTAAGATACTAACCATGAACATAATAAGGATAGTTTAGATCAGGCAAATTATGATGTTTTTGCATATCTGGTTTAACACTTTGAATACCTATAATAAGTTGATATAACACATGAAAATAAATAACCATGACATTCATATTGGATAATGAAAGAACAGGTTGATCAGACCATGTAATAGGATGTCTAATTGTAAGCAGATTGTGTCATTACCTTGATCGTCCGGATTATCATTTAAATCGGTGAATTTATCTTCAACACATGTGGATGAATTTTCATTTAAATCAAGAAGTCTATTTCCATTTCCCCTTTTTTGCTGTGTATTTTCAAAGTCTGGTATGAACATAAGTGTTAGATGATTGAATTGATTAAACCTTATATTTTATATAAATATATAATACAATAACTAATTCAAATAAGAAAACTAACCATTTATTATATGACGCGTAGGATTAATTGTTTTTTTTGTGCAGATCCTAATTCCTCTTGCATTTCTATCATCGCGATTCTCTGTAGAATGAATCACACTCTCTTTACAATTAATATCACAGAATAAATTGTTGAAATAGAGAATTTAAACTACTTTACCAAAGGCTGCTGAATCAACAAAGTTCATAGATATTTAATTGTATTGTTTCAATAAGATAAATGTAATATATTAGACCTCAATAACAAACAAATCGAAGCAAACCATATAATAGAATAATAAAATGTATCATTACCTTGGTTGCCCGGATCTTCATTTAAATCAGGAAGTGAAATTTCCTTCCCCCTTTTCTGATATGTATTTGCAAGGTTTGGTACTAAGATAATCGAATTGGTTAAACTTTTACATTTTTCATAAATAGAGATACAAATACAGTGAGATCAAGACGAAAACTGATCATTCGTTATATCCCGCAAAGGATTAATTGTTTGTTTTGTGTAGACCGTCTCCGTAATCTCTTTCGCATTTGCTTGATCACTGCTCTCTATAGAAATAGTTATATTATCTTTAAATATAATATTATCAAACATTAGTATTGTACGAAAGTATTTTAAATAACTTTACCAGAAGTTGTTCAATCTACAAAGTTAGGAGAAATTCAAGTGTTAATTTATACAGTAAGATACATGTAACACGTTTAGAAATTAAGTTGATTTTAGATAATCTATAACTGAGTATGGTTACATACATTATTTTTGAAGGTAGTGATGAAGTTCTTACCATTTCTATCGATGAAAGATCTTGCTTTTTTCTTATTTCCCACGTATATCTGGTCGATTCTTCCATGTTTTCTTCTTTGATTTCCATTGGACATAAATTATATGATTTACGATTTATGTAGGAAAGTGTTTTGCTAAGAATAGATGCAGAATCCTCTATCTTTTGCTCTGATACAAGACTGACGGCTCAAATTTTTTCCTCCTGTAGCAGTTTATTTTTCTTTTTAGGTGTTTTGGCTCTTTGACTTCCTGAACTACATTTTTGAATTTCTTTATTTTTGTTTTTCCCTTTTTTTAAAAAATTATTTTTCTTGTGGTTAGTTCTTCTATTAATTGTATTTAATCTTTTTAATGTTTCTTGATGTCAAACTTTTTAATCTTCGGGACTTCTGAGAGCAAGTATGAATTGATCAGGTGAACTAAAATTTCTTGGTCATATAAAAGTTCTATTTTCACTTTGTAGCTGTTGCTTTTGTCCTTTGAAAACTTCTAAAAATACAATGCTTCTAGCGAGACCAGAATATGAAACTAAGAATGAATTGCATTAGTCACCAAAAGAAGAAAGAGCCATAAAAGAGGTAGAATATGCATATAATGAAGCATTTAAGATATCTAGAGGACTACTTGGATCATGGCCTCAATCTGATACTTTTCGGAATGGATTCGCTTTTACGGAGAGCTTGATCTTTTCTAAATCACTTAAAGTTTGTATTGTTCTGATGCCACTTTTCTCTTACTCTTAATATCCATTCAGAACTTCTTCTTTCATTTTTCTTTAATTATTAATCTATTTTAAGGTGGTTATAACTGGTAACCTGTAATTTCTTCATTAACTTGTATTTACAGTAGGTCGTACTCTTGGGTAATTCTGTTGGATGTCTTTGTCAGCCAACTAATTATAAGTTGTAACTCCAAGGGGTGTTTATTCGCGGTGTGTGTGTGTGTGTGTGTGTGTGTGTGTGTGTATGTTTTGTCCGAGTTTGTTTCCTGGGATTATGGTGTAGTGTTTAGGGTGATTTGCAGGTTCTGTTTGTAGTGTTAGAACAGGTAAGAAGAGGTTCGAGGGTGTTCATTGCCAGTGAGATCCAGGTCCTGTAATTTTTTTGTTTGTTTATTTTTTTATATGGTTTGAAGGCTGCAAGTTTGTCATGAAGGTTCAATGTATGTTATGGTAGTTGAGGTTTAGTGCAGGGAATATAGGGAGTATCCATGTGGCTTGCAGGTGTAAGTAGGTTGGGTTATGATTTGTTTATGTTTTCATGGCATATTGGAGGACGATATAGAAGATGAGTAGGTTGCGATTTATTTTTCTTTATTTTGGGATGGCAGTGTCTCTTCTTTGTGAGTGTAGCTATGTTTTTAGATCAAAGTAAAGTGAATAGGCTGCAGCTTGCGTTTTTATTGCAAAGTAAAGTGAATAGGTTGTAGCTTCTACTCCATGTATTCTGTAGTAGTTGCTGGAAGTCATTATTCATTTGCCCATTATGTCAGATTGCTATGATTTTAATATGATTATACCATCAGTAAGTACCACTTTTTCTTTTAATGACTGACATACCTGTCATTAAAAGGAAGGAGTTGCAGCTGTTGCTTCTGTCGAGGTTGTGGATTTCACCTCACTTAGTTGGTGTTTTAGTAGAAGTGCCAAGGTGCCACTTCTAATATCTCTTGCATAGTGTGTCTCGGTATATTGTAGCATCAGTAGCTAGTGTGAACTTTGTAATTATACATGGAGGATTTACTATAACAAATCCTTAATCAGAATGATGATTGTACTTATTTGATTTTTAGAATTAGTGACTGGCAGGTAAATGCTCACAGATTTTAATTTCTTACACTTTTGTCTTTGACTTTTAACAGATGCATCTTGTAGCGCAAGGAACTCGATTTTCTGTTATAAAATTTCAATCTTGAAATTTCGCTTGCTGAGTAGCTTGTTGATTCTCCCAAATTTATGTTCAAAGATTCCATACTTGATATTTTGCTTGGTTTGTAGCTCGTTGGGGCACACAAATTTCTATTCCAAAATTTCAAACTTCAATCGTAGCAGAGATTAAGTATCAGTTACGACCTTATTATAGGCTGGTATCTTTATCCTACAACCTATGAAAAATAATCTTTTAAGCCTGTGATTAAGATGTCCTATAGAACTGCAGGTAAAAAGACTGAAGGAAAATTTAATTCAAATTGAGAAGAAGACGATAGGAATGCAGGTCGAGGGAATGTTAGGTCCAGCAGACGCAGAAGGGATTAAACTTCCCGAGATTATTTGTTCAAAGCAAGTTCTGACAGAGTGGACTTGTGTGCTATGGCAAGTGACAACCACATCGGAACATACATTGAAAGTCCATCTCAACGGAAGGAGACACAAGGCTAAGTATAAAGGCCTGAAACTATGCGAGTAAACAGTCAAAGTTAAAGGATACCCACCTGTTACAACAAAGTCAATTCAGCTTAAGCAGGAGCTAATAAAATATGCAGCTGTTGTACGATCAGAGAACAGTATTAATGAACCTGCTCCCAAACAGGTTCTTGATTTTAATCCTACAACTTCCTTGTCAGTTATTGGAAATAATTATATGTTCATAAGTATTGCTTTGCGATACAATTATTGAGGAAAAAATAGATGAAGATGTTACGCGAGCTGTTAAGTGATGAATGATGACAAGTGATGATCTCATGAGAAAAATCTAAGTTGCTGCTACTGATACTATCAGTGCCCCATTTCGAAAGAATCCTAGATGAAGCTAAATTTCAAGATTCAACTGAGAATGCACACTGAGATCAAGTGCATTATCTTTCAGACTAATTAGAAACTTCGTAAGTGCTAAATAATCAGTTGGAGTTAATCTTGTGCGCTTTTGTAAAATTTATCCATTTGAAGTTACAGAAGCCACAGTTTCTCCTGTGAACATATGAAGCCACTAAAAAAAGGAGAGGGAAATTCTTCTTTTTTCTTTAAAAACGTCAGTGTAGCCTTTGTTCTAGCGCAGTGCTATCTGTTTTCCTATAGTTATGCAAATGATCCGTTTACGTGTGATTAATATGTCATCTATAGAACTACCGGATAAAAGTGTCAACAAAAATCTAATTCAGATTGAGAAGAAAACAACAGGTGTGTAAGTCAAACTTCCAGAGACTAAAGCCTCGAAGAAAGATTAGACAGAGTGGACTTGCGCGATATTTCAAGTGACAAACACATCAGAGTTTTAATTTCTATGTAGCTGCATGACGGATGGACAAAACGCTCAAAGTTTTTCAAAGAGCTCTATTCATGGTACTGGATTTCTAAGACATCGACATGTGTTTAGGTTATTCCTTATCAGGCTAAAACAGACACAGTTTCAGAAGCTTCACCAACCTTTGCTTCCAGTGCCCAAATGAACAAATCTATCCGCTTTAATTCAGATTGAGAAGAAGACGATAGGAATGTAGGTCGAGGAAATGTTAGGTCCAGCAGATGCAGAAGAGATTAAACTTCCCGAGATTACTTGTTCAAAGCAAGTTCTGACAGAGTGGACTTGTGTGCTATGGAAAGTGACAACCACATCGGAACATACATTGAAGGTCTATCTCAATGGAAGGAGACACAAGGCTAAGTATAAAGGCCTGAAACTATGCGAGCTAACGGTCAAAGTTGAAGGATGCCCACCTGTTCCAACAAAGTCAATTCAGCTTAAGCAGGAGCTAATAAAATATGCAGATGTTGTACGGTCAGAGAACAGTATTAATGAACCTGCTTCCAAACAGGTTCTTGATTTTAATCCTACAACTTCCTTGGTTGGTTATCGGAAAGTATTATATGTTTATAAGTATTGCTTTGGGATACAATTATTGAGCAAAAATTAGATGAAGATGTTCGTGTCGTCTTCTTCTCAATCTGAATTACATTTTCCTTCACACTTTTTACCTGTAGTTCTATAGGACATCTTAATCACAGGCTTAAAAAAATTTTATCCTCGCATGTAGGATAACAGAAGGAGTATACAAGGCTGGGTATAAAGGGCTGAAACTATGCGAGCAAGCATTCAAAGTTGTAGAATGCCACCTGTTACAAAAAAAGTCAATTCAGCTTAAGCAGGAGGCAATAAAACATGCAGCTGCAGTAAGGTCAGAGATCTTGAGTATTAATGATCCTGCTCCCAAACAGGTTCTTGATTTTAATCCTACAACTTCCTTGTCAGTTATTGGAAATAATTATATGTTCATAAGTATTGCTTTGGGATACAATTATTGAGGAAAAAATAGATAAAGATGTTACGCGAGCTGTTAAGTGATGAATAATGACAAGTAATAATCTCATGAGAAAAATCTAAGTTACTGCTACTGATAATATTAGCGCCCTATTTCGGAAGAACCCAAGATGAAGCTAAATTTCAAGATTCAACTAAGAATGCACACTGATATCAAGTGCATTATCTTTCAGACTAATCAGAAACTTCGTAAGTACTAAAATAATCAGCTGGAGTTAATCTTGTGCGCTTTTGTAAAATTTATCCATTTGAAGTTGAAGAAGCCACAGTTTCTCCTGTGAACATATGAAGCCACTAAAAAAAGGAGAGGGAAAATCTTCTTTTTTCTTTAAAAACGTCAGTGTAGCCTTTGTTCTAGCGCAGTGCTATCTGTTTTCCTATAGTTATGCAAAAGATCCGTTTGCGTGTGATTAATATGTCATCTGTGGAACTGCCGGATAAAAGTGTAAAAAAAATCTAATTCATATTGAGAAGAAAACAACAGGTGTGTAAGTCAAACTTCCAGAGACTAAAGCCTCGAAGAAAGATTAGACAGAGTGGACTTGCGCGGTATTTCAAGTGACAAACACATAAGAGTTTTAATTTCTATGTAGCTACATGACGGATGGACAAAACGCTCAAAGTTTTTCAAAGAGCTCTATTCATGGTACTGGGATTTCTAAGACATCAACATGTGTTTAGGTTATTCCTTATCAGGCTAAAACAGACACAGTTTCAGAAGCTTCACCAACCTTTGCTTCCAGTGCCCAAATGAACAAATCTATCCGCTTTAATTCAGATTGAGAAGAAGACGATAGGAATACAGGTCGAGGAAATGTTAGGTCCAGCAGATGCAGAAGGGATTAAACTTCCCGAGATTACTTGTTCAAAGCAAGTTCTGACAGAGTGGACTTGTGTGCTATAGAAAGTGACAACCACATTGGAACATTCATTGAAAGTCCATCTCAAAGGAAGGAGACACAAGGCTAAGTATAAAGGCCTGAAACTATGCGAGCTAACAGTCAAAGTTGAAGGATGCCCACCTGTTACAACAAAGTCAATTCAGCTTAAGCAGGATGTTGTACGGTCAGAGAACAGTATTAATGAACCTGCTTCCAAACAGGTTCTTGATTTTAATCCTACAACTTCCTTGGTTGGTTATTTGAAAGTATTATATGTTTATAAGTATTGCTTTGGGATACAATTATTGAGCAAAAATTAGATGAAGATGTTCGTGTCGTCTTCTTCTCAATCTGAATTACATTTTCCTTCACACTTTTTACCTGCAGTTCTATAGGACATCTTAATCACAGGCTTAAAAAAAATTTATCCTCGCATGTAGGATAACAGAAGGAGACACAAGGCTGGGTATAAAGGGCTGAAACTATGCGAGCAAACAATCAAAGTTGTAGGATGCCCACCTGTTACAAAAAAGTCAATTCAGCTTAAGCAGGAGGCAATAAAACATGCAGCTGCAGTAAGGTCAGAGATCTTGAGTATTAATGATCCTGCTCCCAAACAGGTTCTTGATTTTAATCCTACAACTTCCTTGTCAGTTATTGGAAATAATTATATGTTCATAAGTATTGCTTTGGGATACAATTATTGAGGAAAAAATAGATGAAGATGTTATGTGAGCTGTTAAATGATGAATGATGACAAGTGATGATCTCATGAGAAAAATCTAAGTTGCTGCTACTGATACTATTAGCGCCCCATTTCGAAAGAACCCAAGATGAAGCTAAATTTCAAGATTCAACTGAGAATGCACACTGAGATCAAGTGCATTATCTTTTAGACTAATTAGAAACTTCGTAAGTGCTAAAATAATCAGCTGGAGTTAAACTTGTGCGCTTTTGTAAAATTTATCTATTTGAAGTTGCAGAAGCCACAGTTTCTCCTGTGAACATTTGAAGCCACTAAAAAAATGAGAGTGAAATTCTTTTTTTTTTTTAAACGTCAATGTAGCCTTTATTCTAGCGCAGTGCTATCGGTGTTCCTATAGTTATGCAAAAGATCTGTTTGCGTATGATTAATATGTCATCTGTGGAACTGCCGGATAAAAGTGTCAACCAAAATCTAATTCAGATTGAGAAGAAAACAACAGGTGTGCAAGTCAAACTTCCAGAGACTAAAGCCTCAAAGAAAGATCAGACAGAGTGGACTTGCGCGGTATTTCAAGTGACAAACACATCAGATTTTTAATTTCTATGTAGCTGCATGACGGATTGACAAAACACTCATAGTTTTTCAAAGAGCTCTATTCATGGTACTGGGACTTCTAAAACATCGACATGTGTTTAGGTTATTCCTAATCAGGCTAAAACAAACACAGTTTCAGAAGCTTCACCAACCTTTGCTTTTAGTGCCCAAATGAACAAATCTGTCCTCTTCTATTGTGAGTTCGATTTGTCTGCAGTCTCATTGGAGAGTGCTTCATCTGCACTTGCTGGTCAAAACTCAAAGCAGCCTAAGCTTTCTAGCAATTAGTATGCATTACAGAAGTGAACCTACCCCCATGCCTCTAAAACTAACCGATCAAATACAAATAGCAGCAACTATTTTTCAGCATATTTAGATATCATTACAAATGGAAAAACCGCTCGGATCAGATCTCAGTATATATATGCAAGTGGCCAAGTGGCCAGCAAAAATAGAATTCCTCAGTTGTCTAGGAGTAGCACAATGAAGATTGGCCATCGGAATTAATCTTGAAAACCAAGTGCCTAACAAAGGCAGAATGGTTGAGTTATTAGTTGCATCGCTGGAACTTATATTACATAGGAGAATCTGAAAAGAAGAGGTCCTTCCTATGCAGAAGAAACTATTTATTTTATTTGTTTGGGCAAACTATATCTAACCAAAACATAGAATGTCAAATTATGTCAAATGATTGGACTTAAAGTTCTCGCTGATAGTTGATTTCTATATTCTTGAAAAGGATACTATTTCGCATAGCAATCAACAAACTTTTATAAAACATAAAAAGCAAAGTTCAAATTACAGTAAAGAGTATGTATCTCTTAAAAACAGAAAATTAGAAGCAGAAGTAACTTAATTGAAAGATAGATGAAACATCCAGGAAATTCAACTTCATTTTTATTTTTTCTCCTTCTTAATAACTCGTTTCACCCTGTTGCTTGAGAGTTGTGCATTGTTATCATCAGCCACATCTATTATGGAGGATCTATTCTCCAATCTAGTTCTCTTAGCAGGAGTTTTTGTAGGAGATATCTCATCAATATCAGCCATAGAGTCCTACAAATGAGAAGACATAATTTTTGAAACAATGGTATTAAGAAAGTATACAATAATACTGTCGATATTCGACAAGTTGACCAATCATAATGTTAATGGAGGATCACAATTCGTTCGAGTCACACGAGTGCAAGTGACACACGATATTGCTTATTACGCATCATGTAAAATATTAAACTTTAATTCTTATAGCCATAGTGTATCATTGAACTTACAGTGAACTCCTTATCTCCAGCCGCTGCCCCATCATTGTTGAAGTCAGGATCCTATTAATTCAAGATATTAACACATATTGTAGTGCAGTAAGCTAGATTAATTATGTATTATAAAATGTTGTTACTTTTTTTAAACTGTTCAAATGAAATGCCCAAGTAATTTAACTATATAACACCTCATGTCAAGCTTTGTGATAACTTTCATCTACCTTTCCTTGATTTATTGACACTCTTTCTGTTACATTATACTTATTTCTTGCTTTAATTTTATTCCTTTTACTAAGTATGTTGTTGTTTCCCTTTAAAAAATTGTATGCAAGCTTTTCATTTAGACTTAGAATGGTAAGACGTAAAGACAGGTGTTTGAATAAACTTTAAGTCATGTAAAGTTGTCTATTTGAAGTATAAATTAGCATCTTAATTACAACTCATTGAGGTTCTAAATATTCTGAAAATTATACAGCTAATAGCGTAAATTCCACCTCGTCGCATAATACTTTATATGTTCTTAAGTAAAATTAAACAGTATAAACTAATGGTAGTAAGTATTTTAACTCACAATCAATTTTTCTTTAGGGGATGGCGGACTGAATTCCTTTATAAGGTCTGGATCATCGCAAATCTTCATAACATTGTAGACTTCTTTCTGTTTGGCGGTGTTCTCAGTTTTAACAAAAACCTTGAACAACAGCTTCCGCTCGAGAATGTAATCCAGCTCCAACGGATAGGATAAATCAGCAGCAGCAGAGGAAGTCTGGGATTTATTAGTATGAGTTGCGTAATGAAAACGACATAAGTAGTGAGTAGTCAACATACTTCAATTAAACCTTCAGTTAATTCATGAGCCGACCTTCCTATTATTATTATTATTATTATTATTATTATTATTATTATTATTATTATTATTATTATTATTATTATTATTATTATTGTTATTTTTTGCTTCTCTATCCCACAACAATAGGCCAATAAAGCCAGATTCATCGAACACTCTCACCGGAATTCTAAACCTGAAATAAATATATGATACAAAATCCAAAGTCGGATATGTAAGATATATTAATTTTTATGAAATCATAGATTGTAAGCAAACCTATGATCAACGAAAGGATCAGTTTGGTCACACTTAGGGAAATATAGTTTAGACCCCAGTTTGTCAACCTTCTTTGTGCATGTCTTGCATCCCAAATACGACCAGCCTTTTTCAATATCTAACAGTATTATGGTTGCGATAATCCAAAAGCTACCTTCCTAAAAAATGAAATTAATGAATAAGCACTTAAGTTTGGTAATAATCAAAAATAAATTTTGGTTACATAAGCAGCAAAATTAGTATAGGTACTTGCTGACAGTCAAATAATTCTGCAATGGTAATGACTTTTAAATTTCCAGAAGATAAGTCATCATCAGCCGCTGAATTATGTTGAGAAGACATTTGACTAATTCCAATACAGGCATGTCCTTGCATTTCAATCAATCTGTAATTTTCAAAATTACAACTATCTATATTGAATATGCACTTGAGAAACACTAATTCACATACCTCGATCTAAATATGTTCGCTTGAGGAAGATCTGTGTTGATCCATAATTTCGATGCATTCAAAGTATTCTCCACTGAATATTTATCTACAAGCATTACAGATTGGTGGTATTAATAATCATGAACAGAGGTAGAACATCAAATAAATTATTTATGGCTGATGTAATTCATGGAATACCCGGGAATTGGTGAGCCTTTATTAATTGCATCACCACGATGAGTGGTTTTTTGCTACTTGCATCTAAAAATAGCAATATCTGATCGACAAAGTCCCCCAAAAAGTAGCCATAATTTTGGTGTTCCTTTGTGTGAAAAAGTTGCTAGTTAATATTGAATAAGTAAAAATATAAAAAGTAATTTGCTAAACTTACTCAATGATCCTGCAACTCAATATCAATCAACCGGCTTCCACCTTGCTTAATGGTCTTCACTTGACCATAACTTGTTACTTCTCCAATAACATCTGCGAGATATTAAAGTGACATGTGCGACAAAGGCAAGAATTAGGAATTCAACTATTTATTATTAGCTATTGATAAGCCTAAAGTTTGCTATTTATGTATACTTACCAAAAATTTTGTTCATGTCGACATCTTCTCCATTAATCAACTGATTGTAAGGCCGAAAATGGAAAATACTCAGGTCAAACTGCAGATCATTACTTTCTTCAACAGTAGTCCTTTAAGTAAATCCCAACTTGAAACTGTGTTTATTGGTCTTAAACCTCACATTATTGTGCGCGACCAAAAAAAATTTCATGACGTACAGACCGAGCTCAGTTACTTTGGATTTAAACATACGCATAACATGTCTTCCTATTGAAGCTTTGATTCGATCTCCCTTTGAACCAAAAATTAGTTCATAAGATTCTAGGATGAACATGTTATAAAACAATCAGCACAACATATAGCCATGTAATAACAACATTTAGTATGAGATTTTACCAATAAAAAAAAAATCAGCTTTTGATTCAATACAAACTTAACGTTACTTTATATCTTAAGTTGTTGTAATAATGTCCATTACTAACAACAGAAGATCAGCATGATGTAAGTTGGTTGTAACTTGAGAAGGGGAAGCCACATGAATCTAAGTTTGGATACAATATCTTATATCAAAATGATTCGTACGCAGATAAAGCTAACGCTATGAAGCCTAATTTTAAGGTAAAGTCAAGTCCTTTGGAGTATGAGTTTATGCAGCATGTAAGTGAAGTCACTTGAGCAATTCCATAACGGCTTAGTCTGTTGAAGAATAGACGGGTACTAAATAATTTTAAACACTTTACATGGCAAAGAAGGTCTTTAACAGAGCTATGTATTCTTGTAGACTTTAAATTCAATGTTATTGAAAACAATTGGCTCGTTTACTTAAACCGATGAACTGGTGTGAAGGAAGGAATTACTTAATGGCTTTGTAGAAGACAACACTTCAAACAATGACAGAAAAAGTGATCTAAGAAGTTTTTCCATTCTTTAAAATCTCATATTTATGCAGTTGGAACAGAGAAAGTAATCCTAAACATAGTTTATAAACATAGTTTATATAAATTCATAAATTTTCTTTCTTCTGAATAGTTTCTACAATATGATTGTTTCAGTATTGTAATCAGAGCACTAAAAGATCGATTACACATACCTTCTCGTCCTGAAGAATCATGTCGATCGAATACGGATTGTCCGGGTTTGTGTGATCAGGAACGTGCCAGAATCTTGTAACACGGATCTTAAGAGTCCATTGCATTGATTTGTTGTTTATTTCATTGATGAAATTGAGACGCGAAGTCATATTTCAAAAGTACAGGTGCGAGAGTTCGATATTTTTTTCTGATTGTGTTGCTTCTGCAAAACATTTGCTTTCTTGATAGTAGAGTGGTTTATGATCACGTACTGCTGATAAGAGAATTTCTAGGAGGAAATTGCAGCAGTTTTGATAGTGGATTGCGGCTTTTTTTTTAAAGGAAAATACAGAGAATATGAAAGGTTATAAAACATGAGTGCTGACTAACATGAACGCGTTCTATGTACGCGTTCTATGTAAAAACATGAACGCGTTCTATGTAAACACAACTACCAAAGTTAAGGGCCCTTTTTTTGGGGGATTCAAATTTTCAGAATCTAGTTTCAAATTTAAAAGTTGGAAGTTAGAATTCTGTTGGGTTTAGTTTTGTTTTATCCACATTTAGTTTCTTTTTGTCCTAACTAACACTAGGTGTTCCAATCCTGCTTTGACACTTGGCTAAAGATGGTTGGCTATATATATATATATATATATTGGATTTGATGCTTGTTTTGAGGACATGTACAAAAATAAGCAGGAAAAGTATGACGAAAAATTAGGTGGAGATGAGCAATATCTAGACTCATCAGATCCTGGTAGTGAGGACAGTAAGAGGGAAATGGTAGGATCTGATGAGGAGGCTGATTTGGCACCTAGGAAGTGTAGCAGCAACAAGGTTTTTTATGACCCTAGCACTAAGAAAAAAAATTTCAGCTTGGCATGATATTCTATAATGCAATTCAATTTAGAGAGGCTCTACATGACTACTCTATTTAGAAAAAGGTGCAGCTTATGTTGAGGCCTAATGAGAATGAGAGGGTTAGGAAAACATGTACAAAGAAAGGTTTTCCATGGCATATCTTGTGTAGCATATAGGGTAGTACAAGGAATTTCATTGTTAAGACTCACTATCCTGCCCATAAATGCTACGCAAGACTTAGAAATAAGTCTTGTAATACTTCCTGGATTGCCAAGAAATACAAAGATACAATAATCAGAGCACTTCAATTAAAACTGCATCAAATTCAGAGCCTAGTTAGGAAAGAATATTGGTTGTATATCAATAAAACAACTTTTAGAAGGGCCAAAAAGGAGATATTGAGAGAGCACATGGATGATTTTAGGGAAGTGTTTTCTAAATTTTATGATTATGCTGATATGTTAAGGCAAACAAATCCTGGTACAACTGTTAGTGCGAGGACATCAAAGGATTCAAAACCAGGTAAGGAGGTATTTATGGGAATCTATGTCTGCTTGCATGCATTGTAAGTTGGATGGTTAGAGGGGTGTAGGAAGATTATTGGATTTGATGGGGCTTTTTTTAAAGGAGTTTGTAAGGGTGAGCTTCTATCAGGTATTCCAAAGGAGGACAATAATCAAATATATCCAGTGGCTTGAGCAGTGGTTGAGAAATAAACCAAGGACACTTGGTCTTGGCTTATTAAATGTTTGATGCATGACCTGGAGCTACTTGAAAACCAAGGTGAAGGACTGACAATCATGAGTGACATGAAGAAGGTATGATTTTATTGTATTTCATTACTTCTTATTTTATTTGATTTGTTTAATAATTCTGCCTCTAATCAGTATAATGCATTGTTGTAAGGGCTGATCCTGACAGTTAGAGACTTATTACCATATGCAGAGCACAAAATATGTGCTAGGCATATCTAGAGCAACGGGAAGAAAACTTAGAGGGGTGAGGAGAGGACAAATCAATTTTGGAGGTGTGGTAGAGCCTCATTTGAGGTTTTGTTAGAAGAAAAATTGAGGGAGAAGGAGAAGTTAGGTGATAAGATAGGGGAAGATCTAGTGAAATACCTAAAAAAGGCTTGTTGTAGGGCTTTGTTCAAAGAAGAGTGTAAGTGTGATGTTGTGGAGAACAATGTGTGTGAGACATCTAATAGTTGGATCTTAGTTTCTAGACACAAATCAATCATCATGTTGGAGGAAATCTGACACAAGATTATGGATGGAAAACAAACTTAGGGAATTTTCTGAAAATGGTGGTGTGATGTATCTCCAATGGCAATGGATATTCTAGGAAAGAATGCTCAAAAGGTTACTGAGTGTGAGCTCAAATATAATAGGGATGTAGGTTATGAAGTGGTTGATGATAAGTTTCAACACACAGTTTATATGAGGAATCTCACATGTTCTTGTAAGTCATGGCAGTTAAGAGGAATTCATTGTGCACGTACAATTAGTGCAATGTATCATGGCAATGTAGAACCTAAGACTTACATTGCTCACTGGTACTGGAAGGAGACCTACTTGAAGGCCTTTAGCAACTATATTCAACCCACAAGATTAAGTCACACCGAATACCCATTCTATAATTTGGACAGCCAAGAAATTTTTTTGCGGGGTTTCTACAAGTCCATGATGTCTTTATGTCCACTATCATTCCACAATAGCACAATGGTTGATGCTCCATGGCTGATAACATGAAATTAGATTTTTTTGTTAAAAAAAATACTAAGAAAATAGTAAGGAATAAAGGAGACGGAAAGAAAACTAAGGAAAAAGAAGCAAAAGACAAAGGAAAAAATGAAGGTGAAGGAATTGGTAGTGAAAGCCCTTAAAAAGATCAAAAAATAGCCGTTGGTAGTGCTTTATTAAGATCCACACTAAAAAGCCGTTTGTCACACGCCAATTTGCCACATAAGAAAGCTACTAGACACATCAGTGCGGAAGGGTTTAAAAATCATATATATTTTGGATGAGTAGAAGAGATTGGTTGCCACTTTGCAAAGTATAAACGTGATTATGGCGAAACCGGACAAGTACGAGTGTCCATCAGACCCTTCTGCCTTTTATCTTTGACGCAGAAAACCACCCATCCCACGTGCAACTAGCAAGAAAGAATCTATGCTTCTAACAAATAAATGTTAAGCATTCTTACTCAGCTTCTTGGTCATATATACCTACTGTCTTTTTTTCTCTCTCTTTCTTAAAGCTCTGTACAAATATATATAGTTGGTTTAAGCTTGCAAGCATTAAGATGGGGATATAATTCTGTTATGATTTCTTATCTATTTCCATTTTGAGCGGTGATGCTCATTTCATTGTTTTCTTCTTCTTAAAATGCTCTTTTTGTGAAGACCCAACCCCATACCTACCTATCCTATCCCTATCTCTTGTGTCATGTCAACCTCTTGAGTAATGACTCCCTTAGCTCTTCATATTATTTTAGCATTAACTCTCTATTATTTAAATTTCATAAGCAACTCCCTTTCAAATTCACCACCTCCTAATCAATGGTTACACTTTTACTATAACAGCTGTTTAGCAAATAGTTTATCCGTTTATTTTTTGGGTTAACTAGATAAAATTACTAGCAAATTATAGGTTAGTTGGTACTTTCTCTTATCGAAATAAATCTAGCAGATTTATTTTATTTTTTGGGGATACGTACACACATGTAATTGGTATTATGCCGACTTCATTAGTGAATTACAACTCAGTTATGAATGTGTATTTTATTTTGTGTAAAGTAGTGAATCCTTTCTACAATAAGCCTTTCCCCTTTTGAGTGTTAATGTAGGGCGTCAAATAAAGGTCACGTGACTTAATATTGGACATTCCCGCTATAGCAAAGGATTGAATGGAACTTATAGACCCCTTTATAAAGCTAACATCAATTTGGTTTCGTAACGTGTGGTTTGCACTACCTATATTCTATAGTAGTCTTTTTTTCTTTTCCGTGACCTTTTATAGAGTGTTTATTACTTGTCTGTTAGTAATAATTCATAAATCAAATATTATGTCTTTATCAAGGAAAACAATAAAGGGCTCATGGTCATTCATTACTTATATCATAATCACAACTAGCCCCTTATATGGTGCAATCTAGGTGCACCTTTTTCTTCAAGAGAAGAACATTATTATGAGAACAAGAAAATTAGAATAACATATGAGAGAATATGAGAGATAGAATGAAAAGGAATGAAACTGATTGAGTGGGATGGAGCGATGGGGTCATAAGTTCAATGGTGTATGCTAGACTTTTTAAGCGGTGTTGATATTCAAATATATGAATATTTGATCATTATGGTAATGATTAACGAGAGTGAACAGTTAAATAAGTTTCACCATAAGTAAATTATTTTTTATATATTCTTAACCAATGTTTTATCGTTATATTTTCTTAACTATTTTGTCATTATTGATCACGCCCAACTACGCCCTATAAAAGGGAATAAGAGGTCGCGGAAAATATAGCTCGATATTTAAAGCTCCAAAGTTGAATCCCATAGAGAATACTTGAAATTCAGTTGCTATTCTAACAAATTTACCTAACAACAAAATTCTAAGAGTTTTGTCTTAAGATTGATTTTATAGTAACAACTAAATAATAGAAGTTAACAATAAAGTAAACGGCAAAGTAATAGAAATTAAGATTGATTCAAAATGTGTAAAGCCTAGGATTGATCTACCCAACTCCTACCTATGTGCTAGAATAATAATATTCTAATGAATTTAACTTGGTTCTTCCTATAGAACACTTGCTCCAGATTCACAACTATTCACTCTCGTATAATAATTGTAACTTTTACTAACTAATTTCCCAATTAATTAATGAAGATACATAGGACCACAAGTATTGTTCACAATCGGGGTCAATGGTCACAAATCTCCTTTTCGATAACCTAAGTAATGCATTGGTTTTAGGTTGAAATATTGATAAGTGTTCAACCCTAACTTATGAATATATCCCTAGACACACAAGAATAAAGGGAACAATTAATTGGGGGTCCTTCCAATCAGTAGAAAGCATAACGTACACACTTAGTAGGAAGACTTAACAAGTTTCATTCATTAAAACTAATATTCATAACACATAAGTATTGGAGTGGTTCAATCAACCATAGAGTGGGCGATTTAGCCACGCATCGTCATAATCAAATCAATGAAAGAACTAAAAGCATGTAAATCTACACAAAAGATGATGGTGGGTGAGAAAAAGCATTGAATCTTGATCTTCTCTCTTCCTTGCTTCCTTTGGGTGTAAGCTTGGCCAAAAGTTCCGTTCAATTGAGTTCAAAGGCGTATTTATAGTGTAGAACTTGAGTTAGGATGAAAACTTCCTCGAAATAACTAATAAAACTCGAAATATGCACTCAAAGGGGCGCTCTGCGTGCTGCATTATGTGCTGCGCGGCGTACACCCTAGTTTTTACCAGGTTTGTTCATTTTTTTTGTCCATTGTTCGCTCGCTTGACCCTCGGACTTCTACTCAGACTTCAAAGCTCTTGTTTCACTAAAATTTGCTCCACATACACCTCATATCATCAACATAATTCCTACAGCATAAAATACACCAAATTAAAGATATTCATCTCAAAGTGCTAAAAAATATAATAATAGAAGCATAAATACGAGGCAAAAGCATAGGAAATATAATAGCCTCTAGCCTCGTATCAGTTATATATTCTTAACTAATGTTGCTAGTCATTTGAATTTAGAATGCAGACACTTCATACTTCTAACGAACGACATCATATAAATACACCAATGTAGTAGGTTTGCCATATATATAACAAAAAAATCAAACACCAAAGTACAGAAGGAATTGTGCTAAATGACAAGTGAAACGAGGAGTTGACTAGAGCAATAGCAAGCCAGCACAGCCGGAAGTTGGCAAATCGCGGAAAGGATGAGGAGTGTTTTATTTGAGAGTTTTGAGTTACAAAATTCTTAAATAACTCTTGAAAAAATTAGAAAGTTACTTATTACTTTAATTTGTCAACAGAGAGCTTCTGGTGTATTGGTTTATTTGGCGTTATACTTAATGCACACCTTAACATACTATAGGGCGAATAGTGTCTTATGCCTGATTTCTCAATTACGCCTTTTTTGAAACTTATGACAGTTTTTTCCAACACAAAGAATCACATTCTCATTGTTGTTCCAAGTAAAAATATTAAAACAATAAGTGGAGAAAGTAATTGAATACATTTTTTACGTGGAAAACTTCTTGCTCAAGCGAGGAAAAAACCACGACCCAGCATTGTGGGATTTCCTAACACTTTTACCAATCCATCAACAAAAGTTTGCAACCTTACAACACTATGACAAGTCCAAGCCACTACACACTTCAATCAAGTCCAGGACTTGTTGATCAGCCCATGTCCGTACTGATTAAGCTGTGTTTGTGCCATCGAGACCGGTCACAGGAAGCCAAGCCAAGACACTGCACGATGTGCATGTTCATCTAGCGTGGCCAGGAGGAAACAGCAACTCGTAGAGTGAGTAGCCGGGAGCAAGACTTAGAAGCTACATAATCAAGTTCGAGCCCTAGGCAGACAACGTCCGATCTTTAAAGAACGACGCTGAGCGGTGAAACGACCGAGGGCTAAACTCGCGCTAGGCAGAAGAGCGCATGAACCACTAACTAGTTCAGCCCTGTGTGGCTTTATTTGATAGGCCGAATGTGGCTATATTTATAGTTTTAGCCTTGGGGCTTTCTATAAAAACCCTTACTATTTTATAAGTTGTATGTTTTTGTCCCTATCGTGAGCACCCCGTCGTGGTAAGCGTTGTTATGGATCTTTTCTTTTTTGGTGGAATCTAATTGAACATTTTCTTCTTTGATCATTCGATTTGCAAGAGTCATGTGTATTCTTGAGGATCTTTGCATAGTATAGGTGCTTATTCACAATCTAATTGAAAGGTTCCAAGACTAGTTCCTTGGTATTGTTCGATTGAGTTGAGTCTGTATCTTGCTTTTATCTTTACTTTCTTGTTTTATCTTCCGCATTTGTATTTGTTGCTTTGTTGGGTTTACATTGCACCCTCTTGGTATTAGAGCACAGTTTGGGTCTTGTTCTTACAAACCCAATCCTATTCTACGTTATCTCGTGCTTTTGTGTCTTTGTTTCTATTTTCGTGTTCTTGTTGTGTTGTTGTTTTGTTCTTACCAAAAAAAAAAAAGTAGAAAAGAAAAATTAAAAATTTTTGTTGATTGTTGGTTGTTTGGATTAAAACAACCATAAATTCATTATTATCGTTGATTGGGGAGTCTGAAAATCATCCGTCGTACATCATGTGATGACAAGGGTTTGGTGTGGTTTTGAACTGTCAGGCGTCGGAGTTGAGTCTGAAACCGTAGTCGAAGTTTGGAGGGAGGGGGGGTTTGGTTGATTTTTAGTCATGTGTTTGCTTGAATAACTTTGAAGCTCCGTCGTGAAACACAGTCTGTATGCTTAAAAATTATTAAATTGTTAACAGTTTACGGACGCACGAAGTTATTCTTAGTTTTTCTTGGAGCTCAAGAAATTCCATTTGAATTCAAACTTAATGGAGAACGACCTTGAATCTTACCCTGTTCCTGGACTATGAACGAGCTTGAGATTCTCCATACATCGGAAAAGGAAGTTTCACATTTCCATTGAAGAAGAAAGGGTTTAGCGTCGTTGCTAAAACCCAGGTGGAAGTTTGAAAGAAGAAAGTGGATAAGGAAAAACCCTAGTTTGTACAAGTGAATAAGGAGGGACCAATTCTATTTCCATATAGGAGTGAAGTGTCTGAGGTGTCCAAAAGGGGAAACGAGGGGCAGTTTATCCTAGGATCTCTTTCTTTTGTTGAGTTCGTTAATACTCGTTAGTAGATCTATTGAGTAAATTCTCCTACTCTAGATTCTACTAATCTGCTTGAGATTTAGGAACTCGTGCGAGAAGGGTCGAAATCCAAACTTTCTAGTTACATTCTTGACCTCTCGTGCGCAGTTAAACAACGTCTGTTTCATCTAGTCGAACATTAATTCACTCTTCCCAAAGAAGATAGTGAATCTTGTCGAACTCGAAGGATCTTGAAGAAATTCATCAATCTGACGAAGCCATTGGTTACAAATTCTGAGCGACCGAATCCAACAAAAATTTGAGTGGACCCGAGCGCCACAAAAAAAAAAAAGTGAGGGAGTGTATGAGATGATTTCTAACTAATATTTTCTTAGTCATTGATTTTTACCGGTGAATGGCAAGAAATGGAGAGAAGGGTGTGGATGCGCCCGAGGTATCATTGGTTGTTCTTATGGTTGCGATATAAGGCATCAATGCGGAAATGAGAGGAGTGGGTGTTCGAATTTCCATTCTCGAACACGAACGAGCCTCCAAGGCCCGACTTAGCCCCGGAGTCGGAACAGATAATTCTACTCTAATGCGACAGATGCAATTTGCTGACTTGGCCCGATGCCAGTAATTGAGAGCTAAAGCTGCTCACAATGAGCAAAACTTGGGCACTCCCCAAGCTGATTTACCATCACTTCGAATACCCCAAAGGAATTTAGAAGTCTTTGCTAAAGGGGGTGATGTTCGAGATGAAGAATATCTTGAGGCCGAAGCTGATTATGATCCACCGTTCTTTCCATGAGGACAGGCTTAATGAGGCCGTGAAAACCCTCCAGGTCGAGGTCCGGGAGCTTATATTGATCGACATCTTGAACGCAAGGCTGATGATTATTTGGAGCAAGCCCGAGGTTGTAGAGATACAAACACGAACAGTGTCAAGATCACTATTCCACCATTTAGAGAACTAGTGATCCGAACCAATATCTTGATTGGAACGAATCTTTGAAACAAAGAAGATGACTGATGAGAGAAAAATTGCATATGTTATTGCTTCATTCAAGGCATATGCTTCTACATGGTGGGAGTCTGAAAAGAGAATGAGAAGAAGGCATGCTTTACCTGAGCATCTTACTTGGGTTCAATTGAAAAGAGGGATGGATGCTAAATATGTGACGACTAAGCATCATCAAGAGCAATTTCGGAAGCTCTATGATTCGAAGAAAGGGACTAAATCGGTCGAAAAGTACTTTGACGAGTTTAAAAAGATTTTTTTGGCTCTTGATATGTAAAAAGACGACGAGCAAGCCATCTTTCGGTTCAAAAATGGGCTGAATTGAGAAATATCATCTCAATTGAGACTCTGTGTTCTCCATACATTGGATGAATCTTCCCATGTAGCGATCGATGCTAAAAAGTGGGTAAAGGACGATAGAGAAAATAGGTATCAAGGGAGCAAAACAACTACTCTTTTAAGCCGGGGTAAGGAATGGAAGAGTCTGAATCCTACCAATGCCAACACTGGTCGTGATCAGAAGAAACTCTTCGAGAAGGGAGTGACCAGCAGTAACTCCAAGGAGTTGAGAGGTAAAACTCAATTCAATACTCCAAGTGCTTTATCGATTCAATATCATAAATGTAGGGGTTATGGTCACATGACTAAAGAGTGTCTGACTCGTAAAGTTATGATGATGCTCGAAGATCGAACCGTCCGTGAGCAAGCGAGTGACTCCGAGAAGGAAAACAGAGAAGGAACCAAAGCTGATCTTGATGAAGACAATAAGTTTTTGCGGACTTACACTTTCTGTTGAAGAACTCTGGAATGGGAAGAGAGGATACCAAATCGGCAGTCCGCACAGCCACGTACCTGAACACCCAACCACGGTCTTTGAAGTCTTCACTATTGGGGACTATACCTTTCTTACCCCGTTTCATGAACGTCAGCATCCTGCTTTATGAAGACGACGGGTGTAGAAGGCTAGAAGATGATCAAAGGAAAATGCAACCTGGGCATGGTTAGCCAAATGATCAAGTACGGTCACTAGCCGCCACATGGAAGGGCCGATTTGGCCCAAGCAAACGTTGTAGCGGCGGCATATGTCCTCTACGATCGAATAGACGCGCTTGCTGAGATGAAGAGTGAAAGGGTATGTGTGAACCATTGAAAAGCCAACCCGATGAGAAGAAATTCTTTCCTCAGGGTCAGGAGCATGAACGATATAAAATCAGGTCATTTGCACTCATGTTTGATGTGCAGAATGTCTCTCTCTGTGACTGCAGAAGGTTAGAATTCAATAGAGAGATTTCTGTTTTCACCCTCTTGTTTAGGGGTTTGGACCAGCATGCGGCCATCGTTTTCAAAATTTAAGGAACTAGTGAGGTAATCTTGCGCTCTAAAGTTTGTTGGGAGAAAGCTTGGACCTTGTGCCATGATGATAATATTACCAGGATTAGAAAAGAGATTATCTTTCGAAGACGAGATCTTGAAGATCTTGGGAAGGTTATGAATAAGCTTTCTCACTTACGACGTATATATATACGTCTAGGCTAGAAACATATAGAGAAGTGGAATGATCTCAATCACGTGGGATCGTAATTATGATTATTGCAGTTCAAGTGATATGGATCCCCATAATTATAGGATATGAACAAAGCAGCAGCCTTTACGTCTGCTATTATGCTTCTTTCACTTCCTAACTGCTTACGACAGCACCCAGGAAGTGGGGGGACTGACTGAGTGGGCAAAAATACGCCACCTATTGTTACGGAGATACGAGTCCAGCTGGTGAGAATAGACTTATCCTACAAGTCACGGGCACTGAGGATATACTCCCGCTCATTGGTCAACAACTGTTTAGGCGGTTTGGTCATAGAGCACAGGGCACACATCCCGTCGCCTAGGGTTTACAGTCTCCTAGTTATGGTTTACTATACCATCGCTTTGAGTTGTAGACCCATGACCCTATAAGTATTTATATTTTACCTTATTTAAGACTGGGTATCACTACTATAAATACCCCTCCTTATACTGTATTGTACATAGAACACGATCTCCCATCAACTTCGGCTACTCTCAAGGAATAAGATTTATAACTTTGCTTTTTCAGTTATTTCTTATTTATTTACTTGTCTTTATTTTCATCGTATTTACTTAATTTTCCGACGTAATTTACCGTATTGCTTGTGACCTCATTCATAATTAATTGTTTAACCTAGACATACAAATTTAAGCATAAACACTTTACACTTGTAGTCCCTAGAAGGTTTCAATGTGATATGATTTATAATACAGTGGAGTCAATTGTTGAAGAGGGTAGTGGAACGAGAAAGTGATTAAGCAACTTCTTTCGGGAGATATAGTTGATCATATTGTGTCCAAGGTTCATGTGGGGAGAGATGATCTTGAGAGAGACAAGTCGTGGTCGATGTTGAGCTCAAGAGGAGATCTGGTTACTAGTTCTTAGAATTTACTTCGTAGTAAAGGTGTCTCTCACGAGGTGTACAAGTTTATTTGGGTCAAAAGTTTGCCCATTAAGATTGCTTTTCTTATGTGGAAAGCTTTAAACTTCAAACTACCTCCGGATGAAGAATTAAGAAAGATTGGATTCTCTATAGCGTCGAGGTGTTGGTATTTCACACAGTGTCAAAAAGAAACAAGAGCCCATCTATTTCTAACTAGTCCAATTGCCGAAAGGCTATGGACTTTTTTTTCTTTGGCTACAGGTTTAAATATTCAAGATTGGCGCCTCAAGCAGGTGCTCTACTTATGGTGGAAGAACTAGAAAAGACCTTAGACAGATTAAATTTATCAAATAATCCCATCACTTATCATGTGGAAATTGAGGAAACGATGTAACAGGATAAGGCATGGGCAAAGTGACGTATCACCAGGAATTATCAAATGTTTACTAGTTCATGCAAGTTAGATATCCAAAATGGAACATATCCTTTATTCATGGCCAGAGATAGTTCAATGGTTGGATTTATTCTTACCGAAGTTCAAATACACTAGGGTGCACTTGCATTTTCCTGTGGATGGCTATCTTAAATTTAATACAAACGGGGCATATCGAGGTAACCCCAGACCTAACACTTTAGGTTTTAATTTTCAAAATTCAGAGGGTGATCTTTTGTTTGCAAAAGTTAAAAGATTACAGGACGGGACAAATGTTATTGTGGAAGCACCAGCGATCAAGGAGGCCATGATATACTGTAATGAGAATCATGTATTTCCAATTGTTATCGAAACTGATTCATTGTTGCTCCTTAATATTATGCACTCTGCCCACTGATATTTTCCCAAAAAAGAATATTTGAATTTTTTTTCTAAAAAAATAACAAAAAGGCTCCCAAATTTTATAGTGGAAGGTATTTTTTTAAAGTTGTGGTCTAAAATAAGCCATACATATTTGTGTGGCGGTAAATTTCATTAAAAATAAAGTAAAAAATCTAAATAAATTATTTTTAATTTAGAAATATGTTATACTTTTTTAAATGAAGTCATTATTTTTTGTTACAGATATAGTATGTCTTTGGGATCAAGTGTGCAGAATGCGGACACGTTCACCAAATACCCATTGCCAGAAAGGAATCAGCGCAGCCAAACAAGTCGAAATATACTCGAGTCTAATATCCCAAAATGGTGCAGAATGCAGATGATACTATTATATATAATCCAATAATCACAAAAAGAAAAGAAAAATGGCTAACCGTTTTGGTGTCAAATTTCAGAACCGACTGCCATATTTGGGGGGTGTTTATCCAATCTCAGCTCCCATAACAACAACTACTACTAATTCAATTGTATGTTCTTCTCAAAAGTCGAGCAGAAACTTTAGTGGCAGAATTCTTCGTAGAGCGGTGTTAGGACTTGGGATATCATTTTGGTCTCAGTTTATAAGCATGGCTAGCAATGTCACTTCTAAATCTTTCATGGCTTCTGCAAGACAGAAGAGTGCAGTTGAGCAGGTTTACTCCAGCTCCAACCTATCTGGGTATCTTAGTGGTTAATTTCTGTCTTTTATTTTCCCACCATGTTTCCCTTAAATTTCTAATCTCCATGTGCGAGTGAATAGAGGAATCTTCAATCTTCTTGGATGTTTTGAGAAGCTGAATGCATTCTATCATATGTCACATAGGTATGCAGAAATCACATGATGTACCCTCGAGGATGTTTGTTGGCTTTGGAATTAATTCCTGGAGACCTTATCTTTTCCTTTCATATGCAATACTTTTGTCTAAGCTTTAGAATTATGCAGAAACTGTATTAAGTTAGTAATAAGAGGCCTGCCCAAGAAAGCATTGTACTTTATTTTCACATGCTGATGGGTCTAAATTTCATAATCTAGAATAGAATTATCTCCGGCTGCTTTTGTTTTGATAGTGGAAGCAGAGTTTTTACATGATAACTTATTCTTGCAACGGCATGTCCAATTTCTCTGGGTGTTCATGTTAGAAGATTGTTGATCTGGAAAGCATGAAACTGAGGCCAAAATTGAATTCCTGGGATGGGCATTAGCAATCTAATTTCAAAACACAGTCTTGCTCGATCTTGTCATTGCAAAAGCTATCAACTGCTACTCCTTTGTTAAACTTACATCTCAACATCGAAACATTCTGATTGATAACATGTCTTACTCGGTTCTAGTTTCATGCATTGCTTTTCTTGAAGGTTTTGAAGAACGTGGAATGGCCAGAACAATTTCCCTTCAAGGATGAGGATTTCCAGCGCTTTGACGAGTAAACCTTTTGAACTTTTGCCTCCTTTTATTTGTGTTTCAAATCTTTGCTGGCCATTGTTTTCTTATCGGAAGAACTCAAACTGTTAACTGCAAAGTTTAAAATTGGTAGTTTGGTACTTGTCGTCCTTTCAAATGGGAAATCACGTCAACATTGCTCTAATTGTTTCAGAGAAATTTGTGTGAAATTCCAAATGATGCATGTTGCTGCATGTTTTGCTGGTTTCAGTTTATCACGTAGTGACTGGTTCATGCTTTTACAAGTAGTATGTTCTTTGATACTCATGCTTCAAGCATTCATCAAGATTGATATAATCTGAACAGCTAGGAAACAGAATTGTTGTTACAGTTCCAGATTATCTATTTTTCTTCAACAAAGCCATTGAGCTGTGAGGCCGAAAACTAATTGGACTTTTGGGTTGAGTTGATCTTCAGATCATCAGATACAGTATTCTATGAAATGCCACGTTTTGTTACACATATTGATGATCAAGCTATTGCTGCACTTACCAAGCATTACTCAGAGGTCTTGCCTCCTACTAACACTCCAAGAGTAGCAATTCTTGATATGTGTAGCAGTTGGGTATGATATCTCTTGCAACAGTTCTCTCTTTTCCTCAACATATTTACATGATCATAACCTAGATGTTCTTCTTATCTAGGTCAGTCATTACCCTGCTGGGTACAAGCAAGAAAGGATAGTTGGAATGGGTATGAATGAAGAAGAGCTTAAGCGAAATGCAGTAAGATCTAAACTGTTCCTTTTAGTTTTATCCCCATTCCTATCAATTTTCTAGTAAACAATCTTTATGGACCATTTGATCATAACATGCCTTGTCTTTTACGGATGAGCACTACACTTCAATCGCAGTAGTTAAAAGTACCCTGAAAAAGAAGTGGTCATTTGAGAGTGGGAGCTTTTTCTCCAGTTGCTGATCAAGATCCAGAAACGGCTGGCCATTTTTAGGGAACATTTTTACAGATTAGAGGCAATTATAATTTTTTTTTCTTTTACTTCTGCTTTTACAAAGACCAGGTGAAAGATGAACGTAATACTTTAAGGGAGAAAATAGAAAATCGATATGCCTTTACACAAATTTGTTTGCTTCATTGTGCATTTTGGACAGCATTCTTGATTGTCGTTGCGATCAGATGAATTCATGCATATTTGATGTCTCTGCAGGTTCTGACGGAATATGTTGTTCAAGATTTGAACAATAATCCTGAGCTCCCATTTGGAGACAATACCTTTGATGTTATAACCAATGTGGTATGTGCATCTTATCCATTTTTCATTCATATCTGGCATTGGACAAACACCCCAAGTCTTTTCTGCATCCTAGATAAACATACTTACTCATGCTTAATGTTTGATGTTATTCATTGTAGTGTAAAATTATTTTCTTTCGCCATTAGCTTTTATGGGATTTCTACTATAAGAGGTGGATTTTCCATGCCTGATTGATTGTTTGGTTTTAAAGAACTTGCTCTTCAGTGATAATTCAATGATATGGCTTTTTAATTCAATGCCAAGACTGGTCTTCATATATAATTGGAATCCACAAATTTAATTGCAGCTTGGATCTCCTAAGCCGTAAGGTTGAGAATAAGTCTGATGACATCTAAAATATCTGTCATGGTTTTATCAAGAGCCTGCATAGGATCAGAAGATAAATTGCACTACTATTGAAAAGAAATGTATTTAGCAAATTAGTCCAGTCGCTGATGAGTTCTAATATTTAATTTTCCTGTACTCTTTTCACAGTGACAGTAGAAACTTGAAAAATTATTCTTTTGCTTTAAAGAATGAAGCGTTTAAAGTGATCCTCCAGGTTTTGAGATTACTGTTGGAACTTGGAAACAAGTCATCTCTGATGACAATTCAAATTCAAAATGGGATCGCAACTCCCAAAGTTCAATCAAGAAAGATCCAACGTCGAATCCATAGTACTTCGTCAGAGAGAAAAAGAAATCATGCACCCAACCACATGCATCATCTTGCTTTATCTTTGCACAATAGATTGACAAATTGTAGAATATGGCCTAGTTCCTTTCTCCTCAACCAAACACGTCTTGCAATACTAGATTTGTAAAGGAATACAGAAATTAAGAACTTTTGTCCCCAAAAAAAAAGAGAAAAAAGCAAGGGAAACTTTCGGTAAGCCGAACACATCCGTAATTTCAGTACATAAGCTTAACACTGTGAGGAAAATCTTGGCAGTACTTAATTTCTTCCAGTTGACCTAAAATAAACTTAAGCTTCACACTGTTACGAATAATTGACGATTGGTTCTGTTGGCCATTTGAACTAAAATAAACCTTGCCAATCACTATTCTACTTTGATGTTAAGAGCTTGTGATAAGTTATTTACAACGACTAAACAGCAGGTCGTGTACCTCAAATCTTAAGTTTGCATTCTTGTCTTAAATGCATCTTGGCTTGCAAGGATAGAGTGCTCTTCTTGCATGTTAGTTTTGGTGAAAATTAAAAAGCTCATGCACATAACTTTCCTTGCAGGTTAGTGTTGACTATTTAACGAAGCCTCTTGATGTTTTCAAGGAAATGGCTCGTATTCTCAAACCTGGTGGACTTGCAATTATGAGGTAAATAATGACTTGAAAGTGAAAATTTAAAAATGATTGTTACCGTTTTCTACTTAGATATCTAAACTTGGGACAGAAGTTTCCTGTGTTCCGTTTAATTTTGAAGTTAGATATTTAGAAACAATCTTCAACTTTGTGGGCTGTGCACCAGCTTCTCCAACCGCTGCTTTTGGACCAAGGCTATCTCGATTTGGACATCAACTGGAGATGCTGATCACGTTATGATAATTGGGTCTTATTTCCATTATGCTGGAGGATTTGAACCTCCACAGGTAACTTCATCAACTTTGACATATAAAAGCTGCTGCTGTCCTAACATGAAATCTTCAGCTCTAAAATCCTGCTTTGGGATAGTGTTACTATATAAATTCGAACATTACATGATTTCATTTGTTCATAGCATTTTGTCTGCCTCCCCCCGGAGTATATTAGCTTTAATGGGGTGATGAGAGGGTGACACAGTGTTCAACTTTTCATTGCTTACGACTCTATGTTATTTCGCTTTTGCATGGAAATCGATATATGAGCAAGAAGTTATTAGTGATAATACAAAAGCTAGGCCCTATGAATAATTTCAGAAACCTTTTCAACTTGTTTGGTGTTCGCTTAAATAGATGTGATGACCTCTGCTGATTTCTTTACCTTGATTGTGTATAGGCCGTGGATATATCTCCTAACCCTGGATTCTCAGATCCCATGTATGTAGTGTATTCCAGGAAGATATCAACAGCTTGAACTATGAACTGTTCTAGATGGTGTTTCCTTCAGCTTTAAGTTGTTGTCTTGTCAAATTAGTGCTATGTCATTCATTTGATTAAGGGAATCTATAGTCAAGACTCGAGAGAAAGTGAAATTTGAGATAGATCTGCTCGAAACCTCTCCTTATTTGAAACAATGTTATTTCCTTCAAGTAATTCGATTTAACAACAAACTTCATGCACCACACACTTTAAGTTGTTATCAGGTTGAGGAATTGGTAAAAAGAATGTTCAAGGCTATGCGAAGGGCTGCACTGCATAGTCATCAAATAGCACCCCAATAATTTTAGTGAAAGTATTTCAACTTAGGGGCTCAGGCCCCCGATGGCTATGTGTCGTATGAAAAAAATCATGGCTAGTCAGGAAAGGCTTGTGCAACGGTCACAAAAGACCTTGGATACTGTATTGGCCTATACCGATCTAGGACAACAAATCGAATTTGGGTCGAGAATATAAGAAATACTGCGTATCAAAGCTGAAATAATAAGCAAAATCGAATGTAAATGATGAAGGAATAACAAGATTTCAACATATGAGATTGAGTACAAATTTTGTCAGAGTTTCTGTATATATTTCTAGATTCATACAACATAGAAAATGAAGTTATTTATAGACGAATAGGCCTTGGCCATGTTTCCCACATCTGACCACTTCTCTACCCACATTATGCATCTCCGATAATGGGATTAGTGGGCTGAAGTAGTGGGAGGTTGTATCGCTGGAGCCGGAGTAATCCACCGAGGTCTGAATCGTTGACCTCGGTAAAGTAAACTTATTGATTTGACCGAGGTAATACTTCACCGAGGCGCAATTTAAACTCTATCTTCGGTTGTTAGACTTTAGTGATTTCATTGTCTGTCTCGATCTACAGTCCCACTGCCAATACAAAATTAGCCCTTGCTCCTAATTCTACTATGAATAAAAAAAAATTAAAAAAATTTGAACAAATTCAAGCGACTTATCATTGCTAGACAGTATATTGCATGTGGATAAAGTGAAACAAAAAAGAGAAAATGGGGTGGATAATTGTTTTTTGACCATCATGTAATTGGCTCCACTTGTCTCATAGGAGTACCTTTCTGCCTGTGTCATCTTCTTGCAGCCCAGAACAGTTGGAGCATTGTTCTAAAATGGTCCTTGCCAGCTTTGACTCAATTGTCTAATGTCAAACCTGACTTCTGTTGCAGATTAACGCCAGAGCATATTGTCATTTACTGCAAATTTAGCTCACTAACACGTCTCCTTCCAACATCCGTAGTACCTACATGTGCAATGAGAACAACAGTGTGCATAAGGATCATATTATTGTAATTGAGCTAAATCCTATTCTGGAGTGTTGCTACCGTGTGATGTCTGTTAACATTAACCATGAAAGTAACATGAGCTCCACTAACTAAAAATAAACACTTAAAAATGGCACAGGTTATATGCAAGGTTGCTAATACTCTAGTGAAGTAAAACACTGTATTCCTACTTTGAGCAGACCACAAACATAAGATAATGAATCAAACAATAGAGTACCAGCATCGGCTTTACCAGCATCAGTTTTAACATTGCCTCGTACAACTGTCAAGCAACAGAGGACTTTCTCTATATTCTTGTGACAGATAAACCCTATAGTTAATAATAACTTCAGACAAGAATGTTTTAACATAAACAAAGCCCAAATACCACTTATGAGAATTTATTAACATTATAGGTCAATGCATAAAAGCTTTCACAATTTCAAGTAGCATCTGCATTTTGAAACTACTTTCAGTCAAGAATGAAGAATAACGTGAGAAATGTATTCGCATCCAAGATTAGCATAAACAACATTCTTAGCATTTGGTAAATATGGCTTGGGGCACGGTAACATCACAGTCAGCATATATAATTAGCTTCCTCATATAGAAACTCTTGTAGTAAAAATAGACAGTTTTCTTGCAAGCTTCCATTTCTGGACCGCAAATTTCAGTATATATCTCTACCTGAGACATCCTTGGCCTTAAATGAGGGTTCCGTCGAATGCATAACGAAGCACAATGTAGCATGCCACGGAGCTCGTGCTCCATGTAGCAGTTCCCTAGACATGGGTCGATGAGTTTAGAGATGGCACCCTCTCGCAGCAGAGGACGTGCCTGGTCCATTTGGAACATAAGGATAAACCGTTAGTACTGTACACCTTAAAATAAAGGCATATTCAGACATTCATTCGCCAATAAAAGAAGAGAAACAATCAAATTCATACCCATTCACCGAGGGACTGTTGGCCCTTCGGGCGGTTAATATCTATAGCTTTTCTTCCAGTAACAAGTTCCAATAGCACAATACCAAATGAGTACACATCAGCCTTTTCAGTTATTTGACCACTTTGAGCATATTCTGGTGCCAAGTACCTGAACAACACAATATTGAACTCCCTATCAATTAAAAGGCCAACAGATGCATTAGTTGGGGTCAACTTGTGATATGCTCTATATTTAGTTATTTACCCAAATGTTCCGATTATTCTTGTATTAACACCTAACTCCCCTACCGGCTGCCACCTCGCCAATCCAAAGTCTCCAACCTATATCAAAAAGAAAAAAATGAAGAGGGTACTAAAAAATAAAGGATGAAGGAAGAGATTAATGCAAGCAAGCAAGGACATGTAGATAATTCACTGTGTGACCAATTTTGGAGAACCAACAGCCTACTACATTGAAAAGACTTAGCAGATATTTCCACTTACTGTTTCTCCCTTCAGTTCGGTACGGAAAAAACTACATAATCATCTAAAGCTTGCGTTTTTTAAATAAATAAAAGGCCAAACCATGACAAGAGGATAACATAAATAGAGAGCATAAAGCATCTCAGAGCAATACACACCAAGGGCTCAAAATCATGAGTTAGGAGGATATTATTCGGCCGCATGTCACGATGAACAATACAACCTACTCTGCACTCCTCGTGCAGGTATCTCAATCCTCGAGCAGCTCCAACGGAAATTTTTTGACGTGCTGACCAATTTAATGGATGTGCATTACGTCCTGCAGGTTGGAGAAATTCATTATCAACAAATAGAATATGAGTTGGGGGAAGTTGTAACAGGTTCCTAAGCTTTCAAGCACCTCTGTTGTTCCCTACTTGCTCTACACATGAGCAAAGTATAACGTTTTGATAATAACCATCCATGATAGAGTGATTTAGATTGTTTGTAAGATGAAAAATACTTTTGACAGATTTATTTATGTAGAGAGCAGTTACAGCTGGAAGTGGAACCTTACAGCCAAAAATTAGCAAACAAAGATCGAGAAATAAGGACATGGAGTATTAAACATATGACTGGAGAGGTTTGTACCATAAAGATGAGAATCTAAAGAGCCATTGCAGATGTATTCATAAACTAGCAACCTTCTTCCATCCTCCACACAGAAGCCAATCAGCATCACAACATTTCGATGCTGAGCACAGCTCAGGACCTCCACTTCAGAGCAAAATTCATGGTCACCCTGTGAACTAGCTGATTTCTGTTGCTTGACTGCTATGACTTGGCCATCTGGTAAGTGTCCACGATGTACAGAACCATATCCACCCTCAGCCAAAAAGTTAGTTTGTGAAAATCCATGTGTAGCACGTTCTAGCTCGGAATAAGTGAACCACCTAGGTGGTTTTCCAAATACAGGTGCCTTGTGTTGACAAATGGAACAAAGTGGAGGAGGATCAGCAGGAGCATTTTTGGCTAATGACATCATTTTTCTCATATTGCTGTTTACTTCAAGATCATGTCTTTCTTTCTTTGAATGAACTTCAGGGTCCCGATCAAGCCCAAACGATTTCTCTGGGGAGACATCATGATTTAACTTTAACAATGTGCCTTTGGTTCTTGGCGAGTCTTTCTTTAAGTAATTTGAGTACTCTTTTGCTGCAGTGAAAATGTCTTGCATCCATTGCTGGGAGCATATGCTTGTTGTAGGAAAACTCAGCTTTTCACTATCCGTGTCAGAATCAGATTTATCTGAATGATGACTGCATTTATGTGAAAAGCTCTTCTTCATATCCCAATTGATCTCAGAAAAGAAAAGTGGAGAGGTCCCTATGTCTAGACTGGAAATTGAGGATGTCCCAGCTTCAGTTGTGGTGAATGACAAATGTTCTGGACTACTTGCTGGAGTCACGTTTGGCACCCGAATCTCATTCCAGGGATCATCAGATTTCTCACCTAAATGTTTTGAAGATGCTTGTGGCCTATGGGAGACTTCACTATCAGTCATGGGCGATCCAATGAAATTCAACCGAAGGACTTTTGGTTGAGAGTTTTTCATCTGAACAATATTGCATTCCAGCTGTTCCATACAGATTCTGGCCTCTTTTTTCATTCTCCTGGATATGAATCATCAATGAAATATGCATTTAGCACTAACTAGATTCATATCAGAAATCATGCACAAAGCAATATTTTTTTTTTTGTTTTTTTGAGGAAGATAACAATACACAAAGCAAAACATAACACCTACTATATCATAATCAGAGGAAAGACGCAAAGTAATAATAAATGCAAACATGAAACAATATTTACACTGTATTACTTATCCAAAACCACCCATCGGGTCTGAACTCTCCGGGCTTCAGCAGCCACTGCTCCAGACTGTGACCCAGAAATGACTTTGACCTTCACCTTTATCTGTGAAGTAGAAATGAATGATGTGGAATTATATACCTGTTCCTTGAGGGGACTATGATTTCACATTTAGTGGATCACTTACTTTATCTGGATCAAAAATATTATGAAGTTGTAGCAACATTTGAGTGCATAATTCTGTGATGAAATCCTTCTGATCTGAAGTTGTTCCAGACAGTGAACTCCAGTTGCTAGACGTGCAATCAGTGTTAAATCTAGGAAAACCCCTAAGCCTTTTACCTGAAAGTGTAGGTTACGAGTTCAAGTCGCTTTAACAAATTGCTCCGTAACAAATGACCAGAGCTGGTAATGGCTATATAACTAAATTGCGGACGAATCTGCTAATTCATTATCAGGAAAGAAAGCGCTGCAATTTTTGAAGTTATGGAGACGAAACTAGGTAGCAAATTGTCAAAACACAAAAGCAGCATAACCCTTTAAAATTGTGCAATATATAATTGAGAAAGACTTTGGCCAAAAAAGAAAAAAGAATGAAACATAAAAACACCATCCAGAAGCTGAATTCCGCCCCCACCTAAATCAAAACTGAAGGACCCATGTGTAGTATAAACTAAGAACTAGTAACTAATACAAGTAAATGTAGGGGCGTTAGGGCAGAAAAGAGTTACTTGGAATGAGGACGAGGAGCTTAACAGAATTCCCAGGTTGAACCACATGAGTTAATGCCCACATAAAGGCACTTCTTGAGATATCTCTCCAAGAAGCTTTGACAGCAACAACCACCACTCTCGACCTTGTATCAATATTCATCCTCTCCTCAACTTATTACTTCCATTTTACCAAACAATAAAAAGTTGGACTACTGCTTGCAAGCAAGTTACAGCATAATTGGAATCCAGCCAGGTATTACTAAGTGAACAGTGATTAGAGTTTAAATGAGAACTCCCAAGTCCAAGATCAAAAATTTGACACTAGAGAGTTGAGAAAAATTGTGGCAAGTATGAAGCAGCTGAACAGAAAGCGAGGTGTCATGATTTTCTGGTGTTAAGCGAAAAGGTAAAGCAGAAAAAGCCAAAGGGTCGTCAATTGATTTATTAAATAAAAGATCAAATACGTACAAATACAAAGAAGAAAGAGATGCTGAACAGCATATTGAAAAAAGCATCACGAAATGGTGGACAAAGACAACGAAAGTTGAACAAACTTTGAATCAACACTCCTTCCAGCGACCCCACAACAGATGACAAGGCCCTTTTATAACTTTTTTTTTTAATTATTTTTATCTCATCAAGTCTATACTTTCTTAATGGAATCCACTCCAAGAATATATAACACTATCAGTAGCACCGGTCTGTTGGGATCGAAATAACATGGTGCATGTTGAAGCTAATATAAACAATTTTGGATTGACAATAAATCAGACATATATAAGAAATAATAAAAACACTTTTATTTAAAATGGTTTGGCCAAATGACCTACATCATATGGGAGAAGAAAAATCTCCCCTAAACTAAATTCTTCTAATGACTATATTGTGGAGTTTGGTTGTTCTTGTTGTGAGAAGAAAATCATCTATTTATAGTTGTCAATACTTCTTCTCCAAGAAAAAGATAGCTTAGAAGGAGATATACTCCTATTAGGAGTCCTTTACCCTTTCTTCAACTAAAAAGAATCATACTATGTAACAAATTCACGGCAAAACCCTAACACAACCAGTAATTTCAATTTCACCTTTCATATATCAGCCTTGAGACAAGTGAGGGTGCCCAAGCGGGTGTGTAAATTTAAGGACTTGACGTCACATATGTGCAATTGAAGTTGAATTTGGGTGTTAAAGCGGTGTTAAAGGTTTATATAGATGCATCTCATTATTTTTTACTCATAGAATCCGGTGTCGGCAAATTTCGAGGTCATTTGAGGTGTTTTAGACATTAATAGTGATTTGGAAGTTGGTGTCTAGTGTGAGAAATTGCTCTTCGCGATCGGAAAATATTCCACGATAACGAAGTGTAAAATTTGGAGTTGACTAGTCTATGGAGGATTTTGTTCTCTATGATCGAGAGAGAACTTCTGCAATAGCGTTGAGTATCTTGATTTCTATACAAAGCTGAATTTCACAATTTCAGTCATTTTTCACCCTTTTCAAAGAGCTCGTAGAAGATCAAATTTTTTATGGAACTGAACCCTATACTTTGGTAATAATGCTCTATCATCTTTGGATTATTATACATGAATTTAGTTAAATTTCATTCGTAAGGATATGAGATTTGAAGTAGTGATTTGGGGATTTGACTTAAGGTTAGATTTATATTGTTTGGTTGATTTGAAGACCTTAATGTGGTCCAACTTAGACAAATTTTAGATGGTCGAACTCACAATCGAGTAGGTGAAATGACCCTAGCCAGTCATTTCAAAAGTCATGACTCTGATTTGCGTACTGATAATTCCAATAGCTTTGTTTGGTTCAATATGACCTATTTGTGAAGTTTGAACTCATTTGAACTTCGTTTGGTTGGTCTTGGAGCATTATCTCACTCTCTAGCTTGATATAGTCATTTAATGATCTCAACATGTCGTTTTGTGTAAATAAGCTCCGTTTGGGGATTGAAAGTTTTGCTGGTTTCATATGATCATTTGTGACTTGTGCGAACTTTTGGAAGTGGAATCCGAAATTATTTGGGTGGTTTTGACCCTCAGTGTGAAAGTTGGATATATCCTTCTAAGGTCTTGAACCTCGTTTTGAGTATTCGAGGTTCGTTTTAGGAACCGAGATCATTAGTCCCAAATATCTTTTTGGACTTGTAGGTCAAATTTTAGGTGATTCCGGTGAGTGTATGATGCAATCCGAACTGATCAAGATATGTTCGTACCTTCGAGACCGTTCACGCGGAGTCAAGCAAAGGAGCTACAAGATATTCATCTACACTTGGTTTGGAAGAGCAAGGATGGAGAGAGCTTTGGAGAAGAGTTGGACGCACACAACTTCTGATACAGTGAAGGACGGACTGGCCCAGATGCAGGGAGGAGCCTCAGACCTTCCCAGACTTGTCAGCTCTCTAGTTCTCCTAGGGTGAGCCGCCCATGATGTAGAGCGGGGCACCTAAACTCAAACAACTTGAAATTTGGCTAAGTGTCGAATTGGGAGCTTTCTGCTTCTCAAAGGGCGGGGTGCCTAAGGAAAAGAGCGGAGCGCCTATTGCGACTCCTGAAGGAAGATGTTCTCTAAAGTTTCCAGGGCTGGCCGTGTCACGACCCAACCTAGGGTCACGACTGTAACGACCTCAAATAGTCGTTTCAGGAATCGGGATCTCGATTTGCGTGTCGATAATCCCAAAAGCTCCGTAAGGTCCATTGTGACATGCCTGAAATTTTTTAGCTAAAACGAACTTTGTTAGATAGGTATCGGAGAAAGACATCCGTTTCGGATATTCGTTAAGGCTAAAAGAGGTTTCGGAGCTCGATTTGAGCAAATGAGCTCTGATAAGAAATCTGAAAGTTGCGTTAGGTTCGTATGGTAATTTATGACCTGTAGCAACCTTCAGAAGTGAAAACGGACCTCGTTTGATAGGACTTTTGATAAAGTCTCCGTTGCGGAAGTTTAAAAAGGTTAAAAGAGGTTTTCGAGCTCGATTTGAGTAAACGAACTCCGATGAGAGATCTGAGGGTTCCGTTAGGTTCGTATCGTCATTTGTGACTTGTAGCAACGTTCGAATTTGGATTCCGGGGTCGTTTGATTAAAATTCGCTATTTTGGCGAAAGTCGAAATTTGACCCTTTCCCGTGGGACCCACTTTTTGAGTTCTAGAGATCCGAATTGAGTTCCGTCTTGATGAGCATGTCACACAAGTCTTGTATGACTTGTGTACAAAATTTGGGGTCATTCCGAGCTTCGTAGGATCCCGTTTGGACCCAAAAATAGTGGCTGATCTGGTGCAAAGCCAAAAGCTGCTGAATCTGTTTTTTTTTACTGTTCAGCTGGAAATAAATCAATTTTTCAGATCAATCCATAAGGAATTGGAAAACAGTCAAAACATGAAAGTTGTAGCTCTTTGAGTTGTGGTTCTAATGCCACCAATTTCGTATCATTTGGACATTTGTACGAAACGTTATGTATATTTTACCGAAAGCTGTCCAGTGAGGTACAATTCAGATAGCATGTGGTACAATTCTTTAAAGCTGCGGGCTGCTATATATTCTAGGGCGGGCATTCATTTTTATTTTCATGTTTTGAGCTTCTAAAAGTGATTCCAAGGGGAATTTGAAGTACCAAAATCATTCCTAAACACAAGGTAACTATTCTTACCCATTTTTAACGCTTTAATCAGAGGATCAAAGTGACGATCCTTGGAAAGAGGGTTTGAACCCTAGATTTGTGAAATGGGAAAAATGACCGAGTTGGACTCGGGTATGTACAATAATGGTACTTTTGGACTCGTGGGAGTATGGGGAGTCCGGAAACATAAATTTTACGGGTTTTGGGTACGTCCGACCAGGGGGTATTTTGGTAAATTGCCTCTTAAATTGCGTAAGGGCTTAGAATCCTTTCCTCACATGCTTACGAGTGCGACACTATTTCTTTGGCTCAGAGAGGAGTCTTTCGGAGGCACATCGTTTGGGAAAGGAGGTCGTTTCTTAGCCACTTGAGCCGATTTTGAGGTAAGTGAGACTTGACCTCTATTTTGCTTGCGGATAAGATTTGATCTTGCTAAGTAAGATGTCGAGTACTTAATTGACTAGCATTGTCTAGTAGATAGTATTATGTACTACTCCTTATATTTATACAAAAAGGAGAAAGAACAAACGTGACTTGTGTATAGTCGATGTTGTGTGCCGGTGTATTATTGATATGCTCTAGGGACAGAGGCCGGTGGTGCGTTATGACCTAGAAGCGAAATTACATCTAGGGACAGAGGCCGGTGGTGCGTTATGACCTAGATGTGGAGACTTATAGGGACAGAGGCTTGTGGTGCGTTATGACCTATAAGTAAAGTTGTTTATAGGGACAGAGGCCTGTGGTGCGTTATGACCTATAAACAAAGCCGCACAGGGTGTGTGCTTATGCTATGTGCTAGGTATATCATTACCTATGTGGTATGCGAGATATATCATCGCCATGCTGTGTGTTAATTATATTACTGCTTATGCCATAGTATCAATATAATATTGTATATGTTGCCTATATTATGTATCTTTATACTATTGACTATGTTATGTATTCGCGTATTATTGCTTGTGTTGTTGTATAATTATATTATCGTATGTAATGTTTATGGGTTACTGTAAAGGTGTGGATTGTACTTCCGTTATCTGCTTATGCATTATCAAAGACTTGTCCCGAAAGGGTAATTTAGCGGGCCTGTCGATGATCTTACTGGGCTTTGGCTCATAACTTACTGTTTAAATGTGCAGATCCTTCTACTAGTCAGACAGCTGGACTTATCTGATCCGTTCGAGGCTGTGGCTATTTTTGCTTGAGGTGAGCCAACCGCATGGTTCGCGGTGGCATACTGTCTGATCCACCTTAGTGTTTAGTCGCTTCCTACATCTTGTATTTTATATATATATATATATATATATATATATATATATATATATATATATATATATATATATATATATATATATATATATATATATCAGATGTCAGAATTCGTAGATGCTCTATTGACACTGTATTTCGGGTGGATGTCTACACCTACATTTTATTGAAATATTTCTATCTAAATTATCATTTTGAGTCAGTTTAATTATTCGTGGTTCGCCTAAGGATGTAACACTTAGGTGCCATCACGGCCCCAAAAATTGGGTCGTGACAAATTGGTATTAGAGCCCTAGGTTGTAAGTCGAGTCTTAGGGAGTCAATGGAGCAGTGTCCGAGCAGAGTCTTGTTTATGGGTATGTTGTCGACCATACTTATAAGCGAGAGGCTGCAAAGGCATTTTAGGAAGAGTTGTTTCCCTTCATTTCATCTCTTCTCGTGCTATGATGCTTACATAGGTACTAATCCTTTAATGTGATTATGACAGATGGTGAAAACGCGATCGTCCTCTGCTTCGGGAGCTGGTGACGCACTGACTGAGTCGGTCCGTGGGAGAGCTGTGCGTAGCACACGGACTGGTGCGCGGGCACCTACTCAGCCGAGAGCGGCTACTACCAGAGCTTCTGTGGGCAGACCTCCTGCTGCCAGACAGACTAGTACAGTGCCACCGGTGTCTTCTGAGATACCCGTCGCACATGTCCCATCGACTATGCCTTCTCTTGTGCCGGGCACAACGGTATCTATTCCTGCAGATGTTCTATTGCGGATGATGGGCATGCTTGGATCTCAGGCCTCGCCTATGGGCGATATGCCAGTACCTTCTGCGGTACCCCAACCAGCTACTCCAGCTATGAGTACGCCGACTCCTGAGGCTACTCCGGTGATTCCTCAGTCTACTCCAGTTATTAGTCCTATTGCTCAGCCTTCCACTTTGGCTCCTCAGTCGGGTATTCAGTTGGGTCATTCTATTCCTGCTCTTTCTATGAGTGACGAGGAGGTAGCTCGGAGGATTGAGTCCTTTATGAAGCTCAAGCCTCCCGAGTTCGATGGTACCCCAGCTACTTACACTGCCCAGAGGTATATTCAGAAATGTGAGAAGATATTTTCTGTATTGGGTACTAGGGACACCCTTGGGGTGAGATGTGCTTCTTTCCGTTTGTCCGGTGATGCCGAGACTTGGTGGTCTTCTATGATGAGACAGAGGTCGAGTGATCTTCCTCCCTTGACTTGGACCGAGTTCGTTGCTATGTTTATGAGTAGATTTGTGCCTCAGAGTCATCTTGATGCCCAGAGACGCGAGTTTGAGTTGTTGAGACAGGGAGGCATGTCCGTGACTGCTTATGATACCAGATTTTTAGAGTTATCTCAGTATGCGCCTGCTATGGTTATGCTGGAGAGAGACAAGGTTCTTAGATTTGTTGAGGGTCTTCACCCTCGTCTTCAGGTGGCTGTTGCCTCACATATTGGCAACAAGTCTTATTATGATGTGGTTGATATTGCGAGGCGTATGGAGGACATTCATGCTAGAGCAGATGCAGAGAGGGCGAGCAAGAGGGTGCGATATTCTGGTACTTCTGGTGGCCCCTCACATGGTGGCCAGAGTTTTCGTGGTCATACTCAGCCTAGGCTTCCCCAGGCCGCTGCTTTACCATCTCAGGGTACTTCGTCGGGTGTTCAGAGGCCTCAGCCGTCTCAGAGGCGTGGGGATTCATCTCAGTCTGTTCCACCTATTTGTGGGAGATGCCGTCAGAGGCACTATGGGAGGTGCAGGCCCGGAGGTGGACGCGGAGGAGGCGGTAGTAAGGCTTGTTACCAGTGTAGGGATCCCAGGCACTTTGTTAGGGATTGCCCCTATGTTACTTCATCTGGACCTACCTCCGCGGGACATCAGAGTTCTGCTGCTATGGTTCGGTCTTCTCCTCAGGCAGCTAGGCCTGTCACTCATGTTCCTCCTAGGCAGCCGGTTCAGAGAGCTCCTGGTCCTGGAGGTTCAGCTCAGGTTTTTGCTATGACACGCCAGGATGCCGAGGCATCCAATGATGTGATCACAGGTACTCTTTCTGTTTGTGGCCGCAGTGCCTTTGCCCTTATAGATCCGGGATCTACTTTCTCTTATGTGTCTCCTGGATTTTCACTTTGCTTGAGCAAGGATCTGGTTTTTATTGATGCTCTATTTATGGTGGCAATGTCTGTCGGAGATCCTATATGTGTAGATAAAGGGTATCGGGAGTGTGTGATTTCTATTTGTGGTGTTGAGTCTCTAGTAGACTTGATGTTGCTAGATATGGTGGAATTTGATGTGATCATGGGCATGGATTGGTTGGCATCCTGTCACGCGACGTTGGATTGCCATGCCAAGTCCGTGACTATAGGTGCCGAAGGTGAGCTTAAGGCTATTTGGAAGGGTTCCAGGTCTTCTCCGAGGAACAAGATCATATCATTCATGAAGGCTCAGAAGATGATAGCTCGCGGGTGCGGAGGGTATATTGCTTCTATTCGAGATGTTCGAGTGGAGGAGGTATCTATTGATCGAGTACCGGTAGTATGCGAGTATCCGGAGGTCTTTCCGGATGACTTGCCGGGTTTTGCCTCCTATGCGGGAGATTGAGTTCTGTATTGATATATTGCCAGGTACTCAGCCTATATCTATTCCTCCATATCGTATGGCTCCTGCTGAGTTGAGGGAATTGAAGGAGCAAATTCAAGATTTGCTTGATAAGGGTTTTATTAGACCCAGTGTATCTCCTTGGGGTGCTCCGGTTCTTTTTGTAAAGAAGAAGGATGGTTCTATGTGCATGTGTATTGATTATCGGCAATTGAACAAAGTGACTATCAAAAACAGGTATCCTTTACCGCGTATAGATGATTTATTTGATCAGCTTCAGGGTGCTACTCATTTTTCCAAGATTGACTTGAGATCGGGGTATCATCAGTTGCGGATTCGGTCTGAGGATATTTCTAAGACTGCTTTCCGTACGAGATATGGGCACTATGAGTTTCTTGTCATGTCATTTGGGCTTACGAATGCTCCGGCCGCCTTTATGGATCTTATGAACCGTGTGTTCAAGCCATATCTTGATTCTTTTGTTATTGTGTTCATTGATGACATCCTTATATATTCAAGGAGCCGTGGGGAGCATGAGCATCACTTGAAGATTATCCTTCAGACCTTGAGAGACCATGAATTGTATGCTAAATTCTCTAAATGTGAGTTTTGGCTGGATACCGTGTCATTCCTGGGGCACGTGGTGACCAAGGACGGTATTAGTGTTGATCCCAAGAATGTGGAGGCCGTTCAGAATTGGCCTAGGCCTACTTCTCCTATAGAGATTCGGAGTTTCTTAGGCTTGGCAGGCTATTATCTACGTTTCGTGGAGGGATTTTCTTCTATATCGGCACCACTGACTAAATTGACGCAGAAGAATGTTCCTTTTCTATGGTCTGCTGCTTGTGAGTCTAGCTTTCAGAGGCTCAAGACTGTCTTGACTACAGCACCTGTATTGGCCTTGCCTAGTGGATCCGGGGGATTCACAGTCTATTGTGATGCTTCTGGTATTGGCTTAGGTGGTGTTTTGATGCAGAATGGCAAGGTGATAGCTTATGCCTCGAGACAACTGAAGGTACATGAGAAGAACTACCCTGTCCACGATCTAGAGTTATTGGCGGTGGTATTTGCATTGAAGTTGTGGAGGCATTATTTATATGGTGAGCCTTGTGAGATTTTCACTGATCATAAGAGTCTCCAATATCTGTTCACCCAGAAGGACTTGAACGGGAGACAGCGCCGAGGGTTGGAGTTGCTTAAGGATTATGACATCGCTATTCGGTATCATCCCGGGAAAGCTAATGTTGTGGCTGATGCTCTGAGCAGGAAGTCTATGGGTAGCCTTGCCTATCTTGATGTTGATATGAGACCACTAGCTCGAGAGTTGCAGGCCTTGTCCATTAGTGGAGTGCGATTTGATGATTCTGTGCCAGACGGAGTTTTTGCTTATATAGGGACTCAGTCATCCCTAGCTTCCCAGATCAAGGAAAAGCAATTTGATGATTCATATTTGCGTGATATTCGAGATAGAGTTTTAAGTAGGGGAGTGACCTCATTTATGATCGGAGATGAAGGTGTACTGCGGCTCAACGGTCGGTTGTGTGTTCCGAATGTTGGGGAGTTGAGGCAGCTGATATTGGCAGAGGCACACAGTTCTCGGTATTCTATTCATCCTGGTATTACGAAGATGTATCAAGATCTTCGGGAGTTATATTGGTGGAAGGGAATGAAGAGAGATGTTGCTGATCATGTGTCTCGGTGCTTAAATTGTCAGCAGGTAAAGTATGAGCATAGAAGACCAGCCGGGGTGACTCAGTCCATGCCGATTCCGGAATGGAAATGGGAGCATATTACTATGGACTTTGTGGTTGGATTGCCTTTGACCTTGGGCAAGCATGATTCAGTATGGGTAGTGGTGGATCGTCTCACCAAGTCAGCTCATTTCATCCCCGTGAGGACTACTTATTCATCGGAGCGCTTAGCTCGTATCTTTATCGAGCGGATTGTGAGATTGCATGGTGCTCCAGTCTCTATTATATCATATCGCGGTACTCAGTTCACAGCTCAGTTCTGGAGATCATTTCAGAAGGAGCTGGGTACCCGAGTGGATCTTAGCACCGCATTTCATCCTCAGACTGATGGTCAGTCCGAGAAGACCATCCAGATTCTTGAGGATATGCTGAGGGCTTCTGCTATTGACTTTGGAGGCCATTGGGACAGTTATTTGTCTTTGGCGGAATTTGCCTATAATAACAGTTATCAGTCTTCTATCCAGATGGCTCCGTTTGAGGCATTATATGGCCGCCGATGTCGTTCTCCAGTTGGTTGGTTTGAACCTGGAGAGGTGAAGGTGTTGGGTCCGGATCTAGTTCAGCAGACCTTAGAAAAGGTCCGAATCATTCAGGATCGGCTCCGCACAGCTCAGAGTCGACAGATATCTTATGCGGATCGGAGGAGGAGAGATTTGGTGTTTATGGCAGGTGACCAGGTGTTTCTTAAAGTATCGCCGATGAAGGGTGTTATGAGATTCGGAAAAAAGGGAAAGCTTAGTGCGAGGTTCATTGGTCCTTTTGAGGTCTTGGAGCGCATTGGCGCTGTTGCATATAGGCTTGCTTTGCCTCCATCTCTGTCAATTCATCCGGTATTCCACGTATCTATGCTCCGAAAGTATGTTCATGACCCATCCCATGTGATTGATATGGCTTCTGTCGAGATCGACGAGGACTTGGCTTATTTGGAGGAGTCGATTGCTATTGCAGCTAGAGAGATCCGTAAGCTAAGGTCGAAAGAGATCCCGTTGGTTAAAGTGCTATGGAAGAATCGTCCTAGCGAAGAGGCCACTTGGGAACTCGAGTCCGACATGCGGGAGAAGTATCCTCGCCTTTTCGATAATTCAGGTTTGATTTCAATCTCTAAAGCCTGAAAGTTATGTTGTTGTTTATGATTTCGGATAGTAGCTAGAGTCCTCGAAATCCGCGTAATTATTTTCGTGAAAATGTGAATCTTACCTTAGACTCGGGCTCGTCCGAGGACGAACGAGAGTCTAAGTGGGGGAGATTGTAACGACCTCAAATAGTCATTTCGGGAATCGGGACCTCGATTTGCGTGTCGATAATCCCAAAAGCTCCGTAAGGTCCATTATGACATGCCTGAATTTTTTTAGCTAAAACGAACTTTGTTAGATAGGTATCGGAGAAAGACATCCGTTTCGGATATTCGTTAAGGCTAAAAGAGGTTTCGGAGCTCGATTTGAGCAAATGAGCTCTGATAAGAAATCTGAAAGTTGCGTTAGATTCGTATGGTAATTTATGACCTGTAGCAACCTTCAGAAGTGAAAACGGACCTTGTTTGATAGGACTTTTGATAAAGTCTCCGTTGCGGAAGTTTAAAAAGGTTAAAAGAGGTTTTCGAGCTCGATTTGAGTAAACGAACTCCGATGAGAGATCTGAGGGTTCCGTTAGGTTCGTATCGTCATTTGTGACTTGTAGCAACTTTTGAATTTGGATTCCGGGGTCGTTTGATTAAAATTCGCTATTTTGGCGAAAGTCGAAATTTGACCCTTTCCCGTGGGACCCACTTTTTGAGTTCTAGAGATCCGAATTGAGTTTCGTCTTGACGAGCATGTCACACAAGTCTTGTATGACTTGTGTACAAAATTTGGGGTCATTCCGAGCTTTGTAGGGTCCCGTTTGGACCCAAAAACAGTGGCTGATCTGGTGCAAAGCCAAAAGCTGCTGAATCTATTTTTTTTTACTGTTCAGCCGGAAATAAATCAATTTTTCAGATCAATCCATAAGGAATTGGAAAAATGTCAAAACATGACAGTTGTAGCTCTTTGAGTTATGGTTCTAATGCCACCAATTTCGTATCATTTGGACATTTGTAGGAAAAGTTATGTGTATTTTACCGAAAGCTGTCCAGTGAGGTACAATTCAGATAGCATGTGGTACAACTCTTTAAAGCTGCGGGCTGCTATATATTCTAGGGCGGGCATTCATTTTTATTTTCATGTTTTGAGCTTCTAAAAGTGATTCCAAGGGGAATTTGAAGTACCAAAATCATTCCTAAACACAAGGTAACTATTCTTACCCATTTTTAACGCTTTAATCCGAGGATCAAAGTGGCGATCCTTGGAAAGAGGGTTTGAACCCTAGATTTGTGAAATGGGAAAAATGACCGAGTTGGACTCGGGTATGTACAATAATGGTACTTTTGGACTCGTGAGAGTATGGGGAGTCCGAAAACATAAATTTTACGGGTTTTGGGTACGTCCGACCCGGGGGTATTTTGGTAAATTGCCTCTTAAATTGCGTAAGGGCTTAGAATCCTTTCCTCACATGCTTACGAGTGCGACACTATTTCTTTGGCTCAGAGAGGAGTCTTTCGGAGGCACATCGTTTGGGAAAGGAGGTCGTTCCTTAGCCACTTGAGCCGATTTTGAGGTAAGTGAGACTTGACCTCTATTTTGCTTGCGGATAAGATTTGATCTTGCTAAGTAAGATGTCGAGTACTTAATTGACTAGCATTGTCTAGTAGATAGTATTATGTACTACTCGTTATATTTATACAAAAAGGAGAAAGAACAAACGTGACTTGTGTATAGTCGATGTTGTGTGCCGGTGTATTATTGATATGCTCTAGGGACAGAGGCCGGTGGTGCGTTATGACCTAGAAACGAAATTACATCTAGGGACAGAGGCCGGTGGTGCGTTATGACCTAGATGTGGAGACTTATAGGGACAGAGGCTTGTGGTGCGTTATGACCTATAAGTAAAGTTGTTTATAGGGACAGAGGCCTGTGGTGCGTTATGACCTATAAACAAAGCCGCACAGGGTGTGTGCTTATGCTATGTGCTAGGTATATCATTACCTATGTGGTATGCGAGATATATCATCGCCATGCTGTGTGTTAATTATATTACTACTTATGCCATAGTATCAATATAATATTGTATATGTTGCCTATATTATGTATCTTTATACTATTGACTATGTTATGTATTCACGTATTATTGCTTGTGTTGTTGTATAATTATATTATCGTATGTAATGTTTATGGGTTACTGTAAAGGTGTGGATTGTACTTCCGTTATCTGCTTATGCATTATCAAAGACTTGTCCCGAAAGGGTAATTTAGTGGGCCTGTCGATGATCTTACTGGGCTTTGGCTCATAACTTACTGTTTAAATGTGCAGATCCTTCTACTAGTCAGACAGCTGGACTTATCTGATCCGTTCGAGGCTGTGGCTATTTTTGCTTGAGGTGAGCCAACCGCATGGTTCGCGGTGGCATACTGTCTGATCCACCTTAGTGTTTAGTCGCTTCCTACATCTTGTATTATATATATATATATATATATATATATATATATATATATATATATATATATATATTTATCGGATGTCAGAATTCGTAGATGCTCTATTGACACTGTATTTCGGGTGGATGTCTATACCTACATTTTATTGAAATATTTCTATCTAAATTATCATTTTGAGTCAGTTTAATTATTCGTGGTTCGCCTAAGGATATAACACTTAGGTGCCATCACGGCCCCAAAAATTGGGTCGTGACAACGACGGGTGACCAACACTGAGATTCGATCATCATTAATTCTGCTGATAATCTGCTAACCATGATTATAACTGATAAACGGAATAAGTATAAACCTAGCTGATAAGAACTATGTAATGAAAAAAAGCTGACAAGGCTAACACAAGCTGACATACATAACATACTGACAGAACCACACAGGGACATATCTACAGGCCTCTAAGAGTGCTGATCTGAATATACAAAGGACGGGACAAGGCCCCGACATACCCAAGCTGGCTGACTGTACACATACCAAAAGATAAGTAACTCCAGGAGTAAGCGGAGTGACTCCAATAGCTGATAGATGGCCTACTAACATGGTCCAAGCGTTGATCAATCTGCACCTGCGCGGCATGAAACGCAGCGCCCCAGAAAAGGGCGTGAATACAATATGTACCAAGTATGTAAGCATGAGCATATAATATATTATAGCTGGATGAAACTGTAAGGCTGGAATATAACTATGTAAATATGAGCTGGAGCATACCAATATAGCTGGAAATCTGAAGAACGTACTAAACATGATCTGAATATAAACTGAAGTCTAGCTGAATCTGGAACTGAAGACTGAGCTGAACTATATTGATAAATAACTGTAATATGACTGATAGCTGGTTACTAGAAACTGGAACTGATAACTGTCAACTGATACTGACGCTAAGAACTGGTGGCTGATAACTGTGAACTGATAACTGGTACTGAGCTAAAACTGAACTGGTACCTGTCTGGTGTTATGGGCTATATCCCCCCAAATCAGGTAACTGAACATCTGAACTAGTACCTGTCTGGCGTTATGGGCTGTATTCCCCCCAAATCAGGTAGCTGAAAAACTGAACTAGCCTCATGTATAATCATGCAGTGCATAATGTGGCTATATACGCGTATATAACAAACCTGGTGGGTGTTATGGGCTATATCCCCCCCAGCCAGTAATATCTAGTCTCTCTGGTCAGAGTGTGTGAATGACACCCGGTCACACTAGGTGTTTCAACTCCCGCCTGAACCAGAGGGGCTGTATCCCCCCAGACGGGTAGTATCACACGCGACCGGACTGTGTGTCCAATGTCCAGCCTCTATGGGGGACTTCAAATCACTCATAACATGATCACAATATAAGCATAAGCATGTATGAGGCATAACACATGTGGCAACAATATATATGGACTCAAAGGAATGATAAGAAAACTCTGGATGGAATTATAGACACAACCTGAAACTTAGAATTTGTCTAACTCTTTGAATTTCTATAAAAATTTCGGCAGAATTTCCCCTGAAACTGGATGATCCACAAAAACAGAACCAGTACTATACTATACACGGGAATGGATACCCGGATAAACTGATAACATAAACATGTTAAACGGATAACAAGATGAGACAACTGGATGATATAACAAATCCGTAGATAGAATGTCTGGACAGCACCACTGTCCTGACTTTCAACCTAATTTTCAGAGTGTAGATGAAAGATATAGACTTCATGGTATGCATGAAAGTTGTAGATATATGTCTTAGGGTTCTGGGGATTCTTAAAGAATCTAAATATCAACTTTGTACAAGGAGTTGTGATCAATATACTAACAACTGTCCAAAGATCAAAACAATGTTCTGGATTTTGAAACGTTTTGTCTTGCTGATTCGGACGTCTCTCACCTTGGATTTTAGTACCAAATTAAGTATATACAAGGTTTATTTGATACCATAGAAGTTTCTCACAAGAAACACTAAGTTTAGAACTAAGAAAAGCTTCATAAGCTAAAAGATACACGCCTTGCCAAAAGAAAGATTTAGTGTTACATACCTTTGATGTTTCTCGCTTCTAAGCCTTGTCTCCTTTGAATTCCACACCTTTTAAAGCTTAAACAAGCTATAACATAGAATTTAGGTACTTTACTTAGCTATGAAGTAATTCTAAAACTCAAACTATAAACGAAATTGAAGGTAGCATAATGTTACCCTAATCGCGTAGAGCGTTTTGACGCAATCTGTTTTCAATTTCGAGCTAAGATCAATGTTCTTTCTTCAAAACCATCAAAATGTCTTTAGCACCAAAGAGCACACTGCTTCTATCACTAAGTTTCTGGAAATGACGAGATGTAGGAGGACTTTTCCTTTTATACTTGAAACATTTCAGTTTTAGTCCTCTTTTGTGGTTATGGCCCTTTTTCTAGCCTGACTTCTGACGCTCATATATTTTTATCTATAAGTTTTATGAACAAACCGTTAAAAGTTTTGGAAACTACACTCCAAGACCTTCAATTTGGTATATGATATGTCCCCAAAAGACCTCATATAATACATGAAATTAATTGCTGAAAAAGCTCTGTTACAAGGCAATTCCTTAGTCGGTTTTTCCGCAACTTAAATCCGATTTTTCCCAAACTTTATATTCAACATATAAACATCATATATGGTCATATTATGACTTTAAACTCACTTAAATCATTCTTAACATGTCATTAGAATGATATACGTCACTTTAGACATATGGGGTGTAACAATCTTCCCCCGTTAGGAACATTCGTCCTCGAATGTTAAATGAAGTATGTGGAAGCATTAAGTAACGATCTGCTACATACCTGAAGTAGTGAAGAGATGTGGATATTTGGCTATCATGTCATTTTCAGCTTCCCAAGTTATTTCTTCTACATTATTGCTTCGTCATAGCACCTTAACTGAAGGAATATCTTTCATCCTTAGTCGACGAATCTGCCTATCTAAAATTGCAATTGGCACCTCTTCATAAGTTAATTGCTCTGTAATCTGTATATCATCTACTGGTACACCTCTAGAAGGATCTCCAACACATTTTCTGAGCATAGAAACATGGAATACTGGATGTACCTCCTGAAGGTCTGCTGGAAGGTCTAACTTGTAGGCTACACGCCCAACTCGCCTGATAACCTGATATGGACCAATAAATCTTGGGCTAAGCTTCCCTTTTTTTTCCAAATCTCATAACGCCTTTCATAGGTGATACTTTCAGGAATACCCAATCGCCAATCTGAAATTCTAAATCTCGACGTCGGTTTTCTGCATAGGACTTCTGCCTACTCTGTGCTGCTAATAATATTTCCATGATTAACTTGACTTTATCAACTGTCTGTTGGATTAAATCTGGACCTATTAATTGAGACCCGCCAACCTCAAACCATCCTATAGGAGACCTGCATTTGCACCCATATAAAGCTTCATATGGTGCCATCTGTATGCTGGAATGATAGCTATTATTATATGCAAACTCTATCAACGGTAGATGATCACTCCAACTGCCTTCAAAATCTAACACGCAAGCTCTAAGCATATCTTCTAAGGTCTGAATGGTCCGCTCAGCCTGTCCGCCGGTCTGTGGATGAAATGATGTACTCAGATTCACCTGTGTCCCTAAACCTGTCTGGAATGATCGCCAGAAATTTGCTGTAAACTGTGCGCCCCTGTCTGAAATGATAGATACTAGAATACCATGTAGGCGCACTATCTCTCTGATATAAAGTCTAACATAATCCTCCGCTGTATATATAGTTTTAACAGGCAAGAAATGAGCTGATTTAGTAAGCCTGTCAAATGAAATCCAAATAGAGTCATACCTGCTCTGCGTACGGGGCAAGCCTGTAATGAAGTCCATATTCACTGCTTCCCATTTCCATGATGGAATCTTGATTTCCTGTAACAAGCCACTAGGTTTTTGATGCTCGAGCTTAACCTGTTGGCAGTTAGGACACTGAGCCACAAATTCTGCTATGTCACGCTTCATTCCGTCCGAACAGTAAAACTGCTTAAGGTCATGATACATCTTAGTCATACCTGGGTGAACAGTGTATCTGGAATAATATGCCTCGGACATAATCTATCCACGTAAATTTGCAACATCAGGAACACAAAGTCTATCTTTATACATGAGAACCCCGTCACTAGTAACCCTGTATGGTGACTCCAATTTTCTTCTGGCTATTTGTCTGTATTCAACTAGAACTGGATCCTCATACTGACGTTGTTTTACTTCTACCACTAGGAAAGTAGTGCCTGCATTCTGAACTGTAACTTCTGCGTCCTCTGAATCTATTAATCTGACTTCCATACTGGCCAACTGGTGGAGTGTATGAGCTAACTCTATTTTTTGTGGCTGTAAGTAAGATAAACTACACATTGACTTATGACTAAGGGCATCACTACAACATTCGCTTTACCTGGATGATAAAGAATTTCCATGTCATAGTCCTTTAGTAACTCTAGCCATCGCCTTTGTCGCAGGTTTAGCTCCTTTTACTTAAATATGTACTGGAGGCTCCTATATAATGTATAAATATCAACATGAACCCCGTACAATTAATGTCTCCAAATCTTTATTGCATGAATGATTGCTGCAAGCTCCAGATCATGAGTAGGGTAGTTCTGCTCGTGCTTTTTTAGCTGCCTGGAAGCATAGGCAATTACTCTTCCGTGTTGCATCAAACACAACCAAGACCAATTCGAGAAGCATCACAGTAAATGACATAGCCCTCAGATCCCTCTAGATGTGTAAGTACTGGAGCTGTTATCAACCTGTTCTTTAGTTCTTGGAACTGTGCTCACAAGAATCAGACCACTGAAATTTAGCTATTTTCTGTGTCAATTTGGTGGAGCTGCAATGGAGGAAAAACCTTCTGTGAACCTTCTGTAATAACTTTCCAAACCCAGAAAACTACGTACTTCAGTTAGCGTCGTAGGTCTGGGCCAATTCTTCACAGTCTCGATCTTCTGGCCATCTACTTTAATTCCTTCCGCTGAAACTATATGGCAAAGAAATGCCACTGAATCTAACCAGAATTCACACTTTGAGAACTTAGCATATAATTGCTGGTCCCGAAGAGTACCCAATACTGTGCGTAGGTGCTCCGTATGCTCTGATTCAGACTTTGAATAGATGAGAATATCATCAATAAATATAATCACAAATAAATCTAGATATAGCCTGAATACACTGTTCATCAGATCCATAAATACTGCAGGGGCATTAGTGAGTCCAAACGACATCACTAAAAACTCATAATGGCCATACCCAGTCCTGAATGCAGTCTTAGGTATATCAGATTCTCTGACTCTAACCTGATGGTAGCCTGATCGCAAATCTATCTTCGAGATGCACTTGGCACCCTGAAGCTGGTCGAACAAGTCATCAATCTTGGGCAGAGGGTATTTATTCCATATTATGAATTTACTTAGCTATCTATAATCTATGCACATGCGTAGAGAGCCATCTTTCTTTTTCACAAATAATACTTAGGCTCCCCACGGGGAAATGTTGGGTCTGATGAGGCCTTTATCTAACAAATCCTCAGTTGCTCTTTAAGTTCTTTATGTTATGCAGGTGCCATCCTTAAGAACATGCCCCTGATGACGTGCTGGTGCTGAGCAAGCAACTGCTGATCTAGCTGGCTGAGCTGTACAACTACCACCCCTAGTCGGGCAACCTCTCATATAATGGCCTGCCTTTTGACAAATACAACGAGTATCAACTCCTAACTTACATGGTCTCAAGTGGCGTCTACCATAATCTGGACATCTGGGATATGTCTGACTGGCCTGTACAGAAGTACCACGATGCTTAAATCCTGAAGTCTGTGATGCGTGACTAGATCTGGACTGAGGAGGTCTATCAGATCTAAAGCCACGAGACTATGTAGGTATACTAGCTGGTGGCTGTCTAACGCTCTGATGTCTACTCGCTCCGGATGTCTCTGTTAATGAACCAAACATTCTGTCCCTCTTAGGTAACCCTCTATCCTTGTCGGCTCTCTATTTCTACTTCCTCTCCTCAAGTGATAAAGCAAATGCCTGAATGCATGATATGTTCATACCTGACTGCATAGCAACCGTCATACACTCGTTCACCAGGTGTGGACCAAGTCCCACTACATACCTGTGAATTCTATCCTCCATATTTGCTACCGCAGTTGGGGCAAACCTTGCTATAGAATTAAAGCGATAATTATACTCTTCTACACTCAAACTTCCCTGTCTCAAGGTCAGGAACTGATCAACACGTGCTCTCTGTGTCTCTATGGGCATATACGGATGAAAGAAGGCATCTGAGAATTCCTTCCAAGTCGCGGGAGTAGCATCTGGCCCTCTAGATAGCTCCCATGTCTGATACCACCCTGCTGCTAGGTCATGCATTCTGAATGCAGCCAACTCTACTAACTCTGTCTCTGATGCGTGCATGACCCTCAACACCCTGGCTATCCTCACAAGAAAATCCTGAGGGTCCTCTCCTGTACGGGATCCAGTAAAGACTGGAGGCTCTAGTCGGATAAAATCCCTGATCCTGGATCCAGTATCTCCCTAGGCATCTGCACTATGCTGTCTATTCTGAGCAACTACAACACTGGTCAACAATCTGATGGCATCCCTCACTTCGTGCCCCTGACTATCAGGCTGAGGAGCTGGAGGTATGGCAGCTGTAGTCCCTCTAATATCGCCCTGAACTGAAGGGATCTGTGAGGCCTCAGATGGAGCCTCAGGTCTGGACTTCTCATTATCATCCAACTCAGGTGGCACTCTACTAGTACCCTGGCCGGCAATAGCCTTACCCTTCTGGGCAGCTGTTAGTTTCTTTGGCGGCATCGATTTGCTGAAAACACTATTGTTAGAGGGCTGAATTCTATAATCATGGCTCTATCGCACGATCTAGAGAAGAAAGAAATAAAAATGTCCTGAAGTGCCTTGTAGCCTCCTGTTCAAAAGTATGGCGCGCAACATACTCCTAAACAAGAGTCTACTAGACACGGCCTGTAGACACCCTAGGACTGAACTGCTCTGATACCACTTTTGTCACGACCCAACCTAGGGTCACGACGGGTGACCAACACTAAGTGTCGATCATCACTAATTCTGCTGATAATCTGCTAACCATGATTATAACTGATAAACGGAATAAGTATAAACCTAGCTGATTACTATGTAATGAAAAAAAGCTGACAAGGCTAACACAAGCTGACATACATAACATACTGACAGAACCACACAGGGACATATCTACAGGCCTCTAAGAGTGCTGATCTGAATATACAAAGGACGGGACAAGGCCCCGACATACCCAAGCTGGCTGACTGTACACATACCAAAAGATAAGTAACTCCAGGAGTAAGCGGAGTGACTCCAATAGCTGATAGATGGCCTACTAACATGGTCCAAGCGTTGATCTATCTGCACCTGCGCGGCATGAAACGCAGCGCCCCAGAAAAGGGCGTGAGTACGATATGTGCCAAGTATGTAAGCATGAGCATATAATATATTATAGCTGGATGAAACTGTAAGGCTGGAATATAACTATGTAAATATGAGCTGGAGCATACCAATATAGCTGGAAATCTGAAGAACGTACTAAACATGATCTGAATATAAACTGAAGTCTAGCTGAATCTGGAACTGAAGACTGAGCTGAACTATATTGATAAATAACTGTAATATGACTGATAGCTGGTTACTAGAAACTGGAACTGATAACTGTCAACTGATACTGACGCTAAGAACTGGTGGCTGATAACTGAGAACTGATAACTGGTACTGAGCTAAAACTGAACTGGTACCTGTCTGGTGTTATGGGCTTTATCCCCCCAAATCAGGTAACTGAACATCTGAACTAGTACCTGTCTGGCGTTATGGGCTATATTCCCCCCAAATCAGGTAGCTGAAAAACTGAACTAGCCTCATGTATAATCATGCAGTGCATAATGTGGCTATATACGCGTATATAACAAACCTGGTGGGTGTTATGGGCTATATCCCCCCCAGCCAGTAATATCTAGTCTCTCTGGTCAGAGTGTGTGAATGACACCCGGTCACACTAGGTGTTTCAACTCCCGCCTGAACCAGAGGGGCTGTATCCCCCCAGACGGGTAGTATCACACGCGACCGGACTGTGTGTCCAATGTCCAGCCTCTATGGGGGACTCCAAATCACTCATAACATGATCACAATATAAGCATAAGCATGTATGAGGCATAACACATGTGGCAACAATATATATGGACTCAAAGGAATGATAAGAAAACTCTGGATGGAATTATAGACACAACCTGAAACTTAGAATTTGTCTAACTCTTTGAATTTCTATAAAAATTTCGGCAGAATTTCCCCTGAAACTGGATGATCCACAAAAACAGAACCAGTACTATACTATACACGGGAATGGATACCCGGATAAACTGATAACATAAACAAGTTAAACGGATAACAAGATGAGACAACTGGATGATATAACAAATCCGCAGATAGAATGTCTGGACAGCACCACTGTCCTCACTTTCAACCTAATTTTCAGAGTGTAGATGAAAGATATAGACTTCATGGTATGCATGAAAGTTTTAGATATATGTCTTAGGGTTCTGGGGATTCTTAAAGAATCTAAATATCAACTTTGTACAAGGAGTTGTGATAAATATACTAACAACTGTCCAAAGATCAAAACAATGTTCTGGATTTTGAAACGTTTTGTCTTGCTGATTCGGACGTCTTTCACCTTGGATTTTAGTACCAAATTAAGTATATACAAGGTTTCTTTGATACCATCGAAGTTTCTCACAAGAAACACTAAGTTTAGAACTAACAAAAGCTTCATAAGCTAAAAGATACATGCCTTGCCAAAAGAAAGATTTAGTCTTACATACCTTTGATGTTTCTCGCTTCTAAACCTTGTCTCCTTTGAATTCCACACCTTTTAAAGCTTAAACAAGCTATAACATAGAATTTAGGTACTTTACTTAGCTATGAAGTAATTCTAAAACTCAAACTATAAATGAAATTGAAGGTAGCATAATGTTACCCTAATCACGTAGAGCGTTTTGACGCAATCTGTTTTCAATTTCGAGCTAAAATCAATGTTCTTTCTTCAAAACCATCAAAATGTCTTTAGCACCAAAGAGCACACTGCTTCTATCACTAAGTTTCTGGAAATGACGAGATGGAGGAGGATTTTTCCTTTTATACTTGAAACATTTCAGTTTTAGTCTTCTTTTGCGCTTATGGCCCTTTTTCTGGCCTGACTTCTGATGCTCATATCTCTTTATATATAAGTTGTATGAACAAACAGTTAAAAGTGTTGGAAACTACACTCCAAGACCTTCAATTTGGTATATGATATTTCCCCAAAAGACCTCATATAATACATGAAATTAATTGCTGAAAAAGCTCTATTACAAGGCAAGTCCTTAGTCGGTTTTTCCACAACTTAAATCCGATTTTTCCCAAACTTTATATTCAACATATAAACATCATATATGGTCATATTATGACTTTAAATTCACTTAAATCATTCTTAACATGTCATTAGAATGATATACGTCACTTTAGATATATGGAGTGTAATAGGCCGCCCCTGTCTCAGGGCGGGCCGTCCATCTGTAAAATTCAGTTATGGGAATTAGTTTACTTTTTAAGACGTTAGTACTATATTGGCATGCGTGATCTTGTTTATTTAGCCAACTTGTGGCTACCTTTTAAACACTTAGGCATGTGGAGAAAACACTATATATTCCACGCTTAGTCTTTTACCTCATCACCTTACAATATTCAGAACATAACATGAGATTTCTCTCCAAATACATAAACCCTTGGAAACTTGTTCTTTTGGTGAATCTAAATAAACTCCTTTCCTTTTGATCAAATTGTTTGTAAGAAGTATCGTCTTCTTGAGGCTTGTTTTGTGTAGTTTAGGTGCACCTTGACTCCAACAAGAAGGTAACTAGACTAGTTCCTAGTTATTGTCTTGTTAAGTTCATCATGTGTCTAATTTTTATCCTTGTTTCTTATTTTTTTATTCGTTATTGCATCAGTGTAGGTCCAATTTGAGCAAGGTGTGAAGCTTCTAATTTTCTTTCATAAGTTGATGGTGCACCAGGTGCGCTACAGGCTCGACCTCGACGACCATGGAGCGGTCGCCGAAGACTAGGTCCATGACGTTTGAGATCGCAAGTCGTGTAGTGCGACCGCACTGTGAAACCATGTTCCCGGGCTTGTGCAAACACGAGCCAGTTGTCACGGCATCATGAAAGGCAAGGACCGTGATCGCAACAGACCCTCTGTGATCGCGAGAATACTGGTGATATATATTGGTAGTGAGATCGGATAAAACACCACTTATTTCTATTTTGGCATAATTGAGCTCATTGGAAGCAATTCTTGGACTGAAATTAGACCCCTATCAACAAAGTGACATTTGCTATCATTACAAATTGTCTATTGAAGATTATAATAATCCTAGGGTTCCAGTTGATTCTTGTTTGGGGAATATTGGGGCTTCAACTTTTAAACCATAAGCAATAGAAAATGGGTGTTTTGTATTCAAGGGACCCGAAATAGAAATTCAGTCATATATCTAGTATCGTGGGGTCGTGGAAACTTGATTTTTGCCGGGATGACGGAGTAGGCTCAAGGGAATTTTGGGCAATTTGTATATATTACTTTGAGCATTGTCACCTTAACCTTGTAGCACTTATTTGTGAAATTATACTTTAATTGCGTAGACTGGGATTGCTTGGAAATGATTCAAAAGGGTAAAGAGGTAGCTAGGTAGCTTGTTTGACTTGGGACCAAGGTAAGTACTTTTCAACCACTCCTTTAATGGCTTTATGCTATATGTATGCCTATGCATGTGTTAACACGTGTAGTTGCTGAAAAGGCATAGTTAGCATGATGTTACTCCAAGTTCTATGTTGTTGGTTGATTTAGCATAAAGCATGCCATTTTGAGGAGTTGTATGAATGTTGAGGCGTCCGCACTTGGTCGGGTGTTTGAATGGTTTTTCTTGTTGTTCTAGTTGCATTGAAGAGTCAGCGCCAATGTATTCATTGACCTAGGATCCATTGAGGATTATGCTATGGAGGGTTGGGAACATGTGACCAGACTGCATCACATTACAATACATTGAATCTCATTGCATGCTTGAGTATTACTTTTTGCTTACGTGCATTATGGAAATATTGCATTGCCTTATATGTTGCTTGGCTTGTTGATGCGTTATGTCATGATTAATTTTTATTATCTTAATACTTTAGTTTTCATGATTAGCTTGCTTGTTATTCATGGGTGGCTAATATGTCATCACATACTGAGTGCTTTTGACTCACTTCTTTTGTGATTTGTTTTTTTTTTGTAGATTCTACTATGAGATCGAGTGCACCGCGTGGCTGAACAACGAATTCTATTTTACCGCTAGTGGTAAGCCAACCCTTCATCCATGGTGGTCATTAGCTTTTTTATTTTTATTTTGTTCGAGATGCTGTTTTTGTTCTCTTATGGAAAATGTACGAACTCTTATATTCTGGTAATATAATTTTAGTATAAATTGATTATCTACGAGTAGGTTTGCCCGATGGAAATAAGGGATTAGATTGGGTGGCAGCACAACCTATTTGGATTTTGGTCATGTCAGTAGGTCACCTGAAATCTAATTTTATTTCAACAATCGAGCTATTGACTTGAGGGTTGACTTTTTGTTTACTAGGTCTAAAAGTCATGGATTGGTCCTCTAGCATATCTTGACGCATAGATTCATAGTTTTAAAATTTTGGAGTGGTTGGATATTTTTTCAGTGGATTTCTTGACTTGGATGGTCGTGGTGCTTTGTCGAATGCGAGGTAAGGGGGACTTGAACTTCTTCTTATGTGCTTCTTATAAAAATTGTATAATGGACTTGTCTAAAAAATTTAAATACTTTCTAAAGGCTTTAATAATTTATAAGAAGGTGACCTTATTCCGTTTATTTTCTGGGTGGCCCATATTGGGATTCTAGGCATGTTTCCTTTCATGTATAACTGTCTGTTGGGTAGTGATAAGCCCCAAATCGTGCCAAGACACTTTCCAACACTTTCCGACATGTGCCAAGCTTGGAAGATACAACGGACTTGAAGTCAAGGGCTTTGGAAGTGTTCCGGATGGTTTCAGCATTAGGCTCCACGCCTAAGGAGGAGGAAGAAGGCCCAGCACACCCAGGCGCCCCGCCTAGACCCAGGCGCCCCGCCTAGGAAGCTCACTGCCCAAGAATGGAATTGTGCCCAGGCGCCCCGCCTGCCTAGGCGCCCCAGCCCAGGCGCCCCGCCTAGCCCAGGCGCCCCGCCTAGGCCCAGGCGCTCCGCCTAGCTGACAGACAACCTAGGCGGCCCCTCCTAGTCCCAGGCGCCCCTCCCAGCTGAAAAGACTATGTTTCTTTTACTGTTTTGCCCTGCGTGGCTTATTTGTTGAACCTTATTAGTAAGGGTATTTAAGTCCTTGTGTAAGCTTGGGAAACACTATAAATAGCCAAGCCTAGCTTATTTTACACTTAGTTTTTATGATATTTGATGAATGTTGAACATTGAACATGAGCATGGCTCTTGGTTATTGAATGAAACCCTTTGATCTTGGACTTGTAGTTCTTCTAGCGGATCTAGATGAATACTTTTCCTCTCCGACCATTCTACTTGTGTGCTCGCGTTAGCTCGAGGGTAGTTGCATAGCGTAGGTGTTCTTGTCCTTCTCCCGGGGTGTAACGGAACAAGTTCTCCGTTGCTACTTGGGATTAGAGATCGAGTTACATCTCGTTCTTTTTCAATTTTTCAATTTTTTTGTAATTTTCTCCTTTCTAATAACTTCAACAACAAGAAAAACTAAAAGAGGATACTAGGCACGAAGAATCAAGGGTCGGGGGTTTGTAGAAACAAAACCCGAGCCTTGCTCTGATACCAAACTGATGAGAATCAAACGCGGAAAAAGTAAAAGATAAGAACGAGACGTAACTCGATCTCTAATCCCAAGTAGCAACGGAGAACTTGTTCTTGATGAATTTTGGCTTGATTCTTGGGTTGGATTGATGTTTGATTGGAAACTTGTTATTGCGGATTGATCTTCATTGAAAAACAAACAATTCGGTACCAATTTTGTGGGATTTGAACATGTATAACACCTACTTTGATGAATCACAATCCTTGTTGAAACCCTTTTGTTAAACCCTTGTGTTCTTGAGTTCTTGAGATTGAACCTTGATTTGATTGATTGTTTGATTGAAAATTTGATTGGGTTTTGTTAAGGAAGATCAAAAACAACTTTGGGTATCTTTGGATTGTGAAAACAAGTTGAAAACATCGGATTTGAGGCTTGAAAATCGACTTGAAACGAGTTTGGAACGAGTTGGAAAAGGCTTCAGGCCAGGCGCCCCGCCTAAGCCAGGCGCCCTGATGCAGCCCGAACACGTGCTGATCAAGTGTTCGATCCACCGAGGAGACCGATGACAAGAAGCCAAGCCAAGCTGCTGCACGATGTGCACGTTCACTTAGCCTGGCCGAAGGAAAACAATTGCTCCGAAGCTGAGTGGCCGAGCTCAAGAATCGAAGGCATTATCTTCAGATTTGAGCCCGATGGCAAAGTGACCGAGGACAAGGAGCTCGAAGACAATTGAGTGTCCAAAGGCAACAAGTGTGTGTTCGAGCAGACAATCGAGAACCGAAGCCAAGGCTTACCGAAGTCAAATGTCTGCCGAACACATTTTTAACTCAGCCCTACGTGGCTTATTTCTATTGGTCAAACTGTGACCTATTTACTAGTTTACCCTTAGTATTTCCTATATAAACATTGTTTCCTTTCATTGTAAGTACCTAGTTTTTGAATATTGATGAATTGAATGAAAGTGCCGAGCACATTTCTTCTTGTCTCCGTCGTGAGCAAAACCCCGGTGAGGGCTTTTAAGGACTTGTGGCTTTCGGTTAGTCCGATTGAACATTCCTCTTGATCATTCAGTTTGCAAGAGGCAATTTTCTCTTGAGGATTGTTGCATAGTATAGGTGATCCTTGTATCCCTTTCGATTGAGCTTTGAGACAGGTTCCTCACTGTTCTTTCGAAAGAAGCAAGTTTTGTCTTGCTTCTATCTTTATCTTTCTTGTTTGTTCTTCCGCGTTTGTGCTAGCAACCCCTTTGGGAATTGCATTGCATCATCTTGGTATCAGAGCACGGTTTGAGTTTGTTCTTACAACCTCAATCCTGTTCATTATTTTCGTGCGTTTGTGTCTTTGTTTTCCTTTTTCGTGTTCTTGGTTTTTGTTACTGTTGGTGTTGTTAATTTTTACAAAAAAAAAAAAAAAAAAGTGTTAAAAGGAAAATTCAAAAATTGTGTTTGATTGTTGGTTGTTGGGGAAAACAACCATTGAATTCTTGTTCACCATCGAATTCTGAATCCAACGAATACCCGACGAACTGATTTTGTGACTAGGGTTTCTTGGTGGATTTTGGACTGTTTTGAGCTTCATTGGTGACTGAACTCGAACCCCACTGTGTTTGGAAGAAACCGGTGAAGATTGGTGGTTCTTGAGTGGTGCAATGCAATTGCCGAAGGGGTTGCTAGCACAAACGCGGAAGAACAAACAAGAAAGATAAAGATAGAAGCAAGACAAAACTTGCTTCTTTCGAAAGAACAGTGAGGAACCTGTCTCAAAGCTCAATCGAAAGGGATACAAGGATCACCTATACTATGAAACAATCCTCAAGAGAACATTGCCTCTTGCAAACTGAATGATCAAGAGGAATGTTCAATCGGACTAGCCGAAAGCCACAAGTCCTTAAAAGCCCTCACCGGGGTTTTGCTCACGACGGAGACAAGAAGAAATGTGCTCGGCACTTTCATTCAATTCATCAATGTTCAAAAAACTAGCTACTTACAATGAAAGGAAACAGTGTTTATATAGGAAATACTAAGGGTAAACTAGTAAATAGGTCACAGTTGACCAATAGAAATAAGCCACGCAGGGCTGAGTTAAAATGTGTTCGGCAGACTTTGACTTCGGTTAAGCCTTGGCTTCGGTTCTCGATTGTCTGCTCGAACACACACTTGTTGCCTTCGGACGCTCAATTGTCTTCGAGCTCATTGTCCTCGGTCACTTTGCCTTCGGGCTCAAATCTGAAGATAATGCCTTCGATTCTTGAGCTCGGCCACTCAGCTTCGGAGCAATTATTTTCCTTCGGCCAGGCTAAGTGAACGTGCACATCGTGCAACAGCTTGGCTTGGCTTCTTGTCATCGGTCTCCTCGGTGGATCGATCACTTGATCAGCACGTGATCGGGCTGCATCATCCTCCCCTTCTTGAGAAGATTTCGTCCTCGAAATCAAGCCCTCCTCGTCCTCCGAAGTTGGACCTACAACACAAGGAACTAAGTCAGCAACATTAAAGGTGTTGGACACGTTATACTCACCAGGGAGGTCGATCACGTAGGCATTGTTGTTGATCTTGGTCAACACTTGAAATGGACCATCCCCTCGAGGAGCCAACTTTCCTTTCCTTTGGTTCGGGAAGCGTTCCTTTCGGAAGTGAACCCAAACCCAATCTCCCTTCTTTAATTCAAACTTTTTACGCCCCTTGTTTTTCTTTAAGGCAACCTTTGCATAGGCCTCCTCGAGGTTCTTCTTCACCTTTGCATGCAATTCGATCAAGGCAGCTGCTCTTCGAGTACCTTCAAAATCAAGAACAGAATCTCGAGGCAATGGGGTTAAATCAAGTGGAATCAAAGGATTAAAGCCATACACACATTCAAACGGGGTCATGTTGATCATTCTATGCACCATTCGATTGTATGCGAACTCCATCATGGGCAAACGATCAGCCCAGTTTCCAACCTTCCCTTTGGTCATTGCCCGAAGCAAAGATCCCAAGGTTCGGTTAACTACCTCGGTCTGTCCATCAGTCTGAGGATGGTGAGACGTCGAGAATAGTAGCTTGGTGCCGAGGGCACCCCACAAACATTTCCAAAAATGACTCAAGAACTTCGAGTCTCTATCACTCACAATAGTACGAGGTACACCATGCAATTTTAACACGTTAGAAACAAACAATGTAGCTACATGCTGTGCATCATCACACTTTTTGCAAGGAATAAAGTGAGCCATTTTTGAAAAACGGTCAACCACAACGAAGATGCTATCATGTCCTCCCCCCGACCTCGGTAACCCCAAGACAAAGTCCATGGATATATCAACCCAAGGTCGATCAGGCACAGGCAACGAGGTGTACAATCCATGAGGGTTGGACTTCGATTTTGCTTTCTTGCAAACGAGACAAGCGTTGCAAAGCTTTTCCACATCTCGTCGCATTTTGGGACAATGGAACTGCTCGGTCAAGATACCAAAGGTTTTATCGACACCGAAGTGCCCCATTAGTCCACCTGAGTGAGCTTCTCGAACCAAGAGCTCTCTCCACGATGACACTGGCACACAAACCCTCCCATTTTTGAAGAGGTAGCCATCATGCCACTGATATTTCTCAACCTTTCGGCCACTCAAGATTGCGTCTCGAACACATTTCAGCTTGGGATCGTCCTCGTACATCGACTTGATGCTTTCGAATCCCATGAGCCTAGAGGCGAGAGTGGTCGCTAAGGCAAATTTCCTTGATAGCGCATCGGCCACAACATTATCTTTTCCCTTTTTGTAATGAATTACATAGGGAAAGCTTTCAATGAATTCAACCCACTTGGCATGTCTTCGATTCAATTTCTCCTGACCTCGGAGATGTTTCAAAGACTCATGATCACTTTTGATCACAAACTCTCGAGGCCACAAATAATGCTGCCAATGGGCGAGTGCTCGAACGAGGGCATACAACTCTTTGTCATACGTAGAGTAATTCAAAGTTGCACCCTTAAGCTTTTCGCTAAAGTAAGCGATCGGCTTCGAGTCTTGCATCAGCACTCCTCGGATCCCAACTCCAGACGCATCACACTCGACTTCGAATGCTTTGCCGAAGTCAGGGAGTTGCAACAACGGGGCAGAACAAAGCCTCCGCTTCAACTCTTGGAAAGCCCTCTCTTGGGACTCTCCCCACACAAATGGATTATCTTTCTTCACCAGCTCGGTTAAAGGAGCTGCCACGGTGCTAAAGTCACGAACAAACCTTCGGTAAAAGCTAGCTAAGCCATGGAAGCTACGAACTTGTGATACCGAGGTTGGAGTTGGCCAATCTTTGATGGATTCGACTTTTGATTCGTCGACTTCGACACCATTAGCACTGACAACAAATCCAAGAAAGACTACACGATCAACACCAAAGGCGCATTTCTTGAAGTTGGCATACAACTTCTCTTCTCGAAGCTTTTCAAGTACTTGCCTTAGGTGGTCGACATGTTCATCCACGGTTCTGCTATAAACAAGTATGTCATCGAAATAAACGACAACAAACTTATTTATGAACGGTTTGAGCACATGGTTCATCAGTCGCATGAATGTGCTCGGTGCATTGGATAAGCCAAAAGGCATCACCAACCATTCATAGAGACCGAATTTGGTCTTGAATGCGGTTTTCCACTCGTCCCCCGGGTTTCATTCGGATCTGGTGGTAACCGGACCTGAGGTCTATCTTCGAAAAGCATGAAGAACCACTTAACTCATCTAGCATGTCATCTAATCGAGGGATAGGATGACGATACTTTACCGTTATTTTGTTGACTGCTCGGTAATCAACACACATTCGCCATGTTCCATCCTTCTTCGGGACAAGGATAACAGGAACGGCGCAAGGACTCAAGCTCTCACGAACGAGGCCCTTGTTCAGCAGTTCATCAACCTGCCGTTGGAGCTCTTTGGTGTCTTCGGGATTACACCGGTATCCAGGTTTGTTAGGGATTTGAGACCCTGGTACGAAGTCAATTTGGTGCTCGATTCCCCTCAACGGAGGTAATCCACCCGGCATTTCCTCGGGAAACATGTCCTCGAAGTCCTGCAAAACTTTACGAACAAACAAAGGCAAAGGGTTATCATTAGAAAAATCATCATTAGAGTTTAGAAGGATACCCTTGTGCACGAGGCAAATCATCATCTGACCGTGGTCGTTGCCTCGTAATATCTCACCGGGTTGCATGATTGCACAAATTCCTTTCACTTCGATCGGTGAGTTTGTCTCTTCGGGCCCCAATTTTGCTCCCATTGGAAGCTTAGCTTTGGCCGCTTCTTTCAATTCTTTCATTCGTTTATAGTCCTCGGTGACTTGTTTTGGAGACAAGGGTTTGAGTACAAAACTCTTCCCATCAAGCTTCACAGTATAAGTGTTGGATCTGCCATTGTGAACAGCGGTACGATCATACTGCCATGGTCGACCTAATAGCAAATGACAAGCTTGCATCGGAACCACATCGAATATCATTTCATCTTGATACTCTCCGATTTTGAACTTGATCCACACTTGTTTGACAACTCTCAATTCTCCACACTCATTCAGCCATTGTAACTTGTAAGGGTGGGGATGCTTCATCGTAGGTAATCCCATTTGTGAAACCAAAGTTTGGCTCACTACATTGGCACAACTACCAGAATCAATGATCATCGAACACACCTTTCCCCTCACTCGACATCGGGCATGAAAGAGGTTTTCTCTTTGGTTGTCCTCTTCCTCAAGAGTCATGCAGCTCAAATTCCTTCGAACCACAAGAAACATTTCCGGATGATCAGCTTCGGCAGCCTCATGATCATCATCAACTTCAGCTCGATCAGTCTCCTCGATAATTTCCTCCTCGGTGTCACTCGCTTGCTCATGGACGGTTCCATCTTCGAGCAGAAGCATAACTTTTCGAGTTGGACACTCTTTTGCCATGTGACCATAACCTTTGCATTTGTGACACTGAATATTTGAAGCACTAGGAGAGTTGAGTTGAACTTTACCTCCCACTTCTCTTGGTTGGTTAACGGTCACACCTCTTTCGAAGGATCTCTTCGAATCTCGAACAGCGTTAGCACTTGCTTGGTTTGGACTCTTCCATTCTTTACTTCGGTTCAAAGGAGTAGAAGTAGTGACTCCTCGATACCGGTTTGCCTTATCGTCCTTCACCAATTTTTCAGCTTCGGTGGCAGCATCAAACACACCTTCCAACGTGTGGTACACGTGGAGTCTCAACTGAGATGACACGTCCCTAGCCAAGCCATTTTTGAATCTGATAATGGCTTGCTCTTCGTCTTCGACCAGATCAAGATTCAATCGAACCTTTTCGAACTCATCGTGATACTCTTGGACTGACTTGGACCCTTGCTTCAACTCATAGAGCTTTTGCATTTGGGTCTGCCTGTACTTGGCACTCAAATACTTACCATCCATCGCTCTCATCAACTGTGGCCAAGTATTGACTACTGGGTAGTCATTTCTTCTTCGATGCCTCTTGTCAGATTCCCACCAACATGGTGGGAATCTGACAAGAGGCATAGACGAAGGAATGACTATCCCGAAGTCAATACTTGGCCACAATTGAGAAGAGCGATGGATGCTAAGTACTTGAGTGCCAAGTACAGGCAGACTCAAATGCAAAAGCTCTATGAGTTAAAGCAAGGGTCCAAGTCTGTCCAAGAGTACCACGATGAATTCGAAAAGGTTCGATTGAATCTTGATCTGGTCGAAGACGAAGAGCAAGCCATCATCAGATTCAAAAATGGCTTGGCTAGGGATGTGTCATCTCAGTTGAGACTCCACGTGTATCACACGTTGGAAGATTTGTTTGATGCTGCCACCGAAGCTGAAAAATTGGTGAAGGACGATAAGGCGAACCGGTATCGAGGAGTCACTACTTCTACTCCTTTGAACCGAAGTAAAAAATGGAAGAGTCCAAACCAAGCAAGTGCTAACACTGTTCGAGATTCGAAGAGACCCTTCGAAAGAGGTGTGACCGGTAACCAACCAAGAGAAGTGGGAGGTAAAGTGCAACTAAACTCTCCAAGTGCTTCAAACATTCAGTGTCACAAATGCAAAGGTTATGGTCACATGGCAAAAGAGTGTCCAACTCGCAAAGTTATGCTTCTGCTCGAAGATGGAACCGTCCATGAGCAAGCGAGTGACACCGAGGAGGAAATTATCGAGGAGACTGATCGAGCTGAAGTTGATGATGATCATGAGGCTGCCGAAGCTGATCATCCGGAAATGTTTCTTGTGGTTCGAAGGAATTTGAGATGCATGACTCTTGAAGAAGAGGACAACCAAAGAGAAAACCTCTTTCATGCCCGATGTCGAGTGAGGGGAAAGGTGTGTTCGATGATCATTGATTCTGGTAGTTGTGCCAATGTAGTGAGCCAAACTTTGGTTTCACAAATGGGATTACCTACGATGAAGCATCCCCACCCTTACAAGTTACAATGGCTGAATGAGTGTGGAGAATTGAGAGTTGTCAAACAAGTGTGGATCAAGTTCAAAATCGGAGAGTATCAAGATGAAATGATATTCGATGTGGTTCCGATGCAAGCTTGTCATTTGCTATTGGGTCGACCATGGCAGTATGACCGAACAGCTGTTCACAATGGCAGATCCAACACTTACACTCTGAAACTTGATGGGAAGAGTTTTGTACTCAAACCCTTGTCTCCAAAACAAGTCACCGAGGACTATAAACGAATGAAAGAATTGAAAGAAGCGGCCAAAGCTAAGCTTCCGATGGGAGCAAAATTGGGGCCCGAAGAGACAAACTCACCGACCGAAGTGAAAGGAATTTGTGCAATCATGCAACCCGGTGAGATCTTACGAGGCAACGACTACGGTCAGATGATGATTTGCCTCGTGCACACGGGTATCCTTCTAAACTCCAATGATGATTTTTCTAATGATAACCCTTTGCCTTTGTTTGTTCATAAAGTTTTGCAGGACTTCGAGGACATGTTTCCCGAGGAAATGCCAGGTGGATTACCTCCGTTGAGAGGAATCGAGCACCAAATTGACTTCGTACCAGGGTCTCAAATCCCTAACAAACCTGCATACCGGTGTAATCCCGAAGACACCAAAGAGATCCAACGGCAGGTTGATGAATTACTGAACAAGGGCCTCGTTCGAGAGAGCTTGAGTCCTTTCGCCGTTCCTGTTATCCTTGTCCCGAAGAAGGATGGAACATGGCGAATGTGTGTTGACTGTCGAGCAGTCAACAAAATAACGGTAAAGTATCGTCATCCTATCCCTCAATTAGATGACATGCTAGATGAGTTAAGTGGTTCTTCATGCTTTTCGAAGATAGACCTCAGGTCCGGTTACCACCAGATCCGAATGAAACCCGGAGACGAGTGGAAAACCGCATTCAAGACCAAGTTCGGTCTCTATGAATGGTTGGTGATGCCTTTTGGCTTATCCAATGCACCGAGCACATTCATGCGATTGATGAACCATGTGCTCAAACCGTTCATAAACAAGTTCGTTGTCGTTTATTTCGATGACATACTTGTTTATAGCAGAACCGTGGATGAACATGTCGACCACCTAAGGCAAGTACTTGAAAAGCTTCGAGAAGAGAAGTTGTATGCCAACTTCAAGAAATGCGCCTTTGGTGTCGATCGTGTAGTCTTTCTTGGATTTGTTGTCAGTGCTAATGGTGTCGAAGTCGACGAATCAAAAGTCGAAGCCATCAAAGATTGGCCAACTCCAACCTCCGTATCACAAGTTCGTAGCTTCCATGGCTTAGCTAGCTTTTACCGAAGGTTTGTTCGTGACTTTAGCACCGTGGCAGCTCCTTTAACCGAGCTGGTGAAGAAAGACAATCCATTTGAGTGGGGAGAGTCCCAAGAGAGGGCTTTCCAAGAGTTGAAACGGAGGCTTTGTTCTGCCCCGTTGTTGCAACTCCCTGACTTCGGCAAAGCATTCGAAGTCGAGTGTGATGCGTCTGGAGTTGGGATCGGAGGAGTGCTGATGCAAGACTCGAAGCCGATCGCTTACTTTAGCGAGAAGCTTAAGGGTGCAACTTTGAATTACTCTACGTATGACAAAGAGTTGTATGCCCTCGTTCGAGCACTCGCCCATTGGCAGCATTATTTGTGGCCTCGAGAGTTTGTGATCAAAAGTGATCATGAGTCTTTGAAACATCTCCGAGGTCAGGAGAAATTGAATCGAAGACATGCCAAGTGGGTTGAATTTATTGAAAGCTTTCCCTATGTAATTCATTACAAAAAGGGAAAAGATAATGTTGTGGCCGATGCGCTATCAAGGAAATTTGCCTTAGCGACCACTCTCGCCTCTAGGCTCATGGGATTCGAAAGCATCAAGTCGATGTACGAGGACGATCCCAAGCTGAAATGTGTTCGAGACGCAATCTTGAGTGGCCGAAAGGTTGAGAAATATCAGTGGCATGATGGCTACCTCTTCAAAAATGGGAGGGTTTGTGTGCCAGTGTCATCGTGGAGAGAGCTCTTAGTTCGAGAAGCTCATTCCGGTGGACTGATGGGACACTTCGGTGTCGATAAAACTCTTGGTATCTTGACCGAGCAGTTCCATTGGCCCAAAATGCGACGAGATGTGAAACAGCTTTGCAACGCCTGCCTCGTTTGCAAGAAAGCGAAATCGAAGTCCAACCCTCATGGTTTGTACACCCCGTTGCCTGTGCCTGATCGACCTTGGGTTGATATATCCATGGACTTTGTCTTGGGGTTACCGAGGTCGGGGGGGGGGGGGGGGGACATGATAGCATCTTCGTTGTGGTTGACCGTTTTTCCAAAATGTCTCACTTTATTCCTTGCAAAAAGTGTGATGATGCACAGCATGTAGCTACATTGTGAGTGATCGAGACTCGAAGTTCTTGAGTCATTTTTGGAAGTGTTTGTGGGGTGCCCTCGGCACCAAGCTACTATTCTCGACGTCTCACCATCCTCAGACTGATGGACAGACCGAGGTAGTTAACCGAACCTTGGGATCGTTGCTTCGGGCAATGACCAAAGGAAAGGTTGGGAACTGGGCTGATCGTTTGCCCATGATGGAGTTCGCATACAATCGAACGGTGCATAGAATGATCAACATGACCCCGTTTGAATGTGTGTATGGCTTTAATCCTTTGATTCCACTTGATTTAACCCCATTGCCTCGAGATTCTGTTCTTGATTTTGAAGGTACTCGACGAGCAGCTGCCTTGATCGAATTGCATGCAAAGGTGAAGAAGAACCTCGAGGAGGCCTATGCAAAGGTTGCTTTAAAGAAAAACAGGGGGCGTAAAAAGTTGGAATTAAAGAAGGGAGATTGGGTTTGGGTTCACTTCCGAAAGGAACGCTTCCCGAACCAAAGGAAAGGAAAGTTGGCTCCTCGAGGGGATGGTCCATTTCAAGTGTTGACCAAGATCAACAACAATGCCTACGTGATCGACCTCCCTGGTGAGTATAACGTGTCCAACACCTTTAATGTTGCTGACTTAGTTCCTTGTGTTGTAGGTCCAACTTCGGAGGACGAGGAGGGCTTGATTTCGAGGACGAAATCTTCTCAAGAAGGGGAGGATGATGCAGCCCGAACACGTGCTGATCAAGTGTTCGATCCACCGAGGAGACCGATGACAAGAAGCCAAGCCAAGCTGCTGCACGATGTGCACGTTCACTTAGCCTGGCCGAAGGAAAACAATTGCTCCGAAGCTGAGTGGTCGAGCTCAAGAATCGAAGGCATTATCTTCAGATTTGAGCCCGATGGCAAAGTGACCGAGGACAAGGAGCTCGAAGACAATTGAGTGTCCGAAGGCAACAAGTGTGTGTTCGAGCAGACAATCGAGAACCGAAGCCAAGGCTTACCGAAGTCAAATGTCTGCCGAACACATTTTTAACTCAGCCCTACGTGGCTTATTTCTATTGGTCAAACTGTGACCTATTTACTAGTTTACCCTTAGTATTTCCTATATAAACATTGTTTCCTTTCATTGTAAGTACCTAGTTTTTGAATATTGATGAATTGAATGAAAGTACCGAGCACATTTCTTCTTGTCTCCGTCGTGAGCAAAACCCCGGTGAGGGCTTTTAAGGACTTGTGGCTTTCGTTAGTCCGATTGAACATTCCTCTTGATCATTCAGTTTGCAAGAGGCAATGTTCTCTTGAGGATTGTTGCATAGTATAGGTGATCCTTGTATCCCTTTCGATTGAGCTTTGAGACAGGTTCCTCACTGTTCTTTCGAAAGAAGCAAGTTTTGTCTTGCTTCTATCTTTATCTTTCTTGTTTGTTCTTCCGCGTTTGTGCTAGCAACCCCTTCGGGAATTGCATTGCATCACGCCCCGCCTGACTTGGCTACTGCCTAAGTCTCAGGCGCCCCGCCTAGACCCAGGCGCCCCGTCTGGAATACTGCACAGTTAGGCGCCCCACCTGAGTTTCAGGCGCCCCTCCTGAGTGCTGAAAGTATTGTTTCGGGTAGATTTTCGTAGGAATTTCCCTTTGTTTGATAACATAACATCTAGTTAGTACTAATTTGAGTAACCGATCTACTTGAATAGTGCTAACCCTTTTATTGCTCTTAGGTGAATCGTGCCTAGCAAGGAGAGTAGACTTCTAAGGAAAAGCGTAGAACCTTTTAACTCAAGTCCTTCACTTCAAAGAGCCTAGCGTTCATTGAGTCCCATTAACTCCACTCACCCCGGAGTGTGCGTGACTCGTGAATAGTTTAGTTGAGTTGAGGAGTTGCTAATCATCTACGTGAAGCTTTGGAACTACAAGTTGAGTGAAATATCCACCGCCACCCAAAAGAGTGATCCGAGTGAACGCAAGTGAGGGAGCGAGTGAGGTGTTTTAACTAACTCTTGTTTCCTTTCTTTGTAGGTACAATGGCCAACGAAGGTCAAGATTTCATTAAGGAGGCCTTGGCTAATCTTCTTGCCAAGATGGACCTCATGAACCAAAGGATTGATTCTCTTGAAAAAGGAGCCTCGAGTACTCTAGGTGAACATGGGACCCCGAGTGTCCCAATTGAAAAAGGGACCCCGAGTGTCCAAATTGAGACCGGTGAAGGCTCAAGTAGCCCTACCTTTACCCCGGAGCAAGTTGTTGAATTGCTCAACCAAAAACGGGTAAAGGAGGATCGAGAGAGAATTGAACGAACGGGCATTCCCCGTATCTTGGATAATCCCCCAAGAAACTTTCCACTACCAAGACCCGTCCGAAATGTGCAACCTCTTGAGCAAGTTGTTGAGGCTCAAGAAGGGGAGGAAGTTGATTTATGGTGACGATGTGTATGGGTTTGATGATCACTTTTAACCAAGGCGAGCTATGAATTGGGGTCGAAATGTGGATCGGGGTAGAGGCCGAGGTCGAGGGCCACCCTTAGGATATGGAGGGAGGAATGCTAGAAGGGACTATGTTGCTTATGATGATCACCATGGAGGCCAACCGGAGCCATTCCAAGGGGGTCGTGACAACAACAACAACCTCAATAGTGTGAAGCTCACTATTCCTTCTTTCAAAGGAAGTAGTGACCCGGTGGAGTACATTGATTGGAAATTGGCTATGGAGCGTATCTTTGACACCAATGATATGCCCGATGTGAAGAAGACCAAGTATGCAATATCCTCCTTTGAATCTTTTGCTTCTACTTGGTGGGAGTCGGTGAAGAGGAATAGAAGGAGGACGGGTATGACTATTAATCTTACTTGGGAAGAGTTGATCCGTGTGATGGATGAGAAGTACTTGACTAACCAATACCGGGTTGAACAACAAAGGCGTCTATATGATTTGAAGCAAGGTTACAAATCGGTTGGTGAGTATTTCAATGAATTTGAGCAAATCCGAATGATCCTTGACTTAGATGATGAAGACAATGAGACGGCCATGATCCGTTTCAAAGGGGGCTTAAATCGAGACATAGCTTCACAATTGAAGTTCCACAAATATGATGATCATTACAAGCTATGTGAAGATGCGGTTGAGGCCGAGAAATGGCTTAAGGAGGAGAAATCCCTCCGCTACAAGAGTAGCACTCCTACTCCAACAAGCAAACCAAAGGATTGGAAGCCTCCTACTACAAATGCAAGGTTCCCAAGTGCAAGTGGAACAAGTGGTGCAAATGCTACCAAGGATGTGAAAAAGCCGTATGAGAAGAACACACCTAATGTGGGAGGTAACTCTAAAACTCAACTACATGCTCCTACTTCTTCTTCAATACAATGCCACAAGTGCAAGGGCTATGGTCACTTTGCTAGGGAATGTCCTACAAAGAGGACCATGATTGTTGTTGGTAATGATGCATATGAGAAAGAGAGTGAATCGGAAGATGAGGGAGTAGAGGGAGTAGAGGGAGATGAGGGAGTAGAGGAGAATGATTTGCTTGATGACACGGTGGAGGAGGAGGATCCTCATACTTTCTTGGTTGTGAGAAGGAGCCAAGGGCTATGATTGTGGAAGATAGTGAAACCTTGCAAAGGGAAAATCTTTTCCATGCTAGGTGCCGGGTCAAAGATGTTGTTTGCTCTATGATAATTGATTCCGGGAGTTGCACTAATGTTGTGAGTCAATCTCTTATAGCTCAATTGAAATTTCCTACCGTGAAGCACCCCAAGCCATATCGATTACAATGGCTTAGTGAATGTGGAGAGCTCAAGGTAGTGAAACAAGCAATGATCAAGTTGAGAATGGGTAGTTATGTTGATGAGCATTTGTTTGACGTTGTGCCTATGCAAGCATGCCACCTACTCTTAGGGAGGCCATGGCAATTCGATAGGCAAGTGGTGCATGATGGTCGTGTCAACACCTACACGCTCCAACATGAAGGAAAGAAATATGTGTTGAAGCCCCTAACTCCCAAACAAGTGAGTGATGACTACAAACGGATGAAAGAGTTGAGGGAAGAGGCTAGAGCCAAATCTCCCATTGTACTTGAACCCGAGGCAAACAATTTCATTTTTTTGCCATTGCATGAAGAAAATGGGAGTCACTCCACTCCAATTGAGAGAGAAAAGATAGAGAGAAGTGAGGGAGTGACCGGTGACAATCCAAGAGAGGAAAAAGGAGAGGATTTGAGGAGTGATGTGAGTGGATTGTCACCACCAACTACACTTGACCATGAGGTAAAATTGAGAGAGGAGAGAGGTGAGGAAAGAAAAATTGAGAGTGCGAGCACCCATTGTTCTAACCCTTCTTTATCTTCTATCTCTCCTTGTGAAAGTTCTTGTGTAGGTACATTTGAAGACAAGCCATTGGAGCCTCAATGTGAGCCTCATGAAGAAGGAGTTGCACATGACATTTCAAGTCTTGCGAGTGACCAAGGAAGTATTACAAATGTAAGTGTTGCTTCACCTTTTCATGAACTTGCTAACTACTTGTCTTGTGATGACTCAACACTAGTTGGTGGTTTTGATGCATCTAGTGAGTATACCACTAGTGTAGAGTCTAGTTGTCAACTTGTATGTGCTTGTGAAACACTAGCTGGAAGGGATGCTATGCCACATCATGATGTGAGCTCATTGTTCATTGAACCCTTCCCTAGTGTAGATTTGATAGTTGACCATGATTGTGACCTTTGCTATGACACACCGCCAACCTTTGACATAGGGAAAGATGAGGTAGTTGACCATTCCCTAATTGATATGCTTCTATTTGGTGGACCAATGTGTTGTGGTGAGGATGGTCTTGTCCTTGAGGAGTCCAAATTGCATGAATTGGACAAGGTTGTCTATGATGACTCCTCAAGTGAACCTAGTCTCGATAATTTGTCTATGCTTAATCATGATATTGAGATGCATGCTTTTAAATTTCCATTGTGTGACGATAATCTCATTTGTGGTAGCGACTCGTATCGGGCTAGGGTGGGTGGTCAAATGGAACCCCCATGGTGTGAAGGATTTGAATCCTTAGGCAACCACTTGTTTGAGAATTTGAATGAGGTAGATGGTTCTTTGAGTGACCCCACTATTGCTTGTGTGGGTTATGATGAAGAAGAGGCCATTATCAATGCCTTTCTTGATAGTTTGTGTTTTGAGAAGGGTTGCTTAAGTGATGAAATGGAAGGTGAAAAGGAATCCCTTGGTGTGAGTAAGTTTGCTATAAAGAAGGGGAGTGGAGTACTTGATGTTACTTGCATGTTGGGTTATTTGACTCACTCCACTCCACATGTTGCTCACACCTCGAGGATAGCTTGGTGTGTTGATCTTGAGCTTAAGGTTCAAGGGGAATGTGGTAGCTTGATCTTACACTTCCCATCTTCCCATGGCCTATTTGCTCATTATCTCATTGAGTGCATGTTGAATTTTAACCAAGCGTTTATTGTTCTCTTTGGAGACTTGATATTTGTGCTTCTCATTGATGCTTGGTTATATCACAAGAGTGTGTTTTCTACACTTCTTGCACTAACCTACTTTCAAAGTAGGAATTCTTGTGTTTTGCTTGTCGTTGCTTGTAGGTTCTAAGCTCAATGTTAAGGCAAGGGAGATCTTGGAAGAGACCTATGTCAAGGTGACAATCAAGAGTTACAAGGGAGGAGAGCATTGGGCACCCCGAGGAGAAGATGCCATGGACGTGAATGCATTGATTTCGAGGACGAAATCTTTTCAAGAAGGGGAGGATGATAAGCCCCAAATCGTGCCAAGACACTTTCCAACACTTTCCGACATGTGCCTAGCTTGGAAGATACAACGGACTTGAAGTCAAGGGCTTTGGAAGTGTTCCGGATGGTTTCAGCATTAGGCTCCACGCCTAAGGAGGAGGAAGAAGGCCCAGCACACCCAGGCGCCCCGCCTGGACCCAGGCGCCCCGCCTAGACCCAGGCGCCCCGCCTAGGAAGCTCACTGCCCAAGAATGGAATTGTGCCCAGGCGCCCCGCCTGCCTAGGCGCCCCAGCCCAGGCGCCCCGCCTAGCCCAGGCGCCCCGCCTAGGCCCAGGCGCCCCGCCTAGCTGACAGACAACCTAGGCGCCCCCTCCTAGTCCCAGGCGCCCCTCCCAGCTGAAAAGACTATGTTTCTTTTACTGTTTTGCCCTGCGTGGCTTATTTGTTGAACCTTATTAGTAAGGGTATTTAAGTCCTTGTGTAAGCTTGGGAAACACTATAAATAGCCAAGCCTAGCTTATTTTACACTTAGTTTATGATTGATAGTTGATGAATATTGAGCATGAGCATGGCTCTTGGTTATTGAATGAAACCCTTTGATCTTGGACTTGTAGTTCTTCTAGCGGATCTAGATGAATACTTTTCCTCTCCGACCATTCTACTTGCGTGCTCGCGTTAGCTCGAGGGTAGTTGCATAGCGTAGGTGTTCTTGTCCTTCTCTCGGGGTGTAACGGAACAAGTTCTCCGTTGCTACTTGGGATTAGAGATCGAGTTACGTCTCGTTCTTATCTTTTACTTTTTCCGCGTTTGATTCTTATCAGGTAGGGGTGCCCGTGGTACGGTACGGTATTTCACATTTCGGTTCGGTAATTTCGGTTTTTAAAAATGTCATACCATTACCATACCAAACTAATTCATTATGGTTCGGTATTTTTATGTTCGGTTTCGGTAATTTCGGTACGGTAAGTCGGTAACCGTAGTTTGTTCAACTTCGAATTACATATAATAGATATATATATTTCAAAGAAATGTGAAAGGAACTAAGAAACTTGATCTGGCAATTAATAATAAACCTTCATAGTACATCAGCGCAAAATACAAAAATACCATAAAACATATAGCGAAGCTCCAATGTACAAATAACACAAGCCGAAATCTAATTAAACCAACTTTACCACACAAGCTTACACAAAAAAATTTATTATTAAAATTTTAGTTCTACTTATGATAAGCTAATATATTTTTTACACACAAAACAACAAGCTTTTGAGTTTTGACGGTGCTTGAAAGACAACTCTCTAGTAAAGAATTAAAGTAGATTTGATGGTATTGATACTATTTTATTTATTTTATTTATAAATATTTATATGTTTTAATTAAATATATAATCATATCACAAGTTTTATATATTCTATTTAGAATTTTATTAGCTCATATTTAGATTAATTAAGCAATTATGATATATATATATATATATTCGGTATTTTCTTTATAGATACCGAATACCGTACCAAATACCAAAATTTTTAAAATTTTATACCAAATACCAAAATACCGTTACCAAAGTTAAAAATATTTCGGTTCGGTACGGTAATTCAGTATTTACCATACTATGGGCAGCCCTACTGTTGGGTGTGTTGTTTATGCCCAGTTGATTGCTTCAACACATCATTATCTATGTACGATATTTGTACTTGTTGAGCTTCTACTTAATTAAAACTCTGATTTCAAACTTTTTGAGCATATATTTGATTATGCCTGTATTTATGAATCTTTTTTAGCATGCTTCCGTTTATGTCAATGTAAGATGGTACGGACCAACCTATACTTCTACTCCCCAAGGTTCCTTGAGATGGTATGAACGAGTGTATATTTTCACTCCCTTGGTTTCCATGAGATGGTAAAGTTAAGTATACACTTATATGCCCCTCAATTTCGCGAGATGGTGCAAACGAGTGTATGTACGCCTCCAGTTTCTATGAATTATAATGTTTTGGGCATGTGACTCATCATCCTGGTGATATGTTGCACATTTTGCATTCATCAGCTATACGTGTTATGTTCTGGTGATTTTGTGCATACGTTGATTATGCTGGTTGTTGTTGCATATACATAATTATATGATGTTCGACCGTTTTTTAGATACACAAAATTTACATGTGAATTCACTTATTGTTTAGATATTTATCATGTGAAGATATTTCCCTGGTATTTGAAACTGGTTAAAATAATGGTAAGGACAGAGGGTCTTATCAAGAATTTTGCTGGGTCAGGTCAACTTACTCCCTAACAATGTATACTTTTCGATTTATAAGTTGAGGCACAACGGCCATTCTTGAACTAGCTTGTGGCTATCCTTTAGCATTATAGTGTTGAAGTTGACGCACAGTTCCTGGTGGTGTCTAGTCTTCCTTTCTACTGACTTTTATTTTCGAGTTTGAACAAAGTATTGCATTTCTATTCTTTGTAGATTCTCTATGACTAGATGTAATGGGTTGCACTCATATAGTTCGAGTTTTGTCTTTATTTTTGTAATTTATCAAATTTATTCTTTTATTGGTTATTTTATATAAGTCTTCAGCTATTCATTATTGACCATTATGTTTATTTAATTATTCAGTTAAAGGAGATTGTTCTTGAAATGGTTAGCTTAAGGTAATAACTAAGGTGCCATCATGTACTGATTTTGAGTCATGACAATAAATTTTAGAATAAAATATTTTCTTTACTATTTGGTTGTGCGGGATTCTATGATCTAGGTTATTTATGTTCGTTGTAATAATGCTAAGAATATACATGATGAACAATAATTATGTGTGGGTAAAATACACCACCTATAATTACGGGAATATGTGTCCAGCTAGTGAAGACTAGACTTATCCTATAAGTCATCGGGAATAGAGGACACACGCCTGCTCCCCAAGCCACGAGCGCTTAGCAGGCATGGGCCATAGGACGCAAGGCATACATCCCACCGCCTTAGGGTTTTACAGTCTCCTAGTTGGGGTTTAATTTGTATCACCGCCTTTGAGAAAACAGATCCACAACATATAAATCTTTGTATTTTACCATAATTAGGACAGGGGTAAATCTCAACTATATTTACCCCCTTCCCATTGTATTGCACATCCTGTGATTCACTCCGAATTCGAATTAACTCAAAGAATACAACTCTTTATTTCTTCGCTTATTTCTTTGTTTATTACTTTTTCTTTGTATTTACTGTATAAACAAATTTTAGGCATAAAAAGTTTGGCACCCACCGTAGAGCCTGGGAAATTATAGGTTTTTTCCAAGAAAAAGCACGACCATGTCGAATCGCAACGACGATGTCCCGAAGAACACCACTGATGCGGTTGACGAATCCATAAAGGATCCTAGCGATGTGGTTGACGATTCCATAAAGGATCCTAGCGATCCCGAGGGATAACCAAAGGGCACTCCCAGGGATCCAATCTCTGCGGATAGTGACCGTGACGAGGATCAACCACGTGTAAGCAACTCCAAGTTAGAAGACTTCCTCAACAATTTTCTCAAAGCTCTGGAGGAGCAAGAAGAACAAACTCAACCAACATGGTCGAAAGTTTAGCCAAAAAACTGGAGGCAATCTTTGCTGGTTAATTCCAGAGGCCAGTGTTCCAATGAGAACCTGCGCCCGTGAATGAATCACTAGGTTCCGTCCCTAGGTGGAGCCTGAACATGGGGGCTATCCCGAAGAACTCCACAGCAGCCAACGATCAAGGCATCGAAGGAACACCTATCATCCAGGACATCCTTAAAGAACTACATGTCCTCCACGATCAGATCGGTATCGTGCCAGGTGCTCCACCTAGGTTATGGCCGTAAATGAGAAAAAGTTCTTCAAGCATGCATACAAAGCGAGCGTTGTACCAGTCTGTGTACCTAAGCACTTCCGCTTACTGGACATTCTTAAGTATGATAGAACCACTAATCGGAACGAGCACATCGCACACCATCGTTAAGAGTAATGAAATCACAGAAGAAGAAACTCAATCTACTCTGGTAAAAAGGTTTAGTTCTACCCTGACAAAGTAGGGCCCTCATATGGTACACTTAGCTGCCGTTGGGATCAATCAAATCGTTTACCTAGATGCAAGGTCTTTTCAAGCAAGTGCACTCTGGTACCCACAAATGAGAAAAGCGTATGGAGGACATTTTCGAGATCCGCCAACACGATGGAGAATTGTTGAAAGATTATTTAGAGAGATTCCAGAAGGGAACACATGGAACTTCCCAGAGTGCCTGATAGTATCACTGTGGTAGTTTTCGGTAAGAGTTTGAACTCCCGAGGATCATTAGCTACACGAGAATTGCAATAGAGTCTTACTGAACACCCGGTGACAATGTGGGATGCCCTACACCAATGGTATAATGAAAAGCTTTGCATCGAGCTGGAACCATCTCCAACACTCAGTGACAGCTCCTTACGAGCTATCAAGGATGTAGTCAATGGAGAAAAAATCAAGAGCATGTAGAAGAGTATCGAGCCTGGGACAGAGGGAAGCGGAGCAAAAGAGATTACAAGGCCGATATTTCGAAGCCCGTTGAGAAAAGGGAAGACGCTCAGAAAACAACTTCATATGCCCAGAAGGGATAGCTTAACATCGAGAGAGCCCCTGAAAGATTTGAGGGGCTGGGGCTAAGCATCAACGCGATAGAATTTGTGAAGGATCACCTGAAGAACACCTCCGTATGCTGGCCTAGCAGCATGAGGTCGGAGCCTGGCAATAGGGATCCAAACTTCTTCTGTGAGTTTTACAAAGACCACGGGCATGAAGCTGCAGGCTGCAAGGCCTTGATTCTAGAAGTAATGAGTCTGCTCAACAAGGGCTATATTAAAGAGCTGCTAAAATGAAGAGGGAAACAGACGTACACTAGGAACACGAGCTCGGAGGGTCTTCCAAACCTCCCCAAAGCTAAAAGGTCTATTAATGTCATAATCGGCAGCCCCATGTTACCTGATGGCCCCAAGCAGAATGAGGCAGAGCCCAAATGAGTTCACGCCCATGAGGAAATAATCTTGTTCGGTGACAAGGACTGCACCAGTTGTAATATTCCCCATCACGACGCTTTTAACACTAAGAATTAGTGACATGGATTTCAAGCGCGTACTGGTCAACGCTGGAAGCGCTGTAAACCTAATCAAGTGAGAGACTGTATAGGCCATATGCCTTGGTAGGCTTCAACAACTCTTGTGAGAAGTACGTGGGAGAGCTGAACCTTGCAGTCCGTACGCCCAGAGCTGTCCACATCACATTTTTGTGGGTAATTAAAGGGGTGTCCCTACAATGCTATTGTTGGACGACCGTGGATCCATCAAATAAGGGCAGTGCCCTCTACCTTGCACCAAAAGCTTAAATACCCTACTGACTGAGGGATAAAAGAGATACACGGAGAGTAGGAGGTAGCAATGGAGTGTTATACAATGTCCATCCTGGGAGCGGCCAAACCCAGCATGTTGGAAGTGGAAGGCACATATAAAGATAGAGAAGACCTCGAAACTCCAATCAACCAAGACGATTTCTCCAATCGAATGGTTGATTAAATGTTTGGGGTGGGGTATAGGAGTGGGATATATGGAAGTATAACTCTTTTTCTTTCATTTATGTTATGCGTTTCACAGCCATAACACTACGGGCCCAACACTTCTCTTTTATTTAATAAAACTACTATTCTACTTTAGCCATTTTTAGGTAGGCCTATCGCGGATTCGAAGTAACGTTTGCACCAAACACATCATTTCATTTGAATAAGCATAATCATCACCAGCCTAAAACCCAAAATAACAAAGTTTTATTTAATTTGCTTGGCTTTATTACAACCGCTAATTTAAAGGCGATGACTCGATTAAGACGAAAACAACAACAAAAAGGACAAGACGACTCGACTCGATACGGCTAGACTAGGTGACAAGCGAAAAGACTCCAGATTCAAATATCAGCTCCAGCGTCTTCCTTTCCCTTCTCCTCTTTGGCTTCTTCCTTGGGTTTGTGAACCAAACTCATGAGTGGAGGATCAGAAAATGTCCCCGTCAAGTCTTTCCCAGCCTCCATGTCACCCAGAGCTTTTATGAAGAACTCGCAGATTTCTATTCCCTTTGCTTCTTTCTCTTCCAGTGGTACTGGCTTAAAATACTCTCCCCATTCTTTGAGCAAATCTTATAAATTCCCAGTAGCTTGCCTTGCAGTCATGACCTTGCAGGTCCAATACTTGAGTTCGTTCGCTTTGATCTTATCCTTGTATTGTCTTCTCATCTCCCTTTCTTGTATCACCCTTAACTCCTTCTTTCTTTGTTCAAACTCGTGTTTCAACTTCTTGTATTTTTCAGCAGCATTTGGAGCTTTGGCTTTCTTTTTTAGTGTAGTCTTGGATCGGAATCTTGCCTTATCTTCGATGAGCCATTGAGGATAGGTTAGGGTAGCTGTAGAGTTCACCCTACTGTCTCGACCATGATAAAACTGCATAGTAAGCCTCTTCTCCCACATTGTCGATATAGTGCCAACCATCGGATGTTCAATGTCCTTTATATCAACATTGAAGCTTCTCCCTTCAGTCAATTGTGGGGTTTGTTGTGTCATTTCCACTTGTCGGAGGATTCTTAGAAAAACATACTGATGAGTTCCTCGGAATCCAATCAGTGTCAAGAAAGTGATGTTTTGACCTTGTATAGAAACAACGAAGCCGGTACAGTTCTCAATCACCCATTGCACCTCTTGCAACCCCTCGAACTTGGTGTACCATCCTTCCATATTTGCAGGATCTTACCACACTGCTGTTCCAGCCATACGGGTGCTATGTGAACGGATCCCTCCTTTCCAAGATGGTTTTGGTGCAACCAGACTGAGGGGGACGCTATGCAAGTGTTCTATCAACCATATTTGCAGCAACAGGTTGCACCCCTCGAAGAAATCTCCTCCTCTTCTACATTTGGTTAGAGCCTGGTAAACTTCCCCTAGAATCATTGGAACCAAGCTTACTTAATGTTTAAAAGAACCTCTGCGTAACCCCTCTACCACTCTTCCCAACTTTATGTCGATCTTTCCTCCCTTCTCAGGGAAAACCATGCTTCCTAGAAAGGAACCAATGAAAGCATTGGATTCAGTCCACTCCCAGTCTTGAATTTCCCATACCCCAGTCCAATCATGCCTAAGCGTTGGATCTCCAAACCTAGAATGCAATTATTCCAGCAGTTCTTCATGCACTCCTTCGACATACGAATCATAAGGAGCTCCCAGCAGTTCAATGAACTCCTTAGGATCCACGTCTCGGGGATAAATCATAGTCTCGGGTCCAGGCTCCAACCCTGCTAGTCCCCCAAATTCTTCCAACATTAGCGCCAACTCAAAGCCATTGAAATACAAAACCGCCATTTGTAGTCCCAGAAGTGTGTGGCAGCCTCTACCAATCCATGCATGGCAATATAGGCCTTGAGAGCCACCAATTCCCCTAGCACCTTTTGAACATGAGCCTTGCTGACAATGGCCAAATCTTTCCACAAGAGTCTGAGCAAATGAGGAGGTCGGAAAACGATCTCAAATTGGAGTGTACCTTTTGCAGCCATAGTCTGAAAACAAAAGTATGAAAAGGTAAAGACCAAATATTCTAATAGCTTTGATCAGTTATAAACAGGTGATCAATGTCTTGTGCAAACATTTCTTTGAATCAATGCAGAGATGCAATTTGTCACTTTTCGGGTTTAAAACCCTTTTGACATTTGGCGTAGGTTTACTAATGGACTATTACGTGCCAAGGACGTATAGCCTTCCTAGGTTTGTCATTATGCAAAGAAAATGAATACGCATTTTTGTAGCCAATTATTCTCATAAATTCCCCAACATTTGCAAATTGGTACATGATAATTTTCGAAAAAGCAAAATACAAGAGAAAAAATGAAAATGACACTTTGACTAGGCAGCGCACTCCTTTTCCAGCTTGGCCCTCTTTGGTTCTCGTGTAATCCCCTTCACTTCTTCCATAGCTTTGGTTAAGTATCATTTGGCCGCTACCAAGTGTAGCATGTCTATCTCTGCACACTCCGAATTCCATTACTCGAGTTTTGTTTCCAACACCTCTATTTTTTCTTCTAGTTCTAATGTACGCTTCTTTCATGCTTCGATCTCTTCTTTGTTTTCCTTATCCATTTTGACAGCTTTCAACATGAATTCTCGGTATCGAATTTGAGCTTCCGCCTCACGATCTCTTATGTCATTCCCTCGACTTGGCCCCACTACCACATTTCCCTTTATACTAGAGCTTAACCAACTTTTGTTTTTTGGTTCGCATCCAGCGTTGTATCTATCGGGTGCTAGCGATGCTTCTTCCATGACTTGTCTTCTTACCCAGGATTTTCTAATGCTTTTGACCTTCAGAACCACATCTCCAGCGTAATCAAACTGATAGTCTTTCGTGTCTGGTATCAACGGTATGATTTGCTTCCTCCCTGCTTGCCTCATCACTCTTAATGGTTGGTAAGGTAGGAGACCTCTTAATCCCATAAGTATCACAAAGGATGCCTTCTCAGAGTTAATGATGAAGTCTGATGAAGGAAATCGGGTGAACATCCACTGGATTGAGTCCTCCGTTATATTTTCAAACAATCTTACCCATTTTTCTGTGTTGCTTGGTCGTTTGAGTTTTGAAACTCCATATCGTTCCCCAATCAAGTAGTTGTAACCAGCCGGCTTGGACAACGCTTACACACCTCTTTCTTTCCTCAAATGTTCCTTGAACCATGCTTATAGTAGAAGATTGCACCCTTGGAAGTATTTTGCTCCTCTTTTACAACAACTCAAAGCCCGATAAATGTCTGCTACTATCATAGGAACTATGGTATAATGATAACATCAATTCCATTAAACACTGCATCGGCAACTATGACAAGCCTCGAACATATGTCGTGACTTGAACTCTCGAGGAACACCATCACTGCTAAGAAACAAATGACAAATGCAAGTGGTCTAGCTCTCCTCCAATCACCATAGGACTCGAACTCTTTCTTATGGTTGTCGAACGCACTTAAATACCCAAACCGAGTGTAGAAGTAGGAAAAGGGGATCTTCTTTTGTTGTAGGAATTCCACATTCACACTCGCTACTATCCCTAACTTTTTATGAAACTCTTCAGCTGTGGGGACGTTAGGTGCTAGTATGCGACCTCCTTGCCAACGGTGTTTGTCTAACCCCGAGTGTAATACAAACCCCCCTATTTCTTCCAACAAAGGTGTTAATTCGATATCCCCAAACCTAAATACATTCAATTCTTCATCCCAAAATGGCACTGACGCTTCAATCATCTCCCTACACGGTTCCATTTCTAATAGTGAAACCAAATGACCCAAGTGTTGACGTACTTCAGTTTGCTCTCCTAGTGACAAGTTACTCCACCAACTAGTTAATAAAGGAGGTGCGCCCATAGTCATACCAAAATGATGAAATTTTTGACTCATTGTGACCTAACAAAAGAAGGAAAATAAAAGGGTTAAAACCCTCTCCCCTTTAAGAATAATTGGGCAAATCAAAATGCGTTTTCATCCCCGTCTTACTCTTTTTTTTCACTCTTTTCTTTTCTTTTCTCGAATGCACATAAGCATGTCCAAACATCCCTTTGCGTTTGAAAACCCGTTTAGGTAGTTTGAACAAGTTGAAGACTAGCCGGCTCACGGGAAGCCCTTCCTACGACATGATGCATGCTCATTACTGATACGGGGTAAACCCACGGAAGCAAGTAACAAGAATGCGGAAGCAACAATCACAAGATAACTAGAAAGTAAGGGACGGGGAAGGACAGAAATAGAAGAAAAGAATGGATAAACGATTCAAACCATGAATTGAATATCCGAGAGAGGAAGGGAAACTCGAACCATACAAGAATCGGTACTAGTGACGAATCTCCATAGGTCCCAAGAAAGAGATAATCCGAAGCTTCAAGCTTCTACAAAGAAGAAGGCCTTGCCTCTCTTTCTCTAAGTCTATTCTTCAAATCTAAACAAGCTGATGAATAAAATGACTAAGGGGTGTATTTATAGTGTTTCCTAACCCCTTGTGAAATGACGAAAAGGCTCCTAAAGTGGGCTAAGATATAAAAGACCACGTAGGGTCAAAATAGGAAGTTAGCACAAAATCCCGTCAAAACATAACAGGGGGAGGCGCCCGCCTCAATGGGGAGGCGCTCCGCCCACATGAGATCCTGAGGGCTGCTTCTTGAGGGGAGGTCTGCCTAGGTGTTGGGGGCGGCCGCCTCTTCCGGGGAGTTCTTGGAATGACTCAAAATGTGTCCCCCGAGCCTCTCCTTTGGTGCCTATGTGCTCCTCCTTCCTTGGTGCTCCTTTGCATGATCTTCAAGTCGCTTCCCGGAGCCCGTGACTTGTCTTCCTTGCGCTCTCAAGCTTGGCTCTTGATGGTTGGTGCTTTGGCTCCAATTTGCCCCGCATCATCCTCCCCTTCTTGAAAGGATTTCGTCCTCGAAATCAAATCATCAAGCCTACATTCAAAACAAGCACAAACAAAGCTCCCCACTACAAGAGTAGGTTAGTGCATAAAGTGTGGGAAAACACACTCTTATGATAGAGCCAAGCATCAATACCAATAAAAAAGCTCATGTCTCCCAAGGAAACAACAAGTACTTGACTCACAAAGAAAGTGCATCCAATACAAGAACAAGCAAAGGAATCAATAGGACATGGAACATGCAAGATATAGCATTCAACTTCCCTATGACCCCTAAGCTTAGGCCCAACATACCAAGCCTTCAAATCAATATCATCACAATGTGACACATTGGCTTTGGCATGCTCAACACTCAAGGTGTGATCAACATATGGGGTGGAGTAAGCAAGATAATTCAAGCGACAACTAACATCAAATACTCCACTCCCCTTCTTGGAAGCACTCTTACACACACCAAGAGTGACTTCCTCACCCTCAAACCCATCTCTAAGACAATCTCCCTCACTAGAGAAACTATCAAGGAAAGCTTCCATAATGGCTTCTTCATCATTATAGCCCACACAATCAAGTTTAGGACTACTAGAAGATGGACCAACGCAATCAATTCCAAGACCATTCGTCTCACTTATCATTTCAAACAATGGATTGTCTACAGAGTTAATCCTTTCAAACCATGGAGGGTCAAGTTCACACTCTTACTACACACTTGAGGAGTCATAAAAAATAAGCCTATCCATCACATCCACTAGGGACTCCTCAAGGTCACTACCATCCTCACTACAATACATAGGGCCACCATTATCAAGCAATTCATCAAGGGAAAGGATAGGGTATTCATTCAACTCGTCTTCCCCTTTATAAAAAATTGGTGGTGTGTAATAGCAAAGGTCGCAATCAAGGTCAACTACACAATCTTCACTAAAGAGAGGTTCAATAAAAATCGAGCTTACATCATGATGTGGCTTATCATTCCTCTCAACTAGTGGTTCACAATCACACACAAGTTGACCATTTGGCTCCACACTAGTTGCAAACACATTGTAATCACATATATCATCAACTAGTATAGAGGTCTCACAAACACTCTCACATGACAAGAAAGCAACATGTTCAAGGGAAGAACTTTCACATACCTTTGAATGGCCATCTAGCTCACTCAATGCACTTGAAGTGTCTTGAATTGGCTCTCCACCTTGAAGCTCACATTGAAGGTTTGCTTCACCTTGTCCTTCTATTTTGGAAGATGATTGAGGCTCCAATGGCTTGCCTCCAAGATTTCCTACACAAGAAGTCACACAAGTAGAAGAAAAAAATAAAGGGTTAGGGTTAGAATAAGGGGTGTCCTCACTCTTTACAATTCTTTTTCCCTCTTTCTTTTCCCTCATTTTCTTTTCAAGGTCGGGTGTAGATTCGGGTGGTGACATCCCACTCACATCACTCATCACATTCTCTCCTTTTTCCACTCGAGGAATGTCAGCGGTCACTCCCTTACTCCTCTCAATCTTTTGTCTCTCAAATTCGGGTGAGTTGGGACGAGGCCCAAGAATACCCATAGCCGGAGTAGGTGGACTTTTAACATCAACCCAGAATCTAGGACTAAGAGACTCATCACTTGAGGTCTCTTTCTTCTTTGTTGGTGAACCACTTTGCTTTGGAGCTTGTGGTTTGGGGTTCACCTTGTTAACATATGTCAACTCTCTTCTTGCACTAGTCCCACCATTGCTTGTGATTGTAGGACTTCTCTTAAATGGTGTCCCACTACTTCTCATGTTCATAGGACTTCTTGATTGCACTCTTTGGATCATAGGGCTTCTCCTCAATGGTGTCCCTCCATTTCTCATGTTCATGGGCTTGCTTGGTTGTACTTCTTCTTTCCTAAGAAAGAGGATTTGAAACTTCCCTTGTGCTTGAACACGGTAGCCATCAACCACTTCTTGTGCGATCTTGAAGTATCTATTGAAAAGCCAAGGCTTTCCCAACATAACATCACACCCCACTAAAGGGCCTACTTTGCACTCCACTTCCTCTTCAAAGTTCCTTTGTGAAATAACTACCCTAGCCATTCCATCAACACATGGTATTCCTAACATTCTCACTACAAGATGGCTAATCCAACTTGCTTCACCATTATCCACTTGAAGCACATATCCATGATTCCCATTAAGGCTCACTATGAATTGACACCAATCTCTTTTACTCATGAGTTCATCCATGTAACGCCCTTTACACATCCCCTCAATAGTACCTTCACTAATTGGGTACTTCCTCATTTCACCACTACTAGCAATACCATAACCCATAGTGCGACTCATGCCATCTCTTCCCTCGGCCTCATTCTCTTCCATCTCATCCTCCACGTGTTGGAGTCGAGTGTCTATTGCTTCTATGTGAGCCAAGATTGGAAGGTAGGCTTCAACTAACTCCCTCTCACTCACACCTTTCTCACCACACCTACTTCCCTCCAAACCTCCCTTATGGCTCCTTGTACCTGCAAAAGACATTTTAAGAAAGTGCAAAGGTTAGTATAAACAACCTCACTTGCTCTCCCTTACCTTTGGTGGTGGCTCTCAACACTCTTTTAGGGTGCACACTCCCAAACCCCCAACCAAAGATGCCCTTATCTCTTTTAGGAACCACAATGGTAAGATCAATCAACTAGTAGATCCAAGTAAAAGTCCGGAGTGGAGTTGATGCGACTCGATGTACGGAAGCTAATTTAGTGCGCACTTGAAGCAAGCAAATTCTACGACTTTAAGTAAAGACTTCAAGACACACAAACAACCTAAGAGATCAAAGACTAGTACCAACTAAGTAGGAATGTTACTTAGAGAAGCACTAGTTAGATGATATGCAAGCAAGGAAACAAGAGAACCTAGGATAAACTACCCCAAAAGGCTTCAGGTGTGAGGCCCTCCGCCTTGAAATTGAGGCCCTCCGCCTTGAAATTGAGGCCCTCCGCCTAGAAATTGAGGCCCTCCGCCCTGAAATTGAGGCCCTCCGCCTCTTTAGAGTAGGCGGTCCGCCTCTTGAGCTAGGCGCTCCGCCTCCCAAAATCCAGAGAGCTCACAGGATTGAGGCGGTCCGCCTCTGAACTTAGGCGCTCCGCCTACTGCAATTTTCAGCACAGTTCAACAACGTGTTTTTCGACTTTAGCACCCAAAAATCCAACAAATCTCACGATGTTTAAGCAATCCAAAGGTACCCAAATGTGTTTTTAACTACCACAATCAATCCCCAATGATTTATAACATCACCCAATCCATAACTAATCCAAATCAAGTAATTTCAATCAAGTTCTAGGGTTTTTCAATTTTGGGGTTTTTGATTTTTATAACTTTTGATTCTCAACACCAAATCACAAAACAAGGGTACCAAATCAATGGGTAAACATCATAGATCGATCCCCGATATCAAAAAATCAAATGGGTAATCAAATCTAATCCACAACATGAATTTTTTTGTAATTTTCACTTTTTCAATTTTTTTGTTTTTCTTCTTTTCTCAAGAACATAAACACAATAACAATAAATTAAAGATAAGATGAACAAGGATCGTGGATCCGTAAGAATGAAACCCGAGCCTTGCTCTGATACCAAGATGATACGGGGTAAACCCACGGAAGCAAGTAACAAGAATGCGGAAGCAACAATCACAAGATAACTAGAAAGTAAGGGACGGGGAAGGACAGAAATAAAAGAAAAGATTGGATAAACGATTCAAACCATGAATTGAATATCCGAGAGAGGAAGGGAAACTCGAACCATACAAGAATCGGTACTAGTGACAAATCTCCATAGGTCCCAAGCAAGAGATAATCCGAAGCTTCAAGCTTCTACAAAGAAGAAGGCCTTGCCTCTCTTTCTCTAAGTCTATTCTTCAAATCTAAACAAGCTGATGAATGAAATGACTAAGGGGTGTATTTATACTGTTTCCTAACCCCTTGTGAAATGACGAAAAGGCTCCTAAAGTGGGCTAAGATATAAAAGACCACGTTGGGTCAAAATAGGAAGTTAGCACAAAATCCCGTCAAAACATAACAGGGGGAGGCGCCCGCCTCAATGGGGAGGCGCTCCGCCCACATGAGATCCTGAGGGCTGCTTCTTGAGGGGAGGTCCGCCTAGGTGTTGGGGGCGGCCGCCTCTTCCGGGGAGTTCTTGGAATGACTCAAAATGTGTCCCCCGAGCCTCTCCTTTGGTGCCTATGTGCTCCTCCTTCCTTGGTGCTCCTTTGCATGATCTTCAAGTCGCTTCCCGGAGCCCGTGACTTGTCTTCCTTGTGCTCTCAAGCTTGGCTGTTGATGGTTGGTGCTTTGGCTCCAATTTGCCCCGCATCAATTACATTAAAAGAGTGGTGTAATTTTAGACACGGTTCCCTAAGGCGGACGGCCAAGGAGTGGGATCACTTAAAATTGTTGGTTGTACCACGGGCCAACTATATTCCAAAATGTCCCTTTTAAAAGGTGTTTTGGTGGTGAAGCGACCGTGGGATCCACGTAATTGCCTTGTGTGTGCAAAGTATCGTTTCCCAGGAGTGGGGGAGTATGAGTGAAATATGCACAATGTCACATCAAAATTCAAATTCGATACAATAAAGTAAAAAGAAAAACAAAAAAAAGGAAACCAAGTTAGTACGATAATAATAATGATATGAATAGAAAGATAATAATTAAATGAATCCCAAAAGTAAAGACTTGTTGTGGTTATGAATTTGAGTATCCCCAGCAGAGTCGCCATTCTGTCATACCCGATTTTGGACTCGACTCGAGGCGAGTCAGGTTTCGGATTTGACTTGGGTGAACTCGTTTGAGTCTAGATATTGGAGTAGCCACCTAATATAGTTTCTAAGGTGTATTAGGTCACCTAAGTATCTAAGGCCAAGTTCAATAAGTCATACTAGTCTATTCCAGAGATTCTATAGGGTAAGAAGTCCAAATGATTCGGAGAAGAAGGTGTTAGGCACTTCCCCGAGTCCCACGAAAGGTGGTTCCCGTCCTAGTCTATATTTTGGGATTAAAAAAAAGTGTATATTGTCGTAAATACTAACTTGGGAGGTTAATAGAATTTAGTTCAAGAACACATAATATCTATGCAATTTAGAACACATATATGCAAATGGTTTTCACATTCGGCCTATATTTAAATGTAGTCGTATTTTACGGTCTCTAATATCAAACACATAATCGTAAATAAGTTTTAACATGCAAAGGGTATTCAATGTCAGCTTATCTATGCAATTCTCACACTTAAAAAAAATAATTTTGCATAAATGGTTAATTTTGAAAGCGAAATTCAGTTTTATCAAACCAAAAGGGGTGTGACTCGTCATTAATTGTCGAGCCCTAACCTTAATGGCCTTTTTGAGTAGGGGTCGGATTTTGGGAATATATAGGCGAAGGGGCTGCTTTTTGAAAATGGGTTCATAGAAGCACATAAATGCAAATAAGGCTGTCGAACGAAAAGATATATACATATAGATATAAACATGCAAATAAATGACTAAAATGATAGTTATATTTTTAGAAAAAATCTTTTTAAAGTGTACAAGCGACCCCAAGCACTTTATACACCCCTATACACTATTAGATTAGTGTATAGGAGCATTTAGAGTAGGGAAACAGGTTTGAACCTAGACAACGTTATAAAAGTAGTTCTGGGCCTGGGTCACTTATGAAAATAGGGGCAGTTATTAGTTTTGCAGAAATAGTCTCGATTATGCAAATATTACGCATCTAAGCTCCCGTCCAATGAATTTTACATTCAAACATCCAGAAAAGTAAGTTTTCACAATATTTCAAGTCTAATGCAGTGTTATCATACGCAGAATATGCAGTTTTATAGGAATGGCCTGAGACTTTTGGTTTAAAGACAAAGAATGCTTATGCAGATTCCTACATGTCATGCTTTTCCATATAATGCAACATATAGGGAGTGAAAGGTTTAGAAAAAGAGCTCTGGATGGCTGCACACATAGTGTAGTAAACTGTATACCCCGATTTTAAAAGGATACAGGCAGGGAGTCCTAAAATATACACAGGTCGGGACAGTTTCTAGGGGAGAAGCACAAAGAAAGAGCAAAGGTCAAGTAGTATCCTGCACGGGTAGCCTAGTTTAGGCATAACTTTCTTTAAAGGAGAAGGATTTTCTCCCCAGCCCTTCCAATACACTAAAAGGACGGCAAATACAACCTGGTATAACCCCCTGGGGCTATCCTCACATAAGCTGCAAGAAAAGGGGTCAGCAGGGGCCTAAACAGAGCCCAAACAGAGATGACAAGTAGATAGGAATTATGTCAAAGGAGTTAGATCTTAGCAGCAAACCATGAGGAGTATTATAACTCTAACTGCACCCTTTAAATAATGTTGACATGCTTTTAACAAATGTGCAGAGATCACCTAGGCTTAACAGAACACACAGACTCAAAGCAAAACAAAGTACACCAGCAGTTTAAATAAAACGGAGATAGGATAAGAGTATGGAGGCGTCTCCCGGCAATTGGTGGTTCAGTTATCAAAAGGTCAAATTATGCCCTCGTCCAAATATCATCAAAAATGTACATGTTTTGTAGCGCTTAATGAGGAGAGTGCAATGGTGCCATTTTCCCCAATTTTTACCGGCCAATTTGACAGGGAAATCGATCGACAGCGAGGCATTTCATTTCGCCAAGAGAGAGAAAATAGAGTGATTATAGGATCATATGGGGGAAAATGATGCAACCCAAATTGCATCGAGACCATTCACTCGAAGTCAAGCCAAATATATACAAGACGCGCACCTACAATTGGTTTGGAGAGGCGTGGATGATATAAGCTCGGCAGAGGACTTAAAGACAATGCATTGGAGCTCATTCTATGTGGAAACGGGGCAGGAAACAGTGCAGGAAGCAGGGGAGCAAAACAGGGCAAAACAGGGGAACACCTGCTGAGCTTACTGCCTGACGGAGAGGATTTCCTCTTCGCGATCGCGTGCACACCTTCGCGATCGCGAAGAGCTTTTGCTTGTTCTTCGCGTTCGCGTTGCATCTCGCGCGATCGCGCGCTTTAGCCCAAAGTGTTCCTCGCGATCGCATTACTCTTGGCGCGATCGCGCAGAGGACTTAGTGGACAGCGGACCAGTAGCTGATTAAACATTGTAAAGGGGTGCTATAAATACACCCCTCTCTCATTTATTGCTTTTCACCTTACTTTGAACACAAAAACACATTAAATGAGCATAGCTCTTGAACTTGTAACCATTTTGGCTTGAATCAATTGGATGAATCCAAGTTGCTCTTCAATCCGTCTTCGATCATTCTATTTGCTCGAGCCTCGTGTCTTTTGAGGATAGTTGCTTAGCGTAGGTGATTTTTTCCAATCGTTTGCGGTGTAACGGAACAAGTTCTTCGTTGCTACTCGAACTTTAGTGTGAGTCTCGTCTCGTTCCTTATATTTTATCGCTTTCGTATTTTTGATTGCATCAGTTGGTATTAGAGCAAGGCTAGGGTTGCGTTCTTACGAATCCTCATCTTACTCTTCGTGCTTGTCATCTTTGTTCCGTGTTTATTTTCATGTTCTTGTTCTTGTTATATTGAAAAAGGAGAAAAAATTTCAAAAATTAGAAAACCCAAAAATTTGATAGAAATCGTTTGTTGTTACGATTTTGTTGGTGTTGATTATCGGGGATTGTTTGTTTATGTAATCTCGACAATTGGGAACCAACAAAACACGTTTTGGAGTTGAAAATCAAAAGTTGAAAATTTAAACCCTAGGTTGGGTATTTTGCACAAATTGCTAGAACTCGATTGATGTTATGAATTCTTGCTTGTTTGGTATCGGGGTTTACTCCTTATAGTTTTTCCGTTGTTTTGATACCACCATAACATCATTTGGAGTCTTGGAGTGAAAATCAAAATTTTGAATCTTGAAGGTTTGAACACTTTTGAAGAACTTGATCAAAAATCATTGAAAACAAGTTGTTTGTTGGGTGTTTGTGTGTTAAAACCAGTGGGGATTGTTTACTACAGTTAGGAACACCACTTGAAAGCTTGAAAACTGAAACAAGTTGAATTTGGGGTGTTGTGTGTGCCAAAACTGCAGTTTTCAGTCGAGTTTCTGGTTCTGCTGAACAGACTTGCGCGATCACGCAAGGTCTCACGCGAACGCGCCCAACCTACATTTTGTTCATCGCGATCGCGCCCCTTTGCACGTGATCGCGAAGGGTTGCAATTTCCAGATTTTCCTGAACTGGGACAGAACGTTCGCAAAGGTATCGTAACAGTTTCCAACCACCAAAACACCCATAGCATCATCAAATATGGTGAGTTTCTAGATCACAAACCAAAATTCATCTAATTCCGAATCCGTTTAGTGATGATTCGATCTTTGAAAATTTGATCGCGTCACTTCCGGTTAGTACTTTGAGGGTAACACTTCTACCTAGTTAGTACTAATCCATTGTGCGAATAGGATCTTCGTGCCTAGAAGGAGAGTAGAATTCAAAGAAGATTCGTAGTTAATTGTTTGGTTCAAGTGCGCACCAAATAGCTTAGCGTTTATCGAGTCCCATTGAATCCACTCTTCCCGAAGAGCATTTGGTTCTTGTATTTTGGTTTGATCCTTGAGGAGGTTGCGCAACTACGAGGAGGCCATTGATCTCAAGTTTGTGTGAACCTAACCCCCAACTTGAGTGAACCCGAGCGACAAACAAAAGTGAGGGAGTGAGTGAGGACTTTTACTCTAATCTCTTTTTCTTGTTTTTGATTGTTGTAGGTACATGGCGGAGGAGAAAGCAAAGAGTACCATTGAGGTTCCAACCGACGTCTTCGCTAGTTTATTAGCCGAGGTGAAGGCCTTAAACCTTAAAATGGAAATCATGGAAAAGGAGAGGACCCCGAGTGTCCAAAAGGATGCCAATGAAGGCACTAGTGATGATTCCATCATGAAACCGGATCAATAACGGTTGAGGGATGAGACTCTTGCTAGAGAAAGAATGTTGGGCAATCCCCAACCCTTGGGCAATCCCCAAGGAGATGTTCCATTCCTAAGGCCTCGGAGAAATGTTACACCTCTTGAGCAAGTTGATGAAGCTCAAGAAGGGGAGGGCCTCGGACTTGATGATGATTACTTTGATGCTCCCTATCCAAATAGGAGAGCGATGAATGGAGGCCGAGGTGTAGATAGAGGTTGTGGGCGAGGTCGAGGACCTCCAAGAGCTTACATGGGAAGAAACTTGGGAAGGGAATATGATGATGTTGATGACAACTATGGGGTTCAACCGGAACCAAACCGAGGGGGTCGTGACACTAATCTCAATAGTGTCAAGATCACTATCCGTCCTTTCAAAGGGGCTAGTGATCCGGAAGCATTTCTCGAATGGAAGGTCCAATTGGAGCGGGTCTTTGACACAAATGATATGACCGAGGAGAAGAAGGCCACTTATGCTATATCATCATTTGAGTCCTATGCCTCTACTTGGTGGGAATCCATCAAGCGTTCAAGGAGGAGACTTGGGTTGCGGATGAACATCACTTGGGAAGAGTTGAAAGAGGTTATGAACAACAAGTATGTGACTCCCAAGTATCGACAAGAGCAACTCAAAAAGCTCTATGAATTGAAGCAAGGTTACAAGTCCGCTGATGAATATTTCAACGACTTTGAGAAAAACCGGATGGCTCTTGATATGGAAACGGAGGATGAGGAACAAGCTATCATCCATTTCAAAAGTGGCTTGAGTAGGGAGATTGCCTCCCAATTGAGACTTCACGTCTTCCACTCCTTACAAGATGTTTGTGATGCCGTGGTTGAAGCCGAGAAATGGCTAAAAGAAGAGAAGGCTCCTCGCTATAGGAGTACTACCACTACCACTCCATCAACTCGCACCAAAGAATGGAAAAGCCCATATGCTAGTGGAGCAAGTGGGAGTCGAGAAGTGAAGAAGCCTTTTGAAAAGGCCACCCCGAGAAGCGACCACAAAGAGGTTGGAGGTATTTCTAAAACTACTTTAAATACTCCTTCTTCATCTTCTTTCCAATGTTATAAATGTAAGGGTTACGGACACTTTGCCAAAGAGTGCCCTACCCGGAAAACAATGATTGTGATGGATGATGGGTTGGTCTATGAGGGTGAAAGTGAGTCCGAGGGTGAAGTTGAAGAGGAGAGTGAGGAAGTTGAGGGTGAGGAGAGAGCGACGGAGGGGGATGATCCTAATATGTTCCTTGTGGGGCGTCGCATTTTGGGAACCATGTTGAGTGAGGAGAGGGAGGATGAACAAAGGGAGAACTTGTTCCATGCCCGGTGTAGAGTGAAGGGGCAAGTTTGTTCCATGATTATTGACTCGGGTATTGTGCAAATGTGGTGAGCCAATCCTTGGTCTCACAATTGAAATTGACTGCCATTAAGCACCCTAGCCCCTACCGTTTGCAATGGCTAAGTGAGTGTGGGGAATTGAGGGTAGTGAAGCAAGTCTTGATTAGATTCAAGATTGGGAACTATCAAGATGAACACATGTTTGACGTGGTGCCAATGCAAGCTTGCCACCTTTTGTTTGGAAGGCCTTGGCAATACGACAAACAAGTGGTTCATGATGGCCGGGCAAACACTTAAACGGTTAGGCATGAGGGAAAGAGGTTTGTACTTACACCTTTGACCCCAAAACAAGTAAGTGAAGACTATCGGTGCATGAAAGAGTTGAGGGAAGCGGCTAAGGACAAGTCCCCGGTTGTGGCCAAACCTTTGGCCGAGACTCCACCATCTTCCACCGGTCGCATGTGTGCCATGATGCAACCGGGTGAATATTTGAGAGGTAATGATGGCACCAAGATGCTCATATGCCTAGTGCACAAAGGTATGGTTTTCAATTCCGAAAGTGATTATTTATCTAACCCTAACCCTTTGCCTAGTGCCATTGATAATGTTTTGAAGGTCTTTGAGGACATGTTCCCGGATGAGATGCCGGATGGATTACCTAACTTGAGGGGCATTGAACATCAAATTGACTTTGTCCCGGGATATCAAATCCCCAACAAGCCGGCATATAGAAGTAATCTCGAGGACACAAGGGAGTTACAAAAGCAAATTGATGAATTACTTACCAAAGGCTTGGTGAGGGAAAGCTTGAGTCCTTGTGCCGTGCCCGTGATCCTCGTTCCAAAGAAGGATGGCACTTGGAGGATGTGTGTGGATTGTCGAGCGGTCAACAAGATCACGGTAAAGTATCGACATCCCATACCTCGTTTGGATGATATGCTAGATGAGCTTAGTGGTTCTACTGTCTTCTCTAAAATAGACCTTAGGTCCGGCTACCATCAAATCCGGATGAAACTCGGGGATGAATGGAAAACCGCATTCAAGACCAAGTTTGGTCTATATGAATGGTTGGTGATGCCCTTCGGCCTCTCCAACGCACCTAGCACTTTCATGAGACTAATGAACCACGTACTTAAGCCATTCATTAACAAATTCGTGGTCGTCTACTTTGATGACATATTGATTTATAGCAAGTCAATAGATGACCATGTGGGCCACTTGAGTCAAGTGCTTGAAGTGCTACGAGCCGAAAAGCTCTATGCCAACTTTAAGAAGTGTGCCTTTTGTGTTGAAAAGATGTCTTTTTGGGCTTTGTTGTTAGTGTCAATGGTGTGGAAGTTGATGAGTCCGAAGTTGAAGCCATTAGAGATTGGCCTACTCCTACCACCGTTTCTCATGTGAGGAGTTTCCATGGCCTTGCTAGTTTCTATAGGCGCTTTCTTAGAGACTTTAGCACCATTGCCGCACCACTCACCGAGTTGGTGAAGAAAGATAAATCCTTTGTGTGGGGAGAGCCTCAAGAGAGAGCTTTCCAAGAATTGAAAAGTAGGTTGAGTACCGCCCCCTTGCTACAATTGCCCGACTTCGGGAAGGCTTTTGAGGTTGAGTGTGATGCCTCGGGGTAGGAATTGGGGGTGTTCTCATGCAAGAAGGGAAACCCGTTGCCTACTTTAGTGAGAAGTTGAATGGTGCAACCTTGAATTACTCCACGTATGACAAGGAGTTGTATGCCCTAGTGAGAGCTTTAGCCCATTGGCAACACTATCCATGGCCTCGGGAATTTGTGATCAAGAGTGACCATGAGTCACTCAAGCATCTAAGAGGCCAAGAGAAGTTGAACAAGAGACATGCCAAATGGGTGGAGTTCATTGAGTCCTTCCCTTATGTGATTCATTACAAAAAGTGAAAGGACAATATTGTGGCCGATGCGCTTTCTAGAAAATTCGCTCTTGCTACCACTCTCGCTTCTAGGCTCATGGGTTTTGAAAGCATCAAGTCATTGTATGCTCATGACCCAAAGCTCAAGAGCATTCATGATGCTCTAGTGAGTGGGGAGAGAGTAGAAAAGTACCAATGGGTAGATGGCTACATTTTCAAGCATGGGAGAGTGTGTGTCCCCGAGTCCTCTTGGAGAGATGTGCTAGTGCAAGAAGCACATTGTGGGGGCTTGATGGGTCACTTTGGGGTGGACAAGACTATGGCCATACTTAAAGAACAATTCGATTGGCCAAAAATGAGGCCTCTTGTGGAAAGATTTTGCAATTCTTGCTTAGATTGCAAGAAGGCCAGGTCTAGGTCCAACAACCATGGTTTGTATACTCCCTTGCCCATACCTACTAGTCCGTGGGTTGATCTTTCTATGGCTTTTGTTATGGCTTTGCCCCGGACTAGAGGAGGACACGATAGCATTTATGTTGTCGTTGACCGTTTCTTCAAAATGGCTCACTTCATCCCGTGCAAAAAGACTAATGATGCACAACATGTAGCTTCCTTGTTTATTGATAATGTCTTGAAATTGCATGGGGTGCCTCGCACCATTGTTCGTGATAGGGACTCCAAGTTCCTTAGCCATTTTTGGAAGTGTTTTTGGGGTGCTCTTGGCACCAAGTTGCTTTTCTCCACGTCCCACCACCCTCAAACCGATGGGCAAACCGAGGTGGTGAACCGGACTTTGGGAGCTCTACTTCGAGCTATGACCAAAGGAAAGGCCGGGACTTGGATTGATAAGCTACCACTCATGGAGTTTGCATATAACCGCACTTTGCATCGTATGATTGGCATGACTCCATTTGAGTGTGTTAATGGTTTTAACCCATTGATTCCTCTTGATCTTACCCCTTTGCCAAGGGATGTGGTTGTTGATTTTTAAGGTAAAGCTCGGGCCAAGGCATTGCTTGAACTTCACGCCAAGGTGCAGAAGACTTTGGAGGAGGCCTATGAGAAGATAGCAACCAAGAAAAACAATGGAAGAAAGAAGGTGGACTTCAAGAAGGGGGATTGGGTTTGGGTGCATTTCCACAAGGAAAGGTTTCCCAATCAACGGAAAGGGAAGTTGGTACCAAGGGGTGATGGCCCATTCCAAGTGTTGTCCAAGATCAACAGCAATGCATATGTGATAGATTTGCCGGGTGAGTACAATGTATCGACTACTTTCAATGTTAGTGACTTGACTTCTTTTGATGTAGGTGATGATACCTTGGAGGAGGACGCCTTAATTTCGAGGACGAAATCTTCTCAAGAAGGGGAGGATGATGCAACCCAAATTGCATCGAGACCATTCACTCGAAGTCAAGCCAAAGATATACAAGACGCTCACCTACACTTGGTTTGGAGAGGCGTGGATGATATGAGCTCGGGAGAGGACTTAAAGACAATGCATTGGAGCTCAATCCATGTGGAAACGGGGCAGGAAACAGTGCAGGAAGCAGGGGAGCAAAACAGGGCAAAACAGGGGAACACCTGCTGAGCTTACTGCCTGACGGAGAGGATTTCCTCTTCGCGATCGCGTGCACACCTTCGCGATCGCGAAGAGCTTTTGCTTGTTCTTCGCCTTCGCGTTGTATCTCGCGCGATCGCGCGCTTCAGCCCAAAGTGTTCCTCGCGATCGCATTACTCTTGGCGCGATCGCGCAGAGGACTTAGTGGACAGCGAACCAGTAGCTGATTAAACATTGTAAAGGGGTGCTATAAATACACCCCTCTCTTATTTATTGCTTTTCACCTTACTTTGAGCACAAAAACACATTAAATGAGCATAGCTCTTGAACTTGTAACCATTTTGGCTTGAATCAATTGGATGAATCCAAGTTTCTCTTCAATCCGTCTTCGATCATTCTATTTGCTCGAGCCTCGTGTCTCTTGAGGATAGTTGCTTAGCGTAGGTGATTCTTTCCAATCGTTTGGGGTGTAACGGAACAAGTTCTTCGTTGCTACTCGAACTTTAGTGTGAGTCTCGTCTCGTTCCTTATCTTTTATCGCTTTCGTATTTTCGATTGCATCAGAAATGGGGGTAGGCAAAGGGTTTAGGGGTCATTTGGAGAGTAAATGGAAAACTTTGATCTCAGCCGTTGGATCAGGAAAATAAAGGGCCAGGATGAGGCCACGTCGGCGCTTAAATGTAAAAATATGTGTGATGTGTAAAATATGAGGTGTAACATATATATATAATGAACACATAGTGTATATCGGGCATAATTTGATATAAACTAGGCATAGAAATGGTATAAAATAGGTGTAAAAATATAGGAAAGTTAGGAGATTCGTTTTAACACAATAAAATGGCTAGGAAATACATAAAATTGTAATTTTGAGATTTAAAACAATTTGAATAATTTTGTCAAAAATAGAGGTAATTGCAGAGATTGTAAAAATAGCTATGGTTTGAGACGATGCTTTTAAAAATAGCCTCGATTATCAGGCAATTATGAGAAGATCATTTGAAAGAAATGGACGGGGCAAGAGTGGATACACGATTGTGTGTAAAATTCGAAAACTATTGATTTTAAAAATAGGATGGACAAAATTGGGTATCAACAACAACTTGTAGTGTACAACATAAGATAAGCCCTAAAGTACTAAATCTACATCGAAAGAGTATTTTTAGGAATGGGTAAGATTGTGACAAGAATAGGGGGTAGGTGTGTTGCGGTTAACCCGGGTTAACGGGTTTGAATACCAAAAGAGGGATAACCTTACTTGGGAATGTTCACTTGTACTTCATGCAACACCTCTTTACACCGAAAGGGTGAAGAGGTGTTAGTCTCGCTCACCGAAAGGGGTGAGTTGGGTGATGTTGTGTGAGTCCCATTGGATGACTCAACGCTATATTTAGCTTAACCAATAGTACCCATTAGGTTGTTGAACTAAGTAAATATTATAAACTTAGTCCATTAAAGTCATTAAAAACAACAATTAGAAGTCACTTGTTATTTAAATTCGTAGCAACACATACAATTTCCTCTATTTTTGGATACAATAGACTAAATCAATGAAAAGAACCTGCTTAACTACTTGGTGTCCAGCGTGCTAGTTCCTTGTGTTCGATCCCTATTCGATAAGGAGGGTTTTTGTGACCCCCACTCTAATTGGGCACGAAAAATCACGAACTGCTTCATTCTGGTCTCCCGAGCAAAAAAAATCACCGAGGATCTGATTTACCACCAACAAAGAGTCACTCTTTAACTCGATCCTTTCAGCCCCATTCTCTTAGCCAAATCCAACCCCAATATCGCTGCCTCGTACTCAGCTTCATTATTGGTCAACTTTCCAAACTTCACCGAATGCCTCAGCTTCTCCCCATCTTTTGGCTTAGCAAGCAGCGGAGCTTCGCCAGGTGGTGTTTTAGTCCCTCAATACCTCCTTAATTAAAGAGTCCATTCGCAGGTTGTGTTCTTTTCAAGACAGAAAAGAACTTATGGCATCGGTCAGATGACCTTAAGATGAACCTACTCAGCACAGCTAGTTGACAGGTCAGTCGCTGGACTTCCTTTGGGCTCGTCAAATCCTTGGGGATTTCTTGTATAGCTTTTTTCTTATTAGGGTTTGCTTAGATGCCTCGTTCAGAGTTGATAAACCCCAAGAACTTTCCCGAGCTGACTCCAAAAGCACACTTTTCAGGGTTCAACTTCATACAATAGTGCCTTAAGATCGCAAAGGCTTCTCTCAAATGTTTTACGTGGTCCTCCAACTAAATTGACTTCACAAGCATGTCATCTATGTAAGCTTCCATTGTTTTGCTGATGTAATCTTTCAACATCCGGTAAAACAACCTTTGATAGGTCGCCCCTGCATTCTTGAGACCAAAGGGCATCACCTTGTAGCAATATGTCCCTAAAGGACGTTTTTTCCTCATCGTTTGGTTCCATAAAAATTTGATTATACCCCAAATACGCGTCCAGGAAGGTCCATAATTTATGTCCAATCGTGGAGTCTATCAACCTGTCTATCTGGGACAAGGGATAGGAATCCTTTGGATAGGCTTTGTTTAGGTCGGTGTAGTCAATGCACATTCGTCATTCACCATTTTTCTTTGGTACTGCCACTATGCTAGCGAGCCAATCGGGGTATTTTAATTCCCTGATGACATGCTAGTCAAATCAGTTCGAGTGGAGGACTACCTAAATCATTTAAGGGAAGCCTTCGCTATTTTTAGGCAATACAACATGAAGTTGAACCCTGAAAAATGTGCTTCCGGCATCGGTTTGGGAAAATTTTTTGGATTCATAGTCTCTGAACGGGGAATCGAGGCCAACCCAGAAAAAATCAAAGCGATTGAAGAAATCCCCGATGAGCTCTCTGGAGTGAAAGAAGTCCAACATTTAACTGGCCAAGTCACTCCTCAACGTCGAAATTCATCTCAAGGTCATCAGAGCGATGTCAAAAATTCTTCTCAGTCCTAAGGAAGAATAACACCTTTGAGTGGACCTCGGAGTGTAAAGAAGCACTGAAAGAGTTGAAGCACTACTTGGCTAACGCGCCGTTACTTGCCAAGTCGAAGGAGGAAGAAACTTTATTGGTCTACCTGGCTGTATCTGAGGTGTCAGTGAGCGTCGTGCTGGTTAGAGAGGAGGATGACAAGCAACAGCTGCTCCTCAACGTCGAAACCAAGCATTCCCATTAGGAAAAATTAGCATTTGCTTTAATTGTAACTGCTCGGAAACCACGGCCCTATTTTCAATGCCGCACAATAGCCGTGGTCACGACCTTTCCTTTGAGAAATATATTGCACAAATCGGAGTTATCAGGAAGGTTACCCAAATGGGCAGTAGAGTTAAGCGAGTATGACATCACATACCAACCTCGAACAGCCATCAAGTCCCAAGTATTAGCATACTTCGTGGCTGACTTCAGTGTGGAGATCCTCCCTGAGGCTGAAAGAGAAAATTTGATGTCCAAGGGGTCTACCTCGGGAATATGGACGCTCTACACTTATGGAGCAACTAACTCCAAATGTTCGGGGCTAGGAATAGTCTTCGTGGCACCAACACGAGATAATGTTAGGCATTCGATTCGGTTCAAGAAGATAACGAATAATGAAGCCGAATATGAAGCAAATCTAGCAAGCTTGGAGTTAGCCAAGGAATTGGGGGTAGAAAGAATCGAATTAAGATGCGATTCACAGCTGGTGGTGAATCAAGTGCTCGAGGACCATTCGGTTCGTCAGCCAAGGATGCAATAGTCCTTAGCCCGAGCACAACACACCTTGGCTCAATTCCAAGAGTGGAAAGTCAAAAAAATACCCCGAGAGGAAAACACAGAGGCTGACGCCTTAGCTAACTTGGGTTCGGCTGTGGAAGAAAGACACTCGGGGACAGGTTCAGTAGTTCGGTTGCTCTCAGCACAGATGAAGAACATGAAATTAGAAGTCAATTCGGTGGACCACACTAGGGATTATTGAACCAAGTTCGTATCTTATTTGGAATGGGGGACTCTTTCCCCCGACAAGAGAGAAGAAAAAAAAGTTGAGGACTCATGCAGCCTCCTACTCGATGATTTTGGGAAAATTGTATAGGAGAATGTGCAGCGGCCCAAAAGCTAAGTGTTTGGGTCTGGGAGAGATTAAATATGTTATGAGGAAAATTAACGAAGGCAAATGTGGAAATCATCCGAGAGGAAAAGCTTTAGTGCGCAAGCTACTTCGGGCTGGATACTATTGGCCAACTATTACCGCAGACGCCAAAATCTTTGTGAAAAAATGTGATAAGTGTCAAAGACATGGCCTCATAATCCATCAGCAGGCTGAACCCTTGCATTCGGTCGTGTCACCTTGGTCATTCATGAAATGGGGAATGGATATAATAGGTCCCCTACCGAAGGCGAAAGGAAGTGTTTGGTTTATACTTGTGTTAATCGGCTACTTCACCAAATAGGTGGAAGCAGGGGAATTCGCTACAGTTAAACAGAAGGAGGTGATATATTTCATCCGCAAAATATCATCTAAAGGTTCGGTGTCCTAAGGAAAAATTACTTTCGACAATGGCTCTCAGTTTATGGGGTCGGTGGTCACTCACTTTTTAAGTTAGTAGGGGATAAAAAGGATAGTATCAACGCCTTATCACCCAAGTGCAAATGGTCAAGCCGAGTCCTCGAACAGAATTATCATTGAGAACATAAAGAAAAGGCTTAATGAAGCAAAAGGTCCATGGCCTGAGGAATTGCCCGGGGTGTAGTGGGCGATGCGAACTACGGAGAAGAATAGCACCGGTGAAACTCCTTTGTCCCTTGCTTATGGGATGGATTCACTTATCCCCGTGGAGGTGGGTGAACGCATCCTTCGGTACGCTCACGCCACCGAAGACGCAAATCAACAGGCTATGTTCATAGAGCTGGACTTACTTGAAGAAAAAAGGGAACTAGCCTTAATTCGGTTGGAGGATCAAAAGAGACAAATTAAAGTATATCTCAATAGGAAATCCAAACTTAGAGAGTTTAAGGTTGGTGACTATGTGTTGAAGGCTTCGAACCAGTAAACCAAGGAAAAGAACGCTTGGAAACTTGTGGCAAATTGGGAAGGCCCTTACAAAGTCAAATCAATCATCGGGAAAGGGTCCTATCAACTTGAAGATTTCGAAGGCAAGCCCAAGTCCTTAAATTGGAATATCTCCAATTTAAAACGGTATAACTTCTAGCATCAAGGTAAAAAATCCTTAGTCGATAAAATTTCACCGACAGCAATAATTCTAACCTACCCCTCAATTTTGCTTTGCTTGACCTTTTCAGGAAGCGAAGAAGACGGTCTACGGTGTTCGGATCTTCATCAAGATTCATAACCGAACACTGGGGGGATGTGAGAGGGGGGATAAAACTGAGGACAACCTAAAGCCTCTCCCGCTGAAGTCTTTCTATTCGACATTTGGGGACTAATACCCGAAGAATAGATTAAGGCTTAGTATTTTTCACCCAGTAGTGGTGTTGACACCTAATTGAAACGACCCCAGTTAGTCATTTCGGAAGTTAGGACTCCGATTGGCGTGCCGATAATTTTAAAATATTCATAATATCTATTGTGACTTATATGTAAAATTTGAGCTAAATCAGGCCTCGTTTGGTAGGCATCGGAAGAAGGTTTCAGTTTTAATTGGCGATAAATATTAAAAAGAGATTTTCGAGCTCGGTTTTGCCGAATGAGCTCCGATTCGAAATCCGAAAGCGCCGTTGGTTTCGTATGATTATTTATGACCTTTGTGAACTTTAGAAAGTGAATTTCAATGTTGTTCGGCTAGTTTCCGCTAAAATGCCGAAAGTTAAATAATTTGACTTTTTCTATTTAAATTCGCATCTTGAGTTTCGGGAGTCTAATTTGAGATCCACCTTCGCGAGTATGTTACATATATTTTGTATAACTTGTATGCAAAAGTTGGAAGTATTTCGAATATCGTAGGGTACCGTTTTAATTTTTACCGTAACAGCGAATTTTAAAAGAAAAAAAAAAGAGAAAATGACATGAAAATTAAACAATGGCGGTGGGTCCTTAGCTTAGGACCAGCAGAACTTAGAAATATTGAAGATGAAAAAGTGAAACGATTAACAGAGAAGAGAAAAGCGCAGTGAGGTAAAAAAATGCCAGAAAATGAGAAAAGAGCCGGGAAAATAGTAGAATTTTTACCCCGCAACATTCAGGTAATGATCCTAATATATTATTTGAGTTTATTACGTGTGTTTGAGTATATTTTTACTGTAAAAATAGGGATATTAGACATCGCCCTAATGACGTAAATTGATAGTTTACCGGGTCAAATGGACCCCGATAATGAAATTGATTATATATTCGTACTCAGTGAGTTATGGGCAACATATAAATGTAATTTATTTAGGGTTTGGTTATGTGACCTTAAACCCTGTACATAGGCCTGGCCTGCGTATTGCGTATGCGAATAGGGTATCAGGTTCCTACCTGGATTGCCCTAAGATGTGAGGAATGAAGCCTTTAGCCTAATGTGATATATTTTTCTGCTTATTGATCACAGTGGGATCGTTTGGCAATGAATTCAAAGAATAACGCGGTTGTTGGTCGCAATGCTAACTTTTGAGAGAGGTAAGTGTTTATATCTATTTCTTTGGAGGCACTTGGCCTCGTGGATTTTCTACCACGTATTTCCTTACGTGTGTAGCTGCCGATAGGCGTACTCATTACGCCTTAGCTTTGGATTTACATTGTGTATTACTCCCTCCGTCCCAATTTATGTGGCACCATTTTCTTTTTTGTTTGTCCCAAAATAAGTGGCACCTTTCCTTATTTGACATCTATTTAATACATCATGTCTATTTTACTCTTGTTGGGCCCTACATACTTTTAAACCTACCAACTACTTTTTTATTACTCAAATCTTCTCTCTCTTACTTTTTCAAGGATAAAAATGATACTTAACAAGGTCAACCTCTATTTTCTTAAACTCCGTGCCTGGTCAAATGGTGCCACATAAATTGGGACGGAGGGAGTATATGTTATGCCCTGTTGTTGGTATTGCATTAAACATATGAGCATTGCACTCTGGTTTTGAGTATTGTATACACTTCCCGGTTGGCGATGAGAGTCCCGCGCCGGCGAATGGTCATTATTGCATATACTTTCCGGTTGGCGATGAGAGTCCCGCACCGGCGAAGGATCATTATTGCATATATTTTCTGGTTGGCGATGAGAGTCCCGCACCGGCGAAGGGTCATTATTGCATATACATCCCGGTTGGCGATGAGAGTCCCGCACCGGCGAAGGGTCATTATTGCATATACTTCCCGGTTGGCGATGAGAGTCCCGCACCGGCGAAGGGTCACTATTGCATATATTTCCCGGTTGGCGATGAGAGTCCCGCACCGCCGAAGGGTCATTATTGCATATACTTCCCGGTTGGCAATGAGAGTCCCGCACCGGTGAAGGGTCATCATTACATATATTTCCCGGTAATCGATGAGAGTCCCGAGCCGGTGAAGGGTCATTATTGCATATATCTCCTGGTAGACGATGAGAGTCCCGCGCCGGAGATAGGTATCAAGAGTATGTGACTGCATTGCATCATGTCGCATTCATCCCATCTCATTGCACCGCATACTGACTATTGTATGTATTATATTGTGTTTTATGTATGCGGTATGTACACCATGTTGTGGACATATTATAGTTTGCCTATATATTTCTGGCTCGTATTCTAAGTTGCGGGGATCGGGCTGCACGCCGAAACGGTATAAATGTATGGATCGGGTTGCACGCCGCAACAGGATGTAATTCTGATTGTTGATATGATCGGGATACCTACATGTTCTGGCTATTTTATGTTACTGGTTGTTAATGAGTTTGTGATTCCATAGGTGCTTCTAGTTATTATCTGGCTATGCCTTTTTATAATTTAAATAAGAGGAATTTGATTTATATGTTTCTTCTCCCTGGCTAGCTATCCTATTCCTTGAGGTGGCTAGTCTGCCCCACTTATTGAGTCCTTTTGACTCACCCTTGTTTGTTGTTTGTTTCTGGTCTATCTATTCGTTTCGGCAGGTTCGCTCCAGGGTTGAGTTCGCCACGTTGTGAAGGAGCGAAGACGACTTCAGCTGTCAGGGTGAGCCAGCTTTTATTCCGGATGGCCACCAGTTTATGGGTTGTTATTTCAGTTGCATTTTGCTCCCTTCAGGAGGTATCAGTCTTCTTTTGTACTCTTAGATGTCTATTCTGGATAGCCCTAAACCTAGTACGATAGGTAGTCAGCTGTAATTTCTTTTGTACAGCTTAGAGATATTAGTATGTCTGTATTTTTGTTTTAAGTCTTGTCCTTATTTATGAGTTTTTATATTTATTTTCCTAATTTAATTGGTAAGGGTTCGCCCGACAGGTCTTGGGGAGGATGTCGGGTGCCCGCACGGCCTAGCCGGATTCCGGGTCGTGTCAGTTGGTATCAGAGCCATTTTTAGAGTCTATCCAGACTAAGACAATGTCTAGTAGTGTCTCGCTGATGGGTACGTAGACGTCCGTAATTATCTACGAGAGGCTATGATGGCATTTAGGAAGTTTCACTTCCTTCTTTACTGATCGTGCGTTGGTCTAGGATACAAAAGTATTTTCGTTAATTCGTTCGTGGTAATTGTGAACCCTCGTATGACAAATCAGCAAACGGAAGGAGTTCAGGACGAAGTAGTCTAGCCTGGGGCTAGAGCTACTCAAGCCCCGAGAGTTGTGGATCGTGCTGATGAACCAGTTTCGCAGGCCCCAGCTGTACGAGCTCGCGATGGGCAAAGGAGCAGGGCCTTGTGGTTCCCTTGGCTCTCTACAATGCTATTACGAGAATTTTGGCGGCGCAGATACCGCAAGAACCTATTATTCGCTAGGTTTCTTATCAAGTTGCCGCAGATGTAGATGTTCAGTCTCCGGGAGATCCTATTTCAGTTCTTAATATTGTCACAGTAAAGTATGTTCCGGAGGCAGCATGTATTGTGCCTCTAGTTATTCTGGCTGGTTAGCTAGCCTGAGTAATGGCTCGGTCCGAGTGTCTGAAGAGGCTGCATTATTCTACCCAATTGAACCTTATGATGTTCTTAGGCCATGCAACAAATAATATCTGTGTAAGTTTTTTTTTAAATAAAATGATGTCAGCGTATCCTTCAGGCTTTTCATTATATTGAGCGGTATGGTGTTGATTATTCTGCTTTCCAGTTTCAGGGGTCCAGCGTTGAATTGATGGACCGCTCTCTTATTAGCTAACTTGGTTCGGTTTTTCTTCTAGATTCATGGAAAAGTTCCTTTCGAGTAGCGAACGAGATGAAAAATGTTGCCAGTTTGAGTGGATTGGACAGGATAGCCTTTCGGTTAGCCTGTTGGTGTTTCAGAATATGAGATTGAATTCTATAGAATGGCTGGATATGCATTAGAACTAGTCCATGAGCCTTTCGAGAGATTCAAAGATTTATTGATGACCTTTCTCCTTCCTTAAGATCCCTGATGGCTCGAAAAATTGAGGTTGGGACTTCATTTGATGTCTTTGTTGATATTGTTCAAAAGTATTAGGCATACCATAAGTTAGAGCGGGAATAGTTAGAGTGGGAGAGCAAGAAATCTCGTGGCCCTAGTGGGTAACCATGGTACCTTATTTGGAGGCAAGAGTTCTGATTATTTTGGGATGTCACCTTCCAGGTTATCTCAGCTTGTAAAGCGTGATTCTCAGAATGCTCGAGTAGTTTATAAAGATTAGACAGCTTTCTCTTTGTAACTATCAACAATCTTTCCAGCTTCCATTTTCACTAAAAAGGTATTATCATTGTCGCGAGCCTGTCATCTTTGGTGGAGTTCTTCCTTACTCCGGCAACTAGACAGTCGTCCTTTCTCTTGTCATCAGGCACCTGTACAGTCGTAGGGAATTTTATTTAAATCTTAATCAGCCAGAGAAACGCCATGATCCAGTAAAGGTTGGGAGCGTGGTGGCAGTTATTCTTCTGAAGGTAATTATTAGTGTAGCGGCTTAGTTCAGCCGCAGGGGCAGTTTTATGAACTGCCAGTCTGGCAGGATGTTGAGGCATCTGATGTAGTAGACCCGAGTATTTCTTCTTCTCTTAAATGTGAGTAAGATTTGATTCTTTCGATCGATCTGGAAATGGTGTGTCTTATCATGTTTCGACGGTTTCCTTGGATATTGTCGTAATTAAGAATCGGTTGCGGTAGAGGGGTGAGTTTCTGATATGATTTATTCCTGGCATTTATGAGACCCTACTAGTTTATCTGATCTAAATATGAGAGATTTGACGGTGAGTATTGCTATTGCCTGCTTGGCATCCTGTTATACCACCTTGTGTTATTATGTCAAGTCATTTTACCTCTCTCCTCGGAAATCAGTGTTTGTAGGATGATCGGATTCTTATTCGTTACCATCAGGAAGTGTCGTTGTTTCTTCCGGTGTAAAGTGGCTGGTAAGTAATGCTCGATCTATGTGTCTCCTCTTGGTTCGAGATTCTAGTAGTCATGTTATTCTATGAGCTTGTCTTAGTTATAAAAGGGGTTTCTAGTAAAGTGTCAGCGTTTCCTTCTTATTGGGAGGTTAAATTGGTATGGATGTTTTTCCATAAAGCTTATTTTATGTCTATCTCTTCAATTGCGATTCTTTGGCTCGCCTGACTCGGAAATAGTCTAACTTTGGTAGCCAAGCAAATAAGAAGATGAACTTCCAGAGGCTCTAATTATTTCTATCCTCGATCCATTTCCATTTCTTCTTCATCTGGCACTAGTGATCTTGGGCGATTGGTAGCCGATTGTGACGTTCCCTGTGTTGAGCCAGAGTACGCGTTATTGTAATAGGGTGAGCATATTATTGTTTTGGATATCAGTTTATCTGGGCATCCATTCCCATGTATAGTTTAGTGCAGGTCCTGTTTTTGCGGATCATCCAGTTTCAGGGGAAACTCTGCCGAAATTTTTATATAGAAGTACCATCCATCAGGCGGTGGTGTTTACGACAAAGGTATGGAGTTGTGAACTCGAGAGTTGTAGCTAGTTGGCAACTCGAAAGGGTAGTTTGGTAGTTTAGGTCTACCTATGTTCAGCTTTTAGCTAGGTCTTCTTTAACTCCAGCAGGTTGTGCGAGGATGACTATTTCTATTCAAAATTAGTTGTATGACTTTATGCTTTAAGTGGAGGAGTCTTCCTCCAATTGATACCGAATCATAATATTAAATCTCTAAGGCGTTGCTGAAGCGTAAGCTAATTCTTAGTTCCATCGACCTATTCTATATTGAAAAGTATATCGAAGAGGTGATTATCGGCTGAATCATGTTAACCCATTCAAAGTTCCATGTATCTTTGCTTCGAAACTATAGAACTCTCTTCTCGTAATCGAGGAAGGATCAGCTTAGTCAGAATAAGCTGTGTAATGGTATTATCATATTATCCAGATATATTTTATTCCAAAAGTTCGGTATACGTGTTATAATTCTGATCCTGTAATCAAGAAATAATATCCGTGGAGTAGCTTATGAAGGTCACGCAAGTTCTCTTGCTATCTATATGAATTTTTCTTTAGACTTAGGCTCGTTTGAGGACGAACGAGAGTTTAAGTGGAGGAGAATGAAACGACCCCGGTTAGTCATTTTGAAAGTTAAGACTCCGATTGGCGTGCCGATAATTTTAAAATATTCATAATATCTATTGGGACTTATATGTAAAATTTGAGCTAAATCAGGCCTCGTTTGGTAGGCATCGGATGAAGGTTTCAGTTTTTATTGGCGATAAATATTAAAAAGAGAATTTCGAGCTCGGTTTTGCCGAATGAGCTCCGATTCGAAATCCGAAAGTGCCGTTGGGTTCGTATGATTATTTATGACCTTTGTGAACTTTCGAAAGTGAATTTCAATGTTGTTCGGCTAGTTTCCGCTAAAATGCCGAAAGTTAAATAATTTGACTTTTTCTATTTAAATTCGTATCTTGAGTTTTGGTAGTCTAATTTGAGATCCACCTTCGCGAGTATGTTACATATATTTTGTATAACTTGTATGCAAAATTTGGAATTATTTCGAATATCGTAGGGTACCGTTTTAATTTTTACCGTAACAGCGAATTTTAAAAAAAAAAAAAAGAGAAAATGACATGAAAATTAAACAATGGCGGTGGGTCCTTAGCTTAGGACCAGCAGAACTTAGAAATATTGAAGATGAAAAAGTGAAACGATTAACAGAGAAGAGAAAAGCGCAGTGAGGTAAAAAAAATGCCAGAAACTGAGAAAAGAGGCGGGAAAATAGTAGAATTTTTACCCCGCAACATTCAGGTAATGATCCTAATATATTATTTGAGTTTATTACGTGTGTTTGAGTATATTTTTACGGTAAAAATAGGGATATTAGACATCGTCCTAATGACGTAAATTGATAGTTTACAGGTTCAAATGGACCCCGATAATGAAATTGATTATATATTCGTACTCAGTGAGTTATAGGCAACATATAAATGTAATTTATTTAGGGTTTGGTTATGTGACCTTAAACCCTGTACATAGGCCTGGCCTGCGTATTGCGTATGCGAATAGGGTATCAGGTTCCTACCTGGATTGCCCTAAGATGTGAGGAATGAAGCCTTTAGCCTAATGTGATATATTTTTCTACTTATTGATCACAGTGGGATAGTTTGGCAATGAATTCAAAGAATAACGCGGTTGTTGGTCGCAATGCTAACTTTTGAGAGAGGTAAGTGTTTATATCCTTTCTTTGGAGGCACTTGGCCTCGTGGATTTTCTACCACGTATTTCCTTACGTGTGTAGCTGCCGATAGGCGTACTCGTTACGCCTTAGCTTTGGATTTACATTGTATATTATATGTTATGCCCTGTTGTTGGTATTTCATTAAACATATGAGCATTGCACTCTGGTTTTGAGTATTGTATATACTTCCCGGTTGGCGATGAGAGTCCCGCGCCGGCGAAGGGTCATTATTGCATATACTTCCCGGTTGGCGATGAGAGTCCCGCACCGGCGAAGGGTCATTATTGCATATACTTCCCGGTTGGCGATGAGAGTCCCGCACCGGCGAAGGGTCATTATTGTATATACTTCCCGGTTGGCGATGAGAGTCCCGCACCGGCGAAGGGTTATTATTGCATATACTTCCCGGTTGGCGATGAGAGTCCCGCACCGGTGAAGGGTCATCATTACATATACTTTCCGGTAATCGATGAGAGTCCCGAGCCGGTGAAGGGTCATTATTGCATATATCTCCTGGTAGACGATGAGAGTCCCGCGCCGGAGATAGGTATCAAGAGTATGTGACTGCATTGCATCATGTCGCATTCATCCCATCTCATTGCACCGCATACTGACTATTGTGTGTATTATATTGTGTTTTATGTATGCGGTATGTACACCATGTTGTGGGCATATTATAGTTTGCCTATATATTTCTGGCTCGTATTCTAAGTTGCGGGGATCGGGCTGCACGCCGAAACGGTATAAATATATGGATCGGGTTGCACGCCGCAACAGGATGTAATTCTGATTGTTGATATGTTCGGGATACCTACATGTTCTGGCTATTTTATGTTACTGGTTTTTAATGAGTTTGTGATTCCATACGTGCTTCTAGTTATAATCTGGCTATGCCTTTTTATAATTTAAATAAGAGGAATTTGATTTATATGTTTCTTCTCCCTGGTCCTATTCTTTGAGGTGGCTAGTCTGCCCCACTTATTGAGTCCTTTTGACTCACCCTTGTTTGTTGTTTGTTTCTGGTCTATCTATTTCGTTTCGGCAGGTTCGCTCCAGGGTTGAGTTCGCCACGTTGTGAAGGAGCGAAGACGACTTCAGCTGTCAGGGTGAGCCAGCTTTTATTCCGGATGGCCACCAGTTTATGGGTTGTTATTTCAGTTGCATTTTGCTCCCTTCAGGAGGTATCAGTCTTCTTTTGTACTCTTAGATGTCTAGTCTGGATAGCCCTAAACCTAGTACGATGGGTAGTCAGCTGTAATTTCTTTTGTACAGCTTAGAGATATTAGTATGTCTGTATTTTTGTTTTAAGTCTTGTCCTTATTTATGAGTTTTTATATTTATTTTCCTAATTTAATTGGTAAGGGTTCGCCCGACGGGTCTTGGGGAGGATGTCAGGTGCCCGCACGGCCTAGCCGGATTCCGGGTCGTGTCACTAATTTTGTCCATCCTTTTTCTAAAACTGACTATATTTAGCTTAAAGGTGCAATATTGATTGTTTTAAAAAATTTGCATACATTTAGTTGTGATTATCCCCTATTTACACATTATATACTTAATTGCAATCATATTATATAATTTTGCATCATTTAAGCTATATGTTAAGTACATGTCAAGACTGTCGGCTTTTTGTATAATATATTGTATTTATAACATTTGAATATTTACTTGTGACTATATTTATTTGATTTAATTTGACCCTGATTGTATTTTATGTGTGCATTTTATAGAATATCTATATTTGTATTTTTCTTCATTCATTATGCACCTTTAGTTAAATATCGAGTCAATAAAAATACTCAGTCCAACTTGTTCATAATTTTCCACATTTTTTTGAACCTAGACAAAGAGTGGTCCAAACACATTCACCATATTTTGAAGTTAAATAAGTTATTCCTTTTTCTTTTGTCTAATTTGAATAAAACTTGCAAGATCAATTCTTTCCTTTCCAGCACACTCCCCAACGTCTGTATCCTCCCCAAAATCTCTCCCTCAAATCCTAAAATCTCTTAATATCTACAATTGCTCCATTGATCTCGGAAAAACTCAACATCACTTTTCTAGGGGATAGTTATATAAACACACACCAATACAAACACAGTACACGGACCCCCTTCGTTCTCTTCTTCGATTTATCACACAGTGGGATATGATAGACACCCACCACCACCAATAAAAACTGAGAGGTCTTTCCCCTTATCTCCTTCTTCAATTGATACCAAGAACATATATATATATATATATATATATATAGAGAGAGAGAGATCGAAACAAGGGGATTCAGGAGTGGGGTGAGATCGAAAAGTGGATTCTGAAACAGTGGGGGCCACCGGAAAAGTAAAAGAAAAGGAGAGGGGGGATCGGGACAGGGGAGTTATGGGAAGGATGGAATAATGGTGGCGTTGAACCACCAAGAAGTAGTGTGGCCCTGCCACCACTGAAATCCGGCGACGTCGGAGCTCCTTCCTTTTCCTTTGTCTTGGTTGATTTGTGATCGAAACTAAAAGGGATAGGAGGGGTCGCAGCGACGCCGCTACGGCTTGGCAGTCGCTCCTCCACCTTTTTCGTTCTCTGGTGACGTTACCTCATGGTTTGATAGTGTTTGCTTGGACTGAAAATTTGCTTTGGTAGTGGTTAGATCTTGAAGGATCTTGGCTGGTTCTGTTTCCTCGTTTTTTTGTTTCTCGGTTACAAGTTTCTGAATGTTGGGCGGTTCTACTGTGTATTTGAGTTGTTTGACCGGTGGTGACCTTTTGGATGTGGTTTGACTGTTGACTGGTCTTAAATCATCTGCTGTGTGGTATTGCTTTTTGTTGTGGTTGGACCTATCGAAATTGGCTTGTTTCAGTTGTGATTACTACTGATCGATGCGGGGTCCGTATCTGGTTGCTTTGGCTTAACACTGATCCTATGTTATACATTGCTCCTTTGCAGACATAATATGTACTATGTTATGCCTATGAAAATATTTTAATTTGAGGCCAACACAATGATTTGACGGAAATACAATGAATTGACGGATGCTATACGAATTACGGCCAATGAAAAAATATATTTATATATATTGAGGCCTCGGGACTGATTTGAACATGATACTATACTTAGGCCAATGACGTATTGGAGGGCAATACAAGTCTCGTTCCGTATATGTTCCTTACGTATCCCGATAAAACAAAAAGAAAGGTGATGATGATGAGTATACACTTTGCAAAATGAGCATAGAGTGTGTAGGATCGATACCTGGCATGGCAATACGGCCGGCCACCGTTGTTTGCAGCCGTATCGACGTCCTTAAACCTCTACCCGATGCGACAAAATCTGAGCCTAAATCTTCAAAAAAGTTATTTTTCCCTTTATTTTATTTTTGTCATTACTATTATTTTTATTATTATTATCACAATTACTATTATTCTATTATCATTACTACTATTAATTTTATTATTATTATTATTATTATTATTATTATTATTATTATTATTATTATTATTATTATTATTATTGTTACTTTACTTATTTTTATCGTTTAATAATTTACTAATTTATTTTTTATATTTTTGCGAGGTAGTTTCCGACGAAATTCATTAAATCCGATGTCATTGGACGAGACAGATGTTTCAAAATATTTACTATTATTTCTTTTGGCTTATTGTTCAATTTTCAGCACACTAACTAATTTATTTTATTTTGGAAGGTCCATTTAAATGATATTTGCTTTATTTTGCAAGGTCCATTTAATTGATATTTGCTAAGGAAGAAAGCAACTCGAGAAGACAAGTCATTTATTTTAAATATAATTTTGTGTATTTAATTTGTATATTATGGCGATAAACTGTTCATTTTATTAAGTTTAATTTATTTTAAATCCCAATTATTTAGTCCGGCCGGGAACCACATTCGGTGGAATCTGAGAGGTACCTAACGCTTTCCTCTTGGGTTAATTTGAACCCTTACTCAGACTTTCCGGTTCGTAGATCAAGTTATCGGAGTTAGCATTAAAATTGGCTAGAAACAAAGTAGGTGCCCTAATACGCCTGGTAAAAAAATATGTTAGGTGGCGACTCCAAATCTTACCTGTGAGTTCCAATAAGTCGAGCCATGTTTCGACCTCCAACCGGTTCGGGTAAAAGTGGGTGTCGACAGAATGGCGACTCCGCTGGGGACTTCTATGGTTCTAACCATAACGGACTTCTAATTGGGATTCTTTGCATTTATTTTCTTTTTATTTTATCGAAACTAACATTTCTTCTTTTTTTCTTTTGCAGGATTGAAGCTTAACTTTCTATTTCATTGGCATTTTCTTTTGAATATCAGTTTTCATCACATCCGCCACGTTGGCAAAGTTTACTCGTATGCTATATTTGAAAGACGGTTGCGTCGGTTTGACGACCGTTCTTACTCCTACAAAGCACTGTTGAACCCTAAAATTAACCCCGAAGGATTAAATTCTGGAATATCGACAGGATGGGCCAACTCTTTTGGAGTTTTTGGAGTCGCCACCCAATTTAAGGAAAACAGGGAACCAAATTAACAAATGCGTGCAAAAACCCCGTTTTAGGAAAAAGACGGTCTTTTCAGAGATTCTAAGTAAGAGGTTTTATTAATTTCGGAAGAAGGTTTTTAAGGCACTTCCAAAATTCCGTAAAATACGGTTAATCCAACAGGTTTCCAAAATATTTGCAAAATATGCTTTTCTAGAAAATTTATCTAAAATAATTAATTGAAATAAAACTTGTTTATGAAAAATATTTTAATTTTGCACGCATTTTGCTAATTTGCCCCAGTTTGCAATAAATTAAATAATGACTTCAAAAATAAAAAGGATAATGCACATAAAGTAAAGCAATATACCAAGCAATCAAATATTATTGATAAATAAAGTATTTTACACATTTATTTGCATAAATATCCAAGGAAAGTAATGCGAAGTTTAAAGATAAAACCCGGGAAATGATCAACTCGCGGGAGCCTTGGATTTTCTAAAATTTCTTAGTCTTATTTCTGAACGCTCGATTACGAATTCAATCCAAACGACTCCAATGCAACGGAAGTTAGGCAAAAAAAAAAAAAAAAAAGGTTCCCGAATTGCTCGTGCCAAGATGTACCTCGCAATATAATGGGAATTTAAACTACATTAGTACGATAATAAAGCGTAATAATTAATAAAATAAAATAACAATAAAGTAATAATAATAATAATAATAAAATATATAATAATAATAATAATATTAATAATAATAGAATATATAATAATATTAATAATAATACTAATAATAATAATGATAATAATAATAATAATAATAATAATAATAATAATAATAATAATAATAATAAATAGTAAAGTGGTTGTTTTTGCAAAATTTAGGCTCAGGTTCGTATGGCGCGTCGAATAGAGGCTCGGGATTTGGTACGGTTGCAAACACGGAGCCCGGGCCGTGTTGCCATGCCAAAGCACCAAACCCACTACTCTATTCAACTTGCTTTGCATTAAAGTGCATTCATCATCGCCTTTTGCTTTAGGGACACGGGAACGGGACAGGTTCAAGTGTAGTATCATGTTCAAAATCAATCCCGAGGCCTCAATACGTGCAAATGTATTTTTCATCGGCCCGTGTAGTATCGGTTCAATATCAATCCGTCAATTCTAACGTATAGTATCCGTCAAATCATTGTGTAGAGCAAATTGAAATGTTTCATAGGCCATTTTAACATAGCCCTATTCAGATGACACGATACAGTCGATCCATCAAGACATGGGTCAAAGTGCATAGTAAGACAGTCCAATAGAGGAAAAGGGCTAGCTGCATAACAAATGGGTCAAGCTGCATAACAAACGGGTCAAAAATTGTTGGCGAAATAACAATGAATCGAAATAACAAATTAGCTCAACCCATCAACAATAAAACCATCAATGCCATAAATAACATCGATCAAAGCAACAGAAGACTGAGCCATCAGCGGTGAGCCATCACAGGTGAGATCCAAGCCAAGTAGAGGCGACTGCCATGAAAATCTATTGATGTATAGCACACCCAACTGAACCAAATGCACAACGTTGTTCCATTGAAGCAAATCAAGCGATTCCATGTAATTCTGAACATAAAACGAGCGGGGCTCCAACGAATACCAAGATAGTGAAACAATCTGTGAAAACATCTTCAAAGAAGAATGTCAACAGCATTTCAACAAAATAAAGCCATAAGCACCAATCAATAACAGGCTAACACAATAAAACATTGACGCAATGGAACATCACAGATCTAGAACCAAAGCCATAGAGATAGCTAAACTCATCGTCGAACAGAGAGTTAACAACACTAGAAGAACAGACAAGTAGTATTAGATTCCAAACAGATTCTCAGAAGTAACGGCGAGAAACACCAGAGTAACAGCCCAATACGAAGGAGAAGGAGGAGCAACGCCACCCAACCACGATGGCGCCGCTGCGACTCCGCCACTCCCATCTTTGTTTCAATAGCAGATCAAACAAAATCGATGGAAAAAGAGATAAGATTTCCGGCTAAGAACAAATAACAACACCAGTTCCACCATAATTTCCGGTGAGGCAGAGAACAATAACGAAGAGGTGGAGGAGCGACACCAGCAAGTAGGGCGTCGCTACAACCCCAACCCCCTCTCCCATGTTCGCGATTCAAGAAAAGAAACACCGGAAAGCTTTTCAAACGAGCCCCTTTTTATCTCGATAACAGATCGGAAAACAAGAAGAAACTGGAAACAGAGGTGAAATCTCCGGCGAGAAACTTCATAGCCACAACTTTTGATGATCCTTCTGAACCCATTTCTTGAAACATTCAAAGTATACTATTACAGTAAATGAAGGTTTTTGAACTGAACAAACTAAAAGGGTGTTCCTCAAAAAGAGTAAAACAAGAAAGGGAAAGGGAGAGGGATAGAGAGGGAGTGGGACTATTGTGAGTATGGGTTTGTGTGTGTGGGCCATCGAGACAAGAAAGAGGGGCACGGCTGATAGATTTGTGAGGGAGTGGGTGTAGCGGCTGATCTCATGTAATGGGTGTGGGTTTTTGATAAAGGGAAGATGATAGGGAATAATGGTGAATGGGGCTAGGGTTTAAGGGATAAGGATATATATATATATATATATATATATATATATATATATATATATATATATATATATATATATATATATATGGGTGAGAGTTTGCACAAATAGGCTAGATTTTAAGAGGGGGAGCGGATTTGGCACAATTTTACAATTAATTAAAAAAAAATGAATGGGTTGCACGAGCGGGTTAGAATTGGTGGGATTTTGCAATTTTAGCACTTTTCTTTGAAACTGCAATTGATCCTCTTTTATTATCATTATTTATTTAATTTTTAAAGTAAACCTCAATTACAAAAATATTACCAGAATTTAATAATTTTGAAAAATTCGGGACAAAATTGGGTGTCAACAAGCACACTTTTGAAAAAGTTTTGATAGGTCGAGTTCGTGGTATAACCAACGGTTCTAAAATTTTTCACTTCCAAACAGACTATTTGGGAGAACCTTGTCTAAACCTCACTCTTAAAAAACTCCATTAGGAGCATTCATCACATTCCATGTTCTAAATTCTTTTTCACATCATTGTTTTAAATTATCTTGCCTGATTATCTCATTTTCGGAACTAACTTGTTTCTTTTGCTATCCCTTTTTCCTTCCCTTTTACTAAACTTATTTTAAACTGATTTTATTTCAACTTGTGCATATTTTAAACTTGTGCATTTTGCTCATACGCCCGCCACTCCTGGCAACTTCAAAATCGTGCATTGAAAACACGGTGGTTATAACTGCCTCTTTCCTTACAAAGTTTCCTTTTAGGGGGAACGACTTGTTATCTAGTTGGTCCGAGACGTTCCCGCTCCCGAGTTGTCCGCTCGGGAGGATAATAAAATTTGGGCTAAGTCAACCCAGCTCTTAGTGGTGACTCTAGGACCATACATCATGACAATATCATTAGCCGACTTATTCTCAAGTCTAATAGGCCAACATGTTCAAACAATCTGAACGGGTTTCTGAACCCCGAAGAGCGTTAAACATGATTTATTGGCATATACTTAAAGGATTGAACGTGCAAATGTGGACCGTTTATTGGAATTATTCTGCATTCAAAGGCACAAATGGTAACCGAAATGGCATCAAAGCCCAAATTGAATCGGAAATGACTGTTTGTTCCTAAACGATTAGAATTTTTCTGCATTCGATGCCATTCAAAGGCACAAATGGTAACCGAAACGATATCAAAGCCCAAACTGAATCGAAAACGACTGTTTATTGTTGAACCCCCAAAAAATAACCCCGAAAGGCTAAATTTAGGAATATCAACTGAATAGGCTAACTCTTTAGAGTTTTTGGAGTAGCCACCCAATTTAAGAAAAACAGGGAACCAAATAAGCAAATGCGTGCAAAAAACTCTATTTTTAAAAAAATGTAGTCTTTTTAGAGATTCTAAGTAAGAGCTTTTGCTAATTTTGAAAGAAGGCTTTTAAGGAACTTCTGAAATTCCGTAAAATACGGTTAATCCGAGAGGTTTCCAAATATTTACAAGTGCGCTTTTCTTGCGAAAGAATTATTTTTTCAAAAATAGTAATAAATATAATAATAATAGTAATAATAATATGAATAATTAATTGAATAAAAGCAGATTTGCAAAAATATTTTTTATTTGCACGCATTTGCTATGATGGCCCCAATTTGCGGTACTTAAATAACAACTCCAAAAAATAAAAGATAATGAACATAAAAACAATGCAATATACAAACAATCAAATGTTGTATATTAATAAATGAAATATTCTACATGTCATTTACACAGATATCCTAAATAAAGGGAAGACAAAGTTAAAGGTAAAACCCGGGAAAATTGACAGAACTCGCGGGAGTTTTGAATTTCTAAAATTTCTAAAGGCTCTCATTTCTTTAAACTTGAGCCCGAGCTTGACCCCAATGCGCCTTCAAATCAATGTATATGTCCTCTTATCGTGAGTTTAGCCGACTCATTCCCCAAGTTGTTCATGCCAAATGTACCTCGCAAAAATATGAAAATAAGTTAGTACGACAATAAAGTGAAATGAAGAATAATAATAATAATAATAATAATAATAATAATAATAATAATAATAATAATAATAATAATAATAATAATAATAATAATAATAATAATAATAATAATAATAATAATAATAATAAAGTAAGGGGTTTTATTTTGTAAAATTTAGGCTCAGGTTTGTATGATGGGTCGAGCAGAGGCTAGGGACATTGGTACGGTTGCAAACACGCCGGCCGGTCGTGTTGCCGTGCCAAGTACCAATCTCGTTACTCTATTTCGACTTGCTTTGCCTTAAAGTTGATACATTCATCATCGCCAATTTTGTTTTCGTAAGGGGCACGACACATAAGGGACATTTTATACGTAATGGGAAGGGACTTATTGACATGTGTCGTATCAGTTCAATATCAGTTCAAATGCCTCAAAATGAAGTATTTTCATAGGCCACCTTTATGTAGTATCTGCTCAAACCAGTCTGTATGCCTCAAATAAAATATTTTTCTAGGCATAACAAATGTACTAATGTCCGGAATCCGTCTTAAGTAATTGTGCTAATGCGTCCAAAAAATATTTAGGAATCAAAACGAATGGATAAAAAGTGCGCAAATGAACTGCATAACCAAACTGGAACAGGCAATAATATCACAATCCAACACCAGAATCAAATGGGTCAAGGCTTTCAAATAAAGTAAACTTCAGGGAAGCAATGAAGCACAGCTTCGATTATAACCCTGGAAAACTCAACAAACTTCAGCGAAATAGTGAACAAACACCGGTCAAAATCCAGACGGCTCCGGTGAAAAACAAACAACTACGAGTCAGATCTTTTCCCGATTAAAGAACGATGGTGATAAACTGAACAATCGTCACCAACATAGGGGAGTTGGAGAGATTTTCTGGCGCATCAACGATGAGGAAAGTGAACAAAATCAGCCAAGTACGGTGGAGGAGGAGCGACATCGGCGACCACCTGCGGCGTCGCTGCAACTCCTTCCCCTTTCTTTATTTTACTTTCTTCGTTTCAACAACAAACAGAGAGACAAGGACCATCGGTGATGGCTTTGCTCTGAACCACTCCTAACCCCATTACCTCGATCTGTTACTCCGTCCTCCACCATCAATGGTTTTCTTATCAGCTTCCCGACTCTCCTTGGTTTTCGATCTGCTCACTGGTGGTGGTAGATGTGTGTGCATCTATTGGAGAGGATCAAGAACTGGGGTGTGTGTGTATGTGTCTTGTATATTGTGTGTGTGTTGTCAAGGAATGGAAAAAATTGAGAAAAAGATGATGATATATTTCCTTTGTGTAAGGAGATCTGATTTTGTGTTGTAGTTGAAGAAGGAAGAAGATGATGAATAGTTGTAAGAGGCTAGGGTTTAAGGTTTCATAGGGGTGAGGATGGGGGCTTTTAGAATTGGGCTAGGAAAAATGGAAAATGCGTATTGCGTAAATAGGCCAGGACTTAAAATGAAGAACGATTATGGCCTTTTTCTCTTAAAATTATGAATTTAATTATCTTAAAAATTAACCTTATTTTAAAAATAATTAGACGTTAATTGAAAATTCCGGGATAAAATTGGGTGACAATATTTACTCCTAAACGGTTGGAATTATTCTACATTCAATGTCATTCAAAGGCACAAAAGGTAACCGAAAAGGCATCAAAACCCAAATTGAATCAGAAACGATTGTTTATTCCTAAGCGGTTGGAAGCATTCTGTATTCAATGTTGTTCAAACGTGCAAAAGGTAACCGAAAAGGCATTAAAGGCCCAATTTGAAGCAGAAATGACCGCTTGATAGACGGGACGACACATAATGCGCATTTATCCTTTAGGCATTATATAAAGACTTACCATCTGTAGTTTGTCAAAAGTCCATTAGCAACTTTCGTCTAAAGTGTCTAAAGGGTTCTCAATCCACAACAGCGCATCTCTTCATACTCTCTCTATTGCATTGTTTTCAAAAGCTTGTGCTACACGTTGATCATTTGTTTGCAATAAAGCAAATTTTAGGCATTTTCTTCTCCCCTTTTCCTATCGTCCTTCACCTTTTCCAAAAGATCATCGCCAATAAAATAATTGACATGGTTACTGAAATCCCTCAGTTACTAAGAGATTGGTGGGGAAAATTAAGCATAGATCAACAAGACCGAGCTAAAATGGTGTTGAGGAACCTGATTTCACTAATGGAGCACACTGCAATGAGAGGGATAGTAGAAGCAGCAGTACACTATTGGGATGCAGGTCGAGTAGTTTTTCACTTTGGAAGTATAGAGTTGACGCCATTATTGGAAGAAATAGGCCGGTTAACTCAATTACAATTTGAAAGTGAAGAAGTCTTGATGCTTAAGAACATTGCACCCGAGGAGTTCTTCGAAATGGTAGGGTTTAAGCCCGAGTTATGCACAGACAGTATAAGGCAGCCAGAAATCTCTCTAACTTCCCTCTATATCAAATTTGGGTACGGAGAAGCATTTCAAGAAGCCGAAGACTATTTCAATATTAACAAGGCAGATTGGCAAGAGCGGAGAATACTTGCTTTTGTCACCAGCTTTTTAGGGGTTGTGGTGTTTCCAGAACACAAAGGACGGGTTGATATTTTCATGGTATCAATTGCCGATACTTTACTCAAGTAAATCAACAAAAAATACGCTTTGGTACCAATGATTGTTGCGGAAATGTACCGAGCTTTAGAAGATGCAAAAAAGGTGCTAGCTTTTTTTAAGGTTGTAATTTACTCCTACAAATTTGGTTGATGGAATATTTGCAAAGGATGAACAGCATAGACCAAGCCTTCCACCCCATACCAAGAGAAAACTACATCTTGACTCATACCACCCGCATGAACAACGCTCCTGAAAAATAGGACCAGCCAACGACTGCCAAAGGCTGGCACCATAAGCTTTCTCAGTTGACATCTAAAAACATACAATGGATGTTTGATTACTCTCCCAGCACTACAGTGATCACACGGTCGAAAAGGGACTCATCTCTCATTTTAATAGGATTTAGAGGAGTTTACCCATACACTTCTTTAAGGGAACTTGGACACAAGTCCATAAACGATCCAACTATTCATAGCCCCGGCCATATTTGAGTCAAAGTAATACATTCACTTTCATTAAAGAGTAGACTAAACTAGTCGCTCAAAGCTAGATCACTTCTATTTAATCCACGAGGCATATAGTACATTGAAATCATTAATTCAAAAATTGCACCAATATATCGGTGTGGATGCCCTCCCACATAGTGCCAGTAAAGACTTAAGCACTCAAGTGGACAAGCACAACCGTTCTAGCTTGAACACAAAAATTTTCTGTTAAATATAACGTGCTAAATATGTCCCCTTGAGGGTGCGAGCCTTGCCCTAATCGAAAGAAGTCTATTATAGACGCAACATAAGCCACCAGCCACTGGTGCAAACTGGTAATTAGATAACATACATGGCCAAGCAGGCTCACTATAATACAACTGATATTCTAAAATAATAAAATAAAGCATGGCGTATGCTACCAACTTAACAAACGCCGCCTAACTCTCGGGCGCACATATGTCTGTATAGGTATAATCTTATGAAAGCTTAAGTTTCCAAGACTATTATCTTAACTGCTTACGACAAAAAAAGTAAGATCGTCACAAGAAAACAAAAAATAATGGCAAAACATTGGATTGAAAATTAAAAGCCAGAAAATGGGCAGAATTCATTCAAACATTATAATTACACCCAATAACATGGGCAAGAGTTCAAGACATTATCGCAAAATGGGGGGGGGGGGGAATACTAGTTCTCTCTTAGGGGACTTCCCTCAGCGGAAATACTCTACGAAGGTCTTGCTTCACCAACTGCAGGCTCCCTAGTTGGTAAGCCATCTCCTCCTTCAGCAGTGGCTTCTTCAAAACCATCATCAGGGTAAAAACCCAACTGAGCATCTACTTGAGCTACCATCTTTGTCAAAGAAGCAATCTCGGCAGCCAGGTCCAACTAAGGGTTTTCATAGACCCTACAGAGAGTAGCAAGCGCATCAACAAAGTTTGCGCGGTCCAGCTCAGCCACATGTCTGGCACTCATTTCTTTAGTCAGGTGGTGGGAGCCATCACAGAGTTTATCACAGAACTTCCCTAAGGACACCACTTTGCCTAGCAGCTTGTCATCTCGTCCTAAAGGAAACCAGAAAGGCTCTTAGCCTCAAAGGCTTTCTTCTCGGTAATTTTGGTTCTTTCTGCCATTGCAGACAACTGCTGCCACAAACCAACCTCAACTGCCTCCAAATGAGTAACTTGGGAAAAATGCACTTGTCCAATGATTTTGGCTTCCTGGAGAGATATTGACAGGGCCTCTATTTTCTCCTTGTACTTGCGGACCTCGGTACTCATCGCAGCATTAAGCAGGTTGGCCTGCATCTGTTCAAATTGATGAGCATTGCGCGCGGCCTGGACCTCTTCTTTCAGCTGCTCTACTTTGGTTACAAGATGTTGCAAACTATCAATCTAGCCCCGCAGAGCATCATTCTTCCTTCTCTGGTGCTCTTCAATACACCACCCCGACGAATAACATCGTGGTAGTCTATCAGCCTCTGAATGAATATTGTAAGGATTATCAGGAAGAGATGGAGACTTAGCTTGAAATATAAAGCCAAAGAAAGAAGCAAAGTGCACCTGAAGGGAACACCCTACAGCAACGCTAAGCAGGTCATGATAACTATAGCCGAATAGGTGTCTTTGTTCAGATAAACCAACAGGCTCAGCTGTAAGGTCGGTCGCAGCGCACGAATTTTAAAACAGGTTAACTCTCGCATCAATGGGGATAACAATCTTGCGGGATCCCGTACGAGCTCTAAGGCGGCAGCACCAATTACAACAACCTCTTTGCCAGAGTGATGTTGGGAAGGAGAGTCAACTGACTCAGGAGCAGGGACCACAGTAGTAGGTTCTATGCATATTCAATAAGCAACCGTCAGTAGAGTGCGCGAAGCGGCTGAATCAATGAAAGGGAAAAAAGGGTTAAACCAACTTGATACTGGCCCTTCAAAATGAGCTGTGGGGAGGATAAATTCGTCCCCCACATTGGCCTCCTCTTCAGCTTCACGACCTTCATCGATAAGGTGTATATACTTAAGCGTGGAAGGACCAGGTTCTGGAGTAATGACAGCGACATGAGGATTAGCAGCCTCAGGTTCGGGCACTCAAGGGGCTTCCTCGGTGTTAGAGATTATCAAAGGTGTTACGCCACAATATTTTCCAACCTACTAGACCTCTTTCTTTTCAAGGAGCGGGAACTACTAGCTTTCTCAACGACCTTGCCAGTAGAGGCCAGCACATCAAGAAGAGAAGCAATGTACGGAGCAACAATCAGGATTTCTCTCAGCTCAGGCATAGGGCGACATGAAACTCTTTCTAGAAAAAGAAGATATCAGGTTTAGTCAAGAGATAAGAATTATGGTTGCACAAAAAAGAATGACATACCATGATCTTTTATTCGCTAACCATTCATGTTCGCTAGGGCCGCGAAATTTATTGATTTGGTAGGATTCTTGGCGAAAATCATGGTGACCTACGTGGGCAATGCATCATGAGAGATCGGAAGAGCAGTCATAGAATTCACTAAAGAGACAAAAGTCAACACAAGAAGTGATAATCAAAGTATACGGAACCAAATTATGGGGACATACGTTTCCTATTGAAGACCTCAAGAAAGGGATGGTACGAGACTATGTCGGGAGTACGCACTGGAACATATCGATGGAAGTAGCCACGGTCTTTAAAATCCTTACTATTGGAGACAATGCGCTTCCTCCCTCGCCTCCTGTAGTTCAACATACCAGCTTTATGAAGACGAGGAGAGTAGAAGGCATATAGATGCCAGAAAGTGATGTCCAACTCAGCATGGTTAGCCAGGTGGTCCAGCTACCAAATACCAGACGGAGGGCCCGACTTGCCCTAAACAGATGTTGTACTGACAACATATTTCCTTGACAACTGAATGCACATTCTTGTTGAGATGAAGAGTAAATGGGTAAGTATGAACCATCAAATAATCAACACGATTAGTGGAGATCCTTTCTTTAGAAGTAGGAAGAATGATATCGATTGTGGATGGCTAACGACATTCGAATCTGATACGAGAGATATCATATTTAATGATAGCAGAAGGGTAATACTCTATAGAAACGTTTTTGTTCTCACCCTCATGCCTAGGCGTTTGAACTTTCATCGTGCCATCATTTTCAGAACTTAAATTCTGGGGAAGATATTCTTGAACTCTAAAGTTTTTAGGTAAGAAGTTTTCTTCTTGGGCCATTGAGGGAAAGATGTGGTCGAAGATTGCAAGAGGTTTTTAAAAATTTTGATTTGCAAAGGAATGTGAGGGTAAATAAAGGTCTCTCAAAATTATGATGTATTTATACATGCATAAAGAGACCTAAAAAGAAAGTGGATCCTTTCCAGAAGTGAGATCGTGATAATTATGGCTTACATGATAAATCCTCATAATTACGGGATATCGTAGGGTGGTCGAATCATTGGCAAGATGCGGGCGAAGTCCATCAATCACAAGGCCGCACGTTACTGTACTTGAGTACTATCATTAAGTCAAGGCATGCGATAAGATATGGGACGAGTACCAGGCACAAGTAGGTCACTACATTTTCTATCACACCTCTTGCACTTCCTGACCGCTTATGTCAGTACTGAGCAAGTGGAGGGACTAACTATGTGGGTAAAACTATACAACATATGATTATGGGGATACGAGTCCAGTTGGTAAATACTAAACTTATCCTGTAAGTCACCAGGCACAGAGGATACATGACTGCTCCCCAAGCCAGGGCTGCTTAGTAAGCACGGGCCGTGGGATGGAAGGTATACATTCCGCAGTCTTAGTACAGTCTTCTAGTTAGGATTTGATTAGTATTACCACCTTGAGCAAATAGGCCCACGTCCTATAAGTCTTTGTATTTTACCATAATTAGGATATAGGTAACTCTCAACTATATGTACCCGATTCCTATTGTATTCTACATCATGTGATTCACTTAGAATCTAACTTTACTCAAGGAATACAACTATTCATTTCTTCGCTTCTGTTTATTAATTTTCCTTCGTATTTACGGTATTACTTATGACCTTTTTATAAATTCTATATGTTTAAGCTACAAGCAAATTTTAGGGATAAACAAATCTGAGATGTTTCATTTGGTGAATAACATTCTAGGATTTGTTATTACATAAATAAATATACAGGATACTTTAGTTTGAGGATATTTTTATATTTATGTACTGTTAAACACATACTGAAAATGTTTGTGCCTGTTAGTGATGACTTTTTAGCCATTCCCCAAGGGCATATTATGAGTAGCATATCAGAAAAGTTTTCAATATGGAAAGAAATGTTGATTGAAGGCATTTGATAAGGCTGGTATGATCGAAGTGGTGAGAGTGTTCACCTTGATGCGATGTTTATTGAAGATATTTGATAAGGCTGGTATGTTCGAAGTGGAAATTCGTTCCTTAGTTAGTTGTGTGATGATTTGCGGTTGTAGTAGCCAATACGCTAGATTTAATCAAAAAGACGTTTATTTTAGTCGTTTGGATAATTGGTAGTAGAGCTTGTGGTGCTCTTGATTCCTTTGTGGCTTTAGGCTCAACTTCTAGTACTTTTTACCAAACTAAGAAAGTAAATTGGGAAGAATTAGTGCTCCTTGTGGTACCTTTGTTATGCTTCATGCCATATGGAAGAGTAGTAAGTTCGAGTTGTAATACTGAAGACTTTTGAAGAAAATTAATGATTTTTTTTTTGCGTTATGACTTACTAAAGCCTAGGACTTAGAGCATTTGAAAATTTATGAGCTGGATACCTCACTCTTAATTTGGTGTTAGTGTGACTATGTGTGCTCTCACACCTTGATGGTGTAGGCTATGTTTATTATCAATTAATGTTATATTGAATAAGGGAGTCTTCTATTATGTTTAGGAAAGGAAATTTGGGTTTAGATAATGAGATGGTGCAACCTTTTAGGAATGGACCCTATGGTTCTTGCATATCGTGCTTTGGCTTGCAAGAGCTTCAGTTAACTCAGGGACTCCGAGTATCATTTGGTTTGGGCTCTCTCTGATGACCGTCATTGTGATTTTAAATTGTTTTCAGTCCTAAGTAGACGTTCGACGCCGTTTGTGGATCTATTCGGGATCTGAAGGTCGAGTTGTTGACTCTTAGTATTCTCTATCTTCGACAATAAGACTCGTGTTTGATAATGACTTTTAGTTCTCAGTGAACTTGGTTATCTGGATTCTTTGACATCAGAGTCATTAATTCCCAAATGAAGGTGGCAACGGGTAGCTATGGACTTTGTTATGTGCATTTTAGACTTAATTAAGTTGGCATAAGTTTGGTTGATTGTGTCCATACTCACGAAGTCTGTGTATTTTATCGAATTAAGCCTCAATCTCATTTGAGCGACTTCTGAAATATATATATATATATATATATATATATATATATATATATATTTTTTTTTTTTTTTTTTTTGAAAAGTTTGTGTTGTAATGCTTGGGTGGTCAGGTTGAGTACACTATTAGTTGTATCATGGACTAAGGGTTAGTCTGGATGATCTATTCATACTTTGATAGTTACGCATAGAGCTTGCACAATGGATTTGAAAGTTTAGTGAGATGATCTTTCACCCTTAGCAGATTTTTTTTGTAATAGGCGATGTTTCTAGGCTTCTCGAGTGGTACCAAGTGTCACTTCAGGTGTGGAGCCAGTATGTAATTTGGTAATTATTTTGATAATGCATGCATTGTCCTTTGCTATCACAAGGGATCCAATTACGGTCGCATTGCTTTGTAGGTCTAAGAGCACAGTTTCAAATCTCCTTACATGACCTCGCTGGTATAATAACCATACTTATGCGACCGTAACATTGGTCTCACAGCCATGTCGTGTTGAAGCTCATGTTTTGGGATCTCCCCTGCAAATTTCAAGCTTACAGATGATAGTTGAGTATCCTTTGGATGATTTACCATAGGCAAGGGATATAAGATTCTTTGGCACGGGTGGAAAGTTAGCACGATACATGCATGCTTACTGAGCTTTCTGTTTGACATCATATTTGATTTCGGCGCGTTGATGCTTCAGTAGCATGCTTCTATTTTCACGCAGGATGTTCAGGCTAAGTTGGTATGCTTGGATATGAGCCTATTGTTATGGTAATTCAAGCTTTCAAATTCATGTTTTCATATTCAAAGTAGACTAAATGAAATAAACGATCTATGTAGGTATTTATCTGCTATCCTCGTCCTACATAATGTCTAAAATAACCACACAAGTTGGGTTTAATGAATAAGACCACGCAGGGTTAAAATAGTAATAACTATGCCTCAAAAACCCGGAAGAAGTAGCTTCCGCTTCAGGGGGAGGCGGTCCTCCTAGGAGGGAGGCGGTCTTCCTCAGCATCTTCAGAGGCTGCTTCAGTGATGGGTGGTCCGCCTAGGTGCAGGGGCGGTCCGTCTCAAGGTGATCCAGAGTGTGCGCTCTTTGACACTTAGCCAAAATCTGGGGTTTCTTGTTCATGGGCAATCCTCCCTTTGTTGGAGGCGCTCTGCCTCTTCTATGCTGTATTGGAAGATGCCTTTCACAATCTTGGGGTGCTCCTCCTTGGCTCGGGAGCGCTCCACCTTCACGGCAACGGCAGCTTTGCTTCCTCGTTCCCTCGAACTCTCCTCCGAAGCTCACGTCCTCGCATCCTCTTAGCGTGACTCTTGATGGTTAGGGCCTAAGCTCAATTTAGATTGCATCATCCTCCCTTTCTTGAAAGGATTTCATGCTGGAAATCACTCCATCAAGGCCTACAACCAATGACAAACACAAGCAAAACTTCCTACTACAGAAGTAGGTTAGTACAAACCGTGTGGAAAATAAAATCTTATGGTATAACCAAGTATCAATAGCAATGAAAAAGTTCATGTTTCTAAAGGAAACAACAAGTACTTGGCTAAACAAATAGGTTCACTCAACATTAGAATAAACAAAGAGATCAATAGGGCATGGAAAATGTAGATCAAACTATCAAAATTCTTATGATCCCTAAGCTTATTACCAACACACCAAACCTTCAATGCAATATCTTCACAATGTAGCACATTGGTTTTTGGCATGCTAAAATCTCAAAGTGTGATCAATATATGGAATGGGATAAGCAAAATAGCTCAACCTACAACTAGCATCAATTACTCCACTCCTCTTCTTAAAAGCACTTATACTCACACCGAGAGACACCTCCTCTCCTCCAAATCTACCCTTAAGACAAGCCTCCTCATAAGGCAAAATCTCAAGAAAGGCATTAATAATGGTTTATTCATCATCATAACCCAAACAACCAAGAGTAGAGTCACTAGAAGAATCATCCACCTCAATCGAAATTTCAAACAAAGAGTTATCTATGGAGTCAAATCCTTTACACCATGGAGGTTCTAATTCATTTTCAACTTTAGTTCGATACAAATCACCACCATAAATAAAGATGCCCTCAAACAAAGGATTAGTAAAAGTAGACATCTCGACTTCATTTTTGCACAAAGGTAAAGTATCAAAACTAGGTTCATCACTCTCACTTGAGGAGTCATCATAGATAACTCTATCCATCTCATGCAATAAAGACTTCTCAAGGTACTACCATCCTCACTACAACACATAAGTCCACCAAAGGCAATTATATCAACAAGGGCATGATCAAACAACTCATCTTTCCCATAATCAAAAATTGGTGGTGTGTCATAACAAGGTTCACAAGCAAGGTCAACTATCACTTCTTCACTAAAGAGATGTTCATTGAATATCGGGCTCACATCATGATGTGGCTTATCAATCCTCTCAACTAGTGGTTCACATGCACACACAAGTTGACCATTAGACTTTTCACTAGTTGCAAGTTTAATGCATTACAAGCACCAACTTGCATTGAGTCCTCACAAGACAAGGAACTAACATGTTCATGAAAAGGTGAAGAAACACTTACACTTGAGTTGCTTCTTTGAGCACTTAGAGCACTTGAAGTATCATGTTCGACTTTCTCTTTATGAAGCTCACAATGAGGATCTTCATCACCTTGCCTTCTAAAGCGCATGGTTGAGGCTCTCTAAGCTTGCCTCCAAGAGGATCTACACAAAAACTCAAACAAGTAGAAGAAGAAGATAAAGAGTAAATGTTAGAATAAGGGGTGCCCTCACTCTCAATGATTTCTTTTCCCTCTTTTTTCTCCCTCAATTTTCCTTCAAGGCCAAGTGTAGATTTGGGTGACAATCAGCTCACATCACTCCATACATTCTCTCCATTTTCCACTCTAGGATTGTCACCGGTCACTCCCTTACTCCTCTCTATCTTTTGTCTCTCATTTTCAAGAGCGTTGGGATAAGGCCCAAGAGTGCCTTCACCCAGAGTAGGTAAACTCATTACTTGCTCCAATTCATCCCAAGTAATGCGCTCGGGCAACCCAACTCTTCATCTAAACCTCTTAACCAATTCCCACCAAGTGGAAACATGGGTCTCGAATGAAGCAATAACATAGGTGGCCTTCTTCTCACCCGACATGTCATTAGTATCAAAGATATGCTCCAAACTCACCATCCAACCCAAAAATGACTCCGGATCACTAGTCTCTTTGAATGGTGGGATAGTGATCTTCACGCTATTCAAATTGTGATCATGAACCCCATGGGATGGTTCCGGATAACCCCCCATAGTAGTCATCATAACCACCATATTCAAGCTCCAAGTTCCTCTCTACACGTCCCCCTCGGGGCCCTCGACCTAGCCCACGACCTTTATACATACCTATTCGGATAAGGTGGCTCATAATCATCAAAACCATACATTAGCCTCCTATTCGGATAAGGTGGCTCATAATCATCAAAACCATCAACATGTTCGGGTAGCTCCCCTTCTTGAGCTACAACATCTTGCTCAACGGGTCTCACATTCTTTTGAGGTCTCATAAGTGGTGGAACATCACCTTGGGGATTGCAAGTGGTGGAACATCACCTTTCGATTTAATCACATTGTTAATGAGGTTTACAACGGTGTTGCCACTATTATTTTTGAAGTTTCATTAGTAAACCGTCAGGGTGGTCATGGTAACAACAATAATGATGATGATGATGATGCCAGCAGTGAGGAAGATGTAGGATCAGCCCAGGAGCCTATTATAATTGAATAAGTTTTAGTAGTTCTTATGTTTTTTCAGTTAATGTGGGATGTTTGTTTGTCTTTTTTTTTTCATGTGTGTTTTTATGTTTTCAGTAGATGATGAATTATGAACAGTGTTTTCGTTATTTTTAAGTACTGTGTTTTTAAGTACTGTGGTTTTATTATCAAGTAAGTCAAAATGTTGGTTGTTTAATAAGTAAAGTAACTAGAAAATAGATAAATCACGAAAAGTATTTTGCACAGCAACAAATGAAAAGTGTATTTTTTTATATATAATAATCCTTGTTAAAGAATACAGAGGAAGTAAAATTTTTAAAAAAAAGTGCTCTATAAGTGAATAGTCCTTTTTTGACTTCAGAATTGCTGCGACTGGAAGAAAATAGAGAAGAATGGTCATCTATCTATCTAGTGACGACGGGATTCCTAACTGAAAAACAAAAAAAAAGAAAAATTTTAACATAGCAGCTTTGGTTGTTGAATTGCAGTAAAATAGAATTAAAAAATAAAATACAGATAGAGAGACATACCTATTGTTTTTATTGAGAGTTATATTTCTTTGAATATAGATGAAGTACTTGAGTGTGTCTGCAGGATGTCCTGTTGTGTCCACGCTTTCTACATATCCCACATTGTTTCCCCTTTTGTCTTACATATTCTGCAGTGGAGACAAATATTTTCTCCTCCCTTCTACCTGGCTTAACTTTAAAATCTGGCGGTTTTGTTATCTCTTCTTTAATGCTATCAGGTACAACCCATGATTCTTCATGTCTAACAGTGTTGATTTCCGCTTTATACTGTTTTAACCATGTTTCTCTTTTATACCATATAGAGCAATAATCGGACTTGTGTAGGTGTACTCTGTCTATGGCAGCAAGTGCATGTTCACAAGGCATTTCATCCATCTGGAACTTAAGGCATTGACATTATTTCTTCTTCAAACAAACAGTTAATTCTCTCCCTTCATCTGTTACCTTAAAGCTTTGATCCGTAGTCCGGTCAACCTGTAAAAATGTTATGTATAAGACTACCTGACTAGTTTTTATTTATTAAAAAGAAAAAATAAATAAATAACTAGCATAATAGATATAATGCTGCAATTTACTGGATCCCCCGCTTTTGATACCATGTAGTCCCAACACAAAACCTATGCACACTAGGAAGTCCCATTATTAATAATGGGACTTCAACAAAATATCTGGTTAGTCCCAGACTTTTTTTCTGGAATTTCATGAATTATCATTGACATAACAAATCGCATCCAAAAATAACTGTATTATTTGCTATATTCACATTCATTCTTTATGCTTTTTTATTTTTTTCAGTTCATCATCTATCCATTTTGATGTTGCAAAGAGACTATCATGCGTGCTCTTCCATCTCTCATAAAACCAGCTCTGTAGCTTGTTCATTATGCTGTCCACCATTGACAATATTGATTTTCCCTGAGCATGTAACAGAGTATTATTCATGGATTCCACAATATTTGAGGTCATCATGTCATATCTTCGATTTCGACAGCAAGCTCTAGTCCATCTCCCTGGTGGTTCTTCCATGAGGTAATCATAGGTTGCCCTATCCGTTTCTTTCATTTGATTCATGTTTTTTTCAAACTCTGCAATTGTTTAGACCCGACATGCACTATTGAATATACTTATCACTGCAGGACTCTGTTCCTTTTGTTAAGGTTCTTTTCCAGATGATATACACAGATCCCACGTGCACATTCAGGATATACATTTGTAATCCCATTTGCAATTGCAGAATTACGATCTAAAAGGAACAGTAAATTCTCACGGCAACCAAATGCAATGCGCAATTGCCTAAAGAACCAATTGTATGCCAAATTATTTTTTGAAACCTTAGTACTGGAACCTTACTTATACATAATTACGACGTCCCAGCATTTTGTGATGGGACTCTAACAAATAACAGTGCAGTATCAGGTCTTTTTTAATGGGGATTACTGGAATTCTACACAAAAATATATAAGTACACATTTTCTTTTCTTTTTTTACCTGTTCTCAGCATCTCTTTAAAGAGCAATGTGTGAGTCTAGATTGATGTCTCTTAGCACATATAAATATGCTGGTAACTTTTGAAAGTTCTCCTCAGGCGTCCCTCTAATTAAAGACTCTCCTTTGTTTATAGCACGCCATGCCTTATTATAAGAGATTTCAACTCCAATTTTCCTTCTAATCTCTGCAACAACACAATTAGGCTTAACAGGATAATTATCATCTCTCAGATTCTCAACTATCTCATCTCGGACAATCTTTGACGTAACATGTTTTCGGTATCTTTTTCTATCATCCACTGAGCAAGTGTGATTCTTCTCAAACTTCAGTATTTTGAACAATGTGGACTATTTAATTATGGAAGATCGAACAACCCACTCACATTTTTTTTTTCATTCATGCACACCAGTGAATATCTCGTTGTGCTTGATCTCACAACCTTGAATTCAAAATTGTGTGCAATTGTAATTGTCTGGAAATATTTAGTGACACACTGTTTGTTTAAAAAAATTGATCCAATCTTGACGTCGTCCAAATTTACGTTTCTTTCTTGAATACCTCTTTCTCTTTTTTGCAGCACTTGATGTCTCAGGAGGTTGAAGATTTACAAGCTGTTGTTCTGTGTTTTCAGCATGCATTATTTGTTGATCTACTGCTACAGCTTCGACAGACAGAGGCGTTAAAACTATCACTTCAAAAGCATCATCGTTGTCTATTTGCATTATCATTTGGCCTTCAGTGTAATCAACTCTCTCAGACCGTGGAGATCGTTGTGTAATGTCAATTATGAAACGTCTACTCCTATACTCGGAATTGTTCTTCATCAAGTGTAAACAGCTGATTAAGTCATCAGTATTTTTTATAGGGACCCCTTTGCTTGTTCCAAGTTCCATATCAAACCATATGACTGTCTCAAAATCTTCTTCATCTAAATCTATCTTTTCCAAAAGGTTTTTTTGAAATCTTCAAATGTATCTATTTCAGTATGCAGAAAAATCCATTTCTCATGATCTATGTACTTATAATCTGGTGTCCATTTCCCATTAAATGCAAGAACAATACACTGTTTAGCCATTACCTGCAGTTATAAACATAGTAAAAACACTAAACTAAGTGATAAAGAAAGCCACATGGTAAAATACTGTAATTGTAGCTTAATAATAAAAGCTTAATAACTGCTAACCTATAAGCTAAATATACATATCCATAGTATAATGGCTAATTATACAGGGGAGGGGATTTTGAAGTGCAGCTTTATATGCTAAAATATAGCATAGCTACAGATTATTTTAGGAGGTCACCTTCCAGGTTATCTCAGCTTGTGTCACGTGTTTCTTAGAGTGCTCCAATAGCTCGTCAAGATCAGATTCATTCGTTTCTTTATAGGTATCAACAATCTTTCCAGCTTCCATTTTTCAGCGAAAAGGTGGTATCATTGTCGTGAGTCTGGCTATCCATTGAGGAGTTTTCCCTTACCCCGACAAGTAGGCAATCGTCTTTTCTCTCGTCATCAGGCACCTGCACAGTCGCAGGGGATTTCATTTAGATCTCAATTAGCTAGAGAAATTCCACCATCCAGTAGAGTCGAGAGCGCGGTGGCAGTAGTTCTTCTAGAAGTGATTATCAGGGTAGTGGCTCAGCTCAGCTGCAGAGGCAGTTCTATGAACTGCTAGTCTGGTAGGATGCTGAGGCATCCGATGTAGTAGATCCCTGTATTTCCTCTTCCCTTATATGTGAGTAAGATTTGATTCTTCTGATCGATCTGGAAATGGTGTGTCTTATCATGTTTCGATGGTTTCCTTGGATATTGTCTTAATTAAGAATCGGCTGCGGTAGAGGGGCGAGCTTCCGGTATGATTTATTCCTGGCATTGGTGAGACCCTACTAATTTATCTGGTCTAAATATGAGAAATTGGACGGTGAGTGTCGCTATTGTTTGCGTGGCATTTTGCCGTGCCACTTCTATTATTATATCAAATTAGTTTACCTCTCTTTTCGGAATTTCGTGTTGGTTGGATAATGGAATTCTAGTTCATCACCATCAGAGATTGTCATTGTTTCTTCAGGTGTAAAGTGGTTAGTAAGTAATACTCGATCTACGTATCTCCTCTTGGTTCAAAACGCTAGTAAAGTCATGCTATCCCATGAGCTTATCTGGATTATAAAAGGGTGTTTTGGTAAATTGTCAGAGTTTCCTTCTTATTGGAAGGTTAAATTGATAATATGTTGCTCCATAGAGCTCATTTAATGTCTATTTCTTCAATTGCGATTCTTTGGTTAGCCTGACTCGGAAATAGTCTAGCTCTGGACGCCAAGCAAATAAGAAGATGAGCTTCCTGAAGCTCTAATTATTTCTATCCTCAGTCCATTTCCATTTCTTCTTCGTCCGGCACTAGTGAGCTTGGGCGGTTGGTAGCCGCTTGTAATGTTCCCTATGTTGAGCCAGAGTACGTGTTATTGTAGCCGGGTAAGCATATTATTGTTTTTCGAGGCTTCTAAGGGTAATAGAAGTACCATCAATCAGGCGGTGGTGTTTACGGAAAAGGTATGGAGTTGTGAACTCAAGAGTAGCAGCTATTTAGAAACTTGAAAGGGTAGTTGGTAGCTAAGGTCTGCCTACATTTAGCTTTTAGCTAAATCTTCTTTAGTCCAGCAGACTGTGCGAGGATGGTTATTCCTATTCAAATAGCTGCATGAGTTTGTGCTTTAAGTGGAGGAGTCTTCCTCCAAATACTGAATGGTAATACTAAATCTCTAAGGCGTTGATACCACTTTTGCCACGACCCAACCTAGGGCCACGACAGACACCTACAATGAGTGTCGATCATTGACAAACCCACTAAGAATCTATCAATGACAGGGATTAGCTGGCAACCTGATCATATATACGTACCTATCTGCTGAAAGCATAAAGTCTGGAAAGATGACACGACTTTAACTTGCTGGCAATTAGAACACTGAGCTACAAATTCTGCTATGTCACACTTCATTCCGTCCCACCAATAAATCTGCCTAAGATCATGGTACATCTTAGTCGAACCTAGATGAACAATATTTGGAATAATTTGCCTCTATCATAATCTGTCCACGTAAATCTGCAACAACAAGAACACAAAGTCTATCTTTATACATGGGAACACCGTCAGTAGTAACCCTGTATGGTGACTCCAGTTTTCTTCTGGCTATCTGTCTGTATTCAACTAGAACTGGATCCTCATACTGACGCTGTTTTACTTCGTGAAAATTCAGATATAAAGGTCTAGTGCAGCTTGTCGTCCATCCATCATTGGCATATCAGTTTCACACCTCAACTCTTTGAGAAGTTGCTTTAGGGTTATAAGAGCACATGTAATCAACTTTATTGCTGGTATTCTGCCTAAGCTCATGGTCCAACTACATGTCTATTTTATTTTCACATTTTCAAGTCATAATATTTCCAATTAAAAGACAATACCATGAAGTAGATGTTCAGTCTGAAGATCATTCCTGGTCTGCATCATACATCTAGTAGTATTTGCATGATCTTTATCCTTATATGATAGACCCTGTTCAGATGAACCTTTAATATACATTAGGATATGAGTAACTACATTCCCACAAGGAGCTTGCGGAACAACACTAACATCAACTGAGATGTTGCATAGTGCGTTCGTAAAAAATAATATAGCTTGCGTCAAATCTTCTATAGTGTGTAGTGACAAGGTAATTCAAAAGCTCCTCTATTGTATCAAGCGTGAGCTAATTCTTAGTTTCATCGGCCTGTTCTATATCGAAAGGTATATCGAAGAGGTGATTATCGGCTGAATCATGTTAACCCATTCAATGTTCCGTGTATCTTTGTTTCGAAAATGTAGAGCTCTCCTCTCGTGATCGAGGAAGGATCATCTTAGTCAGAATAATACGGGCAATGGTGTTATCATATTATCCAGATATGTTTTATTCAAAGAGTTCGGTTCACGTGTTATGATTCTTATCATGTAATCAGGAAATAATGCCCGTGGAGCAGCTTATGAAGGTCGTGCAGGGTCTCTTATTATCTGTGCGAACTTTTCTTTAAACTTAGGCTTGTTCGGGGACGAACAAGAGTTTAAGTAGAGGAGAATGAAATGACCTCGGTTAGTCGTTTAGGAAGTTAGGACTCCGATTGACGTTCCGATAATTTTAAAATATTCGTAATGTCCATTAAGACCTGTCTTTAAAATTTGAGCAAAATCAGACCTCGTTTGGTAGGCATCGGAAGAAGGTTTCAGTTTTTATTGTCGATAAATTTTAAAAAGAGATTTTTCTTCTCGGTTTTGGCGAATGATCTCCGATTCGAAATCTGAAAGCGTCGTTAGGTTCGTATGATTATTTCTGACTTTTATGAACTTTCGAAAGTGAATTTCGATGTTGTTCGACTAGTTTCCGCTAAAATACCGAAAGTTAAATAATTTGATCTTTTTCTATTTAATTTGAATATTGAGTTTTGGGAGTCCGATTTGAGATCCGCCTTCGTGAGTATGTTACATATATTTTGTATAACTTGTATGCAAAAGTTGGAATTATTTAGAATATCGTAGGGTACCGTTTTAATTTTTATCGCGAAAAAAAAATTAAAAAAAATGAAAAAAAGAAAGGACAAAAGTTAAAGACGGTGGTTGAGTACTTATGTACTTAGCTTATAAAAGCTATGAAACGAACAGAAACATTAGAACAGAAAACAAGAACGGGACCAGAGGAATTGACGAAGGAAAAAATGCCAGAAAATAAGAAAAGGAGCCGGAGAAAAGTAGAATTTTCACTCTGAAACATTCAGGTAATGATCCTAATATATTATTTGATTTTATTACGTGTGTTTGAATATATTTTAACGGTAAAAATTGGGATATTATACATCATTTTAATAAGTTCAACTGATAGTTTAAAGGGTCGATTGAATGCAGATAGTGGAATTGATTATATATTCGTACTCGTTGAGTTATGAGCAATATATAAATGTAATTTATTTAGGGTTTGGTTATGTGACCTTAAACCCTGTACATAGGCTTGGTCTACGTATTGCGTATGCGAATAGGGTATCAGGTTCCTACCTGGATTGCCCTAAGATGTGAGGAATGAAACCTTTAGCCTAATTTGATATTTTTTTTTTGCTTATTGAATAGAGTGAGATCGTTTGGCAATGAAACCAATGGATAAAGCGGTTGTTGATTAGCAATGCTAACTTTTGGAAGAGGTAAGTGTTTATATCCATTTCTTTGGAGGCCCTAGGCCTTGTGGATATTCAACCACGTGTTCCTTGCGTGTATAGCTGTCGATAGGCGTACTCATTACGCCTTAGCTTTGAATTTACATTGTATATTATATGTTATGCCCTATTATTGGTATTGCATTGAGCATATGAGCATTGCACTCTGGTTTTGATCATTGCATATACTTCCCGGTTGGAGATGAGAGTCCCGCACCGGTTAAGGGTCATTATTGAATACACTTTCCGGTAATCTATGAGAGTCCCGAGCCGGTGAAGGTTCATCATTGCATATACTTCCCGGTTGGCGATGAGAGTCCCGCACCGGTGAAGGGTCATTATTGCATACGCTTCCCGGTAATCGATGAGAGTCCCGAGCCGGTGAAGTTTCATCATTGCATATACTTCCCGGTTGGCGATGAGAGTCCCGCACCAGTGAAGGGTCATTATTGTATATACTTCACGGTAATCGATGAGAGTCCCGAGCCGGCGAAGGATCATTATTGCATATACTTCCCGGTAATCGGTGAGAGTCCCGAGCTAGTGAAGGGGCATCATTGCATATACTTTCCGGTAATCGATGAGAGTCCCGAGCCGGTGAAGGGTCATTATTGCACATATCTCCTGGTAGACGATGAGAGTCCCGCGCCGGAGATAGGCATCAGGCATATGTGACTGCATTTCATCATATCGCATTCATCCCATTTCATTGCACCGCATACTGACTATTGTGTGATTATTTGGTTGTGTTATGTGTATGCAGTACGTATACCATGTTGTGGACATATTTTAGTTGCCTATATGTTTCTGGCTATTTTATGCCCCTAATTGGTTTATATGCTTTAAATATATGGATCGGGTTGCACGCTTCAACAGTATAAATATATGGATCGGGTTTCACGCCGCGACAGTATGAATATATGGATTGGGTTGCACGCCACGACAGTATGAATATATGGATCAGGTCGCACGCCGCGACAGTATGAATATATGGATTGAGTTGCACGCTGCAACATGATGTATTTCTGACTGTTGATATGTTCGAGATACCTATATGTTCTGTCTACCTTATGTCCCTGGTTGTTTATGATTTCAGACGTGTTCCCAATTATTATCTGGATGTTTTTTTATATAATTTAAATACGATTGATTTAGTTTACCTGTTTTCTTCTCCCTTGCTAGCTATCCTATTTTTTTTTTTTTGAGGTGGCTAGTCTGCCCCACTTATTTTGTCCTTTTGACTCACCCTTGTTGTTTGTTGTTTGTTCTTGTCTATTTATTTCATTTCGGCAGGTTCGCTCCAGGATTGAGTTCGCCACGTTGTTCAGGAGCGATGACGACTTCAGCTGTCAGGGTGAGCCAGCTTTTATTCCGGATGGCCACCAGTTTATTGTTTATTATTTCAGCTGCATTCTGCTCCCTTCAGGAAGTATCTGCCTTCTTTTGTACTCTTAGATGTCTAGTCTAGATAGCCCTAAATCTAGTATGTGGGTAGCTGTAATTTTTTTTTTTTTTTTTACAGTTTAGAAGTATCATTATGTTTGTACTTTTTCTAAGTCTTATTATTATTAATAAATTGAATTATATTTATTTTCTTAATTTAATTGATAAAGGTTCGGCCAACGGGTCTAGAAAAAGATGTCGGGTGCCCCCACGGCCTAACCGAATTTCGGGTCGTGTCAGAATTGTATAGTGTTATCTGTTATTTTAAGTATCCATGTTTTGTTTTGGAAATGACACTCTCATACTATAGTGGCAAAATTAACCTATATTTCCATAACCCGCCCGCACCAAACTCATATTCAACCGCCCATTTACAACTTGAATGAATATGAGTCAACTCATTTTAAACCCACCATAAATGGGTCAAATATAGGTTTAGAGCGGGTTGAATTTGGGTAGTCTTTGGTTTCACATGTTGTTTCCTACTTCGCCCCATTGTGTTAAAGATTCCTCTATGGAGCTTCTCCTCATCTAATGAATTTTCCTTGCTACTGATGAAAAAGGTATTGTCAAATTATTTCTTACATTTATAAAAAATAAAGCAATTGATTGGTATAATAGTGAAATCGAGTTGATTAATCTTTACCAATTTAGTCTTTTATTTCTAATTAAAACAAAAGATTTAATTTATATTTTCTTTACCAATTTATTGTTTCTATTTAATCAAAACGGAATGATAAAATTTTAATTTTAGAGACTTGACAACTATTTTGAAGATTCTAATTTGTTGAAGCTAATATCTAGATCATACAAACAAATAAGTATCTTTTCATTTTTTTCCCGGATCGAGTCTTAAGAAATATTTGATGTTAATAATATCTGTTGATCAATGAAGGAAACTCTTCTTTGTTATTTACTTTTGCACATCCCATCGTTTAATTATATGTACCTCCTCTCCATAAAATGATATTAAACAATTACAAATAATAATGTTCCTGCTTCTAGTGTGCGTGTATCGCGTGGATGGATATATAATTTTTTTTTAAAAAAATGTCATTTGCTTTGTGTTTGCGTACTCCACACTTCGCTCAGATTTTTCAAGTAAATAAAAATAGGCTAAATATATGCTAACCCATTCAAAAATATTATTGGTACACAAATATTACAACATATTTAAAATCACAACTATTATAAGTGTTTAAAACTTGACTTTTATCATGTTTACGGATAGACGGTTGATATCGCTCTATAATTGGACCTACTTAACATTTAGTTTCTAGCATAACATAGTTTTTGGTTGTTCAGTATCACACAATTTTTAATCGTCAAATATAAGTTATTCTTATACTAACATTTTCAAAAACTATTATTCTTTTTAACTTTAAACCTATGGTTCGAAATTTTGAAAATGCAAAGAAGTAAATAATACTAGAAATCACCAAAAAAGAAAAATTAGTAAAAGCACCTAAGACTTCCTACTTGCTCATTCTGAAAGATACCCTTTTTCGGACCATTTAATAATATATGATGAATATTTTTTCGGACCAATAACATATGAAAAATATACCGTTCTTCGAATTTCACCCTTATTTTTAAATAATGATTTCTCCAATTATAGTCAAATTTAATTTTTTTAAACCATAATTTATAAGAGTAAGTAAATAAACTAGTCGATTTATTAATGTTTTTATTTTAATGGATATGAAAAATTAAAAATGGATAGAAGAAGTAATGATTTTGTAAAACAAAAATTGAAAATCATTATTCACCAGTGACCAAAACCTGTTCTATAAATGGCCCTCACCCTTCAGATTATTTTTCCCCCTTCTCCCTCATTTTAAGGAGTTCCTCTAAGAATCAAACGTTTTGCAACCGGCCCCCAACAACCTCCCCCCACCCTCCCCCAAAAAAAAAGCCCCTCGACCCCCGACCTCACATCCTACACAAAAACTTCTCACAAAAAAAAAAAAAAAAAAAAATTTAAAGAAAAGAATAACACAAAATATCATGGATCAACAAAAATTTGTGGTGGAAGCCTCAGAGGCTGAGTCCATTGCCCTGAAGCTAGGCTTACCCTCAGTCCGCCACCTCCTTCCTGCCTTTGTTCAACCAGCCCAGGCCCTCGCCCGTCCACCCATCTCCAATTATCACGTGGGCGCCGTTGGGCTCGGCTCTGACGGGCGTGTCTTCCTCGGCGTTAATCTCGAGTTTCCTGGCTTACCCCTTCACCATTCCGTTCACGCCGAGCAATTCCTCCTTACAAACCTCGCTGTCCACCACTGTCCCCGCCTCCTCGCATTCGCCGTCTCTGCCGCTCCTTGCGGCCACTGCCGACAGTTTCTTCAAGAACTTCGAAACCCTTCCTCTCTACAAATCCACATCACCTCTCAGCAGCAAAATAATCCTACTGATATCCCATTTAAACCGTTGGGTGAAATCTTGCCTAACCCATTTGGTCCATTTGATCTCTTGGATGACGAAACTCCTCTGCTGCTCGAGCGCCATAGCAATGGTTTATTTCTGCTGTCCGATGATGGAGATCTATGCAATGGGTTTTCAGATCATGATTCACAAATTCATTCGGGAAGCAATGGATTCTCCAAAAAGGCAGAAACAGAGAATTCCCTTTTAAGGATTGCAGCCTTGGAAGCTGCTAATGATTCACACGCACCGTACAGTGGGTGTCCATCTGGGGTGGCACTCATGGATTGCGAAGGCAAGATTTATAGAGGTTCTTATGCGGAATCAGCTGCTTATAATCCAAGTTTAGGGCCAGTACAGGCGGCATTGGTGGCTTTTGTGGCCGAAGGAGGTGGTGGATATGAAAGGATTGCTGCGGCAGCTTTGGTGGAGAAGGAGGGCGCAAAGGTAAGGCAAGAGGATACCGCAAGGCTCTTTCTCAAGATGGTCTCTCCTAAATGTGACTTCAGAGTGTTCCATTGCTGTTTTAGTCTAGGGGTGTAAAAAGGATTCGATCTGATGTGATCACCTCAACCAATATTTGTCCATTACTAGTCTGGAGTTGTAAGTTGTCTTGTAAAATATCGATGAATCAATGAATGAATAAACAAGTGATCTACCGCGTTTGCTTTATTTTACTCAAGTTTACTGCTATAGATCTTATTGCTAGGCTCAATTTATTGGCAGATCGTGTGAATTATGCTTTTATGTGTCCCTTACAAATAAAGTTGGCACTGGTCTGGCAAACTTAACTACTCTTATCTAATTGGATCAGCATGCTATGTCCATGTGGGACTACGAAGTTGCATATGAGATTCTAGCTCTCGTTTGGACATAGTTTTTGGAGAGATTTCTCGTTTGGACATAGTTTTTTGAGAGATTTTTTAGGAGTTTTTGGGCAAAAAAGTATTTGTTTATACTTTTCGAGCAAAACTTGTCCCAAAAACTCTCAAAAACTGACCTTGAGCTGTTTTTGGGTCAAAAACTAATATTTACACATCAAATTTCATTTTCATAAGAGCTCAAAAGCTCTTTTGAGTCAAAAAATTTGTTCCCAAAAAATATGTCCAAACACTTTTTTATTTTCATATCAAACTTCAACAAAAAAGTGTTTTCCAAAAAATATTTGAGAATCTATGTCCAAACGCTAGTTAAGAAGTGGCATATTCGCTTAAATTGTAATATTTGCTTGAATTAATCGACAGTGCTTAACTAATCAAATATGATCTTCAAAATATCACTACAATAATTGTTTCAGAAGAAGCATTCCTACTCCCTCTGTTTCAGAATGGATGAACCTTTTCGCTTTTCGAGAGTCAAACTTGACGAACTTTGACCAACAATTTTAGATGATTGTTTTCATCATATTGATATGCGAAGAGTTGCATGTTATAGTACTTTTCGTATAGTTTTTGAATATGCAAATTTTTTATTTGAAAATATTAATTTAATATAGTCTAATTTAGGTTCAAAAATTAGTCAAATTGACTTTCAAAAAGTGAAAAGGTTCATCCTTTTTGAAACGGAGGGAGTAATATTTACTCCTATTGATTAACATTTTCATCGTGATTAAGCAGTGTCGTATACAGTATGAGAATATTTTATGTGCTGTCATGCAGTATACAAAGGCAAGTTGTACTTTCTGCCTTTCCGCAGCTTCTTTATGGCTTCTATTTTATTACACTTTTACTTTTCCTCTTTTTAATTTCCCTTTTACTAAAAGAGATGAGCTTCATGCAATTAGTGTCCACTCATAGTCGTGTTGTTGGTTGCAGAAAGAGCAGTCCGAGATGGAACTCCAATTACTTGCACGCCTTTTTCAAAATCTTCTTGCTTTTGTTGATGGATATCAATCTCCATCTCCTTTTGTTACAATTCTATGATTAACTTGATTACTTTATTTAATACTCTTATTTGATAAATACCGTTCACTGTTCAATTAATCAAATGCAGGGATAGGTTCCTTTATCATGGGTTTCCTGAGATAAAAATTGATCAACATGATATCTCTTTCATAAGTCATCGCGATATGTGATGCATAGTTGACTGTTCAATTGAGATGTGATGAATTTAATTGTCATAAAGCATATTTATATCTATATCTCTACTAATTGAGGATTATAGATAAGTGATGTGGCATAGCCCAATGATCACCATTCTATCAAAATGTAAAGAATACAATGATTTCTTTTTTCTTATGATTTGGCTTTTTCACTCATATTTGAAGAAGAATTCATTACACATTAATATCAGTCATTACTACTACTAATTATTATTTCTCAACTTTTTAGCCGTTTACCCATCTCATTTTGTCCAAAAACCTCTTGGCTTTTTTCTCTCTTAATGTAATGGACGTTACAGATTCTGTAATGCAATGAAAGGAATAGACATTTATTTGTCTTGAAAATCTGCTATTAAGGCCTCTATTTAAATTTAGAACATGAGCAGTATGGTGTACTAAGTTTTTTGCTACTATAAAAAGGCAACGGAAGGGTATGATCATCAGATAGCCCTTTGCACTCATTTGCATATCAGTGATATGAGGATGCTATGTATTATGCTAAAGTATGTACTCTTTTTCGGATATAGTTTCCCTTTATATATGTCTACTCATGCGTGTTTGTTTATCATTTTATGCTTCTTTGCATGTTGTTCGTCGCGAAGATAGGCTTACTTCTCAATATTGTTGTGGTACACTGTTTTAACATCTTTATGCTCAAGCAAGTGGCGGAGCTAAAGGGAAGCAAAGAAATTCACCACTTTGTACGAAAAATGTATTGTACAATTAATTAGAGAAAAAAATAAGTTTTTGTTTCTTTTTTCTTTTTTTGTACACATACAAATTGTTGAATCTCTTTGATATAAAGGAAGCTTACAGGTATAGTAATTTTTCCTTTTCTTGAATTCCCTGAGTTATAAGGTACGTGTTGCCTCTATTCTCTCATTTTTTTGTCTTAGTCGTGTTGTTACACTTACCCATTTCCTAAAGTACAATGTTTCTATATTAAGAACCTTTAACGATCAATTCAATATTTATATTAGACAGTTACTTAGGCATCAACAGAAAATTAATAGCTTCTAATTGTGGAATATTAACGGGTGAAGGCATTTTTCAAATCCCAAGTTCTTATATAATGTATTTATGTTCAAGGAAGAAATACAAGTCATTCTGCAAATATAAATGAAGGATACACAGTAGAAACTATTAAACAAAGGATAAAACAATGGCCATTTGCCAAGTTTAATAGAGAAAATAAAAGGTTGTATGGGGCGACGAAGGATGAAACAAAAGAGAGGAGTATACTGGTGTGTGTTCTACTTAGTTTTTGTAGTATTAGTGTCATAATATTCATGAGTGTATGTGTAAGTTAAGCGGATGTGTTAAGTCCCAGTTATTTTTTTTTTCCTCTGAAAAATGATCTATTTTGTTAGTTGAACCGGAAATGCTAATGACTTCTTTTTGTCCTATTTGTAGCATGAGTTTTGTAGAGGCTCAAGTATAGGAAGAACAAAGAAAAAAGCTAACATGCTAGAGCACTTCCGATCCTGGAAGAAGAACAACTGCAAAGGTGCATAGTTGCAGGACAGTAATGGAACTCTTTACAATGAACAAACAGTTGCATACATGTTTTGGATAGTTTTTGCTATGAAATACTTCTTTTTCTATAATGGGGACCGGGTAAACCTTATTTTTTTTATTTTTATAGACATGGCACGTTGATCGCTGGTAGCATGGGAGAATTCAAATTTGTGGACGAGGCCAAAAAGAAATTTCAAGGCGTCTAAGAAACCATAACATTCTATCCATAACTAGCGTTTCAAGATTGTTACATAGGCTTTTGCTTCGTTCATCAAAGACATCTAATACCCATTGTTTGCAGTGGATATTAGATAAAAACAAATTATTATGTACGATGTAGAAGTTTACTACTCTGCTATATGCCAAATTAGAAGGAATGTTAGGGGTTAATTAGTTAAAACGAAAGAGCAAAATTATAATATCCAGAAGTTTGTTATATATTAGTTCATGATCTACTCGATATTCAAGTAATAACTAATGTCTACAATTAATTTTTTCGAGGCATTTGTATAGTTCATTTACTCATAGCAAATTGAAAAAACTCACTAGCTATGGAATGCAGAGCAACAAAAAGTCATAGTTAATAAGAGTGAATTCACGGCAATTCAAATTACAAATTTTCTATAGTTGGCCCGCTTCCCTAGTTATAAGATATTTTGACTATAATTGATGTAGAAACCAAACCGTAAGGTGAATACTCGCCTAGCTTGGGAATTGAGTAATCCTTTCAATTTGGATAAATTAACCAATTGAGCATGTAGTGATGGTTAGAGCCCTATAATTTGTAGACATTGAGTTGTAAAAATTTAATATAGTAGGCATTTTGTAGGGCACTGAAAGAGAAACCGCTATGAAATAAGAAGTTTTTGAAAAATGACAATCACCTAATCAACATAGAAATTTCTTGAAAAGAACCACCAAAAGTTGAGGAAATTTTCCTGGGACTCTGAACTAACCCCAAAATTTTTTTGAGATTTAGCTAGCTTTTGGACATAGATTCGGTTGAAACTTAGGAATTTGAGTTTTTGAAGTTGAGTTGAAAAAGAACTTTTAAACTTGATATTATATTTGGACATACATTTCACTTGAAAAACTATTTGAAGTTTTGTGAGTGAAATATACAAAATTTTTCAAAAAATTCCAAAAAGTGGTCTTTTGGTTATTGGGACTTTTTGCTCCAAATTTTGGTCAAATACTATAAACAAACAGTTTTCTCCCAAAAACTCCTAAAAAGTATCCCCAAAAAGTCTTAAGAAATTTCCTGGTACTGCAAAATATGAAGCTCTAGATAATTATCGTGGAACTTTGAACTCCAAAGAAAATTTTCTTAGAATTTAGTTCAGTTTTTCAGAGAAAACTTCATGTGGCTATTATTCAAAGAAATTCCGCATTTCTAAAATATGATTATTTCTAAAAATTTGTAACTATTTACTATTTCTTTTGGAGGGACTTAAAAATTGGCTAGACATCAAAATTTTCTCATTCAATTTTAATCACTCATGGATATTGAAAAGGTGAGTTGAGCTAAGATATTGAGGTAAGTTAAGGTTAAACATCTAAATGTAATTTCGAAAATAAACATGTCTTTAAAGTGTTTGATAAATGTATAAAAGATGATTTTGTGGGTAAGTGCTTGTAGAGGCAAACAAATGCTAGTTGTGATAAGACGTGTTTCGTGAGCATTGGAGGAGCGAGCAGCTTATTAGAGAGGAAGATGGAGGGACGATTGTTTGGAGTGTTGAACGAAAGTTGAAGAGCTCAACGAGAAAGCTAGCCAGCTAGTTTTGGGCATGGACTTCATTATGTTTTGGGCAGAATTTTGTTGCTCTCAACGAGCTCCTTAGTCTTACATTGCATAAATAGTCTATATATTGAATAATGACACTTTATTGGCCACGCATGGTAAATTTACATCTAGCCAATTAAGGGCAGTTTTGTTGATATTATAGGTTATTTGGCTAAACTTGTTTTAGCCAAAAAGTAGCATTTTTCTCATTAATTTTTCAAAATATACCGAATATTGAACAAGAGTGTTTGCCTTTGTAGAAGCTTTTAGCTTCATTGTCTCTTAGATCTAGCATCTCGTGAAAATCATCACTAGCATGATTCCATAGATTGGTTCTAGTTTCATTCCTCCCTTGGATTATTCTTTTATTATTGTGAGTTTACTTTCATTCTTTCTTGCATGATTGTTTAAATTACATCTTTATCTTGTTTGTTAATTCCGCTTGCATCAGTTGGTAGCAGTGCAAGAAATGGATTGGTTCTTACTATCCCGATCCTATTTTTCATGCCCTTGTAGTTTTCTTTTTTTTTTTTTTTTTTTTTTTTTTTTTTTTTTTTTGTGTTTTGCGAATATCACTAGACAAAGTGCCTAGCGATTAATTTTATTAATTAGAAAAATAACAACTTGCAAGAATTAAATAAAGTCTTGCTAGTACTCCCCTATATATATTTTCTTGTAGTACACATCCCCAATTGAGTTGAGCATAATTAAATCCTAATACCACCAATCTAGAGAAATGTCTTACAATGACTATATATTTAATAAAAACCGTCCTAGCTACTATTAGAAACATGTATAACAATGACCAAGTGTGACACCGGCTTCTCCATGGAGATGCAATTCTGCTATCAATTTGACATACTAATAGCTTTTTCCATGTTAAATGCAAGTTAATGAATGTTCGACCAAGCTTTGATCTCAATGAAGGCGCAACCAATGAGTCTTGTGAGCAGCATGAAAGCATAATCCATTCTAGAGTCCAGTCATGAAAGAAGATGGCTTGAAAATATAGATGAACAAGTATGAAGTCCCAGCAGTTGAAATAGTAACATATTGGCCAAGTGAACCTATGGAACCTTGATGATCCTTCAAAGCAAAACAACGAAGTACCATTGCACCACCAGTGATAGACACTGTTCCTCTTTATGAAATTTGAGATTAATGTGACAAACCAATAAGAAACCTGATGCCAAAGATAATTAGAGATGAGGAAAAGCAATTTATAAAACTTGTACAACCTGCAAAACGAGCAAACAATGTTAGCTAAAAAAAATGTTCCTTGTAATTTATTATGGAATTTGAGTCTTGCCCCAATTAAGAATCCTTCTCCTCAACTTTAAAAGCAACATTAGCTAAATAGTCATCCAACTTATTTCCTTCTCGAAGCACATGCAAAAAACTGAATTGTCCCTTACTTCTCATGGCATTAATCTCCTCAACAATTCGTGCAATACATCAAGACACTTCCCATGTTCCTTATATTATGTTCTTAAGTAGTAATGAATCAGTCTCAATCACCACAGTTCTCAATACATTTGCAAGGTAGTATTTCATGGCTTCCATTATAGCATAGGCCAACTCTAACATTAGTGCCCTCTTCTATCAATCTTGATTTTGCAAATACCAAATCACCATGCACATCATGCAAAAAAAAGCCATATGAGCTCATACTTGGATTGCCCCTACTTGCACATTCAGTGTTGCATTTCATGACACATACGATTGGGAATCTCCATAGTACCTTGGTATACTTGAATTGTTGTCGATATCCTCCAAGATAATTAACCAAAGCAGGCCAATTAAAAGGACCAGCTTTCATACCTGGATATCGAACCAAAAGAAGCAAGTATAAATTCCTGTTTGTCTCATGAATCACTCTTTGAAAGAGACTTTTCCCCCATGTGCAATAGTGTTTCATCTCTTCCATAATTCAAAAACAACAAATGCAGGCACAACTTGACAAAGCAATTTCAACCATGGCCTTTTCTTACATTGCCACCATCTGTCAATAACCTGTCGAAATCTCCAATCTTGTATAACGAATCCCACAACATTTGCATAAAATGATCAGACATTCTTGGCTATTGAACTAGTGATAAAGAGATGCTCTACTGTTTCCTCCTTAGGATGTTCACAGCACCAACACCTAGATAGAAAGTTAAATCCCATTCTTTTTAATTCTGTGTCTAATGGCAGCTTGAACTTCTAGACTCTCCAAAGAACAAATGAAACTTTAAAAGGCACACCCTTTAACCAAATAAGCTTATATACATTCTTCACCTCTCCTTTTGCCCTGATATAATTGAATACACTCTTTACAGTGAATTTACCATTAGAAGTGAGCTCCCACCAAGGTGAATCCCTTGGTTGACTTATTTCCCAGGTTGTATATTCTCCACAACATGTTGTGCTATGTCCTCTGGTAAAGCTTCAAGCAGTAGCTACTCATTCTATCCATTAGGTGTAAAGAAATCTTTTACTACATTCAGTTCTTCCCTGATGTAGAAACTGCAAGGAACAACAAAATACAATGCCCCAAGATGTGTCCAATTATCATACTAAAAATGAGAAGACCCTTGTTTTACCTGCCAGACAATTTCATAGCCACCATTACTCTTACTTACAACATCTTTTGCTAGACTGGAGAGCCATCAGCGTAGGGAAAAATTGAATAATAAATCTTTTTACAATACTTGTTGGCCATGAAAATTCCCCATAAAGAAGACTTTGTTATGAAATTCTACCATAGCTTTGAGAAGAGGGCCTTTGATACATCATGTAGAGACTTAAAGCCAACACCTCCCTCGAAACATGGCTTACACAAAGTGTCCCAGGATGCCTAATGTCTCCTAGAGTGTTCTTCAGAGTTGTTCCAGTAAAAAAAAGCAAATATTTTGTGAAGCTGATTAATCACACTATCAGGAGGATTTATAGCAGAAAGCAAATGTATAAGCATGCTTAGGAGAACATCCATAATTAGTGTAGCTTTTTCCCCCCATAAGACAACACCTTAGCTTTCCAAGACTGCTTCATAACTTTTGCAACAATGTCGTCAAACTGTGCCTTGTTTCTTCTTTTATAAGTGATTGGGCACCCTAAGTAAGTCAAAAGGAAACTGCCTCTCTGAATCTGAGTGATATTCTCAACTCTATCAACAATTTCTTGACCCACAGTGTGAGACAAATAAGTAGAGCTCTTCTCCTTGTTAATCTTCTGCCCACTAGCACCCTCTTATGCATCAAGAACTCCCATTATCAATCTCAATGAAGTAGTATCTGTGGAGGAGAAAAGAATTGTATCATCTGCATAAGCCAAATGGTTTATAGGAGGGCTCCATTTATGCATAGCAAAACCTTTGAACATAGCACTCTCGTATAGAGCATTCAGGGCTCTTGAGAGGACCTCAGCTGACAGGATGAACAAGGTAGGAAATAGAGGATCTCCTTGCTTCAAGCCTCTTGATGAATTAAAGAAACCATGAGGTTGACCATTGAACAAAACAGTGTACCAATTATTATCTAACAACATCATTATCATGTCAATACACCTTTCACCAAATCCCATTTTTCTAAGCACTTGAGAGAGGAACAACCAAGACACATGATCATAAGCCCTTATCATGTCCAGCTTAATAACCACATTTGCTTCTTTGGCTCTCTTCCCGATGTCATCAATAATCTCATGCAAAAGAAACACATTCTCCACTATGCTTCTGCCCTTCACAAAGCCTGCTTGAGTGGGAGATATTAGGGTAGGCAATAGATTAACTAATCTTTCATGTAGAACCCTAGAAATCACTTTATTAAGAAAGTTACACAAGCTAATAGGTCGAAAATCTGAGAGTGTAGATACATTAGGCTTCTTGGGAAGAAGAACTAAATTTGTATGAGATATAAACTTAGGAATTTCATGGCCTCAAAAAAATGCTCTCACTAACCTAGTGAGATCTGCAGCAATTATCTCCCAGCATACATGATAAAATCTACCTGATAAACCATCTGGGCCACTTGCAATATCTCCACTAAGCCCAAACAATGCATTTTTAACTTCATATAATGATGGTAACTCTTCAATTGCCCTATTCTGATCATTGGTTTCCATAGAAGGTACATGAAGTAGAAGATCAAAATTTAGTTGCTGCTCATCCCTTGTGAATTGTTTCTCAAAAAATCATGCTGCCTCAGCTGCCATGGCGTTATTATCACTAATCCAGTTTCCATCTCTATCCTGGATTCTAGGTATTTTCAGTTTCTTCCTTCTGCCTTGAACCTGTACATGAAAAAACTTAGTATTATGATCTCCATCTTTGAACCATTGAAAGCCAGCTTTTTGCCTCCAGAATTCTTCTTCAAGCTAAAGAACCCTCTTCAAATCAGCTTCAGCTTTGGTCAATTGCTCGCTATGATACTCATTAGGTGCTTCTTCCAGTTTTTGCTCATGGGATTTAATGATGTCTTCAAGTGAAGCAATCTTCTGAAAAATATTACCAAAGGTCTCTTTGCTCCATCTAGATAGGGCATGCTTTACTTTCTTAAGCTTCCTATGAAACATAATAAAAGGATCTCCTTCACAGTCACAAATCCAATTATCCCTTACAACTTGCAAAAAAGACACATGATCAATCCAAAAGTTAAGAAACTTAAATGATTTGATCAAGGTGGAGGAATCTATGGAACATTTGATCAGTAGTGGAGAGTGATCTGAACTAGTAGTTTCTAAATGTTCTATCTCTATTTTAGGAAAATACTCCATAAACTCTTGATTTCCAAAACATCTATCAATTCTCTTCAAAATGAATTGATTTTCAATTCTTCCATTCCACCATGTATAGGTGCTGCCAGTATAGCCTAAATCAGTAACTCCATAAGCAGCAATAGTGGCAGCAAAGTCTTCAACTTCAGGGGTTAACACTGGTAAAACCCCATACTTTTCTTCTTTTGACATCATGACATTAAAGTCACCTCCAATCAGCCAAGGCTTAACCATTGAAGAAGCTAAAAGTTGCAATGAGTCCCACAGTGGCATTCTATCCATCCTGTCACATTTTGCAGACACCAAGGTAAGGAAAAAGTCTTGATCGAGCATGATATGATGTAGCTTCAAAGTGAGCAATTTCTCTTGATCATCATCTACCGAGACCATGTAATCATCTCCAATAAAAGCCCATATTTTTCCATTCACATTAGAAATCGACCAATGCATATCCAATCTCAAACCATAGTGCCGAACTCTACAAGAATCCTAGAAAGGTTCAAGCAGCCCTATAAAAGAAAAATGGTGATGTCTATGAAGTGTTGTCAATCGTGTAAACGCCTTGATAAGATCCAAATTGGAGCCAAAGCACCAACCATCAAGAGCCAAGCATGATGGCACAAAGGATACAAGGCAAGGGCACCGGATGAGGGTTCGAGAGTGATTTGGAGTCATGGACTTGAGCGCCAATGGGGGAGGACCGGCTACGGACCAAGGAGGAAAACTTAGAGTCCATTTTGAGCCGTTTCCAAGTCTCCCAGGAAGGAGGCGGACCGCCCATTGGACTAGGCGGACCGCCTAGTTGACTACACACCCTCAGGATCTCTGGCCGCCTACTGAAGGGGCAGACCGCCCATTTTCCAGGCTGGGCGCCTACTCTGGGCGCCTACTATTCAGGCGGGGCGCCTAGTGTGCTGAAGGCCTATCCGGGTTTCCTACTTATTTTGAGTATAATTCCAACTATAGCCCTAAGTGACATGTATTGTTTTGACTAGACTTAGGGGCTATTTAGACATTTTATTTAGAAGTGTGGTGAACCTATAAATACCACACTTAGTCATTTATTTCATTTAGCTTGTTTAGAATTGAAGAATATACTTAGTAAGAGAGGCAAGGCCTTCTTCTTTGTAGAAGCTTGAAGCTTCGGATTATCTCTTTGCTTGGAGCCTATGGAGATCCGTCACTAGTATGGAATCCTTGTATGGTTCAAGTTTCCCTTCCCCTCTCGGATATTCAATTCACGGTTTGAATCGTTTGTCCATTCTTTTCTTCTATTTCTGTTCTTCCCATCCCTTACTTTCTTGTTATCTTTAATTATTGCTTCCGCATCATTAGTTTATCGCTTCCGCCTATTTGGGTCTTATCAGTTTGGTATCAGAGCAAGGCTCAGGATTTGTTCTTACAAACCCTCGATCCTTGTTCATCTTATCTTTACTTTATTGTTATTGTGTTTATGTTCTTGAGAAAAGAAGAAAAACAAAAAAATTGAAAAAGTGAAAATTACAAAAAATTCATGTTGTGGATTGGATTCGATTGCCCATTGAGTGTTTGATATCGGGGATCGATCTATGATGTTTACCCGTTGATTTGGTACCCTCGTTTCTTGATTTGGTGTTGGAAATCACAAGTTAGAAAAATCAAATCCCCAAAATTGAAAAACCCTTGAATTTGATTGAAATTTCTTAATTTGGATTTGTTATGGATTGGGTGTTGTTATAAATCATTGGGGATTGATTGGAGTAGTTGAAAACACCATTGGGTACCTTCGGATTGGAAAAAAACACCTTGGAACATCGAAATTTGGGTGCAAAAGGGCCAAAAACCCGTTTTCGGACCGTGCTGAGAAGCCCAGTAGGCGGACCGCCTACTCCTAAGAGGTGGACCGCCTCTTTTTATGTTGCTCTCTGTATTTTGAGTAGGCAGGGCGCCCACTTTACAGAGGCGGACAGCCCACTCCTGGGGTGGCTCCGTTTGGCTTCGTTTCATGTGTTTTTGTGTCCCGTTTGCTTCCGTACCTCTTGATTAGTGTTTCTAAGGTATTAGTCCTACTTTATTAACACTGATTTTTAATTCCTTAGGGTGTTGTGTGTCTTGGAGTATTCACTTAAAGTCGTAGATCTTGCTTGCTTCAAGTGCGCACTAAACTAGCTTCCGTACATCGAGTCACCTAAATTCCATTCCGGACCTTTACTTGGATCTACTAGTTGATTGATCTTACCATTGTGGTTCCTAAAAGAGATAAAGGCATCTTTGGGTGGGGGTTTGGGAGTGTGCACCCTAAAAGAGTGTTGAGAGCCACCACCAAAGGTAAGGGAGAGCAAGTGAGGTTGTTTATACTAACCTTTGCACTTTCTTAACATGTCTTTTGCAGGTACAAGGAGCCATAAGGGAGGTTTGGAGGGAAGTAGGAGTGGTGAGAAAGGTGTGAGTGAGAGGGAGTTAGTTGAAGCCTACCTTCCGAGCCTCTTGGCTCAAATAGAGGCCATGGACACTAGGGTCCAACACTTGGAGGATGAGATGAAAGAGAATGAGGCCGAGGGAAGAGATGGTATGAGTCGCACTATAGGTTATGGTATTGCTAGTAGTGGTGAAATGAGGAAGTACCCAACTAGTGTTGGTACTATTGATGGGATGTGTAAAGGGCATTACCTAGATGAATTCATGAGGGAAAGAATGTGGTGTCAATTCGTAGTGAGCCTTAATGGGAATCATGGGTATGTGCTTCAAGTGGATAATGGTGAAGCAAGTTGGATTAGCCATCTTGTAGTGCGAAGGTTGGGAATACCTTGTGTTGATGGAATGGCGAGGGTAGTTATTTCACAAAGGAACTTTGAAGAAGAAGTGGAGTGCAAAGTAGGCCCTTTAGTGGGATGTGATGTTATGTTGGGAAAGCCTTGGCTTTCCAATAGATACTTCAAGATCGCACAAGAAGTTGTGGATGGCTACCGTGTTCGAGCACAAGGGAAGTTTCAAATCCTTTTTCTTAGGAAAGAAGGAATACAACCAAGCACACCCATGAACATGAGAAGTGATGGGACACCAATGAGGAGAAGCCCTATGCTCCAAAGAGTGCAATCAAGAAGCCCTATGAACATGAGAAGTAGTAGGACACCATTGAAGAGAAGTCCTACACTCATAATCAATGGTGGGACTAGTGCAAAAAGAGAGTTGACATGTGTCAACAAGGTGAGCCCCGAACCACAAGATCCAAAGCAAAGTGGTTCACCTACAAAGAAGAAAGAGACATCAAGTGATGAGTCTCTTAGTCCTAGATTTCGGGTTGATGTTAGAAGTCCACCTACTCCGGCTATGGGTATTCTTGGGCCTCGTCCCAACTCACCCGAATTTGAGAGACAAAAGATTGAGAGGAGTAAGGGAGTGACCGGTGACATTCCTCGAGTGGAAAAAGGAGAGGATGTGATGAGTGACGTGAGTGGGATGTCACCACCCGAATCTACACCCGACCTTGAAAAGAAAATGAGGGAAAAGAAAGAGGGAAAAAGAATTGTAAAGAGTGAGGACACCCCTTATTCTAACCCTAACCCTTTATCTTTTTCTTCTACTTGTGTGACTTCTTGTGTAGGAAATCTTAGAGGCAAGCCATTGGAGCCTCAATCATCTTCTAAAAGGGAAGGACAAGGTGAAGCAATCCTTCAATGTGAGCTTCAAGGTGGAGAGCCAATCCATGACACTTCAAGTGCATTGAGTGAGCAAGATGGCCACTCAAAGGTAAGTGATAGTTCTCCCCTTGAACATGTTACTTCCTTGTCATGTGAGAGTGTTTGTGAAACCTCTATACTAGTTGATGATATATATGATTACAATGTGTTTGCAACTAGTGTGGAGTCAAATGGTCAACTTATGTATGAGTGTGAACCACTAGTTGAGAGGAGTGATAAGCCACATCATGATGTGAGCGCGATTTTCATTGAACCTCTCTTTAGTGAAGATTGTGTAGTTGACCTTGATTGTGACCTTTGCTATGACACACCACCAATTTTTGATAAAGTGGAAGGCGAGTTGAATGAATACCCTATCCTTTCCCTTGATGAATTGCTTGATAATGGTGGGTCTATGTGTTGTGGTGAGGATGGTAGTGACCTTGAGGAGTCCCTAGTGAGTGGGATGGATAAGATTATACTTGATGACTCCTCAAGTGTGTATGAAGAGTGTGAAATTAACCCTCCATGGCTTGATAGGTTTAACTCTATAGACAATCCATTGTTTGAAATGACAAGTGAGACGAATGGTCTTGGAATTGATTATGTTGGTCCGTCTTCTAGTAGTCCTAATCTTGATTGTGTGGACTACAATGATGAAGAAGCCATTATGGAAGCTTTCCTTGATAGTTTGTCTAGTGAGAGAGATTGTCTTAGAGGTGGGTTTGAGGGTGAGAGTCACTCTTGGTGTGTGTAAGAGTGCTTCCAAGAAGGGGAGTGGAGTATTCGATGTTAGTTGTCGCTTGAATTATGTTACTTACTCCATCCCATATGTTGATCACACCTTGAGTGTTGAGCATGCCAAAGCTCGATGTGATGACCATAAGCTTGGAAGTCATAAGGAACTTAGTTGCTTAATCTTGCATGTTCCATATCTTATTGATCTCTTTGCTTGTTATGGTAGTGAGTACTTGTCGTTGTTGAGCCAAGAACTTGTTGTTTCCTTTGGGAACATAAGCTTTTTGATTAATATTGATACTTGGCTCTATCATAAAAGTGTGATTTTCACATCACTTGTATTCACTCTTGTTGGACTTTCCTACTCTCGTAGTGGGAAGTTTTGGTGTGTTCTTATTGGGCTTAGGGATCATAGGAATTTTAATGGCTTGATTTTGCATATTATCTATCCTATTGATCTCCTTGATGAATCATGCATTGAGTGTACCCATTGGGGAAGCCAAGTGCTTGTTGTTTTCTTCGGAAACATGTGCTTTATCCTTATTATTGATGCTTGGCTATACCATAAGAGTGTGTTTTCCCACACTTTTGACACTAACCTACTCTTGTAGTGGGAAGCTTTGTTTGTGCTTGTTTTGAATGTAGGCTTGATGGTTTGATTTCGAGGACGAAGTCCTTTCAAGAAGGGGAGGATGATAAGATCCAAATTGGAGCCAAAGCGCCAACCATCAAGAGCCAAGCATGAGGGCACAAAGGATACAAGGCAAGGGCACCGGAGGAGGGTTCGAGAGTGATTTGGAGTCATGGACTTGAGCGCCAATGGGGGAGGACCGACTACGGACCAAGGAGGAAAACTTAGAGTCCATTTTGAGCCGTTTCCAAGTCTCCCAGGAAGGAGGCGGACCGCCCATTGGACTAGGCGGACCGCCTAGTTGACTACACACCCTCAGGATCTCTGGCCGCCTACTGAAGGGGCGGACCGCCCATTTCCAGGCTGGGCGCCTACTCTGGGCGCATACTATTCAGGCGGGGCGCCTAGTGTGCTGAAGGCCTATCCGGGTTTCCTACTTATTTTGAGTATAATTCCAACTATAGCCCTAAGTGACATGTATTGTTTTGACTAGACTTAGGGGCTATTTAGCCATTTTATTTAGAAGCGTGGTGAACCTATAAATACCACACTTAGTCATTTATTTCATTTAGCTTGTTTAGAATTGAAGAATAGACTTAGTAAGAGAGGCAAGGCCTTCTTGTTTGTAGAAGCTTGAAGCTTCGGATTATCTCTTTGCTTGGAGCCTATGGAGATCCGTCACTAGTACGGAATCCTTGTATGGTTCAAGTTTTCCTTCCCCTCTCGGATATTCAATTCACGGTTTGAATCGTTTGTCCATTCTTTTCTTCTATTTCTGTTCTTCCCATCCCTTACTTTCTTGTTATCTTTGATTATTGCTTCCGCATCATTAGTTTATCGCTTCCGCCTATTTGGGTCTTATCACGCCTATTGCGTATTAACGGAGCGTATACTCCACAAATAAAAGCTTTATTCATCATTAAACTTTAGATTTGGAACTTCTTATTAGTTGTATCCTAGTAATAGGATCATGTTCTTTTTTGCCTCCTCTTCTGCCTTTCTTAGCTGGTATGATAGTGCGTGGTGACAAGTGACCATCCCTAGCAACCTTTTGAAAATTATGAGCAGTGGATTCCTCGTCCTCATCTTCTTGTTCATCACACGAATTCACTTCATCCTGTGCAATAGGTTGTTTCCCAGGGCTGTGTTTCTTTTGTCTTTAAAGAATGCCTTTACTATCATGTAGCTGCATCATGTCAATCAATTCCTTCTCCTCTTCATTTAACTCCACTTTGGAAAAACCTTGAGAAATCTCACGACCAGACTGTGGAGGATCAGTAGGCTCCAAAGTAAAGTCTTTATCAAGTTGCTTCTGATGGGATGAAATTGTTTGCGCTGAAGTGTTCAAAGGAACATTTAATCTAGTTTGAATGATATTTTCATTAACCTTAGTTGTAATCATTTTCAAAGTAGCTAAGGGAATTAAATCCTCCATGCTAGTCAAACCCATAACTTTATTTCGTAAAGCCTGCGCCTCCATATTAACTACATTAAAACCCTTGATGCCACTAGTAAATGATTTTGACATTGATTTACTGTATTAATTCCTTTCCCTTATTTAATAGCTTCTAATTAATTACCTTGCCTGGAGTCAAACTATAACCCTGAGCATTATAACCCAACTCCTTACCCGGCGTAATTAAAGCCTTCTTTTCCTCCAGCTGATTAATAGTTGCATTTAATTCCATCCCAGGTTTTAAATCACCTCATTTTGTAGCAAGAGTCATGACCTTTGAATCTTCACACCTATCTTTCTGACGCCCCACATTAATTAAACCCTCAGCTTTATCATTAGCAGTAATGTTGCGATGATTAACCTTGTTACCACCTTGCGCCTGAGTCACATGTTCATTTAACACCTCCAGACTTTATCATATTAGCCGACTGCCAAGCATTACGGTTACGATTAGGGTTTTTCCATCATCCCCTATTCCATTGCTTCTTCATCTGATTATCTCTATTCCCATTTGTCACCTTCTCATCTTTAGTACTACTTGGACCTGCATCCCCAACAATTTCGCCACTTGTTAAAACCTTGGTTGGAGCCACTCCTATTGGTTGATGTGCATTGCCCTTGTCTTCTTTTTTATCACCTTGTTCATGATTCTCCTTGTACAATTCACGGTGTAAAACCCTACATTCTTTATCCACGTGCCCTTGCAAGCAACATTGAGATTATCATAAATAATCTTGATACACTCCGAGTGCTTTTTCCCAGTTTCTTCATTAACTTCTACAATGTCTATTTCATCCGGCAGTTCTCCACGAAGATCTATCTCCACTTTTACCCTTGCACAACTAGGGCAAGTATGATTTAACGTAGCTTCATCTAAATGCAATGGCTTCCCAACTGCTAAAGCTAAGAAGATACATTCCTTGACAAAAAAATTTGGAGGCAGGCTTAGGAATGAAATCCATCCTATAGTGATCGACGTCTCCTTTTATGGGTCACACCAAGGATCTCACTTTAAAGTTATCATGAGAAAGGATTCCCTGCCCACCTTTAGCCAGTGTCCTTTTGATAGAAAATAACATAGTCTTCAAACAATGCCCATCGAATCAAAATGCTTCTACAATCTAATGAGCCAATAACACAATGACTTTTAACTTCACACTGCATTGGAATTACTTTGCGCAAGTCATTAAGATCTGGAGCTCCATATGTAAACTTGCCAATGATGCCATAACCCAGTTTTCTTGATGCAATAGATTGTTGCACTTCCTTCTTATTCCAAATCATAGTGTGCCTCCCATTCACTCTTACAGAGTGACGAATAGGTAAAGCAGGTGCATGAGCAGCCTGGTTTCAATGGTTTGAGAAAGAGGAACTATGAATGCTACATTAGATGTATTAGAAGGTTGTATATTGGGCTGAGCAACCCCAATGGGGGGTTGCCCAGTGGCCAGATTGGCCATGAAAAAAGCAAAGTAAGATCTGCGATAAAGTCGTCTCCAAATCTCCTATCGCCTGGAGAGAACTTTTAGGGGGTTTTTTTTTTTTTAATAAACAAACCACTAGAATATCCTAAGTGTGCTTTTCAGGTCACACTTAGCTGTTCCAATGCAGGGTTAGGCATTGACCCCGACCTGTTCATTAATAAAAGAGCATAAATACAAATGGGAGGGGGACATGAACCTTACCTCAAACCTAGTATGATCTAGGTCATCTATGGAAGAAAGGGATCCAGCTATAGCTTTAAAGAACCTCACTAGTCTTGGATAGACAAACTCTATGTACAACCTAGCAACTAAAGTGAGGATTACTTTCCATTTACAAAAAATGGTTAGCCAAGCTATGAAGACTAGACTAGGAACGTAAACTGAGGGTGGACAAGTCTTCACATGAGCTATCTCTCGAGTGAAGGATAGCCCATGTGAAGAGAGCACCCATCTAACAAAAAATGAGAGCAGCAGCTGCACCTTCTCCAGGACAGGTTGCATCATCAAATTCAGAACCATTCTTGGCTTCCAGTGGAGACAGAAAAGAGCATGCACAGGCAGTTTGCACCAAGGGACAACAACTGCATAAAGGATGAGATGGGATAGATTGCTTTGTGCATGAGTCAAAAGAGGATTCAACATGTCCAAGCATTGATTCTAGATCTTTGACAGGAATAGAAGCAGTGTCTGTTGAGCAGTAAACCCAGTGGGAAGCAAGTCCAGTAGCATCATGCAGTTGTTTTTGAATGGGAAAGGAATAAAGCAACAGGCGTTTGGCCATTTCTGTGGACGTACTAGAGACAACATCAACATTTCCTTTCCTTATTTAGCTTCCAGGAGCATACAGAACAGAACCAGAAGGGAGAACAAACCAGACAACAAACTCAACCAGTCTTGTAAAAACAGAGCTGAGCAGATCCAGGGAGCAGTAGTTAGCATCTTCACAGATTGGTTGTTTGAGGCCAGCAGTAAGACTATCCTTAGTGCATTGCAATGCATAGGGTAAGGCACTATTACATTGTGCGCCTAGAACTGAAGCTTTATGAAACCATGGGTAAACCATGATGACAAGTGAAATGGCTTGTCCTCACATCTTAAAGGTTTCAGCTTCCTCCATCTGCACAGCTGCACAAACACACAGTTAGATAGAAGTAGGGGCCAAAGCATGTGATTTGCCTGCAGACTGTAAGGCCTCCCAAGTGCTCTGTCAAGAAATGGTTTTTGCATGGAAATATTTGGCCATTGTGATATTTTTGGCAATGGGGCTAATTCTGTGAATGGTCTGAGCCCGCATTTATGAGAGTAGGCATCATAAAGGGCATTTCCCCTTCTAGCCTGAGGTGACTGAACAGGGTCAGTGCAATGAGCTGCAGAGCAGACTCTCAGAGACCCTGAGAACAAAGGATATGAGCTGATGTTATCCTCACAAGAGGCTGCTAATCTCCTCCACCTGCAATGCTGCACAAACCCAGGGTTAAGTAAAACTGAGGGCCAGAACATATAGGATGTCTGCAGACTGTAAGGCATGCCTATTGTTCTGTCAAGATATGGCTTTTGAGTGGCATTAAGTACTGGACAGTGGGGTATTATAAACAGTGGGGCTGACACTAGAAATGTGAGTCTGCATTTAGAGGGAGAGGCATCAGAAAGAACATGGCCTTCCTATTCAAAGAGGTTTGGCCACAAGCCTCGACTAGCACCAGGAAATTGTACATGTCAGGCAGTTTCCATTTTATAGTACAGAGGGGGAATTGCTTCTCCCTGCAACTCCAGCTGAGAAACCTGCATAAGCAAACTGTTAGCATTAAAAGGAACCAGGCCTTGTTTAGAAACAAGAGACTAGATGGGCTATCTAGTGGCCTGTGAAGGGTAGTATTTTGGTCAGGGTGATGCATTGGACTGTGGGATAATTTGGATTGTGGAGCTATAGGGTTGGACAGAAACATCATGGTGGCCTTAGCTTTTTTGTTTTTCTAATCCTGAAGTTAGGCACACCTGCTTTATCAAAAAAGAGCTGACTCTTGATCTTATTGGGAAGCTCAAGGAAATTGTGAAAAACATTAAGAGAGGGTAAACTGTGACTCAATTTGGAAAGTGAATCAGCCACTGAATTACCTTCCCTAAAGCCGTGCACAAATGAGACCATTGGAACTGAGAAGCCATTTGCTTAATTCTGTACAACAGGCTAAATAGGTGCTAGGGAGATTTTGACTTGCCATTCAACCAGTGCACCATAAAAGCAGAATCTGTTTCCACTATGACTTTCAGACAATTCAGCTGCTGGCATAAGTTCAAACCTTGGAGGATGCCCTGTGCTTCAGCATAATTGTTGGTATTCTGGCCATGAGGTACAACAAAGGCAGCTAGGAAGGCCCCTGAATCTGATCTTATGACTCCCCCAGCTCCTGCCTTACCAGGATTAGTTAAGGCACTACCATCAGAGTTTAGTTTAACACAAGGAGCAGGAGGGGCTTTCCAGGTTACTAAAAGAGATGTTTTAACTTGTTTCAGACTTTCAGAGTGTGATACAATATCATTCAGGCAGTTTGGCCATTGTATCTTAGGGAAGGAGTTGTGAATAATCATCTTCAGATCCTCTGTTATGTTATGTATGGTTCTAATCAGAGAAGAGGATTTGTTACCATACTTTCTACTACACCTATTTTTCCATAGATGCCAAGGAATCAGAATAGGCAGACATCGTACCAGAGTCTTGTGAGCTTCATTTTTTGTTGGTTTCAACCACCAATGCACTAACCTGGACCTCAGAGTAGTAGGCTGCTGGAATGCAAAATCCATAGTTGCAGCAAAATGGTTCCAGGTTTTCATAGCCATTACCCCTTTGCTGAAAATGTGCTCTGCATTCTCACAGGCAGGTTGTATACAGCAGACACAGGAGTAGACAATATTTTGCCCAAACCTTAGAACCCTATCATCAGTTGGTAATTTCTGTCTGAGTGCTCTCCATAATAAAAAGGAACTATTGAAAGTCACCTTTTTGTTCCATGTGTGTATGTCAATGAAAGTAGAGGGCTTGACCTCTCTTATGGATTGCAAGGCAGAACTGCAACTAAAATTACCTTCTGTGTTAAGAGTCTAGAAGGGTTGATCAAGCTTGTTGGGGTCATAGTTGAGTTCTACTTGCATGATTCTGGATATAACAGCTTTAGGGATGCCTGCTGATAGCTTATTCCTGTCTCACCTTCCATTCGTTAAGAAATTGCTCACTTTGACTTTCCCATATCTCCTTCTTGGCTGTACTTCTGATGCAAGGAAGCCTGTGCCTAGCCAATTATCCCACCAGAAACTTGAAGACCCAGAGACAATCTCCACCTGATGAATTTATCTGCCTGATGTTTGTTAGTCATCAACCTCTTCCAGCTTTGTGAATGCCCTGTATCCCACTTTTTGGGCATTAAGTGGGATCTTTGACAGTATTTAGCCGTCACAAATTCTCCCCATAATGTGCCCTTGGTTCTTAGCACCCACCATTGTTTGTACTTCATTTTCCTTGCATACATCTTCTATTCTCCTGAGGCCAATTCCCCCCTTCAGCATTAGGAGCTGATAGTGCTCCCCATGAAGCCCAATGATATTTGGATTTCTCATCTTTCATTCCCCAGAAAAAGTCAGCCATATACTTGTTCATTTTCTTTAGAGAGGTCTTTGGATGGGTGATTGCGGACAAGGTGTGAACTGGAAGTGAATGTAGCACATATCTGATAAGTGTTACCCTTCCTCCTGGACTCAACATCTTACCCTGCCATTTGCTGATCCTGTTTATTACTTTTTCCACCATTGGGGAAAAATAGTGTATCCTTTTCCTCCCAGTATATAGAGGGTATCCCAGGTAATTAACTGGACCAGTCTTGTGGGAAAAAGATGTCACTTCTTATATTCTGTCAATAGTTGCCTGAAAGGCATGAGGTGAAGTAATGAAGAAGCTCTTGTCCTTGTTAATGAGTTGTCCTGTTTTTTGTTCATAACTGGCCAGGACATTCATTAACTGAAGAAGAGTTTTCCTGCTTCCTGAGGTGAAGATGATTATGTCATCGGCAAAGGCCAGGTGATTAACTCTTGGTCCCTTCTTTTCCATGTAAAAGCCCCTATAGTCGTGTTCACCTTGGAGGTCATTGAGCTTTCTAGAGAGGTATTCAGCTCCCAGAATGAATAGAGCTGGAGCCAATGGGTCACCCTGCTTAAGTCCCCTGGTTGAGCTGAAAAAACCATGCCTGGTCCCATTCAAGAGTACCAATTGTTGTCTAAAGTTCTGAGGACCATGTCAATGAACATTTCACTAAACCCCATCTTCCTAAGTACACAACAAATGAAAGCCCATGACACTCTGTCATAAGCTTTTGCCTTATCCAGTTTGAGGGCCACATTCCCTCATATGTTTGGCTTCTTGATGCCTGATAATATCTCTTGTGCCAACATGGCATTTTCTGAAATGGATCTCCCTCTTATAAAGCCACTATGATTTGTGGAGATAACTCTAGGGAGAATGTCTGCTAGCCTTCTACACAGAAGCTTGGAGATGATCTTGCTAGTAAAATTGCTTAGACGGAAAGGTCTAAGCTCTGAAAGCTTTATAGGAAACTGCACTTTAGGAAGGAGAACTAGGCAGGCATGGGTGATGAATTTAGTGAGCTTTTGGCCATAGAAGAAGGCTTGAACAAGCTTTACTATATCATTCTGGATGATTCCCCAACAGTGATGGAAAAATGTGCCATTGAGGCCATCAGGTCCAGCAGCACTGTGTGGGTTCATTGAAAAGACCACAACTTTGATTTCATCTACTTCAGGAACTTTAGTTAGCAAGGCATTGTCCTTTGCTGTGATGTTGGTTGGGATACAGTGGAGGTTTTGTTCAGTGAAGGATTCAGTACCCTTGGAGAATAAACTCTGATAGAAGTCACAGGCTTCATTTGCAATGTCTGCATCTCCTTCAACCCAGTCCCCTCTGTCATTCTTAATTCTGTGTAAGAAGAGCCTTCTTCTTCTCCCTCTTATTAGGCTGTGAAAGAACTTAGTATTAGCATCTCCCTCCTTGAACCACTGTAATCTAGTCTTTTGCCTCAAGATTGATTGTTCCAGCTTCATGTAAGCAATGTACTCAGCCTTTAACTTGTGAAATTGTGTTCTGGCCTCTTCATAATTGTCTTGTAACAGAACCTGTTCTGCTTCCTCTAGTTGCACTTCAAAATCTCTTGATTTTTGATATATGTCCCCAAACTGAACTCTAGACCAGTTACTAAGCATCTTAGACAAGTTCTTGATCTTCTGCTGCACCACCCACATTGGGCTGCCTGTAACCTGTATGTTCTAAGCCTGCTGAACCACATTATCAAACTCAGGATGAGTGATCCAACATTCTAAGAATTTGAAGTATTTTGTATGACTGTCCTCCCTTATTTTCATGGTGATGAGCATTGGAGAGTGGTCAGACCTTATGGATGAGAGGTTTGCCACTGTTGTCATTGGGCATTTGTCTAGCCATTGATCATTGACTAGCACTCTATCTAGCCTTTTCCATACCCTTTGTTCCAGGCATCTGCCATTTGACCAAGTAAACTTTGCCCCTGTGAATCCCAAATCTGTCAACTGGCATTCTTCAACGACTTGAAGAAATTCAAAACTCTTCTGGATCTGATATGGCAATCCTCCAAGTTTTTCCTCTATAGAAGTAATGACATTGAAGTCACCTGCAATGCACCATGGGTTATTTGAGTCACTCAATTCCCTTACAGCATCCCATAGGGCCTTCCTGAGTTGTGGCTTGCACTTAGCATAGACAGTTGTGATCCAGCAAACTTCCCCTAACTCAACATGCTGAATCTCAACTGTAATTTGCTGTTCATCCTCAGAATTACCTTGACTGTAAATTCTGAGTCCCAAAAAATCCAGATCTTGCTGTTGGATTTTGACCATGCTTCATGCATCCCAGTGAGTAGCTTGTATGTTTGGAGATGATTACTATCAAGGAAAGGTTCCAAGACAGCTATAAATGAAAGTTTGTGATGTTTTTTAAGGGTTTTGATTCTGTTTATTGCACCTAGGGTTCTGATTCCCCTAGTGTTCCAGATCAATGCTTTGATCATGGAGAAACCTGAGTTTGGTCTGGCTTAGATTTCCCCCTAGTAGCTCTAGGTGAGAAATGGTATTGTTGTCTTGGTGACAGACCCTGCTGATCAATTAGATCCTGTATGTCCTCATTCACTTGTTGATTACTTATCTGTGGCCCAAATGCTTGGATAAGTTGATGAACATGATGCTCTTCTTCCTCTGATTCAGATAAGTGAACAACTGCATCTTCATCCTCTGAATTTATTACCCTGTAATCATCCCCTTGACTGAATTCAAGGGCCTGGGAGTTCATAGCACAATATTTCTCTTCTTCAGCTCTCTGAATGGAGTGGTGAAGCTGTTTAAGGCCAAAGTCATCACTGTCATCTTCTGTATCTGAATTTGCCTGGGTCTACAAGGGGTCAACACACTGGGGATCAACAGATATCATGTTATTTGAGTGAGGATATGGTGATTGGGCTTGGTTCTGGTTCTGTTTGGAAGAGGGTTTCTTTTTGGTTTTATTCTTTTTCTGTCTAGATTTTTTTGGTCTGTTTTCTGGTAGTTGTGGTTGTGTTTGGTTCTAAGTCAATGGCAACAGCTTTGCCTGTGTTTCTCCTGAGTGGTGTTTCCTCCTCCTCTTCAGTCACTATTTCTTTGCCATTGTCAACTTTGTTTTGGCCTCTTTCAGGGTTAGTATTCTCACTCTGGGCAGGGGATACTTTGCTTGACTCTACACATTGTTTCGCCTGGTGATCATGATTTTGGTTAAAGCTCATTTCCTTTTCTGTATTTTGTACTCCAAAATGTTGCTTGTTCCTGTGATTCATGGAGTTGCTTTCATCTGATTTCTGCTCTTCTGATTGAGCACTGATGTGTGCTGGGGCTATGGTAGGGCTGATTCTAGGACTTGCAGCTTGGTTTCCTGTGTTCCCTTTGGTTCCAACCTGTCCCCTCATAGAAGTTTCCCCTTGCTTCATATGAGGGGCAACCTCATACCTGTCAGATGTTCCAACCTGTCTCCTCATAGAAGCTTCCCCTTGCTTCTTATGAGGAGGATCCAATTCATTCTCATAAGTTCCCACCTGTCCCCCCTGAACAATATCAGGAGAGCCACCATCATAATGAGTAGGAGCTGTACTAGTACCTGGGTGTTCAGCTACATTTGTTTGTGGCATTTTCCTTTGCTGATTTGGTGCAGTTTGTGTTTTGTCAGGTGCTTTAAAATTCTTCTTCTTTTGGACTTGCCATTGCTCTTGATGTTGCTGATTGCTTGTGCCTGATGTGTGTCTGATGTCATTCCTTTCATTTTCCTTCTGGTTCTGTTGTTGCTGATTGACCTGAGTGACATTAGGGTCACTAGTGATGGTGCCCTGCATCTGAGTCTTCCCATTTCTCCCTTCTATTTGCTTTATTCTTTGGGTTTTCTGTTCCTTCCATATCCTATAATCCTCATCTTTAGCTTTCACCTTACATACTGGTTCTACATGGCCTTGGTGCTTGCAGTACTCACAGTAATCAGGGACATCTTCAAATTCCAATAACTGCTATCTACCATCTCCAAACACATCATCCTCCTCCTGAGGGAAGCCCATCCAGATGTGAGGTGGTCTAGGTTTAGTGATGTCAATCTCCACTTTGACTTTAGCAACATTTCCCCTAGTTTTTTTGAACAGATGCAGCATCAAAGAACAGTACCCTCCCCACTGGTTCTAGCAGTTTGGTGACAAATTCCAACCTATAGCAATGCCAGGGGAGTTGAGGCAGGTTTACCCAAACAGGAGCAATAAGGGTCTCCTGGTCAGGTCTAAAAGTGGGGGTCCAGACAATTAATCTCATCTGCCTCCCTGCTATATAGATCTTACCCTTGTCTGACAGGGTAGCATGGTCAAGGCATTGTCCAGGTCTATGTAGACATGTGTAGAGTTGAAGTGGGTCACCTTGCAAGTACCAGTTATTTGAAGCTGAGTAGTTAGGCTTTTTCCTGATTATATCCATCTTAGGCATTGTGTTGTTAAACTTGCCAATGAGAGTGAATTCACATTTGTCAGCTAGTTTCTCTAAGAAGTCTTCCCTATTGAACAGGACTGCAGGGAACCCTTGTTTAGTGGTGATCTTTGGTGGAATCAAATTAAGATCAGGTTCAGTAGGGTTGGTGTATCTGAGTTTTGTTGCGTAAGATGGCCCAACACTTGGCAAAGGTGGGATTGTATTTAGCTCTGATGCAGGGTATTTCTGGGTACTGGGGGAAGGATCTCTCTCTTCAGCATTGTTAGGAGGTTTAGGCATATACACAGGATGTTGGAGAGGGGCTAATCCTCCTAGTTATTTCTGATTAAATTCTGCTTGCTTGGTAACAGAAAGGGGGTGAGAGCCAAGCCTATCAAACACTGAATTCTAATTCTGCTGAGTAACATTCTTTGTGGGAAGGGAGGGAAAATTATTGAAATCCTTAGTGTGATCTGGACCCCTCTCAATCACCTGGGGTCCCTCATAGACTGTTTGGGAAAGCTTAGGGTCCTGGGGATCTTCACCTGAACCTTGATCCCCCTTAGCCTTCTCAGTAGGAGATCAATCACCTTCAATAACCTCATTAGAGGTACTAGGGACATTAGTAAGGTCAATGTGAGCTTCCTCTGAGCTCCTATGATCATCTAAGGGTGCATAAGACTGGTTAATTGCCTTAGAATTGGCCTGATCATTTTTTGCCTGACTGGGCAATAAAACAGTGGCAGGAACCCTATTTCCTAAATTCACTTCTGATATGAATGAAGAAATTGGGGCTTTTGTGTTCAAATTGCCCCCCTCAACATTTAGAACATTATTTCGTTCACTCCTAACATTTCCATTAATATTTGATGGGGCTGCTGAAGACAAAACCTTATCCTGGGGGGGGGGGGGGTTTAGGCATTACTTATTCAAAGGAGGTTTGTTATTGAGAAGTTACCTGGATATTTGGACGTAAAAGGATGTTTTGAGTTGACTGGGAGAGATTGGGAATTTTCCGGCTGGCCTGAATTTGATCGAAAATCGCCTGCAACTGGGAAACCTTATTTCCCAAATTAAATCCTGATGATGAGGCAGCAATTGGGGCTTTTGTTGCTGGAAGATGCCCCTCATGATCCTCTACTATATTTCGTTCAGTTTGGCCTGAACGGGTGACCGGAGCACTATTTCCGATGGACTGAAATCCTTCATCGGCGACTGGACGAGCCAAATCCTCTGAATTTTGTTGAGGAGGTATGTCTTGGGATGGGTAACGATCCCCCATAGTTGGATTTGTCAAAGAATTGCCGAAGGTGGCCGAATTGCTGAGGCGATTTGCAGGCGATTCTCCATAAATCGTTTCTGGTGGATCTTGCAAATGTGAAGATGGAATCAGCTGATTTTTGGGACAATGATAGATCATGGGGCTCTGATTCATCTCCAGGTGGTGTGCGAACTTGAATCAATCCAGATTCAAAAAGGGAAATAATTTCCCTACTGCGCGTGAGTTCATCCACGGGGACCTCCACACTCTGACTCAAATTCGTGGTCCTCTGAGTTTGATTAGAGGAATTAGGTTCGGTAGAAATGTTAGGAGTAGGGAGACAATCGTTTTCCGGTTGGTCCGACGGTCGTGGAGGATCAGGTGGCGCGCGGGGCGCCATGGAAGAGGTAATCGCCAAACTGGGCGCGTCTGGGCGCGTACGGGAGCGCGTGTAATTTTTTTTGCGGAGGATTTTCGAATGGTGTGTGGATCTTTTTAGGGGTTTTTGGGGTTTTGCATGCCTTGATTTCTAGGTTTGGGGTTCTTAGTTTAGGTTCCTTTTATTTTCATTTTGAACCATGAGAGTTTTGTGATTTTCAGCCATGTGAAGTACTCTTGAATGCCTAGGGTTTGAATTCTAATAGTTCTTGATTGTTTGGATTGGGTTCTTGAAACCCTAGTTGAGTTTTTGAAAGGTTTCTTGACGTGTTTCTTGAAGAATCTAGCTGCAATTCTTGGAATCTTGTTTAGGTGTTGCATTCTTGAATTTGAAGAACTAGTTTTCTTGAATTCTTGAATTGTTCTTAAACAATTTTAGGAGTTCTTGATTTAGTTCTTGACAAAGGTGCTTGAACACGTTGAAACAATGTGAAAGGGCAGTGTGTGAGAAGATTCTTGACGAGTCTTGATTGATCTAGGAACCAGCATGTTATAAGTTGATTTAGGCTTGAATCTTGAGTGCTCTTGATCAATTTGAAAAGTTTTAAGTAGTAGGGATCAAAACACCCCTGAATCACTGTGTTCTTGCATGAATTCTTGTTGTTTTGATTGAATTCTTGAAGTGTTTTGATAAAAAAACATGAAACATTGAAGGACAGCTAGTAGCAGCGAATTGTAGGTTATTCTTGGCGTGCATTTGACAGTTTTTTGAAGTTCTTGGACAACAGCTTGTTGTTTTTGAATTAAATAACATAGTAGACTACTTGATCCTCGACACCAATCATTATACACGTTTGTGGAGGTGATTAGCTTGCTGAATTGGGGGAAGGAAGAGATTAGCATGCTGCATTGTTGGGAGAAATAAGGGAAAACTAGTCCAAAGTTGAGGTGGAAAGCAACTCCTATTCAAAATATGATAAGTTTAGCATGCTGCATTGTTGGGAGAAATAAGGGAAAACTAGTCCAAAGTTGAGGTGGAAAACAACTCCTATTCAAAATATGATAAGTTTACCTATTTCTTAAGGAGAAAAAATGTGAATTTGAGGAGAAAGAAGAGTAGAAAATGCTGCATATTGTTGGTAGAAAGAGGAAGAAACCATAAACCTAATTCAAGCATGAAACAATTCCCAATCTAAAATGAGAAGTTTACATACTTTACATACAAGGAAAAATAGTTCTTCCTTAGGAATTTGGAGAGATAAGACACAACTGAACTTAGGAGAAAAGCTAAAGGGAAAATGTGAAAGTTGTTGGAAAACTAGTAAATGTTTTCCAAGTTTGAATTGGAGAGTAAGGAAAAAGAGGAAAAAACTTTTCCCACTCTAAAAGGGTTTAGCTTAGGCGCCTATTAAGGGGGTGGGAAATAGATTTTTCATAGGATATCCTTATTTGTTTCTAGTATTAATTCTAATTAGTTTTTCTTCTACTCAACTTAATACTAATTCTTGAGTTTTAAGGAATTCGAGTGTGCTGAAATTTTCCAAACTCTCGTAGAACTTTCTTGACTTCAAGTGCTTACTTTAAAAGAGCCGCCCGTCCATAGAGTCACATAAACTCCTTTACGAACCAATACTTGGACATATTAGTCAGTGATTTTGATTCATGGTCCCTAAGAAGTTACGGGAAATGTTTGGGTGGGGTTATTTGGCGTGTGAAGTTGAAAGAGTATTGAGTGCCACCACTAAAAGTGAGGGAGTGCAAGTGAGGTTGTTTATACTAATCTTGCCACCACTAAAAGTGAGGTTGTGCAAGTGAGGTTGTTTATACTAATCTTTTCCTTCCCTATTTTCTTGATATGTCTTTTGCATGTACACGAAGCAATAGCGGAGGTATGGGTGGCTATGGAGAAAGGTCGGATGAACAGAGTTTTTACTACACTTTCGAGGTGACTAAGTCCAATCTGTTGGCCAAAAAAAAGGAAAATGAGGACTAAGATGGCGGAAGTGGAAGATTGAGTTTGATGCCGGGCAATCCATCACTAGACCCTTCACTCAGAGTCAAGCCAAGAAGGTTTAAGAGGTGCATCTATACTTGGAAAGGAAGGGCCTCGAAGATGGAAGCGATTGGAAGCCGTTCCGGTTGATCAAGGTTGAGGCGCCCCGCCTAGAAGGCCCAGGCGCCCCGCCTCAGCCACCAGGCGCTCCGCCCTGGGGGTCGGGCGCTCTGCCTAGCCCACCCAAATGGCCAATTTTCTAGGCGCTCCGCCTAAGAATGGGGCGCTCCGCCCGCTTTGCTGAAGGGCGAGTTTTTAAATGTTTAATGACTCGTTTGGCCATGCGCGGTCTTTTAACTTAAAGCCTAATGTGTGGGAAATTTAGACCTTTTAGTTAGAACTTGCAAACCTCTATAAATAGCTTAGCCTAGCCTTTTTCATTACGTAGCTAATTTTGATGATTGAAAAATATTGTTAAGAGTTGAACTCTTTGGTTAATGAAACAACCTTGTTTGGGACATATTTTTCTTCTAGCGGATCTAGATGAATTCAATCCCCTCCCCGATCATTCTACTTGTGGGTTCCGGGTATAGCTAGAGGGTAGTTGCCTAGTGTAGGTGTTCCTTGACAATCTCCCGGGGTGTATCGAAACTAGTTCTTCGGTGCTACTTGGGTTATTCGTTCGAGCCACGTCTCGTTTTTATCTCTACTTTTTCCGCATTTACTTTTGCCCTGCATCAGTTTGGTATCAGAGCAAGGCTCGAGTTTTGATTCTACAAATCCCGACCCTTGGTTCTTCGTGCCTAGTATCTTATCTTTTTATTTTCTTGTTGTTGAAGTTATTAGAAAGAAGAAAAACAAAAAAGTTGAAAAAAATTGAAAATCCAAAAATTTGTCATAACTTTTTGATGTGTTCGATTCTTGTTATGGGTGTTATTGGGGATTGATCCTTGTTGAAAACCTGTCATTTGGGTACCACAATCTCATGGATTGGATTGGAATAAAGAAATTTGAAATTTGAAAACCCCAAAATTGTTAAAACCTTGTTAAACCCTTGTTATTGCTGACTTGTGATTGATTCTTGGGTTGATTGGTTGTTGATTGCTGATTTGATTATAGGGGTTTGTTCTACATTCTACATTGAAAAACAAACAATTTGAAACAAATTTCGTGGGATTTGGAGTTGAATAACATCAAGTTTGAAGAATCGAAACCCACTTTGAAACACCAACTTGAATCTTTGAATAATGATTGTGCTTTGATTGTTGGTTGTTTGGGGGTTAAAAATCATTGGGGTTAACTTTGGTTACCTTGGATTTGTGCAAAACACGTTGAAATTGATCCAAAAATTGGATTGAAATTGAAGAAAATGGAGTTGGAAAACCTGAAGATCATCGCCCACGCGCTCTGCCCACTCTCTGGGCGCTCCACCTGACCACCCTCACTGGTGGTTTTGCCAGGCGCTCTGCCCCCTTTCACTGGGCGCTCCGCCTAACACCTGAAGGTGTGGGATTGGGTAGTTTCTCCTAGGTTTTCTTGTTTCTATGTTTGCTTAACGTCTAACTAGTGTTTATCTAAGTAATCTTCCTACTTAATTGGCACCAGTCCATTGAGCTTTTAGGTGATTCACGCTTAGTTGGAGAGTGGAACTCCAAGAAGATTCGTAGATCCTGTTAACTCATGTCCTCACTTTAAAGTGCTTATCGTTCATTGAGTCACATAAACTCTGCTCACTCGGAGTATGCTTGACTCGTGGATAGTTTGATTTAGTTGAGGGATTGTTATTCATCTACGTGAAGCTTTTGAATACATGTTCGAGTGAAATATCCTCCACCACTAAACGAGTGAGCCGAGAGAAACACAAGTAAGGGAGTGTGTGAGGTGACTTCACTAACGTTTGTTCTTTTGTAGGTGCAATGGCCAACGAAGGTGAAGATTTTATGAAGAATGGTTTGGCTAGTATCCTTGCTAAAATGGATATCATGGGCCAAAAGATTGAAACACTTGAGAGGGTGACCTCAAGTCTCCAAGTTGAGCAAGGGACCTCAAGTGTCCAAGTTGAGAAAAGGAACCTGAGTGTCCAAGTTGAGAAAGGGACCCCGAGTGTCCAAGTTGAAGCCGGTGAAGGCTCAAGTAGTCCAACCTTTACCCCGGAACAAGTTGTTGAATTGCTTAATCAACAATGGGTAAAGGAAGATCGTGAAAGAATTGAACAACAAATGGGCATTCCCAACCTAACGGGCAATCCCCAAAGGAATGTTCCATTCCTAAGAGCCATCCGAAATGTGCAACCTCTTGAGCAAGTTGATGGAGCCCAAGAAAGGGAGGAGGAAGAGTATGGTGGTAGTGACTATGGAGCTCCTAATCCGAATGGGAGAGCCAATTGGGGACGTAATGTTGATAGGGGTAGAGGCCGAGGTCGAGGGCCACCCATATGGAATGTTGGAGGGAATGCTAGGAGGGATTATGGTGGTTATGAATATCACTATGGAGGCCAACCGGAGCCTTACCGTGGAGGTCGTGACAACACCAACCTCAATAGTGTGAAGCTTAATCTTCCTATCTTTAAGGGGACTTGTGATCCGGAGGCATACATGGAATGGATACTACTCATGGAAAGGGTGTTTGACACAAACGAAATGAGCAAGGAGAAGAAAGGTACCTATGCTATTTCATCCTTTGAGTCCTATGCTTCTACTTAGTGGGAGTCAATAAAGTGGTCAAGAATGAGAGCGGGTGTGCATGTGAATGTGACGTGGAATGAGTTGAAAGGCCTCATGAGTACCAAGTATGTGACTCCTAGGTATCGTTAAGAGCAACTCAAGAAGCTCTACGATCTAAAACAGGGTGCCAAGACTGTTCATGAGTACTATGATGAGTTTGAAAAGACCCCGATGGCTTTGGATATGGACACCGAAGATGAGGAACAAGCCGTGATCCGTTTCAAGAATGGCTTGAGCTATGGTATAGCTTCTCAAATGAGATTGCATGCTTATCTTTCACTTCAAGAAATCTTCGAAGCCGCACTTGATGCCGAGAAATGGCTTAAAGAAGAAAGATCGAATCGCTATAAGAGTAGCACTCCTACTCCCATGAGTAAGACAAAGGAGTGGAAGACTCCTACTCCAAATGCAAGATTCCCAATTACAAGTGGTGCAAGTGCTAGAAAAGATGTGAACAAGCCTTATGAGAAGTACACACACCCAATGTGGGATGTAATTTTAAAACACAATTAAACACTCCTACTTATTCTTTTAATCAATGCCACAAATGCAAATGATATGGTCATTTTGCTAGGAAGTGTCCTACCAAGAAGGAGATGAGGTGGATGATGTGGAGGAGGATACGGTTGAGGATGATGATCTTCACGCTTTCCTAGTTGTGAGGAGGAGTTTAGGTGCCATGCTTGTGGAGGATAGTGAGACCTTGCAAAGGGAAAACCTCTTCCATGCTAGATGCCGAGTCATAGGTGTTGTTTGTTCCATGATCATTGACTCGAGAAGTTGCGCCAATGTTGTTAGTCAAACACTAGTTTCCTAATTGAAATTACCCACTTTGAAACATCCCAAACCTTATCGTTTGCAATGGCTTAGTGAGTGTGGGGAGCTAAAGGTGGTGAAGCAAGTAATGATTAAATTTAAAATAGGGAACTATGTGGATGAACACATGTTTGATGTGGTGCCTATGCAAGCTTGCCACCTCTTATTTGGTAGGCCATGCAAATTTGATAGACATGTGGTTCATGATGGCCGTGTCAACACATATACGATCAAGCATGAAGGGAAGAAATTTGTGCTTAAACCCTTGACTCCCAAGCAAGTAAGTGAAGATTACAAGCGCATGAGGGAGTTGAGAGAAGCGGCAAAGGCTAAGTCAGTTGTTGAGACTAGTCCTTTGGCCGAGATCTTGGTGGTGACTCCACCATCTTCTACCGGTAGCATATGTGCCATGATGCAACCGGGTGAGCTTTTGAAAGGAAATGATGGCAACAAACTATTGATTTGCCTAATGCACAAAGGTATGATTCTTGCTTCCAAATTTGATTATTCTTCTAACCCTTTGCCTAGTGCTTTTGAAAATATTTTGAAGGATTTTTAGCACATGTTCCCAGATGAAATGCCAGTTCGTTTACCTCCCACGAGGGGTATTGAACACCAAATCGACTTTTCCAGGATCCCAAATTCCAAACAAATCGACTTATAGGAGCAATCCCGAATATACCAAGGAGCTGCAAAAACAATTGGATGAATTGCTTACTAAAGACTTGGTGAGGGAGAGCTTGAGTCCTTGTGCCGTGCCCGTGATCCTTGTTCCAAATATGGATGGCACTTGGAGGATGTGTGTGGATTGTCGTGCGGTCATCAAGATCATGGTAAAGTATCGAAATCCCATACCTCGCTTAGATGACATGCTCGATGAACTAAGTGGTTCTAGTATCTTTTCGAAGATAGACCTTAGGTCCGGTTACCATCAAATCCGGATGAAACCTGGGGATGAATAGAAAACCGCATTCAAGATCAAGTTTGGTCTATATGAATGGTTGGTGATGCCCTATGGCCTCTCCAATGCACCTAGTACTTTCATGAGACTAATGAACCATGTGTTGAAGCCATTCATCAGCAAATTTGTGGTCGTCTACTTTGATGATATCTTGATATATAGCAAGCCATTAGACGACCATGTTGATCATTTAAGGCAAGTGCTTGAAGTGTTGAGAGCCGAAAAGCTCTATGCTAATTTTAAGAAATGTACCTTTGGTGTTGAAAAGGTAGTCTTCCTTGGGTTTGTTGTGAGTGCCCAAGGAGTGAAAGTGGATGAGTCTAAGGTAGAGGCCATTCGTGATAGGCCAACTCCTACTACTGTGACTCAAGTGAGGAGCTTTCATGGCCTTGCTAGCTTCTATAGGAGGTTTGTGAAAGACTTTAGCTCCATTGCTGCTCCACTCACCGAATTGGTAAAGAAGGACAAACCTTTTGTGAGGGGAGAGCCTCAAGAGAAGGCCTTCCAAGAATTGAAAAGTAGGTTGAGTACCGCCTCTCTATTGCAATTATCCGACTTCGGAAAGGCATTTGAGGTTGAATGTGATGCCTCGGGGGTGGGAATTGGTGGTGTTTTGATGCAAGATGGAAAACCCATAGCCTACTTTAGTGAGAAATTGAAGGGTGCCTCCTTGAACTACTCTACGTATGACAAGGAGATGTATGCCCTAGTGAGAGCTCTTGCTTATTGGCAATATTACCTTTGGCCTATGGAATTTGTGATTAAGAGTGATCACGACTCACTCAAACATCTTAGGGGCCAAGAGAAGTTGAACAAGAGGCATGCCAAGTGGGTAGAGTTCATTGAGTCTTTTCCCTATGTCATTCAATATAAAAAAGGGAAAGACAATGTTGTGGCGAATGCACTTTCTAGGAAGTTTGCTCTTGCCACTACTCTTGCCTCCAAGCTCATGGGTTTTGAGAGTATCAAGTTGATGTATGCTCATGACCCTAAGCTAAAGAGCATTCATGAAGCTCTTGAGAAAGGAGAAAGAGTTGAGAAGTACAAATGGGTTAATAGCTATATCTTTAAAAATGGTAGAGTGTGCATACCCGAGTCCTCATGGAGAGAATTGCTTGTGCAAGAAGCACATTGTGGAGGACTCATGGGTCACTTTGGTAGGGATAAAACCTTGGCCATTCTCATGGAGCAATTCCATTGGCCTAAAATGGGACACAAGTTGAGAGACTTTGCAATTCTTGCCTTGAGTGCAAGTATGCTAAGTCCAAATTGAACCCCCACGGTTTGTATACCCCTCTCCCTGTACCTACTAGCCCGTGGATAGATATATCTATGGATTTTGTTATGGGATTACCACGGACTAGGGGGGGACATGATAGCATTTATGTTGTCGTGGATAGGTTCTCCAAGACGGCTCACTTCATTCCATGAAAAAAGTGTGATAATGCACAACATGTTGCTTCTTTGTTCATTGATAATGTGTTAAAGTTGCATGGTGTGCCTCAAACCATTGTAAGTGATAGGGACACTAAGTTCCTTAGCCATTTTTTGAGGAGTTTATGGGGTGCCCTTGGCACCAAGCTTTTGTTCTCTACATCCCACCACCCTCAAACCGATGGGCAAACCGAGGTAGTGAACCAAACTTTGGGTGCTCTTCTTAGAGCCATGACCCGAGGTAAGGGTAGGACTTGGATTGACAAGTTACCTCTTATGGAGTTTGCCTACAATCGCACATTGCATAGAATGATTGGCATGACTCCATTCGAGTGTGTTTATGGTTTTAACCCCTTGATTCCCTTTGATCTAACCCCTTTGCCAAGGGAAATGGTTGTTAATTTTGAAGGTAAAACTAGAGCCAAGGCTTTGGTTGAACTACATGATAAGGCGAAGAAGAACTTGGAGGAAGCTTATGAGAAGGTGGCCTCAAAGAAAAACAAGGGACGCAAGAAGGTGGAACTCAAGAAGGGTGACTATGTGTGGGTGCACTTCCGAAAAGAAAGGTTTTCGAACCTTAGGAAAGGGAAGTTGGAACCCCAAGGAGATGGACCCTTCCAAGTGCTTTCAAAGATCAACAACGCTTATGTGGTCGACTTGCCATATTTCTAACATATTTAATGTAGCTGACTTGACTCCTCTTGTTGTAGGAGATGATGGACCCGAGGGTGATGATGCTTTGATTTTGAGGACGAAATCTTCCCAAGAAGGGAGGATGATGCCAGGCAATCTGTCACTAGACCCTTCACTGGGAGTCGAGCCAAAAAGGTTCAAGAGGTACATTTATACTTGGAAAGGAAGGGCCTTGAAGATGGAAGCCATTGGAAGCCTTTTCGGTTGATTAAGGTTGAGGCGCCCCGCCTAGAAGGCCCAGGCGCCCTGCCTCAGCCACCAGGCGCTCTGCCCAGGGGTTGGGCGCTCCGCCTAGTCCACCCCACTTGCCAATTTTCTAGGCGCTCCGCCTAAGAATGGGGCGCTCTGTCCGCTTTCCTGAAGGGCGAGTTTTTAAGTGTTTAATGACTTTTTTGGCCCTGCATGGTCTTTTAACTCAAAGCCTAATGTGTGGGCAATTTAGACATTTTACTTAGAGCTTGCAAGCCTCTATAAATAGCTTAGCCTAGCCTATTTCATTACTTAGCTAATTTTGATGATTGAAGAATATTGTTAAGAGTTGAACTCTTTGGTTAATGAAACAACCTTGTTTGGGACTTGTTTTTCTTCTAGCGGATCTAGATGAATTCCAACACCTCCCCGATCATTCTACTTGCAGGTTCTGGGTGTAGCTCGAGGGTAGTTGCCTAGTGTAGGTATTCCTTGATAATCCCCCGGGCTGTATCGAAACTAGTTCTTCGGTGCTACTTGGGTTATTCGTTCGAGCCACGTCTCGCTTTTATCTTTACTTTTTCCGTGTTTACTTTTGCGCTGCATCAGAGTTGATAGTCTTACTACTCGTGTCATTAAGGTTCTTACTTGGATGAAACTAAGCGAAACCATAGATTGAGTAGGTTTGACATTGAAGTCTATAGGTATAGACGATTCTTGATAAATGTTGATGGTACAGATGCCAATTGTATTGCCCCGTCATTGGTTGATATGCTAAGGATACCATGCTACAACTTGAAGCATACCTATGAATATAACGGAATGTGGGTTTCTGATATAGCCGAAGTGCTCATATTTAAAAGGGATTATAAGAAGTTTGTATGGTGTGATATATATCCTTTGCATTCTTGTCATGTTGATGTTAGGTTCCCCATGCTTACACAATAAGGAGTTTCTATATTAATGTAATATTAAATACGAAGAACAAGAAACAAGACAGAAAGCAAGACACTCGTTGATTTATCAAGACTATAAGTAGGAACTAGTCTACTTACCTTCTTGATGAAGCCAAAGAGGACATTATGCTATGCAAACAATCCTCAAGACAACTAAGGACTTATAAATTGTTTGATCAAGTTATTGGAACAAGTTCACGTAATGGGGTTTTAAAGAGCATAAAGCTATGTTTTTCAATTGTCTAGGAACTGAATGAAATAATACTAAGTGTAAGCTTTTGTAGTAGAAGCCCTACATGCCTAATTAGTCAAGAAACAACCACGAAAAGGGCTAGATATAAACGACCACGCAGGGCCAAATAAGTGTCATTTTCTTACTCAAGACTATCTATGCAAAATAACTAGTATGAGCACGTTGAGGTGTTCGTTGAGTGCACATCAATTTCTTCCCGAAATACTAAATTATCCAATGCCCAAGAATGAGCTCGTTGAGGTGCTCGCTAAGCTCTCAAGCTCTCGGCCTCAACACTAAACAAACGCCTCTCCTTCTCCAAAGCTAACCATTGTGCTTCTTGTCGCCTCTAACATGCTGCCTGCTTCTCCAAATAATTTATTTTGACATACTAACTAAAGTTCGAAATAGGGGTCGACTTATAGGGTAACTTACGGGTAAGGAGTTGGAGTCGCCACCTAGCATATTTTTTTAACTAGGCGTATTAGGGCACCTACTTTGTTTCTAGCCAATTTTAACAATTAACTCCGAAACTTAGTCTATGAACCAGAAATTCTAGGTAAGAGGTTCAGGTTAACTCGAGAGGAAGGGGTTAGGCACCTCTCAACCTCCACCAAATATGGTTACCGGCCGGACTTTATAATTGGGATTCAAACTAGAACTAAACAACGTATAAGCTAGGCATAAAATTAAAAATTAATAAAAATAGTCTTTTCTACTAATTTTCTTCCTTAGAGAATTGCCCCTAGCAAAACAAAGCAAATTAGTTAGTATGTCAAAATAAATTAATAATAATAACGAAATGAAAATTAAGTGAAGGTAGTGCAATTTGAAAGGTGTTTTCAGAGCATCGTCTTCAAAATTGCACCTCACAAGAATATTTAAATGAGTTAGTAAAGTAATAAAATAATAAAAAATAAGAATAATAATAACTAATAATAATAATAAATGGTTACTCTTCAAATTGTTCTTTTCTAAAATAGATTGTCGTCCCTCAACCAATTTTACCTCGCAAAAATACAAAGAAAATGAGTTAGTAAAAATAATAATAAAAATTGTAATGATAATAATAATAATGATAATAATGATAATATTAATAATTTAAAATAAAGGGGAAAGAGATTTTATAAAAGTGTCGGCTCAGGTATGTATGAACCGGCTAGAGGTTAGGGACGTCGGTACGGCTACAAACACGTCGGCCGGTCGTGTTGCCATGCCGAGTTCTGGTCCCACCACTTCATCGCCGGCTCGTTTTGCAATTATGGCTCATACACGTCGTCACAGCCTTTTGTTTTGTTTTAGGGACAAGGGAATGGGACGTTCAAGTGTAGTATCATGTTCAATATAGTCCTAAAGGCCTCAAATTGATTACTCAATTATTTTCATTGGCTGTAATGGGTATAGCGTCCGGCAATTCATTGTATTTCCGTCAAATCCTTGTATAAGCCTCAAGTTAAAATATTTTCATATGCCCGGTAGCAGGTGTAGTATCTGTTCAAAGTCAGTCCCGAATTTATGCTCAAAATATACAGGCCAAACTGCATCACCAATAAGCGAGTCAACTGCATAACAAGAGAAATAAATGAGTCAACTGTTCAACAAGATATGTAAATGAGTCAACTGCAGCACATTAGACCAAAAAACAGAACCATTCGACAGCAGCAATTAAGAAGCAAGCAGACGAAATTGTATATGCAGATAACAGAACAATCGAAACCCAAAAACCATAACCAATGTAATCAACTTCACAAAGCAAGACAAAATCATGGTGTAGCAGTGACTAGAAACAAACAACCAAGTGCGGCGGAGATCAAGAACAATTCTTGATTCCAACATCCAAATGCGATGGAGATCTGCAATAGGTCATACAAGACATGCAGAAAACCACAGCGACCAGAAATGGAGGAGCGACCGCCGACGGACCTTGGTGAAACTCCGGCGACCCCAACGGCGTCGCTACCACTCCGAATCTTGTCTTGCTTTGTTCCTCTTCCTGTCGATAATACTCAATAACAAGATGTCATAACGAAAGGAAAATCGAATAAATATAGAGAAATAGAGAATAGGCGCTAGGGTTCCCGATCCGGGTCCCACTTTGTACTACTATCTGCTTCTGATGTTTTCCACTGGTATTAATGGTGGTTTCCATTTTCGATCTGTATCCACATGTCCCCGACCTCACTGGTTCGATTGGGGTATGTGTGTGTGCTGTGTGTTATACATGTTTCTTGATCTGTGTGTATATGGATTTATACAGTGATGGTGTTGTGTGGAGAAGATGAGGTGGGGGGTAGGCGTGTGTATGGGATATCTGTGTTATGTGTTTTGGGGTAATGGAGAAGATGATGGAGTGAGGTCTGCTGGTTTAGGGAAGAGGAAGTGTGCGTGTGTTATCGTGTGTATGTCCGTGGATGTGTGTGTTTTTGTATGTGGTGTTAGGAAAATTGAGGAGAAAGAGGAGATGGCCAAAAGTCAATGGGATCTGTTGTTGTGGGTACGCTGATCGTGTACTGTATCTGTGTATGCTCTTTTTGTCCGTGTGTGTATTGGTATTTTTTATCCGTTGGTGATGGTGTCTTTTGAGTGTATATAAGATTAGTGAAAAAATAGTTGTTGCGAGATTAGGGGAGATTTTAGAAGATTGGGGATTTAGGCTTAATGGAAGGGATTTGATTGGATAAGATTCTCCATTTGAATTCTTTTCCAAAACGGGGAAGGACTAGTTTAAGAAAGAATATTGGATTGGATTTAGAAAATATTTTCTTTCAAAATTCAAATAAAGAAAATGAATTTGGACCACCTTTTGTCTGGATTCAAGTAGGAATAGAAACTTGAAATTAGGAAGAAGATGATTTAATGTAGAAAAATATATTTGGTCAGGTATTGTGTCTAGGTTTAAACGAAATTTAAAATAATTGAAATAAAGCGAAAAAATATATTTTGTATAAGAAATATGTAGAAAATGTGTTGCGCAAAAATGAATGAATCTAGACGAACACTTGTGTAGATTCAAGACAAAGGAAATTTTAAAATAATAATAAAAAAAAGTATTTTGGAATATAAAAATAACTATAAGAACATTCAAGAGTATTCGGACTAAATGATTGGAAGAAAGTAGCAATTGATTTCTAACAGAATAGATGTACCTAGACGGACTCTTGTCCAGGTTAGTAGGAAAGATTTGAAGATGAGTACTTTAAAAAGGAAGATTTGCACATATTTAAATTCAAAAGGAACTCAAAATATGACAAATCAAGAAGTCGAAATGAATTGATTATTTGTTCGTCTAATATTTTACTTAAAGGTGCTAAACAAACAAAAAATAGAATATGTATATATATTGTGAAAAATGGATGAACAAATAGTAAAATTCACATATTAAATCAATTAAGTATAAATTGGAATGAAAATTAAATTAATTATGTATAAATAGCCACAAATGCTTACTAAATGCTATAAATGCACTAAAATCGCACAAATAACCAAATTTTTATAAATAGCCTAAATGATGTAAAATTACATAATATAGCCACATTTAAGTATATAATATATAAGTAGGGGATATCACACGTAAATTCATGCTTTCTAATGCATATCCTGCACAAATAGCCAAATTACACCTTTAAGTTAAATTATAGCCGATTTTAGAAAAAGGAGGGACAAAATTGGGTGTCAACAATACCATCACATGAATATCATGAAGCTCTTTAGCTTGATCAGGCTGGACTGCATCATTCTCCCCTTCTTTAAAAGATTTCCGTCCTCGAAATCGAGCCGGCATCCTCTCTCAAAGCAGCACTACCTACAACACAAGGAGTTAAGTCAGAAACATTGAAAGTGTTAGAAACATTATGCTCACCAGGCAGGTCTATAACATAGGCGTTATTGTTGATCTTTTGAAGCACTTGGAATGGACCATCGCCCCTCAGGGCTAGCTTCCCCTTCCTTTGTCTCGGGAACCTCTCCTTTTGGAAGTGCACCCAAACCCAATCACCTTTATTTAAATCCAGCTTTTTCCGCCCCTTATTCTTCTTGGACGCCACCTTCTCATAGGCTTCCTCCAATTTCTTCCTTACCGTAGCATGTAGCGGCTTCCTGGCTTTCACCTTCAACACTAATAGCTGCATCTCTAGGCAAAGGAACAAGATCAAGTGGAATCAAGGGGTTAAAGCCATAAAAACTTTCAAATAGAGTTATACTAGTCATCCTATGCAGTTCTATTAAATGCAAAATCCATAATAGACAACCTATCAACCCACGTCCCTGCCTTACCTGTGGTCATAGCTCTAAGAAGAGCTTCCAAGATTCAGTTAACCACCTTAGTCTGACCGTTCGTCTGAGGGTGATGAGACGAAAAAACAACAATTTGGTTCCAAGAGAACCCCACAATCACCTCCGGAAGTGACTCAAGAATTTTGAATCCCTATCACTAACAATAGCACGAGGCACGCCATGCAGCTTTAACACATTAGTAATGAACAAGGAAGCAACATGTTGTGCGTCATCACATTTTTTGCAAGGAATGAAATGAGATATCTTAGAGAACTTATCAACAACCACATATATGCTATCATGACCACTCTTACAAGGAGGAAACCCCATCACAAAATCCATAGAGATGTCTATCCAAGGACTAGTAGGGACGGGTAAGGGAGTGTACAAACCATGATTACTAGACCTAGACTTAGCCAGTTTGTAGAATAACAAGCACCAAAAACACATTTAGCCAAGGTCTTATCTACCCCAAAGTGACCCATCAAGCCCCCAAAATGTGCCTCACGCACCAGAAACTCAGGTTATGAAGACTCAGGAATACAAACTCACCCATTCTTAAAAAGGTACCCATCATGCCATTGATACTTCTTTACTCGTTGCCCACTAACTATAGCATCACAAACAACCTTAAGCTTAGGGTCATGCATATACATAAACATAATACTCTCAAAACCCATCAGCCTAGATGCTAGTGTGGTAGCTAAGGCAAACTTCCTAGAAAGTGCATCAGCCACTACATTCTCTTTTCCCTGTTTGTAATGAATTACATAAGGAAAACTCTTAATGAACTCTATCCACTTAGCATGCCTCTTATTCAGCTTCTCTTGGCCCCTAAGATGTTTGAGTGACTCATCATCACTCCTAATGGCAAACTCCCTATAGACCTTTCATAACAAAGATGATGGAGTTGAGTATTCCCACTCAAACTACACACTTTTGTGATAGAGCCAAGAGTCAAATGACTCAAAGAAAATCAAGCCTACACAAAAGTTCCAAGAAGTAGGCCGAAGGATAAATATCAACAAGAGAAATAAAGGAATCCAATAGGTTTAATGAATACATAATGTAGATTGCAATTGGATCATTTAAGCATAACACCACCAAGATCACTAATCATCCAACAATAAGATTTATCACCGGGGTCAAACACTACCCTCACATCCAAAACATCCTTCAAAATTCTACACATTACATCATCAAACCACCCAAATATTATTAACAAGGAGTTGGAAAATAGTACCACACACCCACTATCCAAGACACTATGAGTTTTAAAAGATAAATTCCATACCTCAATGGCTTTAGAAAGCCAAAAAAAAAAAAAAGAACTACCCATTCGAACAAACCATTATTGGCTTTAGGAGACAACAACACCTCAAACCTTTTTGTAGCCTAAGAAAATTCTCCAAGTGTCTTACCTCTTTGTAGATCCTCTCTTGATGTTCTTTCACAAGTGAATAACAAGGTTAGTAAACTCATCAAGAAAAGGATTAACACATCTATACCCATGGATATTTGGCAATGCCTCAAATGAGTTATTTTTGTATTTCTTTCTAGAAGCATTCACAAAATCCCTCCAAATTAAATCCTCAAAACTAGGAATAGAGCAAGTAAAGAACATGTTGCTAAAATGTGCATCAAGCAAGTTACAACTACTATCACTAGTGTCTCCCTCCTTCTTTAAAAGGCACTTTTCATTTTTGGAAGACTTACCAACATAAGACAAGCTTTCAAAAAAATATTTTGGGAGTTAGCTTCACACAATTACAACTTTCAAGCAAGTCACAAGAATCATTTTCACAAGTTATGCACTCCTTAAATAGGGACTCATCATTTTTATCAAGTACAAACAAGTTCATAAGGAAGGTGTCATCCAAAGAAACATGAATATCATCAAGTGCAAATCTTTCAAGAACACAAGTGTCAATCAAAGCAACATCATCAATGGTGTCTATATACTCAAGCTCATATTACAAAGTAGAATCTCTACCAACCACAAAGTCAAAACTAGGACAGACCAAAGAACATTTCACCTTTTCACTTGTACACTAACTTAACAACTCAAAATATGATTTATCAATTTCAAATAAAAACGAAGACAATTTATTATCATTCAAATGCAATCCTTCACTTCCTTTAAGTAAGTGCACACCTTTCAGTCCATCACTATTTTCAACTTGACATAAACAACCACCAATACCATTATCAAGAAGGCTACCACTCAAAGTATCACAAGGTCCAAGTAATTCTTTTTTTTTATTCACAAGAGAAAGGTCATTGTCATCATAAGAATAATTAGCACAATCATCATCCAATCCTATATTCTTTATGGAACTCATGAAATAAAATAAGGAATGAATTTTAATCATGCTCTCTTGATTTTCCAGATCACCAATTTCACCACTCTCTAACACACGACATGAAACTTACATTCTCCAACTTCACTTCATTGTTGCTTGCACAAATAGAATTCATGCCTTTACAAGTTAAGGAATCTACACAATTTAATTCACTTGCAAAAAGGCAATCATTCTTTAACAAATTAGCACCAATAATAGTGTTTCTATTACATAAAGACAAAGTAAATTCATCTTCATGGCAAGAATTCAAAGAAATACTTTCTATCTCATGTGCTCCAACAATGGGCATAATACTAGTTTGGCAATATTCAAGCTCACAATCAATAACATACTTTAATACACCATTAAGTTCAACTAGTGTATGCTCCAAATTACCAACTTGACTTTTAATGCAAGATAAAGAATAACCAATTTCCACAAAATTAAAGCTATCTCTCCAACTCAAATTTCTATCTAGCTCATCCAAAGAAATAAAAAAGTTAGGATTATCTATTTTACCTTGAAGCACCAAAGAACTTTCTTTACCTTGAATTTTAAGATTAAGGCTTACTTGACCAATTGGAGAAGCATTTATGACCTCATCATTTTCTTCCAAGCAAGAGTATTTTTCGAATGATGACTAATTTATGCAATCACTTTCACAAGAACCTACAAAAGACACATCACTACTAAAAGAAGTAGTGAGGGAGTTAAGAGTTAAAGCAATGAGTAGCCTCTCTTATGCTCTCTTGGTTTTCTTGGCTCTTCTTTTCTTTTCCATCACTCTCATCATTCTTTTCTTCCTCACCCTCTCCATTTTCTTTTGGTGACAACTCACTCTAATTTTTCAACTCATCCTCTCCTTTTTCCTCTCTTGAGTTGTCACTTTGCTCTCCCTTACTCCTCTCAATCTTTTCTCTCTCATGATTTCTTTTGATTGGAGTATCAAGGTTTCAAGAGTAAATCATCATGGGGAAGCTTTTCTTGTACCCCAAAATGGCTCCTCAAAATTTTCTTAATATTTTGCCAAGTGGGCTTTGGTGTCCAAGGAGGTTCCCAAGGCCGCCCACAATTTAGATTATAACGGTTTCTCAAGTCTAGGGAAAGAGCCCATGCCACGAAAGTCAATTTATCCAACTCATTGCAAATGTCTTCTTGCACAAAGATCTCATCCAATTGATATCCCCAAAGGACATAGAGCTCATTTTTATATTTTGCTTGCAACTTAGGCAATTCTATATACCTCCTATCTCTTTTACTTTGGCCCTTCCTCTTGGAAATTCTAAAGGTGCCATCTTTTTGTTCTGAGTATTCAACTACCACAACTTGCTTGATCTTGCTGTTTCCCTACAAAGTGAACAAACAAGTTAGAAAGTAAAAGTCCTCATAAATTCACCCCCTAAGTGTTTAAAATCGATTTGATTGTGCTCAATCTACTTGTGTTTGCGCTCAATGATTGGCTTTTACTCGCTTTAATGTTCTCACCACTCTTGCCTTTTACCTCTCGTTGGCAAAGTCAAGTTGCTTTTCGCACTCAGTTCTGATTTGACAATCGAATTCAATCCAATTTGGGATGGAATGGATTTGATGTGGAAAAGAACGGACAATGAAAGTTAATCGGACGGAATTAAAAAATGTCATAGAAATGAAGAAAGAAAGGGTCGAATCGAATTGGCACCAAACGAATTTATATTTGGATGAAATTTTGTTTATGATCTAGAAACTAACTGTATTTAATGATATTATAGGGGTTTGGGTGATCTGAAACTATTGAGGTTTGTTCCGAGAAATCTGTGAAGTGACTGAATTTTTGTTCAGTGCTGTCGCGTGAGAACGGGCGTTCTCGCGAAGAGGAATAATTTTTTTTCAGCGCTGTCACAGCAGAAGGCGCGCGATCGCATAAAGGAATCAATAACTCTGCAATTTCGCTTCGCGATCGCGAAGAGCAATAAATCAATAAGCCTGCGCGATCGCAACAATTCTCGCGCGATCGCGAAAAGCAAATTCTGGGTCTGATGCAGAACTTGAAGCCCGAATTTCTGGAAATTGTCTTCACTTGAATCTTTACAAATCAACTTGTTTTTGCTCCAAATTTGAGATATAAGCTCCTTATATGTCCATGATCAAACCCCAATGATCAATTCTTTAAAAACAACGCCCAAAATACAAAAGTCCCAAATCTTTGTTGAAGAACCCTATATTTTGATTCTTCAAATTAAACCCCAAATGTTGTTTGTTGTTCAATTCATTCGAGAATCAGCTTCTAGAATCACCAAGAAACAATTGGTAACAAAGCTTTCATCCAAAGGAAACCTAAACCTATTAGATAATTTTTGGATTTTTGATTTTTTTGTGATTTTTCAGATTTGATAAACAAAAACCTAGTTAGTGTAATCCGAGCTCTGATACCAAATGATATGATCCTAACTAGGAAACAAGGAAATAACAAGAAGAATTAAACAAGATAGAAGCAACACCCACTTTGATTAGAAGATATTAAAGCAGCAAATTAGGGATAAGGTCAAATCACCCCCTTAATTGTCCAACCTATTGAACCAATACTATTTAGTCCTCAATTGAATTGACATTCAATTGTAAACCAAGGAAAAGTGATTCTCAAGCAACAAGCTTAGCCAATGTTTACTCATACAATTAATCATCAAAAGTCTGACCCTAGCAATGAGGCTAAGAGGCCTTAAATATTGGTTTCTAAAATGGCATAACATTGCCTTAATTTCCCCTAAAGTGGGCTGAAGCAAAAGTCATTAACTTAAAATGGGCTTCTGATCATCGTCTCAGTGCTATCGCGACAGAATCGACACCATCGTGATGACTAAGCCAGATGTGCTTCGCGAATGTGCCAGAGGTCACGTGTTCACAAAGAGGCTTCCTCAGCCTTTCTCGACTTCCTGCACGATCGCGTTTGTAGACTCGCGATCGCGCTTCTCTATTTGTTGCCCTTGCGCGATCGCGTCTATTGACTCGCGATCACGCTGAGTTGATTATGAAGTTGAGGCTGTAAGCTTGTAAACAGTCCCTGCAGCCTCCAATATTATCCCCAGCAGCTTCACTTGTTCACTTTGGCCATTTTTTTCCTTGATTCTTGGCTTCCAAGCCTTTTTGAAGCACTCCAAGATTTTCATGTTGAATCTAAATCTGCCAATGTCATGAGCCACAATCCGGTTTGCATCAACTAGTTTACCTACTCTGTTCTATTTGTTGATCACACCTAGGATAGTAAGCATGTCAAAAACGTGATACTAAATTGTAAGGAAAATACATTGAGTTTGTATGCTTCATGTCCTATTGTTCTCTTAGTTTTCTGTTTTAAGTGTGTTCGTTTGATGAGCGAAGATCTTACTGTTCATTTCGAAGACTTAGACTTCAAGAGACTCAGAAGCTTGGTGATATCATAAAAGTATATTTTTGCACATCATGCTCTAATATTGATTGAACTAATCACTCGTTGTAGAAAGATATCGTCGTTGTATCTTCCTTTTCTAGCAAGGTTCGATGGTGTGATTTTGAAGATGAAATCCTTTCAAGAAGGGGAGGATGATGCAGTCCAAATTGTGACAAGACGTGTTCGTGAGCATTCGAGGAGCGAGCAGCTTGTTAGAGGGGTCAAAGAGTAAGTTAGCAAGCTTGGAAGATGGAGGGGCAATGTTTTGGAGTGTTGGCCAAAAGTTGAAGAGCTCAACGAGCAAGCTAGCGAGCTACGCTAGCTTTGGGGCGTGGACTTCATTGTGTTTTGGGTAGAATTTTGTTGCTCTCAACAAGCAATTCAATGAGCTCCTTAGTCTTACATTGCATTGATTAGTTTATTTATTGAATAATGTCACTTTATTGGCCCTGTGTAGTCACTTTACATCTAGCTAATTAGGGGTTGTTTTGTTTGACATTATAGGTGATTTGGCTAAACCTATTTATGCCAAAAAGAAGCATTTTTCTCATTAGTTTTTCAGAACATACAGAATATTGAATAGGCGTGTTTGCCTTTGTAGAAGCTTTTAGCTTCATTATCTCTTAGAGCTACTGCCTTCACAGAAGCTTCTAGCTTTATTAGCTCTTCGACCTAGAATGTCGTGGAAATTATCACTAGCATGATTCCATATATTATTTCTAGTTTCATTCCTCCCTTGGATTATTCTTCAATTATTGTGAGTTTAATTCCATTCTTTCTTTTTGATTTCTGTTCTTCCTAGTCTTCCTTTCTTGCTTAATTGATATCAAAAGTACCTACCAAATTGTTATCAAAATTACCTTCCAAAAGCTTTTAAGAAAGTAGAATTAGTATTATAGATTAATAACCAACATAGTTACTAACAGGCTACGAACTAATGAGAAATTGACCTTCAACTTGCTTTTTCGACTATTGCTCTATGTATTCAGTACTCAAAACTTTTGCTTTTCTTGTTAACTCTCTCAATGTTAATGAATAAAGTTGCAAATATGAATGATATGTATACATATGTGTGGCACAAGTATGGATAGGTTGGAGTCAAGATTCTAATACAACTGGAAGCCAGATGTGCTTCGCGAATGTGCCAGAGGTCACGTGTTCACAAAGAGGCTTCCTCAGCCTTTCTAGACTTCCTGCATGATCGCGTTTATGGACTCGCGATCGCGCTTCTCTATTTGTTGCCCTTGCGCGATCGCGTCTATTGACTCGCGATCACGCTGAGTTGATTATGAAGTTGAGGCTGTAAGCTTGTAAACAGTCCCTGCAGCCTCCAATATTTTCCCCTGCAGCTTCACTTGTTCACTTTGGCCATTTTTTTCCTTGATTCTTGGCTTCCAAGCCCTTTTGAAACACTCCAACATTTTGATGTTGAATCTAAATCTGCCAATGTCATGAGCCACAGTCCGGTTTGCATCAACTAGTTTACCTACTGTGTTCTATTTGTTGATCACACCTAGGATAGTAAGCATGTCAAAACCGTGATACTAAATTGTAAGGAAAATACATTGAGTTTGTATGCTTCATGTCCTATTGTTCTCTTAGTTTTCTGTTTTAAGTGTGTTCGTTTGATGAGCCAAGATCTTACTGTTCATTTCGAAGACTTAGACTTCAAGAGACTCAGAAGCTTGGTGATATCATAAAAGTATATTTTTGCACATCATGCTCTAATATTGATTGAACTAATCACTCGTTGTAGAAAGATATCGTCGTTGTATCTTCCTTTTCTAGCAAGGTTCGATGGTGTGATTTTGAAGATGAAATCCTTTCAAGAAGGGGAGGATGATGCAGTCCAAATTGTGACAAGACGTGTTCGTGAGCATTGGAGGAGCGGGCAGCTTGTTAGAGGGGTCAAAGAGTAAGTTAGCAAGCTTGGAAGATGGAGGGGCAATGTTTTGGAGTGTTGGCCAAAAGTTGAAGAGCTCAACGAGCAAGCTAGCGAGCTACGCTAGCTTCGGGGCGTGGACTTCATTGTGTTTTGGGTAGAATTTTGTTGCTCTCAACAAGCAATTCAATGAGCTCCTTAGTCTTACATTGCATTGATTAGTTTATTTATTGAATAATGTCACTTTATTGGCCCTGTGTAGTCACTTTACATCTAGCTAATTAGGGGTTGTTTTGTTTGACATTATAGGTGATTTGGCTAAACCTATTTAAGCCAAAAAGAAGCATTTTTCTCATTAGTTTTTCAGAACATACGGAATATTGAATAGGCGTGTTTGCCTTTGTAGAAGCTTTTAGCTTCATTATCTCTTAGAGCTACTGCCTTCACAGAAGCTTCTAGCTTTATTATCTCTTCGACCTAGAATGTCGTGGAAATTATCACTAGCATGATTCCATATATTAGTTCTAGTTTCATTCCTCCCTTGGATTATTCTTCAATTATTGTGAGTTTAATTCCATTCTTTCTTTTTGATTTCTGTTGTTCCTAGTCTTCCTTTCTTGCTTAATTGATATCAAAAGTACCTACCAAATTGTTATCAAAATTACCTTCCAAAAGCTTTTAAGAAAGTAGAATTAGTATTATAGATTAATAACCAACATAGTTACTAACAGGCTACGAACTAATGAGAAATTGACCTTCAACTTGCTTCTTCGACTATTGCTCTGTGTATTCAGTACTCAAAACTTTTGCTTTTCTTGTTAACTCTCTCAATGTGAATGAATAAAGTTGCAAATATGAATGATATGTATACATATGTGTGGCACAAGTATGGATAGGTTGGAGTCAAGATTCTTATACAACTGGAAGCCAGATGTGCTTCGCGAATGTGCCAGAGGTCACGTGTTCACAAAGAGGCTTCCTCAGCCTTTCTCGACTTCCTGCACGATCGCGTTTGTGGACTCGCGATCGCGCTTCTCAATTTGTTGCCCTTGCGCGATCGCGTCTATTGACTCGCGATCACGCTGAGTTGATTATGAAGTTTAGGCTGTAAGCTTGTAAACAGTCCCTGCAGCCTCCAATATTTTCCCCAACAGCTTCACTTGTTCACTTTGGCCATTGTTTTCCTTGATTCTTGGCTTCCAAGCCCTTTTGAAACACTCCAAGATTTTCATGTTGAATCTAAATCTGCCAATGTCATGAGCCACAGTCCGGTTTGCATCAACTAGTTTACCTACTCTGTTCTATTTGTTGATCACACCTAGGATAGTAAGCATGTCAAAACCGTGATACTAAATTGTAAGGAAAATACATTGAGTTTGCATGCTTCATGTCCTATTGTTCTCTTAGTTTTCTGTTTTAAGTGTGTTCGTTTGATGAGCCAAGATCTTACTGTTCATTTCGAAGACTTAGACTTCAAGAGACTCAGAAGCTTGGTGATATCATTAAAGTATATTTTTGCACATCATGCTCTAATATTGATTGAACTAATCACTCGTTGTAGAAAGATATCGTCGTTGTATCTTCCTTTTCTAGCAAGGTTCGATGGTGTGATTTTGAAGATGAAATCCTTTCAAGAAGGGGAGGATGATGCAGTCCAAATTGTGACAAGACATGTTCGTGAGCATTGGAGGAGCGGGCAGCTTGTTAGAGGGGTCAAAGAGTAAGTTAGCAAGCTTGGAAGATGGAGGGGCAATGTTTTGGAGTGTTGGCGAAAAGTTGAAGAGCTCAACGAGCAAGCTAGCGAGCTACGCTAGCTTTGGGGCGTGGACTTCATTGTGTTTTGGGTAGAATTTTGTTGCTCTCAACAAGCAATTCAATGAGCTCCTAAGTCTTACATTGCATTGATTAGTTTATTTATTGAATAATGTCACTTTATTGGCTCTGTGTAGTCACTCTACATCTAGCTAATTAGGGGTTGTTTTGTTTGACATTATAGGTGATTTGGCTAAACTTATTTAAGCCAAAAAGAAGTATTTTTCTCATTAGTTTTTCAGAACATACGGAATATTGAATAGGCGTGTTTGCCTTTGTAGAAGCTTTTAGCTTCATTATCTCTTAGAGCTACTGCCTTCACAGAAGCTTCTAGCTTTATTATCTCTTCGACCTAGAATGTCGTGGAAATTATCACTAGCATGATTCCATATATTAGTTCTAGTTTCATTCCTCCCTTGGATTATTCTTCAATTATTGTGAGTTTAATTCCATTCTTTCTTTTTGATTTCTGTTCTTCCTAGTCTTCCTTTCTTGCTTAATTGATATCAAAAGTACCTACCAAATTGTTATCAAAATTACCTTCCAAAAGCTTTTAAGAAAGTAGAATTAGTATTATAGATTAATAACCAACATAGTTACTAACAGGCTACGAACTAATGAGAAATTGACCTTCAACTTGCTTCTTCGACTATTGCTCTGTGTATTCAGTACTCAAAACTTTTGCTTTTCTTGTTAACTCTCTCAATGTGAATGAATAAAGTTGCAAATATGAATGATATGTATACATATGTGTGGCACAAGTATGGATAGGTTGTAGTCAAGATTCTAATACAACTGGAAGCCAGATGTGCTTCGCGAATGTGCCAGAGGTCACGTGTTCACAAAGAGGCTTCCTCAGCCTTTCTCGACTTCCTGCACGATCGCGTTTGTGGACTCGCGATCGCGCTTCTCAATTTGTTGCCCTTGCGCGATCGCGTCTATTGACTCGCGATCACGCTGAGTTGATTATGAAGTTTAGGCTGTAAGCTTGTAAACAGTCCCTGCAGCCTCAAATATTTTCCCCAGCAGCTTCACTTGTTCACTTTGGCCATTTTTTTCCTTGATTCTTGGCTTCCAAGCCCTTTTGAAACACTCCAAGATTTTCATGTTGAATCTAAATCTGCCAATGTCATGAGCCACAGTCCGGTTTGCATCAACTAGTTTACCTACTCTGTTCTATTTGTTGATCACACCTAGGATAGTAAGCATGTCAAAACCGTGATACTAAATTGTAAGGAAAATACATTGAGTTTGCATGCTTCATGTCCTATTGTTCTCTTAGTTTTCTGTTTTAAGTGTGTTCGTTTGATGAGCCAAGATCTTACTGTTCATTTCGAAGACTTAGACTTCAAGAGACTCAGAAGCTTGGTGATATCATAAAAGTATATTTTTGCACATCATGCTCTAATATTGATTGAACTAATCACTCGTTGTAGAAAGATATCGTCGTTGTATCTTCCTTTTCTAGCAAGGTTCGATGGTGTGATTTTGAAGATGAAATCCTTTCAAGAAGGGGAGGATGATGCAGTCCAAATTGTGACAAGACATGTTCGTGAGCATTGAAGGAGCGGGCAGCTTGTTAGAGGGGTCAAAGAGTAAGTTAGCAAGCTTGGAAGATGGAGGGGCAATGTTTTGGAGTGTTGGCCAAAAGTTGAAGAGCTCAACGAGCAAGCTAGCGAGCTACGCTAGCTTTGGGGCGTGGACTTCATTGTGTTTTGGGTAGAATTTTGTTGCTCTCAACAAGCAATTCAATGAGCTCCTAAGTCTTACATTGCATTGATTAGTTTATTTATTGAATAATGTCTCTTTATTGGCCCTGTGTAGTCACTCTACATCTAGCTAATTAGGGGTTGTTTTGTTTGACATTATAGGTGATTTGGCTAAACCTATTTAAGCCAAAAAGAAGCATTTTTCTCATTAGTTTTTCAGAACATACGGAATATTGAATAGGCGTGTTTGCCTTTGTAGAAGCTTTTAGCTTCATTATCTCTTAGAGCTACTGCCTTCACAGAAGCTTCTAGCTTTATTATCTCTTAGACCTAGAATGTCGTGGAAATTATCACTAGCATGATTCCATATATTAGTTCTAGTTTCATTCCTCCCTTGGATTATTCTTCAATTATTGTGAGTTTAATTCCATTCTTTCTTTTTGATTTCTGTTCTTCCTAGTCTTCCTTTCTTGCTTAATTGATATCAAAGGTACCTACCAAATTGTTATCAAAATTACCTTCCAAATGCTTTTAAGAAAGTAGAATTAATATTATAGATTAATAACCAACATAGTTACTAACAGGCTACAAACTAATGAGAAATTGACCTTCAACTTGCTTCTTCGACTATTGCTCTGTGTATTCAGTACTCAAAACTTTTGCTTTTCTTGTAAACTCTCTCAATGTGAATGAATAAAGTTGCAAATATGAATGATATGTATACATACGTGTGGCACAAGTATGGATAGGTTGGAGTCAAGATTCTAATACAACTGGAAGTTCTTTCAAATTGATCTTTCCTTTTATGCAACAACTTCCTACTTTGCCTAAACTCTTTCTATAATTGGAACTTTACACGGTTGTCTTTCAATCAATGTCTAGTCGACTTCAAAAGCATGTTTTCAATGCATCATACAAGTTCTCCTGTTTCAATAAGGACTAGGATTCTTGTGGTTCTCATTCTTCAGCCCTAGGCCAATTTGTGAACCTGGTTCATTACTTGTTCCTCCTGCTTTTCGATCATCAAAATATACTCCAACAAATTCCTTATTTTTCATGATGACAAAATAGTATTGTCGAAAGCCTGTAGTACTTACACCAAACACACATACAAAAAGCATAGTTAAACGAACTTAGCATACACGGATAGAACAGGACCACAAACACCCCCAACACACAACATTCTCTTACCCTTTTTGGCATAATTAAAAAGAGGCAAACACCTACAAGACAAAATAGCTCAAAGATCCAATCTATAGCCATAGGCAGCAAGCAAACATACACGAAAAGTCATGAAAAATACTTATGGAGGCAGCATTACATACACTACTAAGCCACATTTAACAGTTAACAAAAACAACACAAGAAGTTCAAACAATCATTCAGGATTCACACCTCGGAGAACAAACTAGTTACAACCCAAAAGAAATTATCTTAAGAACGAATCACAAACAAACATACAAAGGGTTTGATATATGCATTAGGTTCCTTTGAGGCAACCTCAAGTTCCTATTCAGATTCTTATTCTACCTCCCCCTCTACTAAAACGACCCTGACTAATCATTTCAGGAGTTCAAATCTAATTTTCAAACTAACAGCCTCAATTGCTTTGTATGGTTCTGATAAAAGACAAACACACATGGAAGTAAAACACAAAAGTACAGATTGATGCAGTCTAGCCTGATCAAGATAGGTTCGTACCTTTAAGGCCACTTACAAGGAGTCAAGCTAAGGAGCTTCATGATATTCACTTGATGGTGATGAAGAGCTATGATTGTGCAATTATGGAAGAAGTGGGCATCATGTTAGAGGTGACAAGAGACACTTTTATAGGCATTGGAGAAGGAGGGACGATTGAAGCAAGTTGAGGCCAAGACTTGGGAGCTCAGCGAGCTCATTCTTTAGGGCCGTTGGGAGCCTAGTATTGGGGCAGCAACTTGGTGAACTCAACGAGCTTCTCAACAAGCTATTATTAGTTATTTTACATAGATAGTCTTGAGTAAGACAATGATACTTATTTGGCCTTACGTGGTCTTTGACAGTTAGCCCAATTGGTGGCTATTCTTTAGCTAGTTAGGTGGGAGAGGGGCGGACTATATAAGTCCTCCTTAGTAATTATTTTATTCCGCTTACACACATAACAAAATGCAGCATTTTGCTAAACCTAGTACATGTTGGAAAACTTGTTCTTTTTGAGTTGAATGGAATTGAACTTGTTCCTTTCTATTGATCAAGCAATTTACATGTCCTTTGCTGTCTTGAGGGTTGTTTGCATAGTATAGGTCCTCCTTGGCTTCATGAAGAAGATAAGTAGACTAGTTCCTACTTATAGTCTTGATAGATCAATGAGTGTCTTTCTTTTTATCTTGTTTCTTTCTTTCATAGTTTAATCTTGCAATAAGATAGAAGAAAGACATAAACTCAACTTTGCCCAAACAATATCAAGGAACTGTTGACACCTAATTTTGTCCCTCCTATTCAATAGCCATTATTCAGACTAGTTGCATTGATAACCACATAACTAACCTACACTCACTCTTATCTTGAGTTATTATCTCATGCACGTACACCAATTAGGCTACTTTTAGAAGCATTTGCACGAATGACCGTATTTTTTACAAACTTGCATATCTTGTCATAATTTTTTACAATTATTTCTATTTTAAGGAAGGCACCTAAATCATTTTAAAACCTAATATAATGGATTTCCTTAATTATTTAGCTTTTCTCTATGCATTTTACATAATTTTCCACATATTTATACACATTTTATACGCTTTTATGCACTATTTACACGCTACCTAAATCATTTTAAAACCTAATATAATGGATTTCCTTAATTATTTAGCTTTTCTATATGCATTTTACATAATTTTCCACATATTTATACACATTTTATACGCTTTTATGCACTATTTACACGCTATATATATATATATATATATATATATATATATATATATATATATATATATATATATATATATATACATATATACATTTCTTTTAATTTTTTTATATATATATACACGTATAGACAAAGATCAGCCCATTTTCACACATCATCGCCAACGTGGCTTCATCTCAGCCGTCCACGTGTACAATCCAACAGCTGAGATTCAAGTTTCCATTTTTATTAAACACACACCCCCCAAACCCTATTTCTCCCTTTCATTTTCTCCTCAACTGACCCGACGGACTCTCCCTTTCTCTCTCTTTCGGCGAAACCTAATCGCCACCTTCCATGGCGATTTCCAGTAGATTTAGTCGGCAAAATGTAAAACAAATTACATCGCCGTGATCCTCTTTTCACCCGCTCCAAAACCTATACCCTTTTGACAATATTCAAACGAGGTCAGAGATACAACCTTTCGACGATGTTGTCTCTGTCGCTGGAAAAGGCTCCGGCGATAATTTTACGAAGCGTGTGAGCGTACTACTGTAAGAAACATGCCACCTCTACACATGCATAAGTTAAACGGGTCGATGTGATTCCGAACCTAAATGTGTAATCTCTTCCTTTTTCTTTTTCTTTTTCTTTTTCTTTTCCTTTTATTATTATTTGTTATTTCGATATTTGAATCATTATGTGATAGTCCAGTCGATCTTGTCAGTTAATTTGATGTTTGCATGCTTAATTGGTTGGTCGATTAGCTATTTGAATGTTAGGAAGATGATTCGTTAATTGCACCCTAGCCTACGAGGTAACATGCTCAAATTGAACACTAATTTGCTCTTTAAATCCTTAATGTGGACTTGAAACCTCATGATTATGTAGTTGGTTGTCTTTGTTTTTATGTTCCAAGTTTTGGAAATTTTTCTATATTCCTATGAATACTCCATGTTTGCCTAGTCGACTAAAACTACCTGAATTTGAAATTTGAATGAAATTCTATCCTGCAAAATTTAAGAAAATCTGATTTGTGATAATTGAGACATATGATTTGCATTTACAAGGTAATTGGTTTTAAAGGATCCACAAAGTATCCCATTAGGAGTCTGATTAGAATCTATTAGGATGGGACAAAATATGGGGAGCCTAAATTAACTTAGAAAATCCCTGTTAATTGATTCTTGAATTTAGACCTTATTATTGTAAAAAAGAGGGGTTCTGATGGCTCGAAATCTTATTAGCCTTAATGTTAGGGCTTCTGATTGATCTATTATTGGAAAGGGTACTTAATGGAATCCCTTTGTTAATTCTGGAAGGTTATTCCCTGCCTTATTTACTCCCCGTTGTTTGTACTAAACTCCTCACCTATATAAATCAGACTCTTGCACACGAATTAGACACACACACACTGAAAAACAAAGGCACACTCACAAACATACACCTACTCATACTTTTACAATGAAAAGAAGAGAAAAGAAATTATGATTGCATCTTTGAAGATTTCGTTGCATTCTTCTGGATATTTCTGGAAGAATAAATTGGGCGCTGTTTGCTCTACATCTCTCTATCTACTTTTGATCTGATTGTAAGGTAAAACATGGCATACACTTCACCTAATTCAACACTTGAACTGTTCTTTTCTTATGAATTTTCGTGGCATAGTAGCTATTGTGTGTCTTGTTTGGGGGCCTGTTTTGCCCCACCACTAACCTTTGTTTTGCAGTTTCTATGGATAGCCCTCTGGCTATACCAAATTTTAGTTTACAGGACCCTTAGTGTTTTTGTTCTGAGCCTCATAAGAGGGTTCACCTAATCTGGGAAAGCAAAGCCTGAGCAGGCTATGTTTAGGGTGTACACATGGCACCACTTTTCATCTCTTCTTCTGAATATCCCCTAGTTTAAGAGGCTATGTTTAACACAGAACACACAGTTGCAAACTGCATGTTTTGCCATACAGGGGCCTTTCTCTACCTTAACTTCTTTGTGTGCACTGCATCATGACCTCAAAACAAGGTTTTAATATGATCTCTTGCTGAAATTGGTTGGTAACACAGGTGAATTTAGTAAAGTCTTTAACAGTTTAAATGTTTTAAAAACGTGAAGTCAAATGATTTTTGTGAAAAAGGGACTGGAATGAGTATATTATGATTTCGTCTCAATTCAATAGTGTTTTCCTCCGATTTCATAAAGACGGGGCTATTTGTGCAATAGATGCTAAAATCAGACTATTTTCTGTAAATTTAAAGCTTCCCCTCTTTGCGCAAACGATCCAGGCCCTAAAATATTTTCAAATGTGGCCTTTATATGTGCTAAACTGATTTTCAACTACTTGGAGCTCCTATAGACTAATCTAATAGTGTATAGGGGTGTATAAGTGAATGAGGTTAATTATACAACTATATAAACGTTTTCTAAGCTCAAAACTATTGGTCATTCATGTATTTGCATGCCTACACCTATATCTATGTGCGACAGCCATTTATTTGTATTTATGTGTTTCTGTGAAACCCATTTTTGAAAACAGCCCATTTACCTATATCTGTTTCCAAAATTGACCCCAACACCAAAATAGCAATTAAGGTTAGGGCTCAACAATTAATGACGAGTCACTCCGACCCTAAATGGCTAACATTTTTTTAGAAACAACACTCATTTTATTTTTGACAAAATTTGAAATTGTTTACAAAAGCTGACTATTCATGTAAAGTTAAGTTAAAAGCTGAAATTGCACAAGTAAACTATATTTTAACATTTCTTGCAGATATAGCCATACCTTCGATTAGGCTGTTATATGAGAGGCCAAAAATGTGACTAAGCGTAGAACATAGGCCGTATGTGCAAAATATTGAAATCTAATTGTGTACGTGCTATTTAAACTTGTCTGATTAAGCTTTTTACATACATTGATTGTGAAATTTACCATTCGAGTTAGTAATGCATATGATAATGTCCACATCTCGTATAAGACATCCCAAAATATATAGACTCGGGAGGGAACCACCTTTTGTAGGACTTGGGAAAGTGCCAAACACCTTCTTCCCCGAGTCATTTGGACTTCTTACCTGTTGAATCTCTAGAACCAGACTAGTATAATAATTAAACTCGACCTTAGACACTTAGGTGATCTAATACACCTTAGAAAACTATATTAGGTGGCGAATCCAACTCTCGAACTCAAACGAATTACCCAGTCATATCCAAAACCCGACTCGCTCCGGGTTGAGTCCAAAATCGGATATGACAGAACGGCGACTCCGCTGGGGATATTCAAAGTCCTAACCACAACGAGCCTTTAATTTTGAGATTTAGTTGATTATTGTCTTGTTATTCTTATTATTATGATTTTACTAACTGGGTTTTTTTTTCTTCTTTCCTTTTATTCATTTATTTGTATGAATTCGAAATTTGATGTAACCTGGCATATTTAACTCATACTCCCCCACTCCTAGGAAACGACAATTTGCACACATACAGGCGATTACGTGGATCCTACAGTCGCTTCACCACAAAAAAACCTTTTAGGGGGGACATTTTAGAATATAGCTGGTCCGTGGTACAACCAACAATTTCAAATGATCCCACTTCTTAGTCGTCCGCCTTGGGGAACCGTGTCTAGAATTACACCATTCTTTGAATGTAATGAGCATGCATCATACGTAGGAAGGGCTCCCCATGAGCCGGCTAGTTTTCAACTTGTCCAAATTACTTGACGGGTTTTTGACCCCGAAGGGACGTTTTGATGCAATCCAAATCGGGATTAGGACCAAACCATCAAGAGCCAAGCAAGAAGGGTGCGGGGATGCAAGGGAAAGAGCCTCGGAGATGATTCGAAGGACCAAAGAAGCGAGGAGGAGTGCCCAAGACCCTTCCTAGACTGAGGAGGAGCGCCCAACACCTAGGAGGAGCCCCCAGAAGAACCAAGCGGAGCGCCCTTCTCCAGGCAGAGCGCCCAGACTACTCTTGGTCCAGGCCGTGCGCCTAGTTTCCCAGGCGGAGCGCCTAGCACACTAGGCGGTGTACTCACCAGGCGGAGCGCCTAGCCCAGGCGGGGCACCTAAAGTGCTGAAGCTTTCACTTATTTTTGTTGAACTTCCTATTTTGCCCTTAAGTGGCCTTTTAAGTTTTAATTAGCTTTGGGGGGTATTTTAGTCATTTCACAATGACTTGTGAAATACTATAAATAGGACACTTAGTTGTTTTCATTCATAAGCTAATATTGAACATAAAATCTAGAAGAGAGAACGTTGAAGAGGTCGAGCCCTTTGAGTTCGAAGCTTGAAACTTGGTGAACCTTGTATAACTTGGAATATGGAGATTCATCGCTAGTGTGAAATCCTTTTAAGGTTCGAGTTTTCATTTCTCCATTGGATAATAAATTCATGTTGTGAATCGTCATCCATTCTTTCTTCTATTTCTTGCCTTCCTTGATGCAGTCCAAATTGAGGATGAATCTAAGAGTCGGGCCAAGGAGTTATCGGACCTTCATCAATCTTGGATGATAGCTTGGAGAAGATTCTTTTGAGAACATTTCTCCGGGTGTATGTTAGAAGCCTTGGGATTCGTCAATTGGCATTGGAGAAGGGCGTTCTAGAAGAATACTTGGCGCGTGGTACTCGCGTGGCACGCGGCCTATATTTTCTAGACAATTCAGCCGCGTGGAGGGCTCGTTTATTGGTCTTAATGTGCTGTATTTTTCAGCACTTTTTCATGCTTTTGCATAGTTAGACTTATTTATTTTATGGTGCTTATTTAGCCCTGCGAGGCTATTGACATTTAGCCCACTTGGGGCCTATTTCTTTACCTTTTAGGCGTGTGAGGCTCACCTATATAAGCCTAACACTTAGTTTATTTTCAGCACCTTACTTCATTATTAGAAAGAAACGCAGCTTTTGCTAAACCTAGTTCATGTGGGAATTCTTGTTCTTTTTGTGTGGAATCGAATTGAACAACTTCCTTCTTCTTGATCATTCAACTTTCAATTCCTAGTTGTCTTGAGGGTTGTTGCTTAGTATAGGTCCTCCTTGGCTTCATCAAGAAGGTAAGTAGACTAGTTCCTACTTGCAATTCTTGGTAGATCATTGAGTGTCTTGCTTTTATCCTTTATTTTCGTTCTTCGCTGTTAATCTTGCATAAGTTGGTATCAGAGCTTGGAAAGGGTTTGTTTCTACATCCCCAATCCTGTTCTTTGTGCTTTAGTTTAGGTTCTTAGTTTAGATTTCCAATTAATTTTCGTTTTTAATTTAAAAAAAAAAAGAGAAAAACGTGAAAAGAAAAAAATTAAGGCGTGTTTATTGTTGTGGATGATCATACACACCTAGGGTACAAGAAAACTTTACTAAAGAAGTGGTTTGTTTGAATCTTAATGTTTGAAACGATTCTTGAAGAGTTTCTTGAAGATTCTTGGTGTGTTTCTTGATTTTCATCCGTTCTTGCTTTGATTCTTGATTTTTCTTGAAGGAGAATACTTGAAAACTTGTTGGAGTAATAGTGCAGCACCTCTTGAACCATTCTTGAGCTTAAAAACGTGTTCTTGGCTAAAAAAAATAAGAATTCTTGAATAACAACTTGTTGTCCTTGAGTTTGGTTGAAAGAATTCGTTTTTGATCTTGAATCCTTAGCCTTTCTATATGTTTTGATCTTGTTCTTTGTTGAAGATTGTGGTGTTAAGGAGGCTTAAAAAAAACGGCTGCATATAGGGGAAAGAAGGAGGAAAACCTAAGCCTAATTCAAGAAGGAAACAAATTCCAATTCAAAGGGGAGAAGTTTACCTACTTTCCAAGTAAGAGAATTAGTTTTCCTTAAGGTTTGGGGAGAGTATTTACACGTTTTTTACAAGGGATTTCAGCAAGGAAAAACGTGTGAAAAGTTGTTGGAAAAAGTGGTAAAAGTTCTCCAAATTTGAGTTGGAAAACAAGGGGAAAAAAAGGGGAAAAGTTTACCCACTTTCCAAGTAAGGGAACTAGTTTTCCTTAGGCTTTAGGAGGGTGTGTTGCACGTTTTTTTGGGTGAAAAATCAGCAAGAAAAACGTGTGAAAAGTAGTTGGGAAAAGTGGTAAAAGTTCTCCAAATTTGAGTTGGAAAGCAAGGGAAAGTAGGAAAAACTTAGCCTACTCAAAAAGGGCTTGTCTTGTGCACCTATTTAAGGGTAGAAGATCAGATTTTCTCTAGGATTTCCTTATTTCTTTATGAACATCACTTCTAATTAGTAATTCTTAGGTAATTCTTCTACTTAAGTTAATTACTAATCCTTGAGCTTGTAGGACTTCGTGCTAAAACTCAGAATTTCCAACTTTCGTAGTTAATTATTTGACTTCCCGTGCTCACTTTAAAAGCTGTCCGCCTATAGAGTCTCATAAATTCACTCACCCCGAAGAGAACTAGTGAATTTGTGAACTTGAAAGGTCGTTGAGGAACTTGATCAATTCGAGGAAGCCATTTGGAACAAGATTGTGAGATATTACCTTAAATTTGAGTGAACCCGAGTGTCATTCAAAGTAAGGGAGCGGGCGAGGTATTTTGCTAATCTTGACATATTTTGTAGTCTTTGTTTGTGTGCAGGTACATGGCTGGAGTAGTTGATATACAAGAGGGTATTCCCGAGCTTACTTTGGCCGATCTTTGGGCCGAGATAAGAGTAATGAGAGCCCGTGTTGACGAGCTTGAAAAGGAGCAAACATCTATGACTCCAAAATTTACTTGTAATGAGTTAAACTTGGGCAATCCCCAAGTAGCTATGCCAACATCAAGGTTCCACAAGTTAAAGGTGAATGTTTATGGTTATAAGGGCTTCAATCTAGAGCTTGACGGTTTGAGTGAAGCCATGCTTATTTCACCAGAAGTGGTTAATCTTTTGCACTTAACATGGGTTAGACGAAGATATCCATATCTCTATGATGGATATAAGGTTGAGTGGAAGGTCAAGGTAATAGTGTCACGAGGAGAATACCTTGAAACGGTTTGGTGTGATGTGTATCCTCTTCAAACATGTGACTTGTGTTTTGGGCAACCATGGTTCTTACATCACAATGTTCCATATGTGCGATATTGGATAAGGCATGTGGTGGACGATGAAGGATGGCCTCTAATGCCATTCCCGCTTACAAAGAAAAGTCCCAATAGTGTCTATGCCTCTTTTATGCACGTAGAGGAGTGTAATAATCAAATGGGAAAGTTTGGGGTGAATAATGTAGTTGGGATGCCACCAAAGAGACAAGAGGATGTAGTTGAAAAGAATATGAGAGAAAAGAAAAGAGGGGAAGATTCTTACTCTAACAATTGTAATTCTTCTTTTTCCTCTAGTTGTTTAAATTCTCTTGCAGGTACCATTGGAAACAAGCTTGGGAGTGAACACCACTTATTGGAAGTGCAAGAAGAAGGCATTTTAGGGGCTGCCCGTGGTGATGAAGGGTCTGCCCGTGTTGACTCTAAGCCTGAAGGAGAGAATGAAGGTAAACAAGTTCGATCTTGTGACCTTGAAGGTAAGTCTACTACACTCGATACTCTAGGAGCTAGTGGAGAGCAAGTTAATGATGTGAGTATGAGCAGTGGTAAGTCATGTTTGGACCTTATGTCGTCGCTACCATGCAATGGGCATTTAGATAAGATTTGTGATGATACACTAGTTGATCTTGAATGTGATCCCAAAATTAAAACTACTTGTGATGAGACCCAAATCGCGCCAAGACACTTTCTAACACTTTCCGACATGTGCCAAGCTTGGAAGATACAATGGACTTGAAGTCAAGGGCTTTGGAAGTGCTCCGGATGGTTTCATCATTAGGCTCCACGCCTAGGGAGAAGGAAGGAGGCCCAGCATAGCTAGGCGCCCCGCCTAGCCCAGGCGCCCCGCCTAGGAAGCTCACTGCCTAAGAATGGAAGGCACCCAGGCGCCCCACCTAGCCAGGCGCCCCGCCTAGCTGAAGGCCAAGCCAGGCGCCCCGCCTAGCCAGGCGCCCAGCCTAGCTGAAGGCCAAGTCAGGCGCCCAGCCTAGCCAGGCGCCCAGCCTAGCTGAAGGCCAAGCCAGGCGCCCCTCCTACAGTCCAGGCGCCCCTCCCAGCTGAAGAGACTATGTTTCTTTTACTGTTTTGCCCTGCGTGGCTTATTTGTTAAACCTTATTAGTAAGGGTATTTTAGTCTTTGTGTAAGCTTGGGAAACACTATAAATATCCAAGCCTAGCTTATTTTACACTTAGTTTATTATTGATGATTAATGAATGTTGAACATGAGCAAGGCTCTTGGTTATTGAATGAAACCTTTTGTTTTGGGACTTGTAGTTCTTCTAGCGGATCTAGATGAATACTCTTCCTCTCCGACCATTCTACTTGCGTGCTCGCGTTAGCTCGAGGGTAGTTGCATAGCGTAGGTGTTCTTGTCCTTCTCTCGGGGTGTAACGGAACAAGTTCTCCGTTGCTACTTGGGATTAGAGATCGAGTTACGTCTCGTTCTTATCTTTTACTTTTCCGCATTTTGATTCTCATCAGTTTGGTATCAGAGCAAGGCTCGGGTTTTGTTTCTACAAACTCCCGACCCTTGATTCTTCGTGCCTAGTATCTTCTTTTAGTTTTTCTTGTTGTTGAAGTTATTAGAAAGGAGAAAATTGCAAAAAAATTGAAAAATTGAAAAATACAAAAATTTGGTGTAACTTGTTGATTTGGATGATTTGTGATATGGGTGTTGTGGATTCTTGATCGTGATTGATTTCCCGTTACTTGGATACCAAAATTGTTGGAATTGGTGAAGTTTGAAAAATTGAAACCCCAAAACCCCTTAAACCCTTGAAGAACTTGTTCTTGATGATTTTTGGCTTGATTCTTGGGTTGGATTGATGTTTGTTTGGAAACTTGTTATTGGGGATTGATCTTCATTGAAAAACAAACAATTCGGTACCAATTTTGTGGGATGTGAACATGTTTAACACCTACTTTGATGAATCACAATCCATTTTGAAACCCTTTGAAAAACCCTTGTGTTCTTGAGTTCTTGAGATTGAACCTTGATTTGATTGATTGTTTGATTGAAAATTTGATTGGGTTTTGTTAAGGAAGATCAAACACAACTTTGGGTATCTTTGGATTGTGAAAACAAGTTGAGAACATCGGATTTGAGGCTTGAAAATCGACTTGAAACGAGTTTGGAACGAGTTGGAAAATGCTTCAGGCTAGGCGCCCCGCCTAAGCTAGGCGCCCCGCCTGACTTGGCTACTGCCTAAGTCCCAGGCACCCCGCCTAGATCCAGGCGCCCCGCCTGGAACACTGCACAGTCTAGGCGCCCCTCCTGAGTTTCAGGCGCCCCTCCTGGGTGCTGAACATATTGTTTTGGGTAGATTTTCGTAGGTATTTCCCTTTGTTTGATAACATAACATCTAGTTAGTACTAATTTGAGTAACCGATCTACTTGAATAGTGCTAACACCTTGATTGCTCTTAAGTGAATCGTGCCTAGCAAGGAGAGTAGACTTCTAAGGAAAAGCGTAGAATCTTTTAACTCAAGTCCTTCACTTCAAAGTGCCTAGCGTTCATTGAGTCCCATTAACTCCACTCACCCCGGAGTGTGCGTGACTCGTGAATAGTTTAGTTGAGTTGAGGAGTTGCTAATCATCTACGTGAAGCTTTGGAACTACAAGTTGAGTGAAATATCCACCGCCACCCAAAAGAGTGATCCGAGTGAACACAAGTGAGGGAGCGAGTGAGGTGTTTTAACTAACTCTTGTTTCTTTTCTTTGTAGGTACAATGGCCAACGAAGGCCAAGATTTCATTAAGGAGGCCTTGGCTAATCTTCTTGCCAAGATGGACCTCATGAACCAAAGGATTGATTCTCTTGAAAAGGGAGCCTCGAGTACTCAAGGTGAACATGGGACCCCGAGTGTCCCAATTGAAAAGGGGACCCCGAGTGTCCAAATTGAGACCGGTGAAGGCTTAAGTAGCCCTACCTTTACCCCGGAGCAAGTTGTTGAATTGCTCAATCAACAACGGGTAAAGGAGGATCGAGAGAGAATTGAACGAACGGGCATTCCCCGTATCTTGGATAATCCCCCAAGAAACTTTCCACTACCAAGACCCGTCTGAAATGTGCAACCTCTTGAGCAAGTTGTTGAGGCTCAAGAAGGGGAGGAAGTTGATTATGGTGACGATGTGTATGGGTTTGATGATCACTTTCAACCAAGGCGAGCTATGAATTGGGGTCGAAATGTGGATCGGGGTAGAGGCCGAGGTCGAGGGCCACCCTTAGGATATGGAGGGAGGAATGCTAGAAGGGACTATGTTGCTTATGATGATCACCATGGAGGCCAACCGGAGCCATTCCAAGGGGGTCGTGACAACAACAACAACCTTAATAGTGTGAAGCTCACTATTCCTTCTTTCAACGGAAGTAGTGACCCGGTGGAGTACATTGGTTGGAAATTGGCTATGGAGCGTATCTTTGACACCAATGATATGCCCGATGTGAAGAAAACCAAGTATGCAATATCCTCCTTTGAATCTTTTGCTTCTACTTGGTGGGAGTCGGTGAAGAGAAATAGAAGAAGGAGGGGTATGGCTATTAATCTTACTTGGGAAGAGTTGATCCGTGTGATGGATGAGAAGTACTTGACTAATCAATACCGGGTTGAACAACAAAGGCGTCTATATGATTTGAAGCAAGGTTACAAATCGGTTGGTGAATATTTCAATGAATTTGAGCAAATCCGAATGATCTTGACTTAGATGATGAAGACAATGAGACGGCCATGATCCGTTTCAAAGGGGGCTTGAACCGAGACATAGCTTCACAATTGAAGTTCCACAAATATGATGATCATTACAAGCTATGTGAAGATGCGGTTGAGGCCGAGAAATGGCTCAAGGAGGAGAAATCCCTCCGCTACAAGAGTAGCACTCCTACTCCAACAAGCAAACCAAAGGATTGGAAGCCTCCTACTACAAATGCAAGGTTCCCAAGTGCAAGTGGAACAAGTGGTGCAAATGCTACCAAGGATGTGAAAAAGCCGTTTGAGAAGAACACACCTAATGTGGGAGGTAACTCTAAAACTCAACTACATGCTCCTACTTCTTCTTCAATACAATGCCACAAGTGCAAGGGGTATGGTCACTTTGCTAGGGAATGTCCTACAAAGGGGACCATGATTGTTGTTGGTAATGATGCATATGAGAAAGAGAGTGAATCGGAAGATGAGGGAGTAGAGGGAGTAGAGGGAGATGAGGGAGTAGAGGAGAATGAATTGCTTGATGACACGGTGGAGGAGGAGGATCCTCATACTTTCTTGGTTGTGAGAAGGAGCCTAGGTGCTATGATTGTGGAAGATAGTGAGACCTTGCAACGGGAAAATCTTTTCCATGCTAGGTGCCGGGTCAAAGATGTTGTTTGCTCTATGATAATTGATTCCGGGAGTTGTGCAAATGTAGTGAGTCAATCTCTTATATCCCAATTGAAGTTGCCAACCGTGAAACACCCCAAGCCATACCGGTTACAATGGCTTAGTGAATGTGGAGAGCTTAAGGTAGTGAAACAAGCAATGATCAAGTTTAAAATGGGTAGTTATGTGGATGAACACTTGTTCGACGTTGTGCCAATGCAAGCTTGCCACCTTCTCTTTGGAAGGCCTTGGCAATTTGACCGACAAGTGGTTCACAATGGACGTGTCAACACTTACACGCTCCAACATGAAGGAAGGAAATTTGTGTTGAAACCCCTAACTCCCAAACAAGTGAGTGATGACTACAAGCGGATGAGGGAGTTGAGGGAAGCGGCTAAAGCCAAATCATCCATTGTGCTTGAACCCGAGGCAAACAATCTTGTTGTCTTGCCAAAGAATGATCAAAGTGAGAGTCACTCCACTTCAAATGAGAGAGAAAAAATAGAGAGAAGTGAGGGAGTGACCGGTGACAATCCAAGAGAGGAAAAAGGAGAGGATTTGAGGAGTGATGTGAGGGGATTGTCACCACAAACTACACTTGACCAAGAGGTAAAATTGAGAGAGATGAGAGGTGAGGAAAGAAAAATTGAGAGTGAGAGCACCCATTGTTCTAACCCCTTTTTATCTTCTATCTCTTCTTGTGAAAGCTCTTGTGTAGGTACATTTGAAGACAAGTCATTGGAGCCTCAATGTGAGCTTCATGAAGGAGAAGTTGCATATGACACTTCAAACCTTGTGAGTGATCAAGGGAGTACTACAAATGTAAGTGTTGCTTCACCTTTTCATGAACCTACTAGCTACTTGTCTTGTGATGACTCAACACTAGTTGGTGGTTTTGATGCATCTAGTGAGTATACCACTAGTGTAGAGTCTAGTTGTCAACTTGTATGTGCTTGTGAAACACTAGTTGGAAGGGATGCTATGCCACATCATGATGTGAGCTCCTTGTTCATTGAACCCTTCCCTAGTGTAGATTTGATAGTTGACCATGATTGTGACCTTTGCTATGACACACCGTCAACCTTTGACATAGGGAAAGATGAGGTAGTTGACCATTCCCTAATTGATATGCTTCTATTTGGTGGACCAATGTGTTGTGGTGAGGATGGTCTTGTCCTTGAGGAGTCCAAATTGCATGAATTGGACAAGGTTGTCTATGATGACTCCTCAAGTGAACCTAGTCTCGATAATTTGTCTATGCTTAATCATGATATTGAGATGCATGCTTTTATATTTCCATTGTTTGATGATAATCTCATTTGTGGTAGCAACTTGTATCGGGCTAGGGTGGGTGGTCAAATGGAACCCCCATGGTGTGAAGGAATTGATTCCTTAGGCAACCCATTATTTGAGGATTTGGGTGAGGTAGATGGTTCTTTGAGAGACCCTACTATTGCTAGTTGGGGTTATGATGAAGAAGAATCTATCATCAATGTCTTCCTTGAGAGCTTGACTTTTGAGAAGGGTTGCTTAGGTGATGAAGTTGGAGTTGAAAGGGGATCCCTTGGTGTGAGTAAGTATGCTCTAAACAAGGGGAGTGGAGTACTTGATGTTACTTGCATGTTGGGTTATTTGACTTACTCCACTCCACATGTTGATCACACCTCGAGGATAGATTGGTGTGTTGATCTTGAGCTTAAGGTTCAAGGGGATTGTGGTAGCTTGATCTTACACTTCCCATCTTCCCATGACCTATTTGCTCATTATCTTATTGAGTGCATGTTGAATTTTAACCAAGCGTTTATTGTTCTCTTTGGAGACTTGATATTTGTACTTCTCATTGATGCTTGGTTATATCACAAGAGTGTGTTTTCCACACTTCTTGCACTAACCTACTTTCAAAGTAGGAATTCTTGTGTTTTGCTTGTCGTTGCTTGTAGGTTCTAAGCTCCATGTTAAAGCAAGGGAGATCTTGGAAGAGACCTATGACAAGGTGACGGTCAAGAGTTACAAGGGAGGAGAGCATTGGGCACCTCGAGGAGATGATGCCAAGGACGTGAACGCATTGATTTCGAGGACGAAATCTTCTCAAGAAGGGGAGGATGATGAGACCCAAATCGCGCCAAGACACTTTCTAACACTTTCCGACATGTGCCAAGCTTGGAAGATACAATGGACTTGAAGTCAAGGGCTTTGGAAGTGCTCCGGATGGTTTCATCATTAGGCTCCACGCCTAGGGAGAAGGAAGGAGGCCCAGCATAGCTAGGCGCCCCACCTAGCCCAGGCGCCCCGCCTAGGAAGCTCACTGCCTAAGAATGGAAGGCACCCAGGCGCCCCACCTAGCCAGGCGCCCCGCCTAGCTGAAGGCCAAGCCAGGCACCCCGCCTAGCCAGGCGCCCAGCCTAGCTGAAGGCCAAGTCAGGCGCCCAGCCTAGCCAGGCGCCCAGCCTAGCTGAAGGCCAAGCCAGGCGCCCCTCCTACAGTCCAGGCGCCCCTCCCAGCTGAAGAGACTATGTTTCTTTTACTGTTTTGCCCTTCGTGGCTTATTTGTTAAACCTTATTAGTAAGGGTATTTTAGTCTTTTTGTAAGCTTGGGAAACACTATAAATATCCAAGCCTAGCTTATTTTACACTTAGTTTGTTATTGATGATTAATGAATGTTGAACATGAGCAAGGCTCTTGGTTATTGAATGAAACCTTTTGTTTTGGGACTTGTAGTTCTTCTAGCGGATCTAGATGAATACTCTTCCTCTCCGACCATTCTACTTGCGTGCTCGCGTTAGCTCGAGGGTAGTTGCATAGCGTAGGTATTCTTGTCCTTCTCTCGGGGTGTAACGGAATAAGTTCTCCGTTGCTACTTGGGATTAGAGATCGAGTTACGTCTCGTTCTTATCTTTTACTTTTCCGCATTTTGATTCTCATCAACTTGTGAGTTTGATGTCATGAAAACTAGTGTTGACACTTGTGTTGAGGGTCTAGGTGTTAAAAGTGATGTTTCTTGGGATGTTAATAATGAAAGAATGCGAGCTGACCAAGAAGTAAAATTTAGTCATCACTTGTTTGATCCTGGAATTGAAGGTGTAAAATCTTTTTTGAGTTCTTTTGATGTCAACATGAACCATGGTAATGAGACTGAATTATGTGATGAGTTTGGTACTTTTGACGTCAATGGTGATGTGACTTTAAGTGAGACCTTTCTTGTGAATCTATTCTTACGAGGAGATTATTTAGATAGTGAATTTGAATTTCTTAACATTCTTTCTTGTGATGGAAGTGACTCCTTGTTTGATAGTAGTTCACTTGGTAGAGGGCATTGTCATGCGAAGGGAAGTATGAATCTTTGTTTAACTCCAACTTTTTCTTTGTGTTGTCCAAATGATAGCTTTAAGCATGGTTGTAATTCTGATTTTAAAAGTATGCTTATTAAAATGGACACCATTGATGAAGTTACACTAGGGAACACTTTTCTTTACTATTTGTTTGCCTATGATGAGGGTTATGAGGGTGTTAGTAGTTCTTGCGAGGAGAATGAAAATTCTGATTGTTACACATGTCTTGATGTGTTTGCTTACTCTAGGATAGAGGATGAGAAGTGTCTTCATGCTTCTCTGGTATACTATTGTTGTGATTGGATAAATCCTTGTTCCTATAGCTTGTTGTTACAATATGAATTCCTTGAGACACGTGTTATGTTTGATATGTTGACCTCGTTGGTTTTTGACCCGGGAATTGAGCTTAAAATTGGTCACTTACTTGACTTAATGGCTTTGGAATGGGCTGGTAAGATGTTCCCGAGTTTTGGTTTGATATGTCCTCCTAGTGTTATGTATAACCTTGGAAAGCACTCCGTGTGTTTGAAAGTAATGCAAGTGAAGGGCTGTTGGAAAGATACTCCGTGGGAGTTATTGTGGTATGCAAACCGAACTTGTAAACTCCATGAGGACGGTATGTTTTCTTGGCTTATGCTTATATTTGGGCTTTCTAAAGCCATGGCGATTAGTGTTATCATTTTTGGGCAGTTTGGTGGCGCACTTGTGCCATCTCATGGGTGTGTTATTGTGGGGCTTTTTGTCTATTGCCTAGTTGAGACTTGGGAGTTATCTATACTCATTGTTGACCATGTTTTGCAGGAATCAGATTCGAGGACGAATCCTTCCCAAGAGAGGGAGAATGATGTAGATGTAATCCATGGAGGAGAGAAGATAAATATCCATTGTTGCCGTGTTTATGATGGTTTGATTTCAAGGACGAAATCTTTTCAAGAAGGGGAGGATGATGCAGTCCAAATTGAGGATGAATCTAAGAGTCGGGCTAAGGAGTTATCGGACCTTCATCAATCTTGGATGATAGCTTGGAGAAGATTCTTTTGAGAACATTTCTCCGGGTGTATGTTAGAAGCCTTGGGATTCGTCAATTGGCATTGGAGAAGGGCGTTCTAGAAGAATACTTGGCGCGTGGTACTCGCGTGGCACGCGGCCTATATTTTCTAGACAATTCAGCCGCGTGGAGGGCTCGTTTATTGGTCTTAATGTGCTGTATTTTTCAGCACTTTTTCATGCTTTTGCATAGTTAGACTTATTTATTTTATGGTGCTTATTTAGCCCTGCGAGGCTATTGAAATTTAGCCCACTTGGGGCCTATTTCTTTACCTTTTAGGCGTGTGAGGCTCACCTATATAAGCCTAACACTTAGTTTATTTTCAGCACCTTACTTCATTATTAGAAAGAAACGCAGCTTTTGCTAAACCTAGTTCATGTGGGAATTCTTGTTCTTTTTGTGTGGAATCGAATTGAACAACTTCCTTCTTCTTGATCATTCAACTTTCAATTCCTAGTTGTCTTGAGGGTTGTTGCTTAGTATAGGTCCTCCTTGGCTTCATCAAGAAGGTAAGTAGACTAGTTCCTACTTGCAATTCTTGGTAGATCATTGAGTGTCTTGCTTTTATCCTTTATTTTCGTTCTTCGCTGTTAATCTTGCATAATTCCTAGTCTTGATTTTCTCGATATCTTTGATATCACCAATCTTTTTTTTATTCGCTTCCGCATTATTTGTATCGTTATTTGCTTCCGCTAGTTTTCCCTACATCTGTTGGTATCAGAGCAAGGCTCGGGTTATTTTCTTACAAACCCCCGTTCCTTATTCAATTTGATTGTATCGTTATTGTGTTGTTCTTGAAAAGGAAGAAAACAAAAAATTGTTAAACTAGAAAACTTGAAAAAAATTTTGGTAGATGGGGTTGGATTCAAATCCCCAAGTGTTAAAAAGTATTGGAGTTCATTCCTTATTGTATTCCCATCGTTTTGATACCCATATATCACAATTTGGTGTCACGATTCAATATTTCGAAAATCAAAACCACAAAATTCGAAAATTTCTTGAAAACGCTTCGAATTCGAATCGAAGCTTGTTGTTGTTTTTTTGAGGTTTTATTGGTTATAATAGTTTTATACACCTTTGGGTATCGTTGGTTTTGTGTATCGGGTTGAAATCGATTGAAAAAGTTGGTAAAAAATCACCAAGACCTTTTTGAAAATCTGCTGAATCGCGTCCCAGGCAGAGCGCGTAAAGCCAGGTAGACCGCCTAAGAACATGGGCAGATTCCCTGCCAGGCGGAGTGCCTGCCAGTCAGGCAGAGCGCCTCCACCAACTGGGTGGAGCGCCTCCCCCTTTGGGCGGAACGCCTAACCCTGAAATGCGTCCGAATTATTTCGTTTCGCGTGTTTTTGTGTTCCATTTGTTTCCTAACTTCTTGGTTAGTGTTTCTAGGGTAATTGGCCTACCCCATTGACACTAACTATTGAGCGTATTAGGACACTCGTGCATAGGGGAGATTAGAACTCAAAGAAGAGTCGTAGATTTTCCTTTGGCCTGTGCGCACTTAAATAGCCGTCCGTACATCGAGTCTCATTAACTCCATTCCAAATATTTACTTGGACATACTAGTTGTGATCACCTTGGTTCCCAAGTTGTTAAGGCCTCGCCTTTGAGTGTTCATATATCGAGTGATAGACGTGAAGGAGTGACTTTTGGGAGTTCTGTCTTTCGGTGTTGCAACTATGTCGGATGATAAATTTGGAGGTTATGGCTCATGTGGAGACAAGGGAGACTATGGTTCCTATGATGGTGATGATGGGTATTGTTATGATGATTCGGGGAACTATGGCGTGTATGGTGATGAAGCGGGTTACTATGATGATTATGAGATGCAAGAAGACTATGAAGCTTGTGGAGATGAATTTGCTGAATCTAATGCTTCAAGTCAAGAAATCAAGGATGGTAACGCTTCAAGGTACATTGATCCTACTTACTCTTCTTGTGATGATTATGAAAATGTTGGTAGTGACATAGAGGGAATTGATGACGAAATTGATTATACGCATTATTTATTTGCATCTTCTCTTGGTGTTGCTAGTGGAGTACAAGGGGGGTAGTAGAGGTCCTTCCACTAGTATGGGAGGTGGTGGTTGTTCCATTTCCATAGGAAGGAAGAACCTTGCATCTTCTAGGTACGCTAAGCGACCTAATACTTCTAATTCCCATGTGGAGATTGGTTTGGACAGTTGTAGTAGAAGTAGTATTATGGGCTATGGAACCAAGGCGAGAGGCACTTATGGGATCCATGACAATATCCTCGACTTCCAACAATATTTCTAATGTTGGAAGAGTGACGGGAAGTGGAAGTTACCCTAGAAATCTTGCTAGGCGAGGAGGGATAAGGGAGACCCAAGTTGTAGGTGTTGATACTTGTGGGTGTCCAAGTTCTCATTTGGATGCCAATCTACAAATCTTGGGTAGGCGAAGGTTCGTTGTTGAGGTAAATGGTATTGGAGGATACTTGCTGAAGATTGATGATACTGATGCCAATTGCATTAGCACCTCGTTGGTTGATAGTCTAAGGATACCATGCCGTGAGCTAGAGAGTCCTTATAAGTATGAGGGAGTGTGGGTTTCAAAGGAAGCTCGGGTACTTCTATCTCATAGGAATTATAGATGTTATGTGTGGTATGATGTGTATCCAATGCAACATGTTGATATTTGGCTAGGTGAGCCATGGTTGCATGACATGAGGTTGAAATATAGTGCTTTGAAGGATGTGATTCTAGTTGGCATAGGACAAAGGGTTTATGACTTTGTGCCTTATCGGTCAAGAGGCCAATTGTCTACTAGTGCACCTTCTATGGCTATGCAAAGGAGCAAGGAGCGAGCACTTCATTCCATGGGTAAAAACGAGCAATCAAGGTGTCCTACAATTGCAAGAAGTGGTGGGACTAATGCAAGCGAAGGGTTGGCAATGGTCAACAAGGTGAACCCGAAACCACAAGTTTCAAAGCCAAGTGGTTCACCAACAAAGAAGAAGGAAACATCAAGTGATGGGTCTCCTAGTCCTATATTCCAGGTTGATATAAAGAGTCCACCTACTCCGGCTATGGGCATTCTCGGGCCTCGTCCCAATTCGCCCGAATTTGAGAGACAAAAGATAGAGAGGAGTAAGGGAGCGCATCAGTGACAACTCTCGAGTAGAAAAAGGAGAGGTTGTGATGAGTGATGTGAGTAGGTTGTCACCACCCGACTCTACACCCGACCTTGGAAAAACAATGAGGGAAAAGAAAGAGGGAAAAAAATCATTGAGAGTGAGGACACCCCTTATTCTAACCTTAATCCTTTATCTTTTTCTTCTATTTGTTTGAATTCTTGTGTAGGAATTCTTGGAGGCAAACCGATGGAGCCTCAGTTATGTTCCGAAATAGAAAGACAAGGTGAAGGCGATTCCAAATGTGAGCTACAAGGAGGAGAAGCTAGCCATGATGCTTCAAGTACATTGAGTGAGCCCGAATGCAACTCAAATGTAAGTGTTAGTTCTTCTTCCCATGAGCATATTACTTCCTTGTCTTGTGTTGGTATTTGTAATAACTCTATGCTAATTGATGATTTGTATGATTACAATGCGTTTGTAACTAGTGTAGAGCCTTTGGGGTCAACTTGTGTGTGAAAATGAACCACTAGTTGAGAGGGCGCTCCGCCCTACGCCCAGGCGCTCAGCCCAAACCACTGCACAGTGGGGCGCTCCGCCCAATATCTGGGCACTCCGCCTAGGCCAACCCACTAGTCATTTTGTGAGGCACTCCGCCCGAAATGCTGAGATGTGGGATTTTGAAGAGTGTTAAGACTATTCTGACCCTAAGTGGTCTTTTATCTTAAAGCCTAAGTGATGCAGGGAAAAACGAGTGGAAGCTAAAAATGATATAAAAATGCGGAAGCGATAAAGATAAAGATAAAAACGAGACGAGACGAGACTCGAACGATTACCTAAGTAGCAACGAGGAACTTGTCTCGCTACACCTCAAGTGAATGTCAAGGAATCACCTACGATATGCAACTATTCTCAAGAGATACCCGACTCTTGCAAATAGAGTGATCAAAGATGGATGAAGTTCAAATTGGAATCCACCAATTGAATTCAAGTTCCCAACAAGGGTTCAAAGAGAGCATACCTCAAGTTTCTTCAATATTCAAGGTTGTGTAATGAAATGAAAGACTAAGGGAGACTTTTATAGTCTTCTCCCATGCCCTATGTAATGTCTAAAATACCCCCCAAAGTGGGTTTAAACAATAAAGGCTAGATAGGGCTAAAATAGGAAATACACATCAAAATGAAGGAAAATCCCGTCATGCTAACACAGGGGTAGGCAGTCCGCCTCCCCCTCTAGGCGCTCCGCCTGTTTTCAACTTCCCGAGGCTGGCTGCACACTAGGCGGTCCGCCTAGGGCCTTTAGGCGGTCTGCCTCCTTGGATCCTGAGGCTTGAATTTGTGTAGGCGGTCCGCCTCATCCTGGGAGGTCTTAAAATGGCTCAAAATGGACTCTAGATGTTCCTCCTTGGTCCGTAGTTTGTCCTCCCTCAAGGGTGATCAAGTTCATGACTTCAAATCACTCTCGGATTCTCCTCGGGAGCCCTTGATGTATAGTCCTTGTGCTTTTGAGCTTGGCTCTTGATGGTTGGCGCTTTGGCTCCAATTTTCCCGGCATCATACTCCCCTTCTTGAAAGGATTTCGTCCTCAAAATCAAACCATCAAGTCCTACAATCAAAGACAAGCACAAACAAAAACAAAACTCCTACTACAAGAGTAGGTTAGTGTCACAAGTGTGGGAAAACACACTCTTATGGTATAACCAAGTATCAATAGCCATAAAGAAGTTCATGTTCCCAAGGGAACTAGCAATTACTTGGTTCAACAAAGAAGTGCACCCAACACAAGAACAAACAAAGAGATCAATAGCGCGTGAGATATGCAAAAGCAAGCTATCAAAATCCTATGATCCCTAAGTTCAAGATTAGCACACCAAAACGTCCCACTACGCGAGTAGGCAAGTCCAACAAGAGTGAATGGAAGGGGTGTGGAAAATTCACTCTTGTGATAGAGCCAAGTATCAATACTAATCAAAAAGCTTATGTCCCCAAAGGAGACAACAAGTTCTTGGCTCACCAATGATAAGCACTCACAACCATAACAAGCAAAGAGACCATTAGGACATAGAATATTCAAGATTACACAATCAAGTTTCCTATGACCCCTAAGCTCATGATCGACACGCCAAACCTTTAATGCAATGCTTTCACAATGTGGCATAATGGGTTCGGCATGCTCAATTCTCAAAGTGTGGTTAACACATGGGATGGGATAGACAAAGTAAGTCAATTCACAATTAGAATCAATTACCCCACTCCCCTTCTTAAAAGCTCTCATACTCACAGTAAGAGATACCTCCTCACCTCTAATTTCATCCTCAAGACAACCCCTCTCACAAGGTAAGCTCTCAAGGAAGGCATTAATAATGGCCTCTTCATCATCATAACCCAAACCAACAAGAGTAGGGTCACTAGAAGAATCATCTACCTCACTCGAAGCTTCAAACAAAGAGTTGTCTACGGGATCAAATCCCTCACACCACGGAGGTTCCAACTCATCCCTAACTCTAGCTCGATACAACTCACCACCACCAATAAGGATGCCCTCAAACAAAGGATTAGTGAAAGCACTCATCCCATTCGCAAGGTCAAGCAAAGGTGAAGTATCAAAGCTAGGTTCTTCGCTCTCACTTGAGGAGTCATCATAGACAACCTTGTCCAATTCATGCAATTTGGACTCCTCAAGATCACTCTCATCCTTACTATGACACACAAATCCACCAAAATCAATTATACCAACAAGGGTAGAGTCACATAACTCTTCTTCCCCTTTATCAAATATGGGTGGGGTGTCATAACAAGGGTCACAAGCAAAGTCAACTAACACACTTTCACTAGAGAGAGGTTCTTTGAATAACGGGCTCACATCATGATGTGGCTTTTCATTTCTCTCTAGTAGCGGGTCACGCGCAAACACAAGTTGACAATTGGACTCTTCACTAGTTGCAAGATCAATATAGGCATCACAAGCAACAACTAGCTTTGAGTCTCTGCTCGACAAGGGATTAACATGTTCATGAGAAGGGAAGGTAACACTTACATTTGAGTCGCTCTCGTGAGCACTCACATAGCTTGTAGTGTCGTGTTCAATTCCTCCGTCACGAAGCTCACAATGACGATCTCCATCCTCTTGTCTTCCTTCCAAGGCAAACGATTGAGGCTCCAATAGCTCGCCTCCAAGGGTACCTACACAATAGCTATAGCAAGAAGAAGAAGATGTTGTATGGTTAGGACAAAGGGTGCCCTCACTCTCAATTTGTTTTTCCTCTCCTCTTCTTTCTTCCAATTCGCTCTCATGTGCAAGTGTATGGGGATGAGGTCCAAGAATGTCATCACCTCGCTCACCTTCCCCAACTCCCTCATTTGCCATTGGTTGGCTCATAGGAGTAGTAGAATTACTCCTAGAGTGAGTAGTTACTTTTACTTGGGGATTACCCAAGTCGTGGGGAATGCCCACTTGTTGGGGAGTGCCCAAAGGTTGGGGATTGCCCAACTTCCTTTCACTAATGCCTTCTCGGGCATCGTTTCGGACACTCGGGGTCCATTCCTCTTCGAGCCGATCAAGCCTCGAGCTTATGGATCTCACCTCGGCCAAGAGGTTGACCAAAGTGCTTACCGGTACCTTAATGGTATTGTATACGTATCCGGCCATATACCTACAAAAATCAAGGATAAGATAAAGAGCTTAGAGTAAAAACCTCACCCACTCCCTCACTTTTGAATGTCACTCGGTACACTCGTTTAGTGGTGGGGGATTTGTCACTCAAACTTGATTCAAAGGCTTCCTCGTAGTTGAACAACTTCCTCGATAACCAATCAAATTCACAAGAACCAAATACTCTTTGGGAAGAGTGGAGTTAATGGGACTCGATGAACGCTAGGCTATTTAGGTGCGCACTTGAAGCAAAATTAAACTACGAGTCTTCTTTGAGGCCTACTCTCCTCTAAGCACGAGAACCCTATAAGCTCAATGAACTAGTACTAATTAAGTAGGAGTGTTACTTGAGAAGTACTAGCCGGAAGGGATACAAGCCAACAAAAAGCGAAAACCTACGAAAAACTACAATCCGGACAGCTTCCTGAAAGAGGCGCTCCGCCTCCAAAAGTTCCAGAGAACAGCCCAGAGGGAGGCGGTCCGCCTCAAAATGTAGGCGGTCCGCCTACTTGGTTTTCCTGCTGCTTTGCACTCCGCGTTTTTGATTCTTTAGCACCCAAATATCCAACGAAAACACATTGTTTTTCCAATCTAATGGTACCCAAAGGTGTATAGGATCATTACAAACAAACCCCAATAGTTTTTAACCCCAATCAAACAACAAATAATCGATTTCGATTCTTGAAACCAAATTTCTAGGATTTTTAAAAATTTTGAGATTTGATTCTTTAAATTTCGAATCACAACACCAAATCAAGATATTTTGGTACCAAAAGAACGGGAATCAAACATATATCAAACCCCAATGATTTTTAATGTTTGGGTGTTCGAGTCTAACAAGTTTCACCAATTTTTTTGTAGTTTTCAAATTTTTGTTTTTTTTTGTTTTTCTTCCAAATAAGAACAACAAACAACACAATGATAAAAACAACAAGAACAAGACCGAGGATTCGTAAGAACGAAGCCTAGCCGTGCTCTGATACCAACTGATGCAGGGAAAAACGAGTGGAAGCTAAAAACGATATAAAAATGCGGAAGCGATAAAGATAAAGATAAAGATAAAAACGAGACGAGACTCGAACGATTACCTAAGTAGCAACGAGGAACTTGTCTCGCTACACCTCAAGTTAATGTCAATCAATCACCTACGCTATGCAACTATCCTCAAGAGATACCCGACTCTTGCAAATAGAGTGATCAAAGATGGATGAAGTTCAAATTGGAATCCACCAATTGAATTCAAGTTCCCAACAAGGGTTCAAAGAGAGCATAGCTCAAGTTTCTTCAATATTCAAGGTTGTGTAATGAAATGAAAGACTAAGGGAGACTTTTATAGTCTTCTCCCATGCCCTATGTAATGTCTAAAATACCCCCAAAGTGGGTTTAAACAATAAAGGCTACATAGGGCTAAAATAGGAAATACACATCAAAATGAAGGAAAATCCCGTAATGCTAACACAGGGGTAGGCGGTCCGCCTCCCCCTCTAGGCGCTCCGCCTGTTTTCAACTTCCTGAGGCTGGATGCACACTAGGCGGTCCGCCTAGGGCCTTTAGGCGGTCCGCCTCCTTGGATCCTGAGGCTTGAATTTGTGTAGGCGGTCCGCCTCATTCTGGGAGGTCTTAAAATGGCTCAAAATGGACTCTAGATGTTCCTCCTTGGTCCGTAGTTTGTCCTCCCTCAAGGGTGACTTCAAATCACTCTCGGATCCTCCTCGGGAGCCCTTGATGTATACTCCTTGTGCTTTTGAGCTTGGCTCTTGATGGTTGGCGCTTTGGCTCCAATTTGCCCGGCATCAGTAAGTGTGGGCACTTTAGACCTTTTGCTTAGTGCCTAAAAACCTCTATAAATAGATAGATAGCTTATTTCATTACTTAGTCTATTTTTAATGATGAATGAATTTTGTAAAGAGTGGAACTCTTTGGGTTTATGAAAACCAACCTTGTTGGGACTTGTCTTCTACTAGTGGATTCTAGTCGAATGTCAACCCTGCCCCGATCATTCTACTTGCGGGTTCTAGTTAACTCGAGGGTAGTTGCCTAGTGTAGGTGTTCCTTGACGATCTCCTGGGGTGTATCGAAACAAGTTCTTTGGTGCTACTTGGGTCATTTGTTCGAGCCATGTCTCACTTTTATCTTGTTTATCTTTTTCCGCATTTTCCCTGCATCATTTGTTATCAAAGCAAGGCTCGAGTTTTATTTCTACAAACCCCCGACAATTGGTTCTTCGTGCCTAGTGTCTTTTCTTTTAGTTTTCTTGTTGTTGAAGTTATTGAAAGAAGAAAAATACAAAAAAAATTAAAAACTGAAAAATTCAAAAATTGGTCATAACTTTTTGGTGTGTTCGATTCTTGTTATGGGTGTTATAGATTATTTATCCTTGTTGAAAACCCGTCGTTTGGGTACCACAATCTCGTGGTTTGGATTGGAATGGAATTTTGAAATTTGAAATTTGAAAATCCCAAAATTGTTAAACCCTTCCAAAACCCTTGTTCTCGATGATTCTTGGATGATTCATGCGTTGGATGAGTGTTGATTGTTGATTTGATTATTGGGGTTTGTTCTTCATTGAAAAACAAACAATTTGAAACAAATTTCATGTGAATCGGAGTTGTATAACATTAAAAGTGAAGAATGAAAACCCACTTTGAACCCTTTTTGAAAAACCCTTGTTATACCTTTGATTGATGATTGATCATTGTTTGTTGGGTGTTATGATGTGAAAACCATTAGGGTTTGAAGATATTATCGTTATACAACTTTGGGTACCTTGGATTTGTGCAAAGTACGTTGAAATCGGACAAAAAATTGTCTTGAAATTGAAGAAAATCGGAGTTGGAAAAGCAGGTGCACGGCCCCCAGGCGCTCCGCCCAGCTCTAGGGCGCCCCGTCTGACCCCCCCCCCCAACTATTGAAAACTTTAGGTGCTCCCCCTCAACTAGGGGCACTCCGCCCAGGTATTTGAAGTGTTGGGTTTGGTAGTTTTTCCTAGGTTTTCCTATTTCTTTGTTGCTTAACCTCTAATTAGTGCTTATCTAAGTAACCTTCCTACTTAATTAGCACTAATACTTTATTGCTATTAGGTAATTCGTGCCATATTTGGAGAGTAGAACTCCAAGAAGATCCATAAAATCCTTTGACTCAAGTCCTTACCTTAAAGTGCTTATCGTACATCGAGTCACGTTAACTCCACTCACCCCGGAGTACACTTGATTCGTGAATTGATTGATTGAGTTGAGGATTGTTGTTCAACTACTTGAAGCTGTAGAAGTGAAGGTTGAGTGAAATATCCACCACCACTAAACGAGTGACCCGAGTGCTATACACGTGAGGGTGTGTGTGAGGTGTTTTCATTAACGTTTGTTCTGCTTTTAGGTACAATGGCCAACGAATGTGAAGATTTCATAAAGGATGCCTTGGCTAGTCTCCTTGCCAAGATGGATATCATGAACCAAAGGATCGAGTCTCTTGAAAAAGGGACCCCGAGTGTCCAAGATGATAAAAGGACTCCGAGAGTCCAAGTGGAGAAAGGGACCCCGAGTGTCCAAATTGAAGCCGGTGAAGGCTCAAGTAGTCCTACCTTTACCCCGAAACAAGTTGTTGAGTTGCTTAATCAACAACGGGTAAAGGAAGATCGTGAGAGGTATGAACAAATGTTGGGCAATACCCAACGAATGGGCATTCCCCACCTAGGGATCAACCCTAACCTTATGGGCAATCCCCAAAGGAATGTTCCTCTTCCAATGGCTATTCGAAATGTGAGACCTCTTGATCAAGTGGGAGATTCTCAAGAAGGGGAGGAGGAAGATTATGGAGGTGATGACTATGGAGCTCTTAATCCAAATGGAAGAGCCATGAATTGGGGACGCAATGTTGATAGGGGTAGAGGCCGAGGTTGAGGAACACCCATAGGAGTTGATAGGGATGTTGGACGGAATGCTAGGAGGGATTTTGGTGGTTATGGAGGAAACTTTGGAGGCCAACCGGAGCCTTACCAAGGGGGTCGAGATAACAACAATCTTAATAGTGTGAAACTCATTATTCCTTCTTTCAAAAGAAGTAGTGACCCGGTGGAGTAGGCCTGAGGATCAGAGGGAGGTGTACCATCCAAAGCTGAAAGTTTAGAACCAGAAGCAATTTGTGTAGCACAAGGTTTGCAACCAAGCATGTTGGTCCGGCGGAATCAATCTAAAGCATATTTGGTTTGTGATAGAAGAAGGCCAGAGAAGTCACGCTGAGCTTCAATGCCAAGGAAGTCATTGAGATAACCCAAGTTCTTCATGGCAAAATATTTACTGAGACGGTGAATAAATTGAGTGAGAAGAGATCCGTTGTCACCAGTTAAGATGATGTCGTCAACATAAAGCAAAAGGTATTGATTGGAAATTGTCTATGGAGAGAATATTTGACACCAATGATATGCCCGAAGAGAAGAAGGCCAAGTATGCAATATCTTCTTTTGAATCTTTTGCTTCTACTTGGTGGGAATTCGTCAAGAGAAAATAGAAGGAGGAGTGCTATCCCAATCAATGTGACTTGGGGTGAATTGATTCATGTGATGGATGAGAAGTACTTGACTCACCAATACCGTGTGGACCAATACAAGCGTCTCTATGAGTTAAAGAAAGGTTCCAAGACGGTTGGGGAGTATTCAATGAATTTGAGCAAATCTGGATGTCCCTAGATTTGGATAGGAAATATGATGAAGAAGCCGTGATTAGATTTCTAAGTGGTTTGAATCGAGACATAGCCCCTCAAGTGAAGTTTCACAAGTATGAAAACCATTATGAACTCTTTGATGATGTGGTTGAAGCCGAGAAATGGCTCAAGGGTGAGAAGTCCACCAACTACAAGGGCAACACTTCTACTTCCACAAGCAAGCCCAAAGAATGGAAGGCTCCAAATGCAAACTTTCCAAGTGAAAGTGGTGCAAGTGCTAGCAAAGAAGTGAAGAGAACATATGAGAAGTCTACACCACTATTGGGAGGTAATTCTAAAACTCACTTGAGCAATCCTACTTCTACTTCTACTTCTAGTCAATGCTATAATTGTAAGGTGTATGGACATATTGCTAAAGATTGTCCTACAAAAGGAACCATGGTTGTGGTAGGCAATTTGGTGTATGAGCGAGATAGTGAGCCCGAAAATGAGGAGGATGAGGAGATTGCTTGTGAGGAGGCTATAGAGGAAGGAGATGATCCTCAAAAGTTCTTGGTGGTTAGGAGGAGCTTGAGTACCATTTTCATGGAAGAGGAGGTGGAGAATGTTCAAAGGGAAAACCTCTTTCATGTTAGATGCCGAGTCATGGGTATAGTTTGTTCCATGATTGTTGACTCGGGAAGTTGTGCCAACATAGTGAGCCAAACATTGATTTCCCAATTGAAGATACCCACTTTGAAACACCCCAACCCATATAGATTACAATGGCTAAGTGAGTGTGGTGAGTTGAAGATGGTGAAGCAAGCGTTGATTGAGCTTACCATTGGGAACTATAAAGACAAGATCATGTTTGATGTTGTCCCGATGCAAGCTTGCCATCTATTATTTGGGAGACCATGGCAATATGGTAGATGTGTGGTGCACGATGGCCGAACTAACTCATATACGGTTAAGCAAAATGGGAGGAAGTATGTGCTTAGAACTTTGACTCCAAGGCAAGTAAGGGAAGATTACAAGAGAATGAAGGAGTTGAGGGAAGCGGCTAAAGCAAAGTCACCCATTGTACTTGAACCCGAAGCAAACAATCTTGTTGTTTTGCCATTGCATGATGAAAGTGAGAGTCACTCCACTTTGAATGAGAGAGAAAAGAAAGAGAGAAGTGAGGGAGTGACCGGTGACAATCCAAGAGAGGAAAAAGGAGAGGATTTGAGGAGTGATGTGAGTGTATTATCACCACCCACTACAGTTGACCATGAGGTAAAATTGAAAGAGAAGAGAGGTGAGGAAAGAAAAATTGAGAGTGAGAGCACCCATTGTTCTAACAATTCTTCATCTTCTACTTTGTCTTGTGTTAGTTCTTGTGTAGGTACAATTGAAGACAAGCCATTGGATCCTCAACAATATGCTTGGAAGAAAAGACAAGAGGAAGAAAATCTTCAATGTGAGCTTCAAGAAGAAGGAGTTACACATGACATTTCAAGCCTTGTGAGTGATCAAGGAAGTACTACAAATGTAAGTGTTGCTCCACCTTTTCATGAGCCTACTAGCTATTTGTCTTGTGATGACTCAACACTAGTTGGAGCTTGTGATGCATCTAGTGAATATGCCACTGGTGAAGAGTCTAAAAGTCTACTTTTGTGTGCTTGTGTAACATTAGTTGAGACCCTTGCTAAGCCACATCATGATGTGATCTCATTGTTCAATGAACCTCTCGCTAGTGTAGACTTCATAGTTGACAATGATTGTGACCTTTGCTAGTAGTGACCTTGAGGAGTCCAACTTGCATGAATTGGACAAGGTTGTCTATGATGACTCCTCAAGTGAGGGTAATGAACCTAGTCTTAATAACTTGTCTATGCTTGATCATGATGTTGAGATGCATGTTTTTACTAATCCATTGTTTGAAGGCATCCTCATTAGTGGTAAAGACTTGTATCAGACTAGGGTGGTTAGTCAAATGGAACCCCCATGGTGTGAAGGGTTTGACTCCTTAGGCAACCCATTGCATGAGAATTTGAGTGAGGTAAATGACTCTTTGAGTGACCCTACTATCACTTGTTTGGGTTATGATGAAGAAGAGGCCATTATCAATAGCTTTCTTGATAGTTTGTCTTTTGAGAAGGGTTGCTTAGGTGATGAAATAGGAGGTGAAAAGGAATCCCTTGGTGTGACTAAGTATGCTCTAAAGAAGGGGAGTGGAGTACTTGATGTTCCGTGTATTTTGGGTTATTTGACTCACTCAACCCCACATGTTGATCACACTTTGAAGAGGGAATGGTTTGTTGATCTTGAGCTTAAGGTGAATTTGAAAGCTTGATCTTTCATTTTCCATGTCCGCGTGACCTATTTGCTCATTATTGTGTTAAGTGCATGTTTTCATTGAACCAAGTACTTGATGATCTCATTGGAGATTTGATATTTTTGCTTAACATTGATGCTTGGTTATATCACAAGAGTGTGTTTTCCACACTTCTTGCACTAACCTACTTTTAAAGTAAGAAATCTTGTGTTTGCTTGTCGTTGCTTGTAGGTTCTAAGCTCCATGTTAAGGCAAGGGAGATGTTGGAAGAGACCTATGTCCAAGTGACGGTCAAGGGTTACAAGGGAGGAGAGCATTGGGCACCCCGAAGAGATGATGCCATGGATGTGAATGCATTGATTTCGAGGACGAAATCTCTTCAAGAAGGAGAGGATGATGTAGGGCAAATTGAGCCAAAACACTTTCCAACATGTATCAAGCTTGAAGGAAGCAAAGGACTAGAAATAAAGAGTTTGGGGAGTGAATTGAAGAAGCATCGAAGAGGACCCAGGGCCAGGCGCTCTGCCCAAAGCCCTAGGCGCTCCACCCTGGGAGGTAGTCAACTGGGCGCTCCGCCCTACGCCCAGGCGCTCAGCCTAAACCACTGCACAGTGGGGCGCTCCGCCCAATATCCGGGCGCTCCGCCTAGGCCACCCCACTAGCCATTTGGTGAGGCGCTCCGCCCGAAATGCTGAGATGCGGGATTTTGAAGAGTGTTAAGACTATTTTGGCCCTACGTGGTCTTTTATCTTAAAGACTAAGTGTGGGCACCTTAGACCTTTTACGTAGTGCCTAAAAACTTCTATAAATAGCTAGATAGCTTATTTCATTACTTAGTCTATTTGAATGATGAATGAATTTTGTAAAGAGTGGAACTCTTTGGGTTTATGAAAACCAACCTTATTGGGACTTGTCTTCTACTAGTGGATTCTAATTGAATGTCGACCTCGGCCCGATCATTCTACTTGCGGATTCTAGTGAACTCGAGGGTAGTTGCCTAGTGTAGGTGTTCCTTGACGATCTCTCGGGGTGTATCAAAAAAAGTTCTTCGGTGCTACTTGGGTCATTTGTTCGAGCCACGTCTCGCTTTTATCTTGTTTATCTTTTTCCGTGTTTACCCTGCATCAATTCTTAGTAAAGGGAAGGGGTTTTAATCCTTTACTTTTTTTTTCTTCATAGGTCACAATGAGTCAAAAGTTTAACCATTTTGGAATGACTATGGGCGCACCTCTTTTGTTAACTAGTTGGTGTAATAATTTGTGATTAGGTGAGCAAACCGAAGTACGTCAACATCTGGGTCATTTGGTTTTCCTATTAAAAATGGAGCCATGTAGAGAGATGATTGAAGCGTCGGTGTCGTGTTTGGATGAAGAAGTAAATGTGTTTACATTTGGGGATGTTGAGTTAACACCATTGTTGGACGAAATAGGAGGGTTCGTATCACACTCGGGGTTTGACAAACATCGTTGGCAAGAGGGTTGCATTCTAGCACCTAGTGTCCCCACCGCTGAGGAGTTTCGTAAAAAATTAGGGATGGTGGCAAGTGTGAATGTGGAATTTTTACAAAAAAAAAAAAAAAAATACCTTTTTCATACTTCTACAACCAGTTTGGGTATTTGAGTGCATTCGACGACCGTAAGAAAGAGTTCAAGTCCTAAAATTATTGGAGGGGAGCTAGACCACTTGCATTTACTATTTGTTTCTTAGGAGTAATGGTATTCCCTGAAAGCTCAAGTCATGATATCTGTTCGAGACTTGACGTGGTTGCCGACGCAGTATTCAATGTAATTGATGGTTATCGTTATACAATAGTTCCTATGATAGTAGCAGACATTTATCGGGCTTTAGGTCATTGCAAGAGAGGAGCGAAATATTTCCAAGGTTGAAATCTTCTACTGCAAGCATGGTTCAAAGAGCATTTGAGGAAAACGAGAGGTGTACAAGAATTGTCTAAGCCAACTGGTTCCAACTACTTGGTCGGAGAGCGATACGGGGTTCCAAAATTTAAGCAGCCAAGCAGCAGAAAGAAATGGGTAAAGTTGTTTGAAAACATAAGAGAGGACTCAATTCAGTGGATGTTCACCTAGTTTCCTTCATCATATTTCATCATTAGCTCTGAGAAGGCACCCTTTGTGATACTTATGGGATTGAGAGGTCTCCAACCCTACCAACCATCTAGGGTGATGAGGCAAGCAGGGAGGAAGCAAATCTTACCACTGATATCAGACACGAAGGACTATCAGTATGATTATACTGGAGATGTTGTTCCAAGAGTTAAGAGTATTAGAAAATCCTGGGTAGGAAGACAAGTTATGGAAGAAGGATCTCTAGCATCAGACAGATACAACGCTGGGTGCGAACCAAACTATAAAAGCTGGTTACGCTCTAGCTTAAAAGGAAATGACATAAGAGATCGTGAGGCGGAAGCTCAAATCCGATACCGAGAATTCATGCTGAAAGCTGTTAAGATGGACAAAGAAAACAAAGAAGAGATTGAAGTATGGAGAAAACGTATATTAGAGCTAGAGGAAAAGATAGAGGCGTTGGAGACGAAGCTTGAATGATTGAATTCGGAGTGTGCAGAGATAGAAATTTTACACTTAGTGGCGGCTAAGGGATACTTAACCGAAGCTATGAAAGAAGTCAAGGAGATTACACGAGAAGCAAAGAGGACCAGGCTGGAATAGGAGCGTGCTGCTAGTCAAAGTGTCATTTTCATTTCTTTTGTATTTTATTTCTAAAAGTAATCATGTACTGAATTTAAAAATGGATTTGAGAATTTAGGAGAATAATTCGCAACAAAATGCGTATTTATTTTCTTTGCATCATGGCAAACTTAGGAAGGATGTACGTCCTTGGCACGTAATAGTCCATTAGTAAGCCTATCGTCCACATGTCGAAGGGTTCTCAACCCGAAAAATGACAAAATTGCATCTTTGCATGAATTCGAAGAAGCGTTTGCACAAGATATTGATCATTTGTTTAAACATGATCAAGACTATAGGAATATTTTGATCTTTACATTTTCTTATTTTGTTTTCAGACTATGGCTGCAAGAGCTACACTTCAATTCGAGATAGTTTCCCGACCTCCTTACTTGATCAGACTCTTGTTGGAAGATCTGGCTGTTGTTAGTAAGGCTTATGTTCAAAATGTGTTGGGAGAGCTGGTGGCTCTCAAGGCCTACACTGCCATGCCTGGTTTGGTCGAAGCTGCTACACATTTCTGGAACTATAAAAGGGCGGTGTTTCATATCAACGGCTTGGAGTTGGTACCCATGTTGGAAGAATTTGGAGGACCAGCAGGGTTAGAGCCTTGGTTCGAGACTATGATTTATCCCTGAGACGTGGATCCTAAGGAGTTCACAGAGCTGTTGGGCGCTCCTTATGATCCATATGTCAAGGGAGTGCATGATGGAAAAGTCACCTTGGAGTACTTGCACTCTAGATTAGGAGATCCAATGCTTAGGCATGAGTAGACTGGGGCATGGGAAATTCAAGACTGGGAGTGGACTGAATCTAATTCTTTCATCGTTGCTTTTCTGGGAAGCATGGTTTTTCCCGAGAAGGAGGGAAAGATCGACATAAGGTTTGGAAGAGTGGTAGAAGGATTACGCAAGGATGCTGACAAACGTCAAGTAAGTTTGGTCCCAATGATTTAGGGGGAAGTTTATAGGGCTCTAACCAAATGTAGAAGAGGAGGAGACTTTTTCGAAGGGTGCAATCTTTTGCTTTAAATATGGTTGATAGAGCATTTGCAAAATATCCCTATCAACCCGGTAGCACCAAAACCTTCTTGAAATGAGGGATCCGCTCACATAGCACATGCATGGCTGGAACAGCGGCATGGGAAGACCCTGCAAATATAGAAGGATAGTATACCAAGCTTGAAGAGTTGCAAGAGGTACAATGGGTAATAGAAAACTGTGCTGGTTTCATTGTATCCATACAAGGTGAAGACATCACTTTCTTGACATTGATTGGATTCCGAGGAACTCACCATTATGTTCCTCTAAGGATAACAAACTCCACAGTTAATTGAAGGAAGAAGCTTTAACGTTGACATGAATGATATTGAGCATCCAATAGTGCGGACTATATTGACAATGTGGGAAAAGAGGCTTACTATGCAGTTTTGTCGTTGCCAAGACAGTAGGGTGAACCCTGCGGCTACTCTAGCTTATCCTCAATGGCTCAGTGAAGACAGGGAGAGGTTCTGATCAAAGACTATGCTGAAGTGGAAAACCAAGGCTCCGAATGTCTCTGAAAAATACAAGAAGCTGCGGCACGAGTTTGACCAAAGTAAAAAAGAATTAACGGTAAAACAAGAGAGGGAGATGAGAAGATAATACAAGGATAAGACTGAGTTCGGCCAAAGTAAAAATGAATTAAGGGTAACACAAGAGAGGGAGATGAGGAGATAATACAAGGATAAGATTAAAGGGGATGAAATCAAGTATTGGACAGGCAATGTGGTGCAATGCAAACCCGAAGGTAAGCTCTACACGAAAACGCGGAAGAAACAACAAGAAATAATGATAGAAGCAAGAAAAATTTTCCTTCGATTCAAAAGAACATTGAGGAACTAGTCTTAAGCTCGATCAAATGAAGGTCAAGAATCACCTATACTAAGCAGCAATCCTCAAGAAAGACAACGCTTCTTGAAAATTGAATGACCAAGAAGAAAATATTCAAACGATTCGCACCGATTGATACAAGTTCTTTAAATCCCACGTCGGGGTTTGGGCTCCATCGAAGACACGCAAATAGCAACTGCTATATCAATATTCAACAGCAACTACCTTCTACAAATAAATTGTAATGGAGTATATATAGACTATACTAGGGATAAAACAGTAATTGGTCACAGGCGACCAATGGGAGTAAACCATGCAGGGCTGCATACTGAGTGTTCGGTCACTCCTTCAACCGAACACTTGAATTTCGAACACTTGAGCTCGAGCTTCTTGACTTTGGTGCTTGGTTGTTCGGCTCAACTCATTCTTGACTTCGATCGCTCTTCGTTCGGTTATTTGCTTTTACATCGGCGTCGATGTTGAGTGTTCAGTTGGGCTTCGGTCACTCCCTTCTTCGAGCTCAAGCTTATAAATGAAGCCATCGGTTCTTGAGCTCGGCTACTCAGCTTCGAAGTAGTTGCTTTCCTTCGACCAAGGCAAGTGAATGTGAACATCGTGCAGTAGCTTGGCTTCGCTTCGCGTCATTGGCCTCGGTGGATCGAACACTTGATTAGCACGTGTTCGGGCTGCATAATCCTCCTCTTCTTGAGAAGTTTTCGTCCTTGAAATCGTACCATCTTCATCCTCCGAAGTTTGACCTACAGCAAAAGGAACTAAGTCAGCAACATTAAAGGTGTTGGACACGTTATACTCACCAGGGAGGTCGATCACATAAGAATTATTGTTAATCTTGCTCAGTACATGAAATGGACCATCCCCTCGAGGAGCCAACTTTCCTTTCCTTTGGTTTGAGAAGCGGTCCTTTCGGAAGTGAACCCGAACCCAATCTCTCTTCTTTAATTCCAACTTCTTATGCCTCTTGTTTTTCTTTGATGCGACCTTTTCATAAGCTTCCTCGAGGTTCTTTTTCACCTTTGCATGCAACTCCATCAAGGCAGTGGCTCGTCGAGTACCTTCAAAATCAATAATAGAATCTCGAGGCAATGGTCAATTAGAATCAAAGGGTGTAAACCATACACACATTCGAACGGGGTCATATTTATCATTCGATACACCGTTCGATTGTATGCAAACTCCATCATGGGCAAATGATCTGCCCAGTTTCCGACCTTGCCTTTGGTCATTGCTCGAAGCAAAGATCCCAAGGTTCGGTTAACTACCTTGGTCTGTCAATCCGTCTGAGGATGGTGAGACGTCGAGAATAGTAGTTTGGTGCCGAGGGCACCCCACAAACATTTCCAAAAATGACTGAAGAACTTTGAGTCTCGATCACTCACAGTTGTACGAGGCACACCAGGCAATTTTAATACATTAGAAATAAACAAAGCAGCTACATGCTGTGCAACATCACATTTCTTGAAAGGAATAAAGTGAGCCATTTTGGAAAATCGATCCACGATAATGAAGATGCTAGCATGTCCTCCCCCCGACCTTGGTAACCCCAACACAAAGTCCATGGATATATCAACCTAAGGTCGATCAGGCACAGGCAACGGGGTATACAAACCATGAGGTTTGGACTTCGATTTGGCTTTCTTGTAAACAATACAAGCGTTGCAAAGCTTTTCCACATCTCATCGCATTTTTGGCAGATGGAACTGCTCGGCTAAGATACCAAGAGTTTTGTCGACACCGAAGTGTCCCATCAAGCCTCCAGAGTGAGCTTCTCGAACTAAGAGCTCTCTCCACAATGACACTGGCATACAAACCCTCCTATTCTTGAAGAGGTAGCCATCATGCCACTAATATTTCTCAACCCTTCGACCACTCAAGATTGCGTCACGAATGCACTTCAGCTTGGGATTGTCTTCGTATATCGACTTGATGCTTTCGAATCCCATGAGCCTAGAGGCGAGAGTGGTCGCTAAAGCAAATTCCTTGATAGCGCATCGGCCACAACATTGTCTTTTTCCTTTTTGTAATGAATTACGTAGGGAAAGCTCTCAATGAATTCAACCCACTTGGCATGTCTTCTGTTCAATTTCTTCTGACCTTGGAGATGCTTCAAAGATTTATGATCACTTTTAATCACAAACTCTCGAGGCCACAAATAGTGCTGCCAATGGGTGAGTGCTCGAATGAGGGCATACAATTCCTTGTCATACGTTGAATAATTCAAGGTTGCACCCTTTAGCTTTTCGCTAAAGTAACCGATCGGCTTAGATTCTTGCATAAGAACTCCTCCGATCCAAACTCCGGATGCATCACACTCGACTTCGAATGCCTTGCCTAAGTCAGGGAGTTGCAACAACGGATAAGCACTCCTCAGATCCCAACTCCGGACGCATCACACTCAACTTCGAATGCCTTGCCTAAGTCAGGGAGTTGCAACAAAGGGGCAGAGCAAAGCCTCCGTTTCAACTCTTGGAACGCCCTCTCTTGGGACTCTCCCCACACAAATGGATGGTCTTTCTTAACCAGCTCGGTTAAAGGAGATGCCACGGTGCTAAGGTAACGAACAAACCTTCGGTAAAAGCTAGCTAAGCCATTGAAGTTATGAACTTGTGATACCGAGGTTGGAGTTGGCCAATCTTTGATGGCTTCGACTTTTCACTCGCCGACTTAAACACCATTAGCACTGACAACGAATCCTAGAAAGACTACACATTCGACACAAAAGGCACATTTCCTGAAGTTAGCATATAACTTCTCTTTTCTAAGCTTATCAAGCACTAGCCTTAGGTGTTCGACATGTTAATCCACAGTCTTACTATAAACAAGTATATCATCGAAGTAAACGACAACAAACTTATTTATGAACGGTTTGAGCACATGGTTCATCAGTCGCATGAATGTGCTCGGTGCATTGGATAAGCCAAAAGGCATCACCAACCATTCATAGAGACCGAACTTGGCCTTGAATGCAGTTTTCCACTCGTCTCCGAGTTTCATTCGGATTTGGTGGTAATCGGACCTGAGATCTATCTTCGAAGAGCATGAAGAACCACTTAACTCATTTAGCATGTCATCTAATCGAGGGATAGGATGACGATACTTTAACGTTATTTTGTTGACTGCTCGGCAATCAACGCACGTTCGCCATGTTCCATCATTCTTCGGGACAAGGATAACAGGAATGACGTAAGGACTCAAGCTCTCTCCAATAAGGCCCTTGTTCAGCAACTCATCAACCTGTCGTTGGAGCTCTTTGGTGTCTTTGGGATTACACCGGTATGCAGGTTAGGGTCCCCTGGCTGACATAAAGTTTCAACATAAAAAGAAATCGCCTCGTCTTTGACACTCACATCTCTCTCATTTCCAGTGATTTCGCTACAGTTTACTAGCGCATTCCTAGACTAAGACTACGGCATTGAAGAAGCAAGCTCACTCTCATTCCAGGAATCAGGAGAAGGCCTTTCACTTCAACACGTCTTCGCTCGTGATCGCTTAGAGCCCTTTGTTCGGGATTTGAGACCCCGGTACGAAGTAAATTTGGTGCTCGATTCCTCGCAACGGAGGTAATCCACCGGCATTTCTTTGGGAAACATGTCTCCGGAGTCCTGCAAAACACTTTGTACATCACTAGGCAAAGGGTTACTGTTAGAAAAATCATCATTAGAGTTTAGAAAGATACCCTTGTGCACGAGGCAAATCATCATCTGATCGTTGTCGTTGCCTCGTAGATACTCACCCAATTGCATGATTGCGCAGATGTTTCTTACTTCGGGCGGTGAGTCTTTGTCTTCGGCCACCATTTTATTTTCACATCGGAAGCTTAGCTTTGGCCGCTTCTTTTAATTCTTTCATCCGTTTATAGTCCTTGGTGACTTGCTTTGGAGACAAGGGTTTGAGTATGAAACACTTCCTTTCGAGCTTGGTAGTGTAAGTGTTGGACCTTCCATTGTGAATAACCGACCGATCATACTGCCATGGTCGTCCCAATAGCATATGACAAGCTTGCATCGGTACCACATTGAACATCATCTCATCTTGATATTCTCCAATTCTAAACTTGATCCACACTTGCTTGGCAACCTTCAATTCTCCACACTCGTCAACCATTGTAATTTGTAAGGATGGGGATGTTTCAAAGTAGGTAGTCCCAATTGTGAAACTAAGGTTTGGCTTACCACATTCGCACAACTACCCGAATCAATGATCATCGAAAAAACTTTCCCCCTCACTCGACATCGGGCATGGAAAAGGTTTTCTCTTTGGTTGTCCTCTTCTTCAAGCGCTATGCAGCTCAAATTCCTTCGAACCACAAGAAAAATTTCCGGATGATCAGCTTCGGCAGCTTCACGACCATCATTATCTTCAGATCGGTCAATCTCCTCGATATATTCCTCTTCGGTGTCACTCACCTGCTCTTAAACATCTCCATTGTCGAGTACAAACATAACCTTGCGAGTTGGACACTCTTTTGCCATGTGACCATAACCTTTACATTTATGACACTGAATATTTGATGTTTTAGGAGAGTTAAGTTGAACTTTACCTCCCACTTCTCTTTGTTGGTGAACGGTCACGCTCCTTTCGAAGGGTTTCTTCGAATCTCGAACAGTGTTAGCACTTGTTGGATTGGGACTCTTCCATTCTTTACCTCGGTTCAAAGGAGTTGAAGTAGTGACTCAGTACCGGTTTGCCTTATCGTCCTTCACCCATTTCTCAGCTTCGGTAGCAGCTTCGAACCAATCTTCCAACGTGTGATACACGTGTAGCCTCAATTGAGATGACACATCCCGAGCCAAGCCAGTTTTAAACCACATAGTGGCTTGCTTATCATCTTCTTCCAGATCAATATTCAATCGAATTCTCAAGAACTCATCATGATACTCTTGCACTCACTTGGATCCTTGCATTAGCTCATAGAGCTTTTGAAATTGAGTTTGCCTATACTTGGCAGTCAAATTGTTAGCATCCATTGCTCTCTTCAATTGTGCCCAAGTAGTGACTTCAGGATAGACATTCCTTCGTCTCAGCCTTTTGTCAGCTTCCCACCACGTAGATGCATACGCTTCGAATGAAGTAATGGCATGGGCAGCTTTCCTCTCTTTGGTCATCTCATTAGTTTTGAAGATTCGCTTTATTTTAAGCTTCCATTTAAGATATTCGTCCGAATCACTAGTTCCTCTGAATGGTGGAATAGTGATCTTGACACCGTTCAAGTTTGAATTCGAGCACCTCGACTCGGTTCAGGATACTCATCATAGTGATCATCAGCCTCACGCTTAATATTTCGATCAACATTTGCGCCTCGGCCTTGACCTCGGAAATTTCCTCGACCTCATAGAGCTTGCCTTCGTTGAACGAACGGCGGCTCATATTCAGGTTCGGGATCAAGAAATTCTCCTTCATCGACCCCTTCGTCAACGACCCCAAGTTTTGTTGTTGTGCTTGGGGATTGCCCAAGATTTCTCTTCGAATTGCCTCACTCTTCGACTGATGTTGTCGAATAAGCTCAGCATACATACCTAGTTTCATTGGAGTGCAGTCGCTAGTTCCAGCGCCAGACCCAGGTAAGGCCACGAGCACACTTCCTTGCTCGAGTTGAGCTACTCGAGTAGTTACTTCTCTTACTTCAGCACTGATGCCTTGTGTTGCAGCCATAATATCAGCTAACGACACCTCGGGCTTCTCAATCCCTTTGCCATCACCTCCATTCCCAGCTATGGTACCTGCACAAATCAAAGACCAATGAAAGTGTTAAGATTAGAAATCACCTCACTCACTCCCTCACCTTTGTTGGGTGGCACTCGGGTCCACTCAATTTAAGGGTTCGATTTTTGGTCACTCAAGAACTTGTAGCCAATGGCTTCCTCGATTGATCAACTTCTCTCAGTTCCTTTGAATTTGACAAGTTACAATGTCTCCTTTGGGATGAGTGAGTTGATATGACTCGATGAAACGGACGCTATTTACTCTTGCGCTTCAAGAAGTCAAAGAAATCTGCTACGAAAGTTGGACTTCGGTCACCCACGCATGAGTTCCTATAAGCTCAAATGAGTTAGTACGACCTCGAGTAGGAAGAATTACGCTAGAGATCCACTAACTAGATTTATCGAACACAAGAAAAGTGAAAACCTAGGAGAATCTACTCTTCGGTTCCTCTTCGGAATCCTTTTCGAACACACCAACTCTTGCCCGAACAAGAGTGGTCCCTACTTGGTAGGGATAGGGTTTTACCTTATCCAATTTCCTTGTCTAGCCGACAACTTTGCACCTGGGGTTTTGATCTTTACACTTTACCCCTTTCTTCTTCAATAGAACAGTGAAGATTTTGCTACGGTGAAACGACCTTATGTAGTCGTTTTTGGAATTAGGACCCTGATTGACGTGCCGTCAATTTTAAAAGCTTCGTAAGGACCATCCCGACTTGTCTGTAAAATTTAAGCTAAATTAGACCTCGTTTGGTAGGCATCGGAAGAAGGTTTCAATTTTCGTTAACGATAAATTGTAAAAAAGAGGTTTTCGAGCATAATTTTGGCGAATGAGCTCCGATTCAAAATCTGAAAGCGTCGCTAGGTTTGTATGGTCATTTATGATATATGTGAATTTTTGAAGTGAGTTGCGAGGTTGTTCGGTTGATTTCGGCTAAAGTTCCGAAAGAATTAATAATTCAGTCCTTTTCCCTTTTAATTCGTATCTGGAGTTTCGGGAGTCTGATTTGAGATTTGCCTTGGCGAGTATGTTACATATATTTTGTATAACGTACTTGAAAAATTTGGGATCATTTCGACTTCTCCAATGTTCCATTTTAATTTTAATTGTCGTAGCGAATTTATTAAAATAAATAAATTAATTGCAACGTCGGTTATGCTAAGGGATTAAATCCCTTAGCATCAGCTTACATATACAAGCAGAAACATCCGAATATAAACAGAGAAAATAAAATTTAGAAAAGAAAGAGGAAAAAAGGGAAAAAGAGGTGGAAAAATAGTGGAATTTCTACCTCAAATCTCCAGGCAATGATGTTAACTCATTATTTTAGCTTATTACGTGTATTTGAATATATTTTTATGGTAAAAATAGGGATATTAGACATCGCCCTAATGACTTAAATTGATAGTTTAAAGGGTCAATCGGACCACGATGATGGAAATGATTATATATTCGTACTTAGTGAGTTATGGGCAACATATAAATGTAATTTATTTAGGGTTTTGTTATTGGACTTTGAACCCTGTACATAGGCCTGGCCTGCGTATTGCGTATGCGAATAGGGTATCAGGTTCCTAACTGGATTGCCCTAAGACATAAGGAATGAAGCCTTTAGCTTTATTTGATATAATTTTTCTGCTTATTGAATACAGCGGGATCGTTTGACAGTTAATCCAAAGGAAAAAGCAGTTGTTGAGTAGCAGGGCTAGCTTTGGAATACGGCAAGTGTTTATATCCATTTCTTTGGAGGCACTTGGCCTCGTGGATTTTCTACCACGTGTTCCTTACGTGTGTAGCTGCCGCTAGGCGTACTCATTAAGCCTTAGCTTTGGATTTATATTCTATATTATATGTTATGTCTTGTTATTGGTATTGCATTGAGAATCTGAGTATTGTACTTTGCCTTTTAGTTGGCATTTACTTCCCGGCTGTCGATGAGAGTCTCGTGCCGGTGAAGGGTTATTATTGCATCACATTGCATTCATATGCATTATATTGCATATCATACTGAGTGTAGGAGTATTCCGCCTCAACTTTACATTTTATCGGGTGCAGGATTATTTCGCCCCAGGAGAGTGCACGAGTATTCTGCCACAGGTTTATATTATATCGGGTGCAAGAGTATTCCGCCCCAGGAGCAGGAGTATTTTGCTCCAGTTGGTTAGCAGATTGGATTCCCCTCGAATGTAGGAGTATTCCGCTTCAGGATGGGATTACGGGCACATGTGACCCTTTGCATCTCATTTCATTTCATCTCATTCCATTCTATTTCATATTATTGTGTAGATTTTCTGTACATGACTTCTGTTCTGCTTATATGTGCGTTGCATATTTGTTGATTGTTGTCTGGTTCCGTTTCCCTGACTAGCGTATCTATTTTTCGAGGTTGCTAGTTTGTTCGCACTTATTGAGTCCTTATGACTCACCCCTATTTGTTGTTGTGTTTTCTTTTTGTTCGGCAGATTCTGCTCCAGGACCCAGCCAGTCGCGTCGTGATTGAGGAGTAGTACATTTTCAGCTGTCTACGGCGAGCCATCCTATTCATTGCTGCCACCAACTTTAGATATTACAGTTTTCCTTACTTTTGCTCCCTTCGGGAGTTGTATATCTTTTGTCCTTCTTAGATGTCTGATCTGGAAACCTTTAAAACTGTGTATTCTGGGTAGTTAGTTGTATTATTCAGATAGCTTGTATGTTTGTCTATCCTCGAGAGTTATCTTATGTTGTAAAAATTTGGTTCATTTTCATTTCAAGGTAATTTTTTACAATTTATATCGATTCAGTCAATAGGGTTCCCCCGACAGGTTTAGGGGAGATGGTCGGGTGCCCACACGGCCTAATCGAAAATTCAGGTCGTGTCAGTTGGTATCAGAGCCCAGTTTAGAGTCTTTCCAGATCATGACAGTGTCTAATAGAGTCTCGCTGATCGGGCGGAGACGTCTTTACCTATCTACGAGAGGCTATGATGGCATTTAGGAAGTTTCCTTTCTTTCATTCCTCGTCGTGCGTGAGTCTTCTTATCTGGAGTTAAATATTTTTTTATTCTCCGCAGTAAATGGTGAGAATGCGCGTGAATGTTCAGCGAGAGGCGAAGGAGCCAGCGGTCGCCCCTATGCCTGCTGCTCCGCGAGGCGGTGGTGTTGGATGCGGTAGAGGTCGTGGTCGAGGCAGAGGTAGAGTTTCCCAGGTCGTGAGGATGGTGGATCATGTTGATCTTGCTGCAGAGGTTCCAATAGTGCCACCTCTTGCTGAGCAAGGGGAGCAGGGCTTATTTGTTCCCTGCGCACATCATGATGCTTTTATGAGATTCTTAGTGACGAAGATGCCTCAGGGACCTCCTATTCCTCAGGCTGCCGTAGATGCTCCTATTCCTCAAGTTGCTGTAGATGCTCCTATCCTTCAAGAAGCTCCTCAGGCTGCAGTAGATATTAGTTCTCAGGTTCAGGAAGCCCTCATTCCAGCTCTACATGTAGCCCCAGCCGTTCATGTTCCAGGTGGTCATGTTCCAGAGGTAGCGGGTGTTATACCTCCGGTTGTTCAGGCTGGTCAGCCAGTCCAGGTAGCAGGTCAAGTTGATGATCCGACAAGGCTGCATTATTTTACCCGACATAGTCCTCCGAAGTTCTCTAGTCAGAAATCAGATAAGCTTAAGCCTCGTGAGTTTCTTGATCAATGTCAGCGTATCTTAGAGGCCCTTGGATATCTTGAGCAGTATGGAGTTGATTATACTGCCTTCCAGCTTGAGGATCCAGCTTTAGCTTGGTGGATCACACTCCAATCAGCTAGGCAGGGCTTACCTAAGCTGACCTGGAGTGATTTCTCCCATCGATTCATGGAGAAGTTTTTCCCTCACAGTCAGTAGGATGAGAAGAGGAGACAGTTTGAGAGGATTGGATAGGGTAACCTGTCAGTCATAGAGTACGGGCTTTTATTTTCAGAGATGTCCAACTATGCTGCAGATCTCGTGCACGAGCACTCTGAGAGGGTCAGACATTTTATTGATGGGCTTTCTCCACATTTGCGGTCCCAGATGGCTCGTGAGATTGAGGCTGGTACCCTATTTGCTGTCGCTGTCGATATTACCAGGAGGTATGAGGCCTATCATAGATTGGAGATAGAGGAGTTAGAGCGGGAGAGTAAGAGATCTCGTGGTCCAGGACATTCTAGTACCTCGTATGGAGGTAGGAGTTATCAGCAGCAGAGTAAGCCTCCTGTCAGACCAGCTCAGTTTCTAGCGCGTGGTTCTCAAAACACACTTATTTCTTCTCAGGATTAGTTTTGGTTTCGCCCACGAGATCAGTCTCAGTTTGATCAGCGTAGAGTTGCTCCAGGGTGCTTTATCTGTTAGGATCCAGGGCATCATAAGAAGGATTGCCCTTATCTCCATCAGCAGGGTAGTAGCCGCCCTTTCCCTCGCCTTCCAGCTCCTATACAGCAGTAGCCTCAAGGTGCCCCTCTAGGGTCTCAGCCAGCTAGAGGTGCACCACCACCCGATAGAGGTCGTGGACGTGGTCCTTGTGGTCCCTATAGAGGTGGTCGTCACGGTAGCAGCTCAGCTCAGCCGCAGAGACAGCTATATGCACTGCCGGCCAGGCAGGATGCCAAGGCATCCCCAGCTGTTGTTACAGGTATTTTATCTGTTTTTGGTCGAGATGCATATTCTTTGGTGGATCCGGGGTCTACGTATTCATATGTATTTCCTTATTTTGCTTCGGGCTTTCATGTTGATTATATGTGTCTTCGTGAACCATTCTGTGTTTCTACTCCTATTGGAGACATTATTATTGTGAATCGAGTTTATCCAGATTGTAACATATCTTTTGGGGGTCGTGAGACACTAGTAGATCTTCTAATCCTAGATATGGTTGATTTTGATGTTATTATTGCCGTGGATTGGTTGGCATCGTGTGATGCCACGTTAGGTTGTCATGCCATGTTAGATTGTCATGCCAAGACTCTTCAGTTGTCTCTTCCTTGTTCAGCACCGGTGGTGTAGCAGGGCTCTTATTTGCCACCCAGGAGGCATGTTATTTCTTTCCTGAAGGCAAAGGGGATGATGGATAAAGGGTGTTCAGCGTATCTTGCCATGGTTCGAGATACCACTGTGGAGATTCCATTTCTTGATTCTATTCCTGTCGTTAGGGAGTTCCCTGACATGTTTCCAGATGATTTGCTAGGACTTCCTCCTGATCGAGAGATCGAGTTTGGCATTGATATAGTGCCAGGAACTCAGCCTATTTCTATCCCTCCTTATCGCATGGACCCATCAGAGTTGAAGGAGCAGAAGGAGCAGTTGCAAGATTTGCTTGATAAGGGGTTCATTAGGCCGAGTATTTCTCTGTGGGGTGCTCCTGTTCTATTCGTGAAAAAGAAAGATGGGACTATGCGAATGTGTATTGATTATTGTTAGTTAAATAAGTTCACCTTCAAGAATAAGTATCCCGTGCCTCGTATTGATGATTTGTTTGATCAGTTGCAGGGTGCCAAATTCTTTTCTAAGATCGATCTGCGATCTAGTTATCATCAGCTAAAGATTCGTGAGTCAGATATCTTGAAGACTGCTTTTAGGACTCGTTACGACCATTATGAGTTCCTAGCTATGTCTTTTGGGCTGACTAATGCCCCTGCAGCCTTTATGGATCTCATGAACCGGGTGTTAAGCCATTCCTTGATTCTTTTGTCATTGTCTTCATTGGTGATATTCTTATTTATTCTCGTAGCCACAAGGAGCATGATTATCATCTGAGGGTGGTTCTTCAGACCCTCCGTGATCGTAAGCTGTATGCTAAGTTCTCGAAATGTGAGTTTTGTCTTGATTCTGTGGCATTTTTGGGCCACGTGGTATCCCGTGAGGGTATCAAGGTTGATCCGAAGAAGATTGAAGCAGTGCAGAAATGGCCTCGTCCTACCACTCCGACGGAGATTCGCAGCTTTCTTGGATTGGCAGGTTATTATCGGAGGTTTGTAGAGAAGTTTTCTACTATTGCATCTCCCCTGACTCGCCTGACGCAGAAGGCGGTTCAGTTTCGATGGTCCGATGAGTGTGAGGCAAGCTTCCAGAAGCTTAAGGCCTTATTGACTTCAGCTCCAGTGCTATCCCTTCCTTCGGGCACCAGTGGATTTGTAGTCTATTTTGATGCATCTCGTGTGGGCTTGGGTTGTGTTCTTATGCAGCACAGGAAGGTAATTGCTTATGCTTCAAGATAGTTGAAGCCGAATGAGCAGAATTATCTGACTTACGATTTAGAATTGGCAGCTGTGGTCTTTGCTTTGAAGATATGGAGGCATTATATTTATGGCGAGCCTTGTGAGGTGTATACGGATAATAAGAGTATGCAGTATCTTCTCTCTCAGAAGGATTTTAATGGCCGACAGCGGAGATGGCTTTAATTGTTTAAAGATTATGATCTCACTATCCGCTATCATCCTGGGAAGGCGAACGTGGTAGCAGATGCTTTGAGCAGGCAGTCCATGGGCAACATGGCTTTTCTTTATGCTGATATGAGACCATTGGCCCGAGAATTGCAGTCCCTTGGCGACTCTGGCGTGAGATTTCTTCTCCTAGACTCCAGTCGAGTCTTAGCATCTTTTGTAGCTCAGACTTTCTTGGTCAATCAAATTAAGGGAGGACAGTTCGAGGATCCTCAACTGCTGGAGTTGCGTGGTCGTATCCTAAGTGGAGGAGTTCCCTCCTTTGAGTTTGATTTAGATGGAATTCTTCAGTTTAATGGTCGACTCTGTGTTCCTGATGTGGGGGATTTGAGGCAGTCAGTGCTCGGTGAAGCTCATAGCTCACGTTATTCCATTCATCCTGGTATTACAAAAATATATCAGGAGCTCCGAGAGCTATACTGGTGGAAAGGGATGAAGAGAGATGTATCTGATTATGTATCTCGTTGCTTGAACTGTCAGCAGGTTAAGTTCTAACACCGGAGACCAGCAGGGTTAGCCCAGGCATTTCCCATTCCCGAGTGGAAGTGGAAGCATATTACAATGGATTTTATAGTTGGCCTGCCAATGACCCTGCAGCGCCACGATTCAGTCTGGGTCATTGTCGACAGATTGACTAAATCAGCTCACTTTATCCCTGTAAAGACTACTGATTCAACTCAGAGATTGGCTCAGATTTTCATTGAGTAGGTGGTTAGGCTGCATAGTCTATTATCTCAGATCGTGGTTCCCAGTTACTTCTCAGTTCTGGCAGTCTTTTCAGAGAGAGTTGGGGACCTAGGTGCAGCTTAGCACGGCATTCCATCCTCAGACTGATGGTCAGTCCGAGCGGGTTATTCATGTTGAGAGCTTTTGCACTGGACTTCGGGGGTTACTGGGATGATCATTTGTCGTTAGCAGAGTTCTCTTATAATAATAGCTACCAATCTTCGATTCAGATGGCTCCATTTGAGGCCTTATATGGTCTTCGATATCATTCTCCTATTGGCTGGTTTGAGTCTCGAGATATCGAGGTGATGAGTTCAGATATGGTTCGTCAGACTCTTGATGTTGTTCGTGTTATTAAGTAGGCAGATTTCATATTCGAACCGGAGGAGCTGAGAGTTAGAGTTCAAGGTCGGGGACATTGTATTTCTGAAAGTGTCACCGATGCGAGGTGTAAAGAGGTTTGGTAGGAAAGGAAAGCTTAGTCCTAGGTTCATTGGCCTTTTCCGTATCGAGAATCGTAGTAGTAAGGTAGCTTTTCGCCTCGACTTGCCAGCTTCTATGCCAGTTCACCCAGTTTTCCATGTATCGATGCTCTAGAAGTGTATCCGAGATCCTTTCGAAGTGATCGAATTAGACCCTGCTCAGCTATATGTGAATCTGGCCTACGAGGAGTTCTCAGTTGCTATAGTTGTGCGTGATGTCCGGAAACATTGTTCGAAGCAAATTCTGATGGTTTGAGTGCGATGGAATAATCGTCCTCGTGAGGAAGACACTTGGGAGCTTGAGTCCAGTATGCGTGAGAGGTATCCTTACCTCTTCGACGATTCAGGTTCGATCTTGGTCTTTAAAGCCTTGAAGTTCTTATCATTGTATATGATTTTGGTTTTGTAGTAAATGTCATTGAAAATTTGTGTAAGCATTCTCATTAAAGGTGTGAAATCTATTTTAGACTCTTGCTCATTTGAGGACGAACGAGAGTCTAAGTGGAGGAGAATGAAACGACCTTAAGTAGTCATTTCAAGAATTAGGACCCCGATTGATGTGTCGTCAATTTTAAAAGCTTCGTAAGGACCATCCCGACTTGTCTGTAAAATTGGAGATAAATTAGACCTCGTTTGGTAGGCATCGGAAGAAGGTTTCAGTTTTGGTTAACGATAAATCGTAAAAAAGGGGTTTTCGAGCACAATTTTGGCGAATAAGCTCCGATTCAAAATCTGAAAGCGTCGCTGGGTTCGTATGGTCATTTATGATATATGTGAATTTTTAAAGTGAGTTTCGAGGTTGTTCGGTTGATTTCAGCTAAAGTTCTGAAAGAATTAATAATTTGGTCCTTTTTCTTTTTAATTCGTATCTAGAGTTTCGGGAGTCCGATTTGAGATTTGCCTTCGCGAGTATGTTACATATATTTTATATAACGTACTTGAAAAATTTGGGATCATTTCGACTTCTCCAGGGTTCCATTTTAATTTTAATCGTCATAGCGAATTTGTTAAAAAAAAAAATTAATTGCAATGTCGGTGATGCTAAGGAATTCACCTCACATATACAAGCAAAAACATCCGAATATAAACAGAGAAAATAAAATTTAGAAAAGAAGGAGGAAAAAAGGGAAAAAGAGGTGGAAAAATAGTGGAATTTCTACCTCAAATCTCCAGGCAATGATGTTAACTCATTATCTTAGCTTATTACATGTGTTTGAATATATTTTTACGGTAAAAATAGGGATATTAGACATCGCCCTAATGACTTAAATTGATAGTTTAAAGGGTCAATCGGACTACGATGATGGAAATGATTATATATTCGTACTTAGTGAGTTATGGTGATGCAGCCCGATCACGTGCTGATCAAGTGATCGATCCACCGAGGAGACCGATGACAAGAAGCCAAGCCAAGCTGCTGCACGATGTGCACGTTCACTTAGCCTGGCCGAAGGAAAACAATTGCTCCGAAGCTGAGTGGCCGAGCTCAAGAATCGAAGGCATTATCTTCAGATTTGAGCCCGAAGGCAATGTGACCGAGGACAATGAGCTCGAAGACAATTGAGCGTCCGAAGGCAACAATTGTGTGTTCGAGCAGACAATCGAGAACCGAAGCCAAGGCTTACCGAAGTCCAAGTCTGCCGAACACATTTTAACTCAGCCCTGCGTGGCTTATTTCTATTGGTCAACTGTGACCTATTTACTAGTTTACCCTTAGTATTTCCTATATAAACACTGTTTCCTTTCATTGTAAGTAGCTAGTTTTTGAATATTGATGAATTGAATGAAAGTGCCGAGCACATTTCTTCTTGTCTCCGTCGTGAGCAAAACCCCGGTGAGGGCTTTTAAGGACTTGTGGCTTTCGGTTAGTCCGATTGAACATTCCTCTTGATCATTCAGTTTGCAAGAGGCAATGTTCTCTTGAGGATTGTTGCATAGTATAGGTGATCCTTGCATCCCTTTTGATTGAGCTTTGAGACAGGTTCCTCACTGTTCTTTCAAAAGAAGCAAGTTTTGTCTTGCTTCTATCTTTATCTTTCTTGTTTGTTCTTCCGCGTTTGTGCTAGCAACCCCTTCGGGAATTGCATTGCACCATCTTGGTATCAGAGCACGGTTTGGGCTTGTTTCTACAGCCCCAAATCCTGTTCACGTTATCTCTATTTTCGTGCGTTTTGTGTCTTTGTTTCCGTTTCGTGTTCCTGTTTTGTTTGTTACTGTTGGTGTTCTTACAAAAAAAAAAAAAAAAAAAAAAAAAGTGTTAAAAGAAAATTCAAAAATTGTGTTTGATTGTTGGTTGTTTGGGAAAAACAATCTTGGATTCTTGTTCACCATCGAGTTCTGATTCCAACGAATACCCGACGTACTGATTTCGTGACTAGGGTTTCTTGGTGAATTTTGGACTGTTTTTGAGCTTCCTTGGTGACTGGAAATCAAACCCCAGCCGTGTTGGTGGAGACCGATGAAGGTTGGTGGTTCTTGAGTGATTTGGGTTTGTTTATTGCTTAAAATCGAAGTTCTTAAGTTGGAAACGTTGTCCGTACACCGGAAACTTGTTACAAAAAAATCGTAACAGTGTACGACTCGAACGAGCTGGATCTTAGCTCAAAGAACTTCGTTTGATTTCCTCCGTTGTTGTTTGGAACCGGAGTTGAAAGAGCAACTTAGATCTGTTGAATTTCGTGGTCAGTGAACCGAATATGTTGCGTCCGTACGCCGGGGCAAGGTCACTGTTCCATTGAAGAAGAAAAGGGGTTAAAAATTTTAACATCAAAGCCCCCAGGTGAAAGTTGTCGGCTGAAAAAGGAAAGTGGATAAGGTAAAACCCTATCCGTACCAAGGAGGGACCACTTTTGTACGGACAGGAGTGGATGTGATCGAAAAAGATTCCAAAAGGGAATCAAAGGGTAGATTCTCCTAGGTTTTCACTTTCTTTCGTGTCAAAATTCTAGTTGGTGGATCTTTTGAGTAATTATCCTACTCAAGGTCGTACTAACTCTTTTAAGCTGATAGGAATTCGTGCGAAGGGGTGACCGAAGCCCAAACTTTCGTAGAAATTCTCTTGACTCCCCGAGCTCAGTTAAAAGGCGTCCGTTCCATCGAGTCGAACATCACTTCACTCTTCCCGAAGAGGCAGTGACTATTGTCGAACTTGAAGGATCTTAGAGGACCGATCAATCAGACGAGCCACTGTTAACAAGTCCTTGAGTGATGAAAAACCGAACCCATAAATTGAGTGGACCCGAGTGCCACCCATCAAAGGTGAGGGAGTGTGTGAGGTGATTTCTAACCCTAACATTTGTTTGATCTTTGACTTGTGCAGGAACCATGGCTGGAAATGATGGCAAAAGCATTGAAAAGCCTGAATTGTCGTTAGCCGATCTCATGGCTGCGATACAAAGTGTCAGTGCCGATATAAGAGGAGTGAGTGCTCGAGTAACTCAACTCGAGCAGGGAAGTGCGTCCGTGGCCATGCATGGGTCCGGCGCTGGAACAAGCGAATCCACTCCGATGAAATCTGAGCTGTACGCTGAGCTTCTTCGACAACATCAGTTGACGAGTGAAGCAATTCGAAGAGAGCTTAACTTGGGCAATCCCCAAGCACAACAAAACTTGGGCAATCCCCAAGCTGGAAATCTAAACTTGGGCATTCCCCTAGGAGAGAGGTTACCACTTCCAAGGACCCGAAGAGATCTTGGAGCTGTAACCGAAGAGGTTGATGAGGAGGAATTTCCCGAGGACGAATATGAGCGTGAGCCGCCATTCGCTCAACGAAGGCAAGCTCACCGAGGACGTGGAAATTTCCGAGGTCGAGGCCGAGGCGCAAATGTTGAAAGAAATATTGGGCGTGAGGCTGATGATCGAGAAAATGAGTTTCTCGAACAGGTTCGTGGTGTTCGAGACTCAAACCTGAACAGTGTCAAGATCACTATTCCACCCTTTAAAGGAACTAGTGATCCCGATGAGTATCTTGAATGGAAGCTTAAAATGGAGCGCATCTTTGAAACCAATGAGATGACCGATGAGAGAAAAGCTGCCCATGCCATTGCTTCGTTCGAAGCTTATGCATCAACATGGTGGGAATCTGACAAGAGGCATAGAAGAAGAAATGACTATCCAGTAGTCAATACATGGCCACAGTTGATGAGAGCGATGGATGGTAAGTACTTGAGTGCCAAGTACAGGCAGACTCAAATGCAAAAGCTCTATGAGTTAAAGCAAGGGTCCAAGTCAGTCCAAGAGTACCACTATGAGTTCGAAAAGGTTCGATTGAATCTTGATCTGGTCGAAGACGAAGAGCAAGCCATTATCAGATTCAAAAATGGCTTGGCTAGGGACGTGTCATCTCAGTTGAGACTCCACGTGTACCACACGTTGGAAGGTGTGTTTGATGCTGCCACCGAAGCTGAAAAATTGGTGAAGGACGATAAGGCAAACCGGTATCGAGGAGTCACTACTTCTACTCCTTTGAACCGAAGTAGAGAATGGAAGAGTCCAAACCAAGCAAGTGCTAACGCTGTTCGAGATTCGAAGAGATCCTTCGAAAGAGGTGTGACCGTTAACCAACCAAGAGAAGTGGGAGGTAAAGTTCAACTCAACTCTCCTAGTGCTTCAAATATTCAGTGTCACAAATGCAAAGGTTATGGTCACATGGCAAAAGAGTGTCCAACTCGCAAAGTTATGCTTCTGCTCGAAGATGGAACCGTCCATGAGCAAGCGAGTGACACCGAGGAGGAAATTATCGAGGAGACTGATCGAGCTGAAGTTGATGATGATTATGAAGCTGCCGAAGCTGATCATCAGGAAATGTTTCTTGTGGTTCGAAGGAATTTGAGCTGCATGACTCTTGAAGAAGAGGACAACCAAAGAGAAAACCTCTTTCATGCCCGATGTCGAGTGAGGGGAAAGGTGTGTTCGATGATCATTGATTCCGGTAGTTGTGCCAATGTAGTGAGCCAAACTTTGGTTTCACAAATGGGATTACCTACGATGAAGCATCCCCACCCTTACAAGTTACAATGGCTGAATGAGTGTGGAGAATTGAGAGTTGTCAAACAAGTGTGGATCATGTTCAAAATCGGAGAGTATCAAGATGAAATGATATTCGATGTGGTTCCGATGCAAGCTTGTCATTTGCTATTGGGTCGACCGTGGCAGTATGACCGAACAGCTGTTCACAATGGCAGATCCAACACTTACACTGTGAAGCTCGACGGGAAGAGTTTCATGCTCAAACCCTTGTCTCCAAAACAAGTCACCGAGGACTATAAACGAATGAAATAATTGAAAGAAGCGGCCAAAGCTAAGCTTCCGATAGGAGCAAAATTGGGGCCCGAAGAAACAAACTCACCGATCGAAGTGAAAGGAATTTGTGCAATCATGCAACCCGGTGAGATCTTACGAGGCAACGACCACGGTCAGATGATGATTTTCCTCGTGCACAAGGGTATCTTTCTAAACTCTAATGATGATTTTTCTAATGATAACCCTATGCCTTTGTTTGTTCATAAAGTTTTGCAGGACTTCGAGGACATGTTTCCCGAGGAAATGCCAGGTGGATTACCTCCGTTGAGAGGAATCGAGCACCAAATTGACTTCGTACCAGGGTCTCAAATACCTAACAAACCTGCATACCGGTGTAATCCCGAAGACACCAAAGAGCTCCAACGGCAGGTTGATGAACTGCTGAACAAGGGCCTCGTTCGTGAGAGCTTGAGTCCTTGCGCCGTTCCTGTTATCCTTGTCCCGAAGAAGGATGGAACATGGCGAATGTGTGTTGACTGTCGAGCAGTCAACAAAATAACGGTAAAGTATCGTCATCCTATGCCTCGATTAGATGACATGCTAGATGAGTTAAGTGGTTCTTCATGCTTTTCGAAGATAGACCTCAGGTCCGGTTACCACCAGATCCGAATGAAACCCGGAGACGAGTGGAAAACCGCATTCAAGACCAAATTCGGACTCTATGAATGGTTGGTGATGCCTTTTGGCTTATCCAATGCACCGAGCACATTCATGCGACTGATGAACCATGTGCTCAAACCGTTCATAAATAAGTTTGTTGTCGTTTATTTCGATGACATACTTGTTTATAGCAGAACCGTGGATGAACATGTCGACCACCTAAGGCAAGTACTTGAAAAGCTTCGAGAAGAGAAGTTGTATGCCAACTTCAAGAAATGCGCCTTTGGTGTCGATCGTGTAGTCTTTCTTGGATTTGTTGTCAGTGCTAATGGTGTCGAAGTCGACGAATCAAAAGTCGAAGCCATCAAAGATTGGCCAACTCCAACCTCGGTATCACAAGTTCGTAGCTTCCATGGCTTAGCTAGCTTTTACCGAAGGTTTGTTCGTGACTTTAGCACCGTGGCAGCTCCTTTAACCGAGCTGGTGAAGAAAGACAATCCATTTGTGTGGGGAGAGTCCCAAGAAAGGGCTTTCCAAGAGTTGAAGCGGAGGCTTTGTTCTGCCCCGTTGTTGCAACTCCCTGACTTCGGCAAAGCATTCGAAGTCGAGTGTGATGCGTCTGGAGTTGGGATCGGAGGAGTGCTGATGCAAGACTCGAAGCCGATCGCTTACTTTAGCGAAAAGCTTAAGGGTGCAACTTTGAATTACTCTACGTATGACAAAGAGTTGTATGCCCTCGTTCGAGCACTCGCCCATTGGCAGCATTATTTGTGGCCTCGAGAGTTTGTGATCAAAAGTGATCATGAGTCTTTGAAACATCTCCGAGGTCAGGAGAAATTGAATCGAAGACATGCCAAGTGGGTTGAATTCATTGAAAGCTTTCCCTATGTAATTCATTACAAAAAGGGAAAAGATAATGTTGTGGCCGATGCACTATCAAGGAAATTTGCCTTAGCGACCACTCTCGCCTCTAGGCTCATGGGATTCGAAAGCATCAAGTCGATGTACGAGGACGATCCCAAGCTGAAATGTGTTCGAGACGCAATCTTGAGTGGCCGAAAGGTTAAGAAATATCAGTGGCATGATGGCTACCTCTTCAAAAATGGGAGGGTTTGTGTGCCAGTGTCATCGTGGAGAGAGCTCTTGGTTCGAGAAGCTCACTCAGGTGGACTAATGGGGCACTTCGGTGTCGATAAAACTCTTGGTATCTTGACCGAGCAGTTCCATTGGCCCAAAATGCGACGAGATGTGGAAAAGCTTTGCAACGCTTGTCTCGTTTGCAAGAAAGCAAAATCGAAGTCCAACCCTCATGGATTGTACACCCCGTTGCCTGTGCCTGATCGACCTTGGGTTGATATATCCATGGACTTTGTCTTGGGGTTACCGAGATCAGGGGGAGGACATGATAGCATCTTCGTTGTGGTTGACCATTTTTCAAAAATGGCTCACTTTATTCCTTGCAAAAAGTGTGATGATGCACAGCATGTAGCTACATTGTTTGTTTCTAATGTGTTAAAATTGCATGGTGTACCTCGTACTATTGTGAGTGATCGAGACTCGAAGTTCTTGAGTCATTTTTGGAAATGTTTGTGGGGTGCCCTCGGCACCAAGCTACTATTCTCGACGTCTCACCATCCTCAGACTGATGGATAGACCGAGGTAGTTAACCGAACCTTGGGATCTTTGCTTCGGGCAATGACCAAAGGGAAGGTTGGAAACTGGGCTGATCGTTTGCCCATGATGGAGTTCGCATACAATCGAACGGTGCATAGAATGATCAACATGACCCCGTTTGAATGTGTGTATGGCTTTAATCCTTTGATTCCACTTGATTTAACCCCATTGCCTCGAGATTCTGTTCTTGATTTTGAAGGTACTCGAAGAGCAGCTGCCTTGATCGAATTGCATGCAAAGGTGAAGAAGAACCTCGAGGAGGCCTATGCAAAGGTTGCCTTAAAGAAAAACAAGGGGCGTAAAAAGTTGGAATTAAAGAAGGGAGATTGGGTTTGGGTTCACTTCCGAAAGGAACGCTTCCCGAACCAAAGGAAAGGAAAGTTGGCTCCTCGAGGGGATGGTCCATTTCAAGTGTTGACCAAGATCAACAACAATGCCTACGTGATCGACCTCCCTGGTGAGTATAACATGTCCAACACCTTTAATGTTGCTGACTTAGTTCCTTGTGTTGTAGGTCCAACTTCGGAGGACGAGGAGGGCTTGATTTCGAGGACGAAATCTTCTCAAGAAGGGGAGGATGATGCAGCCCGATCACGTGCTGATCAACTGATCGATCCACCGAGGAGACCGATGACAAGAAGCCAAGCCAAGCTGCTGCACGATGTGCACGTTCACTTAGCCTGGCCGAAGGAAAACAATTGCTCTGAAGCTGAGTGGCCGAGCTCAAGAATCAAAGGCATTATCTTCAGATTTGAGCCCGAAGGCAATGTGACCGAGGACAATGAGCTCGAAGACAATTGAGCGTCCGAAGGCAACAAGTGTGTGTTCGAGCAGACAATCGAGAACCGAAGCCAAGGCTTACCGAAGTCAAAGTCTGCCGAACACATTTTAACTCAGCCCTGCGTGGCTTATTTCTATTGGTCAACTGTGACCTATTTACTAGTTTACCCTTAGTATTTCCTATATAAACACTGTTTCCTTTCATTGTAAGTAGCTAGTTTTTGAATATTGATGAATTGAATGAAAGTGCCAAGCACATTTCTTCTTGTCTCCGTCGTGAGCAAAACCCCGGTGAGGGCTTTTAAGGACTTGTGGCTTTCGGTTAGTCCGATTGAACATTCCTCTTGATCATTCAGTTTGCAAGAGGCAATGTTCTCTTGAGGATTGTTGCATAGTATAGGTGATCCTTGCATCCCTTTTGATTGAGCTTTGAGACAGGTTCCTCACTGTTCTTTCGAAAGAAGCAAGTTTTGTCTTGCTTCTATCTTTATCTTTCTTGTTTGTTCTTCCGCGTTTGTGCTAGCAACCCCTTCGGGAATTGCATTGCACCATATGGGCAACATATAAATGTAATTTATTTAGGACATAGGCCTGGCCTTCGTATTGTGTATGCGTATAGGGTATCAGGTTCCTAACTGGATTTCCCTAAGACATAAGGAATGAAGCCTTTAGCTTTATTTGATATAATTTTTCTGCTTATTGAATAGAGCGGGATCGTTTGACAGTTAATCCAAAGGAAAAAGCAGTTGTTGAGTAGCGGAGCTAGCTTTGGAATACGGTAAGTGTTTATATCCATTTCTTTGGAGGCACTTGGCCTCGTGGATTTTCTACCACGTGTTCCTTGCGTCTGTAGCTGCCGATAGGCGTACTCATTACGCCTTAACTTTGGATTTACATTCTATATTATATGTTATGTCCTGTTATTGGTATTGCATTGAGAATCTGAGTATTGTACTTTGGCTTTGAGTTGGCATCTACTTCCCGGCTGTCGATGAGAGTCCCGCGCCGGTGAAGGGTTATTATTGCATCACATTGCATTCATATGCATTACATTGCATATCATACTGAGTGCAGGAGTATTCCGCCTCAACTTTACATTTTATCGGGTGCAGGATCATTCCGCCCAGGAGAGTGCAGGAGTATTCCGCCTCTGGTTTATATTATATCGGATGCAAGAGTATTCCGCCCCAGGAGCAGGAGTATTCCGCTCCAGTTGGTTAGCAGATTGGATTCCCCTCGAATGCAGGTGTATTCCGCTTCGGGATGGGATTACGGGCACATGTGACCCTTTACATCTCATTTTATTTCATCTCATTCCATTCTATTTCATACTATTGTGTAGATTTTCGGTACATTACTTCTGTTCTGCTTATATGTGCATTGCTTATTTGTTGATTGTTGTCTGGTTCCGTTTCCCCGACTAGCGTATCTATTTTTCGAGGTTCCTAGTTTGTTCACTTATTGAGTCCTTATGACTCACCCTTATTTGTTCTTGTGTTTTATTTTCGTTCGGCAGATTCTGCTCCAGGACCGAGCCTGTCGCGTCGTGATTGAGGAGTAGTACGTTTTCAGCTGTCTACGGTGAGCCATCCTATTCATTGCGGCCAGCAACTTCAGATATTACAGTTTTCCTTACTTTTGCTCCCTTCGGCAGTTGTATATATCTTTTGGCCTTCTTAGATGTCTGATCTGGAAACCTTTAAAACTGTGTATTCTGGGTAGTTAGTTGTATTATTTAGATAGCTTGTATGTTTGTCTATCCTTGAGAGTTATCTTATGATGTTAAAATTTGGTTCATTTTCATTTCAAGGTAATTCTTCACAATTTATATCGATTCATTCAATAGAGTTCGCCCAACAGGTTTAGGGGAGATGGTCGGGTGCCCACACGGCCTAACCGAATATTCGGGTCGTGTCATCCGGTGTATGGATACTTAACCTCGTTCACTAACCAAGGGTTTTATCAAACTTTGGGTTGCCTTTTGACTCTGATAACAACAATAACGGAGGAAATCAATTCAAGTTCTTTGAGCTAAGACTCAGCTCCTCGTGTTCGTACGCTGTTACAAACGTAACAATGTTCCGTCGTACGGACAGGCTCAAATCATAGAATTTCGGAATTTTAAGCTCAAAACAACCCAAAAATACTCAAGTACCACCAGTTTTCATCGGAAACAACCAAAACACGCTAGTGTTTTGAAACCAGTAACCACTAATCTCAAAACAATCCAAAAATCCGTCAAGGAACCCTAGTCACAAATGATGTACGTCGGGTATTCAACTTGGTCCTTGGACAGTAGTGAACACAAATCAATGGTTTTTTTAAACAACCAACAATCAACCAAAATTTTTGAATTTTTCTTTTCTACCTTTTTTTTTTTTTTTTTTTTTTTTTTGTAAAAACACCATAGCAACAACAATCAACAAGGAAGAAAGCTGAAATTGGAGACACAAACCACGAATAAACGAACAGGATTTGAGGTTGTAGAAACAAGCTCAAACCTTGCTCTGATACCAAGATGGTGTAATGCAAACCCGAAGGTAAACTCTACACGAAAACGCTGAAGAAAAAATAAGAAATAATGATAGAAGTAAGACAAATCTTACTTCGATTCAAAAGAACATTGAGGAACTAGTCTCAAGCTCGATCGAATGAAGGTCAAGAATCACCTATACTAAGCAACAATCCTCAAGAAAGACAATGCTTCTTGCAAATTGAATGACCAAGAAGAAAATATTCAAACGATTCACACCGATTGACACAAGTTCTTTAAATCCCACGTCGGGGTTTGGGCTCCATCGGAGACACGCAAATAGTAACTGCTATATCAAGATTCTACAACAACTAACTTCTACAAATGAATTGTAGTGGAGTATATATAGACTATACTAGGGATAAAACAGTAAATGGTCACAGGCGACCAATGGGAGTAAGCCACGCAGGGCTGCATACTGAGTGTTCGATCACTCCTTCAACCGAACACTTGAATTTCGAACACTTGAGCTCGAGCTTCGTGACTTCAGTGCTTGGTTGTTCGGCTCAGCTCATTCTTGACATTGATCGCTCTTCCTTCGATTATTTGCTTTTGCTTCGGCGTCGATGTTGAGTGTTCAGTTGGGCTTCGGTAACTCCCTTCTTCGAGCTCAAGCTTATAGATGAAGCCTTCGATTCTTGAGCTCGGCCACTCAGCTTTGGAGTAGTTGTTTTCCTTTGACCAATCCAAGTGAATGTAAACATCATGCAGTAGCTTGGCTTGGCTTCGAGTCATTGGCCTCAGTGGATTGAACACTTGATCAGCACGTGTTCGGGCTGCACCACAAGGTCATGGTTGCGAGGCAAGCTACTGGGAATCTAAAAGATTTGCTCAAAAGATCAGGAGAGTATTTCAAGTCAGTGCCACCAGAAGAGAAAGAAGCAATGGGGATAGAAATCTGTGAATTATTCACAAAAGCTCTAGGTTACATGCAAGCTGACAAGGATCTGATGAAGATGTTCGTTGCCCCTCCACCCCGAAGCCTAGTTCACAAACCTAAGGAAGAAGCCAAAAAGAAGAAAGAGAAGGAAGATGCTGGAACTGATGCTTGATCTGAAACCTTTTGCTTGGCATATAGTCTGGTCGTCCTAAGTCGAGTCATCTTTTCTTTTTGTCTTTGTTTTTCATTTGATTGAGTCGTTGTCTTAAATTAGTGGTTGTAATAAAGCAAAGCAAATCAAATCAAATAAAATTTCGTTATTTTGGGTTTTTAGCCTTGTGTTGGTTATGTTTATGAAAACGAAATGATGTGTTTGGTGCAAACCTGACTTCGAATCTTCGATAAGCCTGCCTCTGGCACAAAAGAGGTCCCCTGCATAATAGGATGCGATCTTACTAAAACTAACGTATACTCACATTCTTTTTCTTTGTTTTTGATATGTCAGTCTCTAAGTCCCTGAAAGTTTGGTTTGTGCAATCTGGCTGCGCCGCAATACCGGTTGAGATCCAGAGGATCAATCCCAACACCCTCCCCCTTTACCTACAAGAACAAGGACGAGACTTAGTATCATGGCTGAGTTTGACAAAGTTGGAAATGGAACTCCTAAAAAGCAAGGTGTGGTTGCCTATGAAGACTATGCTAAGTTGGAACAGAGGTTGTTTGAGTTGGAGAATAGGGTCCCTCTTAGTCGTGCTAATGAGATAGTTGAACCAAACAAAACCACCCACCCTCACGGCAAAGATCCTCTATTCCCTAAAAAAGATATCCCTTACCCTACCGACACTGTACCACCAAAAGCACTGCAAAAAAACTTACGCCCCTTCACTGTTGAAACAACAACCATTGCATAGCCCACAAAAGATCATGACATGTATGCATAGACAAAGGAAGACTCAGACAACACCAAAGAGCAAGTCCAATGGTTGGTAGAGAAGTTCAAGCAATTCCAAGGCACCAAAGGAACCCGAGGGCTAGCTTATGAGGATCTCTCCATGTACCTTGACTTGAAGCTGCCTGAAGGCTATAAGACGCCCAAGTTCAATATATTCGACGGCAGTGGTGACCCTATGGCTCATTTGAGATCTTATTGTGACAAGTTGGTTGGGGTTGGACATGATGAAAAGATCTGCGCGGTTTGACTGGAGATGCACTGGTATGGTACTTAAAGCAACAAACAAAGAAGTGGACAAGCTGGGAAGCAATGCTAGGTGACTTCGTTGACAGTTTTGGGCACAACACTGATGCCATGCTCTATCGGTTCTATTTAAAGAAACTGAAGAAGAAGCCCATCGAGACATTTAGAGAATTCGCAACTAGGTGGAGAGCTGAATACACTAAAGTCTAACCTCCTATGGAAGCCGCCGAGATAGTGGCAACCTTCATCCACATACAAGAAGACGTCTACTTTTGCCAGATGTTGAATCTGCAAGACAAGAAGTTTGGAGACTTGATCAAGATTGGAGAAATGGTTGAAGATGGATTGAAGACTGGTAGGATCGTTAGCTTGGCTACACTACAAGCCACTAACAAAGCCCTACAAACTGGAAACACCACTACATCAAGAAAGAAGAAAGACGATGTCTCTTTTGTGGTTGCATTACTCAATTATTCCCCTACCCACAACCACCACTACCGAACACCTCCTCTATCATACCCGTAGATTCCACCCACATCCACCTACCTAGTCTACAATACTCAGCCCATGTTCCAAAACCCACAACCACAAAGACCACCATACCCACAAAGCCCTAACTACTGAAACACCAATGCCTATCCACCAAGGCCTCACGCCAATAATAACCCAAGACCCAAAAGAAACTATACCCCATTGGCCGAATCCCGCACTCAGTTGTTTGGGCGACTCAAAGCAGCCGGCCATATACAATTCATACCATCCGAAATGCCTGATAAGATGACACCCTACTTTGACCAAACCAAAACCTGTGCCTATCACTCTGGAGGACCTTGTCACGACACAGAAAAGTGCTATGCCCGGATAGATAAGATACAAGACTTGATCGATCAAAAAGCGATCCACTTGAAAAATCCAAATGTGCACAACAATCCCCTGCCTAACCACAGAGACAATAGGGTGAATCTGATCGAGTTAGATGAAGACTGCAACCTGGAGGGAACCATTGTTAATGCAAAGGGAGACATACTAGCGCTTGCTTCCATTGCTCAAGCTGCTACGACACCAGAGCCCATCGAGGTAGAAGTGGCTCCAAAATTCTATGTTGACGTAGTTACCCCGTACAGTGATAAGGCGGTACAATTGCTGCACAAGGAATGACTAGGAGTTGGAGGATTTATACTCCCGAGCATCTTGTTCAAGGAAGACGAGGCATTAGTGAAGAGGAGTCCGAAGAATTGTGCAAGAAGGTACAAGCAAAAGAATACTCCGTGGTTGAACACTTGGGCAAGACTCCCGCACAAATCTCCGTCCTAGCTTTACTCTTCAAGTCAGAGAGCCACCGAAACGCTTTGATGAAAGTGTTAGATGAAGCACATGTTCCGATGGATACCTCAGTTGAGAATCTGGCCAGCATGGTCGGGCAAGTCATGGAGTCCAATCGAATCGCTTTTCATGAAAATGAGTTGCCACCTGAAGGATTGAGCCACAACAAGGCTTTGCACGTCACTATCAAATGCAAAGACTGGTTCGTAGGAAGAGTTTTAATCGACGGAGGTTCCGATATGAATATATGCCCATTCATCACTCTGAAAAAAAATGAGAATTGATCAAAGCAAGATAAAAGAAAGCGACATGAAGGTGAAAGCGTTCGATGGATCGCAAAGAAGCACCATTGGAGAAATTGACCTAACCATCATGGTCGGTCCCGTGGAGTTCACTGCCGAGTTTTATGTCATGGACATCTCCGCTTCTTATAACCTGCAGCTGGGAAGACCTTGGATTCATATGGCTGGAGAAGTTCCTTCTAGCGCTACATCAGATAGTGAAGTTCGAGTAGGACCACAAAGAGGTGGTGGTGTTCGGTGAAGGGAAAAACTCCATTTGCAATGAACAAACCGTACCAGCAATTGAAGGGAATGCTCCTGATAGCCAGACTTTCTACACTATAGAGCTCGTGGGAGCAGTGCAAGGTACTCAAGGAGGACGTCGCAGAAACTACAATAAGGGTTGGAACATCATAGACGCGGTCCAAGGAGGTTATATTGCACATTTCGCTCCCAAATTGGTCAACACACCGCCTGGGATCGAAGAAAGGTATAGAAGCTTTTATAGTGCCTACTGGGATGGCCGAGGCAAAGGCTATGATGGGAGAAACTTAGTCTGGGAACCAGTCATATCTGATTGGGGTGTGCCCTCACATGAATTTTGTGAGACCTTACCAGCTAAGACAGAGAAGTGACCAATGTACTCACCTAATGCTCGTCCCAATTGGAAGCGCATCTCTAAAGAAACAAAGGGAAAGCAAGTGTGGCTAACCAAAGCACCTGAACCTGTGGTGGTGGTGATCGAAGAGCCATATAAGCTCCCATAACCTGCAAAAATGGCCCGGAGACAGGGTTTTAGGCATCACGATAAAGCAAGGCTATGAACTTGGGAAAGGATTGGGCAAGAACCTGGATGGCAGGATTGAGCCGATTAAAATTTTGATGAGGCCCGACAATGAGAAAGCTGGCATAGGGTATATTGTGACTTATGAGAAGAGTATGGAAGAAGCATCGCTGGACGTCAAATTCGACAAGAAAAGCACCAAGACTCTCTTATATATCTTAGTCTCGTCTGGATACTTGGATGGCTAAAAGGGGGAGGTATCTGCAACACAAGGAGTTGAGCCAAAGATAGCGGACGCAGAAGAGGACCTGCTGGCAGGAATGCAAAATCTGTTCATATCTGATGAAGACTGCTGTGTGATCCTGGAAGAACATGTTGAACCTCCTAGGCTGACAAAATCTGGATCTGGAGCAGCATTGAACAATTGGATCAGCAACCGGGCCCGAGCTTACCGTGGACCTTGGTAGAGCTGGGGGATAGAGTTTCTTTCATGTCTTCTAAAATAAAACCTGACTTTGAGTCGTGGAATTTGCATTTTTCTTTTTTGCTTCACATATCTCCCTACAAACTTTCTTTTACAAGGATTCATAAATAAAATATCGCACTATTTCTTTTAACTTCTGTTTAATCTTTTAATTTTGCAATATTTTATTTTTCAACATTCAAATTAATAATCCCATTGAGTCTACAATCGCAATGTGTAATGAAACAATGGAGCTTGAGGAAAATGGGTTTCATTATGATGATTTTGATGAAACCACAAAAGAGGAAATTGAAAGATTTGAGAATAAGCCTAAGCCAAACCTAGAAGAAACTGAGGTGATAAATCTGGGAGATGAAGAAATCGTAAAAGAGACAGGGATCAGTGTGCATCTCACCATTGAAGATAAAAAGTGGTATATTGAGTTTATTAAAGAATATGAGGACGTATTCGCCTGGTCATTTGATGACATGAATGACATAAGCATGGATATGGTAGCTCACAAATTAGGTATCAATCTGGGCTTTTCACTGGTCAAACAAAAAGTTCGAACTTTCAAGTTGTCAGTTTTGTTAAAGATTGGGGAAGAGGTAACCAAACAGCTCAACGCAGGAATTTTGGAAAAAGTCAAATACCCAACTTGGTTAGCTAACATTGTCCCAGCGCTGAAGAAAGATGGAAAACTACGAGTTTGTGTAGACTATAGAGATCTGAATAGAGCGAGCCCAAAAGACGATTTTCCTCTGTCGAATTTACACATCCTAATTGACAATTGCGCAAAACACGAACTACAGTCTTTCGTGGATTGTTTCACCGGCTACCATCAAGTGCTCATGGATGAGGAGGATGCCGAGAAGACAGCTGTTACTACATCCTAGGGAAGTTATTGCTACAAGGTTATGCCGTTTGGTTTGAAGAATGCTGGGGCAACTTACATGAGGGCAATGAAAACTATGTTCCATGAATTGATGCACAAAGAAATTGAAGTCTACGTAGATGATGTGATCATCAAATCAAAGAATAGTTCAGTCCACCTTGACAACTTGTGTAAGTTTTTCAGTCGTTTGCGTAAATACAATCTGAAACTAAATCCGGCAAAGTGTGATTTTGGTGTTCCAACAAGAAAGCTTCTTGGTTTCATAGTCAGTAGAAGGGGCATTGAGCTAGATCTATCTAAGATCAAAGCCATCAAAGAATTGCCGCCGGCGAAGAGCAAGAAAGAGGTTATGAGTTTCCTGGGAAGGCTCAATTACATTTGTCAGTTCATAGCACAATCCACTGTTATCTGAGAGCCAATCATTAAACTACCAAAGAAAGACGCACCGATCGAGTGGATGGAGGATTGTCAAAAAGAATTTTATCGGATAAAGGAGTACTTGTCTTTTTCGCCTGTGTTGGTTCCACCTGAGCCTAGGCGACCTTTGATCTTGTACCTGTCTGTGGTAGATTTGGCATTTGGTGGTGTATTAGGGCAAAATGATTCAACTTGAAGAAAGGAGAAATCAATATACTATCTAAGCAAGAAGTTCACTCCTTACGAGGCCAAATACACATTACTGGAAGGCACGTTCTGTGCGCTGACTTGGATAGCACAAAAGCTGAGGAACTACCTGACATCCTACTCAACGTTGCTGATATCAAGGATGGACCCTCTCAAGTATATCTTCCAAAAACCAATGCCTACGGGAAAGTTGGCTAAATAGAAAATGTTGCTCAGTGAATTAGACATCACTTTTGTCACTCAAAAGACGGTAAAAGCTCAGGCCTTGCCTGATCATATGGCCGAGAATCCAGTGGGAGATGACTATGAGCCACTGCACACCTATTTACTCGACGAAGAAGTCATGTTTATAGGAGAAGACATCACCGAGGAGTATGACGGTTGGAGACTATTCTTCGATGGAGCGGTGAATTTCAAAAGAGTCGGCATTTGAGCAGTGTTAGTTTCGGAGACTGGTCAACACTATTTTGTCACAGCCAAACTGAGGTTTCCTTGCACCAACAACATGGCGGAGTATGAATCTTGCATCTTGGGTCTTAGAATGGCGGTAGACATGAATATAAAGAGCTGCTGGCAATTGGAGATTCCGCTTTATTGATCCACCAAGTCCGAGGAGAATGGACAGCAAAGAACTCCAAGATACTGCCATACCTCAAGTGCATAAAAAAGTTGAAGCAAAGATTTACCAAGATAAAGTTCCGACATGTACACAGGCTGCAAAATGAGCTCGCGGATGCTTTGGCTACCATATCTTCCATGATCAAACATCCCGATAAAAATTACATTGACTCAACACCCGTGGCAGTGAGGATGCAGCCAGAATATTGTTACCATGTTGAAGAAGAACCAGACAGACAGCCTTGGTTCTACGACATCAAAGGATTCCTCAAAGACGACACTTACCCAAAGGATTCAACAAGTCTCCAAAAGAAGACGTTGAGGAGGTTAGAAAATGTTTTTTTTAAACGGAGAAGTTTTATACAAAAGAACACCTGATCTGGGATTGCTAAGATTTGTGGACGCCAAAGAAGCTGCTAAATTGTTGGAAGAAATACACTCTGGGACGTGCGGCCCACATACGAACGGTTTCGTGCTTGCAAAGAAGATTTTGACGGCCGACTATTTCTGGATGACAATGGAGCATGATTGCATAAGGCACACAAAGAAATGCCACCAATGCCAAGTCCATGGAGATATGATTCGAGTGCCTCCTAATGAATTGAATATCAAGGGATCGCCCTGGCCTTTCGCTGCTTGGGGAATGGATGTCATAGGACCCATCAAGCTGGCTGCTTCCAATGGACATCGTTTCATATTGGTAGCCATTGATTATTTTACCAAGTGGGTAGAGGCTGCATCATATAAGTCAGTGATAAAGAAAGTGGTGTCAAACTTTGTCTATGACAAAATGATATGTCGATTTGGCATTCCTGAATCCATCATCACTGACAATGGGTCCAATCTCAATAGGGACTTAATGAAAGAAACCTGTGAGGTTTTCAAGATCAAGCACCACAATTCCACTACATATAGACCTCAAATGAATGGTGCGGTCGAGGCGGCCAACAAGAACATCAAGAGGATATTGCGCAAGATGACAGACAATTCAAAGCAATGGCACGAGAACCTACCCTATGCTCTGTTAGGGTACCGCACCACAATGAGAACATCAATATGGGCTATTCCTTAGTTGCTAGTGTATGGAACCGAGGCAGTAATACCAGCGAAAGTCGAGATACAGTCCCTAAGGATCATCCAATAGACATAGTTGAAAGACGCTGAATGGACTAAAAGAAGAATGGATCAATTGGCTCTCATCGATGGTAAGAGACTAAATGCAGTGTGTCATGGGGAATTATATCAGAGGAGAATGGCTAAGGCACTTAACAAAAAAGTTCGAGAGAGATCCTTCGAACCTGGACAATTAGTACTGAAGAAGGTATTTCCCAATCAAGAAGAGGCAAAGGGCAAGTTTGCACCAAAGGGCCGTACATGGTTCACCGTGTTCTGAATGGAGGAGCATTGATACTAGAAGAAATGGATGGAGATGTTTGGCCGAAACCAATCAACTCAGACACTGTCAAAAGATACTCTGTTTAAGAACTTGTACTAATTAATGATTTCGTCATTCTGCAATACATCATGTAATCCGAACTACGTTACAACCTGATTCCCCAAGTAGGATACGTAGGCAACGTACTCAAGGTTCGGTCGCATAAATACAAAAATTTCATTTTCCCGTAAAGCAGACATTGGGGCAGAATTTTGAGGAACTCTCAAAATTTCGAACACAAACTGGGGCAGAATTTTGAGGTCGCCCTCAAAATTCATTGGATAGAGTTTGGAGCAGCGTAAAGAGCAACTTGATCGACCAACTTGAATAGATCCATAACTTGCTTCCATTTGTCCTGAATGAGGGAATTAAGGCGGCCATGATTCAATGGGCTAAAATATTTCATCTCATTTCTTTCTCATAAAAGTTTTTCAAAATACTTACATTATTTACTACTTTATGCATATCCCTACCAACTTGGCCAAGGTCCTAGCACTCATGGGAAGCAAGCGCGAAGCAAGCCAAGAACGTACAAACCAAACTACCCCCACACAATTCACTAATCTTTCTCGTGATGCAGGCACAAAAGTACGCAACCCGACAACACGCGACGAACATGTTTCGACAAAAGGTTCTCCAATTCCTCTTACTGCGTTTAAATTAGCTAAGGGTACACAGTCCGAAGCGTCGATTGAGGGTATACATCCCGATATCGATTTGTGATTTAAATTAGGAAAGGGTACACAGCCCAAGGCGTCGACTGAGGGTACACAACCCGATGTCGATTTTTCATTTAAATTAGCTGAGGGTACACAACCCGAAGCATCGACTGAGGGTACACAACTCGATGTCGATTTGTCATTCAAATTAGTTGTGGGTACACAGCCAGAAACTTCGACTGAGGGTACACAACCCGATGTCGATTTGTCATTCAAATTAGTTGAGGGTACACAGCCCGAAGCGTCGACTGAGGGTACACAGACGATGTCGATTTGTCATTTAAATTAGCTGAGGGTACACAGCCCGAAGCGTCGACTGAGTGTACACAGTCCGATGTCGATTTGTCACTTAAATTAGCTGAGGGCACACAGCCCGAAGAGTCGACTGAGGCTACACAGATCAATGTCGATTTTTTACTTAAATTAGCTGAGGGTACACAGCCCAAGGCGTCGACTGAGGGTACACATCCCGATGTCGATTATGTCATTTTTAATTTCTTGTGGAGGGTACACAGCCCAATGCATCAACTGAGGGTACACAACCCGATGTCGAATCTAATACTTGGCACAGCAAAGAACACACAATCAAGCATAGCAGATACACATGTGTATGGTAAAGAATCCTGGAAAGATAATCCAGCCCGATGGGAATGTACGTGCTACATTCACTTATATACAAATCATTTTGCAGACTCACCTTTATTACAGGACATACACTCAGACAATGCAAAACGCCTCGACAATCCCTGTAAGTCATAGGCAATCCTCTAGAGTCATGACAAAGTCAGTTGTGTTGTCAACGTCTTTGTCGAACTCTTTCATCATTTCCGGGCAAAGAGGGGCAGCTGTTGACAACTAATTTTGTCCCTCCTATTTCAATAGCAATTATTCAGACAAATTGCATTGATAACTACATAATTACCCTACATTCACTCCTATCACCAGTCATTATCTCATCCACGTATACCAATTAGGCTATTTTAGAAGAATTTCCACGAACGATCGCATTTTTTACAAACTTGCATATGTTGTCATAATTTCTCACAATTATTTCTGTTATAAGGAAGACACCTAAATCATTTTAAACCCTAATATAATAGATTTCCTTAATTATTTAGCTTTAGTAATTACCTCACTTATTTTTATAATTTTTATAAGCATTTTACATAATTTTCCACACATTTTATTCGCTTTTATACACTATTTATACGCTATATATATGCATATATATATACACACACACACACATATACACACACACACACACACATGTATACACACATATCAGCCCATTTTCACACCTCATCGCCAATGTGGCTTCATCTCAGTCGTCCATGTGTACAATCCAACGGCTGAGATTCAAGTTTCCATTTTTATTACACACACACCCCCAAACCCTCTTTCCCCCTTTCATTTTCTCCTCAACTGACCCGGCGGACTCTGCCTTTCTCTCTCTTTCGGAAAAACCTAATCGCCACCTTCCATGGCGATTTTTGGTTGATTTAGCCAGCGAAATGTAAAACAAATTACATCGTCGTGATCCTCTTCTCACCCGCTGCAAAACCTATACCGTTTTGACAATATTCAAACGAGGTCAGAGATAAAACCTTTTGACGATGTTGCCTCTATCACTGGAAAAAGCTCCGACAATACTTTTACGAAGCGTGTGAGCATTACTACTGTAAGGAACATGCCACTTCTACACATGCGTAAGTTAAACGGGTCGCAGCCGATCCGACCTAAATGGGTAATCTCTTCCTTTTTATTTTTCTTTTCCTTTTATTATTATTATTTGTTATTTCGATCCTCGAATCATTATGTGATAGTGCAGTCGATCTTGTCACTTAATTAGATGTTTGCATGCTTAATTGGTTGGTCAATTAGCTATTTGAAAGTTAGGAAGATGATTTGTTAATTGCACCCTAACCTCTGAGGATACAGTACTCAAATTGAACACTGATTGGCTCTTAAAATACTTAATGTGCACTTAAAACCTCATGATTATGCAGTTGGTTGTCTTTGTTTTCGTGTTCCAAGTTTTGGAAATTTTTCTATATTCCTATAAATACTCCATGTGTGCCTAGTTGACTAAAACTACCTCAATTTGAAATTTGAATGAAATTCTATCTTGGAAAATTAAAGGAAATATGATTTGTGATAGTTGAGACATATGATTTGAATTTAAAAGGTAATTGGTTTTAAAGGATCAACAAAGTTTCCCATTAGGAGTCTGATTGGAATATGTTAGGGTTGGACACGATATGTGGAGCCTAAATTAACTCAGAGAATCCCTGTTAATTGATTCTTGAATTTAGACCTTATTATTGTTAAAAAGAGGGGTTCTGATGGCTTGAAATTTTATTAGCGTTAATGTTAGGGCTTCTGATTGATCTGTTATTGGAAAGGGTACTTATTGGAATCTCTTTGTTAATTCTCGAAGGTTATTCCCTGCCTTATTTACTCCTTGCCGTTTGTACTAAACTCCTCACCTATATAAATCAGACTCTTGCACACGAATTAGACACACACACCGAAAAACAAAGGCACACTCACAAGCATACACCTACTCATACTTTTATACTAAAAAGAAAAGAAAAGAAACTGTGATTACATCTTTGAAGATTTCATTGCATTCTTCTGGATATTTCTGGAAGAATAAACTAGGCGTTGTTTGCTCTACATCTATCTGTCTACTTTTGATCTGATTGTAAGGTAAAACATGACATATACCTTTACCTAATTCAACACTTGAACTGTTCTTTTCTTACGAATTTTCCTGGTATAGTAGCTATTGTGTGTCTCGTTTGGGGGCCTGTTTTGCCCACCACTAACCTCTGTTTTGCAGTTTGTATGGATAGCCCTTTGGCTATACCAAAGTTCAGTTTACAGGACACTTAGTGTGTTTGTTCTGAGCCTGATAAGAGGGTTCACCTAATCTGGGAAAGCAAAGCCTGAGCAGGCTATGTCTAGGGTGTACACAGGGCACCACTTTTCATCTCTTCTTCTGAATGTCCCCCGAGTTGTCCCTTGCCTTTGTATTTGTTAGGATGATCCATGTCTGTATTGTTTTACACAGGACACACAGTCGCTTTGGCCATATAGGGACCCTTCTCTACCTTAACTTCTTTGTGTGCACTGCATCATGACTTCAAAACAAAATTTTAATATGATCTCTTGCTGAAACTGGTTGGTAACACTGGTGAACTTAGTAAAGTCTTTAGCATTTTAAATATTTTAAAAACTGGAAGTCGAATGATTTTTGTAAAAACAGGGACTGGAATGAGTATATTATGATTTCCTCTCAATTCAACAGTGTTTTCCTCTGATTTCATAAAGACGGGGCTATTTGTGCAGTAGATGCTAAAATCAGACTGTTTTCTGTAAATTTAAAGCTGCCCCTCTTTGCATAAACGATCCAGGCCCTAAAATATTTTTAAATGTTGCCTTTATATGTGCTAAACTGATTTTCAACTACTTAGAGCTCCTATACACTAATCTAATAGTGTATAGGGGTGTATAAGTGAATGAGGTCAATTATACAACTACATAAACATTTTCTAAAACTCAACACTATTGATCATTCATGTATTTGCATGCCTACAACTATATTTATGTGCGACATCCCTTTGTTTGAATTTTTGTGCTTCTGTGAAACCCATTTTTGAAAACAACCCATTTACCTATATCTATTTCAAAAACTGACCCACACCAAAATAGCTATTAAGGTTAGGGCTCGAAAATTAATGAAGAGTCACACCGACCCTAAATGGCTAATATTTTATTTTAAAAACAACACCCATTGGGTTTTCGACAAAATTTAAAATTGTTTACAAAAGCTGCCTATTTTCGCAAAGCTACCTATTCATGTAAAAGTAAGTTAAAAGCTGAAATTGCACAAGTAAACTATATTTTAACATTTCTCACAGATTTAGCCATACCTTTGATTAGGCTCTTATATTAGAGGCCACAAACGCGACTAAGTGTAAAACATAGGCTGTATGTGCAAAATATTGAAATCTAATTGTATATGTGCTATTTAAACTTGTCTGATTAAGCTTTCTACATGCATTGATTGTGAAATTGACCATTCGAGTTAGTAATGCATATGATTATGTCCGCATCTCGTATAAGACATCCCAAAATATATGGACTCGGGAGGGAACCACCTTTCGTGGGACTTGAGGAAGTGCCTAACACCTTCTTTCCCGAGTGATTTGGACTTCTTACCCGTTGAATCTCTAAAACCAGACTAGTATAGTAATTAAACTCGACCTTTGACGCTTAGGTGGCCTAATACACCTTAGAAAACTATATTAGGTGGCGACTCCAACTCTCAAACTCAAACGAGTTACCTAGTCAAATCTGAAACCCAACTCGCTCCGAGTTGAGTCCAAAATCGGGTATGACAGGAGCTAGTCTTGATACCTTTTGAATAGAAAGTGAATATGATTCATCCTAAATCAAGGCTAAGCACCAACCATTAAGAGCCAAACTTGAAGGACATAAAGTATAGAAGGTCAAGCACTTCAGAGGAGAGTTCGAGAGCAATTTGAAGATGTTCCGCTTGAGCACAGCTTTAGAGGAGAGTTCTAGGCATTCCGCCTCACAGTTCAGGAGCTCTGCCTCAAAGTCCAGGCGCTCCGCCTAACTGTTCAAGCGCTCAACCTCAACCTATCACTTGCTTTACAGTCTTTTGACTAGTTCTCCTATTTTAGCTCTACGTGGCCTGTTATAGTTTATCCAACTTGTGAGCTTTGTGTCATTTATTCCTAGGTGAGTTGAACCTATAAATACCTCCTAGGTCATCCAATTTCATTAGTTAGCTTGTTTTGAGAATAGAAGAATTTAGAGAGAGGCAAGGCCTTCTTGTAGAAGCTTGAAGCTTCATGTATCTCTTTAGATTTGAACCAAATGAATTTCATCCTAGTATGACTCATTGATTAGGTTTAAGTTTCCTTCCTCCCTCTTGGATAATCATTAGATATTGAATCATTTTATTCATTCTTTCTTCAATTTATGTTTTTCCCATCTTTGAATTTCTTGTTATCTTGTTTATTTGCTTCCACATCTACTTTATTTACTTCTGCAGGATTTTACACTGTATCAGTTTGGTATCAGAGCACAACTCGGATTTGGTCTTACAAATCCTCATCATGTTCTTCGTATCCTTTAGCTTATTATTGTTGTTGCTTTGATAAAAAGGAAAATAAGAAAGGAAAAAATTGAAAAGTTTAAAAATTATAAAAAAATTGATAGCACTTCTTGGATTTGATGATCCATTCAATGATTGATATTGGGGATTGATATATGATGTATTCTTATTGATTTGGTACTCTCATATCGTGATTTTTTGTTGTGGATTGGATTTTGAAAGATTGAAGCCCCAAATTTGAAACCCTTACTTGAATAGCTTTAAATCTTGAATCGAAGCTCGTTATTGATTGATTTGAGTTGAAAAACTTTGGGGTTTGTTGTGAATCATTAAACACAACTTTGGGTACCCTTGGAATTTGAAAACAAGTGAAAATTATTTGGGATTTTTTTGGGAAAATGGTCTGAAACGTACCCGGAACTTGATCGAAAAGTTGCAGGAAATTGCAAGTGGTTTCAAACTTGGGCGGACCGCCTCCAAAACCAGGCTGACCACCTCAGAAATTCCTGCTCTCTGAATTTTTCTTGGCGGAGAGCCTCAATCTCTAGGCGGAGGGCCTGACCCTGTTCAGCTTTTGGGTTGTTTTTCTTGTTCTTTGCTTCTGACCTTCTTAGTTAGTATTTCTCGGGTAATTGTCCTTCTCCATTGACACTTACTCTTGAGCTTTTAGGGTCTCATGAATCTTGAAGCTTCCCCTATAGTTGTAGAACTTTCTTCACTTCAAGTACGCACCTTAAATAGCCGTCCGTCCATAGAGTCACAATAACTACATTCCGAACCAATACTTGGACGTATTAGTTGATGATCTTATCACCGTGGTTCCTAAGAGAATAAGGAAACCTTTGAGTTGAAAAAAGGCTTGAGTGGTGAGAACAATTGAGTGTAGTCATAAAAGCCAACGACCTTGAAAGTATACAAAAGCGGAAAGAAAATTGAGTGTTCATATATTGAGTGATGCACGTGAGAGAGTAAATTTGTGAGGTCCTTCTCTTATCATGCAATATGTCCTCGGGTGATGAGTGTGGAGGTTACGACTCATGTAGAGACGATGTGTGTTGCTATGTTGATGGTGGAGACTATGGTTCCTATGATGATGATGATGGGCTTTGCTATAATAACTCGAGAAACTATGGCTCCAATGATGATGAAGCGGGTCACTATGATGATTATCAGGCTAATGAATACTATAAGGCTTATGGAGACGAATGTGAAGATTTTTATGCTTCTAGTCAAGGAGGTGAAGATAGTGACGCTTCAAGGTACAATATTCCTACCTACTCTTCTTGTGATGAACTTGAAAATATAGATAATGACATAGATAGAATTGATGATGAAGTTGATTATAGAAATTGTTCATTTGCATCTTCTCTTGGTGCCGGGAGTAGTAATGGTCTTTCCATTGATTTGGGAAAAGGTTGTAATGGACCATGAGAAAATGAGGGCTTCCATCTTCTACTTGTGCTAGAAAGTTCAATGCTTCTAGTTCTTATATGAAAGGCGATTTGAGCCGTAAGGTGAGAAGTGTGGATAATTATAGTAGGAGAGGCTCTTATGGGTTTCACAGTGAGACTCCTTCCTCGAGTTCCAACAACACATCTAATGTTGGAAGAGTGACGGGAATTGGAATGTACTCTAGCAATGTTGCTAGTAGCGGAGGGATAAGGAAGAACCAAGTTGATGGTGATGCTACTCTTGAACATTCAAGTTTTTTCTTGGATGCAAATCTACAACACTTGGGATCGCGTAGGTTCGTTGTTGAGGTAAATGTTTATGGAGGAAACTTTCTCAACATTGGTGATACCGATGCCAATTGCATTAGCATCTCTTTGGTTGAAAGGCTAAGGATACTATGCCATGAGTTGGAGCATCCTTATGAATACAATGGAGTACGGGTTTCCACGAAAGCTCGGGTGCTCATATCTCATAAGAGTTATAAGGGTTATTTGTGGTGTGATGTGTATCCCATGGGACATTTTGATGTTTTTCTTGGGGAACCATGGTTTCACAACAAAGAGTGGCAATATAGTTCTAAGAGGGATGTGTATCTTGTAGGCATGAATCAAAAGGTTTATGAGTTTGCACCTTATGTACTAAGCGGCAAGTTGTCTACTAGAGAACATTCTTGGGCTATTCAAATGAGAAAGGAGCGACAACTTTATTCCATGGTTGAAATGGTGAAATCAAGGAGTCCTACAATCACAAGAAATGGAGGGAAAAATGCAAGAAAAGGGTTGACAAGTGTCAACAAGGTGAACCCGAAATCGCAATATTTAAAATCAAGTGGTTCACCAAAGAAGAAGGAGACATCAAATGATGATTCTCTAATTTCTAGATTTTGGGTTGATGTAACGAGTCCACCTACTCCGGCTATGGGCATTCTAGAGCCTCGTCCTAACTCGTCCGAATATGAGAGACAAAACATTGAGAGGATTAAGGGAGTGACCGATAACAACTCTCGAGTGAAAAAAAAGAGAGGTTGTGTTGAGTGATGTAAGTGGGTTGTCACCACCCGAATCTACACCCGACCTTAAAAGAAAAATGAGGGAGAAGAAAGAGAGAAAAAGAATCATAGAGGGTGAGGGAACCCCTTATTCTAACACTAACTCTTTATCTTCTCCTTCTACATGTGTGAGTTTTTTTGTGTAGGTATTCTTGGAGGTAAGTTGGAGCATCAATCATGTTCTAATGTGGAATGGCAAGGTGAAGAAGATTTCCCTTGTGAGCTACAAGGTGGAAGGACTAGCCATAATACTTCAAGTGCTTTGAGTGAGCAAGATGGAAACTCAAGTATAAGTGTTAGTTTTTCTTCCCGTGAGCATGTTGCTTCCTTGTCTTGTGATTGTGTTTGTGACAACTCCATGCTAGTTGATGATTTATATGATTACAATATATTTGCAACTAGTGTAGAGTTGATTGTTCAACTTGTGTGTGAATGTGAACCTCTAGTTGAGAGGGTTAAAAAGCCCATGTTCAATGAATCTCTATTTAGTGAAGAATTTGTGGTTGACCTTGTTTGTGAAAGTTGTTATGATACACCACCTATATTTTATAAAGGAGAAGATGAGTTGAATGAATATCATATTCTTCTCTTTGATTGCTTATTTGATAATGCTGGTCTCATATGTCGTAGTGAGGATGATCATAACCTTGAGAAATCTCTAGTGAAGGAGATGGATAGGATTATCTTTGATGATTCCTCAAGTATGGATGTTGGCTCTAGCTTTGATACTTCACCTTTATGCGGCAGTGATGCATCCCCAACACGTGCTGAAGAGTTCAGTCCACCGAGGCCGATGATACAAAGCCAAGCCAAGCTGTTGCACGATGTCCATATTCATTTGGCTTGGTCGAGAGAAAGCAATAGCCCCGAAGCTGAATGGCCGAGCTCAAGAATCGAAGGCTTCTTCTATAAGCTTGGGCTCAAAAGGGAGTGACCGAACCCTAATCGAACACTCAACATCCACGCCGAAGTAAAGCAAACAATGGCTGAAGGAAGAGCGATCGATGTCAAGATGAGCTAAGCTGAACAACTGAGCACCAAAAACAAGAAGCTCGAGCTCAACTGTTCGAACTCAAGTGTTCAGTTGAAGGAGTAACCAAACACTCAGTTATGCAACCCTGCGTGGCTTACTCCTACTTGTCGCCTGTGACTATTTACTGTTTTGCCCCTAGCGTAGTCTATATATACTCCTCTACATTTCATTGTAAGTAGCTAGTTTTGATGAATATTGATATAACAGTTGCTATTTAAGTGTCTCCGATGGAGCCCGAACACCGACGTGGGATTTTCAAAGAACTTGTGTCATTCGGTGTTATCGTTTGAACATTTTCTTCTTGGTCATTCAATTTGCAAGAAGCGTTGCTCTTCTTGAGGGTTGTTGCTTAGTATAGGTGATCTTTGCCTCCGATTAGATTGAGCTTGAGACTAGTTCCTCAATGTTCCATTGAATCAAAGCAAGCATTGTCTTGCTTCTATCTTTACTTTGTTATTGTTTTTCCGCATTTCTTCGTGTTTAGATTAACTCCGGTTTAGCTTGCACCATCTTGGTATCAGAGCAAGGTTTGTGTTTGTTCTTACAACCTCAAATCATGTTTGATTTTATCTCGTCCTTGTTGTCTCTCAGTTTCAGCTTCTTCCTTGTTTTCGATTGTAGTTACTGTGGTATCGGTATTACAAAAAAAAAATGCAGAAAAGAAAATTCAAAACTTTTAGTCAATTGTTGGTTGTTTGAATCAAACAATCATTGATTTGTGTTCACCACTGTCCGAGGATTGTTTTGAGTACCTGTCGTACACGATTGACGACTAGGGTTTCTCGACGTGTTTTGGACTGTTTTGGACGTGTTGGTGACTGTACAAACCCAGTTGTGTTTGGATGGTTATTGATGAAGACTGGTGGTTCTTGATTGTTCTCGAGTGTGTTTTGCGTTTAAATTCGAAGTTCTGTGGTTTGAGCCACCGTCCGTACCCCAGAAACTTGTTACATTGTAACAGTGTACGGACGAAGTTAAGCTTGTTCTTAGCTCGAAAATAATCTGGAACTGATTTCCTCCGTCATTATTGTTACCAGAGTTGAAAAGCAACCCAAAGGCTGTTGCAAATCATGATCAGTGAATGAAGTTGAGTTGTCCGTACGCTGGAGTAAAAGTTTTACTGTTCCATTGAAGAATAAATGGGTAAAGTGTAAAGATCAAAATCCCCAGGTGAAAAATTTGTCGGTTAGAAAAGGGAAATTGGATAAGGTAAAACCCTATCGTACCAAAGAGGTACCACTTTTGTACGAACAAGAGTTGGTGTGTTCGGAAGGATTCCGAAGAGGAAGCAAAGGGTAGATTGTCCTATGTTTTCACTTTCTTGTGTTTGATAAATCTAATTAGTGGATCTCTGGAGTAATTCTTCCTACTCGAGGTCGTACTAACTCATTTGAGCTTATAGGAACTCGTCCGTGGGGGTGTCCGAAGTCCAAATTTTATAGAAAATTCTTTGACTTCCCGAGCGCAGAGTAAATAGCATCTATTCCATTGACTCATATCAATTCACTCTTCCCGAAAGAGACGGTGTAACTTGTCAAATTCAAAGGAACTGAGAGAAGTTGATTGACCGAGGAAGCCATTGGCTACAAGTTCATGAATGACTAAAAAAAAAAAAAAAAGAACCCATAAATTGAGGGGACCCGAGTGCCACACAACAAAGGTGAGGGATTTTGTGAGGTGATTTCTAACCTTGATATTTTACTTGGTCTTTGATTTGTGCAGGTACCATGGCTGGGAATGGAGGCGAAGGAAAGGGCATTGAGGCGCCCAAGGTGTCGTTAGCCGATCTCATGGTTGCGATACAACGCATCAGTGCCGAAGGAAGAGGACTGCTCGAGTAGCTCACCTCGAGCAAGGAAGTGTGTCCGTGGTCTTACTGGGGTCCGGCGCTGGAACTAGCAACTCCACTCCGATGAAACCTGAGTTATTTATTGAGCTCCTTCGACAAAAACAGTTGAAGGGCGAGGCTGATCGAAGTGAAGCTGTGGGCAATCCCCGAGCTAATCAACACTTGGGCAATCCCCAAGTGCAACAACCAAACTTGGGCAATCCCCAAGCTTATTATCAAAACTTAGGCATTACCCGAGGAGATAGATTACCACTTTAAACGGCCCAAAGACAACTTGGAGCCATTGATGAAGAGGTCGACGGAGAAGAAATTCCCAAAGCTGAATATGAACCACCATTCGGCCAACGAAGGCAGGTTCAACGAGGTCGTGGAAATTTCCGAGGTCGAGGCCGGAGCGCAAATGTTGATCGAAATATTGAGCGTGAGGCTGACGATTATTATGATGAGCTTCCCAAACAGATCTGAGGTGCTCGTGATTCAAACTTGAACAGTGCCAAGATCACTATTCCACCATTGAGAGGAACTAGTGATCGAGATCAATATCTTGATTGGAAGCTTAAATTGGAGCGAATCTTCGAAACCAATGAGATGACCGAAGAGAGAAAAGCTGCACATGCAATTGCTTAATTTGAGGCATATCCATCGACGTGGTGGGAGGCTGACAAAAGGTTGAGACGAAGAAATGCTTATCCTGAGGTCACCACATGGATGCAGCTGAAGAGAGCAATGGATGCTAAGTATCTGAATGCCAAATATCGGCAGGAACAACTTTGAAAGCTCTTCGAGTTGAAACAAGGGTCCAAATCGATTGAAGAATACCATGATGAGTTCGAGAGAATTCGATTGGCTCTTGATATGGAGGAAGATGATGAGCAAGCCATTATTCGGTTCAAAAATGGCTTGGCTCGAGATAAGTCATCTCAATTGAGGCTGGATGTGTATCAAACTTTGGAAGATGTGTTCATGTTGCCATCGAAGCTGAGAAATGGGTTTAGGACGATAAAGAAAACCGGTATCGAGGAGTCACTACTTCAAATCCTTTGAACCGAGGTAAATATTGGAAGAGTACGAATCCAGCCAGTGCCAACACTGTTCGAGAGCCGAAGGAACCCTTCGAGAGGAGAGTGACCGTTAACCAACCAAGAGAAGCTGGAGGAAAAGTTCAACTTAATTTTCCTAGTGCTTCAAGTATTCAGTTAAATGCAACGGTTATGGTCACATGGCAAAAGAGTGTCCAACTCACAAAGTTATGCTTGTGCTCGACAATGGAGATGTTTGTGACAAGCGAGTGACACCGAGGAAGAAGTTTTCGAGGAGATTGACCGAGCTGAAGATGATGATGGTCGAGAAGCTGCCAAAGCTGATCATCCAGAAATGTTTATTGTAGTTCGAAGGAATTTGAGCTGCATGACTCTTGAAGAAGAAGACAACCAAAGAGAAAACCTTTTCCATGCCCGATGTCAAGTAAGGGGGAAAGTTTGTTCAATAATCATTGATTCACGTAGTTGTGCGAATGTGGTAAGCCAAACCTTGGTTTCACAGTTGGGACTACCTACCTTAAAGCATCCTCATCCTTACAGATTATAATGGTTAAATGAGTGTGGAGAATTGAAGGTTGTCAAACAAGTGTGGATCAAGTTCAAAATTGGAGAATATCAAGATGAGATGATGTTCGACGTGGTACCGATGCAAGCTTGTCATATGCTATTGGGTCGACCATGGCAGTATGATCGGTTGGTTGTTCATAATGGAAGATCCAATACTGTCACGACCCAATTTTCGGGGCCGTGATGGCACCTAAGTGATACATCCTTAGGCGAACCACGAATAATTAAACTGACTCATAATGATAATTTAGATAGACATATTTCAATAAAATGTAGGTGTAAACATCCACCCGAAATACAGTGTCAATAGAGCATCTACGAAATCTGACAACCGATATATATATATATATATATATATAATACAAGATGTAGGAAGCGTCTAAGCACTAAGGTGGATCAGACGGTATGCCACCGCGAACCATGCGGTTGGCTCACCTCAAGCAAAAATAGTCACAGCCTCGAATGGATCAGATAAGTCCAGCTGTCTGACTAGTAGAAGGATCTGCACATTTAAAACAGTAAGTTATGAGCCAAAGCCCAGTAAGATCATCGACAGGCCCGCTAAATTACCCTTTCGGGACAAGTCTTTGATAATGCATAAGCAGAAAACGGAAGTACATCCACACCTTTACAGTAACCCATAAATATTACATACGATAATATAATTATACAACAACACAAGCAATAATACGCGAATACATAACATAGTCAATAATATAAAGATACATAATATAGGCAGCATATACAATATTATATTGATACTATGGCATAAGCAGTAATAAATTAACACACACATTGGCGATGATATATCTCGCACACCACATAGGTAATGATATACCTAGCACATAGTATAAGCACACACCCTGTGCGGCTTTATTTATAGGTCATAACGCGCCACAGGCCTCTGTCCCTATAAACAACTTTACTTATAGGTCATAACGCACCACAAGCCTCTGTCCCTATAAGTCTCCACATCTAGGTCATAACGCACCACCGGCCTCTGTCCCTAGATGGAATTTCGCTTCTAGGTCATAACGCACCACCGGCCTCTGTCCCTAGAGCATATCAATAACACACCGGCACACAACATCGACTATACACGAGTCACGTTTGTGCTTCACCTTTTTGTATAAATATAACGAGTAGTACATAATACTATCTACTATACAATGCTAGTCAATTAAGTACTCGACATCTTACTTAGCAAGATCAAATCTTATCCGCAAGCAAAATAGAGGTCAAGTCTCACTTACCTCAAAATCGGCTTAAGTGGCTATGGAACGACCTCCTTTCCCAAACGATGTGCCTCCGAAAGACTCCTCTCTGAGCCAAAGAAATAGTGTCGCACTCGTCAGCATGTGAGGAAAGGATTCTAAGCCCTTACGCAATTTAAGAGGCAATTTACCAAAATACCCCCGGGTCGGACGTACCCAAAACCCGTAAAATTTATGTTTCCGGACTCCCCATACTCCCACGAGTCCAAAAGTACCATTATTGTACATACCCGAGTCCAACTCGGTCATTTTTCCCATTCCACAAATCTAGGGTTCAAACCCTCTTTCCAAGGATCGTCACTTTGATCCTCGGATTAAAGCGTTAAAAATGGGTAAGAATAGTTACCTTGTGTTTAGGAATGATTTTGGTACTTCAAATTACCCTTGGAATCACTTTTAGAAGCTCAACACATGAAAATAAAAATGAATGCCCGCCCTAGAATATATAGCAGCCCGCAGCTTTAAAGAGTTGTACCACATGTTGTCCAAATTGTACATCACTGGACAGCTTTCGGTAAAATACATATAACGTTTCATAGAAATGTCCAAATGATACGAAAATGGTGGCATTAGAACCAGAACTCAAAGAGCTACAACTTTCATGTTTTTACTTTTTTCTAATTATTTATGGATTGATCTCAAAAATTGATTTCTTTCCGGCTGAACAGTAAAAAAATAGATTTCAGCAGCTTTTTAGCTTCGCACCAGATCAGCCACTGTTTTTGGGTCCAAACAGGACCCTACGAAGCTCGGAATGACCCCAAATTTTGTACACAAGTCATACAAGACTTGTGTGATATGTTCGTCAAGACGGAACTCAATTCGGATCTCTAGAACTCAAAAAGTGGGTCCTACGGGAAAGGGTCAAATTTCGACTTTCACCAAAATAGAGAATTTTAATCAAACGACCCCGGAATGCAAATTCGAAAGTTGCTACAAGTCACAAATGACGATACGAACCTAACGGAACCCTCAGATCTCTCATCGGAGTTCATTTACTCAAATCGAGCTCGAAAACCTCTTTTAACCTTTTTAAACTTCCACAACGGAGACTTTATCAAAAGTCCTATCAAACGAGGTCCGTTTTCACTTCTGAAGGTTGCTACAGCTCATAAATTACCATACGAACCTAACGCAACTTTCAGATTTCACATCAGAGCTCATTTGCTCAAATCGAGCTCCGGAACCTCTTTTAGCCTTAACGAATATCCGAAACGGATGTCTTTCTCCGATACCTATCTAACAAAGTTCGTTTTAGCTAAAAAATTTTAGGCATGTCATAATGGACCTTACGGAGCTTTTGGGATTGTCGATACGCAAATCGAGGTCCCGATTCCCGAAACGACTATTTGAGGTCGTTACAATCTCCCCCACTTAGACTCTCGTTCGTCCTCGGACGAGCCCGAGTCTAAGGTAAGATTCACATTTTCACGACAATAATTACACGAATTTCGAGGACTCTCGCTACTATCCGAAATCATAAACAACAACATAAGTTTCAGGCTTTAGAGATTGAAATCAAACCTGAATTATCGAAAAGGCGAGGATACTTCTCCCGCATGTCGGACTCGAGTTCCCAAGTGGCCTCTTCGCTAGGACGATTCTTCCATAGCACTTTAACCAACGGGATCTCTTTCGACCTTAGCTTACGGATCTCTCTAGCTGCAATAGCAATCGGCTCCTCCAAATAAACTAAGTCCTCGTCGATCTCGACAGAAGCCATATCAATCACATGGGATGGATCATGAACATACTTTCGGAGCATAGATACGTGGAATACCGGATGAACTGACAGAGATGGAGGCAAAGCAAGCCTATATGCAACAGCGCCAATGCGCTCCAAGACCTCAAAAGGACCAATGAACCTCGGACTAAGCTTGCCCTTTTTTCCGAATCTCATAACACCCTTCATCGACGATACTTTAAGAAACACCCGGTCACCTACCATAAACAGCAAATCTCTCCTCCTCCGATCCGCATAAGATATCTGTCGACTCTGAGCTGTGCGGAGCCGATCCTGAATGATTCGGACCTTATCTAAGGTCTGCTGAACTAGATCCGGACCCAACACCTTCACCTCTCCAGGTTCAAACCAACCAACTGGAGAACGACATCGACGGCCATATAATGCCTCAAACGGAGCCATCTGGATAGAAGACTGATAACTGTTATTATAGGCAAATTCCGCCAAAGGCAAATAACTGTCCCAATGGCCTCCAAAGTCAATAGCAGAAGCCCTCAGCATATCCTCAAGAATCTGGATGGTCCTCTCGGACTGACCATCAGTCTGAGGATGAAATGCGGTGCTAAGATCCACTCGGGTACCCAGCTCCTTCTGAAATGATCTCCAGAACTGAGCTGTGAACTGAGTACCGCGATCTGATATAATAGACTGGAGCACCATGCAATCTCACAATCTGCTCGATAAAGATACGAGCTAAGCGCTCCGATGAATAAGTAGTCCTCACGGGGATGAAATGAGCTGACTTGGTGAGACGATCCACCACTACCCATACTGAATCATGCTTGCCCAAGGTCAAAGGCAATCCAACCACAAAGTCCATAGTAATATGCTCCCATTTCCATTCCGGAATCGGCATGGACTGAGTCACCCCGGCTGGTCTTCTATGCTCATACTTTACCTGCTGACAATTTAAGCACCGAGACACATGATCAGCAACATCTCTCTTCATTCCCTTCCACCAATATAACTCCCGAAGATCTTGATACATCTTCGTAATACCAGGATGAATAGAATACCGAGAACTGTGTGCCTCTGCCAATATCAGCTGCCTCAACTCCCCAACATTCGGAACACACAACCGACCGTTGAGCCGCAGTACACCATCATCTCCGATCATAAATGAGGTCACTCCCCCATTTAAAAATCTATCTCGAATATCACGCAAATATGAATCATCAAATTGCTTTTCCTTGATCTGGGAAGCTAGGGATGACTGAGTCCCTATATAAGCAAAAACTCGGTCTGGCACAGAATCATCAAATCGCACTCCACTAATGGACAAGGCCTGCAACTCTCGAGCTAGTGGTCTCATATCAACATCAAGATAGGCAAGGCTACCCATAGACTTCCTGCTCAGAGCATCAGCCACAACATTAGCTTTCCCGGGATGATACCGAATAGCGATGTCATAATCCTTAAGTAACTCCAACCATCGGCGCTGTCTCCCGTTCAAGTCCTTCTGGGTGAACAGATATTGGAGACTCTTATGATCAGTGAAAATCTCACAAGGCTCACCATATAAATAATGCCTCCACAACTTCAATGCAAATGCCACCGCCAATAACTCTAGATCGTGGACAGGGTAGTTCTTCTCATGCACTTTCAGTTGTCTCGAGGCATAAGCTATCACCTTGCCATTCTGCATCAAAACACCACCTAAGCCAATACCAGAAGCATCACAATAGACTGTGAATCCCCCGGATCCACTAGGCAAGGCAAATACAGGTGCTGTAGTCAAGACAGTCTTGAGCCTCTGAAAGCTAGACTCACAAGCAGCAGACCATAGAAAAGGAACATTCTTCTGCGTCAATTTAGTCAGTGGTGCCGATATAGAAGAAAATCCCTCCACGAAACGTTGATAATAGCCTGCCAAGCCTAAGAAACTCCGAATCTCTGTAGGAGAAGTAGGCCTAGGCCAATTCTGAACGGCCTCCACCTTCTTGGGATCAACACTAATACCGTCCTTGGTCACCACGTGCCCCAGGAATGACACGGTATCCAGCCAGAACTCAAATTTAGAGAATTTAGCATACAATTCATGGTCTCTCAAGGTCTGAAGGATAATCTTCAAGTGATGCTCATGCTCCCCTCGGCTCCTTGAATATATAAGGATGTCATCAATGAACACAATAACAAAAGAATAAAGATATGGCTTGAACACACGGTTCATAAGATCCATAAAGGCGGCCGGAGCATTTGTAAGCCCAAATGACATGACAAGAAACTCATAGTGCCCATATCTCGTACGGAAAGCAGTCTTAGAAATATCCTTAGACCGAATCCGCAACTGATGATACCCCGATCTCAAGTCAATCTTGGAAAAATGAGTAGCACCCTGAAGCTGATCAAATAAATCATCTATACGCGGTAAAGGATACCTGTTTTTGATAGTCACTTTGTTCAATTGCCGATAATCAATACACATACGCATAGAACCATCCTTCTTCTTTACAAAAAGAACCGGAGCACCCCAAGGAGATACACTGGGTCTAATAAAACCCTTATCAAGCAAATCTTGAATTTGCTCCTTCAATTCCCTCAACTCAGCAGGAGCCATACGATATGGAGGAATAGATATAGGCTGAGTACCTGGCAATATATCAATACAGAACTCAATCTCCCGCATAGGAGGCAAACCCGGAAAGTCATCCGGAAAGACCTCCGGATACTCGCATACTACCGGTACTCGATCAATAGATACCTCCTCCACTCGAACATCTCGAATAGAAGAAATATACCCTCCGCACCCGCGAGCTATCATCTTCTGAGCCTTCATGAATGATATGATCTTGTTCCTCGGAGAAGACCTGGAACCCTTCCAAATAGCCTTAAGCTCACCTTCGGCACCTATAGTCACGGACTTGGCATGGCAATCCAACGTCGCGTGACAGGATGCCAACCAATCCATGCCCATGATCACATCAAATTCCACCATATCTAGCAACATCAAGTCTACTAGAGACTCAACACCACAAATAGAAATCACACACTCCCGATACCCTTTATCTACACATATAGGATCTCCGACAGGCATTGCCACCATAAATGGAGCATCAATAAAAACCAGATCCTTGCTCAAGCAAGGTGAAAATCCAGGAGACACATAAGAGAAAGTAGATCCCGAATCTATAAGGGCAAAAAGCACTGCGGCCACAAACAGAAAGAGTACCTGTGATCACATCATTGGATGCCTCGGCATCCTGGCGTGTCATAGCAAAAACCCGAGCTGAACCTCCAGGACCAGGAGCTCTCTGAACCGGCTGCCTAGGAGGAACCTGAGTGACAGGCCTAGCTACCTGAGGAGAAGACCGAACCATAGCAGCAGAACTCTGATGTCCCGCGGAGGTAGGTCCAGATGAAGTAACATAGGGGCAATCCCTAACAATGTGCCTGGGATCCCCACACTGGTAACAAGCCTTACTACCGCCTCCTCCACGTCCACCTCCGGGCCTGCACCTCCCATAGTGCCTCTGACGGCATCTCCCACAAACAGGTGGAACAGACTGAGATGAATCCCCACGCCTCTGAGATGGCTGAGGCCTCTGAACACCCGACGAAGTACCCTGAGATGGTAAAGCAGCGGCCTGGGGAAACCTAGGCTGAGTATGACCAGGAAAACTCTGACCACCATGTGAGGGGCCACCAGAAGTACCAGAATATCGCACCCTCTTGCTCGCCCTCTCTGCATCTGCTCTAGCATGAATGTCCTCCATACGCCTCGCAATATCAACCACATCATAATAAGACTTGTTGCCAATATGTGAGGCAACAGCCACCTGAAGACGAGGGTGAAGACCCTCAACAAATCTAAGAACCTTGTCTCTCTCCAGCATAACCATAGCAGGCGCATACTGAGATAACTCTAAAAATCTGGTATCATAAGCAGTCACGGACATGCCTCCCTGTCTCACCAACTCAAACTCGCGTCTCTGGGCATGAAGATGACTCTGAGGCACAAATCTACTCATAAACATAGCAACGAACTTGGTCCAAGTCAAGGGAGGAAGATCACTCGACCTCTGTCTCATCATAGAAGACCACCAAGTCTCGGCATCACCGGACAAACGGAAAGAAGCACATCTCACCCCAAGTGTGTCCCTAGTACCCAATACAGAAAATATCTTCTCACATTTCTGAATATACCTCTCGGCAGTGCAAGTAGCTGGGGTACCATCGAACTCGGGAGGCTTGAGCTTCATGAAGGACTCAATCCTCCGAGCTACCTCCTCGTCACTCATAGAAAGAGCAGGAATAGAATGACCCGACTGAGGAGCCAAAGTGGAAGGCTGAGCAATAGGACTAATAACTGGAGTAGACTGAGGAATCACCGGAGTAGCCTCAGGAGTCGGCGTACTCATAGCTGGAGTAACTGGCTGGGGTACCGCAGAAGGTACTGTCATATCGCCCATAGGCGAGGCCTGAGATCCAAGCATGCCCATCATCCGCAATAGAACATCTGCAGAAATAGATACCTTTGTACCCGGCACAAGAGGAGGCATAGTTATGGGACATGTGTGACGGGTATCTCAGGAGACACCGGTGGCACTGTACTAGTCTGTCTGGCAGCAGGAGGTCTGTCCACAGAAGCTCTGGTAGTAGCCGCTCTCAGCTGAGTAGGTGCCCGCGCAGCAGTCCGTGTGCTACGCACAGCTCTCCCACGGACCGACTCAGTCAGTGCGTCACCAGCTCCCGAAGCAGAGGACGATCGCGTTCTCACCATCTGTCATAATCACATTAAAGGATTAGCACCTACATAAGCATCATAGCACGAGAAGAGATGAAATGAAGGGAAACAACTCTTCCTAAAATGCCTTTGCAGCCTCTCGCTTATAAGTATGGTCGACAACATACCCATAAACAAGACTCTGCTCGGACACTGCTCCATTGACTCCCTAAGAGTCGACTTACAACCTAGGGCTCTGATACCAATTTGTCACGACCCAATTTTCGGGGCCGTGATGGCACCTAAGTGATACATCCTTAGGCGAACCACGAATAATTAAACTGACTCATAATGATAATTTAGATAGACATATTTCAATAAAATGTAGGTGTAAACATCCACCCGAAATACAGTGTCAATAGAGCATTTACGAAATCTGACAACCGATATATATATATATATATATATATATATAATACAAGATGTAGGAAGCGTCTAAGCACTAAGGTGGATCAGACGGTATGCCACCGCGAACCATGCGGTTGGCTCACCTCAAGCAAAAATAGTCACAGCCTCGAATGGATCAGATAAGTCCAGCTGTCTGACTAGTAGAAGGATCTGCACATTTAAAACAGTAAGTTATGAGCCAAAGCCCAGTAAGATCATCGACAGGCCCGCTAAATTACCCTTTCGGGACAAGTCTTTGATAATGCATAAGCAGAAAACGGAAGTACATCCACACCTTTACAGTAACCCATAAATATTACATACGATAATATAATTATACAACAACACAAGCAATAATACGCGAATACATAACATAGTCAATAATATAAAGATACATAATATAGGCAGCATATACAATATTATATTGATACTATGGCATAAGCAGTAATAAATTAACACACAGCATGGCGATGATATATCTCGCTCACACCACATAGGTAATGATATACCTAGCACATAGTATAAGCACACACCCTGTGCGGCTTTATTTATAAGTCATAACGCGCCACAGGCCTCTGTCCCTATAAACAACTTTACTTATAGGTCATAACGCACTACAAGCCTCTGTCCCTATAAGTCTCCACATCTAGGTCATAACGCACCACCGGCCTCTGTCCCTAGATGGAATTTCGCTTCTAGGTCATAACGCACCACCGGCCTCTGTCCCTAGAGCATATCAATAACACACCGGCACACAACATCGACTATACACGAGTCACGTTTGTGCTTCACCTTTTTGTATAAATATAACGAGTAGTACATAATACTATCTACTATACAATTCTAGTCAATTAAGTACTCGACATCTTACTTAGCAAGATCAAATCTTATCCGCAAGCAAAATAGAGGTCAAGTCTCACTTACCTCAAAATCGGCTTAAGTGGCTAAGGAACGACCTCCTTTCCCAAACGATGTGCCTCCGAAAGACTCCTCTCTGAGCCAAAGAAATAGTGTCGCACTCGTCAGCATGTGAGGAAAGGATTCTAAGCCCTTACGCAATTTAAGAGGCAATTTACCAAAATACCCCCGGGTCGGACGTACCCAAAACCCGTAAAATTTATGTTTCCGGACTCCCCATACTCCCACGAGTCCAAAGGTACCATTATTGTACATACCCGAGTCCAACTCGGTCATTTTTCCCATTCCACAAATCTAGGGTTCAAACCCTCTTTCCAAGGATCGTCACTTTGATCCTCGGATTAAAGCGTTAAAAATGGGTAAGAATAGTTACCTTGTGTTTAGGAATGATTTTGGTACTTCAAATTACCCTTGGAATCACTTTTAGAAGCTCAACACATGAAAATAAAAATGAATGCCCGCCCTAGAATATATAGCAGCCCGCAGCTTTAAAGAGTTGTACCACATGCTGTCCAAATTGTACCTCACTGGACAGCTTTCGGTAAAATACATATAACGTTTCATAGAAATGTCCAAATGATACGAAATTGGTGGCATTAGAACCAGAACTCAAAGCGCTACAACTTTCATGTTTTTACTTTTTTCTAATTATTTATGGATTGATCTCAAAAATTGATTTCTTTCCGGCTGAACAGTAAAAAAATAGATTTCAGCAGCTTTTTAGCTTCGCACCAGATCAGCAACTGTTTTTGGGTCCAAACGGGACCCTACGAAGCTCGGAATGACCCCAAATTTTGTACACAAGTCATACAAGACTTGTGTGATATGTTCGTCAGGACGGAACTCAATTCGGTTCTCTAGAACTCAAAAAGTTGTCCCACGGGAAAGGGTCAAATTTCGACTTTCGCCAAAATAGAGAATTTCAATCAAACGACCCCGGAATCCAAATTTGAAAGTTTGCTACAAGTCATAAATGACGATACGAACCTAACGGAACCCTCAGATCTCTCATCGGAGTTTATTTACTCAAATCGAACTCGAAAACCTCTTTTAACCTTTTTAAACTTCCGCAACGGAGACTTTAACAAAAGTCCTATCAAACGAGGTCCGTTTTCACTTCTGAAGGTTGCTACAGGTCATAAATTACCATACGAACCTAACACAACTTTCAGATTTCACATCAGAGCTCATTTGCTCAAATCGAGCTCCGGAACTTCTTTTAGCCTTAACGAATATCCGAAACGGATGTCTTTCTCCGATACCTATCTAACAAAGTTCGTTTTAGCTAAAAATTTTCAGGCATGTTATAATGGACCTTACGGAGCTTTTGGGATTGTCGATATGCAAATCGAGGTCCCGATTCCCGAAACGACTATTTGAGGTCGTTACAAATACTTACAGTGCTAAGCTCGAAGGGAAGAGTTTCATTCTCAAACCGTTGTCTCCAAAACAAGTCAGCGAGGACTATAAACGAATGAAAGAATTGAAAGAAACGACCAAAGCCAAGCTTCAATCTGTGCAATCATGCAACCGGGTGAGTATCTACGTGGCAACGACAACGGTCAAATAATGATTTGCCTCGTGCACAAGGGTATCTTTCTTAACTCTAATGATGATTTTTCTAATGATAACCCTTTGCCTAGTGCTGTACAATGTGTTTTGTAGGACTTTGGAGACATGTTTCCCGAAGAAATTCCAGGTGGATTGCCTTCATTGAGAGGAATCGAGCACCAAATTGACTTCGTACCGGGGTCTTAAATCCCCAATAAGCCTGCATACCAGTGTAATCCCGAACACACCAAAGAGCTCCAACGGCAGGTTGATGAATTGGTGAAAAAGGGCCTTGTTCGAGAGAGCTTGAGTCCTTGTGCCGTTCTTGTTATCCTTGTCCCGAAAAAAAAAATGGAACATAGTGAATGTGCGTTGATTTTCGAGCAGTCAACAAAACCACGGTAAAGTATCGTCACCCTATCTCTCGATTAGATGCCATGCTTGATGAGTTAAGTGGTTCTTCATGCTTTTTCGAAGATAGACCTCAGGTCCGGTTACCACCAAATCTGAATGAAACCCAGAGACGAGTGGAAAACCGCATTCAAGACCAAATTTTATCTCTATGAATGGTTAGTGATTCCTTTGGCCTCTCTAATGAACCGAGCACATTCATGCGACTGATGAACCATGTGCTCAAACCATTCATAAATAAGTTTGTTGTCGTTTATTCGATGACATACTTGTTTATAGCAAATCTGTGGATGAATATGTCGAACACCTAAGGCTAGTGCTTGATAAGCTTAGAGAAGAGAAGTTATATGCTAACTTCAACAAATGTGCCATTTGTGTCGAGCATGTAGTCTTTCTAGGATTGATTGTGAGTGCTAATGGTGTTGAAGTCGATTAGTCAAAAGTCGAAGCCATAAAAGATTGGCCAACTCCAACCTCGGTCTCTCAAGTTCGCAGCTTCCATGGCTTAGCTAGCTTTTACCGAATGTTTGTTCATTACTTTAGCACCATGGCAGCTCCTTTGACCAAGCTGGTAAAGAAAGACCATCCATTTGTGTAGGGAGAGTCCCAAGGGAGTGCTTTCTAAGAGTTGAAACGGAGGCTTTGCTCTGCCCCGTTGTTGCAACTCCCTGACTTTGGCAAAGCATTCGAAGTTGAGTGTGATGCATTCGGAGTTGGGATTGCAGGAGTGCTGATGCAAGAATCAAAGCCGATTTCTTACTTTAGCGAAAAGCTTAAGGGTGCAACCTTAAATTACTCTATATATGACAAGGAATTGTATGCCATCGTTCGAGCACTCGCCCATTGGCAGTATTATTTGTGGCCGCGAGAGTTCGTGATTAAAAGTGATCATGAATCTTTTAAACATCTCCGAGGTTAGGATTAATTGAATCGAAGACATGCCAAATGGGTTGAATTCATTGAAAGCTTTCCCTATGTAATTCATTACAAAAAGGGGAAAAGACAATGTTGTGGCCGATGCACTATCAAGGAAATTTGCCTTAGCGACCACTGTAGCCTCGAAGCTCATGGGATTCGAAAGCATCAAGTTGATGTACAAAGACGATCCCAAGCTGAAAAGCATTCGTGATGCAATCTTGAAAGGCCGAAGGGTTGAGAAATATCAGTGGCATGATGGCTACCTCATAAAGAATGGGAGGGTTTGTGTGCCTGTGTCATCGTGGAGAGAGCTTTTGGTTCGAGAAGCTCACTCTGGAGGGTTGATGGGACACTTCGGAGCCGACATAACTCTTGGTATTTTGACCGAGCAGTTCCATTGGCCAAAAATGTAAAGAGATGTGGAAAAACTTTGCAATGCTTGTATAGATTGCAAGAAAGCTAAATGGAGGTCCAACCTTCAAGTTGTATACTCCATTGCCTATTCCTAATCGATGTTGGGTTGATACTATTGACACCCAATTTCGTCCCAAGATGTAATTAATGACTAATTATTTAAATGAAATTGAAGTATTACACTAAAATTCAAAATTAAATTAATTATAGTGAATTAATTAATTTCCAAACTAAAGGTTAAATTACATTGCTTATCTTTAAAATCCGGCTTATTCATGTAAATTGCATTTAATTAAGTTTAATTAAAAGAAAAGGAGGCCAATTTCATTCTCAATCTGTAACCTCAGCCCATTTCAGCAAAACACATATACAATACATACACGCACACTCCTCCTCACTTCAGTATAACCCCGCAACCCGATTGCCATATCCTCTAATTCCCCCCCCCTCCCCAACATGTTTCCCTTCACGACCCGCTTCCAAATCTCGCGACCCGACCCCAATGAGTTGTCTTCTCCGTACAAGGGTTTGGCAGGACAAATAACACTGTTCCAGCTGGTGGTTTTGGCGTGTTCACACTTATCTCTCTCTAACGGCTCTTCAATCTCATCCGTTAATTTGAATTGCTGATCAATCTAAGCCCTTGATCGATTTCGTGTGGATAAAGATGAGAGAGGTGATATTTTTTACCTCTCTCACCCTTATCTCACAAGATCGATCAAAAAGCATATGGGGTAATTTTGATTTTTCAACCGAGGTAAAACCCTAATTTTCTTACTATATATTTGTTATTTTCATAATTAGAGAAGGGTCTAGGTTATCAGAAAAAAGGCAGAGCATAGGAATACATACAAATTATTTTTTTCAGTTTGAAGTATTTTTTTTAAGTTCATAGTATTACTGATTCTGTGGCAGCATTGTGTCATAGTTTCGCTTTTCAAGTCGTCGACTTCGTTCGAGTTGCTTTAGTTCGAGTTGCTTTCTTCAGATTCAACGCCCTAGCTCGCTGCGTCGCAAAAGGTAATAAACCTATTCTCTTGAAGTTTTAGCTTCATTCTTATGTTATTCATAAACTGTAAAATCTGCTATGCCATTTGAGTTTGATATTTAGTCGATAAATGTCTAAGGTTAATAAATCTAGCTAGAATGTCAACCTTCTAGTCCAATTCCAGTTTCTTTATAATATATTTGTGGCTGTCAAAGTTGATAACTTTGTGAACTTAGTCATTTCTTTTATTGTTTGTAAATTTGGAAATGATGATGCTTTGAGTTTTAGATCATTAATAAGTTATAGTAAGTTTGTTTGGTTTAAAGTTTATGACTTTATGAAGAAAACTAAGTTATGAGTTTAAAACTGGTTCTTTGTTAATCTAAAAAGAATAATGAATGAATAAATGATGATGAGTGAATGAAATGAAAAATGAATGAAGTTTAGACCAGATATAGGCTGGTATTTTGTAGTTCAGTTTCAGGTTCTTGTTCTTCGTTAATTTCGATTATTAGAGCTTATTTCCTTCAGCCTTAGATCTTATCTTTTTCAATAGGTAAAAGCTGCGGGCTTTCCTATTTTCTTTGCTTATTTTCTTAGAGCAGTCTGCTAAGGGTTTCTGGTCAGTTGAGTGGGTTGGTTTTATGTCTCTGTATAATGCTGTAGGTTTAGAGGCTTGTCCAAGAGGGTGTCCTAGGATGCTATGCTAGTGTGTGCAAGGTGGTGCAAGATGTTTAGATATTTAAGGATGTGTATGCAGCTAGGAGTTCATGTTAGATTAGCTGGTGCAAGACAGTGAGGGAGCAGGTATATGTGAGTTAGCAAGAAGAAGCTGCAGCTGATTTCAGGGCCTGTTGAGTAGTTTTTGGATGCTGTGAGGCATTGGGGAAGTGTGCTGGTGTCTGGTGATTTAGGATAGCTAGAGGGTGTTCCTGTTTTCCTTAGGTATTAGCTGGGGTTAAAAGGAGGTCTGCTTGGTGTTTGTAGATGTTGAAAGAGGATCTGGTAGTTGGATCTTTGTTTGTTTATCAGGTGGTTGTTCAGGTTGGCCTAGGGTCTGCCAGGTCTTAGCTTATTTCTAGTGTTTAGGAGAGTTTGTTTGGGGTATGTGAAGGCTGATTACAGAGGTAGGGGTTGTTTCTTGCTAGTTTGTTTCAAGGTGGCCTGCATTTGTGTAGTGAAGTTTCAGAGGTTCATGGGTGAAGCATAGGTTGTTCCTAATTCCCTGTGTGTTCAGGTTGGTCTGATTCAGGAATAGGTGAGAGGTTTGTTCTGGTAGTGTATGCAGGTGTGGGATTATTTCAGGTGAGGGTTATGTAAGTTAGTTTGAGGTGTTGTGAGAGTGAGAGAGTTCTGTTTGTTTCAGCCATATGGAGTGTGGAGGAGTATGTGCGAGGATTGTTTTTTGGTTGGTTGAAGCCTGTTAAAGAGAGTGAGGGAGTGCAGGTAGTGTAGGGTATGTTTCTGAAGGGCAGGTTGCTCAGTGGAGTGTCTGTTGCTATCTGAAGTTGCTAGAGTTCAGGGGCTTATTATGGTGTGCAGGTATAGGGGCTGGGTTGGTGTGATGTTGCAGTTTATGAGGTGGAAGCAGGGTTGGTCTGTTAAGGCTGGTTGCAGAGGTAAGGGATGTCTTTTGCTCTCATTTGCTGCAGCTTGTTAAGTTGTCAGCTGTGACTTCAGGCAGGAGTTGGAGATAGGGCAGCAACAGCATCTAGTTTTAAAAAAAGGGGTCAGTCAAGTGTCCAATAGCTTAGTTTCAGAGGTTTTGTTTGGTCTCGGGATGAGTTGTTTGGTCCATTGCTTGTTTAATTGTATTGTCTTTGAGAGTATCAATAGTAGTAAATTGCTTCAGGTATTCAATTCTAATTATGCATTGAAATATATGTTTGTCTATTTAAGCTGGTCACAATCCAAAGAATGAAAAGATTCTCAACATGTTGGAAGGTGTGCAAAAATGCATTAGTTAAAATTTGGATCTTTAATTTGGTTATTGGTTAATGGAAGTTAGAGATGTCATTCCTTAAAAAGAATTAGTCTGGTGTCTTTGCATCTGTTTTGAGGTTTATGATCTGGTATGCTTGGGTTGAGTTCTTTCTGACTAGCATGGTCCCTGCCTTTTTCAAGATATTTAATGATTGTACGGTCTATCTACTAAGTAAGTAAGTTTGTGCTAATCCATAGTGTGTAATCTGCTTTGCCTACTGTTAAGAGAAGCTTGAGATGTACTTGTTTAAATAAAAGTTGCTTCTTTTGACCATGAAATATAATGGTTCATATTAATGTCATAAGGGTTCAATTCTCTGTCTGCTTATTTTAAACAATATTTTGGTCATATTCTAGTTTGGTTCCAGCATGTAGACATAAGAGAAAAGATGTTGTGTGCGTAATTAAAGGATCAGTTCACTCAATCTCCTTTTGGTCTACTTGATATTTTAGTCAGGAATATATTTCCATGATTTTAGTACAAAATTTTCCTTTATGACAGTAGTGGGACATTTCTTTATACTTAATGATCCTATTTCAAAACTGAGCCATAAAGGCACACTACCTTTGCTTGATTAAATTATGTTTGACGTTTTAGTTAAATTGCTTGTCTGCTATATGCCTTAACACTGTTCTATAGCTCGTTTCTTAAGTCGATTTCACTTGGTTGACGCATATGTATTAGTCATTTCTATAACTGCAATAGCTACTAATCCTTATCATTTCTTTTCTTGGCATGAACACTCTTGGGGACAATTTTGAATTAAAATTCGTGAAAACCGTCGGATTAACCGCTTTTAGCGGATTTTCAAAAGTGCTCCCATAATAGGGACCTTCTTTCGAATTTAAAAAAACCACTTACTCAGAATCTCTAAAACTTAATTTCCTTTTAAATAAGGAATACAATTACACTCATTAATTAACAATTGGTTCCTAATAATCCTTAAATTAGGTGGCGACTCCAAATAGAGCCCTTCGGAGTCTCCATTTTGTTGAAATTACTTCCGATTGCATACTTGTATGTATTTTTGGGAGGGTTCAACAGCGTGACGACTCCGCTGGGGATTAGCACAAGGTTCTAGCCATAAGGTTTTCACGAATTAGCCTTGTTTATGTGTTTGTATGTTGAAACTAGTATGATTATATCTATTGTTTATTTGCGGGCATGCTTAGTTAATCTAATTGATTGTTGTGTGTCACAAAAAGCATGTCACTACACCCTTATTTGTGCACATATATAAACTGCATTCCGTTCATACTTCCCCCACTCCTGGGAACCTCTTGCATTGTCACTCAAAATATCCGCGAGGTGTGTGCTTACGCACCCGTACTTTCTTCCACTAAAGAACCCTTTGACGAGTTGGTGTACCAGCGGATTGTCATGGGAGTAATTTGACCACGAAGCTGCATGCCACTCACCAGTTAGCCTCAACCGTTAACGCACTCTTAGACGGAGTTTTAGGAGCATGCATGCATTTACACCTTAGTCTGGACCCGGTCCTTGGTACCGCCTCAATAGTTAGGAAACCGCCTGATGCAGCCCGATCACGTGCTGATCAAGTGATCGATCCACCGAGGAGACCGATGACAAGAAGCCAAGCCAAGCTGCTGCACGATGTGCACGTTCACTTAGCCTGGCCGAAGGAAAACAATTGCTCTGAAGCTGAGTGGCCGAGCTCAAGAATCGAAGGCATTATCTTCAGATTTGAGCCCGAAGGCAAGGTGACTGAGGACATTGAGCTCGAAGACAATTGAGCGTCCAAAGGCAAGTGTGTGTCCGAGCAGACAATCGAGAACCGAAGCCAAGGCTTACCGAAGTTAAAGTCTGCCGAACACATTTTAACTCAGCCCTGCGTGGCTTATTTCTATTGGTCAACTGTGACCTATTTACTAGTTTACCCTTAGTATTTCCTATATAAACACTGTTTCCTTTCATTGTAAGTACCTAGTTTTTGAACATTGATGAATTGAATGAAAGTGCCGAGCACATTTCTTCTTGTCTCCGTCGTGAGCAAAACCCCGGTGAGGGCTTTTAAGGACTTGTGGCTTTCGGTTAGTCCGATTGAACATTCCTCTTGATCATTCAGTTTGCAAGAGGCAATGTTCTCTTGAGGATTGTTGCATAGTATAGGTGATCCTTGTATCCCTTTTGATTGAGCTTTGAGACAGGTTCCTCACTGTTCTTTCGAAAGAAGCAAGTTTTGTCTTGCTTTTATCTTTATCTTTATTGTTTGTCCTTCCGCGTTTGTGCTAGCAACCCCTTCGGGAATTGCATTGCACCATCTTGGTATCAGAGCACGGTTTGAGTTTGTTCTTACAACCTCAATCCTGTTCATTATCTTGTTTTCCTTTTCGTGTTCTTGGTTTTGTTACTGTTGGTGTTGTTGTTCTTACAAAAAAAAAAAAAAAAAAAAAAAAGGTGTTAAAAGAAAATTCAAAAATTGTGTTTGATTGTTGGTTGTTTGGGAAAAACAATCTTGGATTCTTGTTCACCATCGAGTTCTGATTCCAACGAATACCCGACGTACTGATTTCGTGACTAGGGTTTCTTGGTGAATTTTTGGACTGTTTTGAGCTTTAATGGTGACCGAACTCGAACCCCACTGTGTTTGGAAGAAACTGGTGAAGATTGGTGGTTCTTGAGTGATTTGGGTTTGTTTGTTGCTCAAAAATCGAAGCTCTGAGTTTAAATCGATGTCCGTACGCCGGAAATTGTTACAAAATCGTAACAGTGTACGACACGAACGAGCTGAATTGTAGTTCGAAGAACTCCGTTTGATTTCCTCCGTTGTTGTTTGGAACCGGAGTTAAAAGAGCAACTCAGATCTGTTGAATTTCGTGGTCAGTGAACCGAAGTTGTTGCGTCCGTACGCCGGAGCAAGGTCACTGTTCCATTGGAGAAGAAAGGGGTTAAAATTTTAGCATCAAAGCCCCAGGTGAAAATTGTCGGCTGAAAAAGGAAAGTGGATAAGGTAAAACCCTATCCGTACCAAGGAGGGACCACTTTTGTACGGACAGGAGTGGGAGTGATCGAAAAAGATTCCTAAAGGGAATCAAAAGGGTAGATTCTCCTAGGTTCTCACTTTCTTTCGTGTCAAATTCTAGTTGGTGGATCTTTTGAGTATTTGTTCTACTCAAGGTCGTACTAACTCTTTTAAGCTGATAGTAATTCGTGCGAAGGGGTGACCGAAGTCCAAACTTTCGTAGAAATTCTCTTGACTCCCCGAGCTCAGTTAAAAGGCGTCCGTTCCATCGAGTCGAACATCACTTCACTCTTCCCGAAGAGGCAGTGACTATTGTCGAACTTGAAGGATCTTAGAGGACCGATCAATTGGACGAGCCACTGTTAACAAGTCTTTGAGTGATCAAAAACCGAACCCATAAATTGAGTGGACCCGAGTGCCACCCATCAAAGGTGAGGGAGTGTGTGAGGTGATTTCTAACCCTAACATTTGTTTGATCTTTGACTTGTGCAGGTACGATGGCTGGAAACGATGGCAAAAGCATTGAAAAGCCTGAATTGTCGTTAGCCGATCTCATGGCTGCGATACAAAGTGTCAGTGCCGATGTAAGAGGAGTGAGTGCTCGAGTAACTCAACTCGAACAAGGAAGTGCGTCTGTGGCCATGTATGGGTCCGGCGCTTGAACAAGCGAATCCACTCCGATGAAACCTGAGCTGTATGCTGAGCTTCTTCGACAACATCAGTTGACGAGTGAAGCAATTCGAAGAGAGCTTAACTTGGGCAATCCCCAAGCACAACAAAACTTGGGCAATCCCCAAGCTGGAAATCAAAACTTGGGCATTCCCCGAGGAGAGAGGTTACCACTTCCAAGGACCCGAAGAGATCTTGGAGCTGTAACCGAAGAGGTTGATGAAGAGGAATTTCCCAAGGACGAATATGAGCATGAGCCGCCATTCGCTCAACGAAGGCAAGCTCCCCGAGGACGTGGAAATTTCCGAGGTCGAGGTCGAGGCGCAAATGTTGAAAGAAATATTGGGCGTGAGGCTGATGATCGAGAAGATGAGTTTCCCGAGCAGGCTAGAGCTGTTCGAGACTCAAATTTGAACAGTGTCAAGATCACTATTCCACCCTTTAAAGGAACTAGTGACCCCGACGAGTATCTTGAATGGAAGCTTAAAATGGAGCGCATCTTTGAAACCAATGAGATGACCGATGAGAGAAAAGCTGCCCATGCCATTGCTTCGTTCGAAGCTTATGCATCAACATGGTGGGAATCTGACAAGAGGCATAGAAGAAGAAATGACTATCCAGTAGGCAATACGTGGCCACAGTTGATGAGAGCAATGGATGGTAAGTACTTGAGTGCCAAGTACAGGCAGACTCAAATGCAAAAGCTCTATGAGTTAAAGCAAGGGTCCAAGTCTGTCCAAGAGTACCACGATGAGTTCGAAAAGGTTCGATTGAATCTTGATCTGGTCGAAGACGAAGAGCAAGACATTATCAGATTCAAAAATGGCTTGGCTAGGGACGTGTCATCTCAGTTGAGACTCCACGTGTACCACACGTTGGAAGATTTGTTTGATGCTGCCACCGAAGCTGAAAAGTTGGTGAAGGACGATAAGGCAAACCGGTATCGAGGAGTTACGACTTCTACTCCTTTGAACCGAAGTAAAGAATGGAAGAGTCCAAACCAAACAAGTGCTAACACTGTTCGAGAATCGAAGAGACCCTTCGAAAGAGGTGTGACCGTTAACCAACCAAGAGAAGTGGGAGGTAAAGTTCAACTCAACTCTCCTAGTGCTTCAAATATTCAGTGTCACAAATGCAGAGGTTATGGTCACATGGCAAAAGAGTGTCCAACTCGCAAAGTTATGCTTCTGCTCGAAGATGGAACCGTCCATGAGCAAGCGAGTGACACCGAGGAGGAAATTATCGAGGAGACTGATCGAGCTGAAGTTGATGATGATCATGAGGCTGCCGAAGCTGATCATCCGGAAATGTTTCTTGTGGTTCGAAGGAATTTGAGCTGCATGACTCTTGAAGAAGAGGACAACCAAAGAGAAAACCTCTTTCATGCCCGATGTCGAGTGAGGGGAAAGGTGTGTTCGATGATCATTGATTCCGGTAGTTGTGCCAATGTAGTGAGCCAAACTTTGGTTTCACAAATGGGATTACCTACGATGAAGCATCCCCACCCTTACAAGTTACAATGGCTGAATGAGTGTGGAGAATTGAGAGTTGTCAAACAAGTGTGGATCAAGTTCAAAATCGGAGAGTATCAAGATGAAATGATATTCGATGTGGTTCTGATGCAAGCTTGTCATTTGCTATTGGGTCGACCATGGCAGTATGATCGTACCGCTGTTCACAATGGCAGATCCAACACTTATACTGTGAAGCTTGATGGGAAGAGTTTCATGCTCAAACCCTTGTCTCCAAAACAAGTCACCGAGGACTATAAACGAATGAAAGAATTGAAAGAAGCAGCCAAAGCTAAGCTTCCGATAGGAGCAAAATTGGGGCCCGAAGAAACAAACTCACCGATCGAAGTGAAAGGAATTTGTGCAATCATGCAACCCGGTGAGATCTTACGAGGCAACGACCACGGTCAGATGATGATTTGCCTCGTGCACAAGGGTATCTTTCTAAACTCTAATGATGATTTTTCTAATGATAACCCTTTGCCTTTGTTTGTTCGCAAAGTTTTGCAGGACTTCGAGGACATGTTTCCCGAGGAAATGCCAGGTGGATTACCTCCGTTGAGAGGAATCGAGCACCAAATTGACTTCGTACCAGGGTCTCAAATCCCTAACAAACCTGCATACCGGTGTAATCCCGAAGACACCAAAGAGCTCCAACGGCAGGTTGATGAATTGCTGAACAAGGGCCTCGTTCGTGAGAGCTTGAGTCCTTGCGCCGTTCCTGTTATCCTTATCCCGAAAAAGGATGGAACATGGCGAATGTGTGTTGACTGTCGAGCAGTCAACAAAATAATGGTAAAGTATCGTCATCCTATCCCTCGATTAGATGACATGCTAGATGAGTTAAGTGGTTCTTCATGCTTTTCGAAGATAGACCTCAGGTCCGGTTACCACCAGATCCGAATGAAACCCGGAGACGAGTCGAAAACCGCATTCAAGACCAAGTTCGGTCTCTATGAATGGTTGGTGATGCCTTTTGGCTTATCCAATGCACCGAGCACATTCATGCGACTGATGAACCATGTGCTCAAACCGTTCATAAATAAGTTTGTTGTCGTTTACTTCGATGACATACTTGTTTATAGCAGAACCGTGGATGAACATGTCGAACACCTAAGGCAAGTGCTCGAAAAGCTTCGAGAAGAGAAGTTGTATGCCAACTACAAGAAATGCGCCTTTGGTGTCGATCGTGTAGTCTTTCTTGGATTTGTTGTCAGTGCTAATGGTGTCGAAGTCGACGAATCAAAAGTCGAAGCCATCAAAGATTGGCCAACTCCAACCTCGGTATCACAAGTTCGTAGCTTCCATGGCTTAGCTAGCTTTTACCGAAGGTTTGTTCGTGACTTTAGCACCGTGGCAGCCCCTTTAACCGAGCTGGTGAAGAAAGACAATCCATTTGTGTGGGGAGAGTCCCAAGAGAGGGCTTTCCAAGAGTTGAAGCGGAGGCTTTGTTCTGCCCCGTTGTTGCAACTCCCTGACTTCGGCAAAGCATTCGAAGTCGAGTGTGATGCGTCTGGAGTTGGGATCGGAGGAGTGCTGATGCAAGACTCGAAGCCGATCGCTTACTTTAGCGAAAAGCTTAAGGGTGCAACTTTGAATTACTCTACGTATGACAAAGAGTTGTATGCCCTCGTTCGAGCACTCGCCCATTGGCAGCATTATTTGTGGCCTCGAGAGTTTGTGATCAAAAGTGATCATGAGTCTTTGAAACATCTCCGAGGTCAGGAGAAATTGAATCGAAGACATGCCAAGTGGGTTGAATTCATTGAAAGCTTTCCCTATGTAATTCATTACAAAAAGGGAAAAGATAATGTTGTGGCCGATGCGCTATCAAGGAAATTTGCCTTAGCGACCACTCTCGCCTCCAGGCTCATGGGATTCGAAAGCATCAAGTCGATGTACGAGGACGATCCCAAGCTGAAATGTGTTCGAGACACAATATTGAGTGGCCGAAAGGTTGAGAAATATCAGTGGCATGATGGCTACCTCTTCAAAAATGGGAGGGTTTGTGTGCCAGTGTCATCGTGGAGAGAGCTCTTGGTTCGAGAAGCTCACTCAGGTGGACTAAAGGGGCACTTCGGTGTCGATAAAACTCTTGGTATCTTGACCGAGCAGTTCCATTGGCCCAAAATGCGACGAGATGTGGAAAAACTTTGCAACGCTTGTCTCGTTTGCAAGAAAGCAAAATCGAAGTCCAACCCTCATGGATTGTACACCCCGTTGCCTGTGCCTGATCGACCTTGGGTTGATATATCCATGGACTTTGTCTTGGGGTTACCGAGGTCGGGGGGAGGACATGATAGCATCTTCGTTGTGGTTGACCGTTTTTCAAAAATGGCTCACTTTATTCCTTGCAAAAAGTGTGATGATGCACAGCATGTAGCTACATTGTTTGTTTCTAATGTGTTAAAATTGCATGGTGTACCTCGTACTATTGTAAGTGATCGAGACTCGAAGTTCCTGAGTCATTTTTGGAAATGTTTGTGGGGTGCCCTCGGCACCAAGCTACTATTCTCGACGTCTCACCATCCTCAGACTGATGGACAGACCGAGGTAGTTAACCGAACCTTGGGATCTTTGCTTCGGGCAATGACCAAAGGGAAGGTTGGAAACTGGGCTGATCGTTTGCCCATGATGGAGTTTGCATACAATCGAACGGTGCATAGAATGATCAACATGACCCCGTTTGAATGTGTGTATGGCTTTAATCCTTTGATTCCACTTGATTTAACCCCATTGCCTCGAGATTCTGTTCTTGATTTTGAAGGTACTCGAAGAGCAGCTGCCTTGATCGAATTGCATGCAAAGGTGAAGAAGAACCTCGAGGAGGCCTATGCAAAGGTTGCCTTAAAGAAAAACAAGGGGCGTAAAAAGTTGGAATTAAAGAAGGGAGATTGGGTTTGGGTTCACTTCCGAAAGGAACGCTTCCCGAACCAAAGGAAAGGAAAGTTGGCTCCTCGAGGGGATGGTCCATTTCAAGTGTTGACCAAGATCAACAACAATGCCTACGTGATCGACCTCCCTGGTGAGTATAACGTGTCCAACACCTTTAATATTGCTGACTTAGTTCCTTGTGTTGTAGGTCCAACTTCGGAGGACGAGGAGGGCTTGATTTCGAGGACGAAATCTTCTCAAGAAGGGGAGGATGATGCAGCCCGATCACGTGCTGATCAAGTGATCGATCCACCGAGGAGACCGATGACAAGAAGCCAAGCCAAGCTGCTGCACGATGTGCACGTTCACTTAGCCTGGCCGAAGGAAAACAATTGCTCCGAAGCTGAGTGGCCGAGCTCAAGAATCGAAGGCATTATCTTCAGATTTGAGCCCGAAGGCAAGGTGACCGAGGACATTGAGCTCGAAGACAATTGAGCGTCCAAAGGCAAGTGTGTGTCCGAGCAGACAATCGAGAACCGAAGCCAAGGCTTACCGAAGTTAAAGTCTGCCGAACACATTTTAACTCAGCCCTGCGTGGCTTATTTCTATTGGTCAACTGTGACCTATTTACTAGTTTACCCTTAGTATTTCCTATATAAACACTGTTTCCTTTCATTGTAAGTACCTAGTTTTTGAACATTGATGAATTGAATGAAAGTGCCGAGCACATTTCTTCTTGTCTCCGTCGTGAGCAAAACCCCGGTGAGGGCTTTTAAGGACTTGTGGCTTTCGGTTAGTCCGATTGAACATTCCTCTTGATCATTCAGTTTGCAACAGGCAATGTTCTCTTGAGGATTGTTGCATAGTATAGGTGATCCTTGTATCCCTTTTGATTGAGCTTTGAGACAGGTTCATCACTGTTCTTTCGAAAGAAGCAAGTTTTGTCTTGCTTTTATCTTTATCTTTATTGTTTGTCCTTCCGCGTTTGTGCTAGCAACCCCTTCGGGAATTGCATTGCACCACCGCCCTTATGTCAACGTGTTTTTGAAACCCAATGAAAATACATATTATGTGCTATGTGATAACGAATCCTCAGTCCTAGACATGTTTTGAGCGTAATCAGATTTAGAATTTTTTCTCATATTTTATCTTTTAGGTTAGAAAATGGAAGAATATAGTATAATCTGTATGGTCATAGCAATCCACGGAGAATTTGAGGTCATAGTGCAGAATTTGAGAACAAGACAGAATTGCAGTCGGGGGAAAGTTAGGCAGATTTGGTTGGTTTGTGTTTTGGAGATGGCATGGTATGGTGAGATCTAAGAGGTGAAGCCCCTGGTGTCTTTAAAAGATCAGTGAGGTCTCTCTTATGAAGACCTCTGTGTGTGTGCAAGTTTAAGTTGACTGACTAGCTGCAACTTTCTGAAAATTGAAGTATGCTTGTCACATACTAAGAAAGTGAAGCCTCTGTGTCTTTGAATTACCAGTGGGGCCCCCCTTGCAGATCAATGAGGTCTTGGCTACCTAGGAAACCGAGAGGCGTAATTAAAGCCGAGGACCAGTGATGAACCCTATGAACAAGGTCTGTGAGCCTTGCAAAACCTAGGAAGCTGAGAGGCTTGTCCAAAGCCAAGGACCAGTGAGGTTTTATTTGTAGAAGGTCAATTGGAACCTTTTTTGATTTGCAGTCTGGTATTGTGAAGGCAGCTGGAAATTTTACCCTTGGGTATTGTAAAATAATTGGGAGTTGTTCCTGGAGAAGTGTGGATAATTGTAAAAGGTATAAAGGATTGTTTTAGGTTTTAGGCATTTGGGTTTAGACTTTTGTGCAGATGTTGTGGAGAGCATGAGCTGTGTAGAATTTCGAGTTTACACCAACTTTGGGAAGATAGTTTGGATGACGGAATTGCAGTGTCAAGGCGGAGAGATGATTGTTATCAATTATTGTTATTATTTATTGCTTACTTCAAATCTGAATTGCTCAGAACCGGCATGGACAATTTTTCGTTACCACTTGTTTTCGCGATTAGGCTTACCTCTAGCAAAAAAGAGGCACCTTACAGGGTAGGACGCGTTTGCATTTTATTTATGGTCAATAACTTGTGTTTGACACATGTCAAATTATCTGTCTAATATGTGATTACTTGCTAAATATGTGCTGCTTGCCTGAAATTTGTTGGCACTGATTGCGCTGTGATTGAATTTGTTCGGCGGTATGGTCAGATTAACATTATGTTACTTCAATCTATTTTTTTGTAAAAAGTTAACCGCTTTATGAAGTTGTTTATTCATCTATTTTCTGAATTTATGCATGCCATTATTTTAAAACGCCTTTTAAATATTATTTTATTTATCTTAATCCCAGTCTTGTCATTTTGCATAAATATTGTTTAGCGTTATATTTTAAAGTATTCGCAAGTGTGTTTTCCTTTTGAAAATAACTTCAGAGTTAAACAAGCGTTTTCGCGTCTGGTTTGCTTTAACAAAATGAGTGTCTTGTTTAAAATTTTTGGTCTTTTCAGTATGGTCTCAGTTTCTCCATTTTGGAATAAGTTGACCCATCAGTTTCGTCTTTAATAAATTTTTATTAAGTTCAGTATGCGTTCCTACAAGGTTAATTATTTTGAACATAAAAAGAGGACCTATGGCTCGCCAAAATATTGTGATTGACTTGACTGAGAATGATGAATCAAACCAATACAAGGTTCACAGGCTCCAAGCAACCGTAGCAAGCTTGGAAAAGCAGAACTACGCATGGTCTGATTCCCAAGGAGGGATACGTAGGCTCCTCGCTCGGGCTCGATGCTTTAGTGTTTAAATTTTAATTTTTCCCAAAGATAGAAATTGGGCCAAATTTTTCAAAGCAACTAGAAGACATGAGAGATTGCAACTGGGGCAGCTTTTGCAAAGCAATTTGAAGTATCAATATTGATGCGGGGCAATTCGAGCAACCATCCAAAAGCACCATCCAAGGCCAAGGAAGAGCACTTCAAGGTCATGCATGGGACACCATGGAAAGAAGAGCATATGAGACACATTTCGAGGTGTTTCAACAAGCTTCAGGAAGAGGCGGACCGCCTAGGAATGGAGGCGGACCGCCTAGTGACTGCATGCTCTCTGGACTGAAGGAGGCGGACCAAGGAGGCGGAGCGCCTAAGGTTGTGGAGGCGGAGCGCCTACTCTGTGGAGGCGGAGCGCCTACCCCTGCTATTGTTTGACGGGAATTTGACTTAAGTTGATATGTAATTCCTATTATGCCCCTACGTGGCTTATGACTTTAGAACCTACTTAAGGGTACTTTAGGTCTTTCATAAATGTCTAGGAAAGGCCTATAAATACTCCATAGCTTAGCATTTTTCCTTAGTTAGCTTTGATGAATGATTGAATGAACAATGTTCAAGAGAAGAGTCTCTTTGAATGAAAAACCCTTGAGTTGGTTTGAGTTTACTAGTGGATTCTAGTTGACCCCCAAACTCCCTCGATCATTCTACTTGCGAGTCCTTTGTCGTCTCGAGGGTAGTTGCATAGTGTAGGTCCTCCTTGACGCCGATACGAGGGTATCTCGGGACAAGTTCCCCGGGGTTACTTCGTAGGGAGTTCGAGTAGTGTCTCGCTCTATATCTTTATTTCCGCGTTTAGTTTTACCCAATATCATCTTGGTATCAGAGCAAGGCTCGGGTTTTGTTTCTACAAACTCCCGACCCTTGATTCTTCGTGCCTAGGTTGATTCCTATCTTTAGTTTCTTGTTTATTGTAATTGAAAGGAGAAAATCACAAAAAAATTGAAAAATTGAAAACACCAAAAAATTGGTCTATTTTGATTGTTTGATTGATTCGTGTTGTGATTGTTATTGGGTTTGTTCCTTATTAGAAACCCGTTATTTTGGTACCCAACACACACGATTTGGAGTTGTATCCCATGATTTGAAGATTTGAAATCCTTGAAAAAAATTGAAAATTTTGAAACCCTAGCTATGAACATGATGACTCTTGATTAAAAAAAAAAAAAAAAAACCCTAAACCCAAAAACCCGAAACCCCCCGCATCTCTCTAGCTCCGGCGATTTCGGGCGATCTCATAGGCGATTTGCGCCGTTACTCTTTGGTCGTCCTCCCATGGCCTCGCCGGCCACTGGGCAGCCCCCCACTGGGGTTCTCCAGCCACAAACCACCCTCCCAAACCCTATACCACCCTCTACAAACCCTAATCTGCCTCCTACATCCCTAATACCACCTTCAAAAACCGCTACCCCTCTTTTTTCTTACGCGTCTGCATTAAAACCTGATGCGCGCCCCTTCGTTTTGCCTTCGATCGCTGCTCCTATTATGGAGTTGCATCATGGGGAACCTTCATTCGTGTGGGAAGACAAGGATATTAACAATATGGTAGTTCATGAAGAATTGCAATATGCAGTCGTGGGAAAATTTTCATATGGGATGCCTACCTTTCATGAGCTTAAAAAGCAACTACCCTTGCAATGTGATTTGAAAGGAGAGTGTTCTATTGGTTTCTTGGACTTTAGACATGTTTTGATTAGAGTTTCATTGTTGGAGGATTATGTTCATCTCTTGTCAAGGCCTGCTTTCTATCTCAAGTTCTCAAACGTATATCATCAGATGCGTGCATTGAAATATGATGTTTGGTTTGATCCAAGAGAGGAGACGTCTGTTGCAGTAGCTTGGATTTCTTTTCCAGGTTTGCCACCCGTTTTCTTTGTTAAAGAAGTTGTGTTTGCATTGGCTAGTGCAATTGGTAAGCCATTGCAATTGGATGCTGCTACAAAAGCTAGAACAAGGCCAAGTTGTGCTAAGGTTAAGGTTGAGGTTGATTTGCTATCTCCAAGGCCTCAAAGAGTGAGAATTGGTATCAAGAATTCGACTACTGGCGTTGTCAAGTAGAAATGGGTCAAGGTTCAATATGACTATTTGCCAAAATATTGCAACCACTGCAAGTTGCAAGGCCATGATGAGGAGCAATGCTTTGTCTTGCATCCGGAGTTAGATGACAAAGTTATTGAGAAGGGTGAGACAAATGCGAGTAAAAAACCTCTTAGGGTGCTCACAAGTGGTAAGATTGTGGGTGATGTGAATGATAAGGATGACTTAGCAAAGGGAGAGGAGATCAACAAAGGGAATGCAGTGCAAGCAACGCGACAAAGTAAAGTTAGGAAGATTGGTAATCCTAATAGAAACCCTAATGCTTGGGTTAGAGTTGAGCATAAGAAGAACCAAAGTCAAGATGTTGCCAAGGCCAAGGGAAACAATGTTCAAGTTACAAATTCTTTTGCAGTGTTAGATGCTGAGAATGATGATGTCCAAGTTGCTGAGGAAGAGGTTGTAATTCCAGCTAGCAAGGATGGCAATGCTAATCAAGTTGAAAAAAGAGCTACAAAGTCGACCCCAAAAGCAATTGATACTGGTGCAATAGGTACTCGTCAATGGGTAGAAGAAACCTTTCAACCCAATTTGAAAGGAAAAGGTACGCGTGGAGCATCACAGGAAGTTGGGGTTGTTGGTGATCATGTACTGGAAGCTTTGAATGGAGATGCAGATTCAGATAAAGATCGCGCATTAGTTGCGATCTCACAAACAGGGAATACAGTCCACGAGGTTGATTTGGTAGGTAAGCTCAGCATATTTAATGAAGCTGCATTGAATGAAGTGAGGGAAATTAATTCCCAAGCTTGGGAGTTTATGCAAAAAGCCTTACAGTTAGTTAAATCTGGTTCTGGAAAGGAAGTGGTTGTGCCTTCACTTCCTCCAGGAGATGTGGGAGAGAATAATGTTGGTAATTGTATCTTGAACAAGACTGTCTCTACTATCCCTAGTCAAGCACAGGGTGAGGGTCTTGCTCAGGGTTCATCTTTAATTCCTTCAGGCTCCATTGCTGATGATTCTGATGATTTTGAGGATGATGAGGATGATGAAGATGATCTAATTGAAAACATGCCTTTGCAACCAATTGTCAGGGAAGTTCAAGGTCAGGAAGGTATAAAATTGATGGATGGTCCTTTGAGTCCGGGCAGGCTTGAGCCTCAAGAACATGATGAAGATTCCACTGCTCATAATTTTGAGCAAGTCGCTAGGGAGGCTGATATATCTCCAAGAAGTGCACGATCACAGAAGCAGCTTGTTCCTCCAGCACCTCTAGAGATATCGAATCAATCAAAGCAGGCCTTGCGGAGAAACAAGAAGAACTATAGCCAGGATCCTGATAAGATCAAAGCCTTGAGATCAACCTCTACCAAGCTGAATTAAATGGATAAGCTACTCATATGGAACATAAGGTCAGTAAATACTCGAGAAGCGTTTGATAGGCTTATCACATTGCAACAAAGGAAGCACTTTCAAGTTGTAGGATTGATGGAACCATTCCAGGATGTCAGTACCATTAATAGCTATAAATTGAGATTGGGGATGGAACAATGTTTTCATAATGTCAATGGGAAGGTGTGGGTTTTTGCTAATGCTGATTTTGAAGTGCAAGAGGTGATGAATGATGAGCAGCAGATTACACTTTCCTTCAACAACCAATTTTTTGATGAAGAAATTGTCATTACATTTGTGTATGCCAAAACAAATGCTGGTGATCGATTTTTTCTATGGGAAGCAATGCAGTACTTTGCTAGTGATAACATCAGGCCCTGGTTGGTGGCAGGAGACTTTAATGTCATTTTATCTGAGAATGAGAAGTATGGGGGATTACTAGTCTTCATGCCTGAGTATGAGGAGTTTGCTTCTACTTTAGCAAACTGTCAGCTTATGGACCTTGGCTTTCATTCTGGGAGTATCTTCACTTGGTGGAATGGTAGGACTGAGGAAGATTTTATTCTAAAGAGGCTTGATAGATGCTTAGGCAATCAGCAGCTAGTTGACAGGTGTACCAAGATTGAAATTGATCATCTTGCTAGAGTGGGCTCAGATCATTCCCCTTTGTTGATCAATCTCTCGCAGGATGATACTCCTACAGTTAAGCCCTTTAAATTTCTCAATTTTTGGACTGCACACGATACATTCCTTGATTTGGTGAGAGAGCATTGGGCAGGTGAAGTTGCAGGAGATCCTTTCTACTCTTTGAACACAAAGCTGAAATCTTTGAAGAAGAAATTGACTGCCTGGAGCAAGGCTACATATGGTAATATCTTTCAGCAGGTCTCCACCATGGAGGATATTATTTTGGCGCATGAGTTTCAGCTGGAATTAGCACCAACGCCGGAGAATCGAGAAGCTTTGAAGAAAGCTGAAGCTGAGTTAAAGAAATATCTTGCTATTGAAGCTGAATTTTGGAAACAAAAGGCAGGCATGCAGTGGTTCAAAGAAGGTGATGTGAATTCTAAATTCTTCCATTTTCATGTCAATGGTAGAAGGAAGAAGTTACATGTGAGCAGAATTCAAAATAGAGATGGCAACTGGATTAATTCTCAAGAAGCAATGGCTAATGAGGCATTGTGGTTCTTTCAAAGGCAATTTACTACTGAGGAGGTTTCTAACAACAATGACTTGTTGATGAATGTTCCTTCTATGATCAGCGATGAACAGAATGAGGCATTCACTAGGGTGCCTTGGGAGGAGGAGGTTAAGCAGGCTGTGTTTGGGCTTAATGGTGACAGTGCTAGTGGCCCTGATGGCTATACGGGCAGGTTCTTTCATGTTGCTTGGGATATCATCAAGCATGATGTTGTCAGGGTGGTGCAGGCGTTATTTAGTGGAAGACACATCCCCAGATATGTGACTCACACTAATTTGGTCCTCATCCCTAAAAAGCCTTCAGTTGCGACATTTTCTGATCTCAGTCCTATCAGCTTGAGCAATTTCATTAACAAGGTCCTTTCCAGGGTGGTTCATAATAGATTGGTTGAGGTTCTGCCTACGCTTATCTCACAGGATCAGGCGGGCTTTGTGAAAGGGAGAAGCATAGTAGAGAATGTCTTGCTTGCTCAAGAAATCATTCATGATATCAATGAAAGAGGAGAGGATGCAAATGTGGTGATAAAACTGGATAAGATGAAGGCTTATGATAGAGTGTCGTGGCCTTTTTTGACAATGGTGTTGAGGAAGATGGGTTTTTGTCTTGAGTTTATTGATGTCATCTTCCAGCTTGTCTCATCAAACTGGTATTCAGTCTTGTTCAACGGACAAAGCTATGGTTTCTTCCATTCGGGAAGAGGTCTCAAGCAGGGCGACCCTTTGTCGCCTACTTTGTTCATACTTACTGCTGAGGTTCTTTCTAGGACCTTGAACTCCCTCAACACTCACGGTTTCTATAGGCCTTTTGCAATGCCTAAGTGGAGCCCTCACCTCAATCATCTTGCGTATGCGGATGATACTATACTATTTACTTCAGCACATGAGGACTCTTTGCACTTGATCACTGGAGTGTTACAGGCCTATGAAGCTGTGTCGGGTCAGAAGATAAACAAGGATAAGAGTGCTATTTATCTGCATCACTCGGTTGGAGAAGATGAAGTACAAAAAGTTGAGAGGATCACTGGCATTCAGAGGAAGGATTTCCCCTTCACATACCTTGGTTGCCCTATCTTTTATGGTAGGAGGAAGAAGATTTATTATGAGGAGCTGGTGGGGAAGGTAACATCGAGGATACATGGTTGGAGTGCTAAAATGCTTTCATTTGGAGGAAGGGCCATCCTGATTAAACATGTGTTACAAAGTATGCCAATACATCTCCTGTCTGCAGTCAATCCTATTGATAGTGTGCTCAATCAGCTACACAAGCTCTTTGCTAAATTCTTTTGGGGAAATTCACAAAAAGGATCTAATAGGCATTTGTCATCCTGGAAGAATCTTTGCCTGCCATTTGAAGAAGGAGGCATGGGGTTCAGATCATTGTTTGATGTGTCGAGTGCTTTGTTTGCTAAGCTCTGGTAGAACTTCAGAACTGGAGATTCTCTGTGGGTCACGTATATGTCCAACAAGTATTGTAAGAAGCTGAATAAGGCAATTGTGCCTTTCAAGCAAGGCTCCTATGTCTGGAGGAAGATGATACAAGCTAGGGAAGCTATTGATCATGAGATACATTGGCAGATTAGGGAAGGATCAGCTCATCTCTGGTATGACAACTGGTCAGGCCTTGGTCCATTATACTTCATTGTACCTTATACATTTAACTGTGACCTCTAGTACAACAATGTGAGAGAGGTGATTGATGAGGGAGCATGGAATGTGGAGCTATTGCAGCTTCTTCAAAATATTCAGTTAGCAGTGGGGAATTGTTCAAAATGTTCACCTGCTTGGGACTGATGAGAGAAGAGATAAGGCTTGGTGGGGACTGACATCAAATGGGAAATTTTCAGTTAGCAGTGCATGGAATTACATGAGGGTGAAGCAGCACAAGGTCCCTATGGCCAGGTTTATGTGGGTTAAAGGGATGCCGTTGAAAGTGTCGTTTATGATGTGGAGATTGTGGAAATTCAAGCTGCCCATTGATGATGAATTGAAGAGAATGGGATACCACTTTCCATCCAGGTGTTGGTGCTGCACATCTCCCAACATAGAGACTAGAGAACATCTTTTCAGAACAAGCCAGGTAGCCAACAGTGTGTGGAAGTTTTTTGCTCAAGTTGCAGGAGTCCAGGTGGATGGATGCAATCTTCATCAGGTTTGTCTTAAATGGTGGAGGCACTGGCCTAAGCCATGGATTAAGGATGTCTTTCACACTGTCCCTTCCTTTATCGTTTGGTCGCTTTGGAAGAGAAGGAATGCGCTCAAACATGATAAAACTGTATCTTATTCCAGGCTACTTTATGAAATCACTAGCAATCTATTTTACTTTGTGAAGCTGAGATTTCCCTTCATACCCGTAGACAGACAATCATGGCATGATATTGTTGGTGCTTTGGAAGCTTATTTGCCTAGGTTCAGGTATATCAAAGTGGGATGGAAGGTGCCGAATCATGGAGTCCTGAAGGTGAACACGGATGGTGCTTCTAGAGGGAATCCTGGCCCTAGCTCAATGGCCTTTTGTGTAAGGAATGTAGAGGGTGATGTTATCTTCGCCTTTGCTAAGCGTATTGGGGAACATAATAATATGTATGCTGAGGCTATGGCAGTTAGGGAAGCCATGAGATACAGTGTGGAGAATGGCCTGGGGGAGGTACTGATTGAAACTGATTCTTTAGTTGTCAAGCAGGTAATTGTAGGTGCTTGGCAACCTATGTGGTCGATTGCTTCTATTGTGGAGGATATTTTGAAGTTGAAGCAGTTAGGGAACTTCCAGTTTCAGCACACTTTGAGAGAAGGGAATAAGCTAGCTGACTGTCTTGCCAATCTGGCTTTTGAGTTGCCCACAGTTAGCTACAACTCGTTTGGGGAAATGCCTCCCAAGGCTAAGTTTATAGTCAATTTTGATAAGCATCATTGTGTGGACTTCAGAGCTAAGAGATGGAAAGGGCCATAGTGATGAACATTAAGGGAGGAGGTGTTTTGGTAGGAGATGAGTGGAGTTTGGACATTGCCCCCTATGATCAAGACTTTAGAGTGGAGATCATAGGGGTTTTTATCACTAACTTTAGCTTCTTTGTATGCAGGTACAAGGTGGAGATACATATACATGCTTTCAAGATTGGAAAATTCATGTTTTTTGGACTGGGACGCATTCTGTACAATTTCTGCCATTTGTGCGCCCCAGCACAATTTTGTGCGGCCTAGCACAATTTTGTGTGCCCCAGCACAATGGTCAGCACAATCTCGCAATTTGAAGCAGTGAGCTACTGGCATTTTTCGCGCAATTGTGCGCCCCCGCACAAATTTGTGCGTCCAGCACAATTATTGTGCGCCCTAGCACAACTGGTCAGCACAATGTCCCGCTACGGAGTTACACACTGGTACTTTTCGCACAACTGGTCGCACAATTCTCCAACTTGTTGAAGCTACTGCCCCAAATCAATCAATTGTGCGGCTCAGCACAATATTGTGCGGCCGCACAATCACCAAAGATGGACCGCACAATGACAAAAATAGAGGGATTTTTGGCGGGATGCTACTACTTCTATTGGGGCTTCATTCCTTCGAGATATACACATCATGCAAGCACCAAGGAAGATCAAGACTACTTATTACAATTTGTATATCTTATTTTTCAAATTTTGATAGTTGTTTAATCCCTACTTACTATGTATTTTGGCATCAAGATTATGAGTTATTCTTAGTCTACTTGGTGGTATTAATGCCCAATGGCATTCAATCCAAGAGAGTAGGGATAATGAGTAAGCTTGGTGCTATGTTAGGAAGAAGTAGGGTGTACTTGTTTGTTTTGCACTTTATGTGCACACATTGTAAGACTTTGTATTTATTTTTGTTTATTAATAAAAATGGTCGCTAGGTGCAATGCCTAGTTGACTCTTGATTAAAAAAAAAAAAAAAGCTATGAACATGATGAACATGGTAGATTGTTGGATTTTGATTGGGGTTTGATAAAAGTGATTGAGGTTTGATCTTTGTGGTTGAAACAACATTTGGGTACCTTTGGATTGCTAAAACAACGTGTGATTTGTTGGATTTTTGGGTGTTAAAGTCGAAAAACACGTTGTTGAACTGTGCTGAAAGTTGCAGGAGGCGGAGCGCCTCAATTTTGTTAGCTCTCTAGAAATCTGCTGAGGCGGAGCGCCTCCCCCAAAGAGGCAGAGCACCTCCCACTGGTACTCTGCTGAGGCGGAGCGCCTACTCTGCTGAGGCGGGGCGCCTACTTCCTGAAGGTTGGGAATTGGGTAGTTTCTTCTAGGTTCTCTTGTTTTGTTGTTTGCGTTGCTTCTAATTAGTACTATTAGAGTAAAATCCTACTTGATTAGTACTAATTACTTCGAGCTATTAGGATCATCGTGCCTTAGAAAGGAGACTAAGATACAAAGAAGACCCGTAGCATCTTTTTGATTCAAGTCCTCACTTAAAGTGCTTATCGTTCCAATCGAGTCCCATTAACTCCACTCACCCCGGAGAGCATTGAACTTGAGAAGTTGAGTGATTGAGTTGTGGTTCGTTGGTCGACTACTTGAAGCTTTTAGACTCAAACTTGAGTGAAATATCCACCACCACTAAACGAGTGACCCGAGTTTTATACACGTGAGGGTGTGTGTGAGGTGTTTTACTAACGTTTTTTGATTTTTGTAGGTACTATGGCAACCGATGGAGATGATCCTATGAAAATTTTCATGGCTACTGTTATAGCCAAGTTGGAGGACATAACTTTGAGACTTGAGTCCGTCGAGAGGAATCAAGTTGAGACCGGTGAGAGGAGGACCCCGAGTGTCCAAATTGAATCCGGAGAAGGCACAAGTCATAGCACTCCTATGACTCCCAGACACTTTGTTGAGCTAACAAAGAAGTATGAACAAAGCAAAGTTGAAGCTCTACACGAGCGTGGGTTAAGCAATCCCCGACAAGAGGGCAATCCCCTCAACTTGGGCAATCCCCAAGGAAATGCTCCACTTCGAAGACCCGTGCGGAATGTCCCACATCTTGAACAAATTGATGAAGTTCAAGAAGAGGAGGAGGCCGGGTATGGTGATGAAGCCTATGGGTATGATGTTCCTTATCAACCTTGGAGGCAAATGCATTGGGGTCGAAATGTGGATAGGGGTAGAGGCCGAGGTCGCGGGCCAGCCATGGGTTTTGCTAGAGGGAATGCGAGGAGGGAGTATGTTGCTAATGATGACCATTATGGAGGCCAACCGGAGCCTAACTATGGGGTACATGACAACAACAACAACCTCAATAGTGTCAAGCTCAATCTTCCGAACTTTAAAGGAACTTGTGATCCGGAGGCATACATGGAATGGGTACTACTTATGGAGAGGGTGTTTGACACCAATGAGATGACCGAGGAGAGAAAGGGTACCTATGCTATTTTTACCTTTGAGGCCTATGCTTCTACTTGGTGGGAGTCTATGAAGAGGTCTAGGAGAAGGATGAATTTGCATTTGAATGTGACTTGGGATGAGTTGAAAGGCCTTATGAATACCAAGTACATAACTCCAAGGTATCGGCAAGAGCAACTCAAGAAGCTCTATGATCTAAAACAAGGTGTCAAAACGGTGCATGAGTACCATGATGAATTTGAAAAGACCCGGATGGCATTGGATATGGATACCGAAGGTGAAGAAAAAGCCATGATCCGATTCAAGAATGGCTTGAGCTATGGTATAGCTTCTCAATTGAGGTTGCATCATTATCTCACACTTCAAGATATGTTTGAAGCCGCAATTGATGCCGAGACTTGGCTCAAAGGAGAGAAGTTCAAAAACAACAGTCCTACTACCACAAGCAAGCCAAAAGAGTGGAAGACTCCAAGTGCAAACTTTCCAAGTGCAAGTGCTAGCAAAGAAGTGAAAAAGCCTTATGAGAAGACTACACCAAACTTGGAAGGTAATTCTAAAACTCGCTTGAGTAATCCTATTTCTACTTCTACTCAATGTTATAAGTGCAAGGGCTTTGGGCATATTGCTAAAGAATGCTTCACAAAACGAACCATGGTTGTGGTTGGCAATTTAGTGTATGAACAAGAAAGTGAGTCCGAAAATGAGGAAATAGAGGAGGATGAGGAAGTTGAATGTGAGGTTGCCGAAGAGGGTGATGAAGGTCCTCAAATGTTCTTAGTGGTTAGGAGGAGCTTGAGTACCATTCTCATGGAAGAGGAGGTGGAAAATGATCAAAGAGAAAGCCTCTTTCATGCTAGATGTCGTGTGATGGGGCAATTGTGCTCAATGGTTGATGTAGAGAAAACGCGGAAAAGATAAACAAGATAGAAAACGAGACGAGGCTCGAACAAAGACCCAAGTAGCACCGGAGAACTAGTTCCGATACACCCCGGGTGGATGTCAAGGATCACCTACGCTATACAACTACCCTCAAGTCAACTAGAGCTCGCAAGTAGAATGGTCGGATAGGGGTTGTTAGGCAACTAGAATCCACTAGAAGTAACAAGTCCCAACTAAGGTTGGTTTTCATAACCCAAAGAGATTCACTCTTTACAATATTCAATTCATCATTCAACATAACTAAGTGTAAAATAAGCTAGGCTTGGCTATTTATAGTGTTTCCCAAGCTTACACAATGACTTAAATACCCTTACTAATAAGGTTCATCAAATAAGCCACGTAGGGCAAAACAGTAAAAGAAACATAAGTTCAGCAGCTAGGAGGGGCGCCTGGGGCTGGGAGGAGCGCCTGGAACATGCTGAAGCTAGGCGGGGCGCCTGGGCTAGGCGGGGCGCCTGGGCTGAGGCGCCTAGGCAGGCGGGGCGCCTGGGCACAGTTCCATTCTTAGGCAGTGAGCTTCCCAGGCGGGGCGCCTGGGTCTAGGCGGGGCGCCTGACTGTGCTGGGTCTCCTTCCTCTTCCTTAGGCGTGGAGCCTGATGCTGAAACCATCCGGAACACTTCCAAAGCCCTTGACTTCAAGTCCATTGTGTCTTCCAAGCTTTGCACATGTCGGAAAGTGTTGGAAAGTGTCTTGGCACGATTTGCCCTGCATCATCCTCCCCTTCTTGATGAGATTTCATCCTCGAAATCAATGCATTCACGGTCATGGCATCATCTCTTCGGGGTGCCCAATGCTCTCCTCCTTTGTAATTCTTGATCGTCACCTTGGCATAGGTCTCTTCCAAGATCTCCCTTGCCTTAACATGGAGCTTAGAACCTACAAGCAACGACAAACAAACACAAGAATTCCTACTTTGAAAGTAGGTTAGTGCAAGAAGTGTGGAAAACACACTCTTGTGATATAACCAAGCATCAATGAGAAGCACAAATATCGAGTCTCCAAAGAGAACAATAAGTACTTGGTTAAAGATCATCATGCACCTAACACAATAGTGATCAAATAAGCCATGGGGATATGAAAAATGTAAGATCAAGCTATCAAAATCCCCTTGAACCTTAAGCTCAAGATCAACAAACCAATCCCTCCTCAAAGTGTGATCAACATGTAGAGTGGAGTGAGTCAAATAACCCAACATGCAAGTAACATCAAGTACTCCACTCCCCTTCTTTATAGCAAACTTACTCACACCAAGGGATTCCTTTTCACCTTCCATTTTATCACTTAAGCTACCCTTCTCAAAAGACAAACTATCAAGAAAGGCATTGACAATGGCCTCTTCTTCATCATAACCCACACAAACAATAGTGGGGTCACTCAAAGAACCATCTACCTCACTCAAATTCTCAAACAAGTGGTTGTCTAAGGAATCAAATCCCTCACACCATGGAGGTTTCATCTTACTACCAACATTAGTCTGACACAAATTGCTACCACAATTAAGATTATCTTCAAATAATGGAAATGTAAAAGCATGAACCTCAAATGTATGGTCACACAAAAGCATAGTATCATGACTAGGTGCTTTTCCCTCACTCGAGGAGTCATCGAGAGTAAATCGATTCATCTCACATACAAAAGACTCCTCAAGGTCACAATTATCCTTACTACAACATATTGGTCCACCAAATAGAAGCATATCAATAAGGGAATGATCAACTATCTCATCTTCCCATTTGTCAAAGGTAGGTGGTGTGTCATAGCAAAGGTCACAATTATGGTCAACCATCAAATCTACACTAGGGAGGGGTTCAATGAACAATGAGCTCACATCATGATGTGGCATAGCATCCCTTCCAACTAGTACACAAGTTGACAACTAGACTCTTCACTAGTGGCATATTCACTAGATGCATCACAAACTCCAACTAGTGTTGAGTCATCATAAGACAAGTAGCTAGTAGGTTCATGAAAAGGTGAAGCAACACTTACATTTGTAGTACTTCCTTGACCACTCACATGGTTTGAAGTGTCATATGCAACTCCTCCTTCATGAAGCTCACATTGAGGCTCCAATGGCTTGTCTTCAAATGTACCTACACAAGAACTTTCACAAGAAAAGGTAGAAGATGAAGAAGAGTTAGAACAATGGGTGCTGTCACTCTCAATTTTTCCTTCCTCACCTCTCATCTCTCTCAATTTTACCTCATGGTCAAGTGTAGTTTGTGGTGACAATCCCCTTACATCACTCCTCAAATCCTCTCCTTTTCCCTCTCTTGGATTGTCACCGGTCACTCCCTCACTTCTCTCTATCTTTTCTCTCTTCTTTGACGTGGAGTGACTCTCATTTTCATCATGCAATGGCAAAACAATAAGATTGTTTGCCTCGGGCTCAAGTAGAATGGGTGACTTTTCTTTAGCCGCTTCCCTCATCTCCTTCATGCGTTTGTAGTCTTCCTTTACTTGCCTCGGAGTCAAAGGTCTAAGCACATACTTTCTCCCATCTTGCTTGACCGTATAAGAGTTGGTCCGGCCATCATGCACTACACACCTATCATGTTGCCATGGTCTCCCAAACAATAAATGGCATGCTTGCATCGGGACCACGTCAAACATGATCTTATCCTTATAACTCCCAATGCTAAACTCAATCAACGCTTGTTTCACCACCCTTAGTTCACCACACTCGCTAAGCCATTGTAAACGATATGGTTTTGGATGCTTTAGAGTGGGTAACTTCAATTGGGAAATCAAGGTTTGGCTCACTATGTTGGTACAACTCCCCGAATCAACAATCATTGAACATACTTGGCCCATTACTCGGCACCTAGCATGAAAGAGGTTTTCCTTTTGATCATTTTCCACCTCCTCTTCCATAAAAATGGTACTCAAGCTTCTCCTAACCACCAAGAACATTTGAGGGCCATCATCATCTTCTACGGCCTCCTCACAATCAACTTCCTCATTCCCCTCTACTTCTCCATTTTCGGACTCACTTTCTTGTTCATACACTAAATTGCCAACCACAACCATAGTTCGTTTTGTGGAGCATTCTTTAGCAATATGCCCATAGCCCTTGCACTTATAACATTGAGTAGAAGTGGAAATAGGATTACTCAAGCGAGTTTTAGAAGTACCTTCCAAAGGTGGAGTAGTCTTCTCATATGGCTTCTTCACTTCTTTGCTAGCATTGGCACTTGGAAAGCTTGCATTTGGTGTCTTCCACTCTTTTGGTTGGTTCACGGGAGTAGGAGTGCTACTCTTGTACCGGGTGGACTTTTCTCCCTTAAGCCATTGCTCGGCTTCAATAGCGGCTTCCAATAGATCTTGAAGTGAAGGATAAGAATGCAACCTCAATTGAGAAGCTATACCATAGCTCAAGCCATTCTTGAAACGGATCATGGCTTGCTCTTCATCCTCGGTTTCCATATCTAAGGCCATTCGGATCTTCTCAAACTCATCATAGTACTCATGAACCGTCTTGACACCTTGCTTTAGATCATAGAGCTTCTTGAGTTGCTCTTGTCGATATCTAGGAGTCACATACTTGGTATTCATGAGGGCCTTCAATTCATTTCATGTCACATTCACATGCACACCCGCTCTCCTTCTTGTCCTCTTTATGGACTCCCACCAAGTAGAAGCGTAAGACTCAAAAGATGAAATAGCATAAGTACCTTTCTTCTTATCGGTCATCTCATTTGTGTCAAACACTCTCTCTATGAGTAGAACCCATTCCATGTACGCCTCCGGATCACAAGTTCCCTTAAAGGATGGAAGATTAAGATTCACACTATTGAGATTGTTGTTGTTGTCACGCACCCCATAGTTAGGCTCCGGTTGGCCTCAATAATTGTCATCATGAGCAACATATTCTCTCCTAGCATTCCTTCCATCAAATCTCATGGGTGGCCCTCGACCTCGGCCTCTACCCCGATCCACATTTCGACCCCAATTCATTTGCCTCCTAGGTTGATAATGAGCATCATACCCATAGGCTTCATCACCATACTCGGCTTCCTCCTCTTCTTGAGCCTCAACAACTTGCTCAAGAGGTGGGACAAACCTAACGGGTCTTCGAAGTGGAGTATTTCCTTGGGGATTGCCCAAGTTGAGAGGATTGCTCTCTTGTTGGGGATTGCCCAACTCACGCTCTCATAGAGCTTCAACTTTGCTTTGTTCATACTTCTTGGTTAGCTCAACAAAGTGTCCGAGAGTCATAGGAGTGCTATGACTCGTGCCCTCTCCGGATTCAATTTGGACACTCAGGGTCCTCCTCTCACCGGTCTCAACTTGATTCCTCTCGACGGTTTCAAGTCTCAATTATATATCCTCCAATTTAGCCATGATGGTGGCCATGAAGTTCTTCATGGGATCATCTCCATCGTTTGCCATTGTACCTACAAGGAAAAGAAACAAGAGTTAGTCAAAACACCTCACTCGCTCCCTCACTTGTGTTCACTCGGATCACTCTTTTGGGTGGCGGTGGATATTTCACTCGGACTTGTTACTCAAAGCTTCAAGGAGTTGACTATCAATCCGCAATTCAACCAACTATTCACAAGCCAATTGTACTCCGGGGCGAGTGGAGTTGATATGACTCGATGAACGCTAAGCAATTTGAAGTGAGGAGTTGAACCAAAAGATACTACGGATCTTCTTTGAATTCTAGTCTCCTTTCTAGGCACGATGATCCTAATAGCTCAAGGTAATTACTACTAATCGAGTAGGATTATACTCTAATAGCACTAACCGGAAGCAATGCAATCAACAAAATAAGAAATCCTAGAAGAATCTACCCCAAACTACAACTTCAGCACTCAGGAGGGGCGCCTGAACTCAGGAGGGGCGCCCAAGACTGTGCAGGCAATCAGGCGGGGCGCCTGGGACCTAGGCGGGGCGCCTGAGGTCTTAGGCAGTAGCCAAGTCAGGCAGGGCGCCTGGCTTAGGCGGGGCGCCTGGGCCTGGGACAGTTTCAACACGTTCCAAACTTGTTCCAAGTCAATTTCCAAGCTCCAAATCCGATGTTTTCAACTTGTTCTCACAATCCAATGATACCCAAAGTTGCTTTTGATCTTCCTTAACAAAACCCAATCAAATTTATATCCAAACAATCAATAAAATCAAGGTTCAATGCAAGAAACTCAAGAACACAAGGGTTTATCAAAAGGATTTCAACAAGGATTGTGATTCATCAAATTTGGTGTTATACATGTTCAAATCCCACAAAATTGGTACCGAATCGTTTGTTTTTCAATGAAGATCAATCCCCAATATCAAGTTTTCAATCAAACATCAATCCAACCCAAGAATCAAGCCAAAAATCATCAAGAACAAGTTCTTCAAGGGTTTAACGGGTTTCAAATTTTCAAACTCCACCAATCCAAACAATTTTGGTACCTAAGCAACGGGAAATCAATCACGATCAAGAATCCATAACACCCATATCACAAATCATCCAAACCAACAAGTTACACCAAATTTTTAGATTTTTCAATTTTTCAATTTTTTTGTAATTTTCTTCTTTCAATAACTTCAATCAACAAGAAAACTAAAAGGATAGATACTAGGCACGAAGAACCAAGGGTCGGGGGTTTGTAGAAACAAAACCCGAGCCTTGCTCTGATACCAAATGATGTAGAGAAAACGCGGAAAAGATAAACAAGATAGAAAACGAGACGAGGCTCGAATAAAGACCCAAGTAGCACCGGAGAACTAGTTCCGATACACCCCGGGTGGATGTCAAGGATCACCTACGCTATGCAACTACCCTCGAGTCAACTAGAACTCGCAAGTAGAATGGTCGGATAGGGGTTGTTAGGCAACTAGAATCCACTAGAAGTAACAAGTCCCAACTAAGGTTGGTTTTCATAACCCAAAGAGATTCACTCTTTACAATATTCAATTCATCATTCAACATAACTAAGTGTAAAATAAGCTAGGCTTGGCTATTTATAGTGTTTCCCAAACTTACACAATGACTTAAATACCCTTACTAATAAGGTTCATCAAATAAGCCACGTAGGGTAAAACAGTAAAAGAAACATAAGTTCAGCAGCTAGGAGGGGCGCCTGGGGCTGGGAGGGGCGCCTGGAACATGCTGAAGCTAGGCGGGGCGCCTGGGCGAGGCGGGGCGCCTGGGCTGGGGCACCTAGGCAGGCGGGGCGCCTGGGCACAATTCCGTTCTTAGGCAGTGAGCTTCCCAAGCGGGGCGCCTGGGTCTAGGCGGGGTGCCTGACTGTGCTGGGCCTCCTTCCTCTTCCTTAGGAGTGGAGCCTGATGCTGAAACCATCCAGAACACTTCCAAAGCCCTTGACTTCAAGTCCATTGTGTCTTCCAAGCTTGGCACATGTCGGAAAGTATTGGAAAGTGTCTTGGCACGATTTGCCCTGGATCAATGGTTGTTGATTCGGGGAGTTGTGCCAATATAGTAAGCCAAACCTTGATTTCCCAATTGAAGTTACCCACTCGAAAGCATCCAAGCCCATATCGCTTACAATGGCTTAGTGAGTGCGGTGAACTAAAAGTTGTGAAGCAAGTGTTGCTTGAGTTTAGCATTGGGAACTATAAAGATAAGGTCTTTTTCGATGTTGTCCCGATGCAAGCTTGCCATCTATTGTTTGGGAGACCATGGCAATATGATAGGTGTCTTGTGCATGATGGTAGGACCAACTCCTACACGGTCAAGCAAGATGGGAAGAAATATGTGCTTAGACCTTTGACTCCAAGGCAAGTCAGGGAAGACTACAAGTGGATGAAGGAGTTGAGGGAAGCGACTAAAGCAAAGTCACCCATTGTACTTGAACCCGAGGAAAACAATCTCATTATTTTTCCATTGCATGATGAAAATGAGAGTCACTCCACTTCAATTGAGAGAGAAAAGATAGAGAGAAGTGAGGGAGTGACCGGTGACAATCCAAGAGAGGAAAAAGGAGAGGAATTGAGGAGCGATGTGAGTGGATTGTCACCACAAACTACACTTGACCATGAGGTAAAATTGAGAGAGATGAGAGGTGAGGAAGGAAAAATTGAGAGTGAGAGCACCCATTGTTCTAACCCTTCTTTATCTTCTATCTCTTCTTGTGAAAGTTCTTGTGTAGGTACATTTGAAGACAAGCCATTGGAGCCTCAATGTGAGCTTCATGAAGGAGGAGTTGCATATGACACTTCAAACCTTGTGAGTGATCAAGGAAGTACTACAAATGTAAGTGTTACTTCACCTTTTCATGAGCCTATTAGCTACTTGTCTTGTGATGACTCAACACTAGTTGGTGTTTTTGATGCATCTAGTGAGTATACCACTAGTGAAGAGTCTAGTTGTCAACTTGTGTGTGCTTGTGAAACACTAGTAGGAAGGGATGCTATGCCACATCATGATGTGAGCTCATTGTTCATTGAACCCCTCCCTAGTGTAGATTTGATAGTTGACCATGATTGTGACCTTTGCTATGACACACCACCAACCTTTGACAAATGGGAATATGAGATAGTTGATCATTCCCTTATTGATGTGCTTCTATTTGGTGGACCAATGTGTTGTGGTAAAGATGGAATTGACCTTGAGGAGTCCAAATTGCATGAATTGGACAAGGTTGTCCATGATGACTCCTCAAGTGAACCTAGTCTTGATAACTTGTCTATGCTTGATCATGATGTTGAGATGCATGTTTTTACATTTCAATTGTTTGAAGATAATCTCATTGGTGGTAGCGAATTGTATGGGACTAGGGTTGATAGTAAGATGGAACCGCCATGGTGTGAAGGGTTTGACCCCTTAGGCAACCCATTGTGTGAGGATTTCAATGAGGTAAATGACTCTTTGAGTGACCCTACTATTGCTTGTTTGGGTTATGATGAAAAAGGGGCCATTATCAATACCTTTCTTGATAGCTTGACTTTTGAGGAGGGTTGCCTAGTTGATGAAATGGGAGGGGAAGAGGAATCCCTTGGTGTGAGTAAGTATGCTCTAAAGAAGGGGAGTGGAGTGCTTGATCCTACTTGTAGATTGGGCTATTTGATTCACTCCACTCCACATGTTGATCACACCTCGAGGATAGATTGGTGTGTTGATCTTGAGCTTAATGTTCAAGGGGATTTTGGTAGCTTGATCTTGCATTTCCCATCTTCCCATGACCTATTTGCTCATTATCTTGTTGAGTGCATGATGATCTTTAACCAAGTGCTTATGGTTCTCTTTGGAGACTTGATATTCATGGTTGTTATTGATGCTTGGTTATATCACAAGAGTGTGTTTTCCACACTTCTTGCACTAACCTAATTTTAAAGTAGGACGTTTGCTTGTTTTTGCTTGTCGTTGCTTGTAGGTTCTAAGCTCCATGCTAAGGCGAGGAAGCTCTTGGAAGAAGCCTATGACAAAGTGACGATCAAGAGGAACAAAGGAGGAGATTCTTGGCCACCCCGAGGAGTTGCTAGAGCCATGAGAGACCAAGCCTTGATTTCGAGGACGAAATCTTCTCAAGAAGGGGAGGATGATGCGGGGCAATTCGAGCAACCATCCAAAAGCACCATCCAAGGCCAAGGAAGAGCACTTCAAGGTCATGCATGGGACGCCATGGAAAGAAGAGCATCCGAGACACATTTCGAGGTGTTTCAAGAAGCTTCAGGAAGAGGCGGACCGCCTAGGAATGGAGGCGGACCACCTAGTGACTGCATGCTCTCTGGACTGAAGGAGGCGGACCAAGGAGGCGGAGCGCCTAAGGCTGTGGAGGCGGAGCGCCTACCCCTGCTATTGTTTGACGGGAATTTGACTTAAGTTGCTATGTAATTCCCATTATGCCCCTACGTGGCTTATGACTTTAGAACCTACTTAAGGGTACTTTAGGTCTTTCATTAATGTCTAGGAAAGGCCTATAAATACTCCATAGCTTAGCATTTTTCCTTAGTTAGCTTTGATGAATGATTGAATGAACAATGTTCAAGAGAAGAGTCTCTTTGAATGAAAAACCCTTGAGTTGGTTTGAGTTTACTAGTGGATTCTAGTTGACCCCCAAACCCCCCGATCATTCTACTTGCGAGTCCTTTGTCGTCTCGAGGGTAGTTGCATAGTGTAGGTCTCCTTGACGCCGATACGAGGGTATCTCGGGACAAGTTCCCCAGGGTTATTTTGTAGGGAGTTCGAGTAGTGTCTCGCTCTCTATCTTTATTTCCGCGTTTAGTTTTTCCCCGTATCAAATATTCATAACTTGGGTAGTTTTGCAAAGCAAACTAAAATGTTGAAGCCATAACTGGGGCAGAATTTTGCAAAAAAAAGCAGGATGAAGACATTGGGTTGATTTTGTTGTTATCAGAAGCAGTTTTCAAAGAATCGGTGTAGATTGTTATTTTAAAAGTAAGAATCGATAGTTGAGCAAAGCATTGATGTTAAAAATACGCCGACTATTTTAGCAATTTGTGCCAAAATGGTCTAGCACGCATACTGATTTAGTAAAAACTTTCTAAGTTGTTTTCTCAATTGTTATCTTGAAAGATCAAATTTGTTGATCATTAAGTTTCGAGGTTTTAAATATTTTACTCCTTTGTTGAGTCGGAATTTTGGTCCCATCCATTCGGCCTAATGGCCTATTTTATACTTAAAATCCTTATGCATGCATCGCTATTTTATGCATTAACTTGCTTTTGTTCAATGTGTAGAATTCATTTGTTAAAGGTTGGCTAGTATTGAACACTGAAATGGCTGAAAATCTGCATCAAGGACAAAACAACATGGAAAAGCAGCTTCAGGCAACCAGTTCTAGTATGGGCAACTTGCAAGAATAGAATGATGATGTTGAAGAACATGTGGTCCAAAGGAATAGAATTGTCAACTTTGTCAACACTAGCAAACCTTTGACAAATACAAGCTTTACCTCACAATCCACCTTACTTAATAATGCCTAATTACCCAATGCCTATACATACCATATATCCACAAATCCCGCAAGAATATCTTACCAATCCAAGTGCTTAGCCAGCTGCAACTTTATACCAATCGCCTTTTGTCACTATGCCTGCTGTTGGGAGTCAATCAAATCAAGTGATAGTGCGCCCACAAGAATTGCCTAGAAAAGAAGTTGAGACCACTATTTCACATAGCACAGAGAGACAAATCCACAATTTGCACAAGGTCATTAGAGATGAGTTGCGCTCTAGGAACATTCAGAGTTTATATTATGAAGACTTATGCATTCACCCGGACATTGAGCTTCCACATAGGTATAATATACCAAAATTCAACACTTTCGATGGAAAGGGGAACCCCTATGATTTGAAAGATTATTGTAGCAGATTGATTAGAACTGGAGAGAATGAAGCTTTGCGGATAAGATTTTTCATTCAAAGTTTATCAGGAATGGCACTTGCATGGTATACCGAACAAGATTTTTCCAAATGGAACACATGGGAGGATATGGCCCATGACTTTGTGGAACAATACAAGTTCAACATAGTAGGAGATCCCGATGTGTTTGATATGTGCAGCATTAAGAGGATGTCTCATGAGTCTTTTGAAGACTATGATATGAGGTCGAGGTCAGAGGCTTCTCAGATGCATCCTACCTTCCCTAAGGATAAGCTAATAGCAGCTTTCATTGACATGCCAGAAGGCATATACTATGCTAAAATGGTCGTCAATAATGCAAGCAGTTTCTCTGAATTTATCCAATTGGAAAAAATGAGAGAAGAAGGCATAGCAACAGGAAAAATCCCTTCTGGTTTATTTGGGTACACCACTCAATTAGAGAAATCCTCAAATTTGCAAGGCTCTCAAAGTCAGTTTTATCAATTATATTTCGATTATCCGATGTCAAAGAAGAGGAAGTCGAATACATTCACTCCTCTAGAAGAGTCTGTGACGAGCATATTTGAAAAATTGCAAGCGGAAGGACTTCAGCAACCAAGGAAAGGAACAATTCCTAAGTACTTACCTCCATACTTTGATCCGTCAAAGCATTGTGCTTATCATTCAAATATCCAAGGTCATGATACTGAAGAATGTAGTGGCTTGAGATACAAGATTCAAAGCATGATTGATAGCAGCAAAATAATAGTGCAAGAAGGTCCATCAAGTGGTTATTGCAACATTCCACCCGCAGGCACAATTTTTGTTAAGGGCGAGGCATCAGCCCCAAGATATTCAAAGAAGCAGCGGTTCGCAAGCTAAGAAGACTGAGAAGACCGCATTTTTGCAGCTTAAAATGGCATTTCATTGCCCATCTATCTTATGTTTTACTATTCTATCGCAATTTTACTTATCCCATTGTAATGAACTACGCTATGTTTTGCTACCGCTATTGGGTTTAGTCCCAAAATCAATGAAATTCCAATTTTCCCAAATAAGCCAAGCCAAAGCAGTTATAGATGGTTTATTTTGTGCAAAAGGAAGAGTTTCAAGAATGATAGATTATCGCAGCAACAACACATCTGAGCGCCATGCAAGCAGAATGCATATTTGAAGCCAAAATTAGGTGTTCAAACAAGCCAGCTGTTATTCGATCAAAGACTAACAATTGTTCTTTGATTAAATAGGGACAAATTTTGCATTTACCGCAAAGTTCAGCATCAAGGTGTAAGGAGCAATGCAGAATGTCGCGACTTCCCAGAAATTTTATAGTACTTATAATTTTTCTTTGAATGCAGGAATCTCAAGCAGAGAAACGAGAAGAACTCGCAACTATTAGTTCCTCTAAAAATATTTTCCTTATCGTATATGCAAAACAACTCTATTTCTGATGCAGCTTGAACTGCTCATCAAGTGCTCGACAATCAACCGAGGCCAATGACACGAAGCCAATCAAAATTGCTACATGATATGCACATTCAGTTGGCTTGGCTGGGAGGAAGCATGTGTTCGGGAGAAGAGTGGCAAAGTGCTGGAGCCGAAGGCCACATCTTCAAATTTGAGCCAAAGGACAAAGTGACCGAACACCAACTCTTGGCGCTGAGCAGTATAGAGCCGAACACAACAAATTGTGTTCGAAGACAAGTGGGCGCCCAATGACAAACGTGTTCGAGCAAGCAACCGAGCACCGAATTGAAGGCTGCCGAACACTCACTAAGTGTGATCGAGCAAGCAAACAAACACCAAAGTTAAGGCTGCCAAACACGCATTAGTTCAGCCCTGCGTGGCCTGCTTTTACTGGTCACCTGTGACCATTTATTGTTTTATCCCTAGCGTAGTCTATATATATTCCTTTCCATTTCGTCTTAAGTAGCTAGTAGTTGATGAATATTTGATATAGCAATTGCTATATAAGTAACTCCGATGGAGCCCAAACCCCATGGTGGGATTTTAAAGAACTTGTGTCAATCGGTGTGAATCGTTTGAACATTTTCTTCTTGGCCATTAAATTTTCAAGAAGCGTTGTCTTTCTTGAGGATTGTTGGTTAGTATAGGTGATTTTTTTTCCAATTCGATCAAGCTTGAGACAAGTTCCTCATTGTGCCTTTGAATCTAAGGAAGATTTGTCTTGCTTCTATCTTGTTCTTGTTATTTTCCGTGTTTCCCCTTCTTGTTTAGCTTTACCCTCGGGTTTGCTTACATCATCATGGTATCAGAGCAAGGTTTGAGCTTGTTTCTACAACCTCAAATCCTTTTCGTTTATGTCGTGCTTTGTGTCCCTAGTTTCAGCTTTCTTCCTTGTTGTGGATTGTTGTTATTATGGTGTTTTTACAACAAAAAAAAAGTAGAAAAGAAAAATCTAAAAATTTTGGTTTGATTGTTGGTTGTTTAAATCAAACAACCCTTAGTTCTTGTTCACCATTGTTTCCTGACTCCAACGAGCAACTGTCGTACATGATTGTTGACTACGGTTTCTTGGTGAATTTTGAACTATTTTTGATGTGGTGGTGACTGATATTGAACCCCATCGTGTTTTGGTTGTTACCGATGAAGACTAGTGGTTCTTGATTGGTTGTGTTTTGTGCTTAAAATTTCGAAATTCTATGATTTGAGCCTTGCCCGTACGCCGGAAACTTGTTACATTGTAACAGTGTAAGACTGACGTTGAATTAGTTCTTAGCTCAAAAGAATCTGGAACTGATTTCCTCCGATGATGTTGATACCAGAGTTGAACGAGCAACCCAAAGTCTGTTAAAATTTGTGGTCAGGGAACGAAGTCAGTTTGTCCGTACACCATAGTAAAAATTTCACTGTTCCGTTGAAGAAGAAAAAGGTAAAGTGTAAAGATCAAAACCCCAGGTGAAAAATTTGTCGGCTAGGAAAGGGAATTGGATAAGGCAAAACCCTATCCGTACCAAGGAGGGACCACTCTTCTACGAACAGGAGTTGGTGTGTTCGAAAACGATTCCAAAGCGGAATCGAAGGGTAGATTCTCCAAGGATTTTACTTTTCTTGTGTTCGAAAATTCACGATAGTGGATCTCTATAGTAATCACTTCTACTCAAGGTCGTACTATCGAATTTAAGCTTTTAGGAACTCGTGCGTGGGGTGACCGAAGTCCAACTTTTGTAGACCATTCTTTGACTTCCCGATCGGAGAGTAAGTAGCGACCGTTCCATCGGGTCATATCATTTCACTCATCCCGAAGGAGACAGTGTAACTTGTCAAATTCGAAGGAACTGAGAGAAGTTGATCAACCGAGGAAGCCATTGGCTACAAGTTCTTGAGTGACCAAAACCGCACACATAAATTGCGTGGACCCGAGTGCCACCCAACAAAGGTGAGGGAGTGTGTGAGGTGATTTCTAACCTTAATATTTATTTGGTCTTTGATTCGTGCAGGAGCCATGGCTGGGAATGGAGGCGAAGGAAAAGCCATTTAGAAGCCCGAGGTGTCGTTAGCCGATCTCATGGCTGCGATACAAGGCATCAGTGCCGAAGTAAGAGGAGTGAGTGCTCGAGTAGCTCAACTCGAGCAAGGTAGTGTGTCTGTAGCCTTACCTGGGTCCGTCGCTGGAACTAGCAACTCTACTCCGATGAAACCAGAGCTATTTTCTGAGCTTGTTCGACAACATCAGTTGAAGAGCGAGGCTGTTCGAAATGAAGCTATGGGCAATCCCCAAGCTACACAACACTTGGGCAATCCCCAAGTATAACAACAAAACTTGGGCAATCCCCAAGCTGGATATCAAAACAAGGGCATTCCCCGAGGTGAAAAGGTACCACTTCCAATGGCCCGAAGACAAATCGTGGTCGTTGATGAAGGGGTTGATGAATGAGAATTTCCCAAAGGAAAACATGAATATGAGCAGCTATTCGTTCAACGAAGGCAAGATCAATGAGGTTGTGGAAATTTCCAAGGTCGAGGCTGTGTCGCAAATGTTGATCGAAATATTTAGCGTGAGGCTGATGATTACTCTGATGAGTAACCCGAACGCATTCGAGGTGCTCGAGAGTAAAACTTGAACAGTGTCAAGATCACTATTCCACCCTTCAGAGGAACTGGTGATTTGGATGAGTATCTTGAATGGAACGAATCTTCGAAACCAATGAGATGACCGAAGAGAGAACATCTGCACATGTTATTGCTTCATTCGAAGCGTATGCATCGACGTGGTGGGAGGCTGACAAGAGGCTGAGATGAAGGATTGTCTATCCCGAAGTCACTACTTGTGCACAGTTGAAAAGAGCAATGGTCACTAAGTATTTTAATGCAAAGTATCGGCAAACTTAACATCAGAAGCTCTATGAGTTGAAACAAGGGTCCAAGTCGGTTCAAGAGTATCATGATAAGTTCGTGAGAATTCGGTTGAATTTTGATTTAGAAAAAGATGACGAGCAAGACACCATTCCATTCAAAATGGCTTGGCTCGGGATATGTTATCTCAATTAAGAATGCATGTGTATCATTTATTGGAAGATGTGCTCGGAGCTACCGTCGAAGCTGAGAAATGGGTTGAGGACGAGAAGGCAACTCGGTACCGAGGAGTCACTACTTCAACTCCTTTGAATCAAGGTAAAGAATGGAAGAGTTCGAACCCAACAAGTTTTAACACTGTTCGAGATCTGAAGAAACCTTTCGAGAGAGGTGTGACTGTTAACCAACCAAAATAAGCGGGAGGAAAAGTTCAACTTAATTCTCCTAATGCTTCAAATATTCAGTGTCATAAATGCAAAGGTTATGGTCACATGGCAAAAGAGTGTCCAACTCGAAAAATTATGCTTGTGCTCGACAATGGAGATGTTTGTGAGCAAGCGAGTGACACTGAAGAGGAAAATTTTGAGGAAATTAGCCGAGCTAAAGACGATGAAAGTCATGAAGCTGCCGAAACTGATCATCCGGAAATGTTTCTTGTAGTTCGAAGGAATTTGAGCTGCATTACTCTTGACAAAGAGGACAACCAAAGAGAAAACCTTTTCCATGCCCGATGTCGAGTAAGGGGGCAAGTGTGTTCGGTGATCATTGATTCGGATAGTTGTACGAATGTGGTGAGCCATACCTTGGTTTTGCAATTGAGACTACCTACTTTAAAACATCCTCACCCTTAAAGATTACAATGGTTAAACGAGTGTGGAGAATTGAGGGTTGTCAAACAAGTGTGGATCAAGTTTAGAGTTTGAGAATATCAAGATGAGATGATGTTCGATGTGGTGCCGATGCAAGCTTGTCATATGCTATTGGGCCGACCATGGCAGTATGATCGGTCAGTTGTTCACAATGGTAGATCCAACACTTACACTGCAAAGCTCGAAGGGAAGAGTTTCATATTCCAACCCTTGTCTCCGAAGAGAGTCAGCGAGGACTATAAAGAATGAAAGAACTGAAAGAAGCAGCCAAAGCTAAGCTTCCGATGGAAACAAAATTGTGGCTGAAGAGAAAAACTCACCGCCTGAAGTAAGAAACATCTGTGCAATCATGCAACTGGGTGAGTATCTACGAGGCAACGACAACGATCAGATGATGATTTGCCTCGTGCATAAGGGTATCTTTCTAAACTCTAACGATGATTTTTCTAACGATAACCCTTTTCCTAGAGCTGTACAAAGTGTTTTGCAGGACATCGGAGACATGTCTCCCGAAGAAATGCCAGGTGGATTGGCTCCATTGAGAGGAATGGAGCACCAAATTGACTTCGTACTGGGATCTTAAATCCCCAACAAACCTGCATATAGGTGTAATACCGAAGACACCAAAGAGCTCCAAAGGCAGGTTGATGAATTGCTGAACAAGTTCCTTGTTCGAGAAAGCTTGAGTCCTTGCGCCGTTCCTATTATGCTTGTCCCGAAGAAAGATGGAACTTGGTGAATGTGTATTGATTTTTGAGAATTCAACAAAATCACGTTAAAGTATCTTCATCCTATCCCTCGATTAGATGACATGCTAGATAAGTTAAGTGGTTCTTCATGCTTTTCGAAGATAGACCTCAGGTCCGGTTACCACCAAATCTGAATGAAACCCGGAGACGAGTGGAAAACTACATTCAAGACCAAGTTCGGTCTTTATGAATGGTTAGTGATACATTTTGGCCTCTCTAATGCACCGAGCACATTCATGCGACTGATGAACCATGTGATCAAACCGTTCATAAATAAGTTTGTTGTTGTTTACTTCGATGACATACTTGTTTATAGTAATTTTGTGGATTAACATGTCGATCACCTAAGGCTAGTGCTTGATAAGCTTAGACAAGAGAAGTTATATGCTAACTTCAAGAAATGTGCCTTTTGTGTTGAGCGTGTAGTCTTTCTTGGATTTTTTGTAAGTGCTAATGGTGTTGAAGTCGATGAGTCAAAAGTCGAAGCCATCAAAGATTGGCCTCCAACCTCGGTATCTCAAGTGCGAAGCTTCCATTGCATACCTAGCTTCTACCGAAGGTTTGTTCGTGACTTTAGCACCGTGGCAGTTCCTTTAACCGAGCTGGTTAAGAAAGACCATCCATTTGTATGGGGAGAGTCCCTAGAGAGGGCCTTCTAAGAGTTGAAACAGAAGCTTTGCTCTACCCCGTTGTTGCAACTCCCTGACTTCGGCAAAGTATTCAAAGTCGAGTGTGATGCGTCCGGAGTTGGGATTGGAGGAGTTCTTATGCAAGAATCGAAGCCGATCGCTTACTTTATCGAAAAGCTTAAGGGCACAACCTTGAATTACTCAACTTATGACAAGGAGTTGTATACCCTCGTTCGAGCACTCGCCCATTGGCAGCATTATTTGTGGCCTCGAGAGTTTGTGATTAAAAGTGATCATGAATCATTGAAACATCTCCGAGGTTAGGAGAAACTGAACCAAACGCATGCCAAATGGGTTGAATTCATTGGAAGCTTTCCCTTTGTAATTCATTATAAAAAGTGGAAAGACAATGTTGTGGCCGATGCTCTATCAAGAAAATTTGCTTTAGCAACCACTCTCGCTTCAAGGCTCATGGGATTCGAAAGCATCAAGTCACGAAGGTGATCCCAAGTTAAAATGCGTTCGAGATGCAATCTTGAGTGGCCAGAGGGTTTAGAAATATCAGTGGCACGATGGCTACCTCATCAAGAATGGGAGGGTTGGTGTGCCTGTGTCATCATGGAGAGAGCTTTTAGTTTTAGAAGCTCACTCTGGAGGCTTGATGGGATACTTCGGTGTCGACAAAACTCTTGGTATCTTAACCGAGTAGTTCCATTGGCCAAAAATGCGACGAGATTTGGAAATGCTTTGCAACGCTTGTCTCGTTTGCAAGAAAGCTAAATCGAAGTCCAACCCTCATGGTTTGTATACCTCGTTACTTGTGCCTGATCGACCTTGGGTTGATATATCCGTGGAATTTGTCTTGGGGTTGCCGAGGTCGGGGGGAGGATATGATAGCATCTTCGTTGTGGTGGACCGATTTCCAAAATAGCTCACTTTATTCCTAGCAAAAAATGCGATTGTGCACAACATGTTGCTTCTTTGTTTATTGCTCATGTGTTGAAATTGCATGGTGTGCCACGTACAATTGTTAGTGATCGAGACTCGAAGTTCTTGAGTGTTTTTTGGAAATGTTTGTAGGGTGCCCTCGGCACCAAACTACTTTTCTCGACGTCTCACCATCCTCAGACTGATGGACAGACCGAGGTAGTTAACCGAACCTTGGGATCTTTGCTTCGAGCAATGACCAAAGGCAAGGTCGGAAACTGGGCTGATTGTTTGCCCATGATGGAGTTTGCATACAATGACCGGTTCATCGAATGATAAATATGACCTCGTTCGAATATGCGTACGGTTTTAATCCTTTGATTCCACTTGATCTAACCCCATTGCCTCGAGATGTTATTATTGATTTTGAAGGTACTCACCAAGCCAAAGCTTTGCTCGAGTTGCACGCAAAGGCGAAGAAGAATCTTGAGGAAGCTTATGCCAAAGTGTTATTGAAAAGGAAAAAGGGGCGAAAGAAGTTGGAGTTGAAGAAGGAAGATTGCGTTTGGGTTCACTTCGAATAGAGCACTTCTCGAACCAGAGGAAAGGAAAGTTGGCACCTCAAGGGGATGGACCATTTCAAGTGCTGAGCAAGATTAACAACAATGCTTATGTGATCGACCTCCCAAGTGAGTATAATGTGTCCAACACTTTCAATGTTGCTGACTTAACTCCTTGTGTTGTAGGCCAAGTACCGAGGACAGATGCTGAAGCGATTTCAAGGACGAAATCTTCTCAGGAAGCGGAGGATGATGCAGCCCCAAGTGCTGATCAAGTATTTGACAATCCACCAAAGCCAATGACACGAAGCCCAGCCAAATTGCTACATGATATGCACATTCAGTTGGCTTGGCCGGGATGAAGCATGTGTTCGGTAGAAGAGTGGAAAAGTGATGGAGCCAAAGGCCACATCTTCAAATTTGAGCCCGAGGACAAAGTGACAAAACACCAACTCTTGGCGCTGAGCAGCACAGAGCCGAACACAACAACAAATTGTGTTCGAAGACAAGTGGGCGCCCGATGACAAATGTGTTCGAGCAAGCAATTGAGTACCAAATTTAAGGCTACCGAACACTCACTAAGTGTGATCGAGCAAGAAACCAAGCACCGAAGTCAAGGCTGCCGAACACACATTAGTTCAGCCTTGCGTGGCTTGCTTTTATTGGTCACCTGTGACCATTTACTGTTTTATCCCTAGCGTAGTCTATATATATTCCTTTCCATTTCGTTGTAAGCAATTAGTAATTGATGAATATTTGATATAGCAGTTGCTATATGAGTAACTCCGATGGAGCCCGAACCCCGTTGTGGGATTTTAAAGAACTTGTGTCAATTAGTGTAAGTCGTTTGAATATTTTCTTCTTGGTCATTCAATTTGCAAGAAGCGTTGTCTTACTTGAGGATTTTAGCTTAGTATAGGTGATTTTTGTTTCCGATTCGATCGAGCTTGAGACAAGTTCCTCAATGTTCCTTTGAATCGAAGCAAGATTTGTCTTGCTTCTATCTTGTTCTTGTTATTTTCTGCGTTTCCCCTTCGTGTTTAGCTTTACCCTCAGGTTTTCTTGCACCAATTTCTCTCTTTATAATTTTAGCATTTGCTCGATTATCGCATCACCAGCGCAAGCCAAACGATTTCAGATTTTGCAAGATGCATATCTTGGGTCCTTCCACCCACAAATAGGATATCTCGGGTCCTTCAACCCACAAATAGGATATCTTGAGTCCTTCCACCCACAAATAGGATATCTCGGGTCCTTCCACCTACAAATAGGATATTCGGGTCCTTCCGTCCGGAAATAGGATATCTTGGTAACTTCCACCCACAAATAGGATATCTCGGGTCCTTCCACCCACAAATAGGATATTCACGTCCTTCCGCCCTCAAATAGGATATCTTCGGGTTCTTCCACCCATAAATATGATATCTCTGGTCTTTTCACCTATAAATACGATATCTTCGGGTCCTTTCACCCACAAATAGGATATCTTTGGTCCTTCCACCCACAAATAGGATATCTCGAGTACCTCCACCCACAAATAGGATATTCGAGTCCTTCCACCCATAAGAATATCTTCGGGTTCGTACACCCACAAATAGGATATCTCGAGTCCTTCCACCCACAAATAGGATATGCAGGTTTCTTTCAAGTAGATGATAGCGATACGCAAGTCGGCTTGAGGCACAACTTTTATAGTGTCTCGCGATGTTGGTTGTCTTGCGATATTGACATGTTATATTTAAAGTAGAGGATAGTGATAGACAAGTCGGCTTGAGGCACCACTTTTGGAGTGTCTCACGATGTCGGTTGTTTTGCAATATTGGCATGTTATATTTAATTAGATGATAGCGATAGACAAGTCGGCTTGAGGCACCACTTTCAGAGTGTCTCGCGATGTCGGTTGTCTTGCAATATTGGCATGTTATATTTAATGTAGATGATAGCGATAGACAAGTCGGCTTGAGGCACCACTTTTGGAGTGTCTCGCGATGTCGGTTGTCTTTCAATATAGGCATGTTATATTTAAAGTAGATCATAGCGATAGATAAGTCGGCTTGAGTCACCACTTTCGGAGTGTCTCGCGATGTGAGTTGTCTTGCAATATTAGCATGTTATATTTAAAGTAGATAGCGATAGACAAGTCGGCTTGAGGTACCAGTTTCGGAGTGCCTCGCAATGTCGGTTGTCTTGCAATATTGGCATGTTATATTTAAAGTAGATGATTGCGATAGACAAGTCGGCTTCAGGCACCACTTTCAGAGTATCTCGCGATGTCGGTTGTCTTGCAATATTGGCATGTTATATTTAAAGTAGATAGCGATAGACAAGTTGGCTTAAGGCACCACTTTCGGAGTGTCTCGCGATGTCGGTTGTCTTGTAATATTGGCATGTTATAAATTTAAAATAGATTGTAGCGATAGTCAAGTCGGCTTGAGGCACCACTTTCGGAGTGTCTCGCAATGTCGGTTGTCTTGTAATATTGGCATGATATATTTGAAGTAGATGATAAAGATAGAAAAGTCGACTTGAGACATCATGTCTCGTTAGTCGACTTATCTTATGAAAGCCTTGCATTCTATATTCATTCTCACTTTACTTATTATTTTACTTTACTGTTTCAAAATAAGGATCAGCCTAGAGGTTCCCCGGGCAGAGCGTTTCGTCAGTTGATCGAAAGAAGAACTTATTGATGATATCACAACCCGCATTTACAATTTTATGTTATCACTTTATTTATTTCTTATTCCAATTATTATAGTTTATTAGCCGTTGCTCGCTTACAGTTTGTCGAGATTGTTACAGAATTTTAGAAGTACCGCAGCAGCATTTGGAGCATAACGTGGAACTTTTTCTTAGCAGTAAACTGGGACAATTGTTGATATGAGCTAGACTCGTCAACGAGGATCTGAAGAATTGCACTCTAACAAGTAAATTCTATCCTAATCTTTTGTTTCAGATTAGCACGTCGGTTTGAATTCTTTCCTATTCGTGCGTCCTTTTCCATCAATCGTGCGAGTTTTTGTATCTAAGTGTTGTTGAACTGCATATGTCCTGATGCTCTTTCAGCCTGAGATCTGTAGGCAACTCAGAAATCGGAGTTTGGCCATATCCATAAGCCTCGCCTTTTGGTCCTTGGAAATCAAAAGTGTTGGCTTTTATCGGGACAAAATTGGCTTCTCGTCAACTTCTTTACCCAATTTCGTCCCGAGGTGTAATTAATGACTAATTATTTAAATAAAATTGAAGTATTAAACTAAAATTAAAAATTAAAAATTAATTAATTAAAATAAATTAAAGAAGATTAATTAATTTTCAAAGAAAAGGTTAAATTACACTGCTTATCTTTAAAATCCGGCTTATTTCATTCTCAATCTGTAAACTCTGCCCATTTCAGCATACACGCACACTCCTCCTCACTTCAGTAAAACCCCGCGACTAGATTGCCATATCCACTAATTCCCCGTTACCTCTTTCCCTTCGCGACCCGCTTCCGAATCTTGCGACCCGAGCCCAATCAGTTGTCTTCTCCGTACAAGGGTTTGGCTGGACGAATAACACTGTTCCAGCTGGTGGTTTTGGCGTGTTCTCGCTTATCTCTCTCCAATGGATCTTCAATCTCATCTGTTAATTTGAATTGCCGATCAATCTGAGCCCTTGATCGATTTCGTGTGGATAAAGATGTGAGAGGTGATATTTTTTACCTCTCTCACCCTTATCTTACAAGATTGATCAAAAAGCATTAGGGGTAATTTGGATTTTTCCAACTGAGGTAGAACCCTAATTTTCATACTATATATTTGCTATTTTTAGAATTAGAGAAGGGTCTAGGTTTGGAGATCAGAAAAAAGGCAGAGCATAGGAATACATACCGATTTTTCTTTTTTCCAGTTTGAAGTATTCCTTTTTTAAGTTCATAGTGTTACTGGTTCTGGTGGAATCATTGTCTCATAGTTTTGCTTTTCAAGTTGTCGACTTCGTTCGAATTTGCTTTAGTTCGAGTCGCTTTCTTCAGATTCAACACCCTAGCTCGCTGCGTCGCAAAAGGTAATAAACCTATTATCTTGACGTTTTAGCTTCGTTCTTATGTTATTCATAAACTGTAAAATCTGCTATGCAATGGAATAGTTTGAGCTTGATATTTAGAGTCGATAAATGTCTAAGGTTAATCAATCTAGCTAGAATGTCAACCTTTTAGTTCAATTCCAGTTTCTTTATAATATATTCGTGACTGTCAAATTTGATAACTTGGTGAACTTAGTCATTTATTTTATTTTTTGTAAATCTGGAAATGATGATGCTCTGAGTTTTAGATCATTAATAAGTTATAGTAAGTTTGTTTGGTTTAAAGTTTATGACTTTATGAAGAAAACTAGTTATGAGTTTAAAACTGGTTCTTTGTTAGTCTAAAGAGAACAATGAATGAATAAATGATGATGAGTGAATGAAATGAAAAATGAATGAAGTTTAGACCAGATATAGGCTGGTATTTTGTAGTTCTGTTTCAGCTTCTTGTTCTTCCTTTAATTTCGATTATTAGAGCTTGTTTCCTTCAGCCTTAGATCTTATCTTTTCCAGTAGGTAAAAGCTCCGGGCTTTCCTGTTTTCTCTGCTCATTTTCTTAGAGCAGTCTTCTAAGGGTTTCTAGGCAGTTGAGTGGGTTGCTTTTACGTCTTTGTATAATGCTGCAGGTTCAGAGGCTTGTCCAAGAGGGTGTCTTAGGATGCTATGCTAGTGTGTGCAAGGTGGTGCAGGATGTTTAGCTATTTTAGGGATGTGTATGCAGCTAAGAGTTCAGGTTAGATGAGCTGGTGCAGGGCAGTGAGGGAGCAGGTATATGTGAGTTAGCAAGAAGAAGCTGCAGCTGTTTTCAGGGCCTGTTGAGTAGTTTTTGGAGGCTGTGAGGAAATGGGGAAGTGTGCTGGTTTCTGGTGATTTAGGATAGCTGGAGGGTGTTCCTATTTTGTTTAGGTGTTTGCTGGGGTTAAAAGGAGGTTTGTTTGGTGTTTGTAGATATTGAAAGAGGATTTGGTAGTTGGATCTTTTTTTGTTTATCAGGTGGTTGTTCAGGTTGGCCTGGGGTCTGCCAGGTCTTAGCTTATTTCTAGTGTTTAGGAGTGTTTGTTTAGGGTATGTGAAGGCTGATTGCAGAGGTAGAGGGACTGTTTATTGCTAGTTTGTTTCAGGGTGGCCTGCATTTGTGTAGTAGAGTTTCAGAGGTTCATGGGTAAAATTCCTGATTCCCTGTGTGTTCAGGTTGGTCTGTAGGTACTCAGGAGTAGGTGAGAGGTTTGTTCTTGTAGTGTATGCAGGTGTGGGATTGTTTCAGGCGAGGGTTATGTAAGTTAGTTTCTGGCATGGGGGAATTTGTGAGGTTCTGTGAGAGTGAGAGAGTTCTGTTTGTTTCAGCTATATAGAGTGTGGAGGAGTATGTGTGAGGCTTGTTCTTTGGTAGGTTGAAATATGTTAAAGAGAGTGAGGGAGTGCCGGTAGTGTAGGGTATGTTTCTGATGGGCAGGTTGTTCAGTGGAGTGTCTATTGCTATCTGAAGTTGCTAGAGTTAAGGGGCTTATTATGGTGTGCAGGTATAGGGGCTGGGCAGGTTATTATGCTGCAGTTTATGAGGTGGAAGCAGGGTTGGTCTGTTAAGGTTGGTTGCAGAGGTAAGGGATGTCTTTTGCTCTCATTTGTTGCAGCTTGTTAAGTTGTCAGCTATGAGTTCAGGCAAGAGTTGGAGATAGGGCAGCAGCAGCAGCTAGTATTAAAAAAGAGGGTCAGTCAAGTGTCCAGTAGCATAGTTTCAGATGTTTTGTTCAGTCTCTTGATGAGTTGTTTGGTCCATTGCTAGTTTAATTAGATTGTGTTTGAGAGTATCAATAGTAGTAAATTGCTTCAGGTATTCAATTCTATTTATGTATTGAAATGTATGTTTGTCTATGTAAGTTGGTCACAGTCCAAAGAATGAAAAGATTCTCAACATGGTTGAAGTTGTGAAAAAATGCATTAGTTAAAATTTTGATCTTTAAATTGGTTATTAGTTAATGGAAGTTAGAGATGTCATTCCTTATAAAGAATTAGTCTGGTGTCCTTGCATCTGTCTTGGGGTCTATGATCTAGTATGCTTGGGTTGAGTTCTTTCGGACTAGCATGGTCCCTGCCTTTTTCAAGATTTTTAATGATTGTACGGTCTTTCTGCTAAGGAAGTAAGTTTGTGCTAAGCTATAGTGTGTAATCTGCTTCGCCTACTGTTAATAGAACCTTGAGATGTACTTGTTTAAATAAAAGTTGCTTCTTTTGACCATGAAATATAATGGTTCATATTAATGTCTTAAGGTTTCTATTCTCAGTCTGCTTATTTTAAAGAATATTTTGGTCATATTCTAGTTTGGTTCCTGCATGTAGACATAAGAGAAAAGATTTTTGTGCGTAATTAAAGTAGCAGTTCACTCAATCACCTTTTTGGTCTACTTGATATTTTAGTCAGGAATATATCTCCATGATTTTAGTACAAAGTTTTCCTTTATGACAGTTGTAGGAATTTTCTTTATACTTAATGATCCCATTTTGAAAATGAGCCATAAAGGCACACTACCTTTGCTTGATTAAATTATGTTTGAAGTTTTAGTTAAATTGCTTGTCTGCTATGTGCCTTAACACTGTTCTATAGCTCGTTTCTTAAGTCGATTTCACTTGGTTGTCGCATATGTATTAGTCATTTCTATAACTGCAATAGCTACTAATCCTTATCATTTCTTTTCTTGGCATGAACACTCTTGGGGCCAGTTTTGAATTAAAACTCACAAATTGGGATGGCTATTTGCATTTGAGTTGTTTGATTCGCATCGTATGTTTGGGCTTGAGATCCCCGAAAGAATGAAACTTACCAAATTCAAGGCTCAGTGATTGAGTTTGCATATCTGGGTTCTATCTTCTAAACTCCCTCTCACCCGTCCCCTTTAGAAAATCATGTTATCGGATCCTTGAAACCGGAGTAGGACTTTGCATGCTAGAAGCTTGGTAGGATAGCCGCTCGATTAAAATTGTTATCATATCGCATGTTTAGAATTATTTACATAATTGCTTATCCCGTTTCTTTGGGACGTGCCAATTAGTTTAAGGTATTAAAAACTGTTGGTCAATTAATGAGTGCAAATCAAATTCAATTAAATTTATTTCTTTATTTTATTATTATTTATATTTAAATTATTTATTTATAAATTTACTTATTTTATTAAATATTCAGTTACTTATTTATTTATTTATTATCTACTTATTTATTTATTTATTTATTTATTTATCCTATATTTTTCCTAAAATCTCTAAGTTATTTATATTATTAAAATTCGTGAAAACCGTCGGATTAACCGATTTTAGCGGATTTTCGAAAGTGCTCCCATAATAGGGACCTTCTTTCGAATTTAAAAGAACCACTTACTCAGAATCTCTGAAACTTATTTTCCTTTTAAATAAGGAATAAAATTGCATTAACTAATTAACAATTGGTTCCTAATAATTCTTAAATTAGGTGGCGACTCCAAAGAAGCCATTTGGAGTCTCCATTTTGTTGAAATTACATCCTGATTGCATACTTGTATGCATTTTGGAGGGTTCAACAACATGGTGACTCCGCTGGGGATTAGCAAATGGTTCTAACCATAAGGTTTTCACGAATTAGCCTTGTATATGTCTTTGTATGCTGAAACTAGTATGATTATATCTATTGTTTATTTCCGAGCATGCAATGTTAATCTAATTGATTGTTGTGTGTCATGAAAAGCATGTCACTACACCCTTATTTGTGCACATATATAAACTGGCATTCCCTTCATACTTCCCCCACTCCTGGGAACCTCTTGCATTCTCACTCAAAATATCCGCGAGGTGTGTGCATACGCACCCGCACTTTCTTCCACTAAAAAACCCTTTGACGAGTTGGTGTACCAGCGGATTGTCGTGGGAGTAATTTGACCACGAAGCCGCCTGCCACTCACCTGTTAGCCTCAACCATTAACCCACTCATAGACGGAGTTTTAGGAGCATACATGATTTACACCTTAGTCTGGAGTCGGTCCTTGTTGCCGCCTCCATAGTTAGGAAAACCGCCCTTACGTCAATGGATTTTTGAAACCCAATGACAATGCATATTATGTGCTATGTGATAACGAATCCTCAGTCCTAGCAATGTTTTGAGCATAATCAGATTTAGAATTTTGTCTCCAAATTTATCTTTTAGGTTAGAAAATGGAAGAATTTAGTAGAATCTGTATGGTCATAGCAGTCCATAGAGAATTTGAGATCACAGTGCAGAATTTTGTGAACAAGACAGAATTGCAGTCGGGGGAAAGTAGGCAGATTTGGTTGGTTTGTGTTTTGGAGATGGTATGGTATGGTGAGATCTGAGAGGTGAAGCCCTTGGTGTCTTTAAAAGATCAGTAGGGTCTCTCTTATGAAGACCTGTATGTGTGAAGGTTTAAGTTTACTTACCAGCTGCAACTTTATGAAAATTGAAATATGCTTGTCGCATACTAGGAGTGTGAAGCCTCTGTGTCTTTGAATGACCAGTGGGGCCCTCCTTGTAGACCAATGAGGTCTTGGCTACCTAGGAAACTGAGAGGCATAATTAAAGCCGAGGACGAGTGATGAGCCGTATGAACAAGGTATGTGAGCCTTGCAAAACCTAGGATGCTGAGAGGCTTGTGCAAAGCCAAGGACCAGTGAGGTTTTATTTGCAAAAGGTCAATTGGAACCTTTTATGATTTGCAGTCTGGTATTGTGAAGGCAGTTGGAAATTTCACCCCTGGGTATTGTAAAATAATTGGGAGTTGTGCCTGGAGGAGTGTGGATGTTTGCAAAATGTATGGAGGATTGTTTTAGATTTTAGGCATTTGGGTTTAGAATTTTTTACAGATGTTGTGGATAGCATGAGCTGTGTAGAATTTTGAGTCGACACCAACTTTGGGAAGATAGTTTGGATGGCAGAATTGTAGCCTCAAGGCGGAGAGATGATTGTTATTATTTATTGGTTACCTTAAATCTGAATTGCTCAGAACCGGCATGGACAATTTTTCGTTACCACTTGTTTTTGCGATTAGGCTTACCTCTAGCACAAAATAGGCACCTTACAGGGTATTTACGCTCAATTACTTGTGTTTGCCACAAGTCAAATTATCTGTCTAATATGCGATGAAATTTGTTGGCACTGATTGCGATGTGTTTGAATTTGTTCGGCGGTATGGAAAGATTAACGTTATGTTACTTCAATCTATTTTTTTCTGTAAAAAGTTAACTGCTTTATGAAGTTGTTTATTGATCTATTGTCTGAATTTATGCGTGCCATTATTTTAAAACGCCTTTTAAATGTTATTTTATTTATCTTAACCCCAGTCTTGTCATTTTGCAAAAATATTGTTTAGCATTATATTTTATAGTATTCGCAAGTGTGTTTTCCTTTTGAAAATAACTTCAGAGTTAAACAAGCGTTTTCGCGTCTGGTTTGCTTTAACAAAATGAGTGTCTTGTTTAAAATTTTGTGTCTTTTCAGTACGGTCTCAGTTTCTCCATTTTGGAATAAGTTGACCCGTCAGTTTCGTCTTTAATAATTTTTCATTAAGTTCGGTATGTATTGTCAAAAGGTTAATTAGTTTGAACATCAAAAGAGGACCTATGGCTCGCCAAAATATTGTGATTGACTTGACTGAGAATGATGAATCCAACCAAGACAAGATTAACAGGCTCGAAGCAACCGTTGCAAGCTTGGAAAAGTAGAACTACGCATAGTCTGATTCCAAAAGAGGGATACGTATGCTCCTCCCTCGGGCTCGATCCTTTAATATTTAAATTTTAATTTTTTCCAAAGATAGAAACTAGAGCAAATTTTGCAAAGCAAGTAGAAGACGTGAGAGATTGCAACTGGGGCAGCTTTTGCAAAGTAATTTGAAGTACAAAAATTCATAACTGGGGATATTTTGAAAAGTAAACTAAAATGTTGAAGCCATAACTGGGGCAGAATTTTGTAAAAAAAGGCAGGTTGAAGACATTGGGTTTATTTTGTCCTTATCAGAAACAATTTTCAAAGAATCGGTACAGATTGTTATTTTGAAAGCAAGAATCGATAGTTGAGCAAAGCATTGATGTTCAAAATACGCCGACCGTTTTAGCAATTTGTGCCAAAATAGTCTTGCACGAATACTGATTTAGTAAAAACTTTCAAAGTTGTTTTCTCAATTCTTGTCTTGAAAGATCAAATTTTGTTGATCATTAAGTTTCGAGCTTTTAAATATTTTACTCCTTTGTTGAGTTGGAATTTTCGTCCCATCCATTCGGCCTAATGGCCTATTTTATACTTAAAATCCTTATGCATGCATTGCTATTTTACCTACTAACTTGCTTTTTTTCAATGTGTAGTTATTTATTTGTTAAAGGTTGGCTAGCATTGAACACTGAAATGGCTGAAAATCTGCATCAAGGACAAAACAACATGGCAAAGCAGCTTCAGGCAACCAGTTCTGGTATGGGCATCTTGCAAGCACAGAAAGATGATGTTGAAGAACATGTTGTCCAAAGGAATAGGATTGTCAACTTTGTCAACACTAGCAAACCTTTAACAAATACAAGCTTTACCTCCAATCCACCTTACTTAATAATGCCTAATTACCCAATGCCTATACATACCATATATCCACAAATCCCGCAAGAATATCTTACCAATCCAAGTGCTTGGCCAACTGCAACTTTATACCAACTGCCTTTTATCAATATGCATGTTGTGGGGAGTCAATCAAATCAAGTGATAGTGCACCCACAAGAATTGCCTAGAAAACAAGTTGAGACAAGTGATTCACATAGCATGGAGAGACAAATCCTTAATTTGCACAAGGTCATTAGAGATGAGTTGCGCTCTAAGAACATTCAGAGTTTGTATTATGAAGACTTATGTATTCACCCGGACATTGAGCTTCCACATGGGTATAAGATACCAAAATTCAACACTTTCGATGGAAAGGGGAACCCCTATGCTCATTTGAAAGATTATTGTAGCAGATTGATTGGAATTGGCAAGAATGAAGCTTTGCGCATGAGATTTTTCATTCAAAGTTTATCAGGAATGACACTTGCATGGTATACCAAACAAGATTTTGCCAAATGGCACACATGGGAGGATATGGCCCATGACGAAGTGAAACAATACAACTTCAACATAGTAGGAGATCCCGATGTATTTGATATGTGCAGCATTAAGAGGATGTCGCATTAGTCTTTTGTAGAATATGCTATGAGGTGGAGGTCAGAGGCTTCTAAGATGCATCCTCCCTTGCCTGAGGATAAGCTAATAGCAGCTTTCATTTACATGCAAGAAGGCATATACTATGCCAAAATGGTCGTCAATAATGCAAGCAGTTTCTCTGAATTGACCCAACGGGGAAAAATGATAGAAGAAGGCATATCAATAGGATAAATCCTTTCTGGTTTATTTGCGTACACCAATCAATCAGAGAAATCCTCAAATTTGCAAGGCTCTGAAAGTCAGTTTCAACAATAATATTCTGATTATCCGGTGTCAAAGAAGAGGAAGTCGAATGCATTCACTCATCTAGAAGTGTCTGTGACGAGCATATTTGAAAAATTGCAAGCTGAAGGACTTCAACAACCAAGGAAAGGAACAATTCCTAAGTACTTGCCTCCACACTTTGATCCGTCAAAGAATTGTGCTTATCATTCAAATATCCAAGGTCATGATACTGAAGAATGCAGCGGCTTGAGATACAAGATTCAAAGCATGATTGATAGCGGAAAAATAATAGTGCAAGAAGATCCATCAAGTGGTTATTGCAACATTCCACTCGCAGGCACATTTTCTTTTAAGGGCGAGGTATCAGCCCAAGATATTCAAAGAAGCAGCGGTTCGCAAGCTAAGAAGACTGAAAAGACCGCAATTTTACATCTTAAAATGGCATTTCATTGCCCAACTATCTTATGTTTTACTATTCTATCGCAATTTTACTTATCCCATATTAATGAACTACGTTATGTTTTGCTACCGTTATTGGGTTTAGTCCCAAAATCAATGAAATTCCAATTTTCCCAAATAAGCCAAGCCAAAGCAGTTATAGATGGTTTATCTTGTAGCAAAGGAAGAGTTTTAAGAATGATAGATTATCGGAGCAACAACACATTTGAGCGCCATGCAAGTAAAATGCAAATTTGAAAGCAAAAATAGGTGTTCAAACAAACCAACCGTTATTTTATCAAAGACTAACAATTGTTGTTTGATTAAACAGGGGCAAATTTTGCATTTACCGCAAAGTTCAGCATCAAGGTGGAAGGACCAATGCGGAATGTCGTGTCCCAGAAATTTTATAATACTTACAATTTTTCTTTGAATGCAAGAATCTCAAGCAGCAAAACAAGAAGAACTCGCAACTATTAGTTCCTCGAAGAATATTTTCCTTATCGCATATGCAAAACAACTCTATTTCTCTCTTTGTAATTTTAGCTTTTGTTCGATTATCGCATCACCAGCACAAGCCAGACGATTTCAGATTTTGCAAGATGCAGGGTTTATCCACCCACAAATAGGATATTTCGGGTCCTTCCACCCACAAATAGGATATCTTGGATCCTTCCACCAACAAATAGGATATCTCGGATCCTTCAACTCACAAATAGGATATCTTGGGTCCTTCCACCAAAAAATAGGATATCTCGGGCCCTTCCACCAACAAATAGGATATTCGGGTCCTTCCGCCCACAAATAGGATATCTTGGGTCCTTCCACCCACAAAGAAGATATCTCGGGTCCTTCCACCAACAAATAGGATATTCCGGTCCTTCTGCCCACAAATAGGATAACTTCGGGTTCTTCCACCCACAAATCTGATATCTCGGGTCCTTCCACCCACAAATAGGATATCTTCGGGTTCTTTAACCCACAAATAGGATATCTTGGGTCGTTCAACCCACAAATAGGTTATCTTGGGTCCTTCCACCCACAAATAGGATATTCGGGTCCTTCCGCCCACAAATAGGATATCTTCGGGTTCTTCAACCCACATATAGGAAATCTTGGTTCCTTCAACCCACAAATAGGATATGCAGGTTTCTTTCAAGTAGATGATAGCGATAGACAATTCGGCTTGAGGCATAACTTTCAGAGTGTCACGCTATGTCAGTTGTCTTGCAATATTGGCATGTTACATTTAAAGTAGATGATCACGATAGACAAGTCAGCTTGAGGCACCACTTTTGGAGTGTCTCGCGATATCGGTTGTCTTGCAATATTAGTATGTTATATTTAAAGTAGATGATAGCGATAGACAAGTCGGCTTGAGGCCCCACATTCGGAGTGTCTCGCGATTTCGGTTGTCTTGTAATATTGGCATGTTATATTTAAAGTAGATAGAGATAGACATGTCGGCTTGAGGCACCACTTCGGAGTGCTCGCGATGTCGGTTGTCTTGCAATAATGGCATGTTATATTTAAAGTAGATGATAGCGATAGACAAGTCGGCTTGAGGCCCCACATTCGGAGTGTCTCGCGATGTCGGTTGTTTTGCAGTATCGGCATGTTATATTTAAAGTAGATAGCGATAGACAAGTCGGCTTGAGGCACCACTTTTGGAGTGTCTAGCGATGTCGGTTGTCTTGCAATATTGGCATGTTATATTTAAAGTAGATGATAGCGATAGACAATTCGGCTTGAGGAACCACTTTCAGAGTGTCTCGCGATGTCGGTTGTCTTGCAGTATTGGCATAATATATTTGAATTAGATGATAAATATATACAAGTCGACTGGACACATCATGTCTCGTTAGTCGACTTATCTTATGAAAGCCTTGCATTCTATAATTTGTTCTCACTTTACTTATTGTTTTATTGTACTGTTTCAGAATAAAGATCATCCTAGGGTTTCCCCGGGTGGAGCGCTTCGTGATTTGACCGAAAGAAGAAATTATTGATGATATCACAACCCGCATTTACAATTTTATGTTATCACTTTATTAATTTCTTATTCCAATTTTTATAGTTTATTAGCAGTTGCTCGCTTACCGTTTGTCGAGATTGTTACAGAATTTTAGAAGTACCACAGCAGCATTTGGAGCATAACGTGGAACTTTTTCTTAGCAGTGAACTGGGGCAATCGTTGATATGATCTAGACTCATCAACGAGGATCTGAAGAATCGCACTCGAACAAGCAAATTCTATCCTAATCTTTCGTTTCAGATTAGGACGTCGGTTTGAATTCTTTCCTATTTGTGCGCCCTTTTCTATCAATCGTGCGAGTTTTTGAATCTATGTGTCGTTGAACTACATATGGCCTGATTCTCTTTCAGCCCGAGATATGTAGGCAACCTGGAAATCGAAGTTCGGCCATACCCATAAGCCTCGCATTTTGGTCCTTGGAAATCAAAAGTCTTTGTTTTTATCGGGACAAAATTGGCGTCTCGTCAACTTCTTTGCCCTAAAAACTCTTTCATCCTTTTCCGGGTAAAGAGGGGCAGCTGCTGACACTCAATTTCGTCCTAAGGTGTAACTAATGACTAATTATTAAAATGAAACTGAAGTATGAAACTAAAATTCAAAATTAAAATTAATTAAAGTGAATTAACTAATTTCCAAAGAAAAGGTTAAATTACATTGCTTATCTTTTAAATCCAGATTATTCATGTAAATTGCATTTAATTAAGTTTAATTAAAAGAAAAGGAGGCAAATTTCATTCTCTATATGTAAACTCGACCCATTTCAGCAAAATACATATACAATACATACACGCACACTCCTCCTCACTTCAGTAAAACCCTGCGACTAGATTGCCATATCCTCTAATTCCCCGTAACCTCTTTCCCTTCGCGACCCGCTTCCGAATCTCGTGACCCAATCCCAATCAGTTGTCTTCTCCGTACAAGGGTTTGGCTGGATGAATAACACTGTTCCAGCTGGTTGTTTTGGCGTGTTCTCGCTTATCTCTCTCTAACGGATCTTCAATCTCATCTGTTAATTTGAATTGCCGATCAATCTGAGCCCTTGATCGATTTTGTGTGGATAAAGATGAGAGAGGTGATATTTTTTACCTCTCTCACCCTTATCTCACAAGATTGATCAAAAAGCATAAGGAGTAATTTGGATTTTTTCAACCGAGGTAAAATCCCAATTTTCTTACTATATATTTGATATTTTCAGAATTACAGAAAGGTCTAGGTTTGGAGATCAGAAAAAAGGCAGAGCATAGGAATACATAAAGATTTTTCTTTTTTCCAGTTTGAAGTATTTTTTTTAAGTTCATAGTGTTACTGATTCTGGTGGAAGCATTGTGTCATAGTTTCGCTTTTCAAGTCGTCGACTTCGTTCGAGTCGCTTTTTTCAGATTCAATGCCCTAGCTCGCTGCGTCGCAAAAAGGTAATAAACCTATTCTCTTGATGTTTTAGCTTCGTTCTTATGTTATTCATAGACTGTAAAATCTGCTATGCAATGGAATAGTTCGAGTTTGATATTTAGAGTCGATAAATGTCTAAGGTTAATCAATCTAGCTCGAATGTCAACCTTTTAGTTCAATTCCAGTCTCTTTATAATATATTCGTGACTGTCAAAGTTGATAACTTTGTGAACTTAGTCATTTCTTTTATTGTTTATAAATCTGGAAATGATGATGCTTTGAGTTTTAGATCATTAATAAGTTATAGTAAGTTTGTTTGGTTTAAAGTTTATGACTTTATGAAGAAAAACAGGTTATGAGTTTAAAACTGGTTCTTTGTTCGTCTAAAAATAATAATGAATGAATAATGATATTGAGTAAATGAAATGAAAAATGAATGAAGTTTAGACCAGATATAGGCTGGTATTTTGTAGTTTTGTTTCAGGTTCTTGTTCTTCCGTTAATTTCGAGTTTTAGAGCTTGTTTCCTTCAGCCTTAGATCGTATCTTTTCCAGTAGGTAAAAGCTCTGGGCTTTCCTGTTTTCTTTACTCATTTTCTTAGAGCAGTCTTCTAAGGGTTTCTAGGCGGTTGAGCGGGTTGGTTTTACGTCTCTGTATAACGCTGCAGGTTCAGAGGCTTGTCCAAGAGGGTGTCCTAGGATGCTATGCTAGTGTGTGCAAGGTGGTGCAGGATGTTTAGCTTTTCTAGGGATGTGTATGCAGCTAGGAGTTCAGGTTAGATGAGCTGGTGCAGGGCAGTAAGGGAGCAGATATATGTGAGTTAGCAAGCAGAAGCTGCAGCTGTTTTCAGGGCCTGTTGAGTAGTTATTGGAGGCTGTGAGGCAGTGGGGAAGTGTGCTGGTGTCTGGTGATTTAGGATAGCTGGAGGGTGTTCCTATTTTGCTTAGGTGTTAGCTAGGGTTAAAAGGAGGTCTGTTTGATAATTGTAGATGTTGAAAGAGGATCTGGTAGTTGGATCTTTGTTTCTTTATCAGGTGGTTGTTCAGGTTGGCCTAAGGTCTCCCAGGTCTTAGCTTATTTCTAGTGTTTAGGAGCGTTTGTTTAGGGTATGTGAAGGCTGATTGCAGAGGTAGAAGGGTTGTATCTTGTTAGTTTGTTTTAGGGTTGCTTGCATTAGTGTAGTGGAGTTTCAGAGATTCATGGGTGAAGCATAGGCTGTTCCTGATTCCCTGTGTATTCAGGTTAGTCTGTAGGAATTCAGGAGTAGGTGAGAGGTTTGTTCTAGTAGTGTATGCAGGTGTGTGATTGTTTCAAGTGAGGGTTATGTAAGTTAGTTTCTGGCATGAGGGAATTTGTGAGGTGCTGTGAGAGTGAGAGAGTTCTGTTTGTTTCAGCTATATAGAGTGTGGAGCAGTATGTGTGAGGCTTGTTCTTTGGTGGGTTGAAGTCTGTTAAAGAGAGTGAGGCAGTGCAGGTAGTGTAGGTTATGTTTCTGATGGGCAGGTTGTCCAGTGGAGTGTCTGTTGCTATCTAAAGTTGCTAGAGTTCAGGGGCTTATTATGGTGTGCAGGTATAGGGGCTAGGTAGGTTGTTATGGTGCAGTTTATGAGGTGGAAGTAGGGTTGGTCTGTTAAGGTTGGTTTGAGAGGTAAGGGATGTCATTTGCTCTCATTTGCTGCAGCTTGATAGGTTGTCAGCTGTGAGTTCAGGCATGCGTTGGAGATAGGGCAGCAGCAGCAGCTAGTTTTGTTCAGTCTCTGGATGAGTTATTTGGTCCATTGCTTGCTTAACTGTATTTTGTTTGAGAGTATCAATAGTAGTAAATTGCTTCAGGTATTCAATTCTAATTATGCATTGAAATATATGTTTGTCTATATAAGCTGGTCACAATCCAAAGAATGAAAAGATTCTCAACATGTTGGAAGTTGTGCAAAAATGCATTAGTTAAAATTTGGATTTTTAAATTGGTTATTGGTTAATGGAAGTTAGAGATGTCATTCTTTATAAAGAATTAGTCTGGTGCCCTTGCATATGTCTTGGGTTTTATGATCTGGTATGCTTGGGCTGAGTTCTTTCTCACTAGCATGGCCCCTGCCTTTTTCAAGATATTTAATGATTGTACGGTCTTTCTGCTATGGAAGTAAGTTTGTGCGAATCCATAGTGTGTAATTTGTTTCGCCTACTATTAAGAGAAGCTTGTGATGTACTTGTTTAAATAAAAGTTGCTTCTTTTGACCATGAAATATAATAGTTCATATTAATGTCTTGAGTGTTCAATTCTCTGTCTGCTCATTTTAAACAATATTATAGTCATATTCTAGTTTGGTTCAAGCATGTAGACATAAGAGAAAAGATGTTTTGCGCGTAATTAAAGGATCAGTTCACTCAATCTCCTTTTGGTTTACTTGATATTTTTGTCAGGAATATATTTTCATGATTTTAGTACAAAGTTTTCCTTTATGACAGTAGTAGGAATTTTCTTTATACTTAATGATCCCATTTCTAAAATGAGCCATAAAGGCACACTACCTTTTTTTGATTAAATTATGTTTGACGTTTTAGTTAAATTGCTTGTCTGCTATATGCCTTAACGCTGTTCTATAGCTCGTTTCTTAAGTCGATTTCACTTGGTTGTCGCATATGTATTAGTCATTTCTATAGCTGCAATAGCTACTAATCCTTATCATTTCTTTTCTTGGCATGATAACTCTTGGGGCCAGTTTTGAATTAAAACTCACAAACAGGGATGGTTATTTGCATTGGAGTTGTTTTATTCGCATCGTATGTTCAGGTTTGAGATCCCCGAAAAAATGAAACTTATGAAATTCAAGGCTCAACGATTGAGTTTGCATATCCGGGTTCTATCTTCTAAACTCCCTCTCTCCCGTCCCCTTTAGAAAAGCATGTTATAGGATCCTTGAAACTAGACTAGGACTTTGCATGGTAGAAGCTTGGTAGGAGAGCCGTTCTATTAAAATTGTTATCAAATCGCAAGTTTAGAATTATTTACATAATTGCTTATCCCGTTTCTTTGGGACGCGCCAATTAGTTTAAGGTATTAAGAACCGTTTGTCAATTAATGAGTGCAAATTAAAATTCAATTAAATTTATTTCTTTATTTTATTATTATTTATATTTAAATTATTTATTTATCAATTTACTTATTTTATTAAATATTCAGTTACTTATTTATTTATTTATTTATTTATTATCTACTTATTTATTTATTTATTTACTTATTTACTTATTTATTTATTTATCCTATATTTTTCCTAAAATCTCTAAGTTATTTATTTCATTAAAATTCGTGAAGACCGTCGGATTAACCGTTTTTAGCAAATTTTTGAAGGTGCTCCCATAATAGGGACTTCTTTCGAATTCAAAAGAACCACTTACTCAGAATGTCTAAAACTTATATTCTTTTTAAATAAGGAATAAAATTGCACTCATTAATTAATTACTGGTTGCTAATAATCCTTAAATTAGGTGGCGACTCCAAAGAAGCCTTTTGGAGTCTCTATTTTTGTTGAAATTACATCCCGATTGCATACTTGTATGCATTTTTGGGAGGGTTCAACAGATATATCCATGAATTTTGTTATGGGGTTACCGAGGTCAGGGGGTGGACATGATAGCATCTTTATCGTAGTCGACCATTTTTCCAAGATGGCTCACTTTATTCCTTACAAAAACTGTGATGATGCACAACATGTAGCTACTTTGTTTATTTCTAATGTGTTGAAATTGCATGGTGTGCCTCGTACTATTGTGAGTGATTGAGACTCAAAATTCTTGAGTAATTTTTGAAAATGTTTATGGGGTGCCCTCGGCACCAAGCTACTATTCTCGAGGTCTCACCATCCTCAGACTGATTGACAGACCGAGGTAGTAAACCAAACCCTTGGGTCTTTGCTTCGATCAATGACCAAAGGCAAGGTCGGAAACTGGGCTGATCGTTTGCCCGTGATGGAATTTGCATACAATCGAACATTGGATCGAATGATTGGAATAACTCCGTTCGAATGTGTGTATGGTTTTAATCCTTTGATTCCACTTGATTTAACCCCATTGCCTAGAGATTCTCTTATTGATTTCGAAGGTACTTGGCAAGCCACTGCCTTGATCGAGTTGCATGCAAAGGTGAAGAAGAACCTCAAGGAAGCTTATACAAAAATTGCATCGAAGAAAAACAAGGGGCGCAAAAAGTTGGAATTAAAGAAGAGTGATTGGGTTTGGGTTCACTTCCGAAAAGAATGCTTCCCAAACCAAATAAAAGGAAAGTTGGATCCTCGAGGGGATGGTCCATTTTAAGTACTGAACAAGATCAACAACAATGCTTATGCGATCGACCTCCTTTTTTAGTATAACGTGTCCAACACCTTTAATGTTGTTGACTTAGTTCCTTGTGTTGCAGGTCAAACTTCGGAGCATGAAGAGGACTTGATTTTGAGGATGAAATCTTCTCAAGAAGAGGAGCATGATGCAGCCCGTACACATGCTGATCAAGAGTTCAATCCACCGAGGCTAATGACACGAATCTAAGCCAAGCTGTTGCACGATGTCCATATTCATTTTGCTTGGTCGAGAGAAAGCAACAGCCCCGAAGCGGAATGGCCAAGCTCAAGAATCGAAGGCTTCATCTATAAGCTTGGGCTCGAAGAAGGGAGTGATTGAACCCTAATCGAACACTAAACATCGACGCCAAAGTAAAGCAAACAATGACCAAAGAAAGAGCGATCGATGTCAAGATGAGCTAAGTTAAAAATTGAGCACCGACGTCAAGAAGCTCGAGGTAAAGTGTTCGAACTCAAGTGTTCGGGTTGAAGGAGTAACTGAACACTCAGTTATGCAGCCCTGCGTGGCTTATTCCTATTGGTCGCCTGTGACCATTGGTCGCCTGTGACCATTTACTGTTTTGTCCCTAGCATAGTGTATATTGTAAAGAGCTAGTTTTGATGTATATTGATATATAGAGCTAGTTTTGATGTATATTGATATAGCAGTTGCTATTTGAGTGTCTCCGATGGAGCCCGAACCCCGATGTGGGATTTTCAAAGAACTTGTGTCATTCGGTATTATCTTTTGAACATTTTCTTCTTGGTAATTCAATTTTCAAGAAGCGTTGTTCTTCTTCAGGTTTGTTGCTTAGTATAGGTGATCTTTGCCTCCAATTTGATCGAGCTGGAGACTAGTTCCTCAATGTTCCTTAGAATCGAAGCAAGAATTGTCTTGCTTCTATCTTTAATTTGTTATTGTTTTTTCGTGTTTTTTCGTGTTTAGCTTAACTCCGCTTTAGCTTGCACCAGGTAGTGAGCTTGAGAAGTGTGCGTATACTAATCTTTTGTTTGAGGGCACCTTCAATACAGGTGATGAGTTGTATCATGCTAGAGAAGAGTGTGAACTTAAACCTCCATGGTTTGAAAAGTTTGACTCTATAAACAATCTAGTGTTTGAAACTCCAAGTGAGATGAGAGACCTTGGTCTTGAATGTGATAGTCGATCTTCTAGTAGTCCTAATCTTTATTGTGTGGGCTATAATGATGAAGAACCTACTATAGAGACCTTCCTTGGGAGTTTGTCTAGTAAGGATTGTCTTGGAGGTGAATGTGGGGGTGAGGAGGTACCTCTTGGTGTGTGTAATAGTTCTTTTAAGAAGGGGAGTGGAGTAATTGATGCTAGTTTTAGGTTGATATTTTTTGCTTACTCCATTTCATACGTTGATCACACCTTAAGTGTTGAGCATGCCAAAGCCAATGTGTCACATTGTGATAATATTGCGTTGAAGGCTTGGTGTGTTGGTTATGAGCTTAGAGATGATAGGCTCCTTAATTACTTGATCTTACGTGATCCATGCCCTATTAATCTCTTTGCTTGGTATGATTGTGAGTGCTTGTCATTGTTGAGCCAAGAACTTGTTGTTTTCTTTGGAGACGTAGACTTTCTCAATGAAATTGATGCTTGGCTCTATTATAGGAGTGTGTTTTCCAAATCACTTGTACTCACTCTTGTTGAGCTTACCTACTGTTGTAGTAGCATGTTTTGGTGTGTTAATCATGAAGTTAGGGAACATAGGAATTTTTATAGCTTGATCTTGCATATTCCATGCCTTATTGATCTCTTTGATGGTTCTTGTTTTGAGTGCACCCATTTGGGAAGCCAAGTATTTGTTGTTTTCTTTGGAAACATGCGCTTTATCGTTGTTATTGATACTTTGTTATACCATAAGAGTGTGTTTTCTATACTATTTGCACTAACCTCCTCTTGTAGTAGCAAGTTTTGGTTGTGTTTGTCGTTGCTTGTAGGTCTTGAATATTTGATTTCGACGAAGAAATCCTTTCAAGAAATGGAGGATGATGCAGCCCAAATAGAGGCTAAGCACCAACCATCAAGAGTCAAGCTTGAAGGACACAAAGTATGGAAGGTCAAGTGCTTTCGAGGAGAGTTCGAGAACGATTTGAAGATGTTCCGCTTGAGCACAGCTTTGGACGGACCGTCCAAACACCTAGGAGGAACGCCTAACACTGATTTGAGGCCTTCTTCAAAAGCTCTAGATTTGGGCGGACTGCCTCAAGGGGTGGGCGGACCGCCTACCCCCAATTTGTTCGAAATTTGGCTAAGTCCGGAAATCCCAACTCTATGAAGTTTCTGCCAGGCGCTCCGCCTCACTGCCAGGCATTCAGCCTCACAGTTCAAGCTCTCTGCCTCAAAGTCCAGGCGCTCCACCTAACAGTTCAGGCGCGCAACCTCAACCTATCACTTGCTTTACGGGCTTTTGACTAGTTTCCCTATTTTAGCTCTACGTGGCCTGTTATTCTTTTATCCAACTTGCAGGCTTTCTATCATTTATTCCCAGGTGAGGCGAACCTATAAACACCTCTTAGGTCATCTTATTTCATTAGTTAGCTTGTTTTTAGAATAGAAGAATTTAGAGAGAGGCAAGGCATTCTTGTAGAAGCTTAAAGCTTTATGTATCTCTTTAGCTTGGAACCATATGAATTTCATCCTAGTATGAATCCTTGATTAGGTTCAAGTTTCCTTCCTCCCTCTTGGATAATCATTCATGTATTGAATCGGTTTATCCATTCTTTCTTCTATTTTTGTTCTTCCCATCTTTGAATTTTTTGTTATCTTATTTATTTGCTTCCGTGTCTACTTTATTTGCTTACGCGTGATTTTACCCAATATCAAAATAGATACCTATACTAAGCAACGATCCTCTAGAATATAATGACTCTTGCAAACAGAATGATCAAATAGGAGAAAGTTCAATTGGATTCTACCAAATGACACAAGTTCCATCAATAGGTTCCCACTCGGGGTTTCTCACAATAGAGACAAGCTCACAAGCTATTTTCAATAATCAAAGACAACTATCCAGCAAATAAAATTATCAGGGGTTTATATAGGAAGACCGAAGGACAAAGTAGTAAATACAGCCACAAGTCGGTCTTAAGTCAAGGACACGCAGGGCTGAAGTTAAGTATTCTAGCTCGGGTGCTCTTCTGCCTCGGACACAAGTGTAATCCTCCAGTCACTCACCGTAAGGTGCAAATCTTCAAGGTTCGGATGCTTTCTGCCTTGGGCTGGAGTTTGTTTTATAGCTTCCAACTCTTGCACCCGGCCACTTACTCTCCGAGTCATTTCTTTCTCGTGGCTATGCTAGATAAACATGCACATCGTGCAGAGTCTAGGCTTGGCTTTGTGTGACCGGTCTCGATGGCACAAAGACAGCCTGATCAGCACAGACATGGGCTGCATTATGCTCCCCTTCTTGAGAAGATTTTATCCCCAAAATTACGTCATCTTCTGACTCCGGTGCTCATCCAATGACACAAGGAGTCAAGTCAGCAACCTTAAAAGTGTTTGACACATTATACTCACCTGGAAGGTCGATCACATAGGCATTATTGTTGATGTTGTTTAACACTTGGAACAAACCATGCACTCTCGGAGCCAACTTTCCATTCCATTGGTTCGGGAACCACTCCTTGCAGAAGTAAACCCAAACCCAATCTACCTTCTTTAACTCCAATTTCTTGTTCCCCTTGTTCTTCTTCGATGCCACCTTGGTATAGGCTTCCTCAAGATTTTTCTTCACTTTAGCATGAAGCTCGAGAAAAGCAGTAGCTCGGCGTGTTCCTTCAAAATCAACAACAACATCTTGAGGCAACGGGGTTAAATCAAGTGGAATTTATAGGGTTAAAATAATATACACACTCAAAAGGTATCATTCCAATTATTCTATGCACGGTACGGTTGTATGAAAATTTCGTCCCGGGCAAATGATCAACCCAAGTCACGGCCTTACCTTTTTGTCATCGCTCGAAGTAGAGCTCCCAGCGTTTGGTTGACTACCTCGGGGTGTCCATCGGTCTGAGGATTGTCAGACATCGAGAATAGCAATTTGGTTCCAAGGACACCCCATAGACATTTCCAAAAATAACTCATGAACTTAGAGTCCCGGTCCCTCACAATAATACGAGGCACACCATGCAATATTAACACATGAGAAAACAAACAAAATAGCTACATGTTGTGCAACATCACATTTCTTGAACGGGATGAAGTGAGCCATTTTTGAAAAATGATCCACCACAACAGAGATGTTATCATCCCCACCCCTAGACTGTGGTAACCCTATCACAATACATGGATATATCAACCCACAGGCTATTAGGAACAGGTAACAAAGTATACAATCCATGAGGGTTAGACCTTGACTTAGCTCTCTTGCAATCTATACAAGCATTGCAAAGCTTCTCCACATCTCATCGCATATTCGGAAAATGGAACAGCTCGGTCAAGATACCAAGAGTTCTATCTACTCTGAAATGACCCATCAAGTGGTGCAAGCCAACGGAGCTTAGCAACCGAACATAATCACAAGCGGAATAAAATGAATGGAAAAGTAAAGATAGAGAAGAAAACACAACTCGACTTGCTCGAACAATATCAAGGAACTAGTTTTGATACCTTCCGAGTAGAAGCAAGGAGCCCCTATGCTATGCAATAATCCTCAAGAGAATATTGCCTCTTGCAAACTGAATTATCAAAGAGGAAATAATCAATCCAAGTTCACCGAAAGCCGCTAGTTCCTTAAGCAAATTCTACATCTGGATTTCTCACATCTGAGATTAAAATGTCATAGCTCTAAGCTAAACACAATATTCATCGACAACTGCTCAAAATGAAATAACGAAGGGGTTTATATAGATTGCCCAAGGGTAAACTAGGAAAATGCTCTCCGTCGGCCAATAAAACAAGGCCATGTAGGGCAGAAGTAAACAATGCGCTTGGGCACTCTTGGTATTAAGGCTCAGACGCTAAGCCTCAGAACTATTGACAATGGATGCTCTCCTGTCTCGGGCACTTGTGTAGCCCTTCAGTCGCTTTAGTGCTCGACGTTAATGATTAGTGATTGGGCACTTCTAGCTTAGGGCTCGAGCTTGCAAATGTAGCTTTCATATCTTGTACTAGACCACTCAGCCTCTGAGTAGTTGCTTTCTCTCGGCCACGCTAGATGAATGTGTACATCGTGCAGAATCTTAGCTTAGCTTCTTGTGACCAGTCTCGATAGCTCGAACACTGGATGTGGCTCGGTTGCTTGATCAGTACGGACACGGACTACATCATGCTCCCCTTCTTGAAAAGATTTCATGTGGAGTGATGTCAGTAGATTATCACCCAAATCTTCACCCGGCCTAGAAAGAAAAATGAGGGAGAAGAAAGAAGGAAAATAAATCATTGAGTGTGAAGGAAACCCTTATTCTAACACTAACTCTTTATCTTTTTCTTCTACTTGTTTTAGCTTTTGTGTACTACTCTCGGAGGCAAGCTAATAGAGCCTCGGCCTTGTGCTAAGGAAGAAAAGCAAGGTGATGAAGACCTTCATTATGAGCTACATGAAGAGGGAGTTGATCATGATACCACAAGTTCTATGAGTGCTCAAGAAAGCAACTCAAGTGTAAGTGTTAATTCTCCTTTTAATGAGCATGATAGTTCCTTGTTTTGTGAGGACTCAATGCAAATTGGTGCTTTAAATGCATCTATTGAACTTGCAACTAGTATAGAGTCTATTGGTCAACATTTTTATGAATATGACCCACTAGTTGAGAGGGTTAATAAGCCACATCATGATGTGAGCCTAGTGTTCAACGAACCTCTCTTTAGCAAAGAAGTTGTAGTTGACCTTGCTTGTGAACCTTGTTATGACACACCACCCATATTTGATAAAAGGGAATATGGGCTGTTTGACCCTACCCTTCATGATATAATTTATTTTTGTGGATTTGTGTGTCGTAGTAAGGATGGTAGTGACCTTCAGGAGTCTCTAGTGAATGAGATGGATAGGGTTATCTATGATGACTCCTCAAGTATGGGTGATGAACCTAGTTTTGATACTTCATCTTTGCTTAATAATAAAGTTGAATTGATTACTTTCAGTAATCTTTTGTTTGAGGGAATCTCTATTAGTGGTGGTGATTTGTATCGAACTAGAATTGGGAGTGAGTTAGAACCTCCATGGTGTAAAGGACTTTATTCCATGTACAACTTTTTGTTTGAAATTTCAAGTGAGGTGGTTGATTCTTTTAGTGACCCTACTCTTGGTTGTTTGGGTTGTGATGATGAAGAAGCAATAATAAATACCTTTTTTGAGAGCTTCTCTAGTGAGGAGGGTTATCTTAGGGATGAAAATGAAGGTGAGGAGGTATCTCTTTGTGTGAGTAAGAGTGCTTTTAAGAATGGGAGTGGAGTAATTCATGCTAGTTGAAGGTTGAGGTATTTTGCTTACTCCATCCCATATATTGACCAAACCTTGAGCTTTGAGCATGCCAAAACCATGGTGGCACATTGTGAAAACATTGCATTGAAGGTTTGCTGTGTCGGTCATGAGCTTAGGGATTATAGGAATTTGGATAGTTTGATCTTGCATATTCCATGTCCTATTGATCTCTTTGTTTATTCTTGGGTTGAGTGCACTTCATTGTTGAGCCAAGTACTTGTTGTTTCTTTTGGATACATGGGCTTTATCATTACTACTGACACTTGGTTATACCATAAGAGTATGTTTTCCGCACTATTTGCACAAACCTAATTTGTAGTAGGAAGTTTATGTTCTGTTTGTCATTGCTTGTATGCCTTGATGGTGTTATTTTGAGGACGAAATACTTTCAAGAATGGGAGGATGATGCAATCCAAATTGAGCTCAAACACCAACCATCAACTGCAAAGCTAAGAGAGCGCAAAGGATGCAAAGGAAAGAGCTTCGGAGATGAGTTGAAGGCCGCATGCCAAAAATATGTGAAGCGTAAAGCATCCCAAGAACACTCCAGGAAGAGGCGGAGCGCCTCCCATGGTGGGCGGACCACCCATACCTTCAAAACCCTTGAAAAGCTCTGAAATATAGCTAAGTGTCAAATTGCACACTCTCTGGAAATCACTGAGGTGGAGCGCCTACTTGTAGAGGCGGAGTGCCTCAGCACTGATGCACTCTCTAGACTTTCACTGAGGCGGAGCGCCTCCCCATGTTTCTGCCTTGACGGGATTTTTGTTTATTTCCTAAACTAATTTCTATTTTGACCCTGCGTGTTCTTACTCATTGAAAGAATCTTATGCAGCTATTTTAGACTTTATTTAGAGTGTGGGAAAGCCTATAAATACCACACATAGGGCTTTCATTTCATTTCACCTTACCTTGAATATTGAACATGAAAACTTGAGAGTATCTCAATTAAGTAAACCCCTTTGGGGATGAATTCACTTGGTGAATCCATTTGAACTTCAATCCTCTTTATCAAAATTGATTGCAAGGTTCATTGTAATCTTGAGGTTAGATTGCTTAGTATAGGTTTCGTTTGATGTCATCGAAGGTGTATCGAGACTAGTTCCTCGATACTACTTTAATTATTGTTCAAATGGCATCTTACTCCTATCTCTTTTCTATCTCTTCTTCCTTTATCTCTATCATCTTTGCTTCCGCGTATTTTGCCTTGCATCATCAACACCCTTTTCTCCATTTCCAGGCACGGTACCTGCACAAATCAAAGATGAGAAAATATTAAGGTTAGAAATCACCTCAGACACACTCCCTTCCTTTTGTTGGGTGGCTCTCGGGTCCACTCAATTTGTAGGTTTGGTCACTCAAGAACTTGTAACCAATGGCTTCGTTGGGTTAAAATGTCCCTCTAAGATCCTCCGAGTTCGACAAGATTCACTGTCTTCTTTGGAAAGAGTGAATTGATGTTCGGCTTGATGGAACAGACACCATTTAACTGCACACGAGAGGTCATAAATCTTTTTGGACTTCGGTCACCCCACGCACGAGTTCCTATAAGCTTAAACAAGTTAGTAGTACCTTGAGTAGAAGAATTTACTCTAGAGATCTATTAACGAGATTCTATGGACACAAAGAAAGAAAGAAAACCTAGGAGAATCTACCCTCTGTTTCCTCTTTTGGAAACCTTGGACATGTAACCCTTGTACGGACAAAAGTGGTCCCTCATTTGGTATGGATTAGGGTTTAACCTTATCCACTTTCTTCATTTTTACCAACAATTTCTCCTGGGGTTTTAGGCAACGACGCCTTTCCCCTATCTCCTTTAATGGAATAGTGAAACTTTTCAACTCCTGTGTAGGGACACTCTTTAAAATTTGTACATAGCCTAGAAATCAAAGCAAGATTTAAGGTCGCTTATACGCTAAGATTTAACAACGAATGGAGGAAACTTCAGCTCAAAGCAAACAAGAACAGCTTCGACGTCGTCCGTACACTGTTATAATGTAACAACTTTCCGGCGTATGGATGGTGCTCAACAACTAAGCTTCAAAGTTTTTCAAGCAAACACACGACCCAAATCAACCAATAACCACCAGCTTCAATAACAAACAGCCAAAACTCAACTGGGATTTCAAACAACAACACTAACGCTTAGACAGGTCAAAATCCTCGAGAAACCTTGTTGACAAATGATGTACGACTGGTGTTTTTCCGAAGCTCCAAAAATTGATGAATCCAAATCTGTGGTTGTTTAATCCATACAACCAACCAACAATAATTTTTTGAATTTTCTTCATTTACCTTTTTTTCTAATAAAAACACAAACAACAACAACACAGTAACAAGAACACGAAAATGAAACACAGACACAAACCCACGAAAATTAAAGATAACGTAGAAAAGGATTGGGTTGTAAAAATAAACCGAAACTTTGCTCTGATACCAAGATGGTCCAAGCGAATGGAGCTTAGCAACCGAACAGAATCACAAGAGGAAGAAAATGGACCGAAAAGTAAAGATAAAGAACAAGACACAACGCGACTTGTTCGAACAATATCAAGGAACTAGTTTTGATACCTTCCGAGTAGAAACAAGGAGTACCTATGCTATGCAACAATCCTCAAGAGAAGATTGCCTCTTGCAAACTGAATTATCAAAGAGGAAATGTTCAATCACAGTTCACCAAAAGCCCAAGTTCCTTAAACAAATCTCACATCTAGGTTTCTAACATCTGAGATAAAAATGCCATAGCTCTTGGCTAAACTCAATATTCATCAACAACTTCTAAAAATGAAATAACGAAGGGGTTTATATAGATAGCACCAAGGGTAAACTATGAAACTTGTCTCAGTTGACCAATAAAACAATGCCACGTAGGGTCGAAGTAAACACTGTTCTCGGGCACTCTTAGCTTCAAGGCTCAGGAGCTCATCCTCGGCATTACTAACAACAGATGCTCTCCTACCTCAGGCACTTGTTTAGCCCTTTAGTAACTTTAGTACTTGGCGTCAATGATTAGTGTTCGGGTGCTTCCAGCTTCAGACTCGAGCTTGCAAATGTAACTTTCATATCTCGCGCTTGACCACTCAGCCTTTAAATAGTTTCTTTCTCCTGGCCACGCTAGATAAATGTGCACATCATGCAGAATTTTAGTTTGCCTTCGTGTGACTGGTCTTGATGGCTCGAACACTAGATCTGGCTCGGTCACTTGATCAGTACGGACACGAGCTGCATCATCAAGCCCCCATAGTGAGCTTATCTAACAAAAAGCTCTCTCCAAGATGACATGAGCACACACACACTCCCCTTTTTGAAGAGATAGCCATCGTGCCACTGATAATTTTCCACCCTCCTGCCACTCGCTATAGCACCATCAATGTTCTTAAGCTTAGGGTCATTCTCATACATCGACTTACTTTTGAAACCCATCATCGCTGAAGAGAGAGTGGTCGCTAAGGCAAACTTCCTTGACAGCGCATCGGCCACTACATTGTCCTTTCCCTTCTTGTAATGAATTACATAAAGAAAGCTCTTAATAAATTCAACCCACTTAGCATGCCTTCGGTTTAACTTTTCCTGGCCTCAGAGATGTTTCATAGATTTATGATCAGTTTTAATCACAAATTCTCTCGGCAAAGATAATGTTTCCAATGGGCCAGCGCTCGCACTAGGGCATACAATTCCTTGTCATACATTGAGTAATTCAAGGTTGCATCCTTAAGCTTTTCGCTAAATTAAATGATCAGCTTCCCATCTTGCATAAGCACTCCTCCGAATCCGACCCCCAGACGAATCACATTCAACCTCAAATGTATTGTTAAAGTCGGGAAGTTGCAACAATGGGGCAAAACTTAGCCTCCGCTTCAACTCCTGGAAGGCGCTCTCTTGGGGCTCTCCCCACACAAACGGTTGGTCCTTCTTAATCTCGGTCAAAGAAGCTACCACGGTGCAAAAGCTACGGACACACCTCTTATAAAAACGAGCTAACCTATGGAAACTACAGACTTGAGACATCGAAGTTGGGGTCGGCCAATCTCTAATAGCCTCGACTTTGGATTCATCAATTTCAACACCACTAGCACTCACGACAAATTCAAGAAAGACAACACATTCAACACAAAAGACACACTTTTTGAAATTAGCATAAAGCTTTTCATTTCTCAAAACACCAAGCACAAACCTTTAGTGTTAAACATGTTCATCCACATATTTACTATAAAAAAGTATGTCATCAAAATACACAACACAAAACTTATTTATAAACGGTTTAGCACATGGTTCATCAATCTCATGAATAGTCTCTGTGTGTTAGAGAGGCCAAAAGGCATCACTAACTATTTATACAAAATGAATTTGGTCTTGAATGAAGGTTTCCACTTGTCACCCGATTTCATTCAAGTTTGGTGGTAACCGGACCTGGGATGAATATTTGAAAAGCATTATGAACCACTCAATTCATCTAGCATGTCATCTAATAGAGGGATAGGATATCGATACTTTACCATTATTTTTTTGATTGCCCGGCAATCAACAAACATTCGCCAACGCTCGATCTTTCTTTGGAACAAGTATGACCGGAATGGTGCACAGACTCAAGCTATCTCGAACCAGTAATTTGTTCAGCAATTCATCCACCTACCATTAGAGCTCTTTGGTGTCTTTGGGATTACACTGGTAAGCTGGCTTATTCGGGATTTAAGACCCCGGGATGAAATCAAATTGGTGCTCGATTCCTCGTAACGGAGGCAATCCACCTGGCATTTCTTCAGGAAACATGTCTCTGAGGTCTTGCAAAACACTTTGAATAAAACTAGGCAAAGGATTATTTTTAGTGAAATCATCATTTGAACTAAAAAAGATACCCTTGCTTACGAGGCAAATCATCAGCTTGCTTTTGTCATTGTCTTACAAGAACTCACCCAGCTGCATGATTGCACAAAATTAAAGACCACGGGTGGTGTTCCTGTATTGTCGTTGGCCATAGTTTGTGTCCCCACAGGAGACATAGCTTTGGCCATTTCTTTCAGCTCTCTCATTCGTTTATTGTCCTCACTAACTTTCTTTGGAGACAAGGGTAAACTCTCACCCTCGAGCTTCAAAGTGTAAGTGTTGGCTCATCCATTATAAACAATGGACCTATCATATTGTGACGGTCGCCCAAGTAGCAAATGACAAGCTTGCATTAGAACCACATTAAACATCAACTCATCTTGATAAGCCCCCACTCTAAATTTAATCAGTACTTGCTTAGTTACCCTCAGTTCTCCACATTCATTTAGCCAGTGTAATAAATAGGGACATGAGTGTTTCATCGCAGGCAGTCCCATTTATGAAATCATAGTTTCTCTCACTACATTAGAACAACTGCCCTAATCAACAATTCATTGACCACACCTTCCCTCTCACTCGGCTCCTTGCATGGGAGATATTTTCCTTTTGATCATCTTCCTCTTCCTCAATGTTCATTGTGCTCAAGTTTCTTCGAACCACAAAAAATATTTTGGACGGTCAACTTCAGTTGCTTCGTGACCGTCTTAATCATGATTGGCTAAGTCAGATTCATCTCTATTTTCTTTCTCGGAGCCAGTCGCTTGTTTATGGATGGTTCCATCCTCGAGAATTACCATAGCTCGGCGAGTTGGACAATCCCTAGCCATGTGACCATTACCCCTGAACTTATGGAATTCTATTGATGAAGCACTAGGAGTATTAAGTTGAGTTTTACCTCCCAACTCCTTGGAGTTATTTCTCTACACTCCCTTCTCGAAGGGTTTCTTTAGATCATAGCCACTGTTGGTACTGGTAGGATTCAAACTCTTTCAATCTTTTCCATGGTTCAAAGGAATTGTAGTAGTGCTCCCTCGGTACTGATTTGCGTTATCGTCCTTCACTAATTTTTCAGCATCGTTCGCTGCATGGAAAGCCTCATGTTGTCTCAATTGAGATAAGATCTCTCGATCAGCCCATTTTTTAAGCTAATGGTGGCTTCCTCTTTCCTTTCTTCCATGTCAAGACTCAGACAAATCTTTTCAAACTCGTAAAAATACTCTTCCACCGATTTGGACCCTTGTTTCAAGTCATAGAGCTTCAGATGTTGCTCTTGATGATGCTTGACAGTCACATATTTAGCATCCACCACCCTTTTGAACTGCAACAAAGTAAGGCGCTCGGGATTAACATGCCTTCTTCTCATTCTTTTCTCAAACTCCCACCAAGTAGAAAAAAATTTGAACGATACCATGGCATGTTCAGCTTTTCTCTCTTCGGTCATCTCATTTGTTTCAAAGATTCGTTCCAAACGAACGTTCCAATCAAGATATTGATCACTAGTTCCTTTGAATAGTGGAATTGTGATCTTAACACTATTCAAGTTTGTTTCTCTACCACCTCGAAATTGCAGCGGATAATCATCATAGCAATCATCAGCCTCACGTTCAAGATTTCAGTAAACATAAGCTCCTAGGCGTTGAACTCGAGGGTTCCCACGGCCTTGTTGAGCCTGTCCTCTTAGGAAGAACGATGGCTCAAAATCAGCATCAACCTCGGGATACTCTCCATCAGAAATATCACCTTCTTCATCAATGGCTACCAAATTACTTTGGGGCCTTTGAAGTGGTGGTACATCTGCTTGGGAATTGTCCAAGACTTATATGATGCGAGAAGTTCAAACTCTCAGCTGTTGGCATCGAGCCAACTCAGCAAATTGTGTCGGCCTCATAGTAGTAAAATTGTTCGTTCCTGCCACGGACCCTTGTGGAGTCACTGTTGCTCTTTCTTGCTCGAGGCCAGCAACCTGAACATCCACTCCTCTCACCTTGGCACTGATGCCTCGTATCGCAGCCAATGATACCTTGAGTGCATCCACACCTTTCTCTCAATCGCTTTGTTTGGTGGCGCTCGGGCCCACTCAATTTGTAGGTAGGATCTAACAAGAAATAGTCATGCTGGATTGATCGGTTTCCTTAAGATCCTCCGAGTTCGACACGATTCACAATCTTATTCGGGAAGAGTGAATTGATTTCATCCCAACGGAACAGACGCTGCTAAACTGTGCATGGGAGGTTAAGAATTAAACTATGAACTTTTAGACGTCAACCTTCACGCATGAGTTCCTACTAAGCTCAAAAAATTAATATATACTTAAGTAAGGAAAATTACTCAAGAAATACTAACGAGATTTAACGATCACAAAGAAAGAAAGAGAACCTAAGACCCTCATTTTCCCCTTTTGGAAACCTCGCACACTCTACTCCTCTATGGAAATGGAAGTGGTCCCTCCTTATCCACTTGTACGGACTTGCGGTTTCTCCTTATCCACTTTTCTCTTTCGATTATTCGCCTGGGTTTTTAGAAACAATCCTTAACCCTTTTCTTCAATAGAACAGTGAACTTTCCTTTTCCGTCGTACGGACAACTTCAACCTTGTTCACAGTCCAGCAACAAAGGTAAGATTCTGGTCGTTCTTCCATTGGGTTTAAACTCAAATGGAACAACTTGAGCTCCAAGCAAAGCCAAAACAAGTTCCCATCCATACATTTTATGTCAAGAATTCAACAAGTTTCCGATGTATGGATGGTGTTTAATAGTGGAGCTTCAAAATTTTAAGACAAAAACACGACCCAAAATCAAACACCAACAACCCAAAAACTACTGAACTTCAAACTTGGGTTCCGAGATAAACCTCATGGTCTAACAGTCTGAAAACCTCATCAATACCCTTTCAACAATCGTTGTATGACTAGTGATGTTTAGCATAATGGTCTCTGGTTACAACGAATCTGAGGTTCTTTTCTCCAAACAACCAACAATTAAACAATGACAAACGTTTTTGATTTTTTCTTTTCCTTTTTTTTTTTTTTAAGAACAAATAACAACACAAATAGAACACGAAATAGAAACAAAAAAGACAAACACACGAAGATAATAAACAGGATTGGATTTATAAGAACAAATTGAAAACAGTGCCAGGATACCAAGATAATGCAAGACAAACACACGCGGAAGTAAAATACAAAAGGAAAGATAGAAGCAAGACACAAACTAAACTTTACTCGAACAATATCAACGAACTAGTTTTGATACCTTTTGAATAGAGAGTGAATATGCACCTACACTAAGCAATGATACTCAAAAATACAATGACTCTTTCAAACCGAATGATCAAATATGAAAAAGTTCATTTGGATTCCACCAAATAACACAAGTTCGTCAACAGGTTCCCACTTAGTGCTTCTCACAACATACACAAGCTCACATGCTATTTTCAATATTCAAAGACAACTATCCATCAAATGAAAACCTAAGAGGTTTATATAGGAAGCCCCAAGGACAAAGTTGTAAATACGGCCACAAGTCAGCCTTAAGTTAAGGCCCTTCGGGTGCTTTTTTGTCTCGGCCACAAGTGTACTCCTCCGGTTGCTCATTACTCGGCTCCAATCTTTAAGGTTCGGACGCTTTCTGCCTCAAGCTTGAGCTTGATTATATAGCTTCCAAATCTTGCACCCGCCTACTCAATCTTCGAGTCTTTTTTTTCTCCCGGCCACGGTAGATAAACATGCACATCGTGCAGAGTCTGGGCTTTGCCTTGTGTGACCAGTCTCGATGGCACGATCACATCTTAATCGGCATGGACACGGGAAGTATCAGGTTTATTATGACATGCTTGTGAAGTTTGAGCTGGATTGAACTTCGTTTTGGTGATCTTGAAGAGCGTTATCTCTATCAAGCTCCAGTGAAGCCACTTAAGGACTTTGGTAGGTCCAAGTGCCCATAGAAAGGATATCTAATTATTAGGCGAAGAAGAGAAAAAAATTACCAAATTACCGCTGGCCTTACCTTAGCCAAAATCTTAAAAACAATACATTTATGGACTCCTCACAGTACCACGATGCAAATTATATCATTGGATAACTCTTTTAGGTTGAATTAACCCTAATTCCCCAAATTCATATAGTTAGGGTTCCAACCCATAATGGAGTCATACAAAACCATGAATTCTATAAGCTCAATCATTCTATTAACAACAATAGGAGGTAATATTTACTTACTTGAACATTTTGAAGTATTTGGTACCTTGATTAAGCCTTAGAACATACCCCACTGGTCAATTTAATTTTAGCTCTATCACGCTAAACTAGTGACCGCCTCAATAGCTCTGTATGGTTCATTATGATATGTCTGAGAAGTTCGAACTGGATTGAGCTTTGTTTGGTTGGTCTTGAAGAGCGTTATCGCTCTCAAGCTCCAATAAAGCCACTTAAGGCTTTAGTAGGTACAAGTGCCTATGGAAAGGATATCTAACACTTAGACGAAGAAGAGAAGAAAACTACCAAGTTACCCCTGGGCCTAGCTTAGCCAAAAGCTTATAAACAATATATTTCTAGACTCCTCACATTCCTACAATGCCAATTATACCATTGGATAACTCTTTTGGGTACAATTAACCCCAATTCCTCAAATTAATATAGTTAGGTGATCCAACCCATAATGGAGTCGTACAAAACAATAAATTCCACAAGCTCATTCTAATGACATGTGAAGAATGATTTAAGTGAGTTTAAAGTCAAAATATGACCATATATGACGGTTATATGTTGAATATAAAGTTTGGGAAAAATTGGATTTAAGTTGTGGAAAACAGACTAAGGATTTTCCTTGTAACGAAGCCTTTTGAGCAATTAATTCTTTCTATTATATGAGGTCTTTTGGGGACATATCATATACCAAATTGAAGGTCTTGGAGTGTAGTTTCCAACACTTCTGACCGTTTATTAATACAACGTCAGCATAAAAAGATATGAAAGACAAAACTCAGGTCAGAAGAAGGGACATAGGCGCAAAAGCAGGTCAGAAGAAGGGACATAGGTGCAAAAGAGGGCTAGAAGTGAAATATTGTGATTATAAAGGAGAATCTTATCTCTTTACTCGTCATTTTCTAGAAAATTCATGAGAGAAATAGTGCATTCTTTAAGGTTAAGCCATTGATAGGGTTTTGGAAGGAAGAACGTCAATCTTAACTCCAAATTGAGGACGGATTACATAAAAGCGCTCTACGCGACGAAGGTAACATCATGCTACCGCCTTTTTCATCTATATCTTAAGTTTTAGAATTACTTCATGGCTAAGTAAAGTGCTTAAATTCTGTGTTATAGCTTTTTTATGATTTGGACGATGTGGAATTCAAGGAAAAGAAGGTTTAGAGGCAAAAACATCAAAGGTATGTAAGGCTAAACCTTCCATTCGACAAGGCATTTGTTTTGTAGCTTTTTAAGCTTGTCTTAGTTCCAAACTTGGTGGTTCTTGTGGGGAACTTATATGGCATAAATTTATCCTTGTATATGCTTAATTTGGTACTAAAATTCAAGGTGAAAGATGTCCAAAACAGCAAGACGAAATGTTCCAAAATCTGAAAAAAGTTATTTTTATCTTCGTACGGTTGTTATTAGTTTGGACATAACTCTTTGTACAAACTTTATATTGAGATGATTCAATATTTCCTGGAATTCTAATACTTATATCTACAACTTTTGTATAGACAATAAAGTCTATAACTTTGATTTAGATCCCAAAAATTAGGTCGCAAGACAAGGCAGTGGTGTTGTCTAGAGATTATGTCCACAGATTTGTTATGTCGTCCGCTCGTCTCATCTTGTTATTCATTTAGTCTGTTTATGTTATCAGTTTTTCCGGATATCAGTTCCCGTGTATATTATAGTACTGATTCTATTTTTGCGGATCATTCGGTTTTAGGGGAAACTCTGCTGAAGTTTTTATAGAAATTCAAAGAGTTGGACAAATTTTGAGTTCTAGGTTGGGTTATAATTCCATTCAAACTTTTCTTATCATTCCTTTGAGTCCATATCTATTGTTTCCACATATGTTATGCCTCATACATGCTTATGCTTATATTGTGATCATATTATGTGTGATTTGGGGTCCCCCAATGAGGCTGGACATTGGACACACAGTCTGATCGCGTATGATACTACCCATCTTAGGGACACAACCCCTCTAGTTCAGGCGGGAGTTTAAACACCTAGTGTGACCGGGTGTCATTCACATACTCTGACCAGAGAGATTAGATATTACTTGCTAGGGGGACACAACCCATAACACCCGTCAGGTTTGTTATATACGCGTATATAGACATAGTATGCACCGCACGACTATACATGAGGCTAGTTCAGGTGTTCAGTTACCTGATTTGGGGTGATACAGCCCATAACACCAGACAGATACCAGTTTAAATAATAGTTCAGTTTTAGCTCAGTACTAGTTATCAGTTCTCAGTTATCAGCCACCAGTTCTTAGTGTCAGTATCAGTTGATCGCTATCAGTTCCAGTTTCTAGTTACTAGTTATCAGTCATGTTACAGTCATTTATCAGTATAGTTAAGATCAGTCTTCAGTTTTAGATTCAGTTAGACTTTAGTTTATATTCAGATCATGTTTAGTTCATGTTTCAGATTTCTAGCTTCATTGCTAAACTTCAGCACATATTTTCATATTTATATTCCAGCCTTCCAGTTTCATTCAGCTATGTTATATATTATATGCTCATGCTATACATATGACACGACCCGAAATTCATTTAGGCCGTGCGGGACCCGACATCCTCCCCTAGACCCGTCGGGCGAACCCTTACCACTTAAATTAGGAAAATTAATATAACTCAATTCTTAAATAAGAACAAGACCTAGAAAAAAAGCACAAATATACGGATACTTCTAAGCTGTACAAAGAAATTACAGCTAACTATCCAACACACTAGGTTTAAGGCTATCCAGACTAGACATCTAAGACTATGAAAGAAGATAGATACCTCCTGAAGGGAGAAAAATTCAACTGAAATAATAAATATAAAACTGTGGCCATTCGGAATAAAAGCTGGCTCACCCTGACAGTTGAAGCCGTCTTCGCTCCTTCACAACGTGGCAAACTCAATCTTGAAGCGAACCTGCCGAAAGGAAATAGATAGACAAGAACAAACAATAAAACAGGGGAGAGTCAAAAGAACTCAATAAGTGGGGCAGACTAGCCTCCTCAAAGAATAGGATAGCTAGCCAGGCAGAAGAAAAACAGGTAAACCAAATCCATCTAATTTAAATTATAAAAAGGCAGAGCCAGATGATAACTGGAAACACCTATGGAATCATAAACAACCAAGGACATAAGATAGACATAACATATAGGTTTACAAGTATCCAGAACGTATCAACAATCATAGATATATACTGTTGCGGCGTGCAACCCGATCCATATATTCATACTGTTGCGGTGTGTAACCCAATCCGTATATTTATACTGTTGTGACATGCAATCCGATCCATATATTCATACTGTCGGCGTACAACCTGATCCTTATATTTATACTATTGCGGCGTGCAACCCTATCCGTATATTCATACTGTTGCGGCGTGCAACCCAATCGATATATTTATACTATTATGGCATGCAATCCGATCCATATATTCAAACTGTCGCGGTGTACAACCGAATCTGTATATTTATACTGTTGTGGTGTGCAACCCGATCCATATATTCATACTGTTGCGGCGTGCAACCAGATCCGTATGTTTATACTGTTGTGGCGTGTAACCCGATCCGTATATTTATATTATTGCAGCGTGCAACCCGGGATACGAGCCAAAAATATATAGACAAACTGAGATATGTCCACAACATGTTATACATACCGCATACATAAAACACAACACAATACACACAATAGTCAGTATACGGTGCAATGAGATGGGATGAATGCGGTACGATGCAATGCAGTCACATATGCCTGATGCCTGTCTCCGGCACGGGACTCTCATCGTCTACTAGGAGATATATATAATAATGATCGAAGCGGAACTCTCATCTATTACCGGGAAGTATATGTATATGCAACGATGACCCTTCACCGGCTCGGGACTCTCATCAATTATAGGGAAGTATATGCAATGATGACCTTTAACCGGCTCGGGACACTCATCGATTATCGGGAAGTATATACAATGATGACCCTTCACCGGCTCGGGACTCTCATCGATTACCGGGAACTATATGCAAAGCTCAAAGCCAGAATGCAATGTTTATATGCTCAATGCAATACCAACAACATGGCATAACATATAATATACAATGTAAATTCAAAGCTAAAGCATAATGAGTAGGCCTATTGGCAGCTACACATATAAGGAACACGTGGTAGAGTATCCACAAGGCCAAGGGCCTTCAAAGAAATGGATACAAACACTTACCTCGTTCAACAGTTAGTAATGGTACTCAACTACCGCTTTGTCCTTTGGATTCCATGCCAAACGATCCAACTGTGTTCAATAAGCAGAAAAATATATCACATAAGGCTAAAGCCTTCATTCCTCACTTCTTAGGGCAATCCAGTTAGGAACCTGATTCCCTATTCGCATACGCAATACACTGGCCAAGCCTATGTACAGGGTTCAAAGCCACATAACCAAACCCCAAATAAATTATATTTATATGCTGCCCATAACTCACTGAGTATGAATATATAATCAATTCAATTATCCGGGTCCAATTGACCCTTTAAACTATTAATTGAACTTATTAATACGATGTCTAATATCCTAATTTTTACCGTCAGAATATATTCAAACACATGTAATAAACTCAAATAATGCATTAAGATCATTACCTGAATGTTTTGGAGTGAGAATTCTATCTTTTCTCCGGCTCTTTTCTCATTTTTTAGCATTTTTTTCCTGCGTTATGTCTTGTTTTTTCCTTCTGCGTTTCGTTTTTATGTTTTTGTACGTATGTTTCTGTTCACTTATAGAAAGTCTAAGGACAAAAAGTCCGCCTCTTATCTTTCATTTTTTGTCTTTTTTCCTTTTCTTTTATTTTCTTTTACTTTTCGTGACAAAAATTAAAACAGTACCCTACGATATTCGAAATAATTTCAACTTTTGCATACAAGTTATACAAAATATATTTAACACACTTGCTAAGGCGGATCTCAAATCGGACTCTCGAAACTCAATATGCAAATAAAATAGAAAAAGGTCAAATTATTTAACTTTCGGCATTTTAGCGGAAACTAGCCGAACAACATCGAAATTCACTTTCAAAGTTCACAAAAGTCACAAATAATCATACAAACCTAACGGTGCTTTCGGATTTTGAATCAGAGCTCATTCGCCAAAACCGAGCTCGAAAATCTCTTTATAATATATATCGACAATAAACACTGACACCTTCTTCTGATGCCTACCAAATGAGGTCTGATTTAGCTCAAATTTTACATATAAGTCCAAATAGACCTTACGAACATTTTAAAATTATCGGCATGCGGATCGGAGCCCTAACTTCCGAAACGACTACCTAAGGTCGTTTCATTCTCCTCCACTAAAACTCTCGTTCGTCCTCGAACGATCCTAAGTCTAAAAAAATCATACAGATAACGAGAGAATTACATGACCTTCATAAACTACTCCACGGATATTATTTCATGATTGCAGAATCAAAATTATAACACGAACAAAGAACTATTTGATGCAAGCAAACCCGTGGGTTGAAGCTTTGCAATCGGAGACGACAAACAAGACGCGGAAACGATGAAGATAAGAGGCGGAAGCAACAACAGTAACTCGGATAACAAGAAATCGGGGAAGGGGGAGAACAGAAATAGAAGAAATAACGGATAATCAAAGTCAAAACATGATTGATTATCCAAGGGAGAAAATGAAACTTGAACCTAACAAGGATTCATACTAGGGATGAAATCCATTTCGGTTCCAAGCCTAAGAAGGCATATACGAAGCCTCGGGCTTCAACAAGAATGGCTCGACTAATTCTATCTCTATTCTCTCATTTCAATATCAACTAACAACTATCTTCTAATGAGCTATGCTAGAAGTTTATATAGACTACACTAAAAGGGCAAAATAGTAAATGGTCATAGGTGACCAATGAGATAAAGCCACGCCAGGCTGGAGTGTTCGGCAGCTCAGCTCGAACACATTGTCTTCGGACGCTTGTTTGCCTCGGTCACGTTTGGAAATGAACACTCTTGCCTCGGGCACAATTGTAGCCCTTTGATCGATTCTCTGTTCGGAGTCGCTCTTCCTTGGTTCGGTTGCTTTCAGCTTCGGGCCCAAACTTGATCATTGAGCTTTCATAAGTTGTGCTCGGTCTCTCAGCTCCCAAAGTCAGTGTCAGCAACGGTCACTTGTTGTCTGCTCGGTGGATTTCCAAAGTTGCTGCTCGGCGAGGCAGTCTTCGACATCTTCCATTCCGACCACACTTTGATCGTGGGCGCCATGTGACTCGTCGGTGGACTAACTTGATGAATCGAAAAGGTGAGCCTGGTTCGTATTGCATCATCCTCCCCTTCTTGAAAGGATTCCGTCCTCAAAATCAAACCGACAAGACCTGCAACAAGGCAAACACAAACAAGGCTTCCTACTTCGTAAGTAGGTTAGTGTTTAAGAGTCGAAAACACACTCTTATGATAGAGCCAAGCATCAATGATAATCAAGAAAATTATGTCTCCGAAAGAAAAAAACAAGTCCTTGGCTCAAATAAGAACTGTACCGAACACACGAGTACACGAAGAGATCAATAGGACACTTAATATGCAAGATGCAGCGGTCTAAGGTCCTATTACTTCTAAACCCATGGTCATCATACAGAGCCCTCAATTCACTTTTATCACCATGGGGCTTATGGACTTCGGTATGCGCTATACTCGAGGTGTGATCAACATGTGGAATGGAGTAAGTAAAATGATTGACTCGACAACTAACATCGAATACTCCACTCCCCTTCTTAAAAGCAATCTTATTCACACCAAGAGATGGCTTTTCACCTCCAAAATCACCTTCAAGACAATCCTTCTCATTAGACAAGCTTCCGAAGAAGGTCTCAAACAATGGATTATCTACGGGGCTAAGCTTTTCAAACCGAGGTGGTTCATAATCTCCTTGAGTCGGATGCACATCACAATCTTCTTCAAACAAAGGGTTGGTGAAAACAAATTCACTACCCATCAAAGGGGCATCCGGTCCAAGATCATCATCCACACTTGAGGAGTCATCGAATATAATCCGATCCAACTCATCCACTAAGGACTCCTCAAGGGTATCATCATCCTCACCACATGATAAGACCCAAACCCCCACAAGACCCTTCACTCGGAGCCAAGCTAAGGACATCCAAGAAGTACACCTACACTTGATGAGGAAGGGCCTAGAAGAGGGAAGCGATTGGAAGCCGTTCTGAGTGCTTAAAGTGCAAGGGGAGAAGTGCAGCGCCTTGGGCGCCCCGCCTGAAGAGGCTTAGGCCTGGGCGCCCCGCCTGAAAAATTGAGAAAACCCAACTTGAAGCTTGAATCATGATTGGGCTTTGTTTGTTGCTTGGTTGGGTGTGAATATCATTGGGGTTTGGTGGTTATACCAAAATACAACTTCGGGTATTTCGAATTTGGGAAAAACACGTTGGATCGACCAAAAAGTGGGGTTGAAATCGAAGAACACGTTGTTGGAAACCCAGGTTGTTCTTCGTCCAGGCGCCCCGCCTAGACCTTGGGCGCTCCGCCTGAACTGTTCTTGCTCCAGGCGCTCCGCCTAGTTCCCAGGCGCCCCGCCTGCCCGACCTCACTGATCAATTTTGAGGCGCTCCGCCCCAAATCTTGGGTGCTCCGCCTAATATCCTGAAGGGTTGTTTTGGGTAGTTTCTTCTAGGATTACTTATTTCTTTGTTGCTTAACCTCTAATTAGTGTTGATCTAAGTAATCTTTCTACTTAATTAACACTAATCCTTCATTGCTTTAGGTGATTCGTGCCATAGTTGGAGAGTAGAAATCCAAAGAAGACTCGTAGTCTCTATTGGTTCTAGTCCTCACTTCAAAGTGCCTAGCGTTCATTGAGTCCTATTAACTCCACTCACCCCGGAGTGTGCTTGACTCGTGAATAGTTTGGTTGAGTTGAGGAATTTCTATTCATCTACGTGAAGCTTTGGAACCACAAGTCGAGTGAAATACCCACCGTCACCATACGAGAGAGCCGAGTGATCTTAAGTGAGGGAGTGTGTGAGGTTGTTTTCTAACGTTTGTTACTTGTGTAGGTACAATGTCTTCCGAAGGAGATGATTTTGCAAAGAGTGCCCTTGCTACTATCCTCGCCAAGTTGGATAGTATGCACTTGAGGATTGAAAGCCTCTAGCGGGTGAACTCTAGTGCTCTAGTTGAGCAAGGGACTTCTAACGTCCCATCGGAGAAAGGGACCCCGAGTGTCCAAGCCGAGAAAGGGAACCCGAGTGTCCCGGTTGAAGTCTCAAGTACTCCTAACTTTACTCCGGAGCAAGTTAGCCATGTCATTGAATTGCTCAATCAACAACGGGATAAGGAGGAACGAGAGACACTTGATCAAGTGTTGGGCAATACCCAACGAACGGGCATTCCCCGTATCTTGGATAACCCCCCAAGACACATTCCACTACCAAGGCCCATCCGAAATGTGCAACCTCTTGAGCAAGTAGATGAAGCTCAAGAAGGGGAGGAAGCCGATTATGGTGATGATATGTATGGGTTTGATGATCACTTTCAACCAAGGCGAGGTATGAATTTGGGTCGAAATGTGGATAGAGGTAGGGGCCGAGGTCGAGGGCCACCTATGGGTTATGTTGGAGGGAATGCGAGGAGGGAGTATGGTGTGAATGAAGATCACTATGGGGGCCAACCGGAGCCTTTCCGTGGGGGTCGTGACAACACCAACATCAATAGTGTGAAGCATAATCTCCCAACCTTTAAAGGGAATTGTGATCCGGCGGCTTACATAGAATGGGTGCTACACATGGAAATATTGTTTGACACAAATGAGATGACCGATGAGAAGAAAGGTACCTATGCTATTTCATCCTTTGAATCCTATGCATCTACTTGGTGGGAATCCGTTAAGAGATCAAGGAGGAGAGCGGGGGTTCCCGTGATTGTGGGTTGGAATGACTTGATGGGTATCATGAGTATCAAGTACATCACTCCTAGATATCGGCAAGAGCAACTCAAGAAAATTTATGAGTTGAAGCAAGGTGTCAAAACGGTGCATGAATATTTTGATGAATTTGAAAGAACTCGAATGGCCTTAGATATGGACACCGAAGATGAAGAGCAAGCCGTGATCCATTTCATGAATGGTTTGAGCTATGGTATAGCTTCACAATTGAGATTGCATGCTTATCTTTCACTTCAAGAGGTTCTTGATGCCGCTATTCAAGCCGAGCAATGGCTTGAGAAAGAGAAGTCCAACCGTTACAAGAGCAACACTTCTACTTCCATGAACAAGTCAAAGGATTGGAAAAATCCTACTCCCAATGCCAAGTTCACAAATGCAAGTGGCCCTAGTGGAGCAAGTGCTAGCAAAGATGTGAAGAAACCGTTTGAGATGTACACAGCCAATGTGGGAGGTAATTCTAAAACCCAATTGAATACTCCTACTTCTTCTTCCATTCAATGTCACAAATGCAAGGGGTATGGACATTTTGCTAAGGAGTGTCCTACGAAAAGGACCATGGTAGTTGTTGGTGAAAATGCCTATGAACAAGAGAGTGAACCGGAGGATGATGAGGGAGTAGAGGGAGCTGAGGGAGTAGAGGAGGATGATTAAGATGACACGGTGGAGGATGAGGAACCTCATACTTTTCTAGTTGTGAGAAGGAGCTTAGGAGCCATGATTGTGGAGGATGGTGAAACCTTGCAAAGAGAAAACCTTTTCCATGCTAGGTGTCGTGTTAAGGGTGTTGTATGCTCTATGATCATTGACTCCGGGAGTTGTGCTAATGTTGTGAGTCAATCTCTTATAACCCAATTGAAGTTGCCTACCGTGAAGCATCCCAAGCCATATCGATTGCAATGGCTTAGTGAATGTGGGGAGCTAAAGGTAATGAAGCAAGCAATGATCAAGTTCAAAATGGGTAGTTATGTTGATGAACACTTGTTCGACGTTGTGCCCATGCAAGCTTGCCACCTTCTCTTTGGAAGGCCTTGGCAATTTGATCGACAAGCGGTCCATGATGGGCGTGTCAACACTTACACGCTCCAACATGAGGGGAAGAGATTTGTGCTTAAACCTCTAACTCCTAAGCAAGTAAGTGAGGACTATACGAAAATGAAGGAGTTGAGGGAAGTGGCTAAAGCTAAATCACCCCTTGAACTTAAACCCGAAGCCAACAATCTTGTTGTCTTGCCATTTCATGATAAAAATGGGAGTCACTCCACTTCAAATGAGAGAGAAAAGATAGAGAGAAGCGAGGGAGTGACCGGTGACAATCCAAGAGAGGAAAAAGGAGAGGATTTGAGGAGTGATGTGAGTGGATTGTCACCAATAACTACACTTGACCATGAGGTAAAATTGAGAGAGGTGAGAGGTGAGGAAGGAAAAATCGAGAGTGAGAGCACCCATTGTTCTAACCCTTCTTTATCTTCTACTCTTTCTTGTGAAAGATCTTGTGTAGGTACACTTGAAGACAAGCAATTGGAGCCTCAATGTGAGCCTCATGAAGAAGGAGTTGCACATGACATTTCAAGCCTTGCGAGTGACCAAGGAAGTACTACAAATGTAAGTGTTGCTTCACCTTTTCATGAACCTACTAGCTACTTGTCTTGTGATGACTCAACACTAGTTGGAGCTTTTGAAGCATCTAGTTTATATGCCACTAGTGAAGAGTCTAGTTGTCAACTTGAGTTTGTTTGTGAAACACTAATTGGAAGGAATGCTATGCCACATCATGATGTGAGCCCATTGTTCATTGAACCCCTCCCTAGTGTAGAATTGATAGTTGACCATAATTGTGACCTTGAGGAGTCTTTTGCATGTGAGATGGAACGATTTGCTTTCGATGACTCCTCGAGTGAGGGAAAAGGACCTAGTCTTGATAACTTGTCTATGCTTGATCATGATGTTGAGATGCATATTTTTACATTTCCATTGTTTGAAGCTAATGTCATTGGTGGTAATGACTTGTATCGGACTAGGGTGAGTAGTAAAATGAAGCCTCCATGGTGTGAAGGGTTTGACCCCTTAGGCAACCCCTTGTGTGAGAATTTGAATGAGGTAAATGACTCTTTGAGTGACCCTACTATTGCTTGTTTGGGTTATGATGAAGAAGAGTCCATCATCAATACCTTTCTTGAGAGTTTGTCTATTGGGAAGGGTTGCTTAGGTGATGAAATTGGAGGGGAAGTGGAATCCCTTGGTGTGAGTAGGTATGCTTTAAAGAAGGAGAGTGGAGTACTTGATGTTACTTGCATGTTGGGATATTTGATTCACTCCACTCCACATGTTGATCACACCTCGAGGATAGATTGGTGTGTTGATCTTGAGCTTAAGGTTCAAGGGGATTTGGGTAGCTTGATCTTGAATTTCCAATCTTCCCATGACCTATTTGCTCATCATCTTGTTGAGTGCATGTTAATCTTTAACCAAGTGCTTATGGTTCTCTTTGGAGACTTGATATTCGTGATTGTTATTGATGCTTGGTTATATCACAAGAGTGTGTTTTCCACACTTCTTGCACTAACCTACTTTCAAAGTAGGAAATCTTGTGTTTGCTTGTCGTTGCTTGTAGGTTCTAAGCTCCATGTTAAGGCAAGGAAGATCTTGGAAGAAGCCTATGTCAAAGTGACGATCAAGAAGGACAAAAGAGAGTTGGGGCCACCCCGAGAAGTTGATGATGCCATGAGAGCCAAAGCCTTGATTTCGAGGAAGAAATCTTCTCAAGAAGGGGAGGATGATAAGACCCAAACCCCCACAAGACCCTTCACTCGAAGCCAAGCTAAGGACATCCAAGAAGTACACCTACACTTGATGAGGAAGGGCCTAGAAGAGGGGAGCGATTGGAAGCCGTTCCGAGTGCTTAAAGTGAAGGGGAGAAGTGGTGCAATGCAAATCCCGAAGGGGTTGCTAAGCACAAACGCGGAAGAAAACAAGAAAGATAAAAGATAGAAGCAAGACAAAACTTGCTTCTTCCGAAAGAACAGTGAGGAACCTGTCTCAAAGCTCAATCGAAAGGGATACAAGGATCACCTATACTATGCAACAATCCTCAAGAGAACATTGCCTCTTGCAAACTGAATGATCAAGAGGAATGTTCAATCGGATTAACCGAAAGCCACAAGTCCTTAAGCCCTCACCGGGGTTTTGCTCACGACGGAGACAAGAAGAAATGTGCTCGGCACTTTCATTCAATTCATCAATATTCAAAAACTAGCTACTTACAATGAAAGGAAACACTGTTTATATAGGAAATCCTAAGGGTAAACTAGTAACTAGGTCACAGTTGACCAATAGAAATAAGCCACGCAGGGCTGAGTTAAAATGTGTTCGGCAGACTTTGACTTCGGTGAGCCTTGGCTTCGGTTCTCGATTGTCTGCTCGAACACACACTTGTTGTCTTCGGACGCTCAATTGTCTTCGAGCTCATTGTCCTCGGTCACTTTGCCTTCGGGCTCAAATCTGAAGATAATGCCTTCGATTCTTGAGCTCGGCCACTCAGCTTCGGAGAAATTGTTTTCCTTCGGCCAGGCTAAGTGAACATGCACATCGTGCAGCAGCTTGGCTTGGTTTCTTGTCATCGGTCTCCTCGGTAGATCGATCACTTGATCAGCACGTGATCGGGCTGCATCATCCTCCCCTTCTTGAGAAGATTTCGTCCTCGAAATCAAGCCCTCCTCGTCCTCCGAAGTTGGACCTACAACACAAGGAACTAAGTCAGCAACATTAAAGGTGTTGGACACGTTATACTCACCAGGGAGGTCGATCACGTAGGCATTGTTGTTGATCTTAGTCAACACTTGAAATGGACCATCCCCTCGAGGAGCCAACTTTCCTTTCCTTTGGTTCGGGAAGCGTTCCTTTCGGAAGTGAACCCAAACCCAATCTCCTTTCTTTAACTCCAACTTTTTACGCCCCTTGTTTTTCTTTACGGCAACCTTTGCATAGGCCTCCTCGAGGTTCTTCTTCACCTTTGCATGCAATTCGATCAAGGCAGCTGCTCGTCGAGTACCTTCAAAATCAAGAACAGAATCTCGAGGCAATGGGGTTAAATCAAGTGGAATCAAAGGATTAAAGCCATACACACATTCAAACGGGGTCATGTTGATCATTCGATGCACCGTTCGATTGTATGCAAACTCCATCATGGGCAAACGATCAGCCCAGTTTCCAACCTTCCCTTTGGTCATTGCCCGAAGCAAAGATCCCAAGGTTCGGTTAACTACCTCGGTCTGTCCATCAGTCTGAGGATGGTGAGACGTCGAGAATAGTAGCTTGGTGCCGAGGGCACCCCACAAACACTTCCAAAAATGACTCAAGAACTTCGAGTCTCGATCACTTACAATAGTACGAGGTACACCATGCAATTTTAACACATTAGAAATAAACAATGTAGCTACATGCTGTGCATCATCACACTTTTTGCAAGGAATAAAGTGAGCCATTTTTGAAAAACGGTCAACCACAACGAAGATGCTATCATGTCCTCCCCCCGACCTCGGTAACCCCAAGACAAAGTCCATGGATATATCAACCCAAGGTCGATCAGGCACAGGCAACGGGGTGTACAATCCATGAGGGTTGGACTTCGATTTTGCTTTCTTGCAAACGAGACAAGCGTTGCAAAGTTTTTCCACATCTCGTCGCATTTTGGGCCAATGGAACTGCTCGGTCAAGATACCAAGAGTTTTATCGACACCGAAGTGCCCCATTAGTCCACCTGAGTGAGCTTCTCGAACCAAGAGCTCTCTCCACGATGACACTGGCACACAAACCCTCCCATTTTTGAAGAGGTAGCCATCATGCCACTGATATTTCTCAACCTTTCGGCCACTCAAGATTGCGTCTCGAACACATTTCAGCTTGGGATCGTCCTCGTACATCGACTTGATGCTTTCGAATCCCATGAGCCTAGAGGCGAGAGTGGTCGCTAAGGCAAATTTCCTTGATAGCGCATCGGCCACAACATTATCTTTTCCCTTTTTGTAATGAATTACATAGGGAAAGCTTTCAATGAATTCAACCCACTTGGCATGTCTTCGATTCAATTCTCCTGACCTCGGAGATGTTTCAAAGACTCATGATCACTTTTGATCACAAACTCTCGAGGCCACAAATAATGCTGCCAATGGGCGAGTGCTCGAACGAGGGCATACAACTCTTTGTCATACGTAGAGTAATTCAAAGTTGCACCCTTAAGCTTTTCGCTAAAGTAAGCGATCGGCTTCGAGTCTTGCATCAGCACTCCTCCAATCCCAACCCCAGACGCATCACACTCGACTTCGAATGCTTTGCCGAAGTCAGGGAGTTGCAACAACGGGGCAGAACAAAGCCTTCGCTTCAACTCTTGGAAAGCCCTCTCTTGGGACTCTCCCCACACAAATGGATTGTCTTTCTTCACCAGCTCGGTTAAAGGAGCTGCCACGGTGCTAAAGTCACGAACAAACCTTCGGTAAAAGCTAGCTAAGCCATGGAAGCTACGAACTTGTGATACCGAGGTTGGAGTTGGCCAATCTTTGATGGCTTCGACTTTTGATTCGTTGACTTCGACACCATTAGTACTAACAACAAATCCAAGAAAGACTACACGATCGACACCAAAGGCGCATTTCTTGAAGTTGGCATACAACTTCTCTTCTCGAAGCTTTTCAAGTACTTGCCTTAGGTGGTCGACATGTTCATCCACGGTTCTGCTATAAACAAGTATGTCATCGAAATAGACGACAACAAACTTATTTATGAACGGTTTGAGCACATGGTTCATCAGTCGCATGAATGTGCTCGGTGCATTGGATAAGCCAAAAGGCATCACCAACCATTCATAGAGACCGAATTTGGTCTTGAATGCGGTTTTCCACTCGTCTCCGGGTTTCATTCGGATCTGATGGTAACCGGACCTGAGGTCTATCTTCGAAAAACATGAAGAACCACTTAACTCATCTAGCATGTCATCTAATCTAGGGATAGGATGACGATACTTTACCGTTATTTTGTTGACTGCCCGACAGTCAACACACATTCGCCATGTTCCATCCTTCTTCGGGACAAGGATAACTGGAACAGCGCAAGGACTCAAGCTCTCACGAACGAGGCCCTTGTTCAGCAATTCATCAACCTGCCGTTGGAGCTCTTTGGTGTCTTCGGGATTACACCGGTATGCAGGTTTGTTAGGGGTTTGAGACCCTGGTACGAAGTCAATTTGGTGCTCGATTCCTCTCAATGGAGGTAATCCACCTGGCATTTCCTCGGGAAACATGTCCTCGAAGTCCTGCAAAACTTTTTGAACAAACAAAGGCAAAGGGTTATCATTAGAAAAATCATCATTAGAGTTTAGAAAGATACCCTTGTGCACGAGGCAAATCATCATCTGACCGTGGTCGTTGCCTCGTAAGATCTCACCGGGTTGCATGATTTCCTAAATTCCTTTCACTTCGATCGGTGAGTTTGTTTCTTCGGGCCCCAATTTTGCTCCTATCGGAAGCTTAGCTTTGGCCGCTTCTTTCAATTCTTTCATTCGTTTATAGTCCTCGGTGACTTGTTTTGGAGACAAGGGTTTGAGCATGAAACTCTTCCCATCAAGCTTCACAGTGTAAGTGTTGGATCTGCCATTGTGAATAGCTGTTCGGTCATACTGCCATGGTCGACCCAATAGCAAATGACAAGCTTGCATCGGAACCACATCGAATATCATCTCATCTTGATACTCTCCGACTTTGAATTTGATCCACACCTGTTTGACAACTCTCAATTCTCCACACTCATTCAGCCATTGTAACTTGTAAGGGTGGGGATGCTTCATCGTAGGTAATCCCATTTGGTAAACCAAAGTTTGGCTCACTACATTGGCACAACTACCAGAATCAATGATCATCGAACACACCTTTCCCCTCACTCGACATCGGGCATGAAAGAGGTTTTCTCTTTGGTTGTCCTCTTCTTCAAGAGTCATGCAGCTCAAATTCCTTCGAACCACAAGAAACATTTCCGGATGATCAGCTTCGGCAGCCTCATGATCATCATCAACTTCAGCTCGATCAGTCTCCTCGTTAATTTCCTCCTCGGTGTCACTCGCTTGCTCATGGACGGTTCCATCTTCGAGCAGAAGCATAACTTTGCGAGTTGGACACTCTTTTGCCATGTGACCATAACCTTTGCATTTGTGGCACTGAATATTTGAAGCACTAGGAGAGTTGAGTTGAACTTTACCTCCCACTTCTCTTGGTTGGTTAACGGTCACACCTCTTTCGAAGGGTCTCTTCGAATCTCGAACAGTGTTAGCACTTGTTTGGTTTGGACTCTTCCATTCTTTACTTCGGTTCAAAGGAATAGAAGTCGTAACTCCTCGATACCGATTTGCCTTATCGTCCTTCACCAACTTTTCAGCTTCGGTGGCAGCATCAAACAAATCTTCCAACGTGTGATACACGTGGAGTCTCAACTGAGATGACACATCCCTAGCCAAGCCATTTTTGAATCTGATAATGGCTTGTTCTTCATCTTCGACCAGATCAAGATTCAATCGAACCTTTTCAAACTCATCGTGGTACTCTTGGACGGACTTGGACCCTTTCTTTAACTCATAGAGTTTTTGCATTTGAGTCTGCCTGTACTTGGCACTCAAATACTTACCATCCATCGCTCTCATCAACTGTGGCCATGTGTTGACTACTGGATAGTCATTTCTTCTTCTATGCCTCTTGTCAGATTCCCACCATGTTGATGCATAAGCTTCGAACGAAGCAATGGCATGGGCAGCTTTTCTCTCATCGGTCATCTCATTGGTTTCAAAGATGCGCTCCATTTTAAGCTTCCATTCAAGATACTCGTCGGGATCACTAGTTCCTTTAAAGGGTGGAATAGTGATCTTGACACTGTTCAAGTTTGAGTCTCGAACAACTCTAGCCTGTTCGGGAAACTCATCTTCTCGATCTTCAGCCTTGCGCTCAATATTTCTTTCAACATTTGCGCCTCGGCCTCGACCTCGGAAATTTCCACGTCCTCGGTGAGCTTGCCTTCGTTGAGCGAATGGCGGCTCACGCTCATATTCGTCCTCAGGAAATTCCTCTTCACCAACCTCCTCGGCAACAGCTCCAAGATCTCTTCGGGCCACTGGAGGTGGTATTCTTTCTCCTCGGGGAATGCCCAAGTTTTGATAAGCAGCTTGGGGATTGCCCAAGTTAAGTTCTCTTCGAATTGCTTCACTTGTCAACTGATGTTGTCGTACAAGCTCAGCATACAGCTCAGGTTTCATCGGAGTGGATTGGCTCGTTCCAACGCCGGACCCATTCATGGCCACGGACGCGTTTCCCTGCTCGAGGTTAGCTACTCGAGCACTCACTCCTCTTACTTCGGCACTGATGCCTTGTATCGCAGCCATGAGATCGGCTAACGACAATTCAGGCTTTTCAATGCTTTTGCCATCGTTTCCAGCCATTGTACCTGCACAAGTCAAAGATCAAACAAAATGTTAGGGTTAGAAATCACCTCACACACTCCCTCACCTTTGATGGGTGGCACTCGGGTCCACTCAATTTATGGGTTCGGTTTTTGATCACTCAAGGACTTGTTAACAGTGGCTCGTCTGATTGATCGGTCCTCTAAGATCCTTCAAGTTTGACAATAGTCACTGCCTCTTCGGGAAGAGTGAAGTGATGTTCGACTCGATGGAACGGACGCTTTTTAACTGAGCTCGGGGAGTCAAGAGAATTTCTACGAAAGTTTGGACTTCGGTCACCCCTTCGCACGAATTCCTATCAGCTTAAAAGAGTTAGTACGACCTTGAGTAGGACAATTACTCAAAAGATCCACCAACTAGAATTTTGACACGAAAGAAAGTGAAAGCCTAGGAGAATCTACCCTTTGATTCCCCTTTGGAATCTTTTTTTCGATCACACCCACTCCTGTCCGTACAAAAGTGGTCCTTCCTTGGTACGGATAGGGTTTTACCTCATCCACTTTCCTTTTTCAGCCGACAATTTTCACCTGGGGTCTTGATGTTAAAATTTTAACCCCTCTCTTCTTCAATGAAACAGTGACCTTGCTCCGGCGTACGGACACAACAACTTCGGTTCACTGACCACGAATTTCAACAGATCTGGGTTGCTTTATCGACTCCGGTTTCAAACAACAACGGAGGAAATCAAACGAAGTTCTTCGAACTAAAAATCAGCTCGTTCGTGTCGTACACTGTTACGATTTTGTAACAATTTCCGGCGTACGGACATCGATTTAAACTCAGAGCTTCGATTTTTTGAGCAACAAACAAACCCAAATCACTCAAGAACCACCAATCTTCACCGGTTTCTTCCAAACACAGTGGGGTTCGAGTTCAGTGACCATTAAAGCTCAAAACAGTCCAAAAACTCACCAAGAAACCCTAGTCACGAAATTGGTACGTCGGGTACTTGTTGGATTCGGAACTCGATGGTGAACAAGAATCTATGGTTGTTTTCCCAAACAACCAACAATCAAGCACAATTTTTGAAATTTTCTTTTAACACATTTTTTTTTTTTTTTTGTAAATAATAACACCAACAGTAACAAAAAATCAAATCAGAATTCGAAAAGGAAAACAGAGACACATACGCACGAAAATAAAGATAACGTGAACAGGATTTGGGGTTGTAGAAACAAGCCCAAACCGTGCTCTGATACCAAGATGGTGCAATGCAAATCCCGAAGGGGTTGCTAAGCACAAACGCGGAAGAAAACAAGAAAAATAAAAGATAGAAGCAAGACAAAACTTGCTTCTTCCGAAAGAACAGTGAGGAACCTGTCTCAAAGCTCAATCGAAAGGGATACAAGGATCACCTATACTATGAAACAATCCTCAAGAGAACATTGCCTCTTGCAAACTGAATGATCAAGAGGAATGTTCAATCGGATTAACCGAAAGCCACAAGTCCTTAAAAGCCCTCACCGGGGTTTTGCTCACGATGGAGACAAGAAGAAATGTGCTCGGCACTTTCATTCAATTCATCAATATTCAAAAACTAGCTACTTACAATGAAAGGAAACACTGTTTATATAGGAAATCCTAAGGGTAAACTAGTAACTAGGTCACAGTTGACCAATAGAAATAAGCCACGCAGGGCTGAGTTAAAATGTGTTCGGCAGACTTTGACGTCGGTGAGCCTTGGCTTCGGTTCTCGATTGTCTGCTCGAACACACACTTGTTGTCTTCGGACGCTCAATTGTCTTCGAGCTCATTGTCCTCGGTCACTTTGCCTTCGGGCTCAAATCTGAAGATAATGCCTGCGATTCTTGAGCTCGGCCACTCAGCTTCGGAGCAATTGTTTTCCTTCGGCCAGGCTAAGTGAACATGCACATCGTGCAGCAGCTTGGCTTGGTTTCTTGTTATCGGTCTCCTCGGTAGATCGATCACTTGATCAGCACGTGATCGGGCTGCATCAAGAAGTGCAGCGCCTTGGGCGCCCCGCCTGAAGAACCAGGCGCCCCGCCTGAAGAGGCTTAGGCCTGGGCGCCCCACCTGAAGAAGCCAGGCGCCCCGCCTGGGCAAACCTAGGCCTGGGCGCTCCGCCTAGGCCACCCCACTTATCTAATTCTTAGGCGCTCCGCCCAAATTGCTGAAGGACGTAATTCCTAGCTATGTTAAGACTATTTTGACCCTACGTGGTCCTATGTTCCTAAGCCTAAGTGTGGGCATATTAGACCTTTCATATGGTGTCTAAAAACACATATAAATTGCTAGTTGTCTTATTATTTTCATTAGCTTACCTTTGATGAAAATAAACACTTGTGTTGAAGAGTTGAACTCTTATTGAATGACAAACCTTGAATTTGGGACTTGTTCTTCCTCTAGCGGATCTAGATGAATTCCAATCCCCCCCCCCCGACCATTCTACTTGCGTGCTCACGTTAGCTCTAGGGTAGTTGTCTAGAGTAGGTGTTTTTGACCTCCTCTCGGGGTGTAACGGAACAAGTTCTCCATTGCTACTTGAGACTTGTGATCGAGATACGTCTCGTTCTTATCCTTTTTATTTTCCGCATTTGATTCTTATCACCACAACACATAGATCCACCATAGGAAATAATATCAACAAGGGTATGATCAAACAACTCATTATTCCCTTTATCAAAGATTGGTGGTGTGTCATAACAAGGGTGACAAGCAAGGTCAACTACAACTTCATCACTAAAGAGAGGTTCGGTGAAGATCGAGCTCACATCATGAAGTGGCTAATCAATCCTCTCAACTAGTGGTTCACATTCACTCACAAGTTGACCATTCGATTCTACACTAGTTGCAAACACATTGTAATCATACAAATCATCAACTAGCATAGAAGTTTCTCTAGCAATTTCACAAGACAAGGAAGTATCATGGTCACGGGAAGGCAATCGAACACTTACCTCGGAATGACCTTCGGTACCTCTCAATGTCTCCGAAGTCTCACAAGTAGTTTCTTCTCCGTGGAGCTCACATGAACGATTTTCTTCACCTTGTCTATCTACTTCGGCATAGAGTTGAGGCTCTGTCGGTTCGCCTCTAAGAGTTCCTGCACAAGATTTCGAACAAGTAGAAGAAAAAGATAAAAGGTCAATGTTAGAATAAGGGGTGTCCTCATTCTCATCGATTCTTTTTCCCTCTTTCTTTTCCCTCATTTTTCTTTCAAGGTCAGGTGTGGGTTTGGGTGGTGACAACTCACTCACATCACTCGACACAATCTCTCCTTTTTCCTCTCGAGAGTTGTCACCGGTCGCTCCCTTACTCATCTCGATCTTTCGTCTCTCATATTCGAGTGAATTGGGTCGAGGACCAAGAATACCCATAGCTGGAGTAGGTGGACCTTTAACATCGACCCGAAGTCTAGGACTCGAAGACTTATCAACCGAGGTCTCCTCTTCCGTTATCGGGGAACCACTTGACTTCGAAGCTTGTGGCTTCGGGTTCACAGTATTGACTTCGGTCGGTTCTTTTCTTGCACTTTTCCCACTGCTCCTTGTGATCGTAGGACTCCTCAACGGCGCTCTTTCGATCCTGGATTGGAGTTTTCGCTCTTTTCTCATCTGTAAAACCGAAGCATACGCTCTAATGGACATCTTTCCCTTCAACCCGTGAGGTGTAAACTTATAAGCCATTTGTAACTCTCGGTTGTACACAAGGTATACATCCCTCTCATCGATATATAGCAACTGCTTGCTGTGCATCCATGGGTCTCCTAGCCAAACATCAAGATCGGGCATGGAATACACGCTACACCAAGTATATTCCCTATAATCTCCATGAGATATGAGTACTCGAGCCTCATATGAAACCCTCACTCCCTTATACGTATAAGGATGCTTCAATTTATAGCATGGTATTTTTAGGGTCCATACCAGATAAGCGCTAATGCAATTGACATCGATACCTCCAATCTTGAGAAAATTTCCTCCATAACCATTCACCTCAACAGCGAACCTACTTCTACCCAAGTTTCGGATAGGAAGATCCAAGTACGAACTTGAGTATCCCAATCCATCAAAACCAACACCTTGGGTACTCCTTATTCCTCCACTAGTGGCAACACCACTAGGATATCTTCCACTTCCTTTCACTCTCCCAACATTAGAAGTATTGTTGAAAGTCGAGGAAGGAGTTTTAGCATGGAACCCGTAAGAGCTTCTCCTCGGAGAAGGAGTTTGGTAGAAACCTCCTCTACCCTCCTCGGGTCCACAACCACCAGTGCTCCTCGAGCCACCCTTCCATAGGAATTGGAAGCATTGAATCGTGTGCCACGACTCAAAGTTGCAAATCTTCCTCCTCCCAGGGAACACCCTCCACCACCTCCTCCCATCCCGATGGAAGGGGTTCTACTACTCTCTTGTGCTCCACACGAGACACCGAAGGAAGATGACATCGAATAGTTCACTTGATCAACTTCATCGTCGACTTCCCCGATGTCACATTCATCGTATTCAAGATCATCACAATGAGAGTAAGTAGGATCATCATACCTCAAAGGGTCACTACCTTCGTATTCTTGACCCGAAGAGTAAGATTCTTCTCGTTCATCTTCACAGACTTCGTAGTCTTCTTCGTGTTCGTAATTACCATAGTGACCTGCTTCGTCCTCGTAAGAGCCATAGTCCCCGGTGTCATTATAGCAATCATCACCATCGTAGGAACCATAGTCTCCAAAATCTCCACACGAATCATACCCTCCATAATCTTCATCATCCGAAGACATAGCTGCAACAATTAAAGTAAAGGACCTCACAAGTTCACTCCCTCACGTGTATCACTCGAGTAATGTTCACTCAATTTTCTTTCCACTCGTGTTTACACTCAAGGTCGTTGGCTTTTGTGACCTCACTCTATTGTTCTCACCACTCTAGCCTTTTTTTCACTCAAGATGGCCTTGCCTTCCTGTTAGGAAACCGAAGTGATAAGTCACAACTAGTACTTTCCAAGTCTAGGTTCGGAAGGAGTTTATATGACTAGATGGAACGATAGCAATTTAACTGCGCACGGGGAGTCAAAGAATTCTCTATGAAATTGGACTTCAGTCACCCTACGCACGAATTCTTATAAGCTCAAATTCGATAGTACGATCTCGAGTAGAGAGAATTACTCCAGAGATCCACTATCGAGAATATTCGGACACAAGAAAAGTGAAATCCTAAGAGAATCTACCTCCTCCTCGGTTGCGCTTCGGAATTTTCCGAACACGTGACCTCGGTTCAAGTGTTTCCTCCTCGGTACAAATAGGGTCTTACCTTATCCGCTTTCCCTTTTCTAGCCGACAACTTTTCACCTGGGGTTTTAGATTTTAACAGTTTACCCCTTTCTTCTTCAATGGAACAGTGAACCTTTACTCCGGTGTACGGATAACTTCAAGATTCGTTCACAGTCCACTAACAGATTAAGCTCAAGATTTGGGTCGTCTCTGGTTTTCTTGACATCGGAGATAATGTTCAGTTCCAAGCCGAGCTAAGACTAGATATGGCGTCGTCCGTACACTGTTAACAATTTAACAATGTTCCAATGTACGGACGGTGGAAAAACACTGGAACTTCGATTTTCAAGCACTAAAATCGACCCAAATACCTCAACAACCACCAGGTTTCATCAATAAACACCAAAACACAACTGGGGTTCAAATTTCAACTACACCATATCAAGAACACAGTCCAAAACGACGAAAAAACCCTAGTTACAAATGATGTACGTCGGGTACTCAATCGATTCCTTAGACAGTGGTGAATCCAAAGATCTGATTGTTTAATCTAAACAATCAACAACAAACAATTTTGATATTTCTTTTTCAATTTTCAATTTTTTTGTATTTTCTTCTTTTTCAAGTAACATAAGAACAACAACAGAAAATAAAGATAAGATGAACAAGGAACGTGGATTCGTAGGAACGAAATCCAAGCCTTGCTCTGATACCAAGCTGATGCAAGCAAACCCGTGGGTTGAAGCTTTGCAATCGGAGATGACAAACAAGATGCGAAAACGATGAAGATAAGAGGCGGAAGCAACAACATTAACTCAGATAACAAGAAATCGGGGAAGGGGGAGAACAGAAATAGAAGAAAGAACGGATAATCAAAGTCAAAACATGATTGATTATCCAAGGGAGAAAATGAAACTTGAACCTAACAAGGATTCATACTAGGGATGAAATCCGTTTCGGTTTCAAGCCTAAGAAGGCATATACGAAGCCTCGGGCTTCAACAAGAATGGCTCGGCCAATTCTATCTCTATTCTCTTAATTCAATATTAACTAACAACTATCTTCTAATGAGCTATGCTAGAAGTTTATATAGACAACATTAAAAGGGCAAAATAGTAAATGGTCACAGGTGACCAATGAGATAAAGCCATGCAGGGCTGGAGTGTTCGGCAGCTCAGCTCGAACACATTGTCTTCGGACGCTTGTTTGCCTCGGTCACGTATGGAATCGAACGCTCTTGCCTCGGGCACACTTGTAGCCCTTTGATCGATTCTCTGTTCGGAGTCGCTCTTCTTTGGTTCGGTTGCTTTCAGCTTCGGGCCCAAACTTGATCGTTGAGCTTTCATAAGTTGTGCTCGGTCTCTCAGCTCCCGAAGTCAGTGTCAGCAACGGTCACTTGTTGTCTGCTCGGTGGATTTCCAAAGTTGCTGCTCGGCGAGGCAGTCTTCGACATCTTCCATTCCGGCCACACTTTGATCGTGGGCGCCATGTGACTCCTCGGTGGACTAACTTGATGAATCGAACAGGTGAGCCTGGTTCGTATTACATCACTATTGGAATAAAACATATTTGTATAACAAACTCCATTGCCCAGCTTATTTGGACTAAGCTGATCCTTCCTCAATCACGAGAGGAGACTCTACATTTTCGAAACAAAGTACACGGAACTGTGGATGGATTAATATGATTCCCTCCGCCAATATATTGAATCACCTCGTTTATATACTTTTCGATATAGAACAGGCCGATGAAACTAAGAACTATCTTACGCTGCAGCAATGCCTTAGAGGTTTAATATTAGCATTTTGTATAGGAGGAAGACTCCTCCACTTAGAGCATAAGCTCATACAACTAACTTGAATAGAAATAGCCATCCTTGCACAGTCTTCCGGACTAAGGGAGGCATAGCTAAATATAGAATGCGGCTCAGATCTGAGCTACCAAATTACCTTCTCAAGTTGCCAAACAGCTGCAACTCTCGAGTTCACAACTCCATACTTTTGCCATAAGCACCACTGCTTGATAGCTCAATTTACAGGTCGGACGACACTCTCCGTTGCCCTTAGAAACCCTGAAACACAACAATGTTCTTACTCTGACTACCTTGACACGCATTTTGGCTCAACACCGGGAGCATTACAAGCAGATACCAATAGCCCAAGCTCACTAGTGCCGGATAAAGAAGAGATGGCAACAGACTGAGGATAGGAATAATTGGAGCTTTAGGAAGCTTTCATCTTCTTATTTACTTGGCTACCTCAGCTAGACTACTTACGAGTTAAGCTAGCCAAAGAATCGCAATCGAAGAATTAAAATATTAAATGAGCTTTATGGAACAACTTCCATGCCAATTTAACCTTCCTATAAAGAAAAGAACTTCAAAAATTTACCAGAAAACCCTTTTATAACCGAGACAAGCTCATGGAATAATATGACTGTACTAGCGTCTCGAGCCAAGAGGAGACACGTAGGTCGAGTATTACTTACTAATCACTTTACGCTGGAAGAAACAATGATACTTTCTAATGGTGACGAATAAGAATCCCAGCCTCCTACCGACACTGAGTTCCAAAGAGAGGTAGATTGACTTGACATTGTAATAGAATGAGGCACATCAAGATGCCAAGTAAACAATACCGATACTCACTCACAAATCTCTCACATTTAAACCAGATAAACTAATAGGGTCGTCACAAATGCGAGGAATAAATCATATCAGAAGCTCACCCCTCTACCGCAACTAATTCTTAATAGAAACGACATTCAAGGAAACCATCGAAACATGATAAGACACACCATTTCTAGATCGATCAAAAGAATCAAATCTTACTCACATTTAAGAGAAAAAGAAATCTCAGGGTCTACTACATCGGATACCTCAGCATCCCACCAGACTAGTGGTTCATAGAACTGCCTCTGCAGCTGAGCTGAGCCACTACCCTGACAATCACTTTCTGAAGAACCACTGCCACCACATTTTCAAGCTTTACTGGACGATGGCATTTCTTTTGCTGATTCAGATCTAAATAAAATCCCCTACGACTGTGCAGATGCCTGATGACGAGAGAAAAGACGACTGCCTACTTGTCGGAGTAAGGAAAAACTTCTCAAAGGATAGCAAGACTCACGAGAATGATAACACCTTTTCGCTGAAAATTGAAGCTGGAAAGATCGTTGATAGCTATAAAGAAAAGACTGAATCTGATCTTGACGAGATACCGGCGCACTCTAAAAATCAAGTGACACAAGCTGAGATAACCTGGCAAGTAACCTTCCAAAATAATCAGAACTCTTACCTCCAAAGGAGGTATGGTGCCCACCAGGGCCGTGGGATCTCTTGCTCTCCCGCTTTAACTCTTCTCGCTCTAACTTATGTTATGCCTCGTACCTTCGAGCAATATCAACAATAACATCAAATGAAATCCCGACCTCAATCTCTAGAGCCATCTGGGATCTCAAGGAAAAAGAAAGCTCATCAATAAATCTTTGAATCTCTCGAAAGGCTCATGGACTAGTTCTAATACATATCCAGCAATTCTATAGAATTCAATCTCATATTCTGAAGCACCAACAGGCTAACCGACAGGCAACCCTGTCCAGTCCGCTCAAACTGGCAACGGTTTTAATCTCGCTCGCTACTCGAAAGGAACTTTTTCACGAATCTAGAAGAAAAATCGAAACAAGTTAGCTAATAAGAGAGCGGTCCACCAATTAAAGGCTGGATCCTTGAAACTGGAAAGCAGAATAATCAATACCATCCCACTCGATATAATCAAGAGCCTGAATAATACGCTGAGATCATTTTATTTTTAAAAAAAACTTACACAGGATAACATCAGAAGGTTAATTTGGGTAGAATAATGCGAGCTAACCAGCCGGAATAGCTAGAGGCACAATACATGCTGCCTTCGGAACATAATTTACTGCGGCAATATTAAGAACTGGAATAGGAGCTCCTGAGAACGAACGTCTGCATTTGCGGCTACCTGATAAGCTGCCTAGTGAATAATAGATTCTTGCGATATCTGCGTCGCCAAGTTTCTTGTAAAAGCATCGTAGAGAGCCAAGGGAACCACAAGGCCATACTCCCACTGCCCGCTGCAAGCTGGCACAGTTGGGACCTTCGTAACTAGATCGTCACCATGATCAAACACGCTCGGGCTTCGTCAGCGCTAGCCCCAGGCTAGACTGCTTCTTCTTGAACTCCTACCCTTTGCTGATTTGTCCCACGAGGGTTTATAATTACCACAAAGGAATCAAAGAAAATATTTTTACATCCCAGACCGACGCACGATTATAAAAGAAGGAAGTGAAACTTCCTAGATGCCATCGTAGCCTCTCGTAGATAAGTATGGACGTCTACGTACCCATCAGCGATAGTCTACTAGACACTGTCTTCATCTGGATAGACTCTAAACTGGGTTCTGATACCAAATGACACGACCCGGAATCGGGTTAGGTCGTGCAGGCACTCGACATCCTCCCCTAGACCCGTCGGGCGAATCCTTACCACTTAAATTAGGAAAATAAATATAATTCAATTCATAAATAAAAACAAGACCTAGGAAAAAAAAAGCAAAAATATACGGATACTTCTAAGCTGTACAAAGAAATTACAGCTAACTACCCAACATACTAGATTTAGTGCTATCATGACCAAACGCTAAGAGTACAAAAGAAGATAGATACCTCCTGAAGGGAGCAAAATGCAACTGAAATAATAAACATACAACTGTGGCCATCCAGAATAAAAGCTGGCTCACCCTGAAACTGAAGTCGTCTTCGCTCCTTCACAACGTGGTGAACTCAATCTTGGAGCAAACCTGCCGAAACAAAATAGATAGACAAGAACAAACAACAAACAAGGGTGAGTCAAAAGGACTCAATAAGTTGGGCAGACTAGCCTCCTCAAAGAATAGGATAGCTAGTTAGGGAGAAAAAAAACAGGTAAACCAAATCCATCTAATTTAAATTATAAATAGGCAGAACCAGATAATAACTGGAAACACGTATGGAATCATAAATAACCAAGGACATAAGATAGACAGAACATACAGGTTTACAAGTATCCCGAACGCATCAACAATCAGAGATATATACTGTTGCGGCATGCAACCCGATCCATATATTCATATTGTCGCGGCATGCAACCCAATCCATATATTTATACTATTGCAGCATGCAATCCGATCCATATATTCATACTGTCGCGGCGTACAACTTGATCCGCATATTTATACTGTTGCGGCGTGCAACCCGATCTGTATATTCATACTGTTGCGGTGTGCAACCCAATTCGTATATTTATACTGTTGCGGCATGCAATCCGATCCATATATTCATACTATCGCGGCGTATTACCCGATCCATATATTTATACTATTGCGGCGTGCAACCTGGGATACGAGCCAGAAATGTATAGACAAACCGAGATATGTCCACAACATGGTAAACATACCGCATACATAAAACACAACACAATACACACAATAATCAGTATGTGGTGCAATGAGATTGGATGACTGCGGTATAATGCCATGCAGTCACATATGCCTGATACCTATCTCTGCCGCGGGACTCTCTGATGCGGCCCGAACACGTGCAGATCAAGTGTTCGATCCACCGAGGAGACCGATGACACGAAGTGAAGCCAAGCTGCTGCACGATGTGCACATTCACTTAGCCTGGCCGAAGGAAAACAATTGCTCCGAAGCTGAGTGGCCGGGCTCAAGAACCGAAGGCGTTATCTTCAGATTTGAGCCCGAAGGCAAAGTGACCGAGGACAATTAGTTCGAGCAAGCAACCACGCGCCGAAGTCAAGGCTGCCGAACGCACAATTTAGCTCAGCCCTGCGTGGCTTGTTTTTATTAGTCACTTGTGACTATTTCCTATTCAGTCCTTAGCATAGCCTATAAATACTCTATTTTATTTCATTGTAAAGGATCCAGTTTTTGAGTATATGAAAAATATAGCAAGTGCTATGGTGAGTCTCCGATGGAGCCAAACCCCGAGGTGGGCCTTTAATGAACTTGTGTCAACCGGTGTTATACGTTTGAACTATTTCTTCTTGATCATTCAATTTGCAAGAGGTGGGTCTTTCTTGAGGATTGTTGCATAGTATAGGTGCGTCTTGATTTCCCTTCAATCGAGCTTTGAGACAAGTTCCTCACTGTTCTTTTGAATCGAAGCAAGATTTGTCTTGCTTCTATCTTTATTTTCTTGTCATTTACTTCCGCGTTCGTGCTTAGCGTTTCCTTTGGGTTTGCTTGCACCATCTTGGTATCAGAGCGAGGTTTGAGTTTGTTCATAAAACCTCAAATTCTGTTCACTTAAATCGTGCTTTTGTCTTCAGTTTCAGCTTTCTTCCATGTGTTTGATTGTTGTTGCTCAGCGTTTATTTAAAAAAAAACGGTAGAAAAACAAAAAATTCAAAATTGTGTTTGATTGTTGGTTGTTTGGATTAAACAACCATTGATTCTTGTTCACCATTGTTTCCTGATTCCAACAAGCACCCGACGTACAAATTTCGAGACTAGGGTTTCTAGGTGAAATTTTGAACTATTTTGAGCTTTAATGGTGACTGAACTCGAACCCCATCGTGCTTGGTTGAAACCGATGAAGATTGGTAGTTCTTGAGTGATTTGGGTTTGTTTTGTGTTTGAAAATCGAAGTTCTGAGTTTGAAAATCGTTGTCCGTACGCCGGAAAGTTGTTACAAATTGTAACAATGTACGACACGAAAGAGCTGAAATCTTAGCTCAGGAACTTTGTTTGAATTCCTCCGTTGTTGTTTGAAACCAGAGTCGAAAGAAGCAACCCAAATTTTGTTAAATTCTTGGTCAGTGAACCGAAGCTAATATGTCTGTACGCCGTAGCGAAGCTTCACTGTTCCATTGAAGAAGAAATGGGTGAAGTGTAAAGATCAAAACCCCAGGTGAAAACTTGTCGGTTGAAAAGAGGAAAGTGGATAAGGTAAAACCCTATCCGTACCAAGGAGGGACCACTCTTGTACGGACAAGAGCTGGTGTGTTCGAAAAGGATTCCAAAAGGGAATCAAAGGGTAGATTCTCCTAGGTTTTCACTTTTCTTCTGCCCGAAATTCTAGTTAGTGGATCTTTTGAGTAATTGTCCTACTCGAGGTCGTACTAACTCAATTGAGTTGATAGGAACTCGTGTGTGGGTGACCGAAGTCCAACTTCGTAGAAAACTCTTTTGACTCCTCGAAGCGCAAGAGTAAATAGCTGTCTGTTCCATTGAGTCAAATTAACTCACTCTTCCCGAAGTAAGACGTCGTAACTTGTCGAATTCGAAGGAATTGAGAGAGGTTGATCAACCGAGGAAGCCATTGGCTACAAGTTCTTGAGTGACCAAAACCGAACCGATAAATTGAGTGGACCCGAGTGCCACCCATCAAAGGTGAGGGAGTGTGTGAGGTGATTTCTAACCTTAACATTTGTTTGGTCTTTGATTTGTGCAGGTACCATGGCTGGGAATGGAGGCGATGGCAAAGGCATTGAGAAGCCCGAAGTGTCGTTAGCCGATCTCATGGCTGTGATACAAGGCATCAGTGCCGAAGTAAGAGGAGTTACTGCTCGAGTAGCTCAACTCGAGCAAGGAAGTGCGTCCGTGGCCATAAATGGGTCCGGCACTGGAACCAGCCATTCCACTCCAATGAAACCTGAGCTGTATGCTGAGCTTGTTCGACAACATCAGTTGACAAGTGAAGCAATTCGAAGAGAACTTAACTTGGGCAATCCCCAAGCACAACAAAACTTGGGCAATCCTCAAGCTGGTTATCAAAACATGGGCATTCCCCGAGGAGAAATACCACTTCCAAAGGCCCGAAGAGATCTTGGAGCCGTTGTCGAAGAGGTTGATGAAGAGGAATTTCCCGAGGACGAATATGAGAATGAGCCGCCATTCACTCAATGAAGGCAAGCTCACCGAGGTCGTGGAAATTTTCGAGGTCGAGGCCGAGGCGCAAATGTTGAAAGAAATATTGAGCGTGAGGCTGATGGTCGTGATGATGAGTATCCCGAACAGGTTCGTGGTGTTCGAGACTCCAACTTGAATAGTGTCAAGACCACTATTCCACCCTTTAAAGGAACTAGTAATCCAGATGAATATCTTGAATGGAAGCTTAAGATGGAGCGCATCTTTGAAACCAATAAGATGACCGAAGAGAGAAAAGCTGCCCATGCCATTGCTTCGTTCGAAGCTTATGCATCTACATGGTGGGAATCTGACAAGAGGCATAGACAAAGAAATGACTATCCAGTAGTCAATACTTGGCCACATTTGATGAGAGCAATGGATGCTAAGTATTTGAGTGCCAAGTATAGGCAAACTCAAATGCAAAAGCTCTATGAGCTAAAGCAAGGGTCCAAGTCAGTCCAAGAGTATCAGGATGTGTTCGAAAAGATTCGACTAAATCTTGATCTAGCCGAAGATGAAGAACAAGCCATTATCCGATTCAAAAATGGCTTGGCACGGGATGTGTCATCTCAATTGAGGCTCCACGTGTATCACATGTTGGAAGATCTGTTCGATGCTGCCACCGAAGCTAAAAAATTAGTGAAGGACGATAAGGCGAACCGGTATCGAGGAGTTACTACTTCTGCTCCCTTGAACCGAGGTAAAGAATGGAAGAGTCCAAACCAAACAAGTGCCAACACTGTTCGAGATTCGAAGAGACCCTTCGAAAGGGGTGTGACCGTTAACCAACCAAGAGAAGTGGGAGGTAAAGTCCAACTCAACTCTCCTAGCGCTTCAAATATTCAGTGTCATAAATGCAAGGGTTATGGTCACATTGCAAAAGAGTGTCCAACTCGCAAAGTTATGCTTCTGCTTGAAGATGGAACCGTCCATGAGCAAGCGAGTGACACCGATGAGGAATTTATCGAGGAGGCTGAACGAGCTGAAGGTGATGATGATCGTGAAGCTACCGAAGCTGATCATCCGGAAATGTTTCTTGTGGTTCGAAGGAATTTGAGCTGCATGACTCTTGAAGAAGAGGACAACCAAAGAGAAAACCTCTTTCATGCCCGATGTCGAGTGAGGGGAAAGGTGTGTTCGATGATTATTGATTCTGGTAGTTGTGCGAATGTGGTGAGCCAAACCTTAGTTTCACAAATGGGACTAACTACCTTGAAACACCCCCACCCTTACAAATTACAATGGCTGAATGAGTGTGGAGAATTGAGAGTTGTCAAACAAGTGTGGATCAAGTTCAGAATTGGAGAGTATCAAGATGAGATGATATTCGATGTGGTACCAATGCAAGCTTGTCATTTGTCATTGGGTCGACCATGGCAATATGACCGAACAGCTGTTCACAATGGCAGATCCAACACTTACACTGTAAGGCTCGATGGGAAGAGTTTCATACTCAAACCCTTGTCTCCAAAACAAGTCACCGAGGACTATAAACGGATGAAAGAATTGAAAGAAGCGGCCAAAGCTAAGCTTCCGATGGGAGAAAAATTAGGGCCCGAAGAGACAAACTCACTGCCCGAAGTGAAAGGAATCTGTGCAATCATACAACCGGGTGAGTTACTACGAGGCAACGACAACGATCAGATGATGCTTTGCCTCATGCACAAGGGTATCTTTCTTAACTCTAATGATAATTTTTCTAATGATAACCCTTTGCCTAGTGCTGTACAAAGTGTTTTGCAGGACTTCGGAGACATGTTCCCTGAAGAAATGCCAGGTGGATTACCTCCGTTGAGAGGAATCGAGCACCAAATTGACTTCGTACCGGGGTCATAAATCCCCAACAAACCTGCATACCGGTGTAACCCGAAGACACCAAAGAGCTCCAACGGCAGGTTGATGAGTTGTTGAACAAGGGCTTTATTCAAGAGAGCTTGAGTCCTTGCGCCGTTCCTGTTATACTTGTCCCAAAGAAAGATGGAACATGGCGAATGTGTGTTGATTGCCGAGCAGTCAAAAAAATTACGGTAAAGTTTCGTCATCCTATCCCTCGATTAGATGACATGCTAGATGAGTTAAGTGGTTCTTCATGCTTTACGAAGATAGACCTCAGGTCCGGTTACCACCAAATCCGAATGAAACCCAGAGACGAGTGGAAAACCGCATTCAAGACCAAGTTCGGTTCTTACCGAGCACATTCATGCGACTGAAGAACCATGTGCTCAAACCGTTCATAAATAAGTTTGTTGTCGTTTACTTCGATGACATACTTGTTTATAGCAAATCTGTGGATGAACGTGTTGAACACCTAAGGCTAGTGCTTGATAAGCTTAGAGAAGAGAAGTTATATGCTAACTTCAAGAAATGTGCCTTTTGTGTCGAGCGTGTAGTCTTTCTTGGATTCGTTGTCAGTGCTAATGGTGTTGAAGTCGACGAGTCAAAAGTCGAAGCCATAAAAGATTGGCCAACTCCAACCTCGGTATCACAAGTTCGTAGCTTCCATGGCTTAGCTAGCTTTTACCGAAGGTTTGTTCGTGACTTTAGCACCGTGGCACCTCCTTTAACCGAGCTGGTTAAGAAAGACCATCCATTTGTGTGGGGAGAGTCCCAAGAAAGGGCTTTCCAAGAATTGAAACGGAGGCTTTGCTCTGCCCCGTTGTTGCAACTCCCTGACTTCGGCAAAGCATTCGAAGTCTAGTGTGATGCATCTGGAGTTGGGATCGGAGGAGTACTGATGCAAGAATCGAAGCCGATCGCTTACTTTAGCGAAAAGCTTAAGGGTGCAACTTTGAATTACTCTACGTACGACAAAGAGTTGTATGCCCTCGTTCGAGCACTCGCCTATTGGCAGCATTATTTGTGGCCTCGAGAGTTTGTGATCAAAAGTGATCATGAGTCCTTGAAGCATCTTCGAGGACATGAGAAGTTGAACCGAAGACATGCCAAGTGGGTTGAATTCATTAAGAGCTTCCCCTATGTAATTCATTACAAAAAGGGTAAAGACAACGTTGTGGCCGATGCGCTATCAACGAAATTTGCCTTAGCGACCACTCTCGCCTCTAGGCTCATGGGATTTGAAAGTATCAAGTCGATGTACGAAGACGATCCCAAGCTAAAATGCGTTCGTGATGCGATCTTGAGTGGCCGAAGGGTTGATAAATATCAATGGCACGATGGCTACCTCTTCAAGAATGGGAGGGTTTGTGTGCCAGTGTCATCGTGGAGAGATCTCTTAGTTCGAGAAGCTCACTCCGGTTGACTGATGGGACACTTCAGTGTCGACAAAACTCTTGGTATCTTGACCGAGCAGTTCCATTAGCCCAAAATGCGACGAGATGTGGAAAAGCTTTGCAACGCTTGTCTCATTTGCACGAAAGCTAAATCGAAGTCCAGCCCTCATGGTTTGTACACCCCATTGCCTGTGCCGGATCGACCTTGGGTTGATATATCCATGGACTTTGTGCTAGGGTTACCGAGGTCGGGGGGAGGACATGATAGCATCTTCGTTGTAGTTGACCCTTTTTCAAAAATGGCTCACTTTATTCCTTGCAAAAAGTGTGATGATGCACAGCATGTAGCTACCTTGTCTGTTGCTAATGTGTTGAAATTACATGGTGTACCTCGCACTATTGTGAGTGATCGAGACTCAAAATTCTTAAGTCATTAGTTACTATTCTCGATGTCTCACCATCCTCAGACTGATGGACAGACCGAGGTAGTTAACCGAACCTTGGGATCTTTGCTTCGAGCAATGACCAAAGGCAAGGTTGGGAACTGGGCTAATCGTTTGCCCATGATGGAGTTTGCATACAATCGAACGCTGCATAGAATGATCAATATGACCCCGTTTGAATATGTGTATGGTTTTAATCCTTTGATTCCACTTGATTTAACCCCATTGCCTCGAGATTCTGTTCTTGATTTTGAAGGTACTCGACGAGCGGCTGCTTTGATCGAATTGCATGCAAAGGTGAAGAAGAACCTCGAGGAAGCCTATGCAAAGGTTGCCTTGAAGAAAAACAAGGGGCGTAAAAAGCTGGAATTAAAGAAAGGAGATTGGGTTTGGGTTCACTTCCGAAAGGAACGTTTCCCGAACCAAAGGAAAAGGAAGTTGGCTCCTCAAGGGGATGGTCCATTTAGAGTGTTGACCAAGATCAACAACAATGCTTACGTGATCGACCTCCCTGGTGAGTATAACGTGTCCAACACCTTTAATGTTGCTGACTTAGTTCCTTGTGTTGCAGGTCAAACTTCGGAGAACGAGGAGGGCTCGATTTCGAGGACGAAATCTTCTCAAGAAGGGGAGGATGATGCAGCCCGAACACGTGCTGATCAAGTGTTCGATCCACCGAGGAGACCGATATCACGAAGTCAAGCTAAGCTGCTGCACGATGTGCACATTCACTTAGCCTGGCCGAAGGAAAACAATTGCTCCAAAGTTGAGTGGTCGGGCTCAAGAACCGAAGGCGTTATCTTCAGATTTGAGCCCGAAGGTGGAGTGACCGAGGACAATGAGCTCGAAGACAATTGAGTGTCCGAGGACAATTAGTTCGAGCAAGCAACCACGCGCCGAAGTCAAGGCTGCCGAACGCACAATTTAGCTCAGCCCTGCATGGCTTGTTTTTATTAGTCACTTGTGACTATTTCCTATTCAGTCCTTAGCATAGCCTATAAATACTCTATTTTACTTCATTGTAAAGGATCCAGTTTTTGAGTATATGAAAAATATAGCAAGTGCTATGGTGAGTCTCCGATGAAGCCGAACCCCGACGTGGGCCTTTAATGAACTTGTGTCAACCGGTGTTATTCGTTTGAACAATTTCTTCTTGATCATTCAATTTGCAAGAAGCGGGTCTTTCTTGAGGATTGTTGCATAGTATAGGTGCGTCTTGATTTCCCTTCAATCGAGCTTTGAGACAGGTTCCTCACTGTTCTTTTGAATCGAAGCAAGATTTGTCTTGCTTCTATCTTTATTTTCTTGTCATTTACTTCCGCGTTCATGCTTAGCGTTTCCTTCGAGTTTTCTTGCACCACTCTCATCATCTACCAGGAGATATATGCAATAATGACCCTTCACCGGCTCGGGACTCTTATCGATTATCGGGAAGTATATGTATATGCTATGACGACCCTTCACCGCCTCGGGACTCTCATCGATTACCGGGAAGTACGATTACCGGGAAGTATATGTATATGCAATGATGACCCTTCTCCGGCTCGGGACTCTAATCGATTACCAGGAAGTATATGCAATGATGACCCTTCACCGGCTCGGGACTCTCATCGATTACCGGGAAGTATATGTATATGCAATGATGACCCTTCATCGGCTCGGGACTCTCATAGATTGCCGGGAAGAATATGCATTGATGACCCTTCACCGGCTCGGGACTCTCATCGATTACCGGGAAGTATATATAAAGCTCAAAACCAGAATACAATGTTTATATGCTCAATGCAATACCAAGAACATGGCATAACATATAATATACAATGTAAATCCAAAGCTAAGGCGTAATGAGTACGCCTATCGGCAGCTACACGTGTAAGGAACTCGTGCTAGAATATCCACAAGGCCAAGGGCCACCAAAGAAATGGATACAAATACTTACCTCGTTCAACAGTTAGTACAGATACTCAACAACCGCTTTGTCCTTTGGATTCCTTGCCAAACGATCCCACTGTGTTCAATAAGCAAAAAAATATATCACATATGGCTAAAGTCTTCATTCCTCACGTCTTAGGGCAATCCAGTTAGGAACCTGATACCCTATTCGCATACGAAATACGCAGGCCAGGCCTATGTATAGGGTTCAAAGCCACATAACCAAACCCCAAATAAATTATATTTATATTTTGCCCAAAACTCACTGAGTACGAATATATAATCAATTCCATTATCAGGGTCCAATTGATCCTGTAAACTATTAATTGAACTTATTAATACAATTTCTAATATCCGAATTTTTACCGTCATAATATATTCAAACACATGTAATAAACTCAAATAATGCATTAAGATCATTACCTGAATGTTTCGGAGTGAAAATTCTATCTTTTCTCCGGCTCTTTCCTCATTTTCTAGCATTTTTTCCCTACGTTATGTCTTGTTTTTTCCTTCTGCGTTTCGTTATGTTTCTGTTCACTTATAGAAAGGCTAAGGAAAAAAAGTTCACCGCCTCTTATCTTTCATTTTTTGTCTTTTTGCCTTTTCTTTTAGTTTTCCTAACAGAAATTAAAACGGTACCCTACGATATTCGAAATAATACCAACTTTTGCATACAAGTTATACAAAATATATTTAACACACTTGCTAAGGCGGATCTCAAATCGGACTCTCGAAACTCAATATGCAAATTAAATAGAAAAAGGTCAAATTATTTAACTTGCAGCATTTTAGCGAAAACTAGCCGAACAACATCGAAATTCACTTTCGAAAGTTTACAAAAGTCACAAATAATCATACGAACCTAACGGTGCTTTCGAATTTCGAATCGTAGCTCATTCGCCAAAACCGAGCTCGAAAATCTCTTTTTAACATTTATCGACAATAAACGCTAAAACCATCTTCCGATGCCTACCTAACGAGGTTTGATTTAGCTCAAATTTTTCAGATAAGTCCGAATACACCTTACGAAGATTTTAAAATTATCGGCATGCCGATCAGAGCCCTAACTTCCGGAACGACTACCTAAGGTCGTTTCAACATACTTTGTACATATCGTACTGTCTCCCTTTACTGGGACGCTGTATTTCATGCCGCGCAGATACAGATAGATCAGCGCTTGGGCCATGTTAGTAGGCCATCTACCAGCTATTTGAGTCACTCCGCTTACTCCCGGAGTTACTTATCGTTTGGTATGTGTACAGTCAGCTAGTTTGGGTACGGCGGGGCCTTGTCCCGTCCTTTGTATAATCAGTTCAGCACTGTTAGAGGCCTATAAATATGTCCCTGTGTGGTTCAGTCACTATGTTATGTATGCCAGCGTGTGATATCCTTTTCATTTTTCCAGACTTTATATTTTCAATAAATATTTATGTATTTATAACCAGGTTGCTAGTACATGCCTATTATTCATAGATTATTAGTAGGTTTAGCGATTATTGACATTCAGTGTTGGTTATCCGTCGTGGCCCTAGGTTGGGTTGTGACATTGTGAACCTGATACTAGTTGTGCATAAGATGCTGCACTTATAGGAAATGAGAACTGTAGCATAATGTATTGTAGGTCATGCGACAGATAGAATTGTTGCGCCGAACTTGTCTGATTGTATCTTGGACGGTCATTGTATCTTCCGTCACTTCTTCTTAGCCCCGATCCTACCATCACAACCTCTTCTTTCTTCTTTTATTTTTCCCAAAACTATTTGGTCCAGACTGCAGTGCCTGGGTAGTGGCTCTCAAAGCTGTTTGACTAACAACCATGCTAGTCTTGATTCCTCTTTCAACCATTTTACCAATTCATATAGCCTCACTGAAGTGCATTCCAATGGCAGAGGCCATCACTTGGTAGCATGTCTCATCGAGCACTTCAACAAACTCTTCAACCATCTTATCACCTGGTATCATACACACCGCCTATTCACATGCTGGATATCTTAACACAACTTTATACGAAAGTTACCCGAAATGTATTTTTAAGAATAAGTTGATTCTCTGATGCCGGGCAATTTTTCACGACACCAATTACTCGGAGTCAAGCCAAGGAGGTCCAAGAGGTGCATTTACACTTGGTGAGGAAAGGACTTGAAGATAGAAGCAATTGGAAGATGTTTCGGATCATCACAACCCAGGCGCTCCGCCTAGTGGATCCAGGCGCTCCGCCCTGAGCACCATGCAGTGGGGCGCTCCGCCCAAGGGCCAGGCGGACCGCCCACCTAAATTTCTGATCAAAAATTCGGGCGATTCACCCAATGCGCTAAAGACCCGAGATTTTTGGTGTTCTTTTACCGTTTTGGCCCTACGTGGTCTATCTACTTAAGCCCAACTTGTGGGAGAATTTTAGACCTTATCTAAGGCTTGGGAAAACACTATAAATACCCAACTTTTCCTTATTTTCACACTCAGTCTATTTTGAATATTAAAGAACATGAGCTATGCTCCTTATTGATGAATGATCTTTTGGACTTGAATCTCCTACTAGAACTAATTGACCCTCAATCCAAACCCGATCATTCTATTTGCGAGATCCAGGTGTGCCTCGAGGGTATTTTCATAGTATAGGCAACTCTTTACCCAAATCGAGGGTTTCATGAGACTAGTTCCTCGTGGATACCTCGTAGGGATTTCAAGACTCGTCTTGCTCCTTATCTTTTACATTCCGCTTTTATCTTGCATCAATTTGGTATCAGAGCAAGGCTCGGGATTTGTTTCTACAAACCGTTGATCCTTGTTCATCGTGCCTAGTTTATTTTCTCTGTAGTTTCTTGTGTTTAAAGTTATTGAAAAGAAGAAAAAACAAAACAAAAATTTTAAAAGTGAAAAATCCAAAAATTTGACATAACTTGTTGGTGTGATTGAATCTTGATATGGGTGTTATTGGGGATTGAACCTTATCGAAAACCCGTCATTTTGGTACCTAAATCACGTGATTTGAAGTTGTAGTACATATTTTTGAAAATTTGAATCCCAACTTTTAATCTCCTTAAAAAAACCCTTGTTCTTGAGTTTCGTGGCTTCGATTCTTGGATTTGATTGATTTTTTGGGTGTGAAATTGATTGAGTTTTGTTGGGAAAGATCAAAAGCAACTTTGGGTACCATTGGATTGTGAAAACATCGAATTTATGGATTGAAAACCGAGTTTGGAACGAGTTGGAAAAAGCTGAAGCCCGTGCTAGGCGCTCCGCCCAAAATCTCGGCGCTCCGCCTGAGCTGGCTACTGGTGGTTTTGTGAAGCGCTCCGCCTGCCCCAAGGCGCTCTACCCTAGGCGCTCCACCTAACACTGTAGCATGGTTTTAGGTAGATTATTTCTAGGTTTTCGTGTTTTATTTGATTGCATTGCATCAGTTTAGTACTATTAGAGTAACATTCCTACTCGATCAGTACTAATCATTTAAGCCTTTAGGATTATCGTGCCTAGTAGAGAGTAGAACTCAAAGAAGACTCGTAGAACTATTTGATTCAGGTCCTCGCTTTAAAGAGCTTAGCGTTCATCGAGTCACATAAACTCCACTCAACCCGGAGGACGCTTGACTTGTGGATTGTTTGGTTGAGTTGAGGATTGTTGTTCAACTACATGAAGCTTCTAGATTCAAGATTGAGTGATATATCAACCACCACTAAACAACTGTACCCGAGAGACATTAAAGTGAGGTGTGTGTGTGAGGTTGTTTCACTAACCGTTTGCTTATTTTGTAGGTATCATAGCTAGTGAAGGTGATGATCCCATTAAGAGTGCCTTGGCTAATATTATGTCCAAGTTGGAAGACACAAACATCAGACTTCAGAACGTTAAAAGAAGGGCCCTGAGTGTCCAACTTGAATCCGGAGAAGGCACAAGTCGTCGTTCTACTATGACTCCCGGACACTTTGTGGAGATAGCAAAAAAATATGAGCTAAAGAATGATGTAGCTCCACAAGAGCGTGTGTTGGGAAATCCCCAAGAAGTGGGCATTCCCCATAACTTGGGCAATTCCCAAGGAAATGCTCCATTTTTTAGACCCATTCGAAATATTCCACCTCTTGAGCAAGTTGATGAAGCTCAAGAAGGGGGGGGGGAAGCCGAGTATGGTGATGATGCCTATGGGTATGACGCTCTCTATCAACCAAGGTGAGCAATGAATTGGGGTCGGAATGTGAATGGGGGTAGAAGCCGAGGTCGAGGGCCACACCCAGGATTTGATGGAGGGAATGCTACGAGGGATTATGATGCTTATTGTGACCACTATGGAGGCCAACCGGAGCCTCACCGTACAGGTCGTGACATCAATAACCTCAATAGTGTTAAGCTTAATCTTCCACCCTTTAATGGAACTTGTGATCCGGAAAAATACATAGAATGGAAGCTACTTATGGAGAGAATTTTTGACACAAATGACATGACCGAGGAGAGGAAAGCCACCTATGCTATCTCAACCTTTGAGACCTATGCTTCTACTTGGTGGTAATCCATCAAGAGATAAAAAAGAAGGATAGGAGTACATGTGAATGTGACTTGAGATGAGTTGAAAGGTATCATGGATACCAAGTATGTGACTCCAAGGTATCATCAAAAGCAACTTAAGAAGCTTTATGAACTAAAGTAAGGTGTCAAGACGGTTCATGAGTACCATGATGAATTTGGAAATATCCAAAAGGCTTTGGATATGGATACCGAAGATGTAGAACAAGCCGTGATCCGTTTCAAGAATGGCTTGAGCCATGGCATAGCTTCTCAATTGAGGTTGCATGCTTATCACTCACTTCAAGATATATTTGAAGTCGCAATTGAAGCCGAGAAATGGCTCAAAGAAGAGAGGACCACCCGCTACAAGAGCAACACTTCTACTCCTATGAGTAAGCCAAAGGAGTGGAAGACTAAAATTTCCTAGTGCAAGTGGTGCAAGTGCTAGTAGTGATGTGAAGAAGTCGTATGAGAAGTCCACACCAAATGTGGGAGGTAATTCTAAAACACAATTAAACACTCGTACTTCTTCTTCTATTCAATGCAACAAATGCAAAAGGTATGGTCATTTTGCTAGAGATTGTCCTACTCAAAAGGCCATGATTATGATAGATGATGTGGTGTATGGGCAAGATAGTGAGCCCAAAGATGAGGGAGTAGAGGGAGGGGAAATGGATGGTGTGGATGAGGATACAGTTGAGGGTGATGAACCTCATGCCTTCCTTGCTGTAAGGAGGAGTTTAGGTGCTATGCATGTGGAGGATAGTGAGAATGTGCAAAGACAGAACCTCTTCTATGCTAGATGCTGAGTCACGGGTGTAGTTTGTTCCATGATTACTGACTCGGGAAGTTGTGCTAACGTTGTTAGTCAAACACTAGTTTCCCAATTGAAATTACCCACTTTGAAACATCCCAATCCTTATCGTTTGCAATGGCTTAGTGAGTGTGGTGAATTGAAAGTGGTGAAATAAGTGATGATTAAATTCAAGATGGGGAACTATGTGGATGAGCACATGTTTGATGTGGTTCCCATGCATGCTTGCCACCTTCTATTTGGCAGGCCTTGGAAATTCGATCGTAATGTTGTACATGATGGTCGTGCCAACATCTATACGACCACTCATGAGGGAAGAAAGTATGCGGTTAAACCCTTGACGCCAAAGCAAGTTAGTGAGGATTATCGGCGTATGAGGGAATTGAGAGAGGCAGCTAAGGAGAAGCCACCCATGGAGGCTAGTCCTATAGCCGAGAGCTTGGTAGTGACTCCACCATCTTTTACCGGTAGTATTTGTACCATGATGCAACCGGGTGAGCTTTTGAGAGGAAATGATGGCAACAAACTATTCATTTCCCTAGTGCACAAAGGTATGATTCTAACTTCCGAAATTGATTATTCTTCTAGCTCTTTGCCTAGTGCTCTTGAAAATATTTTGAAGGTTTCTGGGGATATGTTCCCGGATGAGATGCTAAATGGTATACCTCCCTTGAGGGGTATTGAACATCAAATTGACTTTGTCCCGGGATCCCAAATCCTAAACAAGCCGGCCTATTGAAGCAATCCCGAAGACACAAAGGAGTTGCAAAGGCAAGTGGATGAATTGCTTACCAAGGGCTTGGTTCGTAAGAGCTTAAGTCTGTGTGCCGTGCCCATCATACTTGTCCCAAAGAAAGATGGTACATGGGGGATGTGTTTGGATTTCCGAGCGGTCAACAAGATCACGGTAAAGTATCGACATCCCATACCTCGTTTAGCTGATATGCCTGATGAGCTAAGTGGTTTTACCATCTTTTCAAAGATAGACCTTAGGTCCGGTTACCATCAAATCCGTATGAAACCTGGTGATGAGTGGAAGACTGTATTCAAGACCAAATTTGGTCTATATGAATAGTTTGTGATGCCCTTTGGCCTCTCCAACGCACCTAGTACCTTCATGAGGCTAATGAATCATGTGTTGAAGCCATTCATCAACAAATTCATAGTCGTCAACTTTGATGACATTTTGATATATAGAAAACCATTAGACGACCATGTTGATCATTTAAGACAAGTGCCTGAAGTGTTGAGAGCCGAAAAGCTCTTTACTAATTATAAGAAAGGTGCCTTTGGTGTTGAAAAGGTAGTCTTTCTTGCTTTTGTTGTGAGTGCCCAAAGAGTGGAAGTTGATGAGTCCAAGGTAGAGGCCATTCGAGATTGGCCTACTCCTACAACTGTGTCTCAAGTTAGAAGCTTTCATGGTCTTGCTAGCTTCTATAGGAGATTTGTTAAGGACTTTAGTTCCATTGCCGCTCCACTCACCGAATTGGTGAAGAAAGAAAATCCTTTTGTGTGGGGAGAGCCTCAGGAGAAAGCCTTCCAAGAATTGAAAAGTAGGTTAAGTACCGCCCCTCTATTGCAACTGCCCGACATCGAAAAAGCATTTGAGGTTGAATGTGATGCCTCGGTGGTGGGGATTGGTGGTGTTTTAATGCAAGATGGAAAACCCATAGCCTTCTTTAGTAAAAAATTGAAGCGTGCAACCTTGAATTACTCTACGTATGACAAGGAGTTGTACGCCCTAGTGAGAGCTCTTGCGCATTGGCAACATTATCTTTGGCCTAGGGAATTTGTGATTAAGAGTGATCATGAGTCACTCAAGCATCTTAGGGGCCAAGAGAAGTTGAACAAGAGGCATGCCAAATGGGTAGAGTTCATTGAGTTTTTTCCCTATGTCATTCAATACAAAAAAGGGAAAGACAATGTTGTGGCGGATGCACTTTCTAGGAAGTTTGCTCTAGCCACCGCTCTTGCTCCAAGCTCATGGGTTTTGAGAGTATCAAGTTGATATATGCTCATGACCCAAAGCTAAAGAGCATCCACGAAGCTCTTGAGAAGGGAGAAAGAGTTGAGAAGTACCAATGGGTAAATGGCTATATCTTTAAAAATGGTAGAGTGTGCATACCCGAATCCTCATGGAGAGAGTTTCTTGTTCAAGAAGCACATAGTGGGGGATTCATGGGCCACTTTGGGAGGAATAAGACATTGGCCATTCTCATGGATCAATTCCATTGGCCAAAGATGGGTTTGTAAGTTGAGAGACTTTGTAATGCTTTCCTTGATTGCAAGCATGCTAAGTCCAAATCGAACATCCATGGGTTGTATACTCCCCTTCCTATCCCTACTAGTCCGTGGATGGATATTTCTATGGATTTTGTGATGGGATTACCACGGACTAGGGGAGGCAATGATAGCATTTATATTGTCGTGGATAGGTTTTGCAAGATGGCACACTTCATTCCATGCAAAAAGTTTGATGATGCCCAACATGCTGCTTCTTTGTTCATTGATAATGTGTTAAAGTTGCATGGTGTGTCTCAAACCATTGTGAATAATAGGGACTCTAAGTTTCTTAGCCATTTTTGGAGAAGCTTGTGGAGTGCCCTTGGCACCAAATTGTTGTTTTCTACGTCCCACCACCCTTAAACCGATGGACAAACCGAGGTGGTGAACCGAACTTTGGGTGCTCTATCTAAAGCAATGACCCGAGGTAAGGCCGGGACTTGGATTGACAAGTTATCTCTTATGGAATTTGCATATAACCACACTTTGCATAAAATGATTGGCATGACTCTATTTGAGTGTGTTTATGGCTTTAACCCCTTGATTCCCTTTAATGTAACTCCTTTTCCAATGGATGCTATTGTTAGTTTTGAAGGTAAAACCCAAGCCAAGCCAAGGCAATGCGTGAGATCCATGCCAAAGCAAGGAAGAGTTTGGAGGAGGCTTATTCCAAGGTGGCTAGCAAGAAGAAAAAGGGACGAAAGAAGGTGGGACGACGATTATGTGTGGGTGCACTACCGTAAAGAAAGGTTTCCAAACCTTAGGAAAGGGAAGTTAGCACCCCGAGGAGATGGTCCCTTCCAAGTGCTGTCAAAGATCAACAAAAATGCTTATGTGGTTGACTTCCCAAGTGAGCATAATGTCTCTAACACTTCTAATATTTCTGACTTGACTCCTCTTGATGTAGGAGATGATGGAGCCGAAGGTGATGACGCTTGGATTTCGAGGACAAAATCTTCCCAAGAAGGGGAGGATGATGCCGGGCAATCAGTCACCAAAACATTTACTCTGAGTCAAGCCAAGGAGCTCCAAGAGGTGCATTTACACTTGGTGAGGAAAGGACTCGAATATGGAAGCAATTGGAAGATGTTTCTGAAACGACCTCGGTTAGTCGTTTCGGAACTTAGGACTCCGATTGGCATGCCGATAATTTTAAAATATTCATAATATCCATTAGGACCTGTCTGCAAAATTTGAACTAAATCAGACCTCGTTTGGTAGGCATCGGAAGAAGGTTTCAGTTTTTATTATCGATAAATATTAAAAAGAGATTTTCGAGCTCGGTTATGGCGAATGAACTCCGATTCGAAATTCGAAAGCGCCGTTAGGTTCGTATGATTATTTGTGACTTTTGTGAACTTTCCAAAGTGAATTTCGATGTTGTTCGGCTAGTTTCCGCTAAAATGCCGAAAGATAAATAATTTGACTTTTTTCTATTTAAATTCGCATTTTGGATTTTGGGAACCCGATTTGAGATCCGCCTTTTCGAGTATGCTACATATATTTTGTATAACTGGTATGCAAGAGTTGGGATCATTTCGAATATCGTAGGATTCCGTTTTAATTTTCATTGCGAAAAGAAAAGAAAAGAAAATAAAAAAATGAAAAAGGGGAAAAAGACAAAACGTAAGAAAGGAAAAGAGTGTGCATGGCGGTGGGCTTATATATAGCTGCAGCTTCACTTTGAGCTTCAGAAAATGGAAAAATAGGAAGAAACAGAGAAACAAAATGAAAAACACGCAGAAGAAAAAAATGCCAGAAAATGAGAAAAGGGGACGGAGAAAAGTAGAATTTTTACCCTGAAACATTCAGGTAATGATCCTAATACATTATTTGAGTTTATTACGTGTGTTTGAATATATTTTAATGGTAGAAATTGAGATATTAGACGTCGTCCTAATAAGTTCAATTAATAGTTTAAAGGGTCAAATGGACCCCGATAATGGAATTGAATATATATTCGCACTCAGTGAGTTGTTGGCAACATATAAATATAATTTATTTGGTGTTTGGTTATGTGACCTTAAACCCTGTACATAGGCCTGGCCTGCATATTGCCTATACGAATAGGGTATCATGTTTCTAACCGAATTGCCCTAAGATGTGAGGAAAGAAGCCTTTAGCCTAATTTAATATCCTTTTCTGCTTATTGAATAGAGTTGGATCGTTTGGCAATGAAACCAAAGGACAAAGTGGTTATTGAGTGGATGTGCTAACATTGTAACAAGGTAAATGTTTATATCCATTTCTTTGGAGGCACCTGGCCTCGTGGATTTTCTACCACGTGTTCTTTACGTGTGTAGCTGCCGATAGGCGTACTCATTACGCCTTAGCTTTGGACTTACATTATATATTATATGTTATGTCCTGTTGTTGGTATTGCATTGAGGATCTTAGTATTGTACTCTGGCTGTGAGTTGGCATCTACTTTCGGCTGACGATGAGAGTCCCGCGCTGGTGAAGGGTTATTATTGCATCACATTGCATCCATATGCATTATATGTCATTCATATGCATTACATTACATATCATATTGGGTGGAGGAGTATTCCACCCCAGGAGCAGGAGAATTCCGCTCCATTGTATCATATTGAGGGCAGGAGGATTCCACCTCAGGAGCAGGAGTATACCGCTCTTATGTCAGATATTGAGTGCAGGAGTATTCCGCCTCAGCTTTACATTATATCGGGTGCAGGAGTATTCCGCTCCAGTTGGTTATTAGATTGGATTCCCCTTGAATGCAGGAGTATTCCATTTCGAGATAGGATTACGGGCACATGTGACCCTTTGCATCATATTTCATTTCATTTCATCTCACTTCATTTCATTTCATCTCAATTCATACCATTGTGTAGACTTGCGGTACATGACGACTGTTCTGCTTATATGTGCATTGCTTATTTGTTGACATGTTTCTGGCACGCATCCTTGGTTGAGTTTATAAGTTTCTTACGTGTTTCCGGTTGAAAGGAATTTGGTCTATCTATTTCGTTTCTCCCTGGCTGGCTTTCTTATTCTTTGAGGTGACTAGTCTGCCGCACTTATTGAGTCCTTTTGACTCACCCTTGTTTGTTGTTTGTTTCTTGTCTATCTATTTCGTTTCGACAGGTTCGCTCCAAGATTGAGTTCGCCACGTTGTTCAGGAGCGAAGATGACTTCAGCTGTTAGGGTGAGCCAGCTTTTATTCCGAATGGCCACCAGTTTATTGGTTATTATTTCAGCTGCATTTTGCTCCCTTCAGGAGGTATCTGTCTTCTTTTGTACTCTTAGATGTCTAATCTGGATAACCCTAAACCTAGTATGTTGGGTAGTTAGCTGTAATTTCTTTTGTACATCTTAGAGGTATCAGTATGTCTGTGTTTTTGTTTTAAGTCATGTCCTTATTTATGGATTATTATATTTATTTTCCTAATTTAATTGGTAAGGGTTCGCCCGACGGGTTTAGGGAAGGATGTCGGGTGCCCGCACGGCCTAACCGGATTTTAGATCGTGGCAGTTGGTATCAGAGCCCGATTTAGTGTCAATCCAGACTAAGATAGTGTCTAGTAGAGTCTCGCTGATGGGTACGTAGACATCCGTACTTATCTATGAGAGGCTATGATGGCATTTAGGAAGTTTCACTTCCTTCTTATCTGATCGTGCGTCGGTCTAGGATGCAAAAGTATTTTCGTTAATTCCTTTGTGGTAATCGTGAAACCTCGTGCGACAAATCAGCAAACGGTAGTAGTTTAGGACGAAGCAGTCTAGCCTGGGGCTAGCACTGACGAAACCCCGAGAGTTTTGATCGTGCTGACGATCTAGTTACGGAGGTCCCAGCCGTACGAGCTCGCGATGGGCAATGGAGCAGGGCCTTGTGGTTCCCTTGGCTGTCTACGATGCTTTTACGAGAATCTTGGCGACGCAGATACCGCAAGAACCTATTATTCGCTAGGCAGCCTATCAGGTTGCCGCAGGTTGAGACGTTCGGTCTCAGGGAGTTCCTATTCTAGTTCTTAATATTGCCACAGTAAAATATGTTCCAAATGCAGCATGTGTTGTGCCACCAATTGTGCTGGCTGGTTAGCTAGCCGAGGTAACAGTTCGGTCCGAGTTCCCAAAGAGGATATATTATTTTACGCGGTTGAACATCCCGATATTCCCAAGCAATGCATTAGGTAATCCCGGTGTAAGTTTTTTTAAATAAAATGATGTCAGCGTATCCTTCAAGCTCTTGATTATATCAAGCGGTATGGTGTTGATTATTCTGCTTTACAGTTTTAGGGTCCAGCCTTGGATTGGTGGACCGCTCTCTTATTAGCTAACTTGGTTCGATTTTTCTTCTAGATTCGTGGAAAAGTTCCTTTTGAGTAGCGAGCGAGATGAAAAGTGTTGCCAGTTTGAGTGGATTGGACAAGGTAGCCTGTCGGTTAGCCTATTGGTATTTCAGAATATGAGATTGAATTCTATAGAATGGCTGGATATGCATTAGAACTAGTTCATTAGCCTTTCGAGAGATTCAAAGATTTATTGATGACCTTTATTTTTCCTTGAAATCCCAGATGGCTCGAGAAATTGAGGTCTGGATTTCATTTGATGATGTTATTGATATTGCTCAGAGGTATTAGGCATGTCATGAGTTAGAGCGGGAGAGCAAGAGATCCCGTGGCCCTAGTGGATAACCATGGTACCTCATTTGGAGGTAAGAGTTCTGATTAATTTGGGAGGTCACCTTCCAGGTTATCTCAGCTTGTGTCCCGTGTGATAAGACCCAAATACGCGGAAGCAAGTAACAAGAATGCTGAAGCAACAATCACACGATAACAAGAAAGTAAGGGATTGGGGAGAATAGAAATAGAAGAAAGAGAATGGATAAACGATTCAAACCATGAATTGATTATCCGAGAGAGGAAGGGAAACTTGAACCATACAAGGATTCCGTACTAGTGACGGATCTCCATAGGCTCCAAGCAAAGAGATAATCCGAAGCTTCAAGCTTCTACAAAGAAGAAGGCCTTGCCTCTCTTACTAAGTCTATTCTTCAATTCTAAACAAGCTAAATGAAATAAATGACTAAGTGTGGTATTTATAGGTTCACAACACTTCTAAATAAAATGTCTAAATAGCCCCTAAGTCTAGTCAAAACAATACATGTCACTTAGGGCTATAGTTGGAATTACACTCAAAATAAGTAGGAAACCCGGATGGGCCTTCCGCAAACTAGGCGCCCCGCCTGAATAGTAGGCGCCCAGAGTAGGCGCCCAGCCTGGAAAATGGGCGGTCCGCCTCTGCAGTAGGTGGCCAGAGATCCTGAGAGGTGTAGTCAACTAGGCGGTCCGCCTAGTCCAATGGGCGGTCCGCCTCCTTCCTGGGAGACTTGGAAACGGCTCAAAATGGACTCTAAGTGTTCCTCCTTGGTCCGTAGCCGGTCCTCCCTCATTGGCGCTCAAGTCCATGACTCCAAATCACTCTCGAACCCTCCTCCGGTGCCCTTGCCTTGTATCCTTTGTGCTCTCATGCTTGGCTCTTGGTGGCTCCAATTCGGGTCTTATCATCCTCCCCTTCTTGAAAGGATTTCGTCCTCGAAATCATACCATCAAGCCTACATTCAAAACAAGCACAACAAAGCTTCCCACTACAAGAGTAGGTTAGTTTCACGAGTGTGGGAAAACACACTCTTATGATAGAGCCAAGCATCAATACCAATAAAAAAATCATGTCTCCCAAGGAAACAACAAGTACTTGACTCACAAAGAAAGTGCATCCAACACTAGAACAAGCAAAGGAATCAATAGGACATGGAACATGCAAGATATAGCATTCAACTTCCCTATGACCCCTAAGCTTAGGCCCAACATACCAAGCCTTCAAATCAATATCATCACAACGTGACATATTGGCTTTGGCATGCTCAACACTCAAGGTGTGATCAACATATGGGATGGAGTAAGCAACATAATTCAAGCGACAACTAACATCGAATACTCCACTCCCCTTCTTGGAAGCACTCTTACACACACCAAGAGTGACTTCCTCACCCTCAAACCCATCTCTAAGACGATCTCTCTCACTAGACAAACTATCAAGGAAAGCTTCCATAATGGCTTCTTCGTCCACACAATCAAGATTAGGACTACTAGAAGACGGACCAACATAATCAATTCCAAGACCATTCGTCTCACTTGTCATTTCAAACAACGGATTGTCTATAGAGTTAAACCTATCAAGCCATGGAGGGTTAATTTCACACTCTTCATACACACTTGAGGAGTCATCAAAAACAAGTCTATCCATCCTATCCACTAGGGACTCCTCAAGGTCACTACCATCCTCACCACAACACATAGACCCACCATTATCAAGCAATTCATCAAGGGAAAGGATAAGGTATTCATTCAACTCGCCTTCCACTTTATCAAAAATTGGTGGTGTGTCATAGCAAAGGTCACAATCAAGGTCAACTACACAATCTTCACTAAAGAGAGGTTCAATGAAAATCGAGCTCACATCATGATGTGGCTTATCATTCCTCTCAACTAGTGGTTCACAACCATACACAAGTTGACCATTTGACTCCACACTAGTTGCAAACACATTGTAATCATATATATCATCAACTAGTATAGAGGTTTCACAAACACTCTCACATGACAAGGAAGTAACATGCTCAAGGGGAGAACTATCACTTACCTTTGAGTGGCCATCTTGCTCACTCAATGCACTTGAAGTGTCATGGATTGGCTCTCCACCTTGAAGCTCACATTGAAGGTTTGCTTCACCTTGTCCTTCCTTTTTGGAAGAAGATTGAGGCTCCAATGGCTTGCCTCCAAGAGTTCCTACACAAGAAGTCACACAAGTAGAAGAAAAAGATAAAGGGTTAGGGTTAGAATAAGGGGTGTCCTCACTCTTTACAATTCTTTTTCCCTCTTTCTTTTCCCTCATTTTCTTTTCAAGGTCGGGTGTAGATTCGGGTGGTGACATCCCACTCACGTCACTCATCACATCCTCTCCTTTTTCCACTCGAGGAATGTCACCGGTCACTCCCTTACTCCTCTCAATCTTTTGTCTCTCAAATTCGGGTGAGTTGGGACGAGGCCCAAGAATACCCATAGCCGGAGTAGGTGGACTTCTAACATCAACCCGGAATCTAGGACTAAGAGACTCATCACTTGAGATCTCTTTCTTCTTTGTTGGTGAACCACTTTGCTTTGGATCTTGTGGTTCGGGGCTCACCTTGTTGACATATGCCAACTCTCTTTTTGCACTAGTCCCACCATTGATTGTGAGTGTAGGATTTCTCTTCAATGGTGTCCCACTACTTCTCATGTTCATAGGGCTTCTTGATTGCACTCTTTGGAGCATAGGGCTTCACCTCATTGGTGTCCTACCACTTCTCATGTTCAGGGGTGTGCTTGGCTGTATTCCTTCTTTCCTAAGAAAAAGGATTTGAAACTTCCCTTGTGCTTGAACACGGTAGCCATCCACAACTTCTTGTGCGATCTTGAAGTATCTATTGGAAAGCCAAGGCTTTCCCAACATAACATCACATCCCACTAAAGGGCCTACTTTGCACTCCACTTCTTCTTCAAAGTTCCTTTGTGAAATAACTACCCTCGCCACTCCATCAACACAAGGTATTCCCAACCTTCTCACTACAAGATGGCTAATCCAACTTGCCTCACCATTATCCACTTGAAGCACATACCCATGAGTCCCATTAAGGCTCACTACGAATTGACACCACATTCTTTCTCTCATGAATTCATCTAGGTAATGCCCTTTACACATCCCATCAATAGTACCAACACTAGTTGGGTACTTCCTCATATCACCACTACTAGCAATACCATAACCTATAGTGCGACTCATACCATCTCTTCCCTCGGCCTCATTCTCTTTCATCTCATCCTCCAAGTGTTGGACCCTAGTGTCCATTGCCTCTATTTGAGCCAAGAGGCTCGGAAGGTAGGCTTCAACTAACTCCCTCTTACACCTTTCTCACCACTCCTACTTCCCTCCAAACCTCCCTTATGGCTCCTTGTACCTGCAAAAGACATGTTAAGAAAGTGCAAAGGTTAGTATAAACAACCTCACTTGCTCTCCCTTACCTTTGGTGGTGGCTCTCAACACTCTTTTTAGGGTGCACACTCCCAAACCCCCACCCAAAGATGCCTTTATCTCTTTTAGGAACCACAATGGTAAGATCAATCAACTAGTAGATCCAAGTAAAGGTCCGGAATGGAATTTAGGTGACTCGATGTACGGAAGCTAATTTAGTGCGCACTTGAAGCAAGCAAGATCTACGACTTTAAGTGAATACTCCAAGACACACAACACCCTAAGGAATCAAAGATTAGTGTTAATAAAGTAGGACTAATATCTTAGAAACACTAACCAAGAGGTACGGAAGCAAACGGATCACAAAAACACACGAAACGAAGCCAAACGGAGGCCTTCCAGGAGTGGGCGGTCCGCCTCTGTAAAGTGGGAGCCCCACCTACTCAAAATCCAGAGAGCAGCATAAAAAGAGGCGGTCCACCTCTTAGGAGTAGGCGGTCCGCCTACTGGGCTTCACAGCACGGTCCGAAAATGGGTTTTTGGCCCTTTTGCAACCAAATTTCGATGTTCCAAGGTGTTTTTTCCCAATCCGAAGGTACCCAATGGTGTTTTCAACTACTCTAATCAATCCCCAATGATTTATAACAACACCCAATCCATAACGAATCCAAATCAAGAAATTTCAATCAAATTCTAGGGTTTTTCAATTTTGGGGTTTGATTTTTCTAACTTGTGATTTTCAACACCAAATCATGTAACAAGGGTACCAAATCAATGGGTAATCATCATAGATCAATTCCCAATATCAAACACCAAAGGAATCATCAAATCCAATCCACAATAAGAATTTTTTTGTATTTTTTTTTTCACCTTTTCAATTTTTTTTTTTTTTGTTTTTCTTCTTTTCTCCAAGAACAAGAACAACAATAACAATAAACTAAACTAAAAGATAGGATGAACAAGGATCGAGGGTTTGTAAGAACAAATTCCGAGCCTTGCTCTGATACCAAACTGATAAGACCCAAATACGCGGAAGCAAGTAACAAGAATGCGGAAGCAACAATCACAAGATAACAAGAAAGTAAGGGATTGGGGAGAATAGAAATAGAAGAAAGAGAATGGATAAACGATTCAAACCATGAATTGATTATCCGAGAGAGGAAGGAAAACTTGAACCATACAAGGATTCCGTACTAGTGACGGATCTCCATAGGCTCCAAGCAAAGAGATAATCCGAAGCTTCAAGCTTCTACAAAGAAGAAGGCCTTGCCTCTCTTACTAAGTCTATTCTTCAATTCTAAACAAGCTAAATGAAATAAATGACTAAGTGTGGTATTTATAGGTTCACCACACTTCTAAATAAAATGTCTAAATAGCCCCTAAGTCTAGTCAAAACAATACATGTCACTTAGGGCTATAGTTGGAATTACACTCAAAATAAGTAGGAAACCCGGATGGGCCTTCAGCAAACTAGGCGCCCCGCCTGAATAGTAGGCGCCCAGAGTAGGCGCCCAGCCTGGAAAATGGGCGGTCCGCCTCTGCAGTAGGCGGCCAGAGATCCTGAGAGGTGTAGTCAACTAGGCGGTCCGCCTAGTCAAATGGGCGGTCCGCCTCATTCCTGGGAGACTTGGAAACGGCTCAAAATGGACTCTAAGTGTTCCTCCTTGGTCCGTAGCCGGTCCTCCCTCATTGGCGCTCAAGTCCATGACTCCAAATCACTCTCGAACCCTCCTCCGGTGCCCTTGCCTTGTATCCTTTGTGCTCTCATGCTTGGCTCTTGGTGGCTCCAATTCGGGTCTTATCATCCTCGAAGGAGACTAGAATTCAAAGAAGATCCGAGGATGATAAGACCCGAATTGGAGCCACCAAGAGCCAAGCATGAGAGCACAAAGGATACAAGGCAAGGGCACCGGAGGAGGGTTCGAGAGTGATTTGGAGTCATGGACTTGAGCGCCAATGAGGGAGGACCGGCTACGGACCAAGGAGGAACACTTAGAGTCCATTTTGAGCCGTTTCCAAGTCTCCCAGGAAGGAGGCGGACCGCCCATTGGACTAGGCGGACCGCCTAGTTGACTACACCTCTCAGGATCTCTGGCCGCCTACTGCAGAGGCGGACCGCCCATTTTCCAAGCTGGACGCCTACTCTGGGCGCCTACTATTCAGGCGGGGCGCCTAGTTTGCGGAAGGCCCATCCGGGTTTCCTACTTATTTTGAGTGTAATTCCAACTATAGCCCTAAGTGACATGTATTGTTTTGACTAGACTTAGGGGCTATTTAGACATTTTATTTAGAAGTGTGGTGAACCTATAAATACCACACTTAGTCATTTATTTCATTTAGCTTGTTTAGAATTGAAGAATAGACTTAGTAAGAGAGGCAAGGCCTTCTTCTTTGTAGAAGCTTGAAGCTTCGGATTATCTCTTTGCTTGGAGCCTATGGAGATCCGTCACTAGTACGGAATCCTTGTATGGTTCAAGTTTCCCTTCCTCTCTCGGATAATCAATTCATGGTTTGAATCGTTTATCCATTCTCTTTCTTCTATTTCTATTCTCCCCAATCCCTTACTTTCTTGTTATCGTGTGATTGTTGCTTCCGCATTCTTGTTACTTGCTTCCGCGTATTTGGGTCTTATCACCGTGATTCTTAGAGTGCGCCATTAGCTCGTCAAGATCAGAGTCAGTATTCTCTTTACAGCTATTAACAATCTTTCCAGCTTCTATTTTTAGTCAAAAAGGTGGTATCATTGTCGTGAGTCTGGCTATTCTTTGAGGAGTTTTCCCTTACTCCGATGAGTATGCAGTCGTCTTTTCTCTTGTCATCAGGCATCTGCACAATCGCAGGGGATTTCATTTAGATCTCAATCAGCAAAAGAAATGTCACAATCTAGTAAAGGTCGAGAGTGTGGTGGCAGTGGTTCTTCAGAAGGTGATTACCAGGGTAGCAGCTCAGCTCAGCCGTAGAGATAGTTCTATGAACTGCCCATCTGGGGGGATGCTAAGGTATCCGATGTAGTAGACCCATGTATTTCTTCTTCTCTTATATGTGAGCAAGATTTGATTCTTCTTATCGATCTGGAAATGGTGTGTCTTATCATGTTTCGATGGTTACTTTTGATATTGTCTTTATTACGAATCGGCTGCGGTAAAGGCGCGAGCTTCTGGTATGATTTATTTCTGGCATTGGTGAGACCCTACTAATTTATCTAGTCTACATATGAGAAATTTTATGGTGAGTGTCGCTATTATCTGCCTGGCATCTTGTCATGCCACCTTCTAATATTATATCAAATTAGTTTACCTCTGTTCTCGAAAATTCCGTGTTGGTTGGATTATGGGATTCTAGTTCATCACCATGAGAAAGTGTCATTGTTTCTTCCGGTGTAAAGTGGTTAGTAAGTAATACTCGATCTACGTGTCTCCTCTTGGTTCAAAATGCAAGTACGTCATGTTATTCTATGATCTTCTCTCAGTTATAAAAGAGTTTACCGATAAATTGTTGGAGTTCTCTTCTTATGAGAAGGCTAAATTGGCATGGGTGTTGTTCCATAAATCTCATTTAATGTCTATTTCTTCAATTGCGGTTCTTTGGCTAGCTTAACTCGGAAGTAATCTAGCTCTGGTGGCCAAGTAAATAAGAAGATGAGCTTCTCCAAGTTCTAATTATTTCTATCCTCGGTCCATTTCCATTTCTTCTTCGTCCGGCACTAGTGAGTTTGGGCGGTTGGTAGCCGCTTGTGACGTTCCTTATGTTGAGCCAGAGTACGTGTTATTGTAGCCGGGTAAGCATATTATTATTTTGGATACAAAAACTTACCTCTTCAAAAAGATAGCACTGCTAAGAACCACGGTAAAAGGTGTCAAAAATAGTATCACAAAATGTTTCAAAATCAGAAAAATTGTTTTTATCTTCGCACAGCTGTTAGTAGTTTGCACATAACTCCTTGTAAAAAATTGATATTGAGATACTTCAAGATTTTCTGGAACCCTAAGACATATATCTAAAACTGTTATGAAGACTATAAAGTCTATAACTATGATCTACACTCTGAAAATTAGGTTGAAAATCAGGATAGTGGTGCTGTTCAGACATTCTATCTGCGGATTTGTTATGTCATCCAGTTGTCTCATCTTGCTATCCGTTTAACATGTTTTTGTTATCAGTTTATCCGGGTATCCATTCCCATGTATAGTATAGTGCTGGTTCTGTTTTTACGGATCATCCAGTTTCAGGGGAAACTCTGCCGAAATTTTTATATAGAAGTACAATCCATCAGGCAGTGGTGTTTACGGCAAAGGTATGGAGTTGTGAATTCGAGAGTTGCAGCTGTTTGGCAACTCGAAAGGGTAGTTGGTAGCTTAGGTCTGCCTACGTTAAGCTTTTAGCTAAATCTTCTTACTCCAGCAAACTGTACGAGGATGGTTATTCCTATTCAAATAACTGCATAAGTTTGTGCTTTAAGTGGAGGAGTCTTCCTCCAAATACTGAATGGTACTATTAAATCTCTAAGGCGTTGATACCACTTTTGTCACGATCCAACCTAAGGCCACGACAGAAACCTACAATGAGTGTCGATCATTGCTAAACCCACTAATAATCTATTAATGATAGAGATAAGCTGGCAACCTGATCATATATACGTACCTATCTGCTGAAAGTATAAAGTCTGGAAAGATAGCACGACTTTAATTTGCTGGAAATTAGAACACTGAGCCACAAATTCTGCTATGTCACACTTCATTCCGTCCCACCAATAAATCTGCTTAAGATCATGGTACATTTTAGTCGAACCTGGATGAACAGTGTATTTGGAATAATGTGCCTCTATCATAATCTGTCCACGTAAATCTGCAACATCACGACACAAAGTCTATCTTTATACATGAGACCACTGTCAGTAGTAACCCTGTATGGTGACCCCAGTTTTCTTCTGGCTATCTGTCTGTATTCAACTAGAACTGGATCTTCATACTGACGCTGTTTTACTCATGGAAATTTAGAGTTAAAGGTCTAGTGCAGCTTGTCGTCCATCCATCATTGGCATATCTCCTTCATACCTCAACTTTTTGAGAAGTTACTTTAGCGTTATAAGTGCACATGTAATCAACTTTGTTGTTGGTATTCTGCCTCAGCTAATGGTCCAACTACATGTCTGTTTTATTTTCACTTTTTCAAGTCATAATATTTCCAGTTCTAAAGACAATACCCTGAAGTAGATGTTCAGTCTGAAGATCATTCATGGTCTGCATGATACTGTTCAGTAGTATTTGCATGATCCTTATCCTTATACGATAGACCCTGTTTAGATGAACCTTTGACATACATTAGGATATGAGTAACTACATTCCCACAAAGAGTTTGCGGAACAACACTAACATCAACTGAGATGTTGCATAGTGCGTTCGTAAAAATTTTATAGCTTGCATCAAATCTTCTACAGTGTGTAATGACAAGGTACTTCAAAAGGTTCCCCTATTCCATCAAGCGTGAGCTAATTCTTAGTTCCATCGACCTGTTCTATACCGAAAGGTATATCAAAGAGGTGATTCTCGGCTGAATCATGTTAATCCATCCAGAGTTTAGTGTATCTTTGTTTCAAAAATGTAGAACTCTCTTCTTGTGATCGATGAAGGGTCAGTTTAGTCAAAATAAGTCGTGCAATGGTGTTATAATATTATCCAGATATATTTTATTCCAAAAGTACGATATGCGTGTTATGATTCTGAACCTGTAATAAGAAGATAATGCCCATGGAGTAGTTTATGAAGGTCGTGCAAGTTCTCTTGTTATCTGTGCGAATTTTTCTTTAGACTTAGGCTCGTTCGAAGACGAACGAGAGTTTAAGTGGAGGAGAATGAAACGACCTCAGTTAGTCGTTTCGGAAGTTAGGACTCCAATTGGCGTGCCGATAATTTTAGAATATTCGTAATATCTATTAGGACCTGTCTGTAAAATTTGAGCTAAATCAGACCTCGTTTGATAGGCATCGGAAGAAGGTTTCAGTTTTTATTATCGATAAATATTAAAAAGAGATTTTCGAGCTCGGTTTTGGCGAATGAGCTCCGATTGGAAATCTGAAAGCGCCGTTAGGTTCGTATGATTATTTTTGAGTTTTGTAAACTTTTAAGAGTGAATTTCGATTTTGTTCGGCTAGTTTCCGCTAAAATGCCGAAAGTTAAATAATTTGACTTTTTTCTATTTAAATTCGCATTTTGGGTTTCGGGAACCCGTTTTGAGATCCGCCTTCGTGAGTATGCTACATATATTTTGTATAACTGGTATTCAAAAGTTGGGATCATTTCGAATATCGTAGGGTTCCGTTTTAATTTTCATCGCGAAAAGAAAAGAAAAGAAAATAAAAAAATAAAAAAAGGGAAAAAGACAAAACGTAAGAAAGGAAAAGAGTGTGCATGGCGGTGGGCTTATATATATCTGCAGCTTCACTTTGAGCTTCAGAAAATGGAAAAATAGGAAGAAACTGAGAAACAAAATGGAAAACACACAGAAGAAAAAAATGCCAGAAAATGAGAAAAGGGGCCGGAGAAAAGTAGAATTTTTACCCTGAAACATTCAGGTGATGATCCTAATATATTATTTTAGTTTATTACGTGTGTTTGAATATATTTTGACGGTAGAAATTGAGATATTAGACGTCGTCCTAATAAGTTCAATTAATAGTTTAAAGGGTCAAATGGACCCCGATAATGGAATTGAATATATATTCATACTCAGTGAGTTATGTGAAATATATAAATGCAATTTATTTGGGGTTAGGTTATGTGATATTAAACCCTGTACATGGGCCTGGCCTGCGTATTGCGTATGCGAATAGGGTATCAGGTTTCTAACCGGATTGCCCTAAGATGTGAGGAAAGAAGCCTTTAGCCTAATTTGATATATTTTTCTGCTTATTGAATAGAGTGGGATCGTTTGGTAATGAAACTAAAGGATAAAGCGGTTATTGAGTGGCTGTGCTAACATTGTAACTAGGTAAGTGTTTATATCCATTTCTTAGGAGGCACCTGGCCTCGTTGATTTTCTACCACGTGTTCTTTACGCGTGTAGCTGCCGATAGGCATACTCATTACGCCTTAGCTTTGGATTTACATTATATATTATATGTTATGTCCTGTTGTTGGTATTGCATTGAGGATCTGAGTATTGTACTTTGGCTGTGAGTTGGCATCTACTTCCCGGCTGTCGATGAGAGTCCCGCGTCGGTGAAGGGTTATTATTGCATCACATTGCATCCATATGCATTATATGTCATTCATATGCATTACATTGCATATCATATTGTGTGTAGGAGTATTCCGCCCCAGCAGCAGGAGGATTCCGCGCCATTGTATCATATTGAGGGTAGGAGGATTCCGCCCCAGGAGCAGGATTATTCCGCTCTTATGTCAGATATTGAGTGCAGGAGTATTCCGCCTCAGATTTACATTATATCGGGTGCAGGAGTATTCCGCCCCAGGAGAGTGCAGGAGTATTCAGCCTCTGGTTTATATTATATCGGGTGCAGAAGTATTCCGCCCCTGGAGCAGGAGTATTCCGCTCCAGTTGGTTATCGAATTGGATTCCCCTCGAATGCAGGAGTATTCCGCTTCGAGATAGGATTACAGGCACATGTGACCCTTTGCATCATATTTCATTTCATTTCATTTCATCTCGCTTCATTTCATCTCAATTCATACCATTGTGTAGACTTGCGGTACATGACGAATGTTCTGCTTATATGTGCATTGCTTATTTGTTGACATGTTTCTGGCACGCATCCTTGGTTGAGTTTATAAGTTTCTTACGTGCTTCCTGCTGAAAGGAATTCGGTCTATCTATTTCTTTTCTCCCTGGCTAGCGTTCCTATTCTTTGAGGTGACTAGTCTGCCCCACTTATTGAGTCTTTTTGACTCACCCTTGTTTGTTGTTTGTTTCTTGTCTATCTATTTTGTTTCGGCAGGTTCGCTCCAGGGTTGAGTTCGCCACGTTGTTCAGGAGCGAAGATGACTTCAGCTGTCAGAGTGAGCCAGCTTTTATTCCGGATGGCCACCAGTTTATTGGTTATTATTTCAGCTGTATTTTGCTGCCTTCAGGAGGTATCTGTCTTCTTTTGTACTCTTAGATGTCTAGTCTGGATAACCCTAAACCTAGTATGTTGGGTAGTCAGCTGTAATTGCTTTTGTACAGCTTAGAGGTATCAGTATGTCTGTGTTTTTGTTTTAAGTCTTTTCCTTATTTATGGATTATTATATTTATTTTCTTAATTTAATTGGTAAGGGTTCGCCCGACGGATCTAGGGAAGGATGTCGGGTGCCCGCACGGCCTAACTGGATTCCGGGTCGTATCAGTTTTGGATGATCATGGCCCAGGCGCTCTGCGCAGTGGATCTAGGAGCTCCGCCCTGAGCACCATGCAGTGGGGCGCTCCGCCCAAGGGCCAGGCGGACCGCCCATCCATATCTACTTAAGTGTAAAAATAAGCAAGACTTAGTCTATTTTGAATATTGAAGAACAGGAGCTATGCTCCTTATTGAGGAATGAAACCTATCTTTTGGACTTGAATATCCTAGTAGAACTAGTTGACCCTCAATCCAAACCCGATCATTCTATTTGTGCGATCCAGGTGTGTCTCGAGGGTAGTTGCATAGTATAGGCAACTCTTGACCTCAATCGAGGGTTTCACGAGACTAGTTCCTCGTGGATACCTCGTACTAGTCTTGCTCCTTATCTTTTACGTTTCCTCTTTCACCCTGCATAATTTTCTCAAGTTAATTATGTTATTGCCTAATGAGCAGATCACATATCATACTTATCATTATAGGCTTCCTAATTATATTGTATTCTGTTATCTAAATGACCTTCAGTTAAAATTTTTAATAGAAAGTGGCTAATTTACTAAGCCATACAAATCAGCCTATTTCAAAGCAAAAGAAACCACTAACAATGCCACTTACAGTTATGGTCCAAAAAAATATTTGCAATGATACCCCACTTTATTTACTTAATTTCAAATTTGGCCCCTCTCTACACTAGTTTAAAGACTTCACATGCAAAAATTCTTTTATTCCATTCAGATTTTGGGCCACTATACTTTGCAAAAATAAGTTGTTGATGAAAGATTAACAACGAAAAATGGAAATAAAGGATAAAAAGAAAGACACTCAATGATCTACCAAGAATTGCAAGTAGGAACTAGTCTACTTACCTTCTTGATGAAGCCAAGGAGGAACTATTCTATGCAACAACCTTCAAGACAACTAGGACTTGAAAGTTGAATGATCAAGAATTGGAACAAGCTCAATTTCGAATTCACAAAAAAAGAACAAGTTTTCCAACATGTACTAGGTTTAGCAAAAAGATGTGTTTGTTTTTCTTATGATGTAAGGTGCTGAAAATAAACTAAGTGTTAGGCTTATATAGATAAGCCTCACACGCCTAAAAGGTAAAGAAATAGCCTCCAAGTGGGCTAAATGTAAATAGCCACGCAGGGCAAAATAAGCACCATAAAATAAATAAGTCTAGCTATGCAAAAGCATGAAAAAGTGCTGAAAAATACAGCGCATTAAGGCCAATAAACGAGCCCTCTACGCAGCTGAATTGTCTAGAAAATATAGGCCGCGTGCCACGCGAGTACCACGTGCCAAGCATTCTTCTAGAACGCCCCTTCTCCAATGCTAACCAATGAATCCAAAGGCTCTTCTAACATGCTGCCCGAACAAATATTCTCCTAAGAATCTTCTCCAAGCTATCATTCAAGATTGATGAAGGTCCGATAACTCCTTAGCCCGGCTCTTAGATCATCCTCAATTTGGACTGCATCAGTTGTGTTAAATGTCATTTTGCAAATATTAATACAACCTACTTTCAATCACATCAGTGGCTGCTTTTAGCATAAAAAAATGTGGCCTGAATTTTAAAAAAGGCCCGGAAAATGTGCCACTTTGTTCCAGTTTCATATTTTCATTCATTTTCACTTATAATCTCATTTTTTGCCATTTTACAAGTCTGACAGATTTCCTTTTTTTTTTTTTTTTTTTTTTTTTACAGTTTGACACAAATAGTCTGCTTTGCAAAAGACAATCCAGAATAAACATATACTTTTAAAAAGAACAATATATTCAAAATACAAGCTAAAATACATAGTTTCTGCCAAACTATCTCACTTTTTTGCTCACATACACGAATAAGCTATAACAGTAAAGAAAATCATGTACACAGTGACTTAGCAATCTTTATACTTTCATAATAACATGTCTGTTTACTAAGTACACATATACACAAGGATTTATAGACCCTTAAAACATGATTGTTTTTATAGAAAACATTGATAAGAATATACAAAGTTTTAAGGGTTACCTATGTAGATTTCCTTGGACAATAATACTATCAAAGTGGCTTGACGCAAACATCACAATCAAGGAAGAACTATGCAGCAGCAGGAACCCTTTAAACACCCTAAAATTGGACTTAAAAACCGTAGCTATACCCTAAGAGACCATGGTATAAGAATGCTTTTTTTAGTGTCCAAACCTTTACCCTTAATCTCACTACTATTCTTACAATTTTCTCTCATATTTTAACTTCTCATTTTCTGTTTTTTTTTTTTTCTTTTTACAACAGATTCTCTAACTGCTATTTATAGGGAAAAAAATATAGGGGATAGTTTGGTGAAGTCACCCCCTTGTCATACCTCCACACTCCAATAATCATTTTGTCCCCTATCCCTTTTAAAAAAGTGCCTTGGGCAGTGTTTTCAGCCTTGTACAACACCAAATGACTGAAAAAAGTTGGTTGTCCAATGAGAGGACATCTCTATTGGCTGGGCTTGATGGGCTATTGAGCCTGGACTTGCTAAAGTCCAGCCCAATGTCCCTTTTTGCACTAAAATATCAGATCTTGAACTGCTTAATTCTAGCCTAAAAGCTGACTTTCATACTTGTATATTGGGCTAAAATCAGTCCCGGGCTAATCTGGCCCAAATAACAAAATAGGCTAAGTCCAAAAACTACTACCAAGGCCTAATTTCTACCTAAAAAAGTCACAGTCCAATCAAGTTAGACCACTGATCTAAAATAACAAAGAATATATAGCATACTGAATTTCCAAGTTCGGGGTTGATGTAATATAAAATATGCGAAATCAATAAAATAGAAAAATCACAAGAAAATAAGAAAGTTGAGATTTGGAAAAACAGAAATAGAAGAAAGAATGGATAAACGATTCAATATATGAATGATTATCCAAGATGGAGGAAGAAAACTCGAACCTAATCAAGGATTCATACTAGGATGAAATCACATGGTTCCAAGCTAGGAGATACATGAAGCTTCAAGCTTCTACTAGAAGGCTGTGCCTCTCTCTCAATTCTTCTACTCACAATATAAGCTAGCTAATGAATTGAACTAAGTGTGGTCTTTATAGGTTTCCTACACTTCTAAATAAAGTCTAAAATAGCCCTCAAGTCGGCTTAAAGAAATAAAGGAAAAACACCTAGTGACTAAACAAATCCCGTCATGGTTGCTTCAGGACTAGGTGGCCCACCTTGACTGGGTGGGCGGACTGCCTTGATTGGCCTTCAGGCTTGGGCGGTCTTCAAGAGAGATCGCATTTTTACACTTAGCCACATTTCGGAGTTTTTTTGGCACTTGTGAAGCAGTAGGCGGTCCACCCACTCTGGGATGTGCTCCGCCTCTTCCTGGACTGACTTGGGGCGCTGCTCCTTGGCCTTGGGGTTCTCCACCCTTCACAGAAACCATGGCTTGCGGCCTTCAACTCCTTTTCGAAGCTCTTGACTTGGCATCCTTTGAACCCTTCAAGCTTGGCTCTAGATGGTTGGCGCTTAGCCTTAATTTGGGCTGCATCACGGGCATCCTTAAAACAATTCATGTACCCCTAATAAAGCAAAGAAAAAGAACTCAAAAGTAAACACTTTGGATTTTCCACGCTCATGTATTCCCTTGACCACAGGTTTAAGAGTAGCTAAGCAAGATACACGTGAACACTTTGAATAATGTCTAAACAATACTTTAAACTTAACTCTAAGGACAAGAGAGTATACTTATACTTGGCAGGACTAAAGACAACATTAACAACACTCAAACTAAACTAAAAGTGTAAAACATACTTGAACCAACTTGTGCTAAGTGGATTCCTATATGTTTACTTACAGACTCATAAGATTGACACACATAAAACTTAATATTTAAACCTACAGAGCAGGTAACCACACTTGACCTCTCACTATTATTAATTCCCTCACACAAGGCCATTTATCAAGCTACAAACTTTTTCCATTTAAGCCAAACCAATACCCGAAGTTAGTCACTGAAACATGCTAAACATAAACATAACACTTCAACTGTAACTACGAACGGCTAATGAAATTCAAACTTAATCCAAAACAAACTCATACATACATACATACATACATACATGCATACATACGTACATACACTTAAAAGTGAGAGACAAACGAGCATACATACACAAGCTTAAGGCAGTAATCATTGAGAATAAACCAACTCAGTTCCTTTGGATTTATAAATCATAAACAAGGCATATAGCAACAAGTACATACATACACATTCGGCTATTAACTCACAGAGAAACAAACACAAATATACTAATTGCACGAGCTTTTGTACATGTACACATTCTGCTTTTAACTAATCAAAATTAAGACTAGTTTTACCAAACTGCAAATGTAATTACACTACCTACAAGAAAAAGGAAAACACAAGAAAAATGTAATTACACTACCTACAAGAAAAAGGAAAGCACAAAGGTTTCTTGCTAATCGATATCAAGCTAAACGTCACCATAAGAGATGAGAGATGAACAAGTTGTCGCCATAGCTACTGCTCCATTCAGCATTACTGCTGCGCCGTCCTCGGCACTAGTGCGCACTGCCTCAACATCGGAACTGCTTCACCTCGGCGCGCTCATTGCTGCCTAACCGATGTCACTGCTGTCCATCACAACCACAGCTTAACATAGTGACTAAACACAATAACAAATACCACCAAGGCAACCCCCAAATGCTACCAACACTGGTGTCGTCCAGCCCTAAGCAGTTCCAAAAAAAATGAACTCCACATACCAATAAACAACATCAGCACTATTTAATATTCTCGGAAACAAAATCTTATCATAACAGCCAATTTGTCTCCTCAGAACAGAATTAGAAAAGAAAAGAGAAAGGAAAACTGAGAAAACTGAAAAAGAACAAGTAAAATGAAAGAAACATGGGTAAAGGGTAAAAGGACAAATAAAGGGGTTTTTTACATGGAACAAAATTAGAAAGTGTAGAGGGGAGTGAGAGGAAAAGGAAAAGCCAAAAACTTTCCGAAAAACACCAAAAATTGACCGAGTTCGAGCTTGACCAAAACTTTTGAACGCGATATACGAAAATTAGCTATGAATTTAGTTAGAATAACCATAGAAATGGAAAGAGGGGGTCAAGATCTTTGAGAAGATGTAATTTAAAATTTTTTCCGGCCACCAGAAGCAGTGGTCCTATGGCTGAGGTGCAGCGGAACCACGGCGGAGCAATTTTTCAGGCGCTGGCAAATTTTTTTGCAAAGGTTTACCCTAAATTTTGAAGAATAAGCAAAAACAATAAAAATAGAGGGGGTGAGGCTTTTGTATGAAATCAGTGGGCCGAGTTAAAAAGAAGTGGGCTGGTGGATCAATTTCTTTTGGCTTTATATTTTTTGTTTGCTTTTTTTTTTTTTTTGATGGCCCAGTTGTTTCTAAGACAAAGTGAACACACATTTCATCCTTATTAATCCTATCACTTACTAAACTAAGTAGAATTAACTTAAGCTAAAAAAATAAATCACAATTCGTAAAATGTAAAATCGACATAAATCTGACTTACACACAAATTTTATGGAATTGATTCACCTAATTAGTTGAATTAAAATTGTTAAAAGCAATTATAAGAAACCTAGTAGCATTAGCTAACTAAGCTAAACTTGCAAAAATTTGGTGATTACAAGTAGTTACAATTTATTTATATTTCATTTGTTGCTTTGTACCTTTGGTCGTACTTTTGGTTTGTCTGTTTAAAGTATTGTCTGTATTTTGTTTAGTAATAAAAATGAAAATTTTTTTTGCTTATTTTTATGTGTAAAATTGTTTCACCAGCTGGCCTCTCTTGAAAAGATAAAGAAAGAAGAAAAAGAATCAAACAATACACTTGAGAATCCAATCCAAACTATTTCAGGATGTTCCATGACGACTTTTAGGCTTCTAGGTGCACTTTGTTTGCGAAATGTGTGATTTCCTAACCTGCTCTATTTGCAAAGCTTTGATTGCTAGTGATTTTGGCATAGCACTCTGGCATCATCCTGTTGTTACAAAAAGAACTTTAACAACACTTTTCACCATGCCATTCGATGAAGAGAAATATGAGGCCGGCTCATAGGAACTCTTTGTACTAGAAAATGCAAAGTTGACTGAGGAGGTCCAAAGTTTGAAGCAATTCTTGGTTGACATGCATCAGTCAGTGATAACGGGACATGCACTCCTCCCAAGCCAGCCATTCTAGAGGGGGTCGTACCAACAGCAGTCTTGCACTCACCGGGCACATCTACGGCAGCCAAGGGTCCGTCATATCTCCATGGCTTTGGCCCTGTACCTGGTGTAACTAATGAAGCTGAAGTGTGCCTCATGCACCACTCCCACAAAAAGGACAACATGGCCCACCCCAAGTTCCTACTCAAGCATTCACAGTTCTTGGGGGATCTACTTTGAAATGGTCGAACGGTGACCCACAATTAAGGAACCAGGATCAACAATTTGGTCAAGGGGAATGTTTTCCGCCTAATCGAGTCATATGATTAAGGGCACCACCTAGAGTCATAGGGTGTTATTCATAGATTAGGACAGAAGAGAATGATTCGGCTCGGAAAGTGAAAAGTTTAGAGCAAACTGTGAAAAACATAAAGGGCAAGGGGGTAAACCTAATATTTCATACAAAGACCAGTGTTTGGTCCCTCATGTGCCATTGCCTGAAGTTTTTGTTGTGCCTAAGTTTGATCTGTACATTGGACAAGTGACCCAACGATCCACTTGAAGATCTACCTTAATAAAATGAGGGGCATAGAGAACGATGAGTTACCGATGGCGTACTTTTCTGATAGGTTTGGAGGACGGGCAACATAATGGTTCATACGATAAGATATTTCGAAGTGGGTCACCTTTGATGACATGGCCAATTCCTTCCAAGACCATTTTTGTTACAAAATAGAAGCTGCTCCTGATCGTTCTTCTTTGAAGACGATCACAAAAAAAAACAAGTGAAAGCTTTAGAGAGTATGCGTACAGGTGGTGTGAACAGGCAGTGCGTGTGAGCCCTTTGATACCAGATGATAAGATGGTTGAAGAGTTTGTTGAAGTGCTCGATGTGAAATACTACCAATCGATGGCCTCTGCCATTGGAAAGCACTTCAGTGAAGCCGTACAAATTGGTGAAATGATTGAAAGGGGAATTAGGACTAGAAAGATTGTTAGTCAGACAACATTGAGAGCCACTACCCACGCACTATAGTCTGGACGAAATGGTATTGGGAAAAACAAAGAGATGAAAGAAGAGGTGGCAATGTGATGCAGCCCGAACACGTGCTGATCAAGTGTTCGATCCACCGCGGAGACCGATGACACGAAGCCAAGCCAAGCTGCTGCACGATGTGCACATTCACTTAGCCTGGCCGAAGGAAAGCAATTGCTCCGAAGCTGAGTGGCCGGGCTCAAGAACCGAAGGCGTTATCTTCAGATTTGAGCCCGAAGGCAAAGTGACCGAGGACAATGAGCTCGAAGACAATTGAGCGTCCGAGGATAATGAGTTCGAGCAAGCAACCACGCACCGAAGCCAAGGCTGCCGAACACACATTTAGCTCAGCCCTGCGTGGCTTGTTTTTATTAGTCACTTGTGACTATTTACTACCTTATCCTTAGTATAGCCTATAAATATTCCATTTCCATTTCATTGTAAGATACCCAGTTTTTATTAAATGAAAAACATAGCAAGTGCTATTGTGAGTCTCCGATGGAGCCGAACCCAGACGTGGGCTTTTAAAGAACTTGTGTCAACCGGTGTTATTCGATTGAATAACTTCTTCTTGATCATTCAATTTGCAAGAAGCGGGTCTTTCTTGAGGATTGTTGCATAGTATAGGTGCGTCTTGATTTCTTTTCAATCGAGCTTTGAGACAGGTTCCTCACTGTTCTTTTGAATCGAAGCAAGATTTGTCTTGCTTCTATCTTTATTTTCTTGTCATTTACTTCCGCGTTCGTGTTTAGCATTTCCTTCGGGTTTGCTTGCACCATCTTGGTATCAGAGCAAGGTTTGAGTTTGTTCTTACAACCACAAATCCTGTCCACTTAAATCGTGCTTGTGTTTGCAGTTTCAGCTTTCTTTCATGTGTTTGATTGTTGTTGCTGAGCGTCTATAAAAAAAAAAAAAAGTAGAAAAAACGAAAATTCAAAAAAAAATTGTGATTGATTGTTGGTTGTCTGGATTAAACGACCATTGATTCTTGTTCACCATTGTTTACTGATTCCAACAAGCACCCGATGTACAAATTTCGTGACTAGGGTTTCTTGGTGAAATTTTGGACTGTTTTGAGCTTTAATGGTGACTGGAACTCGAACCCCATCGTGTTTGGTTGACACCGATGAAGATTGGTGGTTCTTGAGTGATTTGGGTTTGTTTTGTGCTTAAATTTTCGAAGTTCTGTGTTGAATTCGTTGTCCGTACGCCGGAAAATTATTACAAGATTGTAACAGTGTACGACATGAAGGAGCTGAGATCTTAGCTCAAGAACTTCGACTAAATTTCCTCCGTTGTTGTTGGAACCGGAGTGAAGGAGCAACCCAGATCTGTTGAAATTCGTGGTCAGTGAACCGAAGCTACTTTGTCCGTACGCCGGAGCAAAGCTTCACTGTTCCATTGAAGAAGAAAGGGGTAAAGTGTAAATATCCAAAACCCCAGGTGAAAAGTTGTCAGCTGAGAAAAGGAAAGTGGATAAGGTAAAACCCTATCCGTACCAAGGAGGGACCACTCTTGTACGGACAAGAGTTGGTGTGTTCGAAAAAAATTCCAAAAGGGAATCAAAGGGTACATTCTCCTAAGTTTCCACTTTTTCTTCTATCTAAAATTCTAGTTAGTGGATCTTTTGAGTAACTGTCCTGCTCGAGGTCGTACTAACTCATTTGAGCTGATAGGAACTCGTGTGTGGGTGACCGAAGTCCAACTTCGTAGAAATTTCTTTTGACTTCCGAAGCGCAAGAGTAAATAGCTGTCCGTTCCATTGAGTCAAATCAACTCACTCTTCCCGAAGTAAGACATTGTAGATTGTCAAATTCGAAGGAATTGAGAGAGGTGGATCAACCGAGGAAGCCATTGGCTACAAGTTCTTGAGTGACCAAAACCGAACCCATAAATTGAGTGGACCCGAGTGCCACCCATCAAAGGTGAGGGAGTGTGTGAGGTGATTTCTAACCTTAAGATTTGTTGGTCTTTGACTTGTGCAGGTACCATGGCTGGGAATGGAGGCGATGGCAAAGGCATTGAGAAGCCCGAAGTGTCGTTAGCCGATCTCTTGGCTGCGATACAAGGCATCAGTGCCGAAGTGAGAGGAGTGACTGCTCGAGTAGCTCAACTCTAGCAGCTCAAGTCGAGCAAGGAAGCGTGTCCGTGGCCATGCATGGGTCCGGCGCTGGAACGAGTAGCTCCACTCCAATGAAACCTGAGCTGTATGCTGAGCTTGTTCGACAAAATCAGTCGATAAGTGAAGCAATTAGAAGAGAGCTTAACTTGGGCAATCCCCAAGCGCAACAAAACTTGGGCAATCCCCAAGCTGGTTATCAAAACTTGGGCATTCCCCGAGGAGAAAGAATACCACTTCCAAAGGCCCGAAGAGATCTTGGAGCCGTTGTCGAAGATGTTGTCGAAGAGGAATTTCCCGAGGACGAATATGAGAATGAGCCGCCATTCGTTCAACGAAGGCAAGCTCACCGAGGTCGTGGAAATTTTTGAGGTCGAGGCCGAGGCGCAAATGTTGAAAGAAATGTTGAGCGTGAGGCTGATGATCGTGATGATGAGTATCCCGAACAAGTTTGTGGTGTTCGAGACTCAAACTTGAACAGTGTCAAGATCACTATTCCACCCTTTAAAGGAACTAGTGATCCAGATGAATATCTTGAATGGAAGCTTAAGATGGAGCGCATCTTTGAAATCAATGAGATGACCGAAGAGAGAAAAGCTGCCCATGCCATTGCTTCGTTCGAAGCTTATGCATCAACATGGTGGGAATCTGACAAGAGACATAGACGAAGAAATGACTATCTAGTAGTCAATACTTGGCCACAGTTGATGAGAGCAATGGATGCTAAGAATTTGAGTGCTAAGTACAGGCAAACTCAAATGCAAAGCTCTAAGAGCTAAAGCAAGGGTCCAAGTCAGTTCAAGAGTACCATGATGAGTTCAAAAAGGTTCGATTGAATCTTGATCTGACCGAAGACAAGGAACAAGCCATTATCCGGTTCAAAAATGGCTTGGCTCGGGATGTGTCATCTCAATTGAGGCTCCACGTGTGTCACACGTTGGAAGATTTGTTCGATGCTGCCACCGAAGCTGAAAAATTGGTAAAGGACGATAAGGCAAACCGGTATCGAGGAGTCACTACTTCTACTCCCTTGAACCGAGGTAAAGAATGGAAGAGTCCAAACCAAGCAAGTACCAGCACTGTTCGAGATTCGAAGAGACCCTTCGAGAGGGGTGTGACCGTTAACCAATCAAGAGAACTGGGAGGTAAAGTTCAATTATACTCTCCTAATGCTTCAAATATTCAGTGTCATAAATGCAAGGGTTATGGTAACATGGCAAAAGAGTGTCCAACTCGCAAAGTTATGCTTTTGCTCGATGATGGAACCGTCCATGAGCAAGCGAGTGACACCGAGGAGGAATTTATCGAGGAGGCTGACCGAGCTGAAGGTGATAATGATCATGAAGCTACCGAAGCTGATCATCCGGAAATGTTTCTTGTGGTTCAAAGGAATTTGAGCTGCATGACTCTTGAAGAAGAGGACAACCAAAGAGAAAACCTCTTTCATGCCCGATGTCAAGTGAGCGGAAAGGTGTGTTCGCTGATCATTGATTCTGGTAGTTGTGCAAATGTGGTGAGCCAAACTTTGGTTTCACAAATGGGACTAACTACTTTGAAGCATCCGCACCCTTACAAATTACAATGGCTGAATGAGTGTGGAGAATTGAGGGTTGTCAAACAAGTGTGGATCAAGTTCAGAATCGGAGAGTATCAAGATGAAATGATATTCGATGTGGTGCCGATGCAAGCTTGTCATTTGCTATTGGGTCGACCATGGCAATATGACCGAACAGCTGTTCTGATGCAGGGCAAATCATGCCAAGACACTTTCCAACACTTTCCGACATGTACCAAGCTTGGAAGATACAATGGACTTGAAGTCAAGGGCTTTGGAAGTGTTCCGGATGGTTTCAGCATTAGGCTCCATGCCTAAGGAGGAGGAAGAAGGCCCAGCACAGCCAGGCGCCCCGCCTAGGAAGCTCACTGCCTAAAGAATGGAATTGTGCCCAGGCGCCCCGCCTAGCTTCAGCATGTTTCAGGCTCCCCTTCCAGCCCCAGGCGCCCCTCCTAGCTGCTGAACTTATGTTTCTTTTACTGTTTTGCCCTACGTGGCTTATTTGATAAACCTTATTAGTAAGGGTATTTAAGTCATTGTGTAAGCTTGGGAAACACTATAAATAGCCAAGCCTAGCTTATTTTACACTTAGTTTTTGTTGAATGATGAATTGAATATTGTAAAGAGTGAATCTCTTTGGGTTTTATGAAAACCAACCTTAGTTGGGACTTGTTACTTCTAGTGGATTCTAGTTGCCTAACAACCCCTATCCGACCATTCTACTTGCGAGTTCTAGTTGACTCGAGGGTAGTTGCATAGCGTAGGTGTTCTTGTCCTTCTCCCGGGGTGTAGCGGAACAAGTTCTTCGTTGCTACTTGGGATTAGAGATCGAGTTACGTCTCGTTCTTTATCCTTTTATCTTTTCCGCATTTTCCCTACATCATTTGGTATCAGAGCAAGGCTCGGGTTTTGTTTCTACAAACCCCCGACCCTTGGTTCTTCGTGCCTAGTATCTATCATTTTAGTTTTCTTGTTGTTGAAGTTATTGAAAGAAGAAAATTACAAAAAAATTGAAAAATACAAAAATTTGGTGTATCTTGTTGGTTTGGATGATTTGTGATATGGGTGTTATGGATTCTTGATCGTGATTGATTTCCCGTTGCTTAGGTACCAAAATTGTTTGGATTGGTGGAGTTTGAAAATTTGAAACCCCTTAAACCCTTGAAGAACTTGTTCTTGATGATTTTGGCTTGATTCTTGGGTTGGATTGATGTTTGATTGAAAACTTGATATTGGGGATTGATCTTCATTGAAAAACAAACGATTCGGTACCAATTTTGTGGGATTTGAACATGTATAACACCAAATTTGATGAATCACAATCCTTGTTGAAACCCTTTTGATAAACCCTTGTGTTCTTGAGTTTCTTGCATTGAACCTTGATTTGATTGAATGTTTGGATATAAATTTGATTGGGTTTTGTTAAGGAAGATCAAAAGCAACTTTGGGTATCATTGGATTGTGAAAACAAGTTGAAAACATCGGATTTGTGGCTTGAAAATCGACTTGGAACAAGTTTGGAACGTGTTGAAACTGTCCCAGGCCCAAGCGCCCCGCCTAAGCCAGGCGCCCCGCCTGACTTGGCTACTGCCTAAGACCTCAGGCGCCCCGCCTGATTGCCTGCACAGTTAGGCGCCCCACCTGAGTTTCAGGCGCCCCTCCTGAGTGCTGAACGTATTGTTTCGGGTAGAATTTCGTAGGTATTCCCATTTGTTTGATTGCATTAGTTCCGGTTAGTGCTATTAGACTATAATCCTACTTGATTAGTACTAATCACTTTGAGCTATTAGGATCATCGTGCCTAGAAACGAGACTAGAATTCAAAGAAGATCCGTAGTATCTTTTGGTTCAAGTCCTCACTTCAAATTGCTTAGCGTTCATCGAGTCATATCAACTCCACTCGCCCCGGAGTACAATTGGCTTGTGAATAGTTGGTTGAATTGAGGATTGATAGTCAACTCCTTGAAGCTTTGAGTAACAAGTCCGAGTGAAATATCCACCGCCACCCAAAAGAGTGATCCGAGTGAACACAAGTGAGGAAGCGAGTGAGGTGTTTTGACTAACTCTTGTTTCTTCCTTGTAGGTACAATGGCAAACGATGGAGATGATCCCATGAAGAACTTCATGGCCACCATCATGGCTAAATTGGAGGATATATCATTGAGACTTGAAACCGTGGAGAGGAATCAAGTTGAGACCGGTGAGAGGAGGACCCCGAGTGTCCAAATTGAATCTGGAGAAGGCACGAGTCATAGCACTCCTATGACTCCCGGACACTTTGTTGAGCTAACCAAGAAGTATGAACAAAGTAAAGTTGAAGCTCTACGAGAGCGTGGGTTGGGCAATCCCCAACATGAGAGCAATCCTCTCAACTTGGGCAATCCCCAAGGAAGTGCTCCACTTCGAAGACCCGTTAGGTTTGTCCCACCTCTTGAGCAACTTGTTGAGGCTCAAGAAGAGGAGGAAGCCGAGTATGGTGATGAGGCCTATGGGTATGGTGCTCCTTATCAACCTAGGAGGCCAATGAATTGGGATCGAAATGTGGATCGGGGTAGAGGCCGAGGTCGAGGGCCACCCATGAGATTTGATGGAAGGAATGCTAGGAGAGAATATGTTGCTCATGATGACCAATATGGAGGCCAACCGGAGCCTAACTATGGGGTGCGTGACAACAACAACAATCTCAATAGTGTGAAGCTTAATCTTCCATCCTTTAAGGGAACTTGTGATCCGGAGGCGTACATGGAATGCGTTCTACTCATAGAGAGAGTGTTTGAGACAAATGAGATGACCAATGAGAAGAAAGGTACTTATGCTATTTCATCTTTTGAGTCTTACGCTTCTACTTGGTGGGAGTCCATAAAGAGGACAAGAAGGAGAGCGGGTGTGCATGTGAATGTGACATGGACTGAATTGAAGGCCCTCATGAATACCAAGTATGTGACTCCTAGATATCGACAAGAGCAACTCAACAAGCTCTATGATCTAAAGCAAGGTGTCAAGACGGTTCATGAGTGCTATGATGAGTTTGAGAAGATCCGAATGGCCTTAGATATGGAGACCGAGGATGAAGAGCAAGCCATGATCCGTTTCAAGAAAGGCTTGAGCTATGGTATAGCTTCTCAATTGAGGTTGCATTCTTATCCTTCACTTCAAGATCTATTGGAAGCCGCTATTGAAGCCGAGCAATGGCTTAAGGGAGAAAAGTCCACCCGCTACAAGAGTAGCACTCCTACTCCCGTGAACCAACCAAAAGAGTGGAAAACCCCAAATGCAAGCTTTCCAAGTGCCAATGCTAGCAAAGAAGTGAAGAAGCCATATGAGAAGATTACCCCACCCTTGGAAGGTACTTCTAAAACTCGCTTGAGTAATCCTATTTCCACTTCTACTCAATGTTATAAGTGCAAGGGCTATGGGCATATTGCTAAAGAATGCTCCACAAAACGAACCATGGTTATGGTTGGCAATTTAGTGTATGAACAAGAAAGTGAGTCCGAAAATGGAGAAGTAGAGGGGGATGAGGAAGTTGATTGTGAGGAGGCCGTAGGAGAGGATGATGGCCCTCAAATGTTTTTGGTGGTTAGGAGAAGCTTGAGTACCATTTTTATGGAAGAGGAGGTGGAAAATGATCAAAGGGAGAACCTCTTTCATGCTAGGTGCCGAGTAATGGGCCAAGTCTGTTCAATGGTTGTTGATTCGGGGAGTTGTACCAACATAGTGAGCCAAACCTTGATTTCCCAATTGAAGTTACCCACTCTAAAGCATCCAAAACCATATCGTTTGCAATGGCTTAGCGAGTGTGGTGAACTAAGAGTGGTGAAACAAGCGTTGATTGAGTTTAGCACTGGGAGCTATGAGGATAAGATCATGTTTGACGTGGTCCCGATGCAAGCATGCCATTTATTGTTTGGGAGACCATGGCAACATGATAGGTGTGTAGTGCATGATGGCCGGACCAACTCCTATACGGTCAAGCAAGATGGGAGAAAGTATGTGCTTAGACCTTTGACTCCAAGACAAGTAAGGGAAGACTACAAGCGCATGAAGGAGTTGAGGGAGGCGGCTAAAGCAAAGTCACCCATTCTACTTGATCCCGAGGCAAACAATCTTATTGTTCTTCCATTGCATGATGAAAATGAGAGTCACTCCACTTCAAATGAGAGAGAAAAGATAGAGAGAAGTGAGGGAGTGACCGGTGACAATCCAAGAGAGGAAAGAGGAGAGGATTTGAGGAGTGATGTGAGGGGATTGTCACCACAAACTACACTTGACCATGAAGTAAAATTGAGAGAGATGAAAGGTGAGGAAAGAAAAATTGAGAGTGAGAGCACCCATTGTTCTAACACTTCTTCATCTTCTACTTTTTCTTGTGAAAGTTCTTGTGTAGGTACATTTGAAGACAAGCCAATGGAGCCTCAATGTGAGCTTCATGATGGAGGAGTTGCATATGACACTTCAAACCTTGTGAGTGACCAAGGAAGTACTACAAATGTAAGTGTTGCTTCCCCTTTTCATGAACCTACTAGCTACTTGTCTTGTGATGACTCAACACTAGTTGGAGTTTGTGATGCATCTAGTGAATATGCCACTAGTGAAGAGTCTAGTTGTCAACTTGTGTGTGCTTGTGAAACACTAGTTGGAAGGGATGCTATGCCACATCATGATGTGAGTTCATTGTTCATTGAACCCCTCCATAGTGTAGATTTGATAGTTGACCATGATTGTGACCTTTGCTATGACACACCGCCAACCTTTGACATAGGGAAAGATGAGGTAGTTGACCATTCCCTAATTGATATGCTTCTATTTGGTGGACCAATGTGTTGTGGTGAGGATGGTCTTGTCCTTGAGGAGTCCAAATTGCATGAATTGGACAAGGTTGTCTATGATGACTCCTCAAGTGAACCTAGTCTCGATAATTTGTCTATGCTTAATCATGATATTGAGATGCATGCTTTTACATTTCCATTGTGTGACGATAATCTCATTTGTGGTAGCGACTTGTATCGGGCTAGGGTGGGTGGTCAAATGGAACCCCCATGGTGTGAAGGATTTGATTCTTTAGGCAACCACTTGTTTGAGAATTTGAGTGAGGTAGATGGTTCTTTGAGTGACCCCACTATTGCCTGTGTGGGTTATGATGAAGAAGAGGCCATTATCAATGCCTTTCTTGATAGTTTGTCTTTTGAGAAGGGTTGCTTAAGTGATGAAATGGAAGGTGAAAAGGAATCCCTTGGTGTGAGTAAGTATGCTCTAAAGAAGGGGAGTGGAGTACTTGATGTTACTTGCATGTTGGGTTATTTGACTCACTCCACTCTACATGTTAATCACACTTTGAGGAGGGATTGGTTTGTTGATCTTGAGCTTAAGGTTCAAGGGGATTTTGATAGCTTGATCTTGCATTTTTCATATCCCCATGGCGTATTTGATCACTATTGTGTTATGTGCGTGATGATCTTTAGCCAAGTGCTTATTGTTCTCCTTGGAGACTGGATATTTGTGCTTCTCATTGATGCTTGGTTATATCACAAGAGTGTGTTTTCCACACTTTTTGCACTAACCTACTTTCAAAGTAGGAATTCTTATGTTTGCTTGTCGTTGCTTGTAGGTTCTAAGCTCCATGTTAAGGCAAGGGAGATCTTGGAAGAGACCTATGTCAAGGTGACGATCAAGAGTTACAAAGGAGGAGAGCATTGGGCACCCCGAAGAGATGATGCCATGAACGTGACTGCATTGATTTCGAGGACGAAATCTCTTCAAGAAGGGGAGGATGATGCAGGGCAAATCGTGCCAAGACACTTTCCAACACTTTCCGACATGTGCCAAGCTTGGAAGATACAATGGACTTGAAGTCAAGGGCTTTGGAAGTGTTCCGGATGGTTTCAGCATTAGGCTCCACGCCTAAGGAGGAGGAAGAAGGCCCAGCACAGCCAGGCGCCCCGCCTAGCCCCAGGCGCCCCGCCTAGGAAGCTCACTGCCTAAAGAATGGAATTGTGCCCAGGCGCCCCGCCTGCCTAGGCGCCCCAGCCCAGGCGCCCGCCTAGCCAGGCGCCCCGCCTAGCTTCAGCATGTTTCAGGCACCCCTTCCAGCCCCAGGCGCCCCTCCTAGCTGCTGAACTTATGTTTCTTTTACTGTTTTGCCCTACGTTGCTTATTTGATAAACCTTATTAGTAAGGGTATTTAAGTCATTGTGTAAGCTTGGGAAACACTATAAATAGCCATGCCTAGCTTATTTTACACTTAGTTTTTGTTGAATGATGAATTGAATATTGTAAAGAGTGAATCTCTTTGGGTTTTATGAAAACCAACCTTAGTTGGGACTTGTTACTTCTAGTGGATTCTAGTTGCCTAACAACCCCTATCCGACCATTCTACTTGCGAGTTCTAGTTGACTCGAGGGTAGTTGCATAGCGTAGGTATTCTTGTCCTTCTCCCGGGGTGTAGCGGAACAAGTTCTCCGTTGCTACTTGGGATTAGAGATCGAGTTACGTCTCGTTCTTTATCCTTTTATCTTCTCCGTGTTTTCCCTACATCATGTTCACAATGGCAGATCCAACACTTACATTGTAAGGCTCGATGGGAAGAGTTTTGTACTCAAGCCCTTGTCACCAAAGCAAGTCACCGAGGACTATAAACGGATGAAAGAATTGAAAGAAGCGGCCAAAGCTAAGCTTCCGATGGGAGCAAAATTGGGGGACCGAAGAGACAAACTCCCTACCCGAAGAAAAAGGAATCTGTGCAATCATGCAGCCGGGTGAGTTACTACGAGGCAACGACAACGATCAGATGATGATTTGCCTCGTGCACAAGGGTATCTTTCTTAACTCTAATGATGATTTTTCTAATGATAACCCTTTGCCTAGTGCTGTACAAAGTGTTTTTCAGGACTTCGGAGACATGTTCCCTGAAGAAATGCCAGGTGGATTACCTCCGTTGAGAGGAATCGAGCACCAAATTGACTTCGTACCGGGGTCGCAAATCCCCAACAAACCTGCATACCGGTGTACTCCCGAAGACACCAAAGAGCTCCAAAGGCAGGTTGATGAATTGTTGAACAAGGGCCTTGTTCGAGACGAGATCTTGAGTGGCCGAAGGGTTGAGAAATACCAATGGCATGATGGCTACCTCTTCAAGAATGGAGGGTTTGTGTGCCAGTGTCATCGTGGAGAGAGCTCTTAGTTCGAGCAGCTCACTCCGGTGGACTGATGGGACACTTCGGTGTCGACAAAACTCTTGGTATCTTGACCGAGCAGTTCCATTGGCCCAAAATACGACGAGATGTGGAAAAGCTTTGCAATGCTTGTCTCGTTTGCAAGAAAGCTAAATCGAGGTCCAACCCTCATGGTTTGTATACTCCATTGCCTGTGCCTGATCGACCTTGGGTTGATATATCCATGGACTTTGTGCTAGGGTTACCGAGGTCGGGGGGAGGACATGACAGCATCTTCGTTGTGGTTGACCGTTTTTCAAAAATGGCTCACTTTATTCCTTGCAAAAGGTGTGATGATTCACATCATGTAGCTACATTATTTGTTTCTAATGTGTTGAAATTGCATGGTGTACCTCGTACTATTGTGAGTGATCGAGACTCAAAATTCTTGAGTCATTTTTGGAAATGTTTGTGGGGTGCCCTCGGCACCAAGCTACTATTCTCGACGTCTCACCATCCTCAGACTGATGGACAGACCGAGGTAGTTAACCGAACCTTGGGATCTTTGCTTTGAGCAATGACCAAAGGTAAGGTTGGGAACTGGGCTGACCGTTTGCCCATTATGGAGTTTGCATACAATCGAACGGTGCATCGAATGATAAATATGACCCCGTTTGAATGTGTGTATGGCTTTAATCCTTTGATTCCACTTGATTTAACCCCATTGCCTCGAGATTCTGTTCTTAATTTTGAAGGTACTCGACGAGCATCTGCTTTGATCGAATTGCATGCAAGGGTGAAGAAGAACCTCGAGGAAGCCTATGCAAAGGTTGCCTCGAAGAAAAATAAGGGTCGTAAAAAGCTGGAATTAAAGAAGGGAGATTGGGTTTGGGTTCACTTCCGAAAGGAACGCTTCCCGAACCTACGGAAAGGAAAGTTGGCTCCTCGAGGGGATGGTCCATTTCAAGTGTTGACCAAGATCAACAACAATGCTTATGTGATCGACCTCCCTGGTGAGTATAACGTGTCCAACACCTTTAATGTTGCTGACTTAGTTCCTTGTGTTGTAGGTCAAACTTCGGAGGACGAGGAGGACTCGATTTCGAGGACGAGGAGGACTCGATTTTGAGGACGAAATCTTCTCAAGAAGGGGAGGATGATGCAGCCCGAACACGTGCTGATCAAGTGTTCGATCCACCGAGGAGACCGATGACACGAAGCCAAGCCAAGCTGCTGCACGATGTGCACATTCACTTAGCCTGGCTGAAGGAAAGCAATTGCTCCGAAGATGAGTGGCCGGGCTCAAGAACCGAAGGCGTTATCTTCAGATTTGATCCCGAAGGCAAAGTGACCGAGGACAATGAGCTCGAAGACAATTGAGCGTCCGAGGATAATGAGTTCGAGCAAGCAACCACGCACCGAAGCCAAGGCTGCCGAACACACATTTAGCTCAGCCCTGCGTGGCTTGTTTTTATTAGTCACTTGTGACTATTTACTACCTTATCCTTAGTATAGCCTATAAATAGTCCATTTCCATTTCATTGTAAGATACCCAGTTTTTAGTAAATGAAAAACATAGCAAGTGCTATTGTGAGTCTCCGATGGAGCCGAACCCCGACGTGGGCTTTTAAAGAACTTGTGTCAACCGGTGTTATTCGATTGAACAACTTCTTCTTGATCATTCAATTTGCAAGAAGCGGGTCTTTCTTGAGGATTGTTGCATAGTATAGGTGCGTCTTGATTTCTTTTCAATCGAGCTTTCAGACAGGTTCCTCACTGTTCTTTTGAATCGAAGCAAGATTTGTCTTGCTTCTATCTTTATTTTCTTGTCGTTTACTTCCGCATTCGTGTTTAGCATTTCCTTCGGGTTTGCTTGCACCACAATGGTAAGATCGGAGCCAAGAAGAAGTGACGGAAGATACAATGACTATCATGGATACAATAAAACAAGTCCGCCACATGGCCAACAATACGTAATGCCATAATTCTCATTTCCTATATGCGTAGCATCTTATGCTCAACCAATGTCAGGTCCACAACGGTGTGCACCCCCTGCCCCAGTCCAATATAACAATCAACAGGCGCATGGTCAATTCTTGGCTCAACGAAATATACCTTGTCGATCATGGGGTCCACCGGTGATACGGGGTAAAACTAAACGCGGAAATAAAGATAGAGAGCGAGACACTACTCGAACTCCCTACGAAGTAACCCCGGGGAACTTGTCCCGAGATACCCTCGTATCGGCGTCAAGGAGGACCTACACTATGCAACTACCCTCGAGACGACAACGGCCTCGCAAGTAGAATGATCGGGGGGTTTGGGGTTCAACTAGAATCCACTAGTAAACTCAAACCAACTCAAAAAGGTTTTCATTCTAAGAGAATCCACTCTTGTACATTCATTCAATCATTCTTCATAATGGCTAACTAAGTAAAAATGCTAAGCTATGGAGTATTTATAGGCCTTTCCTAGACATTAATGAAAGACCTAAAGTACCCTTAAGTAGGTTCTAAAGTCATAAGCCACGTAGGGGCATAATAGGAATTACATAGCAACTTAAGTCAAATTCCCGTCAAACAATAGCAGGGGGAGGCGCTTCGCCTCTTTGGAGTAGGCGCTCTGCCTCAGCATCCCTAGGAGCTCCGCCTCCTGGTCCGCCTCCAACAATCCAGAGAGCATGCATTCACTAGGCGGTCTGCCTCAATTCCTAGGCGGTCCGCCTCTTCCTGAAACTTCTTGAAACACCTCGAAATGTGTCTCGGATGCTCTTCTTTCCATGGCGTCCCAATGCATGACCTTGAAGTGCTATTCCTTGGCCTTGGATGGTGCTTTTGGATGGTTGCTCGAATTGCCCCGCATCATCCTCCCCTTCTTGAGAAGATTTCATCCTCGAAATCAAGGCTTGGTCTCTCATGGCTCTAGCAACTCCTCGGGGTGGCCAAGAATCTCCTCCTTTGTTCCTCTTGATCATCAATTTGTCATAGGCTTCTTCCAAGAGCTTCCTCGCCTTAGCATGGAGCTTACAACCTACAAGCAACGACAAGCAAAAACACGCAAACGTCCTACTTTGAAAGTAGGTTAGTGCAAGAAGTGTGGAAAACACACTCTTGTGATATAACCAAGAATCAATAACAATCATGAATATCAAGTCTCCAAAGAGAACCATAAGCATTTGGTTAAAGATCAACATGCACTCAACAAGATAATGAGCAAATAGGTCGTGGGAAGATGGGAAATGCAAGATCAAGCTACCAAAATCCCCTTGAACCTTAAGCTCAAGATCAACACACCAACCTATCCTCGAGGTGTGATCAATATGTGTAGTGGAGTGAATCAAATAGCCCAACCTACAAGTAAGATCAAGCACTCCACTCCCCTTCTTTAGAGCATACCTACTCACACCAAGGGATTCCTCTTCCCCTCGCATTTCATCAACTAGGCAACCCTCCTCAAAAGTCAAGCTCTCAAGGAAGGTGTTGATGATGGATTCATCTTCATCATAACCCCAACAAGCAATAAGAGGGTCACTCAAAGAACCATCTACCTCACCCACATTCTCAAGCAATGGGTTGCCTAAGGCATCACACCATGGGGGTTCCATCCTACTATTCATCCTAGTCCGATACAAGTCATTACCACTAATGAGAATGCCTTCAAACAATGGATTGGTGAAAACATGCATCTCAATATCATGATCAAGCATAAACAAGTTATCAAGACTAGGTTCACTTGAGGAGTCATCATAGACAACCTTGTCCGATTCATACAGTTTGGACTCCTCAAGGTCAATTCCATCTTTACCACAACACAATGGTCCACCAAATAGAAGCAAATCAATAAGGGCATGATCAACTATCTCATCTTCCCCTTTGTCAAAGGTTGGTGGTGTGTCATAGCAAAGGTCACAATCATGGTCAACTATCAATTCTACACTAGGGAGGGGTTCAATGAACAATGAGCTCACATCATGATGTGGCATAGCATCCCTTCCAACTAGTGTTTCACAAGCACACACAAGTTGACAACTAGACTCTTCACTAGTGGTATACTCACTAGATGCATCAAAAACACCAACTAATGTTGAGTCATCACAAGACAAGTAGCTAGTAGGCTCATGAATAGGTGAAGCAACACTTACATTTGTAGTGCTTCCTTGATCACTAACAAGGCTTGAAGTGTCATATGCAACTCCTCCTTCAT